>OU015529.1:50800643-53200643 GCA_907165065.1 Caprimulgus europaeus | reverse complement strand
TTATTTATGCTCAAGCCAAGCTAACACAATCAAATTATCCCATGCTAAATTTGCCACTTAAATATAGAAATGTAGTCTTTACTTAATGGAGTTAAACTTTGTGCAGTCATAAGGAGTTTATTTTAATCTGTATGAAGTTACCAATCGCTGACAAGATCACAGGGCCAGATTTCAAACAGTGTTGTAGTTTCCAGACAGGCTCATAGTGAATATGAAAATTGATATAATTTTTAAATGTCCCTCTCCTTTTTTGTTACTTTTGAGTTTGATTCCTGTATATGTAGGAATCGCAAATAGCAACATGTATTATTTCTAATCATCAGCAGTTTTCTGTAATTAACTGGTTCTGGCTGACTTGGATAGGAAGTCCTAAATACTTTGAATTTTGTGAAGACATTTAAACTGCCATGGTTTTGTATTTTATCCTAAAAACCAGACATTAGAATGTTCATATTTTTTCTGATTTGTTCATGTTTAGCATGATAGTGATTACTTTTATTCACATTTTGTTTGGAAATAGATGTAAATGAATGTGAGGTGTTTCCTGGAGTCTGTACAAATGGGCAGTGTGTCAATACCTTAGGATCGTTTGTTTGCCAGTGCCCTAATGGGATGACTTTAGATGCTTCTGGACGGACATGTCTTGGTAGGTATTAATTCCATTTACAAGTCTACTAGGGAAGAGTAAATCTATGTGGTGAGCAATGTTTGTGCTGCATGTTTTCCTACAAGTAGGGAAGATTATTTCTGTCCATGTAAGTAATTTTCAAATTGAATCAATCAGGGACATGACTTTAGTTCAACTGGAATATAAACAGATTAAAATGGTAGTAGCTAAAGCCCATCACCATCTGCTTAGCTGTTAAATAGCATTGATTTAGTTCCCTACAGATCATCTGTGCTCTTAGCACTCTTCATCAGCAGCCCTGCTGAAGTCACCAAGGTTGGAAGAGTGAGGGGGGACCATTGTGGGCTGGGACTCAGGGATGTGGTGTTCCTAGCCACACCATACACCCTAATGGAGGGTGCAACAGAATGTCAGTTTTGTATGCTTTACATCCAGAGCACCTTATGGCCTTTATTGTCCCTTTATGACAGTAAATGCCTAAAATTTGTCTCAGATTAAAGCATAGCTTGTAATAATTAAAAGGCCTTATATAGCTATGATAAGGTGGAAGGCTTAAAATCCTCTTCTGATCCAAAATCTAATTGAAGTGTTGTGCACCATTTTTCAGAATGGTGCTTTAAACCTGAACTCTTAATTTCTGAGTTTAGCATTATTGTTTTGCTGTTAGAAATTACGCAGTGTGCTTGGTATGCTCCTCTGAGTCCACAAAAACATGGAGCAAACGGTCCTGTGAAGAGATTCTGGAAAAGGATTCCAGTGAACTAAATTTTCTCTTTCTCTCTCAACATATTGTTCAATTGCCCAACAGACATTCGCTTGGAGAGTTGCTACCTGCAGCATGAAGATGAACAATGCACCTCACAAATACCAGGCCGACACCGAATGGATGCTTGCTGCTGTTCAGTGGGGGCAGCATGGGGCTTTGAGTGTGAGGAGTGTCCTCTGAAGGGGTCACCTGAATTTGAAGCTCTTTGTCCAAGAGGATCTGGGTTCTCTACAAAGATAGAGATAACTGGGAAACCTTTCTCTAAAGGTATGGGATCTGTTTGTGGTTCGTTGCTAGCAAACCCTGCTGGCTTTTCCTTTTACTCTTCCATTGGACAGTTCCTGTGGGTTTAGAGATACCAGTGATAGTCAGGCATTTCAGTCACCTTAAGGCACATTTGAAAATCAATTAGGTTTCATAAAAATGAAGGCCAGAATAAAACACAAGATAATTTAGTCTGTGTCACAAACCATTAAATACCACATAATACTGCAACTTCAAAACACTAAATTTGTGTCTCTACTACAGAGGGACACTTGTAGTGTCACCTCTGTGGCATCTCTGGCTGCTAGAATAGATTTGAAAACCTGGAACCTCATAGTATAAGAATTGGAACAAACTGAGCAGTCAGCTTTGGATGTACTAAAAGAGCCATCCTTCTTACTTGTGCAGGGTACAAGAGCTGTAATTCTACTGTGGAGCAAGCAAGGGAGGGTGAATAATTTTGGAAATTTCTTACAGAGCTTACTTGGAGAAGCAGAGAAAAATGTTTTCAGGATGATAGCTCAAATCAGCAGAATTTAATTTACTGTAAACCAAGTCTTGTTGTGACTGTTGTTGGTAAACTTCCAACATTAAATGGGAATCACACAGTGACACCCTAGCATCATGTGCTGAAAGCCATTTTTCCAGGGTTACCAGTGAGGTTAAGCTGGACAGTGTCAGAAGCACAAATGGATGGGAATATGTTTGTAAAGAAAGCTAGTTACCCAAACCCTGAACATTCTGAAGTCTGAAAGGAGAGGAAAATAAATATGAGTGACAGTTGCTGTTGTTAGTTTCAGCCATTCATTATCCATAAAGAAAAGTTACATGTGCTTTTATTTATGCTCATTATGTTTTGTGTGACTCACAGAAGTCACATTTTTTTCTCAGAAACCAGAAGGCAGAGTGGTTCTTTGGAAGCACTCTTTGCCCTTTTAGGTTTGATCCTCTGTTCACTGAAATCTTACTGTTGATTTGAGTGAGCTGCAGACTGGATCCTGCGGGACAAAGCAGAGAGTAATACCATTTTATGGCCAAAAGTGCTCTTGCTAGTTCCAGTGCAGAGTGTCTACACTGTTGGTTAGATGGAAGTCAGTATCAGTTCATGTAGTGTGGTCTACAGCTTTTGTAAAAGGAGGGGTCACTATCATGAAAAAAGATGAGCTCTGAAGTCGACATTGTTCTTCTGTACACTGGTTTGGTATGAAGTGATAACAACATATATCCTTATTGTTTCATTTTTAGATATCAATGAATGTAAAATGGTCCCCAGTCTTTGTACCCATGGAAAATGCAGAAACACCATTGGCAGTTTTAAGTGTAGATGTGACAGTGGATTTGCCCTTGATTCTGAAGAGAGGAATTGCACAGGTAAACTGCATGGATATATCTCTCATAACTTTGATTTGAAAAGGAAAACTGAACTCCTTTGAAAATACTGTGAATGTGTTTTGTTACAGATATTGATGAGTGCCGCATCTCTCCTGATCTTTGTGGCCAAGGCATCTGTGTCAATACTCCTGGAGACTTCGAATGTGAATGTTTTGAAGGCTATGAAAGTGGATTTATGATGATGAAAAACTGCATGGGTATGTTCTTTGTAGACTATAGATGTGCAATAGTATGCTATGTGCTAGTATGCTATGCATGGTATTTTTATTTTTAGTTTTTTTGAAGATTTGATTGCACCTGGGTTTAGGTATCTCATTTTGTGAGTCTTATTAAAGCTCACTTTCACTTTATTTCCACTACAAATGTGACTTTGCTGCTTCTGCAGGATGCCAAAACATAAATGAGCAAAGATTGGGATTTTGGGATGTTAAATTTATCTCTACAATGCCCATTTTACTAAGTGGACCACCATCCTGAACTTTGAAGTCAGAGTAGCTTAAAATTTAGAAGCAGCCTTTTTTGATTTGGGTTTTTGTTTGAGTTTTTTAACTGCACTCTGGTGGAAGGGATGACTTGCTGTAGAAAAGGCTCCAGAGCTAATCTAGGCAGACAATGCTGTGATGGATAGCAGATTATGGGGAGGGATGGGCTGCCACTGTGGCAGTGCTGGCCCTTGCAGTGATGTGCTTTCCCTTCTCCCTGCAGACATCGACGAGTGTCAGCGCAATCCCCTTCTCTGCCGAGGCGGGACCTGCATCAACACAGAGGGAAGTTTTCGGTGCGATTGTCCTCCAGGCCATCAGATATCACCAAATATCTCAGCGTGTATAGGTGAGACACGCAGGCAAAATCGCTGTTGTGCACTGCTTTTTATACCGATCTTGTGCTGCACGTACATTTACAGTGTTTGCTTTAGTGTCATTTTCATTCAGACCTGAAACGTGTTCCCCTTTTTCTTTTGCACCAGACATTAATGAGTGTGACCTAAGCACCAGCCTGTGCCGAAACGGACGTTGTGTCAACCTGATTGGAAAGTATCAGTGTGCTTGCAACCCTGGATATCAGTCCACACCTGACAAGTTATACTGTGTTGGTAAGGACAAAATCTACTCAAGATCTCTAGCAAATAGTGAAGATAAAACACAAATAATTCTTTCATTTTTAGTAGTTGCACAAAGACATTTTTAACTGTGATTCAAAAAGCTAGTACAGTCTGTCAAAATCGTATGCAAAAAACCCAAGATGTGTATGTCCATTGCTTGCAAGGAATGAATGAAATTATGGCAACACTATAGTTAACTGTGTAATAGTTTTTCTCTAGTAAATCAAACATTGATACATAAAATAGCATACTATTTTAAATGGCGTAAGACTTCAGACTTTGATCATTAAGAGGGAATACCTTGATAAATTTTGAGTTCTATATTTTATTAAAAGTCAGCATTCCTGACAGACCATGGAGTAGAATCATGTGATTCAGTTGAATTTTTCCTAATTTGATCTGGAGTTGTTTCAAGTATAGAGCCTTTCCAGTAACTGTTTCCTTAAAGCCACGTTTTGTAAATGACATTTATCTTAAATCGCATATTGTGCTCTCGTCTATATGCATACATTTTGTTCTGCCACGGAAATAGATGAAAAATCCACTGGCTTTAATTCTGCCTATTAGATAATTTTTTCCTTTGATCCTTAAGAAAAACATTGTTGCCTTTATGATACGGTGGTATTGTTATATGTTAAAAGAGAACTGCAGAGGTATTTGTATATGCAGTCAGATAATATCATCTCTTTCCCTCCCTGGTTTGCCTGCCATCCATCCCAATGCCTATATTTGCAACCATTTGAAAGTTCAAGGAGTGTGCAAATATCAAGTGTAGATTCTGGATTGATACTGTTCTGGAAAGTTGATTCAAAATGTCCTTGAAATATGCTTTAAAGTAAAAGATATTGTGGGTTTTAACTGTAATTTTCTCCTTTTTAGATATTGATGAGTGCAGTATAATGAATGGTGGCTGTGAGAACTTCTGTACAAACTCGGAGGGCAGCTATGAATGTAGCTGTAAACAAGGCTTTGCACTCATGCCAGACCACAGGACATGCACTGGTAAGGGCGATTTTTGGACTTTTCTGCTGGAAGGATTTATTTCAATAGTTTAAAAACAGACCTTCTTTTTAAGGTTAAACCTATTGTAACAATTATACAGTTTAAAAAAACCCCCAAAAACCCAACATCTCCAAAGTATCAGAATTGGACAACTGCAGACTGAATTGCTTTGAAGGGAATTGATTCTTCACAATTTTAGAAAGTGTACAAGTTGATTCTGAGTTTGGTAACAAAAAGCTGTAATTTTTTCAGTAGGAGAGAAATTTTCTCCCTTAAGGTATTATATTAGATCTAAATCCAAAATATGTTGAAGTCAATTGAAAGAATAATCATAAACATAAGCCAGCATGCTCTGCACATGTACTGTATGGTTATACTGGAGAGAGAATACACAGAAAATGAGCCGATTGCCCTGTTCTGTGGTTGTGTGATATCTGCTCTTAAGCAAGCAAGAAAATTCCTATTTTTAATTCTTTGTTTAGTCAAATGCAAGTATGCTGCATTACTTCAAAACTCAATGGCTTTCAGACAAACTGAAACCTTAATATTATGAATCTTTCTTAGGAAACAGCTGTCTTGCATTCTATACAGGGTTTGTGAGGAAATTTTCATGTTCTCCTTTGGGAATCTGGGAGTCATAATCCCAGTAAGTGAATTGTACTCAGTGATTTCCACATAGGTTACTGGAAAGCTAATTCTGCCCTACTCTTCTCTTCTTGATGCACAACCACCAGCCTGCTGAGGCACGTGAATATTTGCTAACTGTTTCCCCATTCTATCCAAGAGCTCCTTGAAGAGCATGAAAAATATAACAGAGTTAATCCCTTGGAGTAGAATTGCCTTTATAGTTGAGCAAATTGAGAGTTTTCTATACTGAATTAAAAGAGAGAGCTCACATGTAGAATTTGTAAACATTTATAGACCTCAGACCAGGGTCTCAGTTGCCCTGAGGCCACTCGCTACCATTCCAAAGAATAAAAGAGCCTTAAAGCATAGTTAAATGTCGCTTGTTTCCCCCGCATTGTAGCTTACACTGTCAGAAAGATGTAAAGCAGCCAATCTTCAGCAAGCATTGACCCCTTGTTCAAAGAAATAAATCAACTAGAAAAAGTGCAAATTTGACTGACCTTGAAACTAAGTATTTCAAAACCTAAAATTTTTAGATTAGAACTTGCTTTATGTCAAATTTCTAGAAAAGGCAAGTTAGTACAAAAACTTGGCCAAACATTGCTGTTTTGGGTACTTTTTCAATGCAAAAATAAAACCAGTTGATCAAATTTGTGCCTCAGCCAAAATCTAAACCCAAATGACAGCATTAGAGGGACATGAGAGGGCAGAGAGGAGGTGTGGAGGAGGGTTCTCTGAGCCACTTAACTCTCTTCATCATCTTGGCTTGACTGGGGACAAAATGACCCAAGTGTATACTTGGACAACCTTAGGCATCTCAAGATTATTGGCTAGAAACAGTTCTGTACTTTACTCCTGCTTGCCCTTAGCGATCCAAAGACATCTCTAAACCCAAAACCAGATAGAGCACCTTCCTTTAGAATGAAAAACTATCATCTTTCCCTTCTTGAAATTAAAAGGGGGGAAGCAATTGCCTTTGCTGTTGAAAGGGAATGGATTCTCAGTGGTTTTTATCCACACATTAACTTGACCTTAAACATGTCCATTGTACCAGATCTTAACCTGGGTAAGGAATAAAAAAAAGCATCTGATCTTAGTTGTGAATTTTTGCATATTTATATCCAGCCTTGACTCTGAAAAATAGAATTTCATTCATAGGCCAGCCAGTAATAGCTACTAGCTATTCATTTTCATGCTCTTCTCTAGAAAGATTTGAATGCAATAGCCAACACATAAAAAGGTTTCATGGAACACCAGGCACCTTTGGATGTCAAGTCAAACTCGACCTAAGAAAATATCCAGAGATGTGAGGAGTCACCTTCATCACTTTTTTAGTATCTAAAAATGCTGCTGCCTTCTCTTGGGGAGATGTTAATTACATGTGTAAACATCCAATGAATATTCAAAATCCCCATGCTGAAATTTTGCCTTTACCCAAACTTAATGAAAAATAAGAAAAAATGTATTTTGTGACATTTTATACTCGTTACACTGAATATCTGTTTTTACTGTGTTAGATGTTTGTGCATTGTACAAGATATAGTAGCACTGTGACCTGAGTTTGTGAAACACCTATTTTACATTTTCAGTTTGCTCTGTGTGTGAACATGTCTTTTATCTTTAACATCACACAAAGCTAGAAGCCATTATGGAATATATTTCTTGATAATTGAGCTGGTAAGAATGCTGTTCAGTTCAGTAGTAGGTCAGGTTTGAATTGGTGAGGTTATGCATAAATAATCAGCTCCATTAGCAGAAACAACAAGTTCTTTGTCAGCTGATTTTTCCCTTAACTGTGAAATCAGTACAGTGTCAGGTTAGTAAATAAAGTTCTTTATTTCTGCCATTATTATGCTCATTTCTAGGGCTTAATTTTGCATATTAATTCAAATTCCATCCCAAATTAACATTTCCAGGCTAATGTTCATGCCAACATTATTTGCTTGTTAAGATGAACAGGGACTGTTCAGCCTTCTTCCTTGCAGAAGTTGTGTATCCACTCAAGCATTAGCTGCTAGAAATACAGAAGATTAATGAACTTAATATTTTAAGTTAAAGTGAGTTCATTTTCTGCAGCTGCATAATTACTGTAATCCACAATAGACTTATCTGATAATGAGTTACACCCTTTCTCTTGGAGGGTGTTCCTGAATCTTGTCCTTTTTGTGCTGATTTTTTTCCCATGGTATCACTAGGCAGAGTTTCTGATTTTTGCTCTTGCTGGGCTGTGTTGGTGCTGACACAGTGAGATTCTAGGGATTTTTACAAGGAACGCTAGTATAAGCGCAGGGACTCTGAAAGATTCCAGACTTTAGCATGGCTGCATTAATATAACAAAGTGTCTGCTTCTGCAGTGTGGCCCCAATCAGTGATGGCTAATTTCATTAATTAAGAAAACAACTTACATGCTAGAGGATGTAACTATATGGCTGGACTGGCCAGTCAGCTGAAATGCTAAAAAACCCCATAAAATCTCTTAGTGAAGTAAATGTATGCACTGTAATTATTCCCATCATGCGTTCAACTCTGTGTTTCTAGTTTGTCACAACCCTTGAGACCTGTAGAGGTATTCTGCATGTACAGTGGCTTTTTTAAGCTCTGTAAAATCTAATATTTTTGTCACTGAATTTGACTTCAGAGCTTCCATTGACTTCAACAATGATGGATTGTATCCAAGAATCTCCAATTGCATGTGACGATGTGATGTGACAAAGGTTTTGTTGGTTGTTTTTGTTGTTGTTTTTTGGGGTTTTTTTTCCTGTCAATGACTTTTTTGCCTGCGAAGTTGGTTCCTGTTCCCATTGGAGTCAGAGGGGAACGTTTGCCACTCTAGCTGGAAATGAGGAGCTTACTCATCAGGACAATTTTGCAATGTACAGTTTGGTTATTTGCAAAGATTCAATCTTCATCATGTTTATCAGAGCTTAAAATGTTTGCTTGCCATGATTCTGGTTAGTTGCATTGCATAAAAGTAGCATATTTTAATCTGATTTTTCCCTGTAGATATTGATGAGTGTGAAGATAATCCTAATATCTGTGATGGAGGCCAGTGTACAAACATCCCAGGAGAATACAGGTGTCTTTGCTATGATGGATTCATGGCATCTGAAGACATGAAGACTTGCATAGGTAAGTGAAAGTACATATTTTCCAATTTACATTAACTAGGGAAAAATTATTTATTAAGGCACTATTTCCAATTAGACTGACAATAATAATGAAAGAGCATTGCTTTTATGCCCTAATTCTGGCCATGTGACCATAGGACCAGCCCCATTGCACAAGCTGTGTGTAATCTCTGTGTATCCTTGTAGAATGGGATGCTAACATGATGATCTATAGCATCATATCTTTTAGTTCTCTTCCAGAGAGGTTTTTATGTAGCTCAGGTGAAAGAGTGCTTGCAGAATGGAAGTGCTGGTGAATGATGCTGTGGAAAATTTCTAGTGCTGATCATCATCTAGTTTAAATCATCAGTGCTGATGTGCAACTATGTGCAAGTGCTGTATGTTGGTAGAACAAAGTAATGAAACAATGTATCTCCAAAACCAAGTTTTCACATTTAAATTAAAAATCTGGTGTGTATTTGAGAAGTGTTTGTACAAAACTGGGTAATGTATGCATGCATACATAAATTCATACACACACAGACGTACATATACATAGAAGGCATCAATAAATCATCATAAACATTCTTTGGATAATATGGTGAATCTTAGTCTCTTTTTTTAAGAAAAGTTGGAATTAAAGATATGTTAATACAGATACGGTAATATAGCAGTCTTAAACCAGATCTCAAAATGTGTGCTAGGTCAGGAATAACTAACCTAAATAGTTTCATCTTGGTGTACGTAGACCCATTTTTTTACCAAAACTTCATATCTGAAGAGATTTTGCCAGTTACTTTCTAAGGGTTTTGTTTAATAAATCTTAATTCTTTTTTTTTTTTTTTTTAGATGTTAATGAGTGTGATCTGCATCCGAACATCTGTCTGAGTGGAACCTGTGAGAATACAAAAGGCTCATTTATCTGTCATTGTGATATGGGGTATTCAGGCAAGAAAGGCACAACTGGTTGCACAGGTACGCTTTAAAGTTTAATAATTAACTTTTAGTTAAACTCATGAGTCTGCATACCCTTTTCTCTACTGTTCAAAGCCTCCTCTCACTGTGCTTCCTTTCACTTAATTGTGCTAAATATTCTCTCTCTTATCCAAATTTGCTGAGCTTGTGTTCTGCTGAACTTCAGTGGCACAGCATTCAGGCTGATGCTGCTTCTGCTGACATGAGTGACAAAATGTCCACTGGGAATAAAATGGGCTTACTACTGCATTGTTGTTGGTCTAAGAGAACAGAAAATGCCATTTCCTGTAACTTGACAGACTCCTGAGGACGTCAGAGCATTTTGAGTAGTTAATTGTATACTGTGTGTGCAAAAAACAAGTGTCTGTTCCAGGCGTTGTTTTGGCAAACACGGATGGCTTGAAATACGTGCTAAAATATACTTTCAGTTTTTGCAAAGTGGCAACAATACAGCTACTCAACCACATTATATCAGCAAAATCAGAATTTGCATTATTTCATGTATTGCCAGCAAGCAGAAATGAGACTGAACTATACAGGCTCTGAGGGCATGATGCTAATAATCCTAGTGCTGGTGTCTCAAGCCAAGGTGTTGAGAGTCTTAGGCTTTTCCCAAATATGAGTGCAAACATACGGTTCATATAATTTTTAATGTAGTCTTACGGTAAACACATTTCTGGCAGTGTCTTTGAGACAAACTTTTGTTCTTAGTCTGCCCTTATTGTACAGAGTTAATAATATGCTTCTGTAAGTGCCCCAAGTATATGAAGCTGGTTTTTTACAGCTCTCCTAGAACAATCTCAGAACTGGAGTTGTACTTTGTATATTGGACTGTGGATGAATAGTTGTGCATTAGTAACAGCTGCCTTTGACTTACATATGAACTGATCTAAATCCAAGAAATCCCTAATTGTACCCTGTAGACCAACATTTCAATGTTCTTTCTTTCTGTGCTAAATTATATGAAGATCTTCAGTACTCTAGACCTGAAAACCCTCATGCTGATCAGCTACACATGGATCAGCTGTCACTCCGAGCATCATGAGTGATGGTCAGGAGTAGTCAGAGAAGATGAAGCAACTAGTAGAAGGTGAAAGACAGAGAAAGGTCATGGAGACAGGGGAGGAATTTGAGGTATGGCTTCTGGGGAAGTGCCTGGAAATAGCCACCATTTTGGCATCGTGTGATGCAGGGTAGTGGCAAATGTCCCAAGCAACATTTTTTTGTTAACGGAGGGGCAGGGAAATCCCTCATTCCTGTTCCCAGCCAAGCTCAGCCCTCTGGATGGACGCTGTCTGCCATGGAGGCTCTTCCTACTGCCTCACATGTCTTTGTCTTTCCCTCAGCCTATCCTCTGCTGCTTTTGACTATATGCTGGTGTCCCAGGGGGGATGGCACTCACCAGGAAAACCACCAGCACATCTTAATTAAAACAGATGCTATAGAGGGGCTCAGTAATTTGAAAGAGGACAGTGATCTAAAACAAAAAGATGAAGTGTCAGTTACACTGATACAGCTGAGATGGCACCATACTTAAATCACTGAAATCTTTTGGATTTAAACAAGAAAAGGGAGGAAGCAAAGCAGGAACTTTCTAGGTTGGTTTCTTGCTGAAGAAACTCTGTGAATACAGGTCTCATTGTGACTACAGTGTCCAGATTTCACATTCTGATTTTTGAAAAGTCTGATTTACTGGTGGAGACCTTTGAATTCCTCTCCTCATGTTTGCATAGTATTGGAGCAGAGCTGAAGTTCCCAGGCTCAGGTACTGCAGACCATGAGAGCATCCTTCAAGACTTCTTCTGGAGGGACCCTGCCAACACCACCTTGACCCCAGGATTCAAATCTTATCTTACAGACAGATCAAAAGCATCCACAGTTTATAAGGAACTCCTGTGGAAAAAAATTACAAAAATGTGTACAATACTTTGAATGGGAGGTTCTCTGTTTCCTGAGAACAACTAAATAATGTCCTCTGGGTTCCATTACAGTTTTGTCTAAATATTTCAGCTCCCTTGTCATTACTGATTGTTTCCATTTTAACAAATAAACATGTTTTTTTTTTTTCCCCAATCATTTAACAGTATTCAGAATCCACCCACTGGCTTACATTCCCATCCCACACAGATGTTAGTTCTCCCTTTCCTTGGTTCTCAGTATGAACGTGGACAGAGTTTAGTAACAAAAATATAATCTTTTTAAAAATTATGCAAAAATATACATTGTAGATGCAAGTTTCCTAGACAAAGTGCTATGCATGGTTTAATTTCCATTCTCAAGTCAAACTGTGGCCAGACTGACTTAGAGCAGTTCATTTTAGATTTTTCTAGGCAGGCAATGGTACACAGCCACTAGAGAGAAGATTGCAAAGTTTTCCTCCATCCTGGTTCCAGATTGCCTAGCTTCATGACAAATATCTTGTCTCTACTTTTTCTGTCAATAAAGTATACAAGTACTTGTACAGAGATTAAATCCTCTATTGGCACTTGCATTTGTATTTTGTGATTCATCACCACTCTGGAGTATTGCCTGTAAATTTGCAATATTTCACTGTTGATGTAGAGCCTTAGATTTACTTGCTCTGATGTTTTCACAGAGGAACGAGTTCTTCTCTGACTCTCTCCCATCCATCCTTGCCAGTTATGGCTATGCATGCAGACCTCCTCTTTGCTCCTGGAGGAGCTGTGCTTGCACAGGTTTAGGGCACTCTTCACAAAGTCAAACTGTATGAGGTGAACTTGGGGGCAGAAGTTGCCAGAGATGATAATCAGGTGAGAAATAAATGTGCTTTAAAAGTCAGCTGAATTTCTCCACAGCAGGCTCGTAGAGTTGGAGTGCTGAGACCAGGCTCTGACTCTGCAAGGGCCATGCTAGTGCCGTTTGGAGAAAGGATAGTGGGAGGTGTTCAGCTGCAGCCTCAGTGTGGGGTGTGAGGTTACAGAGTTTGTTTTAAACATTATTTGCTGTCATCCAGCAATGATGATGCTAGTGGATATTGCATGGCTGACAATAACATAGTTACAAAGAGAAGAACACATGATATGGTGAAGGAAAGAGGTGAGCCCTGTCATTTGCCCTTAGAAATAGGTCCATGATGTTTTGTGACTTGTACAATGTGTTTGCCTCTCTCCCCTGCTTTTGGCTTCTGGCCATTAACAATACATTGTGTTTCAGTCTTGACAGCACAAAAGAGTTCTGGTATCAGTGAAATGAATACATTTCCCACTATGAATCTGGGAGCTGGCTGTGTCAGGCCAAGTACCAGAAGATAATAATATTAAGGAGCTGCCCGCCAAATTAGGGTATTACAGAAGGAGCGTTTTGTGAGTAGGCGTCTGTCCAGCAATAACATGCTGCGCCCCAGGCTGATGACCTAAGGATGGATAGCAGGCAAAAACTGGACTGCCCCATGTGAAACTCCAAGAGGTGCTTACAATGCAGTACACTGAATAAAAATCAAGAGTGATTTCAGAAGAGAAAACAATTTTGCAGGTATAGAGATCAGATTAGGGGAATTTTTCCATGTATTTTTCTACTTGGATGAACGCTAAGTTGAAATTCACAGTCTTCTCCCTCTGAAAAGCCTTCCTTTTTTCCTACCTGATTACATGGGCAGTGACCCAGGAGGAGGAAATGCCTTATGACTTCCACCAGACGACTGGCCCTGTGGGAATGGAGCCCAGGCTTGAAATACCAGTGAAATGTCATTGCGATAAAGTGCACAGATATGCAGAGAGCGCCAGAAAAATTAAGAAGTTAGAAAAAGTTTAAGGGATTTGCATAATTCCTGACAAACAGTACTGATTTATAGGTGGAGATTGAATTAAATTCACACTTTGCTAAGAATCCTTATAGGCTATCGAAGCCCCAATGAGACTTAACAGAAAATATAAATGGTACACCGAGTACCTTGAAGATTTCATGCCCTGTGATGAACGTGTGAATTTTTGTGGGTTAATGTTCACTCTCTTTCTGTTCAAATGCAGAGGAATGACTTGAGTGTTTCCAGAATACAGGTGAGAATACAGTGACTTACCTTATGCTCCACTCTGTCAGAGTTTAATGGTCCACCCAGACTGCGCAGAGATGCGCTGTGCAGATTCGGACTAGCTGTCTCTTTCCTTTGATTGCCGTGTTTGCAAGCCTAGTGCCAATGTAACAGGTATATATGATGTGTATTTTTGCTGCACATCCACACCCCTAAAAATTTGTGCCTCTGTGATTAATGGGGGAAATGCTTTATTAATTGCCAAAAGCTTGAGAGAGAAAATATTTGTCCAGAGAGGAGAACTAAAGGAGCCAACAAAATAGGCTGACTGACAGTTTTTTTCCCCTGAGTGCTTGGGATTGTTATGATGTCAGATCTGCATATTATTTATCATGCGTATTCTCATCTGTTGTAGGCAGACAACTCCCTCAGTATTAATGGGAGTTGTGCAATTACAAAGCTGAGAACATGTGTGCAGCAGGACTGGGGCACAATGGGACCGGCTGAGGATGCAATGTCAGTCTCAGATTGGAATGTCTTTATTTTCCTTGGCTTGTCATGGCCTCATACTGGAAGCAGAAGAAGGTTGATATAAATCAGTGACTCACTCCTTTACTCTTTAGTGAAAATCCCCCTGAAGTCAATGGGAATAGGCCATCATTGTGTGAAACCCTGACTTGACTAGTGTCCTCCTGTGTGCTCTTTGGGTCATGATACCTTTACTCAGACTGAGTAATGCCTTTCTCTTCAAACAATTATATGAAAATGGCTGGAGTATTTGAAGAGTGTAGTACTGTTTGTACTGCCATGCAGACAGCCCAATCTGGACTCTTGCTCTGGTTAAAGATATTTATGTTGAGTTAATTTTCTCCCTACAGAGTTCAACTTCTCCTTTTTGTTTCATTCTGTGAAGCCATAATTCAGTACTTATGGCAACATAAATCCATATTAATTTCCAGCATAAGCAGGCATAAATTCCATTGATTTCACTGCCTTGTTTACCCAGGACTGTGTTTGGTCTGAGGTCTGTTTTGCCTTGAAAATAATTGCAGAGCAATAAATTTAGGCTTATAACTCAGCTGTGCAATGAAAGGAAAGAACAGGGATTATAGCAAAAATATATCTAAGCTAAATGCAGATAGCTTTGAAAATAAGTAAAATCTGTGATGAAGTCAGTGATCAGATTTTATATGCCTCAATCAGCTTTCATTTGAGTATCTGAAAACCTTTCCATGCATCAATGAAATAAGCCCTGCAATGTCCCTGTAAAGGTAGATGGTATTAGAAAATATATTTTGCATTCCTTATTTGATCTTTACCCAGGCAAAAAGCATTGAGTTCTGTTGAATTTTTTTTCCTGGAAAAAAGCTGTAGAGGATTTCAGGATTTTGTTCAAAGCAAGTGGAATGGCATTTCATTGGATGATCTGTGAGGAAGTTAATCCCATTATAAATACTCATGTTTGGATATAGATTTGTGCTCACACCTTTCATCCTGCAGAAGATTCCAAGCTTTCTTGTGTGTGTGTCAAACAACTGATAGGGGAACAAGTGTCCAGTGCAAGGACACCAGTGTCACAGTCTTGCTGTTCCACTGGGAGATGTTAATGGGGGCTCTCAGGTGCAAAGTGTTAGTGGGTCAGTGCAAGGTGGAATGGGATGAAGTCCACAGTCACTTTATGTAGAGTTCAAAATTTGTTTCAGATTGCCTTAAGCTTGAGCCTGAGTATGACTTCATTGCGGTGTAGCTGTTGCATGCAAGTTTCTGTTTGTGTTTGCTGGTGGTTTAAAAAAAATTCTTGGCAGAAATCTCTCCACTGATGATGGTTTTTGTGTTGTTTTGTTGTACTCCACAGGGTATAAGGAAGCATGTGATTGTTTGTATGTTTCAAAGCATCAAATAATCAAATACAGTGCAATCTTAATGTTAGCAGTAGTTTAACAGTTTGGGGTTTAAAATCATGTAAAGGTTAAAATATAGAGCGTTTGCCTCAGTTTTTTATGTCAGTGTATACTGTAGCTGACCTCTCAAAATTCCTTCCAGTCTTTCCCTTCAGTTCAAGCCAAAATGAGGGCTTTTGTCTGACCACCCTTAAGATTTTTGACAGACACTAGTTTCCTGTTTAGGGTGATGTTATCTTCATATGAGTTTCTGCACATGCTAAAGGCAAATATGGCAAATACGCTGAGATTATCTGCTCCTGAGCCTTTTTTTAAGTTTTAAAAAGTGAGTGTGTATTTGTATGTTTTCAGCCTTGTTGGGCAGTCAACGTTCATTAATAGTAGATGCCAGCTGCCAGATTTAGATCTGTATCTAGACTTCAGCATTCAGATTACGGAAATACTCATGTCTGGGATTTTGATTCAGAGCAATGCTTCATTTAGAGAGAAACCCAGAAGAGTTAGATTGGATGCAATTCCTCTATCCAGACTTTAAAAAAAAACCAACCCAAACCCCCAAAATACCACACAAAACCAACCAACCAAAAACCCCAACAGTGGGTTTGGATAATTTCTAGATTTGAGTATTTAATTGTAGGATGACAGATGTATGTTGTCTGCTTCTCAGAGTCACGTGTAGCCTTTGTGAAAAGGCAAAATATATGTGCAGGGCATAAAGAAAGGACACTGAGCCTTCTGTCTAAAAGAGAGTGGGTAGAAAAACCTAAGAAAAGATTATGAAGGATATTATTAAGATGGTACCTGGACACTTTCCCCAATGACTCCACTCTCTTGCCCTCTTTAAAGAGCTAATTGCTTTCAGGTACAATGGTGGAGAAACTGAAGTCTGTGGTTTTGGGGCTGAGAACTGCAGAGGTTGTTACATGTCTGACGGCTGATGCCTTTTCTTAATCATTTTTTCAAGAGGGGTCTTAGCTGGGTTTGTGGATGTGGAATCACGTAGAGTTTGTGAGCTTGTTTTCCCTTCCCATCAGCTATTGTACTGGATGAGGTGGTGAGGCTTACTGCAACAGCAAAGGTACCTGGGAGGGCTGAAAAAATTGATATAAATATTGAGTGGCTTGATGTGAATGCTAGATAATTTGCATCCTACATGGAAGTAAAGCACAGTTAGAGCTCGGTTACAGAAAGCACTGTAAAATCCGTAGCTCAGATGTGCAAGAAAATTCCTGACAGTTTTGTTTTAGTTACCAATAGTAATTTCTGAAAACTTTGCCTTTGAGTTTATACATTCTCCAAGTATTTATATGGGGAATTAATATTGTTTTGTGACAAGGAAGAATGGAGTTCAGTTTGTTTTTTTCTGTCTATACATTTTGACATTGCCAGAGAATGCCCAAGAATGAAAATAAGGCAAAAATAGCAAGTACTGAAATAAAATGTGTTGGCACACGTGTGTATGTTGAAGATTGGATGACTTGTTGCCTGATGTCTCCAAGGATTCTGTCTTTTTTCCACTGTGTTAGATTTCCTAAGTTCTTAATAAACTGCATGCCTGATGATCTTTGTGTCCATCAGCTATCACAGTAAATACAGTGGTACAGCCCATCCTCCACCTTCCACACAGTCTTTGGCAAAGCAGAACCTGACTTCATTAACTGCCTAGATTAACTATCCTATATTTGCCTGACTGCAAACTTCTAAGATAATCCTAGAAGTTTGCAGGTGCTGCCCAGTTGGTGCTGGTGTTCATCAGCATCCTTGTAGATACAGTGGGGGCTGCGGGTGTGCTGCATCCCAGGAGTCCCTGGGCAGCTGAGTTGCCTCTGAGACCTTTTAGCAAACCATTCAAGGTAGAGTCACCCGAGTGCCACTCCACAGGCTCCTGGATGGGCAGATGGGAAAGCTGTCTTCTTTCCCTCAGTTGTGTTTAAGGTATGGGCAAGATGCAAGCCAATAAATTATAGTGGTATCTCTCTGTCATGAGGGCAGCACAGGTCTTCATACCAGCTCTTAGTCATCAAATTTGACCCACAACCTATTGCAAAGCTGCTTGACTTAGATCCCAGGATGCTGAACACTTGCAGTGCTAATCTTACTGATGCTAGTCCTCTTCTTCCCGAAGGCTGTGGCCTCGCATTCTTTCTGAGTGCACTAGTTAGAAAAAGAAGGAAAATCTGAGCTACTGTTTTCCTCCTTTGAATATAAAACTTACCAGTGAACTGCAGAGGTATCTCTTTCTATGTCTATCAGAAAAAAATATAGTAGGGCAGCACATGTTTGAAATATGCTGCATGCTTCTTTGCTTTCCTTTGTTGTGATTTTATTTCTCTTCTGCTTCATTTTTAAATGTCATGTTATAAAGAAATGCAGGCTTGCTTTCATGTTTGCACTGTCTTTCTTGAGAAATTCCAGTATCTGTTATTTGGATATGAGAAAGTTTTATCCATGAGCCCTTCAAACATCTCTGTGTTTTTGCAGATATCAATGAGTGTGAAATTGGAGCCCATAACTGCGATAGACACGCCATATGTACCAACACAGCAGGAAGCTTCAAATGTAGCTGCAGCCCTGGCTGGGTTGGAAATGGTATCAAGTGCACAGGTGAGGGTCATATGCATGTGTATTTATTGGTAAGGTCAGGCCAAAACTGGGTCCCAGCAATTCTGAAAGAAAAATACCACACCTATAAATTGAGAAGACAAATTATTAGCAAGCTTGTTAGGTTGATTTGACATGATCTGTTGGAGGACAAATTCCCTGCCATGGTAACTGAAATCAACATTATCTCATGTTTGGTTTGTGAGATGGTGAGAACAGACTGGACCATGGAGAAAGGTGCTGTGTCCTTGAGGACAGCCAGTGGTCGGCAGTGAGAGGTTTCCTGGTGCTCCCAGTGAAAACAAGTTAGAGATCTTAGTTTTGAGAGTGCCTTACAGCTTCCTTATCCACAGTTACCTTGTCGGACTTCTATCCAGTCAGATGGACCCACATATGTGTGGGTTTTATTATGAAAGATTATTTAAAGTAGAGCTTCTGTGTGCCATATGCTATTTAAAGTTTGTATTCATGATGTGGTTTTTTTAACTAATGTTGCTTTTCTCTTTTTTTTTTTTCTGTTTTATTATTTTAAAGATCTGGATGAATGCTCCAATGGAACTCACATGTGCAGCCCACATGCTGACTGCAAGAATACAATGGGCTCTTACCGCTGCCTGTGTAAAGAAGGTTATACTGGGGATGGCTTCACTTGTACAGGTGAGCTTTCTTAGGAAAGCATTGGATGACCTCCAGTGGTTCCTTGCACCTTAAGTGAGTCTACTATTCAATACACAAAAATAGCTTTTAAACATTGGGAACTATTCTCTAATATATCACTTTTCATTGTCTTCTACTTCACCTAAGTTGCCATAACTTGAAAGAAATACTATATATTATACCTAGTCTAAAGCAGTCACTTTTTCACTTGATAAAATGCAAAATTTCGTTGCATTTCTTGTTGGAGTGGGTGGCAAACTTATTAAAATAATGCTGGGTCATACAATTTGGTTAGTTAGTAAACCAGTCCATTGGCTACCCACCTTAGTATTTGAATAATAGGGCACATGTATTAAAATTACTTAATAAAATTGCCAAGAAACGTTTCTTTTCACAAGTGAATATGTGCTGTCTGCCCTCCTCACTGCATCATCCTGAGTGTTGAGTAGCTGCTTCTGAAACCTAATTTTATAAGCTGTAAATATGATTATAAAACATTGCTAGAGGATGTTTCCTTAGTCATCAGGAGCCCTGCTATTACACTAAGGGTATCAGTGTTGCTGATGATGCTACACAAAGGTTCACCATATTTGGAATAAAACCATGTGATAGCTGGTGGGCCAGGATTTCAGCTAATGCAAATCAGCAGCACTCTATCAACTACAGCAGGTTTATATAATAAAATTCACTTGCTCATTCTGGGTCTAAATTTGACCCTGTGTACTGCCTCCAATTGTTTACTGTAGTTACTTTGGGAGTCTGTACCTCTCTGTTTTTCCTTTTGATTAGAAGCTGTATTTTCAATATGTAGGAAATATACCAAGCTGTTCCATGTAATAGCCTCTGCACATAACTAGATTGCAGTTTCTTCTGCAAGTGTTCAGAGCTAATTGAATAATTAAAATCATTGGAACACTGCATGCTTCAGCTGAAACAAATATTGGTGAGAAAACCATGTTTGCTGTAAACTTGCAATTTCTCTTCTTCTTACAGACCTCGATGAATGCTCAGAAAACTTGAATCTCTGTGAAAATGGGCAGTGCCTCAATGCCCCTGGAGGATATCGCTGTGAATGTGATATGGGATTTTTGCCAAGTCCAGATGGGAAAGCATGTGAAGGTAATTCTCTGTATGCTTTAAACAACATTGAACAAATTCTGCCTTAGTAACATTTTATGTTTTAAAAATTTTACAATTGGTTGCAGTTGTGGTTGCATTGAGAACTGCATGAAAATTGTCAATTGTAGTTGCTTTTTCTCATTTTATACATTTATTATGGGCCTCTGTTTTCATCTACCTGTTGTATATAGAGAGGGCAGCTTTTTGGAGCCTATGTTATATTATTTTTGGGTCTGATTGGTGATCAAAGTGACACTGTCAGCTGCCATTTCACCTTGGTCAGTTTGTATCCAGTTCTTAATTTTATTCATAACAGTTAAACAGAAGTTGTTGTTACTTTGCCTTGGTGTATATGAAGCTGAAAACAATGATTTGGCAGCTAATACTGTGAACATGCTTTGAGGGCTTCTGCAAGGTGCAGAATCAGAGTTTGAAGCCTTGCAGAAAGTTTATACAACCACTAAAAAAAAAAAAATCCTGTTTGTTCAGTTTTGAAAGTGAGTTGTCAGTTATCTGTTTACAACTCTTTCATAAGAGCTTTGAATTTGCAAAGATTCACAAATAGCAAATAATAAGAAAGTTACCAGCATGATTAAGGTCATGTATTTGATTGTAACTTTTGAAATCCTCAGTTGATATAAGGCTAATCGGTTAAGTCAGTCAAGAAGAAACAACAGCCATATCATCTGACAGTCATAACTCATAGTAAAGGCTATTTGGTGGATTTCATAAGTACATCACTATAAATAGGATTTTTTTCCCCTGAAAAGTGTTCTGTGTATTTTTTTAAAGTAATCTACCAAGAGAAATAATTCAAGAGTGAATTATTGGGTAAACTAAAACAATATTAGGTTTCATAATGTTTCATGAAACAATTTACTTTCAAACCTTTTAGCTAAGTTTAAATAGCTTACATAGAGCCTCACTCCTGTTGCTAAAACAGACTTTCCTTGATGTCTCAGATGTGTACACTAAATGCAGTATTTTAAGGTCCTTTGTAAACACACACTTTTTTATTGTATCAAATTGATTGTTCTTCATGCAGTGCATACAGCTTTCAGTAAATACTGAATCAGATACAATTATTTGGACAAAAGGCACAGAAGTGAGCTCAGCTTGCAGAATTTGAGATCTGTCAAATGCAGAAACCTGAAGATGAACATCAAGTTCACTTTTGGGTACAAGCTTTTCCTTTGCTGATGTCCACCTTTCTGCAGATGGCTGCTGATTTAGAATGAACTTCATTTTTTAAATCATATCTCCTGCCATGTTGAATTTTGCTACTTGTCAGATTAGCCCACTGATAAGCCCAGATTGTTTCTAGCATGGCTTCCAGTGACACTGGAAAGAGCCTTTTGCCTGAAAAAAAGGGTTATGGATTAGGTTTCTTAAGCTCCAAACATAAATCTTGCATGTTATTTTTTTCTAGTCTTAAACAGTGTGCAGTAGCAATTGGCTTCCACATCCATGTTTTCTGAACTTTTTTGCAGTTCTCTGTGTATATCTCTAAAAGATAAGGAAATCTCATATTTTTCCCCTCCTGTTCCTCTATCAGATATTGATGAGTGCTCACTTCCTAACATCTGTGTCTATGGTACTTGTCATAACCTCCCTGGACTTTTCCGATGCGAGTGTGAAGTGGGCTACGAGTTGGACAGAAGTGGTGGTAACTGCACAGGTAAAGATAATTTTAAACATGCTTTTTAATTTTCTGTTAGTGTCATGGTCAGCTCCTTGGGAAATTATTTTAAAAAGCTATACAAATCAGACTGGTTATAGGAAGATACAGGCTTCCTTACTGTATAACACAGGGTTCTCCTCCTTGCCTTTTCTACACTCCTCTTTCCCCTTCTTTGTCAACTCTGATATCCCATCAGTTTAAGAGAAGAAGGGGAAAAACAGAGCAGAGAGAACCCTTCTGTTTGTCCACATCTCCCAGGTGGAGAAATGTTGTGCTTTGTAGTTTTATTCACAGTACTGGGTGGTAAGCTATGACCTTGTCATGTGTTTTTACCTTAAATATTTTTTTAGTCTTTTATGGGAATTTTAGTTCATAGACTGGTTTTCCAGGAAAAACACTTTTTTTTTTTTTTCCCCCTGCCTGCCCATGCAATGATGAATTCATTTCAGACTACTATTCTTCCAAAATGTGTGTGTATTTTTTAGAGCTTTCTGGAGATCAGTATCTCATAACTAATGGATTTCTGGTGGCCAGCCTGTGATACCCGATATATTTGCTTACCATGTGTTGTTTTTTCTTGCAGATGTTAATGAATGTGCAGATCCCACAACCTGCATTAGTGGCACGTGTATCAATACTGCTGGTAGCTACACCTGTGAGTGCCCTCCGGATTTTGAGCTGAATCCCACGCGAGTTGGATGTGTTGGTAAGGGACCACTCATTTCGTTATTTACAAGTGAAGCTGCACAGAGGGGCTGTAAGGGTAACTGCTTAGGAATAAAGTCCCAGGTCATGGAAAAGGACTGGAACAGGCTCTCCCAACTCCCACCCCACTGGCCCTGCCTTAGAAGATATAATAGTGTAGCAGGAGTATGTCCAGAGTGATGTAGTATGCCAGCAGTGCCCGGCTGCCAGAACCAAGCCCTTGGAGCTTGTTACAGCTGTCCACAATTTACAGCAGGCATGAGACAATTTTAAATTTCAACAGGCTTAAACCAACATCCAGCTGGCCCCAGGGTGGTAGGCAAATGAAGCTGCAGCATAAAGCCACCCATGCTCTTGGAGCATTGAGCACAGCTTGGCTAGGTACAGCTTCATGACTGATGGAAATGCTTTTGTATTAGACTCCAACTGCTTAGTAATCCTCTGATCTTTTTTGGCTTTTGTTTGTTTAAGAGGGCATAGGGATATTCCTCAAATTCAAATGTATTTGAAATTCTTAATACTTAATAGAAGCCCTCATGCTTGTTAACTGCAAGTTAAGGAGAATGCAGTTGGTTTCTGGAACTGGCAGGATGTACAAATGAGGGTGAAAATGTGAATCAAAATGAGAACAGGACTGGCTGAACTGTACCTGGTCATGCTGAATAAACTCCCTACTTTGTGAGAAGTCCAACAAAACCAAGGGATGGGGCACCACTATGCTATCTAAGTGGGAAAAGCTGGGCCCTCCTGGACAACAGAAGTTACTTTCATTGGCTGTTCTGTGAGAAATGAGAACCATCTGAAGGTATCCATTATCCTGAGAATGATGTGTTTTGTTTTACTTTCTCATAAGATATGTTTGTCATTATGTGCATTCTGAATAGATACACGTTCTGGCAACTGTTATCTGGACATTAAAACTCGTGGAGATAATGGTGGCACCTTCTGCAGCAATGAGATCGGAGTGGGTGTTTCCAAGGCCTCCTGTTGCTGCTCCCTGGGCAAAGCTTGGGGAGTTCCCTGTGAACATTGCCCACTTGTGAACACAAGTAAGTCAGCTTTCTTGGATTAAACACAATATAATGTTTGTTGGATTTTTTTCTCATTTATACTGGCAACTCAAATACTGATGTAATAATTTATTGTGTACATGCAGAGGACAGGTTTCCACCAGTCTTAACCAAAATCTTTACTAGTCTTTCAAAAAGATACTTAGTCAGAATATTATTATCACTTCTGAGCAAGTTTGCTGTTACACAAATTTGTAACATGTAATTTAACTTGTAATTTCAAACTACATTATGAAATGGAATAGCAGTTGATGTCACAGAGTAAAACCTAATGTTTAGATCTAGCTACTTTGTCACTTTACATTTAAATTACCTGTAATAATCTGATTAATTTTCAAAAATAATTGTGCTGAAAATGTTTCTACTATTTTAGATTCATAAATCTATTTTGTTTTCAGCTGAATATAAGGTTCTTTGCCCTGGAGGGGAAGGGTTCCGACCAAACCCTATTACAGTTATATTAGAAGGTAATGTTTACATTTTCCTTGTATTTACACATTTAAAATTACAAAACTCTTCAGTAAGTTTTGTTTTTCATGGAAAAGCATGAATGAAATGTTTGTGGTTTTGTTTGAACAGATATTGATGAATGTCAAGAACTACCAGGACTTTGCCAAGGAGGAAAATGTATTAATACATTTGGTAGCTTCCAGTGTCAGTGTCCATCAGGATACTATCTGAATGAAGAGACTCGAGTGTGCGATGGTACGTAGCCTTCACTTCACTAGTCTTCTGCTTTTATTCTTAGAAAATGATGACAGATCAATATGCAGAAGAATTAATCTGTCCTTGAAAAGGACATAACCAGACCAATAACCATAACCAGACCAATCAGTGTAAAGCTTAAGGTTGGGAAAATTGGAACAACTTGAATGAAGTCTTGCACTGAGACAGAGAAAATTCCTTCTTGACCATGTTGAAATATGTGCGAATTTTTGTTTAAAATTATCAGATTTTAATCAAAACCAGAAAATCCAACATTTTTTCTTTAAGTAAAATATAATTTACTAACCAGCTATAAAAAAATAACTGTTTGGTTATGGATAGTGAGTAAGCAGTCAGATAAAGAGCAAACTTGCCCCATGAGCCATGCTGGGCTGGTTACAGTGTGTTCATGCCTTTTTTTCCCACTGTTTGTTTTCTCTCCTGCTGATCTCAATGTCCAATTGAAAATATTGTTTGTACTGCAAAACATTGTACTTCCCCTCATACAGTCAGTAGTACAAGTTCATCATAATGCATGCAACTGTCAGGTTGTACTGGATATAAAACTTCAAGCAACCCATCAAGGTCCTTAAATTTCCCATTGCCCAGGCTGTCTTCAGCCTTCCAGACTGCTAATAATGTTAACGTAGTGTCTATGATGTGCCGAACACTGCAGAAATACAAAAGATTTAAGTCCTAAATTAAGGCTGAACCAAAGTGCTTCATCCATACTGTGCTTACATAGCTCAACAAACATTAAAGAGGAAATCTACCTCTATTTTTCGTTAGTGGTATGTCAAAGATACTTTAAAATAATAAGGCTAGTGAAACGCTTTTGGACTTTTAGGAATTGAGGTGTTTTGGGGGTGGTGTTGTGTTTGGGTTTGGTTGGGGTTGTTTTTAGACAATGGTTAAAGTCTCTCAGTGAAGTAAACGTGACATCTTCTGTTGGGAAAGTTGCTTGCTTTCCCCAGTCAAACAGACCTGAACCATCTAATCAGTCTGGTTTAGCATTATTAATTATTGAGATGGGCACTCCACAGGGAACAGCTTTGGTTCTTCTCCCGATCTGGGAATCCAGAATGGATGAGATCCTCAAGTACTGTTTTTGTGCAAGAGGTGCAAAAAAACAAATTGCTGCCCTGAACCTGCCTAGACATATCAGAGTTCCTGTCTTTTTGTCACAGTCAGGCTTTCTGTGGTCATCTGTGCCACCACATCCTTCTCTGTGTGGGCTTTCCTCCACCATGACCTTGCTCAGAGCCCCTTCAGCTCTTCTCCACCATTACCATCCTACCTCAGGCGATACTGAGACACTTTCATTCTCAGAAACTCAATGAGAAAGCTTCTGTGGTGATTCACTGCCTTTTGTTCTCTTCTAGATGTGAATGAGTGTGATACACCTGGCATTTGTGGACCTGGCACATGTTACAATACTGTTGGAAACTACACCTGCATCTGTCCTCCTGATTACATGCAAGTCAATGGAGGGAACAACTGCATGGGTATGGGTTGTTAGGGATTTTTTTTAAAGCTTCATCTTAGTGCTTTGGCACAGGGCTTTACTAGGCACAATTCAGAACTGTTTTTCTATATTTAGTTATACAAAAATTAACTAAATGGAAGATCAAACTTATTTTATTAAGTAAAGCAAGAAAGATCACTTTTAATACAGATCTTTCAGTACCTCATCAGAATTTCCCCTTTAATTTGATATTTTCTGTGTTAACCTCTTCCAAGTTTTACTTCAACTTTAGAAGCTTCTACATGTGAAACACTACTAAAATGACTCAGAATTCACAGAATGAAGTCACAAACTGTGTACAGTTCTTAAGGGGAACCATAAACAAGCTCATGTTTTTCAGGACTGGGCAAAAGGCCAATAGTGAATCCTTTGATGAGTCTGATCAGTGTTACAGCCATGTTGGTTGCTCTTGAATATTTGTATTGCAAACACTTTTTCATACTTTTAGAGTAATCTTCTAGGGAGAAGCTCTTTTGTAGTATTCTACAGTGCTGCAGCATCTACTTGACGGGGATCTAAAAAGTACATATTTGAAGGAGCTATCTCCTAAACCCTTCAGGTAGATCATCTTTCATAAGAATTGTTGATGCACTGGCCTGGGTTTTTCTTCACTTTCACAGATATGAGAAGAAGTCTGTGTTACAGAAATTACTATGCTGACAATCAAACCTGTGATGGTGAGCTGCTCTTTAATATGACCAAGAAAATGTGCTGCTGTTCCTACAACATTGGACGTGCATGGAATAAGCCTTGTGAACAGTGTCCTATCCCGAGCACTGGTATGTTTTTGCATTGCAAAGCTATTTGAAGGCTTTGGTAACATCATAATTACTATTAGTTGGGTGTAACATTATTAGAGAAGCTATGTTTTTGTCTGCTCTTGCGTGTCTAAAATGAAGTGATTAATTACTTTTTTGGCCCGGAGGTGGTCAGCCCTAGTCAGAGTGAAGGCATATGTGGAGTGGTTTTTGTTCACACTGCTGGGCCATGCCTCCTTTGTGACAGTTTCCCTGTCTAGGAGACTTCATACTCTGTATTGGTTCATCTGTCTCTCTGCAAATGCTTGTTGATCCAGTGTTGAGGCACTGACCAAGGTTTTATTGGCATTGCTCCAATAAATATGGTGCCTGCTGAGCTATACCTCAACTGCTGATTGCCACAGAGGGCCTTTGTGGTAGCCATGGGTTTACAGAGGTACCTTGGTCTCCTCTGAGAATGACCTGTGTCAAGCAGCTACATGTAAGATGTAGGAATTTCTGGGCTAATTGTATGGGCATACAGGATGACTCCACACTGGGTAAGACCCTGCAGAGTTGAACCCAGGACATCCCACTCTGATTCATGGTTGTTTGCCTCAAGAACAAACTTCCTAAACACTTATTAGAGTAACTTCCAACTTACAGTTCAGGTTTTTAAAAGTCTGATCTGGACTTGTATGGAAAAACTGTAATACACAGAGATAAGCATGTGCAAAACAAAATCAGCATGTGATCCTTCTATTTGCTAATTTCAGTGGCCTTTGAATGAGAACCAAAGTTCATACTAAGCACATCACATAGTGAGCTTGGGAAAGGATCTTCCTACCTCTGTATGCCCTGCAGGTGCTGAAAAAGTAGAAGAAGAATGGATGGGCAAAGGACGTAGTGAATTTTTGACTGTTGATTAATTCCAAGTACCATGATCACTGCTTTGTGTTCCTCTTGCAGATGAATTTTCCACACTCTGTGGAAGTCAAAGGCCTGGCTTCTTCATTGATATTTATACAGGATTACCAGTTGGTGAGTTGTAATTTCTGCTTTGAACTAAATTCCATGCTGCTTCTGCCCAGGGAAGAGGAGAGGGGTTTTTTACCAATTATTTTTTTCGTGGAAGGAAAATGACTAAACAGTGTAATGGAGTTCAACACTGTTTAAGTCTGAGCCTGCAAACTTTCTGCCTAGCTCCTCCTAGCTGGCAGCAATGATAATTGCTGCTTGTAATCAAGGCCACATAGAGCTCCAAAGAAACTGTAATCAGGCCTACGTGTGCAGGGCACCGATACCGAGAATAAGGGGTGTGGGAGTAAGGCCAGCCAGCATTTGGTCGGAGAGGAATGGAGAGTCTTTCCTTCAAACTAAAGCAGAGATTTAATCTGACATTTCACATCAGTCCCCCTGTGTATTGGTTTGACACAAAAATCCTTTTTTCCGCTCAGCTGGAATATTTCTCACATATGTTATTGAGTGTAACATTTGAATCGTGAGTAGCAAATGGCAAAACAAAAAGAGGAAGAGAATGAGGAATTCTAAGACAAGATGAGTAAATCCCTAGTGGGACTCCCTTTTGGTTTTATTCACACAAAAATGCAAATAAGAAGCAGATAATGTGCCCTGTAGCAAACAGAGGCAGTGTATAAGCAGTAATGGGGTGCTTTAGCATTAAGCTATTGCTGTGGTGCAGTGTTCAGCTAGTTAGAGGGACATATTTCTGGTAAAATGGGGATTGTAATTTTTAAAGAGTTTACAGAAATTTACAGTATTTATTATTTAACAGGTCATTTTAGAAGCAAAGATCCCCCTTCTAACTATTAGCATTAGCCCAAATGGTTGCCAAGTCTGCCCAAGGTAATTGGGCCATTAATCAGTATCAGCAGGGAGGCTCTGGATCACGCTGACGTGCACAGGTAAAAGCTGCATCTGTAGCAGTTGATGTGCGTGCCAGGAGTGTTGCAGCCTGCTCTGTCTGCCCTGCCACATCATAGAGCAATGGGCATTCAGGAGCCAACTGAAACAGAAAGGCCATCTCACAGAAGCCACCAGTACATCCCAGTGCATGCAGCACTGGTGAGATTGATGCACTTTACACTGTGCGAATCACAGGCTGTCCCTGCTGCTCTGGGGTGTGGGCAGGTCTCACTAGGTTGTAGCACTCAACCTGCTGCTTTTGCAGAGGAGTTGCTTATGTCCCTTACATCTATAGGCACAGGGCATGGGAACAAAGTAGCACCCAGTCTGCAGCGACAGTGCTCTGTGTACCCTGTAATCTTTGGTTACAATCCTCCTGATGTTCTAAGCATACACTTCTTTGCACTGAAGTTCTATATATTTAGTCCACATGGTTATTTCAGAGACAGAAGTAGTACTACTTTTACTCATCCCTTATATAATCAGAGGACTCAGAATTACAGAATTTAATGTAGGAAATGAAGGGTTTGATCCAGCAGCAAAATGAAATTAAAAAAACCCCACCCTATCTGATGGAAACTCAGGTTAGCTGACAAGTTACCACCGTATTCGCTGTCTTGTGTACATCAGTGCACGTGGCAATTTTTACTAAAGGGAGATGCTTCAGAGGAGTCTCTGAACTCTCTTGTGTTGTCAGAATATTAAAGATACATAACTTAAGGATCCAGTAGACAAGACATATAATTATAATAGCAACTGGGTTTTTTTGCTGCCAGAATGTTACTTAACCCAGGTGTATACAAAGCGCTGGCAAACCCTGGCTGCCTGACTTAATCAGTCTAATTAATAGCATGTTGGCAGCACTTCAGATCTTACCTGGCATTGGCACTTTCAAACTATTAAATAAAAACATGAAAGTCTCTTCAGATTAACAAAGGTAAAACAGGGTAAAACTGATTTTAACGAGTGTTTGCGTGCAGTCATGCTCTCCTGTATTAAACCAAGGACAGCTACATTCTCTCTGTTTGGCTTTTCCCAATAACTCTGCTGTAACACTCAGGTAGATGAGGAGATTCATCAGGGCTGTGGGTGGGAGACCTGAGAAAGGACGTGTGCTACCCTCTGCCTGCCTATATGCCAGGATATATAATGGCTACAGTGAAGAGTCAGAACCTGAGGAAATAGGAAATATCTACATTTCCACAGTTTGGAATGACTCACTGTTGCAGTTGGGAACATTCTGATGCTCCCATTATACATTTGATAATTCTCTGAAGGATAAATGCATAGGGACAGATTCTGTAGCAGAAGATTCCATGAAGTGCTGTTTACAAGTATTTTACAAAAATCCTTCTTGCAGATATTGATGAATGCAGAGAGATTCCTGGAGTGTGTGAAAATGGGATCTGTATAAACATGGTTGGCAGCTTCCGATGCGAGTGTCCTGTGGGTTTCTTCTACAATGACAAGCTACTGATCTGTGAAGGTAGAGTGCTGATCTCATTCAGAGAAATGGGATTTAACCAGCTGGCTATTCACACACTGGCAAATCTGATACATTGCAAGTCATCCTTCAGGAGGGGAAAATACTGGTATCAATGTAATAAGTCTGTGTTACTTAAGACATTTTGAATTCTTTTGCATAGAAAATACCAGATTTTCCATCAGACATCTTAAGGCCTTGAAGGAGCGTGAGTCAGCAATCATGTGAAGAAATGTTTTTCAAATTTGACAGTAAAGCCAAGAAAAGAGTAGCAGTCTTGAGTCAGATCATGAGCACAATTTTTTTTTTTTAATTCCAATATTTTTTTTTCTAATGGAACAAAGATTTCTGTAAATAATATAAACTCATGATATTTTTTTTTCCAATTTAAACATTTCAATTGTATTAGTCAGTTTAATGGAGAAACTGGAGACAGCAGTATGAGCTAAATAGGAATTAATTTTTCAAGAGGAGCATGTGGGTTTGGGATCATTTCAGCGGGATACCTAAATGTAACCAAATATCTACTTTCATAAATATATTTATTTTTTCAGCATTAGAAAGAAATTCCTGTATTTGGGTAAGGTTATACTCTTCGCGCTAAAAGCACAGTAGTTTTGATGTCTTTCTGGTGCCAGCTTACCGTAACAGTCAAATTCCTTTTTTGTATTGACAGATATTGATGAATGCCAAAACGGGCCAGTGTGTCAGCAAAATGCAGAGTGTGTCAACACAGCCGGCAGCTACCGCTGTGACTGTAAACCTGGCTACAGGTTCACATCAACTGGCCGCTGCACTGGTGAGTACTTCTGGCTTGTTTGTGTGAGGGTCTGCAAAAGTAGTACATTTTAAAAGAGGTCTAAAAAGGCATTATCTCCTCTTCAGAAAGATAGTAAACCAGGAGATGATCTAGGCTCCAAGGACTGTCCTTTTAAAGCCTTTTAGGGCATTGCATAAACATTCTGGTAATTCCCAAAAGACTAACAGTCCCATCCCACAGAGTCATAAATGAAAGGTAATCACCTTAGTAGGTGTTTGTCTTCCTACCAACTGCAAACATTTTACTTTAGCCTGTGTCTTGTCTAGGGAGGGGAGACCCATCGATTTGCTACGTTTTGGCTATTTTCTGACACTAAAAATTCAGTTGCAGTCCTGACCAGGACCTCCTTGTGCATAAATTCTTTGATTTTCATTATAATTTGCTAGAAGTGTTTTAGTAATTCATTTGCCACTTGTATTTTTACAAATAAATCGCTGCTTGCTGGGGTCTCTGCTGATAAGGTGGACTTATCTGCTAGGCCATATACAATAACTAATTTTAAAAGCTTATTATTGAACTTCCTAACTTTTCTGTGGATTTAAACAGACCCTTGAACATTATTTTTAAATATTCACTAAGTGGGACTACAGTTCTTTAATCTATTTATTCTTTCTTCTAATATAGTAGCCCAGAGAGGCATTCACGTTATCTTGATTACTTGAAGAATTGCAGAGATTTTAAAGACTGCTGTGAGCCAAACAGCTGTAAATATTATATAGATTTCTGAACAAAATAATAATTACAAAGGAAACTGGTAACATTTTCCTTGGGTTTTTGCTTCTGAGTACTTGAGATTTAGGAAGTGTACTTTTCCCTGCAGTGCAGTTTTTCATTGTTTCGTGTTACCCTTGAGGAAAAAGGGTGTAGGGGCAACCAGAACACTACTATGAGAACTAAAACTTTGTTTTCTTAAGCTATGCAGTGGCACATGTAAATATTCAATATGTTCCTAATGTAATTGTTGTAGTTATGGGTTTGCTACAGCAGTACAGGAAGAGCCAGGGAAGGTTCTGATATGGGTTACAATACCCAACATAAATTGGCACAAACAGTAATACTTCCCTGTATTTTGCTCTTATTTTATATTTAGTGAAAATAAAGTTACACAATTAGAGTCAAAATAAAAGTGGTTGATAAAGTACTCAATCCAGCAAAGGAAGGAAATTCCCAACCACTCTGCTGAGAGCAAAGCGTGCTAAGCACCTTGCAGTATTGGATAAGTCATGCTACTGCATGGAAAATGATCACACCCCAATAGTTCATGTGCTATTGAATCAAAATTGATGTATCATGGCCACTAGTATTATGAGTACTGTATTTATCTTACTATCAAAATAGCATTCTTCTGGTTCTGTCTCTTCTGGAATAATAAAAAGTTTTTTATATAAACTAATTTTTGGCACTTAGGACAATTCTGCCTCACAATTTTTTTAAAATTTAAAATGTTCTCTGTTTACCCCAAGAGAAGTCATTTTCCCCTGGGACTTTAATTCACTATTCATTTGCCCAAAGAGCATCAGAGAGTCATAGTTTTTCTTCCATGTCTCACATGCTGAGAAGATTAGGAGTTCTTAAGACAGCATGTTGTCCAGCATTAGTTTCCTTTCTGCCTCTTTTAGACTCTAATTAGCAGCAGTATCATTAATACCATTGGTCCTCAGTGAACACCCATCCAGAGTTACTAATGGCCCCAGTTGATGTGCAGTTGTCTGGGAACAGGGCCTGTTGGGATCGTCTGTGTGCCCAGTGTAGAGAAGAAGCGGCAGAGGCAGGAAAACAAGCTTTGGTACATGAAGTTCTTTGCAAGCAGGATAGCTTTCCTCATCCCTGTCTGCAGAATCATGCAGTTGAGTGTTTGGTGCTGTTGGCAAAATATTTTCTAATTCCATATAGCGTTAACTTTTCTTGCTGTTTGAGCTTTGTTCCATTTACAGGATCATCAGGTTGCATAAGGCATGGATGCTTCAACACTTGCATACGTGTACCCATCTTATCTCTGTACAATGGGTGGATAAATCTATAATGCATTTTATCTCTCTGTAAGCTTAGTGAGAAGAATGTGGCATTCATCTCCCTTTCTGTTTTGTATGGCTTCTGTGAGCTAGTCAAGCAATTTGTGCTATAATAAAATGTAGCTAAAAGCAAGTACTTAATTTCATGAGGGTACAAACTGTGATTCTTATGTGGCTTTCATATCTGCTGCATATTCCATGTAGAGTACTCAGGAATCTCCCCATACTATTTCATGTCATTAATTCTGCTTTTCAAAGCCATGGTGATATGCTTTCCCTGCAGCAAGGATTTGTGCTTGGTAAATGTAATTTTTACACTGAATTTTTTTCAACTCCACTAATGTTGGAAAATGTAATTTACAAGCAAATAGCCCCTTTTCTGAGATTTACTTAGTGATACTTTTGTCATTAATAAAACTTTTAAAAACTATTTTAAGTTAGGATTCCTGCATGGTTGCAGCTAAGGCATCTTTCCAGCCCTGTAGTTCAGAGGCCTTAACTTTCAGTGTGCTCCTTTGTTTTCAGATCGGAATGAATGTCAAGAAATTCCCAATATCTGCAGCCATGGGCAGTGTATTGACACTGTTGGAAGTTTCTACTGCATTTGTCACAATGGATTCAAGACCAATGATGACAGAACGATGTGTATAGGCAAGTATATCAAATTAAGCTGTACGTAGGCTTCCATTAAGGTAGTTATTAAATCTATCCTCTCTTTCATAAGAGGTTGCATTACAAGAACTGAGATTGTGAGCCATTTACCACCAGACAAAGGTGCAAAAACACCATAGCTGGCAATTAGAGATGATAGAAAGCTGATCATGAATAAAGAACATCTCATTACAGTAGAGTGAATCTTTAAAAATACATATCCTGTCTAATGAACTGGTAATACTTTCATTTTTCAGGAAAATATTCCATTCTTCTTAGAATTTTCTGAAGCATTTAGTCTCATTTATTCCTTTAGGCAAGAAATTTAGTAGATGAATATTGCAATGCAGCAATTGTATACTGCCTGCTTGTTAACAGAGTAAATGAAGGGTAGATTTCTTGCCAGAGAAGTGCCCTTTTCAGAAACAGAGTAATCTTCATAAAGAAGGAAATTCTGTATCTAACCTGTTCACAGCTGTTAGTGCAGTGTCTGTTGTCTGGGCAAGACAAGGAGATTTCACACAACTTATGATTAAAGGTATCTTAGAATTCCTTTGGGAAGGGTGAGGTAGGAGCCACAGTGAGATAAATGATTGTTGGACCTTTGATTATTTTTGTAAACATTAACATCGAGTGTATAAACCTGTGTAAAACCTTCTTGGGCGATATGAGAGTCTTTTTTCCTTCTATTCACTTGTGTTGGCAGCAGATTATTTTTCTTGCCTGTGGGATAGCCACAGGTTTTCCTTTCCCCATCAGTGATTAAAATTCTTGCTGATTTTTTTCTCTCCTTCATAGATATTAATGAGTGTGAGAGAGACGCCTGTGGCAATGGAACCTGCAGAAACACAATTGGCTCTTTCAACTGCCGCTGCAATTTGGGGTTCATCCTCTCACACAACAATGATTGCATAGGTAAGGAGTGCTGAGACCAATTACGTGTTTCCAAGACTTTCTCCTCCTAGTGGAAGTGCCATTAGTACCATCTTCTCTATCAATTTAGCATGGTCTGTGTGATTAAACACAAAAGCTGATTTCTTCAGTCTGAAAAGGCCTCTTTGATTATGCACTCCTCTTTTCTATAGCCATTTAAATGTTTGCATGTGATATATGCCATTCCTTTTTTTACTCTTGCTTTGACAGTTTTACAACATAGACCAATACTGTCATTTTCCCCTCACTTGCTTTTGAAATGGGATTATTTATGTAGGACCAGTTACTGTCCTGATATAGAAACAGAAATCTCACCTACCTAATTTCCCTAATTGCAGGTGTTTGTTACATCTCTTTCAATGTCATTTTTCTTAGATGTGGACGAGTGCGCAAGTGGAAATGGAATGCTCTGCAGGAACGGTCAGTGTGTGAACACGATTGGGTCCTTCCAGTGTCTTTGCAATGATGGCTATGAGGTGGCTCTGGATGGAAGGACTTGTGTCGGTGAGTGCTTTCTTTCAGGGTAGAAAAAAAGTGCAGCAAACCTTCAGGAGATATTCTTAGTAAAACAGTAGAGGAGGTCAGAGAGAACTGTCACACTGTCATCTTTGTACCTAGCAGAAGAAAACAATGACAAGAGGTGAAGAGGAGGACTCTTTTCCTGCTCCTGGGAATTTCCATCTTCAGTTCGATGGAATAAAAATTAAAGCAGCCCCAGCCACAGATTTATTGAGATAACAGCAATTATCTCAAAGAAATTGTTTTCTTTTCTTTTAGATGTCAATGAGTGTGCACTGGAGCCTGGAAAATGCTCACCAGGCACATGTCAGAACTTGGATGGGTCGTTCAGATGTATCTGTCCTCCTGGATATGTCCTGCAGAATGACAAATGTGAAGGTGTGTATAGAACAATCCTTCTTCTGTCCCATTTCCTAGCTACACACATTCATTACCACTTCCCTCTGCATCTAAAGATGAGTAATGTTTAGTCTTTTGTGGCAGTATACAGTCCTGAACTGTAGCCACTAGTAAGTCATGCACTTCCCAGAAAAAGGCTCAACAACTTTTGTTTGAACCAGAACTACCTGATCTGATCCGATCCCAAGAAAATCTAGTCCCAGACTGTATGGTTGATGCTATATTGCTGAGGTTTGCCCACTGCATAAGGATTTAAAAACTAATCCTAGATTTTACACCAGGATTTCTCAGTCCTCTGTCTGTTCCTTTTTGTTTGACCTTTTTGTTTTTCAAATCTGTTAGATAGCAGTGATGATGTAAGGTTACATTTTATGTAGTACAGCTGCCAGTTTTCATTTCTCATATCTCTAATTACCTTTCTTATAGACATTGATGAGTGTGTGGAACAGCCAGAAATTTGTGCCCTGGGCACATGCAGCAACACTCCAGGCAGTTTCAAATGTCTCTGTCCTGAAGGCTTTGTGTTGTCTTCCACGGGAAGGCGATGCCAAGGTAAGTTCTTTCCCATTTTCTGTCAGTTCAAAATTTCTTTGCTGTTTATAAAAGCCTTATTAGCTGCCTGTTTCTAATATAATGAGGAGACTCTGGACTCAAACAGTGTTTTTCACAAGGAAAACATGATAATTCTGTAGTTGGGGCCAGTTTCTGTCTTGCCCTAACATCTGTTTATCATTAGAGAGAACATTGCAATAAAAGGGACAAAGATAATGTCAAATGCACCAGGTTAAGTGAAGAAATTATATTGCCCTGCAGCCCTTTCTTGCACCCCTGAAAAAAACTTTGAGGCTACCTGGACTCTGTATAGACTGTGACATGTCTCACATGGAGATGGAGCACAAACACAGACAGGAGACTACTGCAATGCACTGCTAAAGGCAGCATTTTCAGGAATAAGGCTGTTCTTAGCACTTATCAAATTCTCCATAACACTTCTATGCTGTTCCTCTCCACAAATGTGTGGGTGGAAAAAAGATCAATGGAAAAAATTTGCAAACAGTGTTGTGTGGACAATAAGCACCCATCTGCTTAGAAAAGTCTGAAGAGTCTTTTGGCTTCTACATTACCACATACACTGGTTCAGAGCCTAAGCATGGGCACGAAGACAGAGATCAGATGCTGAAAGCTGAACAACTAGTAATGAAAAGCCACAGGTTAGTTTATTTTGTGGATAAAGAAGCAGCACAGCAAATTAGGGAGTTAATTATTTTAAAGACTTTGGAAATTACTAAATAGATACATCATTTAATGTCCTATACACAGTGTGCACAGTGGGAACCACTGATGAGTAAGACCTTTATAAGGACCTCTGTAGTTATGCTTGGCACAGAATGGTGATGCTTGTTGACACCATAGTGAGTTCTTCACTTCACAGTGGGCTAAAAGAAACTGTGGTTTTGGTAAAAATTAATCCAACCTGTGGTAAACGTTCATCCAAGTCTCCAAACCACCATGCAGTTTGACAGTTAGTTCACTCAACTTCAAGAAAACAGCATAGCTGTTTTAGCTGTACTTTTGTAGTTTGTATAAATGAGGTTTCTTCAGCCTGAGGGCGTTCTCTTCAGGTAAGGAAAAAAATAACAGAAAAACCCCAAGAAACAAAATAATTAAAAAAGAGTGTGACCTAATCTCCTCCCTTATGAGGACAGACCACGGTTTCATGTATAGCATGAGAGAAAAATGCATGCTTCTGTGTATGAAGTTTAAGTGTGCTTCTCCCCATCATCCCCTGGAGAAGACTGATTTTTTCAGGTATCTCAGGCCAAACAAATTCTTGTTTAAAACTTCCCATTACCTAGGACTTTGTAAAATCTGGACGTTGCCCAGCACTGATGCTGCAGCCGGAAAACTGGATGAGCAGCTGCTTCCGCAATTGCCCTGTTGCTGTCCCCCTTCCAACACAGGGAGCTGCCAGCTCTCTGCTTGCTGGATGCTTGTGGTCTGTGATCTTAACTCTACTCCAGCATCCTGGTTACCCAGCTTGAGGGAGTAAAATGTTGTGCCACTGGGCCAGTTCTCTTTGTGTGTATCTCAGGGAAAAATGAAGAAGAAAAACGCTACTGAAAATTGCTTCTCATTTTAACACTGTACAGAATTATCATTGCAAGTTGATTCAAATATCTTGACTCAAGTGATTCTTACGAGTAATGAAATATAAATAAATTAAGCCAATATTCAGTTTTTCCAAAGAGGAGTGAGGATAAGAGAGGAGCACAGCCCTTCCATCTCTGATGGACAAAAGAGAAAAAACCCTCCTTGTCCATGACTCAGCTGGGACAGTCTATCCCAAATCTTTCCTTTGCTGGGGTAGAGGGCTCCCTTCCCTGTTCAGATCTTCCCTGGTCAGAGACAATAATGGTCCTTCATGACAGATGGAAGTTGGGTGTTTTGTTGGGGGAGCCTCCTGTAATTTTGCAGTTAACAACTCTTAAGTGAAAACTATGCCGAAGTTGCCCAACTGCTCATAACAAGTTTTTCTCTGTGCAGATCTGAGAGTAAGTTACTGCTTTACCAAATTTGAAGATGGAAAATGTTCCGTGCCGAAGTCTCGAAACCACTCCAAACAAGAGTGTTGCTGTGCCTTGAAGGGACAGGGATGGGGAGATCCCTGTGAACTCTGCCCAGAGGAAGCAGATGGTGCGTTATTGACTAATTGTCTTATTGTCATGACTCTCAGAACTGAAAAAGTTTGGAATTCTTATAAGAAGAAATTAGGAAAAATAATTTTCCAGTGGCGTTTAGCCATAACAATTGTCTTTGCTCCCTGTAAAGTAGATGCTATTGCAGTCTCAAAAAACATATTCCTTGCATAGTTCAATCTCAAGCATATTCCTTGTTTGCTTTTAGGTTTGTTAGTATGATGAGGTGCTGAGTATTTTGCTCTGGAGGTGTCACATACAGAAACTGGAAAGTAATAAGTGGATCCTTGATAGACTCTGAGTGGAAATACCTGCAAGACACAAATGGAATTCATCTAATTGTACATAAGTATAGGAATGGGCACCATAAACAAGAAACAAGATTTTTTTTAAAAAAACCCCAAACAAATAAGCATAAAAAGCCAGTCAAGCTAGATCTACATCTGAATCACTCTGTTGCATTTTGTGACTACATTTTGTTATTAAAAAAATCAAATTTGCAGTGTTTTCAGTATGAATGACTTGCAAAAATAGCAGGGGATGACAAAACACAGGCCTTGATGAAGGAAAACCTGGACTGTTGCTAAAGAAACACTTTCCTTTGTTAGTATCCTTTGTAAGGCTGAGTAACTGGGCATCAAGCAATTCAACAGGCCTTTGTACCGTCATGGTGCAATTTGCCGAACGGACTTTTAATTCATGCTGACAAATGTGGTTAACAGCATTACTGGTTTCAGCAATATGTTAATACAGTTCGTTTCATTAATAAGTCATGTAGATGTTTTGCAGACAATTCTCACAAAAGCCAAGGGAAGAAAAGAGAATCAGATGTGCCAGGCTGATTCCTCCTAGGCTTATTGCATGTGCATCTTCCATTCTGTTTCCCTGGAGCATTTGAACCAAAGTCAGTTGAAAAAGCATGGTATACATTGCAGCATTTCCCTGAAGTGTCAGCACATATATTTTTTACAGTCCAGACTGTTCTCAAAAGACGATATCAAGTCCATTTTTCTCATCTTTTAAAAAAGAAATAGCTTTTAAGATATCAAGAGTCTGGGAAATTTCTGTCTCAGCACACCATGGATAGTGGAATTGGTTGTTTGGGGTTTTTTTTTAAAAAAGACTCAGTTGTTATCTCATGCGTGTTCTCCATCATATGCTGTCTGAATGCAGGCTGGTAAGCTCAGGCACACTTGCCACCTGAGCTTCCTGAAGGCTTGAACAACAGGCAGGTTTTGTGCTGCTGGGCTGCACAGGGCTGTTTCCCACTCAGAGCCTAGCAGTGTGCCAGACACTTGTTGCTTTCAGTGCAGGTGTGCATCTGCATTTAGTTTTATTTTGTCCAACCTCAGTGAAGATCAGCTAATGTATTTCAACTAAAGAAAGCCTAGCATTTCTTACGTCTATGACTGTATTGTACTGCTGCACTGTAAACCTCTTTGCAGCCTACTGAATTTGCAAAGAAAAAGTGAAATCTTGTCAAGGGTTCTGTGATGTTCTGAGCATGGTTAGTAGAGAATATGCTCAGCAGCGTCTTGAGATGGTTTGAATTACAGTCCTGTGTCCATCCGTCTGCTCAAGATACAGTTTAGAGGGGAGAGATGGAAGATTAGTTTGAGATGCAAGGCTTGTGTTTTTGTGTGTGTGTCAGACCCAAAACTACAGGAGTTTGTGAAGCTGAAGAGCCTTTATGGTTACATGCATCCTTATTGCATTTTGGTCCATCAGAGTGGAAATTTAGGTTTTCTTATTTATTCTAATGCCAAGAATATACCAGGTGATTTGCACAGGTACATGCTTTCTGCAACAAAAAGTAGATAATGACTTGTTCTCAGAAGACTTAAATCATCTTTAAATCTTAAAAAATCACACAGAAAACCTTGTGGATTTGGAAACAGTGGTGACTTCACTCTAAGCTGGACACAGAAATTTTACTCTCAACCTTCCTATAATAAAATTATTTCTTACTCTAGAACTAGAAATTGGCATGCTTTAAGGAGCTACTAGCTGGTGACTACAGATTAAATTGTCTTCTTCAGAAAATGTGGAAATCTTTCATTTACAATAGAAAAGAATGCAGTCGCTAGTATTGATACATTAAAAATAGAAATATTGCATTCGTTTTCTCCTTAAAGGAAGTTAATGCTAATTATTCAAAAGGTTTACATGTATACATACAGGAGATCAGATGAAATGTAAGGTGAGCATAGAGTTTTTCCATGAATGTAAGATTAAATTAAAAGTTTATACATTTACATACTATATTTCTATATTATTACTGTAGTATTGGTATCTGTGGTTACTTGTGTAGCTCATGACTAATGCTCATTGCCAAGATAAAATTTAATTATTTTTTTTTTCTTTTTTTACAGAGGCATTCAGACAGATTTGTCCATTTGGAATTGGCATCCTTGTTGGACCTGGTGATGCAAGACTGGGTAGGTGCCTGAACTGCGTGATGCCATTATTGCAGCAGTATGCCATTTTCTACCCATAAGCTCAGTTGAGAATAACACCTCTGCCACCATTTCCAAAAGCCATGAATTGTGGAAACTTCCCTATATACATTTTTTTTCAATTATTTGTGCTAACTTTAAATTCAAGCTTGGATTTCTCGTATTTCAGAAATTAAACTTATTCTAGTGTATCTTATTTGGCTTTTTAATTTATGCTGAGCAGACTTGCTAGGAAACTTATGCAGGATCTAGAGAATGGATCACATAGCATACCTATCTTTTCTTATATATGTAGCCTGTTTACAGTAGATGGTTTTAATCCTCCAGAAGTGCAAACCACAGTTTCCCAGATCCCTTCAGTACATTCTGTTCTCTCCCAAGACAAACAGCACTTCAGCCTTATTGGCAAAAGTTTTCATTTAAGGAGCGCTGGATGACTACTGCGTTTCATATCTACTCTCCCTATAGCCCAAGTAGTAAAGTTTTTTTTATCTGACGTTTAGAATCCGTTTCTTTTCTGCATTCTGAAAACTGGCCTGCCAGACAAATTCTATGCCCTCATCCTAAGATATCAAAATCAAAATGTTAGAGGGTTTTTATGATCTCAGGAATATTTCTCACCAGAATAACACTTGTTCTTTGAGAGAAGTCTAAAAGCACATTAAGTCAGTTGCACTTACTGTGTTGTTTTTATTTCTGGTTAAGATGTGGATGAGTGCCTTGATCCAGATAACTGTAGATTTGGGCAGTGTATCAACACAGATGGGTCTTTCCGCTGTGAATGTCCGTATGGTTACATCCTACAAGGAGCTCAATGTGTGGGTAAGTATAGCTGCTTCATCTTTCCCTTTAAAGAATCTCCTGAATTGCTAAGTATGGCATTAAAGAGTAGTGGGGTTATATTACTCTAATGTTGAGGAGTCTCCATCCCCACTGATGCTTAAACCCTTCCACGGCAGAGCCTGAGCAATCTGCTGCAAGTTGGTCCTGCTCTGGCTGAGTGCTTGGTGCAGATAACCTCTAGTGATCCCAAATTATGCTAGGAGTCTGTGACTCTCATTCAGTAACTTAAGTGGGGTCTGGTATTTTGCATTTTTGTATTTTTATGGTTGTAGTTCAACAGTGTAGATTTTTTTACCTTTTTGCTTGAGTATAACTGTGTATTCTTGCCTTGATTTAACTGCTTGCAGATACTGATGAATGTGCTGTTGGAAACCCGTGTGGAAATGGAACTTGCAGGAATGTGGTGGGAGGTTTTGAATGCACCTGTGTTGAGGGATTTGAGCCTGGACCGATGATGACCTGCGAAGGTGAGACTCCCCAGGTGTTAAGGACTCTCATTGTAGTTATGTACTGCAACAGTTTCCTGATTTCAGAAACAATTGGGGAGGGTAAAGCAGCTTGACAAGAAAAATACGGACATTTGGAACAATGCATCTTTATTTGAAACAGAAAAATAGGTTCCTCCTTCCTGTATCCACCTTGAACTGTGGTACCTTTTTCTAACTGGAGGTTGAGTGAACAGGCTTCCAGGTAGTATCTGCTAAGGGACTGCCCAGAGAGGGGCATGTTGGGGTACAGTCTCTCCAGAACAGTCCCCAGAAATGCTGCTTATTGTGTGTATGGAACCCTTTGCTCAAGGGTTCCTAGTTAACCCTTGAGTGAAGAGAGTCAGTGTGAATGATGAAAATAGAAAATGAGCTGTTTGTGTTTGTTGGGGGAAAAACAGGGAACAAACCAGAAAATATAAATACAGTACTAAACAATTGCCATGGAACCCCGAAGTTGAACATTTTTCATGCTTTGGTCTCTCATTTCAAAAATAAAAATTAGAAAATGCACAAAGGGAGGAATAAGGAAGATCAGAGTTATAGAAGGGACACACAGAAAATTAATTAGACTAGAATTTTTCAGTGTGGAAAATGTGGTTGAAGAGATACAGGATTTAAATTTATAAAGCCACAAGTGGTAAAGGTACCAAAAATAGAGGGAACATGTTAAAAAAACCAAAGCAAACATTTTCATATGCATAGTATTTACTTAAGTTGTGGAACTCTTTGCTGCAGAATATTAGTGAGGCCACAAGTATAAATTGACCCAGAAAGAGATTGTACAAATTTGTGTGGGAATCCATCAGTAGCAATTAAGTTTGATAGTTTGGTTGTGGCTTTTGGCTGTGGAAGTCCTTAAACTGAGGGGCTGTATCAGGGGAAAGATCTCTGCATACATGGTATGGGTTGGGTTTTTTTAAATACTCATTTCCTCCTGTTACAACCAGAGAGAGGAGAATGTCCTAGGACATTCTGACACTCTTTTCTGACCCAACACAGCTGTTCTTAAATTATCTGCCACAATCTGTTTGTTTGCAAGCCCATACAAAACAATGCTTCCATTTTTGCATCAGTTTGCATTAGTTTTATGTACAGTTAGAGCTTCATTCACTTCCCTGTGGAATTTAGGTGAAAGCTCAAATTGCAGAGGAGGAGTCAGCGGAATGCATAAACATCATTATGGAGCAGTAATTACTCAAGTAGCCCATAGTGTATGTAAATGCACTTCAAAATAATGTTTCTAGTAAAGATATTGTTTTATGGAATTCAATGTATGAAGAAGCTGAATTAGAGCATCTGGAATTTAAAAATAACCAGTCATAAAGCTGAGCCTAGATGTGGAAAAGATAGTTTTAACTCAGACAGTATTTTGGCAATATGAATCTGGAAATTATTTCCATTGGCTGCTTGCCATTGAAGATATTGAAACTTCAGGTAGCTGTGCAAACATCCTGGCATGTCTGGTGCCTGCTCCTACAGAGAAATCCATCAGGAGTGGAACCATGGGTCCCCAGCTATTAAAATTTAGTCCTCTGGGATCTGTGGTTATTACCCATACCTAAAACTTGTGCACTCAAGTCTGCTGAGTTTTACAAAAGCGTGTTTCACTTCCCCCATGGTCTTTGTCACTCCAAATCCAGATGTCAACGAGTGCATTCAGAACCCTCTACTCTGCGCTTTCCGCTGCGTGAACACTTTTGGATCCTACGAATGCAAGTGCCCCGGGGGATATGTTTTGCGAGAGGACCAGAGAATGTGCAGAGGTAAAGCTCCTACCAGACTCTCACAGTTATGAGATAATGATTTCAAGTTCCTGCAGGGATAGGGCTCTGACTCACTGCACTATTGGGCCAGAGTTTTAATCCCAGGAAGTAAATGAGTCAGAAAGAATTTGGGATGAAATTCTATGGTTTGCATTACACAGTTGATTGTATTAGCCCTGTCCTGCCTGTAAACTTGCACATCTGCATAAAGTGAGTTTATATCAGATGATACAGTTTTGTCTTGCCCTGAAAATGGGCATTTGGGAGAACTCAATTTGCTCTAAGCTAGTATATCTTATGGTTAGTTTAGCACAATAAATGTATGTGTAAAGTTTAATTAAGATTGAAATTCCAAGGTCAGAATTTACTGTTGTGTATTTCCAGTATCTTCTCTCTATATAATGAAGTCTAAACCTTGTGCTTTAGATCAGAATGAGTGTGAAGAAGGGATTCACGACTGTGACTCAAAACAGATGGAGTGCAAAAACTTAATTGGCACCTATATGTGTATCTGTGGACCAGGTTTTCAGCGCAGACCAGATGGGGAAGGCTGTATAGGTAAGTGACACTGAAGTAAGTGTTGAAGCTCTTGAAACACATAGTTCCTCAGCAGAGCTGAAAATTTTTGATTTAACAAAGTGTTAAGGAACTTGGAGGAAGAATTACACAACTACCTGTGTAATGAATCTACCAATGCTATACACACTTCGCTTCACTGTTCAGGTGTGGGCAGCAAGTAGAAAATACGGATGTGGCTGTCTTTATAGTCAGTTTGTACTGCTGCTGATTAATTGCTCTGAGTGAAGAAAACAGAGTATTGGGCCAGTTGCTGTAAGGTTATTTACCTCTGTTAGCGTGAATGAGAGTAGATCTGAATTATTTTTAAACTTTGGATGGCATTTAGAAGTGCAGCTATAACTATAAAAAAATTTGAAACCCAGTGAGGAATATATTGCAGAGAAAAAGTAGTAACAAAATATATAATACTGTGAGCTAGATGGTCATCTTTCCTCTGAAAATTGAATAAAAAACACTTTTTATTAAAAAAAAGCAAGTTTATTTAGGCAGAATGCACAGCTTAAGAACTCCATACAAAGTTCCCTAACCTGCATTAATGAACTTAATGGACTTGATTTTTGTTGTATCATTTCAAAAACACAGATGAGAATGAATGTCAGACCAAACCTGGGATCTGTGAGAATGGCCGTTGTATAAACACCATGGGAAGCTACAGATGTGAGTGCAATGAGGGATTCACTGTCAGTGATGCCCAGAACGAATGCCTTGGTAAGTGACACATCAATGCCCCAATGAACTATCACTGTGATAGCAGAAACTATCCAACCACCAACAAATGGTTGAACTTAAATGTAGAAATCTGTAGTGAGTAAACAAGTTCTTGAATTTACATGCCTTCAGGAAAGGGCCTTTGTAAGTAGGTGCCCTCCTGCAAGTTCATTCTTCCCATGCTAACCATACGCCTGCTTCTGTCAGTCCCGTTGGGTTGACTTGCTGTGAAAGCTGACTGTTCCGTGCTTTCAGTCAGCTGGGAATTGCTCTGCCTTTTCTTTGATCCTGATTTTCAGCCAGTCCTTTTTTCTCTGGCTTCAAGCAGAAACATACATTTTTATAAGCATAATGCAATTTCTTCTCCACCTTTTGCTAATTTTCCTGTCTTCTTGTTTCCCTTAGACTTCGTGCTCTCTTTCTTACTGCTGGTAGTCTTTCAGTTCCACAGTCCCAGGGTGAAGTATGCCCTTTCTTTTATATTTCTGACTAAATTCCTAATATCTCATGACCCTCTGGAGGTCGTCACCATTAGGATTCTCTGTGATGCATAATTTGTCTTCCAGACAACAGGGAAGGCTACTGCTTCACTGAAGTCTTACAAAGTATGTGTCAAATCGGATCAAGCAACAGGAACTCTGTCACCAAGTCTGAGTGCTGCTGTGACGGTGGCCGAGGCTGGGGACAAAACTGCGAGGTCTGCCCCTTCCCAGGCACCGTGGCCTTCAAGAAGCTTTGCCCCCATGGCCGAGGATACATGTCTAATGGAGCAGGTATTGACTTTTCTATTAAAGGCCCTCTTACACAATGTCAAATTCAGTGATTATAAATTATGAATGCTTTCTTTTTTCATATTTGAACACTATGAGGTCCTAAATATTTTGGGTATCAGTTAAATTTTTCTGAGTTTCCATGTTAAGAGAGTACAGTCCTTTGGGAGGACGGTGCATAGCCAGAGGCATCCATCCCAGCTTGGCAGATACTTCTTTTGCATGCTGATTGACTGACATGCACTCGAATGGGAATTTGCACTCTCACATTTGAGTGTGTTGTAAGTACAGATTAAGAGCTATTTGTGTACATAAAAGCAAAGTGATGTTTGATTTATGGAGGCTGATATATGTTCAGTTCCGGTTGTTTGCTTCCACTTAAGGCTTGTTCATTGCATTTGAGAGTTAGATTAATGCTCCATTCCATATTTTTCCACTTAATGTTTCTCCTTAATCTGTGAAATATTTCATTTTTTTACATAATTTTTGTATTTTGGGTGTGGTTCTTTCATGTCAGGTCACAAGAATCTATTGAAGCTGTATAAAATCAACTCTTCTTGTGCTTCCCTTGTGAACTAATCCTCATTTTAATTGCAGATATTGATGAGTGCAAGGTTATTCACGATGTGTGCCGTAATGGGGAATGTATCAATGAGAGAGGATCTTATCGTTGTCACTGCAAACTTGGCTATACTACAGATATAACTGGCACTGTTTGCATAGGTAGGTTTTTTGTTATGGTGTATGTATATGCAATTTATGATTAAGAGATGATTTGAAGAAGGAAATACAAAGATTTTGAAAAATGAGAAAAGGAAATGTCATTCATTATCAGGCTTTGGGGATTTCAGTTTCCTTCTGGTATCTCCTGAGCATTTTGAAAAAAACATCACAAATCTGGGTTATCAGCACTGAGGTATTTGGTTTTCTTCTAGATCTGAATGAATGTAACGAGTCCCCGAAGCCTTGCAATTTCATCTGCAAAAACACAGAGGGGAGCTTCCAGTGTTCATGTCCGAAAGGGTACATCCTACAAGAAGATGGGAGGAGCTGCAAAGGTAAAAAATCAAGAAAATAATTTATTGCAGAAACTCTGTGTTTCACACGCAAATACCAAATCCAAGGACACTTAAATGATGTAAATCTATCTCCTTGATTCATCTGAGTATTTCCACTAAAGAGAGTGGCAGTGGCCTGTACAGGATGTTCGGTTAGCTCTCTCATAATCTGGGTGAATAGTAGAGCCACAAGAGTTTTTGCAGGCAGATAGCAGCTGATCTTAAAAGACTTCATAACCAGTAGTATATATGATTGGTCTTATTTTGGTAAGCATGTTGGTTTAAGCTGTATTTTTCAGTGATAAATGTATGTTAATGGATGCAAAGATGAGCATGGTTTGCAGTGCATTGTCCAGCATCAACAGAGTTTTAATCTACCACCTCTGCAGCATGCTGAATAAGCAACAGCAGTGCAGGGGAGATTTTGAAATGTCTGTTATAATTTCATTTATTTATGTATCTTGGTAGCAAAGATCTGACTGAAACCACACAAGTTAGAGCAGTAATTGTAAACTTGGCACAGGAAATGACAGTGTACTTTGCTATTAGCATTTAAATATTTCTTTTGGAGTAATAGGATGCTTCAGTGCAATACCATTGTGCAATTTGCCACTGCTTCTCATGAAGAAGGCAACTTCCCATTTATTGACTGGAGTGAGAGCAGATACATAGCAGCATCTTTCCAACAGAGGAGGGTGGTGTCTGTAATCCAGCATGGACACTAGTGTAGCTCCAAAGTCCCATTCATTATATGTGGGGCTTCATGTGAGAGGAACTGGAAGGCAGTGTGGAAAATGAGACATAGATTCAGAAGGCTTTATTTGATACTTTACTTATTTGCAGTTACTTCTCTCTAAGTCCAACTGAACTGTCAGATCCTCCACAGGGGGCATAAGTGAAATATATTTTCTTGTTTTTTTCAGATCTTGATGAATGTGCAACAAAGCAGCACAACTGCCAGTTCCTTTGTGTCAACACTATTGGAGGTTTCACTTGTAAATGTCCTCCTGGATTCACTCAGCACCATACAGCCTGCATTGGTAAGTGACATGGGAATGTAGACACAGATTTGGGATTTATTACTGACTCTTACTCCAGAAGCAAAGTAGCAAGGAGGTGAAATCGACTTCCTGAGAAAGCAAATGGAAACATAGGCTGTGTTCTGATGCCAGTCCCACAGATGCAAAGAGGCCCTCCCTCCTGCCTTCCCTTGTTTTCAAAATCTCTGTTTTTGAATTTCACATTTGCAAGAATCAGACAGTAAAAGCACTAGTTTGTAATTCTTGCCTTACCCTTTCTTACTCATTGAGCAAAAAAAGAGTTATATTTCTGTTCTTGTAGTTCATTGCAGGACCCATTTTAGAGCTTATGTCAAGGCTTCTTGAAACAATAAGCATGAAACATACGTTTCTGCAGTTGTCCTTTAAACACATACTCATTATGTTTGTGGAAATGTTAAACAAAACTACTTCCTGCAAAACACCCTTTCTGCTTGGCAAGTTGGATCCTGCTTGTAGCAGTCTGGTGATCCTGTGATATTGGTGTGAATCTGGGTGTTTGAAGACTAGAACATCAAAATCCATACTCTTGGTGAAGAAAGGGAGTGTTTCGCTTCCCATAGCTGTTGTTAGTGTTCTCAAAGGACAAGAAGGTAATGGAAGCTCTCCTTCTGCAGTGCAAAGGAAAAAATGGAGCAGGCAGTAAGATAACTGTTACTGATGTTTCTTTACCTCTTGTCACAAACTGTTCATTGTTAGCATTGTTAAATGATCATCTTCACAACAAGACATAAAAAGTAACTCTTGGGCTTTGGTTTCCTTCAGATAATAACGAGTGTGCTACTGAAATCAATTTATGTGGGGCGAAGGGCATTTGCCAGAATACACCAGGAAGTTTTGTTTGTGAGTGTCAACGTGGCTTCTCACTTGATCAAACTGGGCTTAGCTGTGAAGGTAGGTACAACACACAGGTGCATTTAACTTGGCCTTCTCTTGCTTTCCCTCATCTTCTCTCAGCTGTACTGTAATCCAAGGAGGGACCTATGGAGTAAGCACCAAAACCTATGGAGCAAGCATGTGTGAGGGAGTGGAATATGGAAATTTAGCAACAAGGCAGTCTTTCTCTCCATGGGCCTGAATAAATAGATATATTGCAGGATGCTAAAGAGCTGAACAGATACTTTCTGAGGAGACTTAAATTTATCCTGGAATGTTTTAGTTTAAGCATTGTAAGTTCAGAGAACTTCTGTTGAATCCTGCATGGATTTCTGAGGAACTCACCAAGGCCATGAAGTCTTGCATCTCCAAGGTGTTCTGCTAAAGAGAGAGTTCAAGGGCTGCAGACTTTGTTCCTCTGGGTCCCTAGAGCCTCTAGAACCTTATCCTGGGATAGAGTTTGGTGTGCTTTGAAAAGAGATGTCCTGGGATTCCCAAGTTGGATGCTTAGGTAAAAGCAAGAGACTCTCAGCTGTGGAGCTGGGAGCCTTAGGAGAGCCTTGGGAGTCCCATATACAAATGGCTTTCTGCTCTCTGCTCCATAGCAGAATGTAAAAATTCTGAAAATAGTGGCTGAATTTGAGCTTTTAGTTGTTTTCAGCCCTAAGTTACTTGGTGTGGAGCCAGAAATCCAAACCTGAAAGGCCCGAAGTGGTCTCCCAGCGGTGGTCAGGTTTGCAGAAGATCCTGAAATATACCTCTATATGTATGATATATGAATATATATTATTATTATTTGTAACATACTTTTCCAATATAGCATAATTTGAGCTTGCCTCCCAAACCTCAGAGTGTATCTCACGTTTTTAGATGTTGATGAATGCGATGGAAACCACCGGTGTCAGCATGGCTGCCAAAATATAATTGGAGGATACAGGTGTAGCTGCCCACAAGGATATCTCCAGCATTACCAATGGAACCAGTGTGTTGGCAAGTCACTTTTTAAAATTCATTCATTAAAATGCATGTTAGCAGCAAAAAGTGAATGGTAATGGTGCAGTTTGCCATGTTTTCTTTTTCTGATCATAATTTAGTTAGTTCAGTGGAGTTTCATTACAAATGTGCACTCCTGTGAAAAGCAGAGTAGATATGAAGCACACAGTAGCCAACGAAGTGGATTGACAAGTGTTTAAGCACAAAATTATCCTTAAGGGTGCTTGAAGTTGTATTGACTTTGAGGGAACTCGTTACTCATGTATTTTGTGGTCTAAACAAAGGGAAGTCTTGCTCAGCCATGAAACAGTCTCTGCTCAGACACAGGTCCTGTCTGAGAGCCGGTGGTGGGTTGAACCTGTCAGACTCAAAACCACAAGTTTGGATTGTTAAATTGCAAAATTAAACTTCTGGCCCAAGACATCTAAAATTCTATTAAAATCCTACTTGATCTGTGCTTTTATCATCCTTACAGCACCTCAGGAAGGCTGCTGTGTTTAAGCCTCTTCTCTGTACAGAATTAACTGTTTGTCATATTTGAGCAAAGCTGCTGCTATCTGTCTACAGATGCTTCCTTGAAGCTTTGAGATACCATTTATAACAAATTCTGGTTATAAATAATAAATAGTAGTGCTTTTCTTTAATTAATTTAATTAAAATGCTTATTTCTTCCCTATCTAAACTTTGGTTCTGTCTGAGGCTCCCATAACTGTTTTTTTCACTTCTCTTCATGTTTTTTCTTCCAACAATCACCCAAAATAAGGGAGCTAGCCTCACGAGTTTCCACAGTCTTGCTGCTGTGGGGTGAGGTGAAGTGAGCATCTCTCCTCTTGGTGCAGTCAGTTTCTGTGGCCCAAACGTGCATTTATGATGTTGACGTAACTGCTGTGTTAGGTATGACAGATATTGAAACATCGCTCTGAGTTAGTGGAGAACTCCTACAGGCTCTGGTAACGCAGAATGCAACCCCAGGTTTTAATACCTTGTGGTCTCCATATGTTCACATTGTAATGTCTCTAACTGTATATGCTTAAGATACTTATCCAGATCTCCTGGGCATACCACAGGGGAAGAATCCATGTAATACGTTTTTCCGTGACAATTCCTTAATATTCCTTGGCAATCCCAACTCTGCAAACAGTTTGTGTCTTTTTTAGCTTATTTAATGAAGTGTTCAGGGACTTTTGATGTTGCTGCAACACATATTTAGATAATCACTGAAGAATGCTTTGGTTCCTCCCATGTCTTGTGCTGTGTGTGACTGCCGCCCCTGCCCAGGCAATTTTGTAGTGCACCATGCCGTAAATCAGGCTGCACAGAAGTAAAGGCATTGCTTTGAAACAAAGAACAAACAGCCTCATTGTTTGGAAAAAGACAGTAATGCTCTGAATTAGTACTTGTTCTCTTTTAACCTGGGTGCCTAAGTCAGAGGCGCTGCTCTGTGCTTTACGTTTTATCCATGCAGTGTCCAGATGGCATTTCTTACGCGTGTGCGCACACGTGCAATGCGCATGTGTGGTTGCCTTATCACAGAAAATGGGAAACAATAGCATTCAGAATATTTCAAAGCAATTTGCCACATCAGACAAAAAAAATCAGACCAGCTACATTTAAAAAACCCAGCCATTTACAGTAAGCAAGCCTGAACTAACCTCGGAACTTCTATAGTGCCACACTTGGGAAGTCTGGAAAAAGGCTAGCTCAGGATGTGGCAGTCTTTTGTATCTACAGCTGCTTTTATTTTTACTTTACTACTTGTTCCTGTACCTTAGCTGTACCTCATATTTAAATGTGAGTATGTATGAAGGGACTTTCAGTGTCTGGAAAAGGTGTCAGAGCTTGGTTCCTTACTCTTTTTCCTTTAACGTTGAATAGCATTATGAACATGGCATTACTGCACCAGATTGTTGGCTGCACAAAGTTTTATTCTTCTCAGTTGTTTCTGGAACCAAAAAAAAGTTGCCACCTCTACTTCTCTGCTCTCCAGAGCATGAGCTGACGTGGCATGAAACATCTTCTGTAGAGTAGCCCAAACGTTGCTCTGTTGTATGGTTGTAGTCATCTCCTAGCAACTGCTGCCCTAGCCAAGGGTGAGGCCAAGCCCTGTTCTCTTTTTCTGTCTGATGGAGCAGCATGTTTAGCAACAGTCAGAACAACCTTAGGTTGGACTAAACCCAAGAGTAAAAGTTAACGTGGTATGTTCTGCTTCTTTTCCAGATGAAAATGAATGTCTCAGTGCACACATTTGTGGAGGAGCATCTTGCCACAATACTTTGGGAAGCTATAAATGTATGTGTCCTACCGGATTTCAGTATGAACAGTTTAGTGGAGGTTGCCAAGATATCAATGAATGCGGTTCTGCACAAGCCCCATGCAGTTATGGTTGTTCAAATACTGAAGGTGGCTATGTCTGTGGATGTCCACCTGGTTACTTCAGAATAGGACAAGGGTAAGGGATTCTCATTTTAAACTAACAGACATAACGGGGACATAATCCGCTCCTTTCTCTGTAGTGTGGAGCAGCAGAACCGGGGGGATTGCCACCAATGAAAGAGGGATAGGGTTGTGGAGGTGCTCAAGAGTTGGGTGCACCTGCTGATTTTGGAGTTGAGGGAGGGGAAAGGTCACCGAGGGAAGGGAGCAACATGGTTTTAATGCTTCCTGAATTTTGGTCGGGGCTACCAGGTTGAATCATCTCTTCTAAGCTACTGCTTTCACCTCCCTCCTGCACACCCCAGCAGCCAGACAAGCTCTCCGAGTTTGTACTTGGGACCTCACGCCCCTCACTGTGATTTGTGATGGATCATTTGTCTCCTTTAAAAAAACAATAAATAAATAATACCCCCCACCAGCTCCAAAGGCAAATAATATTATACAAGTGGCTTCACCCACTGGTTAGAATAACAATTCTGTATGCTCTTATATTCTTGTATGTTCCATATTCTTCTGTCTTCCAAGTGAATCATGTTTTTAATAAATGTCTGCTTTATCAAGAAAACCAACTTTCACTTGCCCCAGTGGGAGTGTTAGAGCTGTGCGTCATGTAGGACCAAGCAACTCAAATGGAAAGCAGAGAATTCAATGGCTTAAATTAAGTGGCCTAAATTTTAGAAGTGATGAAAAGCTTTGGGATACATTATGAAAGACCTCACTTTTCAGATTTTTCAGGAGTTTCTGAAAATTGGTCCCTCTGAATGTGTCCCAGGTTGGATGACAGAAATTACTAACAACTTCTCAAGCTTAAGCCTGTGTTTTTAAAACTGTTAAATATTGGCTGATCTCTCTTAGGCAAAGCCTCATGGAGCCAGGCTCTTAAAATTAGAGGTAGCTGCATTGTGATTTAATGAGAATTTTGCCTGTTGACTTCAGCAAAAATTTTTCCTAGTAAATGAGTGCAACATAATTGCTTTATTTGTATTCACAGTCCCCCAAACTCAGCTTTTGATAAGATCTGTATCTCACTGGAATTAATTTTGAATTTCTTCCTTCTTCAGACATTGTGTTTCTGGAGTGGGGCTAGGCAAAGGTCAAGGACAGGAGCTTTCACTCAGTGGAGAAGTAGATGACAACTCCCTCTCTCCAGAAGCTTGTTACGAATGTAAAATCAATGGCTATCCCAAGAGAGGAAGGAAGCGCAGAAGCACTAATGAAACTGCAAATGAAGCAGAGGTAGGTGACTCTTTTTGGGGGAAAGGGTTTGTGGTTGTCTTGTGAAAGCCAGTCTCAGAAGGAGGTGTGCCAAGAGGTAATCCCACAGGAAAAATGTACGCCCCAAACAAAGTAGAGCTGGTTTTAGATGTCAAGTAGTCTGTGGGGGGGCTTTCTGAAGTTGTTCACCAGCAAAGCAGGCTGCTGATGTCAGAGGACAGTGGGTATGTAGAATGTTTGTGTGACCTTGTGGCTAGAAAGGCAGGGCATGTTGGTCAGGGTAGATGTGAATCCTGCCAAGCAGCAGCGCCGTGTTGTGTGTTGGGGACTGGAGCCCTCTCCAAAGCAAACACAAAGCTCTAGACTCAAAACACCCCAGCTGGAAAGAGTCCAGGGCTGCAGCCCTTCCTGGGGCTTTTCCAGACCCTTGCAGTCAGTCACCCAGGTTGCCATCCTGGGGCTGGGGCTACCAGTGAGGCCATGCACAGTGCTCAGCACTGGCCCAGGTGGCAGAACAGGAGGCAGAGCTTCATTTCTCTTTGCTAGGAGGTCAATGGGGACAGAGGCAGGTATCCATTTGCCTCTGAATTGTGTCAGTGAAATACTTATCATGTATTGTGATGCTCACACAACTCCACTTCTTCCTAGCTGTTGTCATTGGCTTTTTTTTTACTAATCAAATATTGATAAGTGGTTTCAGCACTTGTATTTACATGAAAACTAGTCTACTGTATGACAAGGTTTGTCTTTATGCAAGGGACAGGCATCCCTTTTCACTCATCCTTGAAGAAGGCATTTTCCTTTAGTTCTTAGCAAACATTTCTCAAAAAAGCATTGAAGTAAATCCTTCACCACACTCCCTCTGCTGGGGTTTGGTCTGAATTGATCACAACAGGGAGACACAAGGGGCTGGAGGTGGTTGTAATTCTGTTGTTCTTCAGCTGGGCTTCCAGCACTGCACCTCCAAGTATGAGTGCAGAAGTCATGGTAGAAGCATGATCTTCTAATGGGTAATGTTACTGTAGTCCCTCTTGTGCAAAATTCAAACTCCTTATATTACCTGGGGAGTCCCACACTGGCTTATTTCAACTTCTTGTAAAGTCAGAATTGCCCAGCCTGGTCATCCAATCCAGTGTCCAGCACAAGTCACTGGATTTAAAGCTTATTGTTCACATCAATTATAAACAGACTTCAGCAAACTGTAAATAGCTTGTAGAAGTGTCATCAAGTCCACAATCATTTGACTTCTCACTTCATCCAGTCTAAGATGACAGTGATGTTACAGGTGAAGGGATCTGTCCCAGCCTGGTCAGAGAAGCAGCAGGTCATGGAAGGTGTCTGGACTGTGCAGGAATTTGTCATTCAGCTGAAAGAGTGTGTCTGGGTGTGCAGATGTGTGTGCTGCATCTGAAATATAACCAAGAGACACTGAGCACTCTTGTAAAAGGTTGCCACACCATCCCTACCCTGAGCTAAATGTCCCCTGTACCTTCTGCGCATGTGTGGGTGCCAAAGACCTTGCTTTTCTGTGCACAAATACAGGGGATTTGGGAGCCTGTTCACTGTTTCCAGCAGGTGCTCGGTGCGTGGGGGAGCTCCGTAATACGGGAAGACAGGAGGGTGCTTTTACCCAGAAGAGTGTGGACATTTGATTTTGGGCAGAGTAGGGTTGTAAACTGTGTTTCTTCAGTGTGTGTCTGTACTTGCTGTGATGAGTGCTGGATTTGTCTCAGAAGTCACAGAGCATCCCTTGCTGTCCAGATGAAAATGTGACAGCTCATGTGCTGTCTGAAATGTTGTCATTCTGCCACTGCAGCACACTCCTGTGACTCACACACAGGGGACCCAGGGGGAGCCCAGCTCCCATCTCCTGGAGATGAGGGGCAGTCCTGTTTTTCCAGCACCCTGTCACACCCGCAGGCTGCCCTGGCTCTACGCTGAACAAAGTGAATATTGCAAAGCAGAGCACTCCCACCTGAGTGCCGTGCCTCCCCCTGCTCTCTTCTGCATGTCCTTGTTCAGGTTCCTCTGACGGAGAGGCTTTGTTCGTCAGGCAGCAGGAACTGTCAGTGCCTGTCTCAGGCTTCTGTTACCCACACAGGGACAGTGTCAAAGACTGTACTTTATCCTGACAAGTTCTAGGCCCATAGTTATGGGGTTGATAGATGATTTTACAGAACTTCCTGTAAAAAATTATTTAATTAATAATTAATAAGCTGGGTAAGAAACGGATACAGGTGCATGTGAAATGCTCTCTGAGAAAACCAACTAACATCGTTTGTTCTTGTGCAGGATCAGCAAGAGCTGGAGCCGCCCATCAGTCTTGCCAGCTGGGATATTGAGAAAGCAGCAGTCTTCTCCATCAACATCTCGGATCTCAGCAACAAAGATCGTATCCTGGAACTGCTTCCTGCCCTCACAACACTGACAAACCATAACCGATATTTAATTGACTCCGGAAATGAAGACGGTTTCTTTAGAATCAATAAGAAGGACGGGATAAGTTACCTTCATTTCACAAAGAAGAAGCCAGTGCCTGGAAACTATTCATTACAAATCAGTAGTATTCCGCTCTATAAAAAGAAGGAACTTAACCAGCTTGAAGAGAAACATGACAAAGACTACCTCAGTGGTGAGCTGGGAGATAATCTGAAAATGAAAATTCAGATATTGCTTCATTAATTCATCAACCAAAGACCAAATAATTAAACCAAAGATAGATAGGTAGGACTGAATATTCCTCCCACTCAGATTCTCCATATCATAGGTACAGTCTTTCGTGAGTACATTGGTATGAACGAGCACTACTATATTACTACATACACAAGGTACAGGATGAATACCCTAGCTCAAAACAACCACTTTCTCAGGCTTTTAAGTGTCGCTGAGCTACCTTGATATGTTGAATCTTGAAAACTGGGACTTTTATCCTTGGAAGTTGGCCACTGATGCTGAGACACGTCATCATTTCAGCAACGGTACAAGAATGTGCTTTCAACTGATGGACAGCTCTATTTTTGTAATTCTTAAACTTTGCTTCTCCAACTACAACTTACTAGGTCAGCCATTTATGATATCCATTTGGTGCTAGTAAATTTTCAACCTAGATTTATAAATGCACTGTAATATTTACACAACTTAGAAGCCAAAATTGCCATTATTCAGTCTAAATACTTCAATCAACCAAAGTTAGCTCAGTAGTTTATCTCAGTTATGCCTATAATACATTACATGTAAATTAAGTGTGTGTATACTGTAATCATGCTATTTTTATCAATGAAGCATTTGTAAACTAGATTAATAATACCCTTAATGTGAGGGTTTGTAATGGTGCTTATAAGACCAACTACTTGTTAACTGTATACACAAACCTGATGATGAAGTTTCTGTGACTTGCCAAAATGCACTGAGGTCAGTAGGGACCATTAAACATTCTCAAAAGTCAGATGACAATCAGTGCCATCCTACACCATGACATTATGTAACGTGTCAAGAGTACCCATAGTCATTCATATCAGCAAGGGTTCAATGTCATAAATGTCACAATAAAACAGTCTTTTTTTTAGTTTATTCTGTGGCCTTGTGTTCTTGCTAAAAGTGTGCTAAATGCATTGTGATGCTTCAGGCATTGTCGGTAGAGTTGGTTGTATATCTGTGTGCACAGGTGCTTTCTCCTTGAAGGTGTGCTGCTGCCAGGTGTTCATTCTTCATGCAAAGGAGGAACGGAAGAAATACAGAAACCTTCACAAATGCAACCAGCTGTGGACCTCTGTCAAATTATTGTGTGGCTCCAGAAAGCAAGTTAGAACATTTCCAATGGCTTGGCCTGAGTAATCCTGTCAATAAGTAACACTGATAGCCAAAACACGCAGAAGGGGATGTTAAATCATTATACAGAAAACATTTAATTAATCTGAAAAGTCTTGTTTGCTAAAGCTGCCTTGGTTTAAGATATTCCATTCTTTTACCCCCGCTTCAACAGCTGTTGTCAAATATTGTAAGACTGATGACAAAGGGATAATCCAATACCAAAAGCCATCACAAGTTGTAGCTGGGATTTAATATCAAAGGAATTATTTGATGATGCGGGTGTTCTTGTATACACAAGTGCCGTGGTGTATCTTTTGGCAGCAGCTGAACGTTGTACTGAGGTGTGATGCTATAAAATCTGGAAGAAAACATGAAGCAAGTGGTGTCAGTGCAGCTGCTGATTGGACAGCACTGTGGTTGATAGAGGGAACATATATTGAGCTATAATAGCTCTGGAAGGGAAATGTACTGTAATAATTCACCCCAAATTGTATTATTTTCTGTAATTAGATTTCAGCTCTCTTTGATTTCTTCTGCATAACAAATATAACTATATAAAAGGAGCTTGTGCACAGATTTTTAATAGACCATGTCTGGATTTTATTTGTTAGTGTGCCAGAATGTTGAACAGTGTATTTTTTCCACGTGTTGCGTAACTATGGTGAAATATAATCAGAGCTTTACAGTTGTAAATGGCACTCTAATTGCAGGAGGTTGGGAATGATTTTTAATGCCAGTGGCAGTGTGCAAGATCATATGGTTTACAGTTAAGGGTATGATTTGAGTATTTTCTCTCCAGCTCTTAAACACTGAGAGGAACTGGGAGGAATGGTTTCAGAAAGAGCTGTCAGGACTGTGTCCAGTAGAGCTGGTTTAGCATTTAAGCTGCTTTATAACACCTTATCATGCCAAAGGTTCCTTGATTGTGTTCCAGCAGCCCGTGTTGCCTGCACAGTTCTGCGAATCACCTTTGTTATGCTGCAGAAACAAGAAATCTTGACGAGCGTCTTTTTTAGTGATTTAAAAATGGAAAGCCCAGTCTTGCTGTACTGTTCTGCACATAAAAACCCATTTTCTTGTGCAATGATTAATCTGTCTCTTTGCAGCAGTGTCCTTTCACTGGTATGTCATTTTTGCCTGTCAGTTTTAGCTACTGTATGTGAACAATTATTTGCATTAGTTTGAATTTCTGCCATTTCCTTAGAATCTCAGTGAAGCACAAAGGTTGCCTAATAACATTGAGTGAGACCTGCAATTAAAAAGTGGTTTGTAACCTACAGCGTGATTTAAAATATTTTCCTGTATTCAGTTTGATGGTGGGATCCCAGAATGACCCTAAGCAGCAGACAGACTGAAGCAGAGATCTTTCTGAATGTGTGTCCTTTTGTAAGTAATGGATGTTTTTCCAATTCAAGGGAATGGTGAAATCTTTACTTATTTGAAGTAACAGCATGGCTTCCCTCCACTGCGGTTGTGCGTGTGACTCGGCAGAGATGCCTGCATGGATAATAAATACAATTTTTGGTTAACAGAGTTTAACAAAAATGGCTTGTTACTGTACATATGGAATCATTGTCTTGTTGTGTGTTGTAACAGTATCTTGTAAACTTGACAGCTGACGTGTATTTTGGCAGGACAGGACTGTTTCCACAGTCTCCCTTTCAAGCTGACTTTCAAAGGACCTGAAGTGTTTGCTTTCTTACGGCAGGTCCCAAGGGGTCACACTCAGGTTTTCTCTAAGATAAATATTCTACACTGTGATTTAAGTTCAGCTTTGTGCTTTAGGAGAGCTGAGCTGGTCAGGAGTTTGCAGCACAGACAGGTCTGAGCTGTTTGAAGAGCATGATGCCCTGGCTGTTGCCTAACATCTGCCTGCCCCTTCCTGGGACGAGTTGGGCACCGGCGGCACCGCGACAGGTAAGTGCGGTACGAGGCAGCCTGCACCAAACCTGCGGCTCTAGGCCAAGCGGAGGGTGGTGGCGCTGACATTGCAAAAGCCTTCTCACTGCTTTTCAAAACTGATGTTTCCTGTGAAGGATTTTTAGGATTTCCCCTTTAAACTGATGCTGTCCTGGAACCATTAAAGCCTCACAGAACTCTTGTGGATCTGATGGCTTCTGCCAAAATGAGCAAGGTTAACAGGTTACGTGGTGCTGCAGTGCTGGTACTTTCTGAGTAGGCACCAGACAAGAAGGAGACAGCTGCTCTTCTTTCAGCTGCACTGCTGTAACAAGAAAATCCTGTCTTTTCAGGTATGGAGAGGAAGCCAGTGTTCAGCAGCTGACGAGGCCAGGGCTGCCTGTGGAGCTGCAGGAGCTCAGTCCCACTCTTGGTGTCCTCAAGTGCCGTGCGCCAGGTAGGACAGGAGCTAATGGGACACCAGCTTCCCAAAGCTGGGACGTTTGGGCCCAGGATGTTGCCTACTTCACCCTTTCCCTGGAAAGTCCGTAAGCTTTCCTGCTTTGGTTGGCTTCGTGCTTGCAGAAGTGGCCAGCAGCTAACGCCAGGAGATGATGTACGGCAGGTTAATCCAGTAATCCAGGCTGTCAGTGTCCTACCAGAGTAAGTCCTCGTATTATCACAATCTTGGCAGAATAACGCTCGGCTAAAACTGTTGTGTTCAGAATATCCTGGGGCTTCCAGTTGTTTCCTGCACCCCGAGCGTGTGGGATACCCGCAGAAACCCGCGCAGCCCCTGTGCGAGCTCCTGCAGCTGCACACCTGCATGGAAGGCCCCTGCGTGCAAACTGCAGCGGCAGCGCGGGCCTGGGGGTCACATCAACCTGCAGCATCACACTGGTTCTGGATGCTATGAAAACTAAAGACAGGGGAAGCAGACAGCTCTGGTTGGAGGCAAAATACGCCCTCGTTACACTAAGGAAAATGCAAATGGTTGCAGTAGTAGCGAGAGGGAAAGAAAAGGGGAGGGGGGACAATGCTGCAGTTGTTCACTGTCCCAAAACACCCAACGCATGTGGCTTCTGCTTCACTTGCAGATGCTGGTCCTGCACCAGCCCTGGTGCCTTGTGCTCCTCCTGGGCTGTCACTCACAGGTCCCCATACAGATGCTGCAGTGGCCAGCAGCCATCCCTGCAGAGGGGGACACACCACCGCTGCCCCCAGAGCAGGCAGAGGCACTGCTGGTGCTGGGAAGGCGGAGGTGAGGTCAGCCACAGGGTTCTACAATGCTGCCACATTCAGTGTGTGCTTCACCAAGTCCTTGGTGCCCCCAGAGAAACTTTGAAGGCAACACCTGGTCCCTCTGGAGTGGGCCGTGTGCTTTGGCTTGCCCAAAGATGAGACCATCTTCCTGTGCAGCAAAGCCCTTGAAGATGACAATGACTTCAGCTCTGACAAATTCCAATGATCTACTGTCCCTAAAACTTGCCAAATATTTCATACTCTTGTAACAAATGCTTTTGAGGAATATCACACCCAAGCCAACTCCTCAGTTATGAGCTTCCCATTGAGTTCAGCAGAGGAACCTTGAGGCCAGAGAGGTCACCAAAATGTTTGGTTTTTTATTTCAGGCTCTCCTTTCTATTTCTAACATACCCCTTTGTGATGCAGTGATGGCAGGGAGCAGCTGTGCATGCCAGGGCTGCCCAGCCAGCGGGAGTGTGCTGGCAAAGCTGGGCTGCAGCCCTGTGTTGGTGCTGGCCAGTCCAGCCCAGCACATGTCATTGCTGCCTGTGGGAATTTTTGAAGAGTCCAGAGAGATAACTGTATCTGCTTCTGAGCTAAAGTCACACTGTGCTAAACCTTTGCTAAGTACCCAGGAAGGGCTTTTTCTCCTTCCCTCTCTTGGGCTGGACTCTTCCCTCACAGGCAGCAGCAGTGTGGGCCCAGCCCTTGCCCTGGCTTGGCTCTCACGTCTGCAGGTTTGTTTGTTTGTGAGCCTCTCTATGGTTCCCAGGGCTGTATGATGTGAGCGCCTCACAGACATGTGTTGAGCCTCACTGCATCCTTGTTAGGTTGGGATGTGTTTGTCATCCTTGTTTTACAGGGCAGGAACTGTGAAACAGATGTTTTGGGTTGGGAGAGCTCATAGGCAATGGCTGTTCTGCCAGGAGCAGCCCCAAAGTACTGAGGTGTCCCTGGAGAGAAGGATAAGGAGCCACGTGGACTCATCAGCTGTGACAGCCCCAGCAGATATAAAGCCATGGGAACTGCCCCTCTGCACTGAAGCATGTTCTCAGACAGAGCCTGGCAGAGCTCTGGCCGCTCCCCACACTCTTCAGAAAGCTGGGGGCATGGCCCTGTGCTCCAGCATGCATCCCTGGGATGGCTGTCCCTGTAGGTACCCCACAGAGGATGCTGCCACTGCAGGTGCAGCAGCACCAGTTTTTTGTTTGTTTGTGGTTGTTTTGTTGGGTTTTTTTTTTTTTAAGAAAAGGAGAGACAGTGCTTGGTAGTTTTCTGCTGGAAAAAACAGTTTTGGGTAAGTATCCAGGTCAGCAGGCTGCTGGGAGATAATCAAAAGTGACACTGCTGGTGAGCAGGACCTGGGCTCTGCCAGCTTCCCCAGCTCGTCTCTGAGGCTGCTGGATGAACCAGCCAGGAAAACAGGGCTACCGATTAGTTTTCTTTGGAGGTTGATTCTTTATTCCTGTCATTCCTATGTGAGGTGCTTCAGGGTGATTTTTTTTTTTTTCTTTTTCTGTGACAACTTAGGAGAAATTATTTTTTTAAGCAGCCTGTGTGGAACTGAGTTTGACTGTAGCTGTAGTGCAGGTCATTACTCAGCCGGTAAGCTCGGACAGGTAGGAAAGCAGTCTGGACTGTTTCACTGTACAATGTTGTGTGTGTGCTTGCAGCTCTGTGTGCATGTGTTGTTATTGTAATCATCATAAATACTAGAGCCGTGAGAAATGTCTATAACCAAACCCCAACCAGGTGAAACCCTCCTGGTTTTGGGTTTCATTACAAACTCAAGGCTCAGGCCAGGTTTGTCGAGGTTCATGAACCTCTCTCCGAAGCTGGGCTCAGTTTCAAGCAATCCTGGGCCAAGTTTCAGACAAATCTGGGCCAAGTTTTGAGTAAATTTGGAACAAATTTTAGGTGAATAAAATGATTTACAATTTTAGGTTGAAACCATACAAACCATGGACTCTTTGCTTGGTTTCAACCTGTAACCAGGAAGTCTTGGCACTTTGGCTAAGTTTCACTTCAATTTTGAATTTTGACCATAAAAACAACCAGAGCAAGGAGGTGAGTCCCAAGAGCAAACCACACAGAAACTGGTTTACAGAAGTGGGATCCCAAAGCCCTGCACTGCACTGAGCACACGCCTGTGATGCTGCGTCAGCAGTGGGGGGTGTTCCTGGCAGTCTGACATGGCTTGTGCTGTCCCAGTAAATCCTCCAAATAATTAAGCCTTCCCCAAACTCTTTACTTTAACTTAATGTGCAATTTCCAGTCCTGGAGTGCACTGGCTTTACATTTGGCTTATGCAAGAAAGGTCTAGTCCATACTGCATGTTTGCATTTTGAGAAGTAAATTCAGCTAAGGAATCTGTACAAAGGAACAGGACCCATGGGCCTCATCCCCATATGGCATTTAAACATGGCTCACATCCAAACATACTGTGGGGAAATGGAATTTCTACCTGAACTGCTGACATTCAGAGTGATGGGGTGCCAGTTCTCCAGCCTAGAGGTGCCCAACAGGGTTAGGGTCTGGCTTGCCAGTGCTGCCAGCTCTGCCACAGCACAGGTACCTTGAAGATGGAAAAGAGAAGAAAACATTTCTCATGCAGATTTCTTTAGATCCATTCAGGCACTTTAAAGGGATCCCCAGACATAAACTTGTTTTTTAAATAAAAAAAATATATAATCATTAAACACCTTGATCATGAGATTCTTTCTGCACCAGACATAAACTGTAGATGGAAAATATTTCAGCAGGAGCTGGCTTCAACTATCAGGCAAAATACGAATAGCTGAACTAGGAATATAAGTGCTGAGTCCAGAGAAGGAGGTGACAGCACAGGTTGCTGCTGCACTGAGAAACACGTGATAGGAGGGATGGGCAGCGAGAGAGGAGGAAGGTGCCAGCACCAGAGCAGACGAGGTATATGAAGGGAAGGAACCACATTCTCAGTCTTCATTCACATCAATGCAAAGCTGAAACAACAGGAAACTGTGAGAGAGAAGAGAGGGAATAAGTGACTCAGCAGCGCTGGCTCTGTGGGGCAGCTGCTCAAAAGAGTTTTTGAGATAAATCAGTAGCCATCTGCCCTTGCAGTAGCCAGCTCCACAAGCTACCAGCCTTAATGCAAAGCCTTCCCCATCCACTGACACCCCTGAGCCAACCAGCACCTCAAGAAGGACTGTAAAGCTGTCCACAGGACTGTGGCTGATAAAAAGTTACCAAATGAAGCAAACAGAAAAACCCCAAGGCCTGTCAGGACCAGGTCATTACAAGACCCTAGCAATACTGAGTGTAGATTAATAACCCTTAAAGACAAGTCCTCATTTACTGAATTCACAAAAAAGGTAACCAGCCAAGAAAGAATTAAACAGATTTCCCATTCCATGTCTTTAAATTGTACTTGCCAAAGGCAAAAACCCCCTTCACTGAAAGCTTTTTGCTATCAGTTTTTTGCCTCCAGTTTTCAAATCCACTCCTGTAAAAGATGTCCAGTACTTTTTCAAGATCTCGGTGTCCTCACGGCACTGGGGAGAAGTACCTGCAATAAAGGGTGAGAAGCTCTGAGACCCTCTATCTGTTAGTAGGGCTCTTCCACCAAAGCACCACAGAGGTGAGATGCTGCCATGTGTTAGACCAGCAGTGGTTTCTGCTCTTGGGGTACAACTGTGGTGTGCTAACACCACAAGGCCAGAGCTGGAGAATCCCAAGTGGAGACTCAGGCCACAAGAGCTGCCGTATGGCATGGCAAAACTTGGGTGAGGCATGGGCAGAGGTCCCAAAGAGGCCTGGTCTTCAATTTTAAATTATGAATCATGCCTGTGTGGCCTGGGCTGAGCAGCAGGGAGAAAAAAGGCTGAAAAAAGTCCACTACACAAGTTCTCAGATCAAAGACAAGATGCTGCATACCAGGAAGCAGAACTGTATTTCAAAAGTTCACTCTTCAGCAAAGCCAGCTCTGTGTGAATTTGCCCATCATGTATTTGCCCCATAATTTGATTGTCATTCAGGAGACTGAATTTATTAAAGATCATGTTGTCACCCATTTGTGTGCATACTCTGCATTCTGAGATCCTAAAATATGCTGGGAACAAGAGTGTTTTCTGCTCCACAGTGGCAGCACAGATAAAGCCATAGGAGGAAATTGTGGGTCCCAACATGACCACCAGGCTTAGGTTGAAGGCCAAGTCGGGCAGGAGTTGCACAACCCTCTGTTGAAAAGACTGATTATTTGTGTTGGGCTCATTTGTGCTAACAAACAGCACAGTCTTGAGTTCCCCACAGATCAGCCTGGAATTCATCTAAAAAACAGAGAATTGGTAGAGGATTTACACAAGGAGACCTCTCCACCAGCCCCCTAAGCATGAAATACCTCATGTCCTGCATGATCTCTCATGAGGAGCAGTCCTATGAGAGAAGCAGCTGAACGTTGTGCTTTGAGCAGCAGAAGGGAGGGCAGGGCCAAAGAGAAAGAAATGCTGATTTTGATGTCAGCTGAACCTCCATCCCTGCAAAATCTGCAAGTAAGGAAACTGTTTGCTGTGAGTCTCAGCAGTGCCACCAGCCCGTCCCAGCCAGGCAGTAGCACACTCTTCAAATCTACTGCAACAACAAAGTCCTGAAATAATAACCAGTTATTCTGCCACATCCAAGCTGCTGTGATCGATGTCAAAGTTGCTGCTTTATAGCACAGGCTGGTTCAGCAGAGTCACACATCGGTGGAACTTGTCTGCTACTTGTGCAGAGGAGCAATGTACCACGAGGCTTTGTACATCTGCTCTGGAGACAGAGCTCACGTCCAGGGGGATCAGCTACAGACCTGCAGCCAGTCGTTTCAATAACACAGAGATGGCATTTTCACAGCAACAGTAGTGTAAAGGCAAGTGAAATACTCTGACTGCCAGAAAGAAAATGCATATTAATGCACAGAATTATGTTCTTTGTAGGCATAGATCCTGATACTAGTTGTTGCTTCTTTTTCTTTCCTTGGAAATGAGAACAAAAGTGAAAGCCAAGAGTTATTTTGTGTCCTTTTCATCTAGATTTGTCCAGAACTGCCCTTCTTGGGTCGATACACAACTTTAGCAGCAAGTAGGGTTGGTGGAGGGTCGCTCTGCATATGCTTCACTGCTCCAAGAATATGTCAGCAAACCGATCTCTTGTGACCCAGGGTCCTGCTCAGAATAGTTGGATTATGTTTACAAAGTGAAATAAGAAAGATGACAGTTGATCAGAGTAATATAAACTATGGCATGGAAAATGAATTTTGAATGAAATGCACAGATAAATCATTTATCCTCACCAATACCCTCTCCATGTTTCTTATCCCGGTAATTGAGACCATGTGTTGTGCTGCAAACAATAACTATGGGAAATTACTCATGAGTCTTCCTTCATAAACTTGGGAAATGAAAGTGATGGGAAGTATGATCATCTTAATTTTTTTTTTTATGTTAACAGCTCTAAATTATTAGGGTGGGAAGAAAATGTCAATAGAACATAAAAGTGCTTTGTATAGTGTTCACATTTGCTCATACTTTCAAATCCACTGTGGCTTATTAGTTCATGGGAAAAATGACAAAAAGGAATAAAACCCAGAAAATGAATCCAGTATCAACATCTTGCCTCTATAGTAACAGAGAAATGGTAACTTGTGGGTAAAAAGTGACAATATTAGGAAATGTTTGTTGGGCAACTGTGGTGATTAACCCCTTCCTTTCCTCAGTACCTCCAGCGCTGTGTCAGCCTGACACATTCCTACAGGTTAAAGAGTTACCGTTGCTCTGTGCTGCTCCTTGCACTAGAAGCCTGGAGCTGCTGAGGCCCTTAACCTCTTGTTTCAAGAGTTTATTGCTCAGCTGTGAAAACTCTCCCAGGGCTGAAACTTGACAGAAAAATGTCTCCGCCTGGGAGGAGTTTCTGTTCTGAGTTTGGTTTGAATTAGTTCAGCCTTTTTCCACTTGCAGTAGGACAATGGAGGAGGATTCCCTTTCTCTCTTTTTTTCCCTTTTTTAAATAAAGCGAGTATCCCACCAGGGCAGTGCACATGGCAGGCAGCACTCAGACCACAGCCCTCTCTGCAGCTGCAGCACAGGGTCAGTGCCGGCTGCCCCAGCAGTTTCCCTGCCCTGCCATGGACCAGACTTATCCCTTTGCTTGTGCAGATGCTGGCTCAGATGGTGGCTTGTGCTGTCTCTGTGCCAAGGCTGCTGAGGGCCAGCTTGGCCACGGTGCAAGCCAGGAAAGTCCGCCCTTGCTGCTATTGCTCGAGGGACCGGCTCGCTGCGATGCAGAACCACCCGGGCCAGGCCTCCATGGGGCTCTTGGCTGTTCCCAGCGCTGGATGGAATACCTGCCTGTCCTCCGGTGGTGGAGGCACAAGTTGGCCCTGCTCAGCCCAGGGCTTGCAGTGGAGTACTGAGTGGTAGGCTTCCCAGATAAAGGGCTTGGCCCAGAGAAGCTGCAGACCTTGGCCTGAGCTCGGGGATTAATTTCTAGAAGCAAGAGTGCTAGATCTGTTACACTTCTGCATGGGCTGCCTGCGGGGCTGGTAAATCTATTATACCAGTCAACGCTTCATGAATGAAGTCCAGCCCCACCAAAGTCAATGGCAAAACTCCCACTGAATTTCACTGGAACAAGATCTTACCCGGAATCCTCAAAGTGCCCCTGGGATCTCACCCATGCTCAGCACAGCCATCCACAGCTCCAGCGGGGGAAAGGAAAGCAGAGCACCGAGAAGGGCCCTGATGCTCTCTCAGCTGAGCCCAGGTCCTGCTCAGACAGATGTCCTGGGAATATCACTTTGGCAATACCGATGGGTCTGGGTGTGAGATAGGTGTTGTGCAGCTGATGGAGATACCTTGGCACAGAAGCAGAACTTTATAGGTCAGTGGAGTATTGCCCTGAGCTCTCAGAGGGCCAGAGCAAAAGTAACAAACAAAAATTTCTATGGGTGGAGAGATGTCCCACCCGCCCAGGAGTGCCTTGACCCTGTGCCAGTAATCCAGCCTCCATAGTCACTTCTCTGTGTGCATTTAATTGACTGAACAGCTACTTGATATCATCCAGAACCACTTATAAAATTAAATGTTACTAAACATAAGAGCAGACTCATAATACTTGCCAACACTTATTTCAGTAATGATGCTGTGCTTGCCACTCCACAGATCTGACCTGTCACTTGAGAACTCAAATGACCCATAACTTTAAATTTGTTTTATCCACCTATAAATTCAAGCAGGTTCATTAGCTGGACCTGGTGTGTTATGTCATATTCTGACCGACTCTTTTACAACCATTTCATTGCTTCCTGCTCATATACTTTCCTATCACTCCAGCACACATGATCCCTGGTGACAATATTTTCTCCTCTTCCCAAGTAAATGAACAAGTAAATCAGCATCTTATTCAAGAAAATAGAGCTGCAGAAGTTAATTGCTGTTGTTTAACAACTATTTCACTGGTTTCTTCTGGTTTTGCCAACTCCCCCATACCTTACCATTTGCTAAGCTGACCAATAGTTTTTCTCCATTTTTTGATTAAAGCAACTTTTTTTTTCTTTGACAGCTACTTTAGGGTCACCCTCCCACTGATCACAGGTGAGCTCATCTCTAAACTCTGCTGTGGGATTTCTGATATATGGAGCTCTTTCAACACTGGTATTGGAATGGGAGTTCAGATCTGAAATAAGAACAGACTGGCACCCTAAAGGCTTGTAGGTGAATTTTTTTGATGTCTAGGAAGAGCCAAGGTTCAGTCACACAGACAGAACATTGGTAGCAGCTCCCTCCCATTTGCTGGGGTCTAATACAGGTGAAGCTCACACTGCATACTTTCATTTGGGTGGCAACTGTTCCAGCCTCTCCTTCAGTGCCTGCTTTCCTGCAAGGCGTGTATGAGCTCAGCAGCTGTGAGACATTTACCGCCTGGTTCAGTTTGGCTGAAGCTGCCCAGAGGCTTTGCACTTTCACTAGAAGACATTTGGGCACACATAGAGAGGAAGCAACTGTGAGTCCTGACGCTGGCTCATGGCTTATAGTCACTGTGAAAATGTTCAACTATACAGCACCTGACATGATTTCAATCAACGCTGTACAAGGGGTTCCTTTCCACTCCTCTCTCTCATTATAGAAGCTAATTAGGAAGGTGTTCTTTTTTTTTTTCTTTTTTTTTTTTTCAACCTGAAGTCCTGTAAATGTCTTTTTAAAAAGAAAAAAAGGAGTCCTTTGACCACCTTGTGCTGTGATACTACAGAGGTTTTTACTTAGAGACAAAAACATATCAGGTTGGACTCTGAATCAGTATTTTTGTTTCCCCTTTTAGTCTTTTGAATGCACAAGAGTTTCTTTCTGCTTTTTACAGTCACTTCACAGATTGCTTCCTGACATTACATGGCATCAGAATCGTTGCTCTAGGGAATGAAATGGTGCCCAAAAGTATGCCACCTAGCCCAGCACATGAACTCCTTCACCCTTTTCTATAGCACCTGGTCCCTTCAGGTCAGAAGCAGGTGGCATCAAGCCAAACTTCTTTTCAGGAAGGGCAGGAATATAAACTCTTTTATTGACTCTCAGTACTGCATGGTCTACTAGAAGCACCAAACAAAAGACACTTGCTTCATCTCTTTTGCAGAGCTGGTAAGAAGAGACCCTGTGTCTGCAATCTGCTCTGGGACCTGATTTGTCTTTTTAATTTCAGCTGATCTTCAGCATATTAAGACAGAAAACAATTATCATCTATGGATGCCACATACATGGGTGGGAAAGGGTGAGCTGTGCTTATGGCACTTGGAGCTTGAGGGCCTTAAATAACTAAATTGTTTATTTTGAGCAGCTGTATGAAATATATCTTGCTGGTAGCTCTGAGATCTAGACGTAATTGCAAAGTAGGAGAGAGTGAGGGGTCAAATAGAAACATTCTATGAAGACCATAGTGAGTACATGCAATCGTTGTGGTCCTATAACCTCTGCCTGATTTGGGAAGCTGAATGTGTTTATTTGCTCATCTCGAGCAATAAAAATCTCTTTGTCTCAGAGTGGCACTCCAGTGGTGTTAAAAAATTACCTCTTCCAAAATTAATTCATTTTTTTACAGATGCCACCAAGATAAATTGTAGACAGAATAAAGTCATTCTGGATGGAAGTATGGTAGCTATTGTCAGATTAATGAAATAATGTAGTGAATACAACAGCTAGCTGGAGATACAACAGTGCTAGGACTAAATTCTTCACTAATTACTATGAAAATCAAATACTAAGAAAGATTGCTGGTATTGCAATATCCAGAAGGATAATTACTGTAAAATAACTTCCTAGCTTAGATTTTATGGTTTAACATTTTGAAAACTCTTTCAGAAAGCAGACTGTTGCAGGGAGGATTAGCAGCCCTAGCAGAGGGTAGGCAGACTTTCAATGAACTCTCCCTGCAAGGTTCCAATCAATTAATTCAGACTGTCTCTTATTTTGCAGTCATTTGTCTGGTGTATTCAGCATGATACCTAAGGGTTGTTTTTAAAATTTTGAAGTGCAAATGTTTCCTGCTTGGTACAAAAAAATCTTTATATAACCTTGGGAAATTGCATAAGCAAGAAATGGCTGTTAACAGCTGCAAATGTTTATGTGGCTCTCCTATGCTTGAGGACGCTGGCGATTAAAGGTAGTTAGCAGGAGGCTGGCTGGTGTAAACATCTGCAGCCAATAATTACAGCCTGTTCTGGTTCCTCTGCTTTCTGAGGATTTGTAGCATTGTTGAGCTGGTCTGGTAAAGAAAACATGATCAGTGTGTTCAGGATGTTGAACTACTGAAGAAGATATAAGTAGGTACTGTTTTCTTCTAGTCTAAGCTGTTGTCATAGCTGGATTGAAGTCTCTCTGCAGGTTATGAACCAGTCTGGTTGCTAAAACTATGAGAAATAAGCAATGAGTGATATGAAGCTGAAGTTCAAGGAGCAATTCAAAAGGCCCTTCTATCTTATAAAAAGACTAATCTGATTTTCTCAGACTGAAATTATTTCTTAGGAAAAGCTTCAATTTATCAGTGAGGCATGGGGGGGGGGGGGGGAAGAGGGGGCAAGAATTGCTCTTGATAACTGCTGCTGTTTTGTTTATGGGCTGAAAGTGAGAGGGAGTGACACCCAGCCTGAGAATGATAGTCCTCAGAGACAGTAAGGCAAGCAATGCTCTGCAGTGCTGAGTCCCAGCTGCTCTCCTGTCCTGGCCCTGTTCCCCCCAGCTAGGGAAGCGCCAGTGGTAGGAACTTCACTGACAGATTTCAGTGGGCCCTAACATCTAGGTACATCACTGCTACTTAATGGTTGACGATCCCCTTTCTTTTTGTACTGCACATAGCTTCCAGATGTGGATTTAGTCCTTATTTGTGTGTTGATAATTAAAGTGTTTGTGATACTAAAGGACAAATCACCCTCCCCTGGAAATTAAATGCTCATGCTACAACCTCCCGATCCTCAGTGAGTATTACATGAGTCAATTTGTGGCTAGCCCAGTAACTCGATAGCAGCGAATTATGTAGTTATGTGGGAACTCTGGTTTTTGGAACAGGCTGATGTTCCCAAGCTCAGGCCCAGCACTGCTAGGGTGTGTCATCTATGTGAGGTACTTAGCGGAAAGAAAAAGCTGTGAAGCCACAGTCTCCAGTGCTTTCTGCAGGATAAAATCTAGCAGCAATATTGCATTGAGGTAAGAGTGGGAACAAACAGAGCTATTTCTCCACCAAGAACCTTTCTCCATAGTGAAAGACTGATTGGTTAAACGGGCTTTCAGTTGACACTATGTTCAATTACCTATTTTACTATTTTAGTCTTAGACATGACAAGTGTGACAGTGGATTTGTGCTGACCAAATGTCCTGTCTGTACCTCCAACTCCATGCTTAAAAGTTATACAGGACCCAGAATAGGTCACTGGTAAAGATTATTTCATTGCTGTGGGCTAACGAGTGAAAGAAACTAAGCCTGACTTGTGGCAGAAGCAAGTCTTAGTCCTGGCGTCCGCTTAGACTTGTGCTGGATTTAGTCTACCTCTGGATTAAGGGTAACTACCAGAATCTTAGCCCAACAACCCCATGTCAGTCCAGACTGAAAAGGACAGGGATGACATCTGAGCACCTAAGACTCACAATACCGCTCTCTATTCATTCACTACAAGAATAGTGTTGTTATTAAATCTCAGTATGAATGCCACTGATGTCAGCAGTCAGTCTCCCCCTGTATTTTTTGAAATCACAGCTACCTTCAGTACTTACATAACAGCCTAGTGCTTCTTCATGGTTTCTAATGCATTCAGACTTCAAATTTACTCTGGAAATGAGAGAGAAAACTGGATTGTGATACAGCCAAGTAATAATCTGCTGAAGTCATAAGAAATATTAAAAAAGATACCAACATGGCTTTTAAAAATAGCAACTTATTTGTTAGTAAGTGCCAGATTCTGCTGTGCCTTGCATGCCTGTGCAGTTTGATTCACTAAATCTCAGGGATACTGGTCTGTGTGGACCCCTTACACTCAGCTTGCAGCTCTGGAAAAAGTTTCTCCACAGGGCTGTTCTGCAGCAGATGGAAAGGTCTGGAATCTAAGACACCTTCCCAAGCCACATAGCAGGGTGCATTTTTGTGTGTGTTTGGAGGGGTGGGTCCCCCTGAATTCCAAGAGATATGATGGTGTTGGGTTTATTTTATACAATAGCAAAAGAGAAGGCTTTAATTTTATGTGTACTGATGTAAGTAAACACATACACTTTGTAAGAAGTGTTTGAATTACTGTATGGCTGTGTCCAAGGCTATTGTATCAAACATGTATTTCGGAGCCAAGATTCTTGTCCAAGAACCCACCCAAAACTTTACTGTATGAGGTATGAAGCAATAATGGGACCCACTGATTCACCATTTGATGAAACCAGGAGTGCCCAGTATTGCCCAACAGAAGGTTACATAGGGCCCTAATGAAGTGTTTCTTTTGCATAAAAGGGAACAGATGTAGCCAACCTCATGAGAAACAGAGCTGTGACCTGCTGTGAGTTCCCATTGGGCAAAGTTTCTTTCAGATCTGAGTTGTTGTTCCAGCTGAGTCAGAATATTCCTCTGGTACCACCACGGCTCTGCAGGCTAGATTTCTAGATTCAGATCTGAGTTGCCTCAGGCTACATTCTACCATGTTTCATTTAGTTACTGTATGGGCAAAATATCTTTAGACTTTGCAAACTGTTGGAAACCTGGCTGCTAGCTGAGGAGCTCTGCTCTATGGACCAACAGAAACTCTTCACAGAATGGTTGTACCTCAGAGGCTAGTGGTGCATCTCACGTTGAGAATTGAGTCTTGTCACTTTGCCCAAGTTTTGGGTGATAAGAGAGATTGTGAATCTTCCTACTGTACTTTGAGGTATAACTGTAATAGTGTTTGCCCCAGAAGTAACTCTGGTGGCAGCAGAGTAAGGTAGAAAGTCTGGCCTTTCATCTGAAGAATAAATGTGTCAAAGTGGCTCGTGTGAGGGTGTGCCAATCTTAACACAGAGATGTGCTGTAATGACGAGGAAGTAAGCTTCTGATAGTAATAGACTATGTGAGGAATAGAGAAGAAATACTGACACATTTGTAGCTGACTGAGGATTTCTAGATGAATTCCTGCATCTCCTCATGAACTGAAGTCTCCGGGCCAGGCATGGGAGCTTATAAATCCAAACAGTATCTTGGGTAAACAGTGCAATACAGTGGTTGCACACTGTATTTCTTCTGCATTAAAGTAAGCAGTGCACTGACATCCATTACTATATATTGAAGCAAGTTTTTCAGGGAATCCTGGTGTTATGGGCCGGAATAAACCCAACTAGAGTGATGGGGCATGTTCCCATTGGCATTCTTGTTGCCTGTCACCCCATACTAGAATTATTTGCTCAGTGGTGTTAGTTATTCTGCGCTCCAAACCAGATCTTTATTAAAGCTTCCAGGAAAGCAACAGCATTGTGGATGTCAACAGGGCCTTCAGCATCAAAGCCACAGAATAAAATTATAGATGGAAAAGACCCGTTAGGTCATCTGCTCAACCCATCAGCCAATGCAGGATTGTTCTCTGTGGTGTGCTTTTTCCCTTCTTTGTCTGCATCAAGCCAAAGGGGTTTCCACAGCTTCCCTGGGGAGACTATGACATAGCTGATTAGTTCTTGCCCTTAGGAATAACTTTGAGGCTGTGAAATAACAGAAGCATTCTGTTTCATTTTGATGGGGAAAAGGAACACTGAGAGAAGGACTCTGAGTCTTATGACTATATTGTATTTCAGATGTAATTCTATATTAATCACTTGTTGTATACAGATCATATGAGGCTAAGTGTGTCCCACCCCACAGATGTCTCTTTCAGTAATTGCTCCTTAGACAGATTTTGTCATCTTTCAGTAGTAAGCAGTGCACAAGCCCTGAACAATTGCATTTCACTCAGTAAACATCCAGAATTTGCCCTAACTAGTGTTTAAAGTGTTCTGTCTGACTCTCGCTCCTTTTAATTGTGCCAAAGTTCTTTGGCAATTAGTGATCTGATGTCCTAGAAACCCATAAAAAATAATTCCAACATATTTTCTTTAGGTGAATTAAAACACTCAACAGATGTTTACTAAAAACAACTGAATTTATAGATAGAGGACTCTTGACAGTTATTGATTTAAGATTTCCAAATGTTTTCATTCAAGTCCCTTGGGCACCTACTGTTGATCAATCATAACTTTCTGTTCTATCCATCTTTTGCAAGGAATTGCTTCTGGCCAAATATATGAATGTGCTTTTTGACCTTGGGTATTGGGTATTAACAAACAGGAATCCAGTCATTTTTTTCAGTGGGAATAAAATATTTCCATATCTATTAAAACATGCAATCCTCTGACTTTTGTTGAAGATCTATGTGCATATAAATTGTTGAAGTTGATTATGGAGATAGTTTTAAAGCAATGACAGTACCCTTAGCATTCTGATGAGGGCTGTATTGGTTTCACAGTTCTCAGCCACTGAAAATTCTATTTAGCTTGCAGGATAACTTTAAAAATATTAGTTTTAGAGCTATGGAAGACCATGATTAGTACCATTTTGTGATTGATTGAGTCGTGCCTCACACAATGAGCGCGGATTCAGAAGAAGCCTTTGTCTGACTGCCACTTTGGCTATGGGGAAAGGAGGAAATCTGAATACCCAACGTGTCTTTGTTAGCAGTTGGATGTCACTTTCTTTTGTTCAGCATTTGCACAGTGCTCTGTGTAAAGCAGGAATATAATCAAGTTTTGCCAGCAACAGTGCCAGACTTTAGGAACATGCTATGGCTATTGGCATGTGCTTTAGAGTACTAAACCAGGAATTTTGCTTTTATTCTAATGACTAATTTATTAGCACTTTTCCTTTGCACCAGTTAAATAGAGCTTAAATTATTTCTCTTCTGTTCATTAGAAGTGAGCAAGTTTCACATGACTCTTTCAACTATCTATTTAAACATTTCTACCACTGCCTGCTAGCTGATGGCACACCTGGAAAATGAAAGTTTGGCAAACCAGAAGGTAGAGATCAACGAACAAAGACATGAGGAGAAAAGGTGCTAATCAGGAAGACCCTAAGGGATTCCAAGATATGAGTAAAGCCTTAGCTTTCTCCACATCTACTCTATTTGTACAGCCACAGTATTTGTAATAAACCCCAGTATCATTCCCACCCTGGGTTAGTACCAACATGGTAGTGTCATCATTAACAACCCTACCACAGCCAGACAGCAATGGTTTCAATGTTGTGTTGTTTTTGCTGATCTGTGGCTCTAAAGGCACTCAGTGTTATCCAACAGCTCAAAAATAATGGAAGCTGGAGGAGTAAGCCATTTGCTGGGCAGATGTTGCTAGCATGCTGCTTTATCAGTGCATGTTGTTGTGCACCATTAGAACACTGGGATAAAGTTGACTTTTCCAGACAACCATGGCTGTGGCTTTGCATGAATTTCTTTAGCTGAAGTGCCAGCTTAAATAGACCCTATCCCTCTCCTCATCCAGCTGCTCTATTATGTTGGCAGCTACTCAAAACTTCTTGGAATAATTGCAAATGAGTAGTAATTTTTCATTTAGCTTGTATGCAATCCTGGCATCAGTGATCACTTGCATGCTTTCATATATACATAGCCGTGCCTTCAACACATGTTCTGAACGTTTGAATAGCAAACTTCAGGAGTAGGGGGACAGAGGTGGAGTCCAGTTTGTTGTTATTGTTATTAATGTAGGTTCTCATATTTTTAAATAAAATTTATTAGCAGAAAATAATGATGTAAAAATAAATATGCAGGTCCTGTTGGCAAGCAAGTGGCCAGGAGCAGACAGAACTGAAAAATCCAGAATGCTGTTGTAAGAACCAAACTATTCGGAAGTGCCTGAGCTGTGTTTTTCTGCTCAGTCTAGGCTGTCCCACAAATGCTAAGCATCTTGAAGGTTGTACAAATAAAAAGTAAATGCAAACAGAGGCTACTTCTCCCACAAAGCAGACTTCTAGGCTTCTCAAGATACAAGGGTGAAATCTTGCCTGTTTTGACTATTAGTCAGTATGACTCAGCTGGCATTTGGGAAAGTTATGAAGAACAGTCTGGGGGCTTGGTGCAGGTGACCTGTGTGGCACACAACCTATGTCATGCTTCCAGAAATGTGAAGTCCTCTTTAAAGCTGCTCTTAAACCCTCTCTTAGCTAGAAACTGATAACAAGATGTAGAGTGATGCACTTGCATGAGGAATGATCTTCTGACAAAAATACCAGTACCTTGCTGCCTCCCTTGAGTGGCAGTTCAGCTTTTCATTTGGTAGCAGTTTTCCAGGCAGTGAGGTTTATCCAGTTTTTCCTGGAGAACTTTTATTAGTGTGATATGATTGATATTTAGAAACAAACAAACAAAACTCCACCCCAAAACAAAAGAAAAAACCTCACCAAGACGATGAAGTGGAAGCTCTCACTCTATTCTGACTCAGCTGTCTCCTTCTCTTCAAGTCTAGCGAGGGCAATGAGTTCTCTGTTGCTGGATCCATGACTTCCTGGAATTGTCACAACTCCTTTTTCAGTTTTCTCACATTGCCAGTGCCTTTAATGCAAGTTGAGAAGAAAGGTAAGAACAGGAGTGAAATATCATTCTTTCTCCCCTAACAAAAGACCACCTCATTTTCTTTGCTGCCAGCCTATGTATTGCTGTGATACACTGTCATTGGATAGGATGGACAACAAAACGTTGTTCTTGCAGAATTTAAACAGCTTGAATTACCTGTAATGCTGACAGCTGGGCTCACTGCCAGCAGTAACTCCTACCTGGAAGTCTAGGAAAGTGAGACTGCTGTTTTGTTTGCTGCTGTGAACACCTGATGAGAGGGATTCCCTGATGCTGTCCTGTGCCCTGAGGGAGGGTACCTGTAATTTGGCAGTGACTGGAGTGCAAGCTGGTGCCAGCAGGAAGGTTGTGGTCAGGCCTGAGGTGTGTTAGCAAGGCAGCACTAGATACCACACTCTGCCTTGCTTGCTAGGCATGGCACCATCTGCTTAGCTGCAAAGGAAAGGGGAAGTTTTCTTCCAACTAGGACACAATTATTTTGTCTTGGACACTTGGAGACAACCTTTCAAACTAGGAATCCATAAACCACAAAATACTCATGTTAAAAGAATCTGGCCAAAGATACTACATTCATGACTGTTTGTTTTTTCTTTTTCCTTTTACAAAACAAAACCAAACAAATTCCTTTGCTGTAATCAAGAATAGTAAAAATATAACTTCAGTTCAAGGATATCAGCTTTAAATGTTAAGGCTACAAGCAATATTAATTGATACAAAACTCATATTTCTGTTATAAAATTTACTATACAAATGTTTTCTAAAAAGCCAATGACAAATATTACATTTTTGTGACATAATAAAAAAAAAAATCAAAATTTAAGGGGAAACAAGTAAGTCTGCATATACAGCTCACATATTTATTTAAGCATATTTTATTTATTAAAATACAGTAGTTACTTTCTGGATGAGGGTTCTCAAATTATAAAATTAATCTGTCAGGTTTTCCAACTTGGTAGAGTAAAAGGTTTTCTTGCTGTGTTTTAACAGAGTAGGGGGAAAAGCATCACTTCAGTGGTAAAGAGCTAAATAACCACACAGTTAATAGAAGGGAAGTTTAGGAAAATAATGACGTTAATTCACTTCGGATCTGATCCTGCAACCTTTAACCATGCAATGACATTCTTTGCCCAGCAGCAGCAGACCCAAATTTACACTTTGCAGAATCACATCCTTATTGAGGTAGGGATTGCCAAGGAGCTGTTAGTGAGGGAAGTGCTACGTGTGCCAATTCTAGAAACCAGGACAGCAGTACAGCCTGCCCTATATTTTCAGACTTTTGGTACCTTACATAACTAGGTGCAAAATACTTATTTTTATTTCTGATTCTTTTCTTTGGAAGTGCAGTCATGTGCAATCAGGTGGAATAAGTGTGCTGATAATTTTCCTTCAGAAATTGTAATGGTTAGCGATGTGGACGCTTTTCTTTTTAGGCAGAAACCATGAGGCACTGAAGCAAGCATTCACTTTTCTTGCACTTGAGGTCACAAATTTATGCAAGTTAAAAATGTTGGGGCTGCCAAAAACATCATGCTACACTCCACCAAATAAAAGGACACTGTTATTCTTACAAGGAAAGGTTTGACAGGACAGGAAATAGGCAGGGTCATAGGAGTTTACTTAATACTGAAACTTACTTAACCATCTTTAAGCCAAAATACAATGATAGTTATTAAAAATAAAAAATAAAAAATTGGGGGGAGTGGGGAGGGCATGACAGGGAGGGAAGACAAATACCAGAGCACCAAACTGAGCTATTACAGGAGTAGCAACCAATATAGAAACTAGGGAACGTTAATAAAAAAGTCACAGAATTCAGGTTACTGTACGTCACCTGCCTTCACTGGGTTAACACGTATTAAGTTTTAATTTATGTCCTGAACACGCAGCAAGAGGCATCTGGTTTGGAGAATCCAATGCAGAGTTTACCAAACTATACACTACTTTCATTACAATGCAAACCTTAAGGAGACTGAGTTCCACTTAAAGGAATGGAGGAAGGGGGAGTAAGAAGAGAGTGAATATGAAAGATAGGAAAAATGTTGCTGTTCCTTACAATTTTCCATTTTTGTTGAAACGCAGCAGGAGAGCAAAGCCACAGGCTTCTCTACTGCTCTTGCATGCCAGGAGGGATTATGCAAACACTGCAACCACCCAAATCTTATTTAAATTATAGTCATTGTTCCCCCTTTAATGGTTATACTTTTGCCTGCTTTCACTCAAATATTGCTGCATCTTGCTTTCCGCCAACATAGTCCCAATGGGAGTCATCAACTCTCAATTATACACGAACACAGCTTTGAAAAATACCTCTGGAAAAAAAGTGGAAAAGAAAGCAAACTTTAAGTGCCATCTAGTGGCTCATCTACTAAAAAACATTAAATAGATCCAAAAAATTCTTAACATGCCACAGAGTCATTTAACCTGCAGCTGAACTGAGGAAGCAGTGTTTAAACTCATAGCTACGAAAGACAGGGTTAATACGTTGGGGAACCAAGAAAAGGACTAACGGTCAATGGCATCATTGCCATACATATATATTTTTTTTTTAGACTTTTGTCTTGTGGAGAGTTCAAATGGTGGTAATTGTAGTGATCACCTGTTCCTTCAAGACTGTCATCAGCTTATCAGCTTCTGCTTTGCTAAGGAAATACAAGTTGTTGTATGTATTTCAATCTGAATCGGAAAACAGAACCCTTTCAGGTCTCAAAATAGAACCCAAACCATGGGGGTGAATCTAGAGCCAGAGATCTGAATTCAAAAGTTAGCATTCTCCTCCAAATTCAGATGGGGTTGAAGGCCAGATTTTCTCTGTAAGTCAAATCCATTTCTAAAATAAAGGAAGCAGATTGTTAGTAATGTCCTTTCCCTTTCTCTGCAGAAAAAAGACATTTTCTGCTGTAGATAAGAATTCCCAACAAATTATTTTTCCATTATAAAAGCTCCATGTTCCATTTACACAGAAGTTCCACAAGATCATTCCCCAACCTTTAGGTAACTCCTCTTGGAAGTAACGTGTCCCTTCTCCAACAGTAGTTGACAGTCAAAACTTTTTTATTTAATGTAATTTGCATTCCATTTCAGTTTTTTGCAAACAGCATTATACTTTGGACTTGCCCTTGGAGTTTTACATCTCTTCAGTTTCATATCTATAGTGAGCCCTGGGGATCACACCTCAGTGACAGGTTCTGGAGACATGAATCTGTCTCCAGATAGAAGTAAGACCTACACGTTAGTGTCTAGCGTCTCATGAGGTTACCTGCTCAAGCATGTTGTTCAGTCAATGACATGCTTTGCCAGTCTTTCATTAAATTACAAAACTAATTTACAACTAGTTAATTTAGGCAGAATAGATCTCAGATAAAGTAATGAACAAGATCAATGTGTTTCCCAGTCCTCTTTTCCTTTTGAGAATATAAAAATGTTTAAACATTCTGGGTTTTGCTTAAACAAGGATCAAATAACCTAATTAAAACTTAAAATGTGCCATTATAAAGAGGGAAATTTAAACCTTGTTGAAGAAGTTCTGGTCTATCTTTTTCCCCTTGCTTATTAGGGAGAGGGTGAGTGGTATGACTAAGAGGCAGGGGAAGTTAAAAACTAGCTTCTGCAACAGATACTGTTCTGTGCCTCTTGTGTACGCTTGCCAGGTAACAAGACAAAATATTTTTTATATGTATGTAATATTAAGGAAAAAGGATTATTAAAATAATTTGGAGTTTTTCATATTAATGAAACTGTGGGACTTTCTTAAAAAACAAACAAAAAAAGAGTGAAAAGAGATGTAGGCAGCATGGTTTGAACCAGAAAGTAGCAGTCAAGAGTTCTCTACTCCCTACCAATACAAAAAGTTTCTACAGGTTTCAATAGAGGCCCTTGCCTGCAGTAGCAAGGATCAACTCAAGAACTTTCCATACATTGGTATGTAACTCCTGTTGCCTGGTTGTAAGTATTTGTCTTGTATTTGCTACTTGTATTGAAGCAAAACCCCATCAGTATAAAAGCAATTATCAGAATTTGTTACCCCAGTGCAATGGTTTGATGCACAGGAGTTCAGGTTAGAGGTGAGCTTGAAAGCTTGAAAACATTTCCATTGTTTTAGATAGGCAGACTTTTCCAAGGTCCTGCTGGGAAGAGCTTTGCAGTCATCTTAAACTCATTACATGCTTCTCTAGATAAGTATTGAGAAACAATGAAAAGGAATTCAATGATATCGATTCTCAAAATAAGTGAGCCCTTTTTGGTCATGACACTTAGAAAACAGTCTGTATGGTGACAACTGAGACATGGATCTGTAAATTTATGTTTCTTCCTCACGTGTCTGTAAGAGCTTCTGAGACAGTGCTTTTTCTAGCAAATACTATTCCTTATCTCAGATTCTGGAGTATTAGTATTGCTTTAAAAAATGGACATTAAACCTGTTACAACAAATGCTAAGTGGTAAGTAATGATAAGTATCAACAAAACTTAACACTTTTTCCTTGTAAGTTGCTGTTCTAAGGTCTCACTGGACTACATCTTGTAGTACCTTTTAAAAAGAACTTGCATCAGTGTATCCCCTGCCTTTTTTTTTTTTTCTTTCCTTCCTTTGGCCATGGGGAGGGGAAAAAAGTTGAGCAGCAAAACTTGCTCCCAACTTACAGGAAGAAGAAACAGCTTTACAGAAAAAGATCATGGTTATTTTAAGACTTTTAAATAGCCTTTGGTAATTGAAGTTCTTTTCTGGCAGGTTACAGGATGGAAGAAACTTAGTGGCAAGATCAGCTTTTCCAATTCATTTAAAACTTAATTGCTATTGCTATGGCGTGCTTCTTACTTACAATAGGCTTTTGCATAGTAAGCCTGCTTGTGAAGGTGTGTATACAGACAGAAGTACAGTGTTGTGATAAGGGTGTAGGTGGGGGGAAAAAAGGACTGATATATATAATGTAATGCACATGGAGGGGAAGACTTCTACCCTAGTCAAAGATGAATGTACTTGTTTCAGCCCTGCCAAGTCAGTGTAATGACTAACCTGTGGCTGGAGGAATCTGAATGTTTTCATATTACACTTTATTTTTCCAGCTCCTTGGGGAAAAGGGGGGTAAAATTTTCAATATTTTGGGTCTACTTCACTGGAAATGGTTAGTCCTAGAAAAAGACATGAAACTAATACCAACAGTATTATAATTATCTGAATCATTATGATTCTTCTACCAAGGAGAAGAATGCTGTGAACATCTTAGTCTACAAAAGGGCCTACCTTTCCACAGCTGAAATACTGTTTAAAGCACAGTATTTCATACCTGTGACCTTTCAGCTAAGAAAATCTAAAAATACAGAGAGCTGCAGGGAAAAAAAAGTATTACCCCCACAGCCTTTTCTAACTCTTTTCTGTAAAGTGGCAAATACTCAAGATTCTTTCCTTTTTGTCCCTCCTGTTGTGTGCATGTTCTTTCACCTGAAAGCTTTTGAGTCATTTAAGAGATTCCTACACTTAAAAGAAACAACGAGCTTTGGGACAGATTCCAAAAGAGTTCTGTTTGAGGATCAGCTAAGGATCAAAGACAGAACTTTAGCTTTGAACAGAAACACAAGTATTTGACAGATTGTAGAAGATGCAATATTGAATATCTTTGCTTTATTCTGATTTAGGGGTGAGAGTGGGAAGTTATATCGATACCTGTATTATCACCGATTCTGTATGAAATAGGCTCTGAGCATGAAATACTGAGCTACACGGAAGCTTTCAGAAAACTGACACAAACTGGCAAGGGGAAAATCAGGCATTTTAGTTTAGAGGAGTAAAAGAAAAATCAAATCATTAAGTTATTTTATAATTTATTACAATAATATCAGCACATAAACAATGAGTTCTTATTTACTGAGGACCGAACACCTAACAAGAAAAAAATGATCCATCAACTAATCAATCACGTCAGCCACGCGCACTTCCCTGTAACGCAGCTGAATTCACTGCCTGTAAAACTAGACAGGAGAACAGATGCAAAGAAGTCTGAATAAAACCTGACATTTTTTAGGAACTCCAGAATCCCACTTCCAATTCAAATGAAACTTCAGAAACAGCGTAACAAAAAAAATAGAAATCACATTCAAATAATTTTCAGTTCTTTCCAGTAGAACCAAAGCCACCTTCACCACGTTCTGTATCATCTAGAGCCTGAAAGACATCAATTATAAATTGGTTTAGTGTCTTAACTTGCCTTTTGTTTCTATACAACAGATATTATCTATCACAAAGGAAGGTACTCATAACAATACTAATAATTGAGAAACTAAACCAAAAAGTTTTTGAGACATTTTAGAACACCTTTTCAACAAGTATAAACAAATCCCATATTGTGAGACAATTGTTTCTAGTATTTCTAGAAGTGTTTCTCAAGTACTTGTTAACTCTGAAAACTAAAAAAAAATAATAAAAAATAAAAATATCCAGGTAAATGCATGCACATTTTTATTCAGGTAGCAATGCTACTATGCAGTTTTAGCACTGAAAGTATTTTTAAAGCAAAATATTTATGTATACCATAAACTTCAGCTTATACACAACTATCTTAAATATTAATTATTGAAAATAGCAGAAATACTTTCTTTCGTCAACTTACTTGAACTTCTTCTAGCTCAGGATAGCAAATGCGTTCACAGATGAGCTGGGCAATCCTATCTCCTTTTTTAACTGCAATGAAGTTAAAAGTATTATTAGTTCCTTCAAGAAAAGTGAACAATCAATACAAAGTTTAGTCAATCCCCTTTCAAGAGTATCAGAATGTACCAGAGTGTAAACACTTATTTGCAACTTAATTAAGCAGATGTTAATAGTCACAGAAAAAGACAGGCTAAAATAAACTTGTTCTTAGTCCTTTTAAGGTAAAGTTTCAGCAGCAGCACCAGCTCAAGGCATTTCCTCTCACTCCTGCTGCCATACTGTGGCATCTTAAGTGTCATTATGCATAATAATGCAGAGATGGAGAGACAGCTGTATGCACGTGGCTCCTTTTGTGAACTAAACCCAGGAACTATTTCTCTGGAAGAAAAAACCCAAACTGATAAAAGGAAAACAAAATTTGTGATTAGTACCCAATCTGGTTCACAGAACTTCCCTAAGAAGTTGGTGCTGTGAAGTTGCAGAAAAGGCTGCAAAAACACTGGCAATAACTTAAGTGGGCCCTGAGGCTTAAAACTGATTACATGCAGAGATAAAGGGAAAAAAATCATATCTTTATTACTCATGTTTCCCAGGATCTTGGAGAAGTTTTTATCTCAAATACTGCTCAGCTAAATCTCTTTTTTTGCAGAGCAAGAAAGAAACTTAATACAAACTTGCACTTCAGTATAGCTCAGGAATCTAAAGCTTAGCTAAGTAGGATTTTCTGTTTGGTTTTGGTTTTACGGTGGTGAAGTATTTTTAGGTTTTTTAGTTTGGTGGGGGGTTTTTTTGTTTGTTTGTTTTGTTTTTTTTCATGCTGCGTAATTTGCCACGACTAGAATCTTTTTGAGTTTCCTTGACAGCATATTGTTAAGTTTCCATGTGTTCATTAATTCTAAGAACAAAAATGTTTGCAGCTAATTCTAAGTCTTCATAGACTTAAAAAGAAAAATTAGTTTCTCCTTCCCAATCAGATGGCTGAAAACAGGCTCCGCCAAGTTTAACACTTACCTTCAAAAGTTTCCTTGCCAAAGTTGAAGAGTACCACACCAACATTGCCCCTGTAATCCTCATCAATAACACCAGCTGTCATAAGAGAGAATTAAGAGGGATATCCAGTTAATAAATGCCGTCAGTATATTAGATAAGTAGCTTAGATAAGGTTTAGATTCGTAGGTGATTGCAGTGTCTCATGTTGACATCCTTTATACTACTCATGCACAATTAAACAATATATATGAATATACTGAAGTATCTAGAAATGTTAATCAAGCTGAAAAACACCATCACATATCGAGAAGTGTTTTACCACTGTAGTACTAATTTTAGTTGTAATGCTGTATCTGAAATCAAGACAGCTGTACCAAATTCAGGCTCCATTTGTTCTGCTAACTTCAGCTCTTTGTGTGTCAAGCAGAAATCTGTTCTTAACTCTAACACTTTATTTGAGAGCTATGAATTTGCACAGATCCAAATCCTGTATCTCAGGCAGGGTAACAGAACCAAGCTTTAAGGAACCGTTTGTCATTCAGCTACATTCAAGTGTAAATCCTGTAAAATAAGCTTTTATATTTTTCTGTAACTGTATTAACTACATAGTTCAGGAGATTATCTACCAATATACATTAAAATAATAATATTCTACTTTGGGGTTTTTATCTCAGCTAGAGGAAGCGTATTTTGAAAAACTGGAGTTTGGGCTTCCTTGGGGACCAAAGTATGTATTTTGAAGTCTACTTGCAGAAATAATTCAAATAGTAAAATTATATGTCATTCCAAGACATTCCCAGACTCCTATATACACAAAGCACTACCTTTAGAGATTATAAGTATCAGAGGAAATGGTAATATAACTTGAACTTTTAATGTTGAACCACAACACACATACTTAAGAGTAGAAGACTGTGGGCTTTTTCCTTAGTTTCTTCAGCTGTGTGAAAATGTTGCAGTACATATGTTCCGTAGTTACTGTACAATCTCTGCACTACTTCTAGTGTGGAAAAGGTACTTATACAGCTCTCTTTCCCTTGTAATATTATGGGTTAATCCAATCCCATTTCTGAACAGCTTCCTAATTAAGGTGCTAGTACCATTGGGAGTCTCTTGAGTCCTGAAAATTCAGAAAAACATACAGTTCTCAAGTTAACTCACTGATATTGAACTGTGTGCAACTGCTTACAGGGACTCTGACTACAGAGCACTCAAAAGTAGCAGTGAACAGAATAAAAAAAAAGATTAAAAAAATTTACTGAATGTAGCATTCAGTTCTGTTGATCCAGAGAGCCTGATGTACCAAAGCTACATGCACAGGTCTTACACTGTTTATTTGGTTTAGGTTAGACCAGCTTTCCGAAAGTCAACTAGGCATCAGTTAAGTCGAGAATCACAGAACATCACTTGTACTGGTGATCAGAGAGATCACAGATTTCTTGCACAGTTTCTACCACAGTTCAATGTTGCAATTCAATACTTAAAATATTAAAAATCAAATCCTATCCACATGTGCCAGATGTAAAAGCAAAAAAAGGCTGAACTATAAAACAGTAATATGAAAAATTTGCCTACTTCTAGCAAAGTACTACTCCTGCCTCCTTTTCAAAATATCAAATAATCTAGAGCCCTCACATAACTGCTAAACTAGGGGTGACACAAAGCATTAGCTAAAGATAATTTGCTTTGTTCTATACAATAGTGGACACTGAGTCCATGCTATATAGATGCATTACAAAGATTCAACAAACTTGTAATAGCAGCACAAATAACTTTAAGCATCAGCCAAGTTCTACAGTTAGTTGCCATTTATTTGGTGTACTTGTTCACATGAGTCAATCAGCTGGAGAGCTGAAAGCCAGAATTCATATTTGGCACATAAAATTATGTACATATGCTCATCAATGCATATAAAAAGATCATTAGCTCTTTGGATAAATTCTTAATTTGACAAACCATTCTCAAGTGTTTCTTTACAGCCAAGACAACATTTCTCTAGACCATATGCTGGGATAGTTATTGCTATGCATTAGAGACTGATAATAGAATTTGCTAATTTAACATAACAAGAGCTTATTTTATTTCTGTTATAATATTCTGCTCTGATATAACACAATACTCAAAACCTGATTACTAGAGATTACTAATTCTATTTAAAGGGAGATTATGCTTTTATATGTATAAAATGTACCAATTAAAGTAGTATAGTTAGATTTATACATGCAAGAAACTCTTGCATATCACATTTTTTTTGCTGGAATTATCTGAAGAAAATGTATAGAACAGAACAACCAGGGCTACTTACTCATTCTAAAATAACATTTCTGCCTTCATGTTTCTGACAGAAAGCAAGTCTATTTCTACATAATGACAAAAATTGTACTTGATGTGTTGGTTAGTGCTTAACCACTAATGAAGCTTTTTGATCTAACGGATATTGCTGCTGTTCCCAGGGCGGGGGGAAGTACCTAAAACTTGGCTTGTGTTGGAGTAAGTGGAGCTTAATGGCATATTAGTACTTCTACCCCTTTTTAAACTCCAGATTTTTATTTTCCTTCTCTGAAAAGGAGTATTAGAATGTATCTATAATGATTTCCAATTAATCTAGTCAGAGGGTGTCCTGGTTTCGGCTGGGCTAGATAATTTTTGTCCTAGTAGCTGGTGTAATACTGTGTTTTGGATTTAGGGTGAGAAGAATGTTGGTAACACATCGATGTTTTAGTTGTTGCTGAGCAGTGCTTACACTAAGTGAAAGGACTTCTCAGACTGCCCTGCCAGCGAGGAGCCTGGGTGATTCTCTCCCCCATCCCATCAAGGGGGAGTAAGCAAGGAAGTGGCTGTGTGGTGCTTAGTTGCCGACTCAGGTTGAAACCATGGCAGATGGCTTCCCTGAGCTGTAAACAATGGCATTAGCACAATCTCAGCTTTATGTGTAGACACTAAAATTTATTTTACAAGTACCTGTTGTCATCTGAAGAGATACTTCTATGAACAGATACCAAATTCTCTTGACCACTTATTTGACTACTGCTAGGGACTGGCTCTCTAGGATTTGAAAACTGCCTAGTAACTGAAGATGCAGTTCAGCCACAATAAATATCTGTGGCTGAACTACAGTCAGCAACACTGAAAACTTATCACTTGTATTACTCCCCTTTCACTAAAACACTCCGATTTTCTAAGCTTAGCTATAAACACCTTGTAATGGTTCTACAGATTGTATTTGATGTATTTTCTAACAGACAAGAACTGCACTTCCTGAGGATGAGAGCTTTCCAGAAGATGCAGAGAGGAAGAGCAGGCTTCTTCCTTAAAAGCGTACCTGATACAAACAGAACTTGCAATTGGAGCTGAAGTTATGTATTAAGAAAATAACATTTAAAAATATGTTTTGTGGCCAAAACATTAGTGTAATGCTGTGCTGAGTGACTGAAATGCTGTCAAAGCCATGATAATTTCAAATTCCATTAAAGGCACAGCTGGGTAAAGATTTTGTGAAATTAATTTCCTGCCACTCATTTTCTCTTTAAACGTATTTAAAGAGACACCATCTCCTTACAGACTCCACTGGCACAGTCTTACTGAGCTTAACCACTGTGTGGATTTTGAGTTCAAACTACACTATTTGTATTGAAGAACATATGATCCAGGAAGACCTGATCAGTTTTCCTCCCATACAGGGTCACAAACTCACTCTGTGTAACTGGGAGTACTGGCAAAACACATGAGCATCCATGGGCGTTCTGTTGCAATAATTACACACGCTGCTGAGGACCAAGGCACTTTTCTAAATTATGTGCATTTGGGTGGAAATAATCTAAGTCACTTTTGGAAAAATCATGCATTGGAACTGGCAGTCTGACATGCTGTCTTACTCTGTCAGAAGTCTGGCATGTCACTCCTTGGGAAAGCATCCACATCTAGCAGATGTGAATTCTGAACATATTCTTACATGATCCCCATTTTTCTCCTATGACCCTCAGGACTTCTGGCAATGTATTTTTACTTAAATGGATAATGCCCTCATTGTGACAAAAGTACTTCTGCAGGGCAAGTTAAAATTATGTAACAATTGTTTTGGTTTTTTTGGTATGTTGTTGTTTTGGGGTTTTGTTTTTTTGTTGTTTTTTTTTTTAAGAAGATGATTTCTACTGTCAGTAAGAGCTTTTACTCATGGTTTGTCAACTGTCAGCTTTTAAAAAATCTGAACATAGGTCATCCTGCTAAGTACTCCTGGTTGCCTTCTGGTATCTCCTAGTTTACCTTTCAGATTGAAGAAACTGTTACAGAGCAGCTCTATTTATTCATGTAAACAAAATTTTGGTTTATGATAGTTGCTTTAAAGAACCACGCTGTAGTAGTCCATGTATCCTACAGAGTCACACAGGGGTGTAGAGAGCCTTTGATTCCCATCTTTGTGTTCTCTTGTATCTTACCCAGCAACACTTAAAAAAACCTTCATGTAACAGACATGCAAGAATCAATTCTTATTTAAGACAGTCTGAATGACACAAAGCTGGCACAAATGCTCCCCTTTAACCTCTGATATCAGAACTGTATCTCAGGCACAGCTAGACTTAAATATGCCACAAAGCAAACAGAATTAAGTAGTTCTGCAGCAGCTCTAAATTATACTGGGACTTGCTTTTGCTTTTTGGCTGGGTTGGCATCAGAAAGAGAAGGATGCCTAGAGTCACCCTTCCTCACCTTTAGAGCCAATCCTATAAGCAAGTAAAGGCTGAGTACTACTGTTTTAAGTAGTCTCTTGTTTAACACTGTGAGGAAAAAAAAAAGAAACCCCAAAAAACAAACCCAAAAACCTAGCAAAGAGGAAAAGGCCTCAACTTTTCAGCACACTTTTCTTGTCAACTTCCATTATGACTCAAATTGTAACACACTTGCAAAAAATGTGCTCTCTTGGCCACCCAGCACTTTTGAACATACTCATTAAATGCATCTTCTTTATGTCATTACATCAGAAATGTAGTTTTTGGATCTTCTACTACAATCTATTGCCAGAAAAAACAATTGCTTAGGGTTTAGAAGGCAGAAGAGGATTTACTTAATGTAGAACCGTATTGTTGTACAATTAGAACAATGTAATACACATGTAGTGCTGATTAAATTGCTGTGGTTACAGCTGTGCTCAGAATAACTCCACAATAATCTTAGCTGTGAGAACTTCTGGGCAATGTAGAGGACATTTTATAATACAATACATAAAAGGATATGCCTGTCCTCTGATCACTGGAACTGACCTTTCAAGGTAATTCACTTTATGTTGCAGTTATAGGGATATGGCAAAAGGACAGTGAGACTTTCATGAAGGATGCTCATTATAGATATTTAGATAGATATTAGATTTGATTATAGATATGCCTGTAATTGTTTTTGAAGATCTATGTCAATTTCTAATCAAGACTGAAGAAAAGCTCAAAATCTTTTCAAAAAACACCCTGTAAAAAAAAAATCTGTTGCTAGTACTGAACAATAAAGTACAGACTTGTAGAAAGTGGTATTTTAGTTTTATTTAACACTTTAAATTTTTAAGTTGATTTATGTACAAAGTTACAAGTTTAAATTTAATTTGCTTTACATAATTCCTTACATTTTCATCAGTAAGAGTAATCTCAAGCTCCATGATGGTGTATTCCAGTGCTTTCTATCATTCCTTTTGGATATCATTACTATATATTCTCTGTGTAAAATAGTATCTGTATGTTAGTGTTTTAATTCATTCAGATCTTACATTAGACTGAAAAGAATCACACATACATGTTAAGTCAACATGGAGAAAGCAGAATGTAAGAAGTAATCTTTAAAGCCTAAACAAAAAAATAACTTCTATGCCAGGCATTGCCTACAAAAGTACAATACAGTTATTTTTAAAAAGTAGTAATAATTTTATAATTCAGCAGGTTTTTTAAAAAATTATGAAGTACTGGCTTGGTGAGGGATTACCCAGTTGTCTCCTTTTGCCAGACTACCACTGAAGCTAGCGTTATTTATTTACACATATTACAATGTGAAATTAAGGCACTTCTGCAATCAAGATTTAAAAAGTCTTAGTAAAAACAACAAAAATCTTACCACCAACATCTATGAAGTGCTTTGCAGCTAAACCAGAACGCGGTGCTAGAAAACAAGAAGTGTTTTTGTAAGTATAATAATTTTTTTTCTTTTAAAACTCTTACACAGTATCTATAGGTTAGATAGTGTGTTCTCAGTTGTGGCAGCAAGAACTGTTTCCACAGTCTTTCTAAAATAAACATGATTTTACAGGAAGTACTTTAAGTGTTAACATATATATTAAACAAAATAACATCTGCTACAGGCTACAATAACATTGCAATCTTTAAGTGATATAAGCATATCTTTGTTTAGACCACCAACTGCAGAGCAGGTTTCTCCAAGGAAGGTGGCTGGTGCAGATGACGACTGTCTAATCTTGGTTTATTTTTGGCAGCTACCACTAGTTTGGAATAATCTCAAAAGACTATTAGGTCAATCCATTCCAGTTATGATTGAAAAGAGTATTTGGCAAGCAATTTACTAAGAAATATTATACACAGATAAATGATGTGCAGGGTTGGTTCAGAGTTTGTGGGGTTTTTTTGTTTGTTTGTTTTTTAAAAACTGACCTTAGCCTACTTTGATGAGATGTTCACTCTTTTCAAAATTTTCTTTATCTGGGGTAAGAGAAATGCACATGCATTCTCCTTTTAGATAAAAGGACACGGCAAACTCTGATCATACTTTTCCACTAGAGTGGATATTGCTTTTCTTTACTTTAAAAATTTATATATAATTCATAAAAAGAATGTATAAAATATCTTGTACCAGTTCTCTCAAGTATTCTGTCACAAAAAGTATTCAGATTCCACTACACTAGTACTCTTACTTCAGGGTTAATTTTTAAACATCCAGAAGTGTATTTTCTGTATGTCCATTACCTATTGCTATTTGTGACTCAAATTCTGAAACGGTAGAGAGATAATGAACTACTTCATAGCCTATAAAGTGGTAATTATGAAAGTTTTTGCTAATCATCTTTTTGTCATTTGACATACACCAAACTTCAAATGTATTTGACAAGAAACTTCTATTACACAACTTAAAAAAAAAAAAAAATCACACAGCCACGTGACACCTTTTTTTTTTGTGCAAACTAATTCTGAAAGCTTTAGGCAGAATCTAAATGTGAAGATGGTGTCAAACCTGTTCTACAGTGACTCTGCAGCCTTTCTGTAGCCTGTTTACTCACCTACTCGGCCATAGCATCCAGAAGGAAGTGCAATCTGAATGTCTGTTTTCACTACAGCCTTTTCCATGGGTGGTATCACACAGTCATAGGCACTACATTAAAGAAAGAAACACTAGTTTATATAGAGTATTTTGAAAATGCTCTTCTCTCTAACTTAAGGTACAAAATTACCCAGAATTATTCTTGCTGGGAATTTAGACAAGAAACATTTATAGATTTGCAAAATGTAATGCAGATCCTGTAACACAAGATATTCCCATTTTAATGGTGCCAGTTTTAAGATTTCACTAATGTCATCTGAACAGCACAGTCATAAGATTGCTAGTTTTAAATGTTTTTTAACTTGTGAGATAGACAAAAAATACAAGTTAACCCACTACAACAAGTTTAACTTTAAATTTACCATTAGGTGAATGGGGTTTGTGAAATTTTTGTACAAACCCAGAAACTTGAAGGATAATGCACTCTTCTGATTAAGCTTTCTACAGCAGATAACTACTTGTAATAAAAATAATATATTAGGCTAAATTTTAGGCAACATTTTTTTTTTTCTGAGCACATTCGAAGTTCACGATTCATGTGATTCTGTTGGGAACTGCAAACTAGAGACATTTTAAGAACTTTCTGAAGCTACCCAACTGCAGGTTTATTGAAAAGCGGTGGTGTGACAATATGACAGTGAGACTTTTCTACTTGTTTAAGGCAAGCATATCTTGGCCTTGATGAAGAACTGATTTTTAAACACTGGGAAGCACTGAAAGGTTTTTTTATGAACTGGACTTTTTCCAGGTGTACAGTGCACCACTGGAACAAGAACAAAACCAAACCTGGTAAGAAGAAGAAACACAAAGGAAAAGTGTCAAGTCTGGTGCAGCAAGGCTTCAGGAAGGTACTCAGGTAGGCAAAGGAAGAAAAAGACAGGCTGATTATTCTAATACTAAAAAAGAGAAGATAGAGGAGGTTGCAGTGGAGTTCAGATATAATTAGTGATTGTATTTGATCACAGAAGCATTGTGCAAATAACCACCAGCCTAGCTGCTGATATCCCTGAACATCGCGAACCTCTGCACAATGGTTATTATCAGTTTAAGCAACCCCAAACCTAAGTCTGCACAGCAACCCAGAGGGCTTCCAGCTGGCAGCATTATCAGACTGCCACAACTGCCTCTGGCAGGCAGCGCCCAGCAACAAAGAGGAAAGGAGGAAAGTACAAGCGCCGGCAAGGACTGGCCCACGTGTGCTGCCATTCCTTCCTTTCCGTAGGAAGGCGCCTCGTCAGTGCTGGTGCCAACAGCAGCTCAGGCTACTGTGTCAAGTACTGGCCTGACTTTTGGCCAAGGGCTGCATCGCTACCTGACAAAATCGGTGCTGCAGCACGGCTGGACCACAGATCTCTGGAAATGAAGGGAGAGGGATGGAGGAGCAAGGTGGGGGTAACGAAGGGGCCGGCTCTAGGGCCTGGGAGCTGGCGAGCCTCTCCGAGGGGCTCTGCTCAGCAAGGGGACCGGCCTCCCGAAGGGGTCTCTCAGCCGGCGGAGCCCCGAGCCAAGGGGCTCGCTGAGCCGGGCGGCTGCGCCTCTCTCCGTGGGGAAACGGTGCGGGGCGCGGGCTCCTCCCCCGGCTGGGGTACCCTCACCTGTAGAGATCGTAGCCCGCAGCCCGCGCGGAGCCCCTGGAAGGGGCGAAGGCGTTCTCGGACAGTTTAGTGAAGCGGAGCCGCGCGGTGGGCTCCCTGGGCACCGAGCCCTTCTGCCTCTTGCTGGGGGATGGCTGCAGGACGGCTCCGGCGGAGGAGGGCATGGCTGCGCGGGGCGGGAAGGCGAGACACTGGCTGTGAGGGCAGAGGGAAAAGCCCGCGAAAACCGGCGCGGCCCACTGAGGGCGGAAACAGGGGGGGAAATCGCTTCATCCCCGGCCTCTCTCTGCGCGGTGGCCCCTCGCCGGTGAGAATAGCCTCGCCCGGCTCCTCCTCAGTGCCCAGCCCCCCCAGGCCTCACTGAGGGGTCCCCGGCGGCGCTGGGTCCCGCCCGCGCTGTGGGGCGGGACTCGCCGGCACCCGCGCCCCGTAGCCCCTCCCGGCCGCGGCTGGGCGACCCAGAGGGAGAGGGTCCGCTGCAGCGCAGGGCCGCGGTGCGGTGGGGCAGTGGGTGCTTCCCCCCGATCCCCCCCGCCACCCCCTTACTGCGCCCGCGGGGGTGCAGGAGCTGCCTGAGCCGCCGGACCAGCATAACGCCGTCGCCGTGTGGGGAGCGTGCCGCCCTCAGGCTGCCCGCCGCTCCCTGCCGCTGCCCGGCGCTCACAGGCTCGTGGGGCGCGGGCGGAGGGCAGTGGCGCCCTCTCTTCCCCCTGCCCGGGTCTACCTGCCATGCGGCGCCGCACGGCCCCTCCGCCGCCGGCACGGCGCCGCGGGCCTCCCCGGGACACGGCGGTGGCGGTGCCGCGGAGCGGCGGCCGGACCCCGCGGGGCGCGCTGCGTTGCCAGGGGACGCGATTGCGGCTGCACGGCCGACGGCAGGCGGAGCCAGGGCCCGGCGGGGAAGAGCGGGCGCTGTCACCGTGCGGCGCCAGGGAGCTGGGACCGGAGCGGCGCCTACAGCTCCCGTGGAGGGGCCGCGGCCCGCCCCCTGCCCGCCGCCTCGGTTCCAAGGCGCACGGCGGGCGTGGCGCTTAGTAGGCGCAGCGTGAGGCGTAGCGGCCGCTCTGGCTCCTGTCCTGCTCTCGCTGCCCGTGTCCCGTTCAGAGACGGTCCGGGAATGGCAGAAGCGTTCGCCTTCTGCAAGGGAAACAAGCGCTTCCCTTCCTTGTCGAGGCTGTAGATAGGAAAACCTGTCAGTGCTCCGCCTGTCCGGTTCTCTCGGTCAGAGCAGAATGCTTTAGGATTTCACCATCTTTGATTTCGATATTCACTGCCCTCTTTCCATGCTGTCCATGAAAGATTGCCCTCAATTTCTCTGTGCCGTGGGCTGACGAGTACCCACTGGAATGGTTGCAAAACGTGTGCTTGCCCACTGCGGTGGGTGTGTTTTTCATTGTGCAAAGTAATGCAGACTGTTGGAGTTCTGTTCACTGAGTTTTGTCAAACAACGGTTCTGTGACTTTTTTAAAGATCAAAGTTTATGTGATTGTCACCTTGCTATGTTACATTTTTAAAATGCACCCAGATGGCAGTGACACCATTGCTACACAGTGCAGTCCAGTTGTGAGAAATACTTTGAAGAATGTCCCAGTTTAGGGCTTATTTTATTGCTGTTCAGCACTTCCAGTCAATATGCACTGTTTGAATGAGAATGTGTTGGTATCATAGACCTAGCTACTTAGAATATTTCATAACTCCTGATATAAGCCATCCATAAACTGATGTTTGTAAGAATTTAAGTTGTATCAAATAAATATCCAATTATAAATGGTTATTTATACAAGCAGAACTTTATAGAGGTTACAACTGCATCCTGCATTATAGTGTAGAAAGGGACTAATTTTATGCATGGCCTGGCTCAGTGGGGCAGGCTGGGTTCTACACTATGTCTCAGGTGGCCTGAAGTCCATGAATAATCAGTAGGAGAACTCATCCAAACATATTATCAAGGAGAAAGGTCTCCACTGAGTGATGAGTGACAGTTTTTTTCCCCAGATCTTTACAAGGAAAAAAAACCAACTATGCTTTAAAGTCTGTGTGAGTTTGCCTTTGTCCTGGGAACTTGCTGTTTGCTCTGTGGATAGTCACTCTGCCAATGTTTCTGCATTCTTGATTGCTGATTAGTGCTGCTCTCCATTGGGCATTTCCTCCTGACTTTGAAAAACAATAGTGACATAATCTGAAATGATCTGCCTTTTACATAGATTGAGACTACTAGTGGAGGCTGCTTTGTTGTACACAGAAAGAAAGAGAGCTTCTTTCAGGGATAATAATCCATAAAATTCTTCCCACTGAAGTTTTGATGTTAGAATGAGCATTTTTATTAGAATAAAGTTGTGGCTTTAAAAGAGAGATTCCCCACCCCAATCTCACTTAGAACAGCTGTCTGTCTCACAGTGATTAAGGTTTGTAATTTAAAAGGCTGCTGTGAGGGTGTTTATTTATAATTAAGCTCTATTTTTGATCGTGTGTTTTGCTGTACAGTGTGGAGGGCTGTGGAATTTTGCTTTTTACTCTGTTCCAGAACAACCTTAATGCTTTATTTTGTTTGAAACTTAATTTCTTCTGATGAAATTCCAGCAATGGCATGACTGTGGGTTATTGCTCTTGTTATTTGTGGAGAATGTGAGCTAAAATTAGCTATATTTGTTTGTTGTTGCGCTGGCACAGCTACATTTTCCATTTTTCCTAGCAGAGCCAAGGGTAGGATGAGGTGTTCCCTCAGCAGTGCTGGTCACGCGGCCTCAGTGGGGCCAGGGGGCCATTCCAACCAGGTACCAGAATTAACAGGTATGTAAACAGTGGTCTGATGTGTGCTGATCTGCACTGGTGTAAACCCTTGATTTTCCTCACCTGTAACTTGGGGGCTGAGTCACTCATTTAGCAAATAGCTGCAGCTTTGTAAGGGTTTATTGCCCCTCTGACAAAAGTTACGACCCGGTAGCAGGGCAGAGAGAGTAGGATCTCAGAGTGATCCTCAGTTACTTCATTGAAGTCCAATGACAATCAAACGACCTGTCAAGCAGCAGCTTGAGAGACACCACTGAACTTCAAGCTGAAGAGTCTGGGAGTTACTCAGATTCTCTCTCTCAGCTTCACTGATAAGTCAGGGACCTCTGCCAGCGGAGAGGTGGCTAACAGGTATGGGAAGTTAAATGAGTCAGTAATAGCTAAAACTCTGTAGCTGTTTGCCTTATATCTACAACTTCTGTGCTAATACATGCTACATTTTGCCATGCCTGTTACTTGTAGACTTCTAATCAGTTGCTGAAACTGCTTCTGCCTTAAAGAAGATCTTTAAATACCACATGGAATTGTAGAAGAAGAGGGAAAGATGAGGAATGTCTAAGAAATTCTCATTTCTGAGAATGAAGGGCAGTTTGTCGTATTTTGTGTAGCTAGGAAGGCTTCCAGTAAAACTTTTCAAAGATGTAATGAAAGTTGCAGAGAATTAAGACAGATGAAATTCACTATGCAAGTGGCGGAAGCTTTGTACTTTGTGATTACAATAATTAAGTAGAGAACCCCTTTGGGTGTGAAGTATGATAGCAGCACAATGTGGCTTGAGCAGTTGCAGCTGTTTCTCTTCAGAATGTGATGATTTTTTGGTTAGGTAGCTTTTTGACTTGCACTAAGGAGTTGCTGATTTAAAAATAAAATTAACAAACCAACCAACCAAGAAAAACCCTAAACCAACCAAACAAAAACACCAAAAAGCCTCACAACCCCCCCCCCCCCCCCAAACCTCTCCAAAAAACCAAATCAACCAAACTGATCTCTCTTGGGGACTGAAAAATATAGTGAAAGGCATGTTGGAAGACTGCTGTTCTGGAGCACTAGGTGGGGACACCTGTTAACTATTATAGAACACCATGCCCTGGGGGTTCTTGCCAGTGGTTCTAGAAAGGCTTAAAGAGAAGGAATTATCTGAATTATGATAAAATGCCTTCTTTGATACCTGCTTCAGCTGCATGAACATTAGGGGGGAAAGGTAAGATTCACTGATGAGAGGAGCAGTAGTGGATCATTTGAACAGGCCCTTAGGCACAAGCTTAGCTTTGCAGGATGCCTGGACTTCTGAAGAAGATTAAAAATATTCTTTATTCTTGCTTCATAGCAACGGTATTTTCACACTTTAATGTCCCTGGTCATCTTATCTATGCTTGACTTTGTCATGGCTGATCAAATCAACCCTAGATGATATAAATCTGCAGAGCTGGTAGTGTGATACATGCTCAAAATGTGCTAGACAGCTTTCAAGACGTGTTTTTTTTTCTAGAGATGTCAAACTTGTAATTAGAATTCAGTTATTAACATGGCAATTAAAATTCAGTAGTTATATGCATAATGTATATGAAAGATGACGTGTGTGTTACAGAGTGGGAAAGGAGGTAGGTGGACTAAAAATTTTGCAACCAAAGTTGCAGTTTAAGAGTCCATAATTAGTATGCTCTCCAAATTTGTTGTGTACACACCTCAGAAATAGTGGTGAGGAACAAGAAATAGAAACTCCTAGGAAACTGCTGTGTTGACATCACTTGTGAATTCGTGCAAGTAACACCTTACTTTCAGGTAGTTAAGCACTGTTGTGTCTAGAGTTTGTGCTGCTCGTTATAAATCAAATAGTGTTGTGTGGATACATCTAATTAATCACTGTGATCGAAGCAAGGAGTTTTCCAGTGATGTGTATGTTAGTACTTAGGTTTTGATGGCTGTTCATTTAGAAATGTACCTCTTGGGAATTACTGTTGCAAAGCCTGCAGTGATGTGTGTGTGTGAGAAAAGTGCAAATCAATCTTATTGCTGGTTCATACTGTGCTCCTTCTCTTTTTGGATCTGCTTAGGTCCCCAAAATCAGTTTGGGACAATGTTCCCTGTAGATTGAGAATTCCAGTACTTGGGAATATTTAGGAAACAATCTCCACTCATGCACGTAATTGAAGGGTTTAATTGCAGGTGTGTAGTTCCCCCGGGTCCTTCCATAGGTTGTGATAAGGAACACACAAGAAGGCCTGAGCGGAACCTCCCTAAAAGCTCTTTTTCTTTCCGTTGCCTGCCTGGGTACCACATGACGATTATACCTGTTTGGTGTCTGAAGTGAGGTGGAAAAGGAGGTGGCCATTGCAGTTCTGCAAAGGTGGAAGGACCTGACAGCACATAACAAGCTCCTGTACCACTGCACAGGTTATCTCCCTGTTTTACAGGTGCAGAATGTGGGGTTTGCTCAGGCTGTGCAGGAAGCCCAGGATATCTAGGAAGCTTGTATATCTGTGACATGCAGTTAAACTGCAAAATGATCCTTCAGCTTGGTTGTAAATGTGTAAGAAGGAGCAAAGGAAGAACATTATGAGAAAATATCAGTATTTGATATCCTGCCCTTAGTAGATGGAGAAAATAAAATGTGGATTATTGGGCTATATTACCATGTTCTGCTGAATTGCTGCTGTTGAACTCAGGAAAATAGGAGTATCAAATATTTATCATTTTTGGAGATGGAGTGCTAGATTCTCTGCAAGTTAAATTCTAATAATTCAAGCAAAGATGGAATCTGAAGCCTGCTTTAAAATAAACATTTAGTGAAAATCAGGGTTCCCTAGCTTTCCTGGGCCTTAGATTTCTGGTCATCTCTGCAAAGGGGATGTAGAACTGTGGTAATTAAATTAACTGCATTCCTGAATGTTCTTTAATTTAAATAATGCTTACACATAAGATGTAGCTTTCTCCATTAAAAAGATAAGCTGCTTTTAATGGCAGCTGAAATGATAAAGTACTATAATGTTGCAGAATAGAAAACAGAAAAAGTACACAACTTTATGGATTTCATTTATTTTAAGTTAGAGTATTATTAATATTATTTAGAAAGTCTAAAAATAAGAGAAATATTTCATATAAATCAAAAAATAAGGCATTCAACTCAGCTAATGGAGTTTTTGTTGTTTTCTAATCACATAAATCACTGTACATATTATCCCAAAGTATAATGTCAGATTGTATTCACATTAACATTCATGAGAAAAATTGTCAGAATATTTAGTATTTCACTAATTTCTTTGTGGAATTTACTTACCACATTTAATTATTGCAATCATATTCCATGTCAGAGCTTGAAAATTCATTATCAAGTCTTGTCATATAGAATCTGTACTTTTATATATGTAACTTGCTTGTTTGTTTGTCAGTTAATTAGAAGCATTTGAATTAATATAAATTAGCAGAGCAATTTAGGTAAAAGCAACTGCTGTAGGCATAGGTCTTAATTTAGCAATATTATAATTAAGCAGCTTCGCAGATATTCTACTTGCATTATCTCAGCTTATGACTTTGACCTGATGGATACCATGCAGGTTTTTTCTCTCTCTCAAGTTAGTGCATTTGATTGTAATTCTCCTGTGTGTCTATTAGCAACTATGACAGTTTAAAAGAAGTATTTACTTATAGATTTAATGCTTTCTGTGTTATAGCAGTTAATTTTGGCTTTCTAGGTTAAATATCAAAAGCATTTTTGATACCTTATAAAATCAGTGGAATGTCTTTGTTCAAAATATTTGCTGTCTCATGTGTGAGAGAGATGTATATATATTCTTTAAACTAGATTTTCCTTCTATTACTTGTACTAGAGTGTAACACCAGTAGGGACCATTCACATTTTTTTGTCTAATTCTTCATTATGTTGCTTTGGATTTTTGAAAAGTTTTCTGTCAGTTAAGTTTTAGATCTGTATTAGATTAATATGTCTTTAATAAGTCACTGCCATTAAAAATGTAGTTGTTGAAATCAAGCAAGGGATATTCTGAGCACTGATGTTTTTCTAAGAATAGAAAGTCAGTACATTTTTGTGATTGCCCCTGACCATTAAGACTGGAGGAAGATTCTTGGAGAGAATTTCTAGCCAAGCCATATACAGATAATCAGACACTACTCCTTTTCTTGCCACTGGGAGGCTCCTGTTTAGACAGAGAGAAAAATAATATTAACATTATGAAGGCAGAAATAGCCCTGATAACATGGATCTCACTAGATATTAAGTAGAAAGCATCAACTGTTCATATACAATTCTGTTCATAATTAGACTACGTGATTGTTTGAATCTTATAAAGCCCAAAGCTATCATTGGGCCTTAATCTTGCAAGCTCTCGCTCCCCTGGTTAGTGCCATTAACATGGCTGGTTGTACTGGACATGGGCTGCTTGTGATCGTAACCTTAAGCTGGTTAAGAAGCATCTTCAGGATCATAAAACCCACACATAATGTGATTTTTTTTTTTTTTAAGGGTAAAAAGTACAGCATATGTGCAGGTTTGCAGTCCATCAGGTTACTTTCTGAAGTGTAATTACTGTGAGATGGAAGCTTTGAAGTATGAGTCAATTTATGGTAAACATGACCTGATCCACGCCCTTTTTGGAGACTGAATTAATAAAGCTAAAGAGGTTGTCTGTGCATCACACATACTAACTAATTTATTGAAGTTGTGTATAAAAATGTGTCTCTAAGTAAAAATTGATTCTGAAAATGGCTTTTTTTTTTGGTAATTTTATCAGTGGCCTCTTTTTCTTTATGCAATTGCATCATCCTTATTCAGTGTCACATAGTTCCAAGTAGATCTTGGCTAACAACTCAATTTATTATGTGCAAACCAAAAAAATACTTGCTGTAATTTTGCGTTGTTAATAGTTGAGGAAAAAGAAAGGAAAATGTGTATTTTCTGTAGATGAGTAAGGAGATGTAACACTGAACATGTAGATTTGGATGTGAAGATTACATTTTTTTATGTACTTTCATGAGTAGAGCTTTCATGGTTTAAGCTTTGAAGAACTACTAGGAGAGATTCACACTCAGTGTAGTCCCAGAGAACCATCAGCCCACATGCAAGTCCCCTGAAAGGTCCTTAAAAGATTATTTTTGCCCTAAGTGAATTAACACAAGTTGCCCTAGTCCAGAATCCCTTTACACATTAGATTATTCTCTAAATTAGAACTAAAATCTTGCCACTCACAGGACAATGAGGTTGGCTGCCCTCGAATGCTCTTGTAAGAGTTCATTCAGACGGACTTGGCGGTAACTCTGATTAAAACAAAAAAGGGATAAAGAAAAAAATCAGTTAGGTCAGTGATCCTCAGTTCTGGTGCTTCATGGACTTCTACACTACCCGTTGCCTACAACGTTTTCTGCTGTTGCTTTGGCAGCATTGAAAGCCAGGTCTGTTCTGTGGTCCAGAATGACACAGATGTCCAACTATGAGGCTAAGCCATGCTTCTTGATTCGTATAGTTACCTGAGGGCCAGAGTTGTTCACCACTGTGGAAGATTTCCTGGGGTGGGAGTTATTTTTGTACTGACACAGTACCAGAGCTGGCTCAGACATAGTTTTAAAGTATTTCTTTGGCTATGGAGTATAGGAACTAGGCAGAGCCTTTTTTGTGCTATTGTTTGATGTGGTTAATATATGAATTAATCTGTTTTGTAAGTGTCCAGCTGCCATGCTGGTAGGGCTGAACATCAGTGTGTAAATGAGTACCTTGCTAGAAATTCACCTCTTAAACAAAAGACCAGGAGTCTGGAGTAAGACTTGGCTGCTTTATGCAGTGTGTATTTGTATTTTTGGACTTTTACAAATTGCATAGACAGCTGTTACTCTGAGATTCAGCCAAGATTAATTTATGGTCAAGCTCAGGCCCTCAAAGTTTTTATAACTTAACACAAGTCATAGGGAACAAGAGACCAGGGCAGGTTTGTATACAGAGAGATTGTGACATGGGGGAGAGATATATATCTTAAGTGGTCTTATAAACTATTTTCTCTTCCCCTGGAGAAGGTAAAAATCTGTTTTTTTTCTCCATTTTCCTTCTCTACATAAATTCTGCTGTTCTTTTACACATGTTATATAGGTAAGAATCCTCATAATTTAGCCAGTTGTTATCTCAGGAGAGTCATCCTATAACATCACCCTTTATCTGTGCTGCCAGGTTTTTCTCTCTTGAATTTTAAATGTGTTATAATGTCCTCCATAAAACTCCCAGAACTGCCTTACTTTTGAAGATAAGGGGCATGTCTTTCCAGGTGTGTAAACTAAACTTTTTGTTGCTGTTCCTGTTTTATAGAGAGATTGGGCATTTTTGACTTGCTGACTGTTTTCAGCCTATGTTTTTTTTTTTTTTTCCTGGTTCCTTAGTTAGTGACCTAGGTAAGACCAAGCTTAATCATAGATTTTTCCTTGTTGTATCCTCACTGGTTCTGCACACAAGTGTGTGTATCTGGGATTATATTCCCATTGGTTTTTATATCGAGATGTTCCCAAGGCTCTGGCTCCTGAGTTTCGATGGTTTATGCTGAGAGCACTTCAGAAGTTTTCTGCCCGCAGCTGATGCCGTAACTTTTTGCTGGTTATCAAATCTATGAAAAGGGTAATACAGTGAGAGCTCAGTCTGCTTCCAGCTGCTGCAGTCGGTAGTATAGGTGTTATCTTAAATCACCATTGATTTCAGCTTATGTTAATGTGTCAGGCTGTGACCTCTAGCAGCTCTGAGCTCAGACTCACAGTCCTTGCTCCGCTGAGGAAGTTACCAGCACCATAAAGTGAAGATAACTAAACTCGCAGTGCACCCAGGTTAATCCAACAGGAACCATAAATAAAATTGCTAGATTAATTCTCTGTGAGTTACAGAACTTGTCTCTTCAGTGTGGAAGAGTTTGCAGTATCCTGTCAGCACTGGCCTGATGAAGCCTGATGGTTCATTGCTAAAAAGATATGTTCCAAGAAAATTAAAGAGCAACCTGGGCTCTAATTCACCCAGTGGATCAGCCAACATCAGCCTTAGGGTGCCTCTGAACTGCAGGAGGGCTCCTGTGTTGTAGGCAGGTTTAGTCTTCACTCTGCCTTTGAGGTAAGAATCTGTGTTAAATCTTGCCTTTGGAAAAATTCCTACAGCCAGTTGTAGGGTCTGGATTCAGTTCTAAATTTCCCAAAGTGGAGAATGTTTGGAACTGCACTCTTTAAAAGGTTCACGCTCTAAAACAGTGGAGCCATTTAATAAACCTCTCAGCAGATCTTATTAGCTTGGGCTCAGTGCAGTACCGTGTGGCTTTTGATTCAGAGGTGGTTTTCATCTGGCTGGCTCTGATGTGGGCAGAGCTTCTCATCAAGCCTGGAAAATACTGTGTAAACATGCCAAGGTCTTAGAGAGTGCTGAATAATGCAATCATAGCACACCTCTGTGGTGTTTACAATATAAATCCCATTTGTAAATATCAAATAGAGGTTTGAACATGTCATGTTTCTAATTCTGTATCTGGTATTTCACATTTTCTTACTAATCGCTTCAAACATCTGGAATGTAAGAAAAAGTACAAATGTAAAAAGGTAGGCAAGGCTTTACCTTCTCCTTGAATGCTTCCAGCTCTGCATCTGTAATTTTCCATGGAGTCTCTCGCTTTAATTTCTCAGCAGTTGTTATATCTTTGCAGCTTTCACGGAGGCGATACGGTTCAATCATCTCTTCAAAGAATTTCCAGCTGAAACGGGAATTACAAAGGAGGCCTTGCTGCAGGGTATGAACTCACTAACTTATTTCGCAGACAGTGTGTATGGCAGGCTCCACTGACTATAATTGTAGCTGAAAAACATGCAAAATCTTTAACTATTCTTTGCTACATTGTGCCCCAAGTTATATCTGTGCCACTTCAATATGTTGGGGTTATTTGAGGATGATTCAAAGGTTATTTGAGGATAATTAAACACTGCATTTGGCCTCTTATAATTGCAGAGAATTTTCTGCATTTTCCTGATTGTAGCAAAAATACTGAAATGAGTTCTACAGTAACTCCAAACTGCAGTATATTGGTTACTAATGTTAACAATGAGTATAGGTCTCCTCATAAATACTGAGCTTTTGTTATTTTTTTAGCATTAGCTGGAGCAATCACCTGACTGATACAGTTTTACTGTTACAGTTTTAATGAAATGGAGAAACAGGTGATACAGATCTCCTCTTGCAAGGGGCTGAAGGAAATGCTGTAGGTTCTTTGCTATATGTGGGTTCAGATTGGTGTTCATTTCCCAACTTTCCCACAAATTTTACTCTAAATTTTAATTTCTTTCTTGAAGCTTTTGACTGTCATCATCTGGAGAAGCTTATTCTGTACTTCCCTGCTTGCCCCTTTGTTGAAAGTTTCTATCATCCCACAGAGACTTCAGGGAGTTTCTTTTATATTAATGTATTTCTAGGGGCACTTTATGCTGACATGCCTCACTGTGAAGTGAAATGGGAGGCTGGGCACAGGCTGGGCTTTGCTGTAAGGCCAGGAAGTCAAAAGGTGGATTAAAGGCTGTGACATGCAGCATTTAATGTTGCTACCTTGCCAGAGAGTGTGTCAACATCCTTAGTGTCTGTTTCAGTATGTAAAATAGTGATAATCCTCTTACTGTTATTAACGAAATAAATGGGTTGGGAGCTCAGAGGGAGATATGGTGGTCTAGCAAGCATCTGGCACAATATTCACTTGTTCTGTTCAGATAGTGCTGATGCAGCAAATGTCTTTGGCTTTTATGTTAATGCCAGATATGAATTCTTTTTGATAGATTTTATGTATGCAAAATCACTGGAAAAGAGAGAGGTGTTCTGCACAGTTCTTTATATAATTTAAAAATACTAACTGAAGGATCAAGAGGGCACCAATAAGGTATTTAGGTATCTAATAATAAAATCTTAATAGTCTTTTATTGCATTTCCTAAGTCAAGATCTCCAGTGCACTGTAGAAGCACTGGTGAATCTAATGTTGTTTTTGCAAAGTTATGTGTGTGTGGAGAAGGGGGACACAGAAGGATTAAGAGACTAACCTGAGGTTGCACTTGAACTCAGAGGAGGGGCTTTGGGTGGAGAAGAGGAGCCCTTTGACTATGAAATAGTTATGGACCTATGAAAAGGGGAGTAAAGGGTGGGATGGAAGGGCATAGCAAGGTGAGAACATTTTCAGAGGATCTTTAAGACCAAGAGCAATGTTGTGAATTAAGCTAGGATTCAGTTATTCCCTGAGCTATATCCCCCACTATATAAAAACCAAAAGAAATAAGTGATTTATAGAAAGGATGATTTAGAAAGCAAGGACTTGAAGTTTTTTGGTTGGTTGTGGGGATATATTTTGTTTATTTATTTATATATTTTAGCTAATACAGTTGGATGTGGAGGTTCCTGAGCAGTTTTACCAACTTCCTAAGAGCATTAATTAAAAAAAAATGTTAAACCTTCATTATATGTGAGTAATAGGGGAGTATTATAATATTGTCCTCATGGGAAAGGAGAAGTATGCTTATGTTTGCCCAGAAAAATGTTAAGTTTTTAAATTCATGGTAAAACCCAGAAAGCTGAATTGGCAGAGATGGTGGTTTACAAGAGAACTGTGACTGACTGAATAATATGATGAAGGGAAGTTTATTACAACCTAAATAGATATGAAAAGCCATCATAAAATGCCTGTTAAATTTAGTGGCTTATGAGTGTGATGTCTAGTCTTTGTTAAAATGAGGTCTTATCATTACAACATAAAGAAAGACTGCTTGTAGATTTGACCCTTAGAGTTGTGATTGTTAAAAGGGTCTTTTATTTTTCCTGCTCTAGGTACTTAGAAAATGATTGCAATAAAGTGCCAGTTATCCTTTGTGGTGTGTTTTGGGTTTTTTTTAATGCTCAACATAAAAGAAACAAGCTCCTGATAGAGGCCTGCTGCTGAATAATGGATTTTGTTAATGTTTCTTACCTCTCTTTGTTGGGTTTTATATTGATATCACAAATGATGTTAATATCAGCAAATTTTATTCTGAACTTGCTTAGAAGTGAAGCCATCCTGAAAACAAAAGACAGAACATTTTATCATTATATTTGAGTGTCTTGCATCAAAGAGCACTCATATAAATGAGTTAAGATATCAAAAGCAGTTGTCTTATTGTCTTTAACTATATAACAAATTACTTTAAATGCTTAGTGTTTCAGTTTCCAATTATAGAACTGGATTGATGTGATTGCTGTAGTATAATTAATTTAACTAGTGATCGATGAAAATCATGAAAAATGGAAATGAATAACAGACAGAAGGAAGGGTGTTTACATTTTGGAAAAAATGGTACTTTGCAAAGGCTTGAATTATAAAGGAAAAACATTCAAAATACAGTAGGACAGAGTTCCCCAATACTTAGAGAAGGCTTCTGTTATTATCAGAATTCTGTGCATGTACAACACTGGTAGTGTATCTGTTGGTGAAAATTTGGTCCAGAAGGTTTTGATGTGCAATCCTTAAAGAATCTTTTTCATGTATGAATTATTATTGATCTACTCTCCTGTTGTCTTTACATATTTCCATAGATGAAAATACTTTGCTTTTGTGCCCCAGTTGGCAGGAGGAATAGTTTATAGCTTTGTGTGTGTTTTTGTTGAGGTTAGAGAGAGATTTAGGGGTTTTTGTTTGTTTGTTTGTTTGTTTGGGTTTGGGTTTTTTTTAATGTAAGCTTTGGAATTTGAAAAGGTCAGGAAGTTCCTAGGAGCAAATCTTGATAGAAATTCATATTTGTTTATGACCTGAGAATTTACTTGTTCTTTTTTCATATAAGAAAAACATACTACTTATATAAATCTTGATGTCCCTTGGGGGCATCCTTGTTTTGAACACCAAAAAGAGCAAAGTCTCAACTTCTGTGGAAAGGTTTTAATATTTGGGGAGTTACATGTTAGCAAAAATCCAGATAAATTTAATTTCTAAACTGGAAATACAGTGGATGAAATTGTACTTGGATATTATTGTATTAGATCTACCTAGGGAATGGAATAGCCACCCAGCCTCTGGATTTGTCTCTTTGAAGGCTTCTGTGTGTGGTGAGTAGAATATGCTGTTGAGGAAAGCTAGTGATTAGGTGGAAATACCTACACATATTGTTTTCTTGGTGACAAACTAGGTCATTGCCAACTGTACTGACCATGCTGTTCACTCTGGCTTTTATAGGACAGGCAGTGGATACAGGTGTCAGAAGTGCCTCTGTGAAGGTCCTGTCAGAGCATCCCTGTGGCAGCTCTCTTTCTGAGATGCTGTGTCGTAAGCCCAGTGGTGCTGGCTAAAGTCTAACTCCTGTCCTTGCATTCATCTCGCTTGTTTTCCACTGGAGTTTTGGTTAGATGTGTTGTTTTTAACTTGCTACTTGGTGCTGCTGCTCTTTGTTAAGCAGTTATGGACTTCCATCCCAAATTGGCCTGCTTCCCACTGGTGGTGAAATGGATGTGCCTCTAGTGTGTCAAGTGCTTTGGAAGAAAAGATCCTATATACAATGATGATGAAAATAAGTTTATATTAGTAGCTTTCATTTGCTTGAAGGTGAATGATGATTATGAAATCTAGACTTTTATAAAAAAGCTAAGTCAAATCAACTTGGTCTTAAAGTTGATTAACTTGCTCTTTATGTTACGGTTAATCACCTTTATGTGAGCTATCTGTCTATGGTATTTGCATATGAGAAGCTTCATGTGCTATTTCACTTACTGTTAACTGGACAATCTCATGTAAATCCCATAAAGCTAATTATATTCTCATTACAGAGTGCAGACTGCTCCTCTCAGAGAAGGGAGTATGAGCTCTTAATGGGAAAAATTGCTGGATGCGAGTTTCCTTTGGTAATCACCATTTATACTGAGCCTTGAGGGCTATACTGCAAGTTCAACACATTTCTATCAAGTACATTTTTTTTTTCATGCTGCCCACAGTACAACAAACCAGTTGTGCTGAGAAATTCCCAGCTTCCTGCTGTATATGGATTATATTCAGCATCAATTCTTTAAACAGTGAGACAAATATAGTTATATTTACACTAGTTTATCTTCTTCAATCCTATTGACTTTTCCTCCGGTAAAGATCCTTAATTTGCAATTTTTCCACTTCTTCCTGATAGTTAGAATGTAAGGAATTAGGATTGTTAGACCTGGAAAAACATAAAATTGCAGGAAGATCAAATTAATGCGTCATTCTGAGAATTCCATCCCTCACTTTGGAAGTAAGTTAATCTTAAGACACTTAAACCAGACAGAAAACTGACTACGTAATCTTAAAATAAAACAATTCTGTGCAAATCCCCAAGTCTGTTTTTATATTTGGTAACACAGAAGTCTCTTTCCCTGCAGTTCTTACTTGAATTCCTTACCTCCATCATCGAACAGCCACCAAATGTCAATTGTACCTTTTCCTTGCTTCTTTTTAAATTGAGTGCTGGCTTCTAGCAGCTTCTGATTGAATTCACCCACATGCATTGACTGTATTGTGTTAATGGTGCTCTCTGTAACGACAAAGGAAAAACGTGGAAGGATTTCTAACAAGTGAGTCAACAGGTAGCTTTAAGGAGCCAAGTAGAGAGAAGGCTTCAGGAAAACGAACCGCTTCTGACATTAACTTCTATACTTTAAATCTGAAAAAGTTTACAGCATAGATGCTATGGACTTTTCATATAGCAATATGCACAGAAACCAAAGCCTGTGTAATACTTTGTCACTGGATTATAACTCCTTGAAAAGGGTTATCTGATTAAAAAGTTCTCTGTATCTTTTAAGTTAACCTAAAATTCACTGGGGCTTTAAAAAGCAATTGGGAAATATCTGATAGATTTTTGGAAGTAAATGTCATCATTTTGCATCATTTACAAGCTCATCTGTCTGTTGTAAAATGCAGAGCTCTCTGAAATGCCCAGTAATGGTGGACAAAGAGAGCTAATGGGGTACAGCGAGAGCGAAGAACAGAAGGCAGAAAACAAGCATATATGGCAACTTCCCTATGCTTGAGAGGGTTGTTAATTGAAAATAAACTATAATTCTTGCTTTTTGCTTGCCTGACTTTAAAAGGTAGGGTGTTGCCTATGTACTAACAATATCTTCTCTCATTCCATCTTTCGAAGCCTGTGGCTTTATTACTGCTTCTCTTTCAGTGATTTCAAAGAGACAGTGTCAAACCAGTATTTTAAATGGAGCGAACAGGCTTCTTCAGAGGTTTTACTCTGATCTGCTAGGCTCTGAAAATGCATTCTTTGGTTTTCCTGTATTACTAGAGCGTGGACAGGATAATTATAAAGTGGTTGTTGACTTTCCTCTACAGTTTTAGCACCTATACTGGAAAATGCAACAGCTCTGGGGAGGATGAATGTATAAGCAAAAGAGAGAAGCAGGGATATTTATTAACATCATCTATCTCATATATAGAGCCAAAGTGTGTAATATATATTTCCTTTATGCCTTTCTGAACTAAATCGAAAAGGATAGTTGAAACAGGAGTGCACATTCTTGTGGTATTTTTTTATAAAAATATATTCTACTGAAGCCTGCAAAATGAACTGAGGTCTGCCAAGTAAAAAATAATGACATTTTATGTTTTCAGTCTGTAGATCATCTTGATACCTGTGGGAGTTGTGTGCACAGCCAGATGTAATAGTTTCTGCAGGTGAAAATTCTGAAAATACTTGTCGCATACAAGCATGGTTTCAAGTAAGTCATTATCATTACGGTCTAGCAATTGTGAAATGAGATTTTTAATTCTGTCTATATTTCTGTATCATTTTACTATATCTGGAATGTAATTTTGATTTCATCACCTATACATTTAAGTTATGTGTTAATTAGTTATTTGACAGCATGCTGTGTGTGTACTTTCAGTACTTTTACCATCTTCATTTATGCATTTTTATGAAATTATGCTTAGAATATAGAGCACTAGTGCTATTTTTACCTGATTTTCAGCTGGGTATTGGGTTTGTGTCTGTGTGTGCATGTTGAGTAAAGTGAGATTGCTTGTCCCCTGAATATAGAACCATAGAATGGTTTGGGTTGGAAGGAACCTTAAAGATCATCTAGTTCCAACCCTCCTACCCTGAGCAGGGACACCTTCCACTAGATCAGGTTGCTGAAAGCCAAATATTTCTGTTTTCTTTAAAGAGGAGAAAAAAAGCCCTCTGTTCAAAAAATGAAAACACCTTACTAAAAAAAAACAACAAAAGAAAAACTTGTATTACCAAGTTGTCCTGTATTACTCAAACTTTAGTAACCACGTGCTACTTTTGACTAGTAGAATTCAACATGAACTGAGCTGAGCAGCTCATCTAGCAAACGAGGAGGAAAGATTAGTTGTGATGTATGAGGTAGCGTGTCCTATGAGCACAGTGCATGGCTCTATGCTGCGTTACATGGTTGTAGGCACAGAGACAGGTTTGCACAGGATAGGTCCTGTTCCAGGGGCTTCTCTGTACCTCAGGAATTTTTGCCTTGGAGCCAGAGTCCAGTTTGCATATTGGTGAAAATGTGATGCATTGAAGGATCAGGGAGAAGTTGTCATTTTGGAACTTACCCTTTTTTGTTTCATGTTTTGAGATATTGAGTGTAGTGGCTTTTCTGAAGAATCCACAGATGCCACTTTTTCCTTCTTCAAAATCATTTTCTTTAATGGTAGCTTCCAGTGCCAATCTCTCCTGCTCCAGCTTCTCTAGTTCCTCTGTATATTGGGAAAAGTAAGGGAACTGGTAACACATCACTTTCTATTTTAAATTAAATCACTTACTGAAATAATGACAGTGATGTAATTGCTGTTGTGGTACTTTGTACCCAACATAATGCTGCTGGGAGGAAAAACTCTTTAAGATGCTTTTTCCTTGCAAAGCAATAGGGAGGAAGAAGCTGAATTCATCTCTTAACTTAGGGTGCCCATGCCTACAGCAGTGGTGTGTATTAAAGTGCTACTCAGCTGCTTTCAGATTTCCTCTTCCAGATCAAATTCAGTATTACTGTATTTTATGGTTAGATGAGATACAATTTATTGAGTCTTTTTCATCTATTTGTCTGGTTTCTTTCCCCAAGAATTTAAAACACATTAGGAAAGCTGTTATACCAAATGAGAAGGCTGAGATATTGAGTTCTAGCCCTTGGGTCTCTATTCTAAGAACAAGGTCACATGGCTTTGGACTTTGAGATTCTCAGAAATATGTAAGGATCCTGAATATGCAATCAGCTTCTATTGTTTTAAATGTTTTTTCAGCATTTGCTGCAAAGATGTAACATTCAGCTAACCAATTCTGTAAATTCAGTAATATAAAAGAACGATTTCATCTTAGCAATATTAGACTTTTGCTGAGAAAAAGGTATCACGTGTTATTGTGGAATATATTATCGTGAGGTACTAATTAATATGATAGAGGCATTTGCCTGCAGAAAGCTTTTTTTCATAAGGAAAACTTCTGTTTGGGTAATACATGAACTCAGAGTGAATTAAATTCATTTAAGACATTGTGTTTAAAGAAAACCCCAAACCCTCAGTAGCAAGGCATTATTAGGTCTGTTGACACTCTCAATTACCAACAGAAAAGAACATAATTTCTTTTACTTTAGAATCCATGACAGCCATGTGCTTCTGATTATTAGGAATTATGATAGTCACTAACTTAATGTTTCTTCAAAACTAAAATTTCAGTTTCTCTATTAAACAGAATGCTGTAGCAAGTATAATAGAATACAGTGGTCTTTTTTTTTCCACTACAGAGACTTTGTATCTGCATCAAAACATTTCTGTGTATTTGAGGGTTTTCCTTCCCTGTGCCCCTCCATGTTCCTAATTCTTTCTGTTTCCTTGTGTCTTAACATTTGGAAAACATCTGCTAGTTTTTCAGAATGCAAAGTTGGTATTTACTGTAATTTCACTGGTGTTCTAATGACTGTATCTTTTGAGCTGTCAGTTTCTGACTTACATCAAGCAAAGGCAGATCTCTTTCAGATATCAAAAGAGGTGAGAAAAAAAGCATGATTAGTTTAGAATTTTTTTCTTTAAGTCCCTGTAGTTTTGCCCTGTAGCTCTCTATGCACATCAAGCTGCCAGTCTGCTGGGTGAATATTTATCTACCCTTGTTTCTGAAAGGAATCTCTGGCGCCTTTTAATTCTGGGAGGTGATTTGCTTTTGAGGGTTGTCTCATCCTAGAATCCATCCTCTTTAATGGGGAGATAATTTTGGTTTTAATTAGCTAAGGTACTTATGTCCTTTCTGGGTGTTCTCCCCAGCAGTGAGCACGGTCTGTCTGTCTCTGGGAAACCGTGGAGAAGCTGGAGGCAGATTTACAGCAGGCGGCAGCAAAGAGTCACCTTTCTTTTTATGCCTGCCTGTGTTCCTTGTCTATAGATTTTTCTCTGATTCATTTCTAACACAAAGCATTTGTCTGTTGGGGAGGACAAGGGACGCTAGGAGTAATGTCCAGGTTTAGGCTTTATCTGTCTGCTCAAGTGGACAAACTTACAAGAAGTGGGAAAATAATCGAACTGAAAACCTAGAGAATTGTTCTGATGGGTTTTTATATGATGTCATTCCCTCCCCACGGTACCTGAGGAACCAGTAAAGACCTCTGTGTCCTAAAGAGGAAAAGGAAAAATGAAGGCCACCATTGTATGTGGCTCTTGGAAGCCCTTTGTTTAGGTGCAGCTGCCTGCATGCTCTGTCTCCCTCTACCTTTTCCACCCAGATGGCATGTCTCCCTGAATGGTTGTGGTGTGGTGGAAGACTTTCCCTTTCCCCCAACATCCACACCACTAGCCTAAGAAAGAATGAAAAAAAAGGTGGAAAAGAGAACTGTTTGCTGTGGGTTCCAGATTTTTGCATTGGTGGGAACTTCCTGGGCCCCAGTGTTCCACAGAGGTGGTACCAGCAGTGCAGATTCCTGATTCCAGCCAGTCCCAGTGACCTCGGGTAGGCAGAGAGGGGAAGATGTGCCACAAGCAGAAGGGAAACGTGCCACAGAGTGGCTGGTTGCTGTGGCACAGCATGATTTTACTGCTTTAGTCTTTGCCTGTGCTGGAAGTGCTTTGGGAGTTGAGTTCCTGGTGTGCAAAGACTCTTAATGTATGAGGCTTGGCCTCTTGTCGCAGTGCTTCAGCAAGGATTTCGGGCAGGACTGAAACTGCAGAAGCAAGGAGGAACTGTAGAAGTTACAGGTGTAGGAACTATTCTAGAAACCAGATGGTAACTCTAAATAAGAGTGTCGGTCAGATTCCTTCTTGTGCTGAGTGTGTAACCAGCATAGATATTCAGCTATTAAGTCACCACATACCTTGAACCTGGAGGACCTGAGATATATCAAATCCTTGGCTAATTCTGACGATAATCATGCCGAGCTCAAAATCAAAGGCATCACTGAAAAGAAAAATAATATATATCCTTTTGCATCATGCACGTCAATGATGAAAGCTACTTTGAGCAGATCAGTAAAAGTGTTATTACTCACAGAGGTGTTACTGCCATGTACCAAGCTGCTCTAGGTAAAATTGCAGAAGGAATTGCCCATGATTAAGTAAAGTACTGTCAACTTTCTTCCCAAAGGGTATCATTGGGTATTGGAATAGATAGGCTAGTCCTGAAACTGGTCTTTCTGACAACACTTTTTAGGAACAAGGTTGCCATTGGGTAATTTTTTTCACCCTTCTCTGAGGAAATAACAAAGCTCAGGTGGGTTTTGTTGTTCTTTAACATGCTTCAGCTTTACAGGTGAATTTTTAGCAAGAATCTGTAGGAAGCCTGTTTCTGAATTACGGTTTCCTAGCTAAATCCCATCCCACAGAGCTGCTGAGCCTTAGGCACACGAGATTTGAAGCAAGGCTCTTCCTCTGTCTCTTAGGCTTAAAAGAATTCCATGATGTTCTCTTATTCCCTAAGTATATACATTAGGGTTGTTTTTCTCTGAGCTCCTGCTCACTAAAAAAGGGAAAATACAGTTCTGCAAAAGCACTGCTGACAGCAGTGCAACTTCTTTATGTAGCATTGTCAAGCCACATCAGCTCTGACAGTGCCAGATGTTTGCTAAGCAGATCTTGCTAGGTGTGTGAAGCCAAGGAGCCTTTTTTTAATGGGGAGAAACTTCTGTTACTGAGCTAGCATATGTGAACACAGATTTGTAGGCATTTTCTTACACTGTTTCTACACATCAAATTCTGTATGGAAATGCTATATTAATCTAGTCTAAGACGAGTGAAAAAGGAGATGCTGAACTGTGACTTACTGTATAACTCCCACGTAGTTTTCAACTTGCGTGGCAGTGGCGTTTCTCCAGTCCTTCTTAAATCCAATCACCAGGGTATTTGGTTTCATTCTACCCAAGCCAGAGGCCTAACAATGTTAAAACACTGCTTGAGAAGGTACACACACATGCTTTTACTGTAAATGAAAAGTAATGGCAAAAGATAACTGAAGTAATGTTCTGGAGACACTTACAACTTGATTGCATTTCATGAATGTCCTTCATGCTCATACCCATGCAGAAAGCAGAAAGATTAGCTCTAAATCATTCCAACTATAAATTATTTTAGATGACAGAAATGTAGTTTTGCTAAATTAGCATTAATTTGCATTTCTTCTGACATGCTCTCATTAAAATGGTTCAATAACTTGGAATCAAGAGAGAGTTCAAGCACTGTTTATATGCTCATTTTAACAGAATAGCATAAAGCTTTTATCAAATTTGGAATACTCAATAGATCAACTGGGTCTGAAGTCTCTTCTTAAAACACCTCAGATATGCAGAAAAGGCAGATCTTAAGAATAATTTTTTTTTTGCCTTGAACTTAGAAATTGTTGCTGTTCTGTTTGCTGTATTCTTTCCAAATTATTATCTAGAATTAACTGACCCTGCTTTGTAGATAAAATTACAGTTTATTAACAGGAAGAACAAATGGTTTGTAAAGATATTAGATTGCCCATAAAACTCGGCCCGGATGCTAAAAACCTTAACAAGTAAGGGTGGTCAGATCTAAATTCAGCTAACCTAATTTTTATGGAAATCTAAATACTCAGTGTATTTGGAACCTTCAGGAGGAGACCCACAAATACACCAGCTTATCAAGTTGTTACACTTGCCAATTTTTACAACAAGCAAAAAGAAAATAGATAAGAACTGTTGGAACCTTGGTGGGCTTTTTGAGTACTATTGTCTGCATTACTTACATTGAAATGAATAATAATGTCCTTAGGTTACAATAATGATGATATGGTTATCCTCTTCGCTGGAAGGGAATTATTTGTGGTCCAATAGTTGACTTTGGCAATAGTGTTTAAGTAGTAATAGAAAGGAGATCATCAGACTGTAACAGTTCTCAAAAACATCAGAAGGATCTCCTACTGGGGCAATGTATAAACCCAAGATGAAGTGTCCTTGTGAGGCTTTGATAGAACAAAGGGATCTTCATTAATAATACTTCACCTTGCTCAATTGTACTCTCCATAGAGCAAGTTTACAAAGAGCCCTGGTAGGCTAACAGTGGGTGACTGTTACCAAGAGTATTTTAGTCGATTCCCTACTGTCTGAGTTTGCACTGATGTCTTTTCAGCGGTGTATTTTGTGCAAAGGGTGAGAATTTTCTCTACATTTTGCCTCAGTATGTTTAAATATTCATTTATGAGAGACAGGGGGAGATGGGAAATATGAAAGCAGTACCTCTGTGCCTTCATTAAGGCCATTTTAAATGGACTGTTGGAAATGATCTGCTATATTCTTAGAGTAATAGAAAAATATTGCAGACTCTTTTATTTAGATTGCCTTCTCTCTGTTTGCAGAAAATGTATATTACACATTTTCTGTTTTCAATGAATGCAAAAATATTCTCAGATATTTAATATGCTGCATAACACCAAACAATAGAATTGATTTGAAGTATATCAAGTGTTGGCTGCATAGATATTCATGTGTTGCCCAGTAGATGCCTCTCTTTTTTTATATTAGTGTCTTGTTCATTTAGGAGAGAATCAGTCTGCCTTGTCTCATAATTCCATAGCCCAGAACTAGATCTTTTTATGGAATAATTTGTAATATAATATACATGTATCCCCAGAATGCCCTTTCTGTTTATATCATCATCCATATATACATAGGACTTCTTAACAAGTAAACAGGAATGCTTTACACAGAGATGCTTTGATGTAACTCTCTTCTATGTGTTCTGTAAACAAAAAGCTTACTTGAAGCAGACTTTTGACTCCATCTCTGAAGCTGTCAGCTGCCACTGCCGCATAAAAGGCTTTTCTTTTGTTCTTTGTGAGCCAGGCCTGCTTTTTTGCCATGCCACTGTTCATCTCCTTAACGCACAACTTGCGTGGTCCCTGTGTGATACAATAAAATACTATTAAGAAGGCTTCGTATTATACATCACACAGTGATTTTTGAAGGAGTTACCTAGTCTGCTGTGGGAGAGAATGGAGTGAGTCAGAAAAATACATTTCCAAAAAGGGTCCACTGAGATTCAGCCCTTTGAAAAGAACTGTACTGATAACATAATTCACATTCTGTTCGGGAGGACTGAGGCTGTTAATGCTACTTAAATATAGTGATTCTGACAGAAAGAAAGACTACTATGGATTGGAACATCTTAGAAAAATATCTAAGGTATGATGAAGCATCTCAGGGTGAATGAAGTCCCTCCCTGACTTGACTAAGTAAACAAGTCTCAACAGGTCTAAATGTATACGGTTAAGCTCCTATATACTAATAAGAGAAAAGAGTTGTTGCCATACAATTAAAGATATAAATGCCTTTGTCACCATGTTCTTTCAGTGGTCATCTGGTAATTTAATGAGACAAAATCCATGTGCATATCCAAATCACAAGACATGATACACTGACTTGACAGCAGTGGGTCCCCAGAAGATCAGGTCCAGGGAAGACATCAAGTCTGCAAGTGTGGCCTTTAGAAAGATTGAGATAAGTTTGGGAAGCATATATCTGGAATGTAATTGATTTAAGTGCTCTGTGCTCTTAAGTTTGAGTGTAAGGTTTGCTAGGCTTTGTTTATTTCCTTTCATGTTGTCTTTAGGAAGCTTAATCAATAGTCCAGATATCCTGCAGTGAAGGTGGAACTCTGAGAGGGATGCTCAAGAGTCTCAAATACTGACTTTAGTGTTATCAGGCTGGACAGGTAGTCTTTGCTTTCCAAGGCAGAATAGAAGAGCAGAGTTGTAAACTGTCAAAGCGTGTCCAGCGACATCAGAGACAGAAGCAGTAATTAGTTGTGCCAGAAGGATGGAGCTGGCTTGGAAGCACTTGAAATCCAGTGAGTATTTCCGTGTGCATAACTTGGAAAATGGTACCAGTTTAGTTTATTACAAACAGATAGTTTTGAACTTTAGTTTGCTAATGAGTTTCATTTTGTGCAGCAGTTGTTCCTTTGCTCTTTTAAAAATTTCTGATGTTTTTGAGGATGCTGGCAAGTTGCAATTATGGTTCCAGTGGAACAGATAACTGTAGAAATAGGTAGAAGTTTCCTATATTATAAATCTAGGAAGGCTTGGTAAACTCATGCTCAGGAGATTGTATTTCAAAATTCATATTTAAATCTTTTGCATTTGAAGTAAGCTAGTATATAGTAGCTTCTTCTGCTAAGCTGGGAAAATGGTTAAAATAGAGCCGAGGGAGATTTTGATTTTTTTTTTTTTTTCCCTCCTTAGCAAATACTGTAAGATCAAAATTTATTTCCCTTTCAAGAACAGTGTAAAACCCAAACCGAAAGAAATTCTCTCCAAAGTGAAATGTATGGGAAGGATCACTTAATTAAAAATCAGTTTCTAAAAGATGATAAAAGTGAGGTTGGATGAGGCTTTGAGCAGCCTGGTCTAGTGAAAGGTGTCCCTGCTCATGGCGGGGGGGTAGGAACTAGGTGGTCTTTAAGACCGCTTCCAACCCAAACTGTTCTATGATTCTGTGATAATTTTGAATGTAAACCCAAAATGGCTTTCCTTCAAAACTTTAAAGGCTTACTGAAACTTTTTTTTTTTTCCTTGGAAGAAAATGGGATGTACTATACATTTATATAGATGTAGAAAAAACTGCAATATATTTACTGTCAGTGAATTGGCATTGGCTGCTAGAAAAGGAGGAAAGGCCTTCAAAACAAACTTTCCATCTGAAAAACAGAAAATAGCATTGAGAAAGAAGCTGTGAAATGACCTGGCAGATTTCATATGTCACTTTTTATAGTTAGTGTTATATATATTAAAAAGTGAGTTTTGACCTGACCCAAAGTAGGCTGGGTTGATGCTTGCTCAGGTGTTGTCCCTTATGTATGTTTCTGAACTCCTAATGGCTGTTTGGAAAGTACAAGGGGAAGGGTGGGAGGTCCCATGTGATCTTCCTTTAATCATGCTTCATTTTTTGAGTGATAGTAAATTTACTAGAGTTTGGATTTAATGGGTGTAACTTAAGGAGAGTTTGATCCTGGCTGTTGGAAGAGTAGTGTGAAGAGCTGGGAATAATAAATTGAACAATAAGGTTGAAGTTCCCTTGTGGGTAAGGAGAGGAGGGGAAAAAAAGCCTTACCCTTCTTCCCAGTCTCTCTAAGGAGAGTACCTGAAGATAGTTTCACAACTGGGTTGCACAACATGTTTCTGCTGGCCAAGGGGACAGTCCCACCCTTCAGTCAGAACTAGCCTATCTGTGTCCTTCCCTACTCTTCCTTTGTATCGGTGTTAACATTTGTGCAATTGTACAAGAGTCCAGCTAATTTGCAGACTGAAGACTAACCTTGCAATAATGTTTTACATGAGGGCAGGGAGTAAAAGCACAATAGCCCTTTTTACTAGAAACTCACTGTTCAAGCCAACGTAGAGCCACAACCTCAGAGACAAATAACTTTAAAATCACCTTTATGTTCAGTTGCCATATTTATTTTACCTATCTCTGAACTACCTATCACCATGTTCCTGGAAAGTTTCTCACTGCCCTTTGGGAAAAAGGAATGGAAAATGATCTGTCTGGCGTGGTATCTCAAAACTTTATGTATAGCTAGCAGCATGTCAGCTTTTGAGGCAAAATATGCTGGGCATTATATTTATGGCTAAATAGTCTTGCTGTATTTGTTATTATACGTATTTTAGGCTGCTCTTCAATATCGTCCCTGGGAATTTTGTCATCCGCTTTTAACCACAATTTTGCATATCACTAAGATTCATTGTGTCACACTTTTATTACCAACAAAATTAAATTTAGTTTAAATTGATGAAGAAATATATATTTTTTTTAAAGAAAATACACTAGCGAAATAGACATAGCTTTTTGTATAGACAGGAATGAAATCTCAGTTCTCCATAGAAAATACTAATATTAGAGAAACATGCCTAAGAATTCAGAAAACTTACTGAAACTCAACTTTAGGAAGCTGCATAGTCTCAGGATCTTGTTGAGATTGATTCTATGCTTGCTGAATGCAGTGGGAAAGCTAACAATAATTACAATAGAGAAGAATTAGGACCATTCACTCTGTATAGATTGATTTGATTTGGGAAGAAACACACGTACATCTTCTGTACTCTCTTTCTACAATGTGGCAGCATCAAATTAATTATTCCTACGCTTCTGCAGAGGAATATATTATATTGCCTGGATTGACTCTGTTAGTTAGATTCTGCAGTCCCATTTGGTGCCATGAGCTGGGGTGTTTTTTTGTCTCAAAATTAAAAGGTTGTTGTAATATTTAAAATAAATTTTCTCTTCTATACTACAAACCTATCTATTTTATTGTGTCCTAATGAGAGACTAGATCTTCATCCTTTAAGATACATAATATCCTGTTTATTTATAACTAGAAATATACTTTATTCCTCTCTTCAGGTCTCAGAAGAGCATGTTTATCCTCAAAATTAGCATTGTTACAGTTTTGGAGAAACCACTGCAAAGAGAGCTGAATTACTTGCCAAACCCCAACACTGCAAATCAGTGACAAAGCTGAAAATTGTGCCTGAGTAATTTGAGTCATGCACTACAATCCTTCAAGTTTTGTTTCTTGGGGTTTTTTTGGGTTGGTTTTTTTTTTTAAGCCTTGCTGTGTCCATTTAAAAAAAAATAAAATCTTTCTTTGTAATGCTTTATTTTTTTCAAAGCATTTTTGAGTCCATCTACTATGAGCTCTGAAATGCATCTCAAGGAGGCATTTACCAGCAGGCTCTATATCAGCCAATACCTTTCTTGTCAAGACTTATGACAAAATTCATTCTCAGTGCGAATATCTTTCACGGTCTGCACAGATGCCCATCAGCACCAATGGGAACATTGTGTGCTGAGTGAGAGTGGAATGTGTAATGGAGATCTGCAGCACCCACTGGCGCTGAATTTTCAGATTTATATGAGTTGACCTTACCGTGTACACTTCACAGCAGATGCACAGCCCGTTGTTCTTTGTGAAAGTGTGTGTGATGTCTAGCAGAGCAGGCCTGATCATAGGAGCTCCTGTTAATGCTATGCACTGGGGTCTGTCAGGCAGAAAAACGAGGTTGTATTTAATTGAGTCATGTACTTGCTCAGAATAAGCCATTCTACTGGAAATCTTACCTGAAGTTTTTCACGTGGTCTTCCACTGTAGTTAATGCCAGAGCGCTGTCTAAGGCATTAATGTAGTAAAGAGCCTGCGTAGAAGAGCCCCAGTTTACTTCTGCATATAATAAAGAGAAATAATGCATATTACACCATGGGCTTTTCACTATGTTCTATTGCAAAGATCAGCAGTCATGTTATCTATGAGGCAAAGCAGGGTATGTTCTCTCATGCTTCACAGGTACAGAGCTATTGTTCTTCATAATAGAATAGGTTTTGCTTGTGTGATGCAAAAGCAGACATGCAAATAAGTTGTCTCATTCTTTATATAAAAATTGTAGGAAATTTTCTTCCTGTGCTTAAAAACTGTTTTCTTCTCTGTTCCATGAACTTTGTATCCTTCTCCCATGTATAAAATGGACAGCTCTGAGTCATGTATTTGGTGTCCAATTTCATGAAGTTCAAATTAAACCATTAGGAAGGAACATTGCTAACTCCAGTTAGCTCTGTTCTACTATATAGGTCAAAAATCATGCTCTGAAGCTGATTTTGGCATATACATATTTTCTTGTTTCTTATCACCAACTGTTTGGTGGATGGAGACAGATAGGAAACAGCTTTCCACACTTTCAGATCTATATGAACACAGATCAAGTCCTGTTGTGCCAAGGTACAAAACTAATACTTAGTGCAGCCAAGTGGAGGTTTGTGTAGAGGTCTTCTTTTCTAAGGAGTATTAGTCTTTTCTGAACCCTTCAGTTGCTGGGAAATAAGTGCTGAACAAAAGTCACTCTCTTAGAGGGCAAGAGATCAATAGCTTTTGTACAGCGTCTTCAGTGAATTTAACCAAGCTTTAAGTTGCTACCTTGCAGCAAGGACACTGGCAATATGCTAGGAAAGGGTAGAAATCCTCAAATGCTTTTAAAAACTGTCTTGTGACAGGTGCATTCTCCTACAGCTAATGATATTTACAGGAAGAGAACCACAGACCATCCCAGTGGGTACGAGAGCACAGATAGGGAGGACACACAACAGTACAGCAATATACACAGAAAAGAGTAACACAGGCTCAGACCAAGCGTTGCTATCCTAAGCTAGCTGCAATGAAAGCACATCTGCTGCTGGGAAACTTGCCTCTTTTATTTCTTGGTTTGTTTTGGGGGGGGGGTGGGTGTTTTTTTGTTTTTCTTTTGTTTCTTTTCTTCCTACTGCAGAAGTAATTCAGATGGTTAGCACTGAAATCTAGATCTGGGTTAGTTTTGTCCTGGATATTAATAACCAGACTGGTCTCGTACTGATGCTGTATCATATTAGTGCACAGATTTCTAAGGACTGCTTCTGTGATTTGCTGAGCTTCTAAGCAGTTTTTTCCAGCAGTAAAGTGTGCCCATCTTGATTTACTGAGGAATTGTAGGGAGGTGCTGGAGGATAATCAGTTCATGAGTAATTCAGCTTGCATTTTTGTTGTATAATGGGAAGCAGGTTTACATTTTGAGTGAGGACCACATATGTGTCAGCTATGAGCACAACAAAATTCAGGTAAGGTTTTGTGTGTGGATGGAAAAAAATTATGAGTAATATTCAAGTAAAAGCCCAAACAGTAAAGACATGGTGAGAATAAACTGGTGTGCTGGAATATTTGCATAAAGCCCTGAACCATCCTTGAAGTGGGATTGCTCCTAACTTCCCTCTAAAGAAATAGGAGAAAAAATAATGTCTAATTCTGTAGGTAGAATTAATTTTTGTAAAATCCCATTTGGCTGCTTAATATTTACACAAAATGATAGTGGTTAGTGGCCTTACCTGGTTTCTTATATGTTACGTAAATATATAGAAAGAACTCAATGGCGTACGTGATGAGAGCTGCCCACCAGTTGATGACAAACATGACACCACAGCACAACAGGGCTCCAAAAAGTGACACCCACATGTTATAATATCTGAATGCAGGTCTCCAACCTGTTTAAAGAGAATTGAGGAAATTGGAGAGAATAAAATACATGGCTCAAATGGTGATCCACTGATTTTGCATGTACAAACCCATGTGCAATTTTTTTCAGGCTCTGTCAGAAGGTGTAGGAGTGGTGTGTGCAAATTCTCAGGCATCATGAATATCAACAGCTACTTTCAGGTGTTGGCTGATACAGATTTCTATACATATAGAATACTGGGTCTTGCAAGCCTTTTACTACAAACCCTTTCCTACTGCTTTGTCCAGCCTGGCTTTAAGTAGCCATTCTGATTGTATGCATTTTTGCCAAATTAAAGCTCACTGGTTCAGAACTGAAAATAGATTTTCCTCTAACTCCAGGTAATTGGCTACTGTGTCCTTTTGATGCATATACATAGAACCTATTAATGGGAGCTAAACACTTGCTGCAAGGAGAGTTTATCCCAATCTTGTAAGTGCACCTGTCTTTAACTTGGAAATTGCCTGGCCTCACTGCAGAAAAATAAAATCATTTGCAATTTGCTTTAAAAAGATATTATTCCTGCTGCTCTTCAGCTGTAGTACTGTATCCATCCCCTGCTAGCAATTAAAATGATGAGGCAAGCAGTGAGGCTCCATGGTTTGCAGGTCTCTGACAGGTGTTCTATAGAGCAGATTCTTTGGAGAGGGAAAAAACATGGAAGATAGAAGAAGAGGCTGAGCAACCCTATCTTGGATCATCTTTGTAATGAGGGAATGGGAAGGACCTGCTGTGAAGAAATTTGCTGTCCTGCAGACTTGCAATTATTATAATCTATCACTGTGCATGACAGAAATTAATGGGAGGAAATGAGAAAAGAAAAATGGCTGCAGTTTTGTCTGAAATTTTAAGTAGTGGCAGAGCAGAGTCAGATGCACACACATGAAGTCTATAGAGGTAATTTTTACTCAGCTCCAAGGCCGTGTAGAGCAGATCTGCATTTGTTCAGCTGTGCAGGTAATTAACAGAAGTGCTCATCTTTTCTGCCCTCTGAACAAATGGCACCATGCAGATCTATAGTAAGGAAGCTGATGTAGTCATTTATGTCACTGCTGCAGTTTCTTCACACTGGAAATCAAAAATTTATTCCTTGCTCCTTAAATTGAATAATTGATTCACAGTGGCAGGAAATTGTCTTTCCTGTGTTGCAAAACCAGTGTTGCTCAGCTGATTGACTTTAGTCCTTAAGGTGTCACCTCTTCATTCATGAAGATGATGAGAATTATTCTGCTGTGGTGATACACAAGCCCAAAAGCCTGTATGTTCCTCTGCTGCACAAATGTGGAGAGGGGCTCCTAAATTACCCCTGAACAGGACCTCATTTTGCTTCACCTTACAATTCTGCTACTAGCCACTGCAGAGCTGTGCTGATGCTGGGTGGTAGACCTGTTCTTGTTCTACATGTTCCCTTCCAGATAGTATAATTTCTAGCACAATTACTGGTCTTATGAACTTTCCTGTAAATTTCACTGCAAATTTGGAGGAGGAGGGCATAATGGCTCCCCACTATACCTTGCGTACTTTATGTGGCTAGAGTTGGCAGAGGTTTTTATCCACCCATGTTGTGTGATAGTGAGGGGTGATGAAACACCTTGAGGAGGAGCTTTTCTGCTCTAGTGGGATGCACTAAAGCCTTTTTCATCCTGTACAACTGTAGGGAATGTAAGGACTAGAGCCATTATTTTTATCTTTTGGAGATAAATAAAATGTCATCATACTCGATGAGAGCAGTAAAACCTCAGATCACATAGCTTCTGTATTTTACTGCAACTTTCTCTGACATACAGTCAAAAACCTGCAGAGATTTGACTTTGAAGCCCAAAATGGCTGGTGAATGCAGACTCACCTGGAGATTTTGCATATGAGGCATGAAAGCAGGAGAAATTAATCAAAGCATATGAAGCCAGGAAGAAATTGGAGATGATGGGAGCAATGGCATTCAGTTCAGCTGCAAGACAAATACACACGGACATCAGACATAGACACCAGTTTCTAGATTGTTGGATAGCTTTCTCCTGACAATGCATTAAATCTAGACACTGTCTGAATTTGTCATCCAGGGAGAGCTTGGGTATTTCCCTGTACTACTAATTTAAGGCCACCTTGATATACCTTCATTCATTGTAAGTAGTGTCTGCTGATGCTGGTTTTAATAACATTATGTGCTGTGCAAGGTTATACTTGATACTCTGATTCTCCAGACTGGCTCTTAGTGACCTAGATCTCTTGTAAATTTCAGAATTTTAAATACATTACTGAGAGGACAGTTATGCTTCATAAAAGACTTACAGTTAAAACTTACTGGTTTTGCTTTTTAAATGGCAATCTGAATTCTCTCTACTAAACTTCCCATTTACTTAGTGTCACACAGGTTAAATTTCAAATCTTGGAAAAACTAATTTAAAAATCCCCACACCCCTAAATATGGTAGCTGGGATTTTCTATCACCAGTGCTGGCAAACTGGGATTTGCTTTGGAGCTGACTGTGGGGAAGGCTTGAAAGAGTAGACTGCCTAATTATTTCAGAATTACCCGAGATTTATGTGCAATATGAACTAGAAAACCATTTTCAAAGTTGATGACTGCCTTATTTGATATATAAGTTCTAAGCACTGCCCTCTTCCAGCAGAGTGAACAGAAATTGCACCATCTCTGCGTCTTTGAAAATGAGGCTGTGGTAGCGTAGAGGTGTTGCTGTTGGTTTCTTTTTGCCTTCTTTAAGAATAATGGAATTGCTACCAGGGCTTTGAGTGTGCTTGGGCTTATGTCAGAGCTTGCCTGACTGGAAATTTTTCTAACCATAGCTAGTAATTGTATTAAAATATCAGTTTATATACTTTCAGAACGTGAGATTGTAGCATATTGTATACAAACCAATCAGGATGAATGCCATAGCAATCACGAAAGTGAGAACGTATCCCCTGATGGGCTCGTTGTTTTTTCCATATCCTTTGGCAAAGAAGTGGAGCCCTTTGTAGACATTGTCCTTGCAAAGAGCCTGGTAAACAAATCAGAATTTAATTCTGTTAATCAGTGCTTTCTTGCATCAGAAGCTCACTGTCTGTGAGTGACAGCTTGCTAGGCTTTTGCTGAACAAAAATTAAAGCTATCTTAGTACTTCAAGTACATCTACTGCTATGGCATGTAAACATTCAAATAAAGTTTTAAGCCCATATTCTACTATACTATTATGTAGTGGGAAAACAGAAGCACATGCATTTAGTACTTATTCAGTGCTCTAAAAAAAAGATTAACTGAATAGCTAACTGCAGTCTAAATTTGAGGAAACTGAAGTGCAAATCAGTGGCTTGGTGTAAGTTGTACAGGTCATCTTTCTGTCCCATTCCCTCTACTCCCTTTCTGGACAGGCTATTTGAGCACACCTCCCTCCACATGAATCTTACAATGCTGAGGCCTCCTGCACTCCTGTGCTCACAGGGTGGCTTTCAGTAAGAAGATAGAAGTGGTCCTGAAAGTAGCCTTGGTATAACAAGCACACATGTATCACCCGCTCCTGCAGCAAAGCTGAGCTGTGACCGAAGGAACATTATCACTCTTGTATGAGGGTGATAAGACCTGCCTGTTTCTGTTGAGAAACGTTCCACATAGTTTTCCCTGTGTCTTCTGTTGTTTAAATATATATCACATCTGGCACATAGAGTTCAACTAAATTTTATGTCTTTCAAGTAAAACAGAGTATAAGGAAAGGGATAGTTGAATTTTACCTGGAAAACTTTAGGTGCACTGACAAGAGATGCTAGAGCTGATGACAGAGTAGCAGAAAAGATGCCAGCTGTGATGAGAGGACCAAAGCCAGACACCATGCTCATCACCTTTAGGGAAAAAAAAATAAAAAATAAATAAATAAAAAGAATAGTCAGGCTTGCATTTGGATGCACTTTTTGATCACAGACCCATTTAAGTACTCTGTTTCTACATGCTTCTGCTTTTCACAGTTCTAAATTCAATATACTACAAACCAACTGTGAAGTAGGGAAATACTATTATTTCTGTTTTAGTAAAAAGCAATAGTAGCATAGCCAAATTTTTATGCAAGTACTCAGCTGTTTGCTGAGGCAGATGACTACTCTGTGAGATTTTCTCACCTCCTTTACTAACTGGTTGCTATAAGTAACAGCCTCTAGTTGATGGGTAAACAGTTAGCTTGTAGCAAAATGGGGAAAATGGAAACAGCAGGAAAAGCACCAAAGTACGAAATGTGGTTGGAGGCAAGTTCTTTGGTTTGGTTTGGGGTTTTTCCCTTGATTATTTAATATAGCTAAAAAAGAGAGAGAATGCCTGGTGGTGCTGGCTTAACAACAGTGCTGCAAACAGCAGTGATGGTCACTCTCAGGCTTCCCTCAGCCCTCCCAGAGGGGCTGCACCGGCCTCTGTGACCGCTGAAACAAAAGGGTTGTTCAGAAGCACCAGACAAGGGAACTAAAAGATGAAGTGGACAGATGTGATTGCCAGATGCTTTTTGGTGTGTAGGAAGTACTCCAGGAAATAAACCAGTTGATCCTGGGGATTTGTCAGATAAAGACATATTTTTTTTCTGACTTTAGTCTGGCAAAGATAAATGCAAGGAGTGAAACTCTCTTTATGGCTGTAGGGAGGCCACTGATTTTAAAGATTGCCCTATGTCTGGGCAGCTGCACTGAGGTGGGAGTGTGGTGGCAAATGATCAAGAAATGAAGGAAAAGTAGTCTGTGACAGGAACAGCATATCTCTTTTAAGGTGGTTACCCAGCCCTGTCATTTAGCAGAGCCAGCTGGGAAAAAAGCAAATGACTTTAAAAGCTACAAATGGCTAGTTGAAAAGCAAGTGTAGGTGGGTGGTGAGCTCCTCTTGTGGGCCATGAAGCATAGGGGCTGAACAGACATCTGGGAACTGTGGTTGTCAGGCTGCAGAACTGCTTTACTTTGATGCTTTGACTAAGCTTTATTTTGAAGAATAAAAATGGCAGTCTCTCTCTGGCCTAGAAGAAACACCCTCTTCCTTCTCACTTGATTGTTCACTTAACTATTTTAGGATACTTTTTTTTTAAGAAGTCAGAACTCCATATTTTTTGTACCGTGGCACAAATTTTAACAGTGACCACAGCACCCCTGAGGTAAAATCACATCCATGTGTGAAGAGCAGTGAGATGAGTTGTTCATCTAGCAGGACTTCCTGAGGTCTCTCTTAAGTCTTGATTTTGAGTTTGAAGATGTTACAACACATACTGCTGCGCAATACTTGTTGAAAGAGGAGGTAAAGACCTTACCAGAGTGCTGGGAAGGCTAGTGATGGACAGCAGGAGGTAATGTGGAATGCAGGGGACTTTTGCCTTTGATTATTCCTATAGTTTTTTACTTTCTTAGATGAAAGTGGATGTCCTGTTGCAGTTAGTTTCCAGCAAATAATGGTTTTGCAAGTTTGCACTTAGGTATTAATATATTGGTTATGATTATACATATTTTCTCATTAAAACCTGAAAATTATTCATCAGCCCATAATCGCATGGCTGACTTGCACATCTGGAAAAATCATAGCCTAGGCTGCAGGCTGATGATCCATTGCAGCTCATTCCAGGTACAATTGTATCGTTGATGTTCCCAGTAGCATCTCGTACAACACAGGAAGCTGTGGAAACAACAATATATTATTATTTTCCTTCCTTGTGACATCAGAAGAATGTTCTTGCCACACTTTGATTCTTAGCCTGCACACATTTTGTACAACTGTTGCCTTAGTCTCATCCCAAAGAGCAATGTTTCATGTTGGGTAGAAATTTCTTCCCTGTAGTGTGGCTTAGTTTCTCATGTTATCTGTAAGCAAATATTTACTTCTGTTACTTTTAAAATAATCATCCAGTTGACTACTGAGGACTAGCATATTTCTGAGAGTAGAGAACCAGTCAGAGATCAACAATAAATTGACTAACTCAGAAGTAATTGACTAACTCAGAAGTATATTGTCTGCCTGTGACCGCTTTTAGAGGTGCCAGTATTCAAAGGAATCAGGTCAATGAGGGTCTTAGCTCTAGGCATACACTTTTTGTTTAACAAGGATACTCAGTTGCCTTAGAGACCCAGATCCTCAGCTGTTCAAATTGTCATAGCCCTACTGATAACCAATATAGTGAGAAAAACTTTAAACAGGAGAAATGATCTATATTATTTTAATTTATGTAATATTTATGCTCTTTTTTTGCTTGCCACCAGAAATGGGAAGAAACATATGGAGTTAACTTAGAATGCTGATCTTAACATTTTTAGCAGCCAAAATGTACGTTTATATGATCCCTTCAAGTATGTCAAAAACATTGTTACTGAGAGTCCCAAAGTAACCATTATCTATTTAGCAAAACAATATGCAAATAGAAAGAAAAAAAATTGCACTGAAAAGACAGCTCTGAAGTTGAATTACAGCTATTGCTTGTGAGAACAGAACAATGCATTAACACAGATTTATAATAGAAAGTGAAGAACGACTACTTCAACTTTAATTGCAGGGGGAATTTAGATCCAAATAATGCAATAACCTGAGCTATAGCTTGACTTGAGTATTTTGCCTTTTGCATATAATACGAGAACTGCAAAAGTCAAGACTTGAGATTCATCTCCCAGTAAAGGGAGTACCCTGGAAGGCTTTCATATAGTATTGAGGTATTTGTTCATAAGGAAGAGTGTAATTGTCAACATTCTTTCTTACAGTACTATTAAAACAGAAAAAGAAAAATCTTTTTCTTGAACAGAGATTTATTGTACCCTTGTAATGAGAATTTAATTACATATTCCTCCAACACAGTTCATTACTTCAGTACAGGTCTCCTTTGTACTCGTGTCCGTTTTGTTACCCCACATTCCAACATTGTAGAGCACCTAGTCATGTAGTGCATCTTCTTTAAGACAGGCAGTTGATTTCTGTCTTTGACATATATGTGATAGTTCCACTGGGCTAGCCCTCGGCTAGCAGCCAACACAGCCCTTCACATACAAAATGGGTGTGTTACCCTGTTACTTATGAGTGCTTTGTAAGACTAGTAAAAGCAAATTGAACCATGTGGAATTTCAACGTGAATGAGGAGCAAAAGATCAGCAGATTTATCAGAGGTTCCTTGAATCTTTACTATGCTCGTGAATACTATATGCTAGTGGTCTTTGTCACTGAATCAAACACAAAAGTAACCATACAGTTACATGAAAATCCAGCTGCCAAACAGGACTTTTGTTTCTGCTGATTGCTGCTTTTTTCCCAACTGTTTTTACATACAGTAAAGTCAAAACATGTATCTCTCTACATAATAAATCCACAGGATGAAAATGGAGTGAGGTTAGTAATTCATTTGCACACCAGGCTTTCAAACTTTTTAACTGTATGAAACAAGCCATGAAGTAGAGTTTCTGTACTTACCTGCACATATTGCAACGCCAATGTAAGCAATTGTTGTAATCAGAATGGCCAGCATCGTTCCTTTGGGTATCGCACTTTGTGGATCCTTAAAACAAAGCAGTCACCAAAAACCACTGTGAGTTTGTGTGCTGTAGTCTGATTGCATTTGCATGCTAGGGAGTCCTGCCACATTGTGATATGAAGATACAGTTAGATGGTAGATTTTTATCACTTAGACCTGCACCAACATTTCCTGTCCCGGCATGTAGATAGTGAAGCAGTTCTATGGTGGAGTGCTCCTATCCTGAACACAGTGAAGTATATTCTGCAGGAGCAGGGGTCACATTTATAGCAGCAGGAGATTCCCGAGCTCTGCATTTCTGGGAGCTCCAAGCTCTCTTTACATTGCAATGGCTTTATTTTAATGTTTAATAATATAATGGTTAAATAGTTATGAACTAACCACCAAACTCCTGTGGATGACAAGATGAGGCCATTTTTAGTTAATCGTAAGATAGATGCAGATAGTCACCCTGTACAGATATACAGTACTTTTGTAATTAGCAACTAGTAATTGTTAGTTGTATCTTGATAACAGGCTACTTCCTGTCACTGCTTTGACTTTTACTTTAGATAATTTAATAAGGCTGGATTATAATGCTAACAGACTGCCTCAGAGCAATACTGCTTCGATCATACAACTGTAAGTAAGAGTCCAAATATCTGCATTATACACTGTAATTTTAAAGGGGATTTTAATACCAGCCAATTTACAATTTATTGTTATTTATTGTGTGTTTGTGCTAGGAAGCGTGTTTTATGAATTGTCTTCTTAGGTTGGTTTAGCAAGGATTTTTAAGTCAAAGAAGCATGGAATGCATTTTAAGCCACAGACTTTTGTACTTTTATAATTATGCTTATGGCATGGGAAAAAAACAAAACACATTTGGAGTGTCATGTGAAACATGAATGACTGAACTGTGTTAATAATTAATATAATTTTTAAATGAGGTAAGGATTTATTGAGCTGAAAAATAATTGCAAAGTCACTTCAGCTACATAAGACCTTTTGCCCTCAGATCATGGCAACTTTAATTTATACAGTTCTGGTGTGCGTGTCTTAGGTCATTGTTTTTGTGGAGTCTCATGCTGCAATCTTAAACACTGTAACATTAAATCTTAGGGTCAAAGTTTCTTACAGCTTTACAACTTTTAAATTTTATCAATAATTAAACACATATTTAATATGCTGTTAGCACTTTAGAGCCTGTTGCAGCACCCGCTGAAGTCACGAGGAAGACAAGCTGTTTCTGTAAGCAGGCTTTGGACTAGGCCACTACTTGTGTGTGTCATGGCTACAGCAGTATGGACATGGGTGTTTGCAACAAATTCTAAAGAAAGTTTGATTGGTCAATTTTTACATTTTTGAAATACTTCTTAGCTTGTCTTTTAGATTTCTGGAGAGGCTGATTAATTTAATTAGAACTATCTAATATGTCTAAACATGCTCTGTAGGGAATCTGCAGCCTGGAGGACTTGGTTATAGAAATCCACTTATTGTCAAATGGAAACAACTGCAGAGAGCCAACGGGAGAACCACTTCCCTTGGTCTGCTTAGACTCTTTCAAGTAGCTCATAAAAGAAGTGCTGCTGCTTTGGGAGCTTGGCATGCATAGCGAGTACCATACATGGGAAAAAATATTTTTTTTATTTTTTTATAAAAGGATGGAGATTATGTGAGGCTGATTCAATCTCACTGGACAGAAGTACAATGATTTTTGGTTTTTTAATTAAAAATGGAATCTCATAGATGCTATTAGTGTCTCATTTTCTGCATATTTCTCTCTGTGCTTGGCTTCAAAAGCTGTCCTCTGAAAACAAAGGAGATGATGCATGCAACTCAGTGTGAGGAAGGGAAACAGAACTGGCTGTCAGGGTTGGTAGGATCTGGTGAACTTGTGATTACTGTGCCAATACAGAAATAACAGACCTTTGGTTGAATCCTTAAAGTATACAAGACAATGGGTCTATATGATAAAGCCAAATAACTTCATTTGACATGCTGGGCTTATCTAGGTAAACCACATCTTTTTGGTGCCTTTTTTTTTTGTTTTCCTTTTTTCTTTTGATTTTTTGGGTGTGATTTTGGGGAGGGGGGTTGTTTGTTTTTTGTTGTTGTTTGTTGGTTTTAGTATTAAATTGCAAGATGTGAGTTATGGATACCCCAGTGCATTTCTGAATTCCTTGTGGTGTTATGAAGTATTGCTTTGCTCCATATTTACTGGAGATGTTTTACCAAATGCTTTGTTCAGCTTTGAATTACTTCAGCTTTGTGTTTAGCTTTAAATACTCTGCATTAAACACACTGTGCAAAGTCATGAAAACTAGAGGGCACTCAAAGTTAAAACTAAATTCCTGTCTGTAATTTACCAGTATGTTTAGATACTGGAAATACCATCATGTACAAGTGCTATAGTGCAAGAGGAGAGTGGAGACCTGACAGAATGGCCACATGACAACAATTGGGCACCCTTGGACCTCCTTTCCCTTGCTCTTCAGACTCCTTGCTTTTGTCACAGCTGCAAACCTGCAGCTTTTCCTTTGGGCAGCAGTAGTGACATGGGATTGGGACATACTTGCTTTCATTAACTGCTCTGTTTGCTCTGCCCTTGCTATGACCCTGCATAGAAAAAGCTGGTCTCTGCTGATTCTTGTCAGTACAAACATAAGCTTTACAGGTATGCTTTTTGGGATGATGTTTTGGAGATTCTGCAGAGGAAGAGTGCCAAGAGATACACATGTAATTTCTCTTATGTCGTGTGCTGCTAATGGACCATTAATGGTATGTTATTACAGGTTATTGAAACATACTTTTAAATTATACAAATCTAAATGCAGTAATTTGTGTAAATAGCTATAAGGTATTATGAGAGAAAATGTGAACTGATGTTTTAAAATAATAAAGCAGGTACTTAAAAGTGAAAGTTCTGCTTCCCAAAACAAGATGATTTAAAACTGAATACAGCGTTGATTCATAATTTGTTTTCTTGTTCTTTTTTCAACCTACAGCTAGTATGATGAAGTTAATGAAATACGTACTTTCAGGTCTCCTGAGATATTGGCTCCTGCAAGAATGCCAGTGGCAGCTGGGAAAAAAATGGCAAACACCGAGAAAAATCCTTCTCCACTTCTGAAATCTGGTCCAAAGTTTTCTGCAAATATTGATGCTGCAAATACAGGTGAAAATGAAAATACCACCAGGATTTGATTCCAAAGTTACTTAATGAAGGAGGTCAGTAAGCCAGTCTTTCACGTCTGGATGACTGGGTTTGAATCTGTCTCTTATCATAAGCAAAGTGAATTTGATTTCCTTAGTCTGGTCCCCAGTAGGATGTGCTTGTCTGCATCTCAGCTACAGATCCATATTGAAGTGACAGGAGTGTCACTACAGCACTTGCACTTAGCTCTGTGTAAAAGTTTGTCTGTGCTCTGCTGATATATAAATGACTTGTGCTGCAGCTAACTGTGCTGTCAGCTTCAGCAGCAGAGAGACAGACTCAAAATTAAAGATTAAATTAATTCCCTTGGTTTGCAAGCTGACTTAAACTCAGGCAAAAGACCCTGATCTTGCAACCTTTTTCAGTGGAATCCTTAACTCAGTATGAAGCCAAAAAGAATGCAAACATTATTTTATCAGAGATAGCAAGATTACTTGCCTTGGTAATTAAAAAAGCCTCTTGCCTTCTTTTCATTGTTGGTAGGAATGACTGTCCCAATAAAGAAGTTTGCAATGGCAACAAGGAGAACAAATAGAAGAATAACTTGAGCCTATTAATAGAAACAAAAAGATTTTCCTAATGATCTTAATTTGCATTGACTGTGGAGATGGCTATATAGGAAGTTATCTCTATGTGTTACCTATGACAGATTACCAATTTCTATAGTTTTCAAAAATACGAGGAATCAAGATAGCTGAATCAGCTAATGACAACAGCAGATAGTTTTTAGTAAAAGGGTTATGAAATATAGAGTTATAATTTAGTTTTATGTTAGTTTCCTTACAAGAAAAGGCAAAATGAAACAGCTAGTGCATTAATAAGAAGTATAAGGCATCTTTATATTGTTACTAAACTTGTTTAGTTGCAGTGGATTGTCACTTCAAGGGTTATAATATCTAATTGTTTTTCTGATTTCTTTTACAGGTAGTTCTAGTTTCCATCACAGTAGAATGTGAAAAATAAGGATGCTATTCTGGACCTGATTTTGATAGCTGTATTCCACCCTCTAAAGTATTTCCATTTGAATTTCCATTTTGAACTTTTTTGTAGGTGAAGGAATAGCAGAAATCATTAGAGATTAAGGAATGGATAGCAAATAGAGCTCTTCTGCTGAGTAGGGCTTGAGAGAGTACAGTGATAAAACCATATATTGTTTTTACTACTGTTTACTCTGTCAAGCTGCATCAAAAATAAGGGCAAAAGGGGCACTTACCCAAGGCTCTAAATGATGCCATTTTTTTTATAAAAATCAATATAATCAAGCTGCCTGCAGAACACAAACTTCCTCTTCCCTTTTAAATGTATGTTCAAGGAAGCGCATGGAGTAATTGTGCTTTCATTGAATGTAATGATTAAACTGCTATTGCTTTTAGAAAGATTAAGCATAAACTGAAACTGAGTGCTTTTGAAAATTCCACCTGTTATATATCATTCCTCACACACAAATGCTGTACAGTAGTCTTATATACTGCTTTCTGTTATGTTCTTTTAAAGATTTACCTTTGCTTCCCATTCCATGCCAGCAACAGAGATGCCAAGAAGACATACAACAGTTATGGTACCTATTATTCTGATGTCATTGGACTTATCTACCATCAGTGTATCACTCTCCTGAAAGCAAGAAAAAATGTTATTAGAAGCAGTCTTTCTCTGCCCATCTGGTGGGATCAGGTAACAAGGTGAAATAGAAAGCAGTGAGCTGTCAAAGTTTCAGAGATTTGTGAGGCCAAGTGTTTGTATTTCATGTTCCACCTGGATCTTTGTAGTTGGGGTTATTTGGCTGTCTAATTAGATGTCTGTTCCTGTTCTGATTTTGAGATTCTTATTCAGAAATGTCTGAAATATATTCACAAGGTGGAAATAATGTAGAAGCATTCTATGGCATGTTTAGACAGACCAAGTTCTTCCCTGATAAAAATGTCCCTCCAGCCTCAGCTAAAAAGTATCACCACTTAAACAAATATATTATGTAAAACAAATAAACCCAAAAATAAAACAAAAAAAACAAAAAAAACCCCACAAAACAATTTAATCATATACATGAAACATGTACATTTACCTTTAGAAGTTCTACAACTGTTTCAGCAAATCCAACTACATACATAGCAACTGCCACCGCATTTGCAAAAGCAAAGATGAGTCCTATAGAGCCACCAAACTCTGGGCCTAGACTTCTTGAGATAAGGTAGTATGCTCCACCTGCAGACAGAAATGTTTGTTATTTCAGCACAACTAAATGCTCAGGATTTGCTCATTTTTCTCACATAAATAATACTGCAGGAATCTCTGCTTTTAGCCTAACAAACAATCAATATTTTCCCTATATTAATAGAGGACACTGACATAAAAAGGAATGTGCTTTGTACTGGTTCTGCCTTCAGACTATTTTGTATGCCTTTCTATTGCAGACATCTTTTTAGTGCATATTAGCATGCAAAACTGGACCTTCAAATAATTTTTCATGGTACATAATACAGTAACACAGAGCACTTGAAGACAGGTTCTAACTTACTTCCCAATGTTAGCGTGAAAGATCATACTCTGTGGTACATTGTTAAAGCTCCTGCATAGTGATGCAGTAACTCTAATCTTTTTTGCCTAACACCATAGTTGGAGCGGATTCCTTTGTCAGTTAATTATTTAATCTCATCTCACTGGCACTTAATATTTATTGTCAGGAAGTGTTTAAGATTATATACACTTTAATTTACTGTTGATCCATTGCGAGAGATCACTCCAGATTTATTTATTATTGCTTTGCTTTTAACACAGTTATCTCAGTTCCATTTTTTTTTCTAATACAAATCTGCATATTTTTATATTTTTCATGAGATCGTATTTACTTACCTCCTCTTACAACTCCATTAGTGCAAATGGCAGACATGGAGATACCTGTTAATGTTGTTACTACTACACTCAGAGCAATAACTATGATTCCAAGACCTGAAAGATCCGAAAAAGAAAGTATATTCAAGCGAATTCAAATACCTGTTCTAAATGATGTAGTAAGAACTTGCCATTTTCCACAGAGGTTAGAGCAGACCAGTTATAACTTTAAGGCTCTGAAATGCACTAAAACTTTGTTTCATAAAATACCTGACATGCACTTTTCCAGCAAAATTAATTACTCATCATCCAAGGAGTGGCTGAAATGTAAGAAGTTTTATAAAGAAGGTATTAAATTGAAGTTATCCACTGATCCGCATCAGTCTTTGAAACGAGAGGAAGAGATGCCTCATGCTCAGTTTGTCCAAGGATGTCCAACCTGGAATGCTCTGTATAAGAAAGACCTGCTGAAAGGTAACAGAGGAACTCCATGAAAAGTCAGAAGCCATTCCTCACTCAGAAGTAGGCAGGAACATCTGAAATGTACTTCACAGACTGAACTGAAATCTGGGATTTATTAAAAGTGACAACCGAAACATGCCATAAATTGTGATTAGGGGTGGTTAGAATTGTTACCTTCCGGTTCCTTTAGATGTACCATTTGGTTTATCGTCCATCTGGCTTGCCTCATATGAAAATAATACATAAAGACTGTTTTGGGCTTGAAAGCATTAGTAACCCTAAGATTTTTACCTCCACGGACAAACCCATTAGTTGCTATTGCAGAAGTTGACAACCCAGTAATTGAGGTTACCATCGTGGCAAGAAGAATTATGATTACTCCAAGACCTGTCAGTAATAAGAAGATAAAATATTTTACTCATGTTCCATGATTCCTACAAATCATTCTCTCTTTAAATTGAATTTTCAGGCCAGAATCAGAGCAATAAACTGAAAAGACAGTTTGTTGACCACTTGCAGTTTGCAGAACATTTCCAAGGAGTCCATGTCATGGTAGTAAATTACTCCCATCAGTCATCAAGCAGTGATTCTTTCTGATAGGAGTACCCTAGCCAGAAGTTCTCATTATTTTCAAAGGCTGGAGAAAATGAGCAAACAAGTTTCCCTTGGCATGGATGCTTATATTTGCCTTTAATATACACCCTGGCTGTTTAAGTGAAGAGATCAACACATTAACCAGAGCTCTTGTAAGAATGCTGCTGGTTTTCATCAGTTAATTATATGTTGAATCAGAAAAAGACTGACTGTATAGTTTCATAAGTCACCAGGACAGACAGTCTATCGGGGAGACAAGACCTGAGTGCAAGCCTTCTATATCCTTACTTGCCAAGCTATGAAATGCTGCTCTTCTCCACACTCTCCTCGTCTCCCTTTTTCCCTGCAAAAAGTAGCTTTACTCTAACACAAGGCAAACATTTGAAAATGTAAATGCTGCTTTTCAGATGCCATTTACTCTAACAAGTGACCTGTAATGTATAACCTTAGTGAAATCATATATTTTTTTAATCTGAGATCACAAAATTGTATAATTAAACAGAAATAATAAAACATCTGAAGATGTGTGATAGGTGATTAGTTACAGATGAACTGGGTTTCAGTTTGAGTAAGACTCTGAAATCTGAGTATGTTTCCAGTCTTTGGTTATACAATCAGGTTTCTGTTAACTGTGAAACTGTTACGAAACTAGAAACTATTTAGTAGTAGGTGCCTAGTATGATTCAGAATCAGACCACCATTGACTGGAAGTGACTTCTGAAGGTCTGTAGCTCAGCCTTCCAGTCACAGCAGAACTATTGCCAACACAGCATTAAATCAGTGATGGCTTTGACTAGCTCGGTCTTGAAAACTCCCACGGACAAAGATCTCACAGTTTATTTGGATTACATGTTCAAGGGCTAGACTACCTACCCAGTGAAAAAGTTTTTCTTTGTGTAGAAACTGGACCTCCCAATCTACAATTGCAGCCACTGATTCTGTTATATTTTCTGTCACTACCACTAGCCACTTTCTGTTGGCTCTGTAGTTCCAGAACACTTTCCCGTTTCAAGTCAGGTGAAGAAATAATATGACATTTAAATCTCAACTTTATTGCTTCTATTCCCATTTCTATCTATGAGAGGAGAGGGAAAAAATGGAAAAAAAAAAGAAAAAGAAAAAAGAAACAATTACAGTTTGGTGCCAAACATGGAATTAGTTCTTAGTTTTATCTGAACTTGCTAATGCTTATGCAGTAGCTCTCTTGTTTCCATAAGGTACATAGGTCTTCAGTGTGGAACTGAAGATTATACATTGCTTGTAGCAATATTTATTGACCAGGACTCATCCAAACTGAAACTAGGATCCTACAGCTGACATCCAACTAGAAGTACTACAAGCATATTGATTTATCTGCTGTATTTCTACCTTCTGAACTCCAGATCAGATTCCTGACTTCAGTTCATACTGGATGGTTATAGACATCCAATCCCCAAAAGAATGTTCTTTGCTGCTTAAATTACAGCCATGTTATCAGAATCCTTTAAGACAGAGCAATGTGATGTTTGAGATATAAATGATATATAAGATAGTGTAGGATATTTAAAGTGATTTGAGTATCTAATAAATAATGTCTATCCTATTGATTTCTGAACTCTTACTATAACTATTCATGCATCGATTTTGTATGCAGGTTTATATAAAAAAATTCTAAATGTTAATAATTCCTTTTGGTCAGCTACTGTAACATAGAAGGATATTGTTAAACCATTCAAATTTTGTGCCTGATAATTGGCTGAATGTGACTTTTAAACAGCTGTTAACTCTTAAATGGAATAAGTTAGACACATTATTCTTAAAGTAGTTTAAAAATTATTTGGTAAGTGCATGTGCACCGTAAGGAGTATTTTTCCAGGATTTTTTATTGCATTTCATAATTCATGTTGACAATGTGTATAAGATAAATACGGTCAGATATTTTGCTAATTCGGTGAATAAGATCTGTTGGGGAAGGCTTTGATGTTAATTGTTAAAAATATTTAAACAGCTAAGAAGAAAAGTGCATAAAATAAAGTAACTCAACCAAAACATAATTGCAATATAAAGTAATATAACATAATTGTAATATTCAGGGGCAGAATTTCAGTTAACATAAACTTGGTGGCTTTCCTTGCCTTTGGCTAACCATTCCATGTATAGATACAAATACAGATTTCAGACAGTCCCCAGATGTCAGGTGAAAATACCAGGCAAGTTTTGGACCCGGAACCTTGTCAGGACCATACTGTCCCTTTTTTCCCCAGCTGATGATAAACAGGGAACCTTGTTGGAACGCTATTTTTTTCCCCTGTAAGAGCTTTTGCCGAAGACAACCTATGAGGATTTTCTCTCTTTGGCCCTCTAATTATGGGGATATAAATGTTGCCCAGATGGTGGTTTAACTGACTCATTTAATTTCCATGTTAGTAGCAGTACCTAGTGAAATCCCTGAGCCTTGGTGATGATGAGCTTCCATCACTGTTCTCCTTAAGCAGCTTGGCTAGGGACTTAAAGCTTATTGCTTATAAGACAATCAGAAAATACATTGAGAAATTATTCAAATGGCATTTGATATCTCATTTTCAGAAGTAAAACTAACCTCCTTACATAAGGCATGCAATTTTAAAAAGCAACAGCACAGCAATAAACCATAAGAAAGGAGATTCTGCTTATCAATGAATTAAAATGGTAAAATTAAATGTGAAAGCAGAAAGGCTGTAACTGATGTTGGTACAAATTAATGTTAAAATCTGATTAAAGTTTAGATTGAAAACCAGGCATATGGCTCCTAAGTAAGTTGTTCTAAAATGAATTACTCTTGCCTATGGCTATTCTCACACCTCAAAATAAAGTAATACTTCTTGATGATCTCAATAAGTTACTAAACTGCCCTTAAAAACTAATTTTGCATGAAACCCCAGAGCAAAGTCTTGGCAATATTAAGATGCAGAATTTTCATGGCAAGGCATAAACTTATGAGTGCCCTGGGCTGTATGCTCTCATTCGGTATGCATCATAAAATCAGCAAGCACCCCTTTGTCAGGCACAGTGCTCGTGCCATGCATGGAGCACTGCAAAAGTAGGTAAAGTTCTTCTGCTTAGTTCTGGAACTTTTTTCCCCCCCCTGCTTGTGTCTCTGTAAGTTTGTGGCTGGATTTTTTTCTTAATAAGCCTTTAATTTGTTTATCTTTTTTAAAAGCTCAGTCTTGCTCGAGTGAAACTTCTGTGAAGTTACTCAATTTTGCTGGAGGTCAGACTTTAACCATGCAAATTTTTGGAGATGTTTCAATTCAGTGTTTCATTTTGCTTCCATTAGCAAGGAATTGAATGGTCTTTATATTCAGTCTGAATTTGAGCACTGAGTTTTATCCAAGACCAGGAGAGTTGGTGCCCTGAGGTCAGAGTTTGGACTCCAGCTCGTGTCTACTTAGTATTTCCATTCTGTGAGAATCCAAACTGGAATACTTGCCATCCCCCCTTTGGATGGCTGATTTTTATGACATCTGGGTGCCAGTCAAAGATTAGGGCTCCATTATTCTAAACCATATGATCCTGTAACACACAGTGTCACTGCCATCGCAGTTGACATTTCTGTGCTTCCCTGGAGGAGCAGCTCTGTAAAGGAAACTGTACCACACAACAACTACTGATACACTGCACCTTACTGAGCTGCTTCTAGTTGCTGGAGGTTCTCACAGTGTTGTTAGTCCTTTCCTCCCTCTGGTTTCACTGAATGCCCAACATGCTGGACAGAGGCCTCAAGGCCCAGTCTCCCAGAGACATCTGGGATTTGGATTAATTAAATTGCACAATGAAGAAGCAAAGCTACAGCACACAATCAGGTGTACTTAGTTAATTTATATGGAAACTGTAGCAGAGTTTTTAAAACTTAGTGTTTCATAGTACGCTAGTAGCTAGTGCTGTGCTATAGTTAAAAATAACGAATTCCTGATGAGATGAGATGAGATCTACTTCCAGTTCTGTTTTCATCTTCGCAGAGAAGTGTGAAGAAGCGTTGTTTTTAATATGTGGATGACAAGGTTTGGGATTCACAGATAAGCAAAGTGTGAACTCTTAAAGGTTAACTCTGTACATGCATATTAAAAATTGGCCCAACTCATGAAGTTTACATCTGTTACATGATCTAAATACAAATTTCACCAAAGCTTAGAAATATTCAAATGTGATGATCATATGCATAGTTAACAGATCTGTGCCTCTAAGCAGTAATTTGGCTGTGAGTCTGGAAAATTCCAATAGTTTGGAGGATTAGCATCTTCTACCCTGGCAAGCATTTGAAAACATTATTTAGTTCAGCATGCAAATGCACATCTCAGATTATATATTAATCATGATCATGTATAGTTTATTCTCTTTTCCCCTTTCACTGTTGAAAATTATATTAAATAAGATACATACCAATTCCTGCTTGACCTATAATCCAGGAAAGTCGAATAAAAAGCATCACACCCCAAATATTAAGCATACACCTTACCTAGGTTTTAAACAAAAAATACAGCATTAGTGCAATGTTGAAAGTAGTATTAACAACCAGAAGAGTGATAGTGTGCATTGAGGACTTTTAAAAAGCACCCCAAACATCCCTCAAGTCCACTACCCTCTCTTACTTCTTAAAAGACCTTAGGGTTGCAGAACTGATCTTAAAGTTTGTTTTCTTTTAACTTGTTTTAGAAATGCAGGTAAGTTTCTCACCAGGACACCCTTCACCCATCCGAACTTGACAAATCCCGTTTTGTTTTCTTCTTCCTTGCTGGCTGCTGTCTCATCTCCAGCGGTGCTTTCTCCATTAGCCACTCTTTCAGCTGAGCCAGTGCTCACAGCTATGTTCTGAAGGATCACACAGAAAACAAATACATTTTTTGTGCCAAGCAGAGGACACCTGGCTGCATAAGACAGACATGGAATAAAGGAATTCCAAAGTATATCAGGTTTTACTGTCTTCTGGAGTAGAGTGCAATATTCTGCTCACACCAGGCATCAGCAGGTAAATGACATTATTATCTGACACTAAATTGTTTGTATTGTAAACTATATTCAACATACATGTTGTGTTGATACGTTAGGAGAACATCTAACATAATGAGGGTCTCCTGGTTGGCCTCTACATGCTGCTGCAACAATTGTTAGGAATAATGTTAAGTGAAGAAACAGGGATAATTGCTCACTAGTGAAAAGAGGCCTAGCTGAGTGCTGCACGGCAAAGCCATGTGATGAACTCTCGTATTTTCTGTTGGATAAAGTACAAATATAACTGCAGCAGCAAATGAGTAATATATTCTTGAAAACAATCAGAAAAATGCCAGTGAAATGTAGTAAATAATGGAGTAAAAGAATAATCCTTCCTGTGGTTTAGCCCTCTCTGGTATAACCATAGTAGACAGGATTAGGAATTGCCATATTTGTAATGTAACCAGAATAAATAGTCCAGATTTTTAGATCATTCACATCCAGTTACAGACATAAATCTGTATTTTGTCTCTTCAGCTCTTCTACCCCAGAATCTTTGAGGCAATTTAGCATCATAATATGTTTCTTATGACTTGAATAGGAATTAGTCACAGTACTGGGGTTTATGCTCGTTATCATTGCTGCTTTGTTTCTTTTAATTTTTAATACAAAGCTCTGACTGGTTTTGCAAGGAATTTGCTTTAGGTTAACTATTGCCAGGTATTGTCTGGGTCCTCTGCAAAGACCTTCAGGAAGGACCATAGACTGGCAGAGGGTCAGGAGCGTGTGTCACTTCTGGAAAGGAATCAAGATGTTTTTAGGGTTTGGAGGGGGATGAAGATATTTCCAGATTAACTAAACAGGTCAATGAGAAGAAACATCTGTGACTTTGTGAACCATATTAAGTTTTTTTGTCTTGCTTAAGCTTCAAGGCTATTTCTGTATTTTGTCCCTGGACTCAAAAAAAAAAAAAAAAACCCAAAACAAAACAGACAAAGACCAACTGTATATGACACTTAGGGTAATGTTTGGATGCCCCCCTCATTGATGGGGGCTCTAGCCACTGTGACACAAGGCTGTAGAATGCCTTTGACACAATAAATCCAGGATTGTGCTCACAAATGAGAAATAAGTGACTGGATAATATCTTTCAACATGGATTAAACTTGGTGCCTATGGCCCTTTGGCCCTAAGTGAAATGGGAATACAAGATCTATTGAGAGCCTGTGACTTTGAGCTCCTTAGCTACTTAGATAATTATGATGATTCTTACCCTAAAATAATAATGGATGTGTTTGCTCAAAATACAGTATATTATTAAAGTGAGTTAAGATTAGCAAAATAATAGTAAGTTGTTTTGCTACAGCGGTTAGAATTTCAAAGACAGAAAAAAATAAAAGGGTTCAGTCTTTGTACTTTAAACACGTTGTTTCCTATGTACTTTGAATTAATTTGTGCTTTCTATGCCATTGTAATAAATTATGGCCTTAAACCTTCCATAAATGCATTTTAAATTGGTGTGCTTTAGTGAATGATTGGTTATTTACCAAGCAGCTCTACCTGTGCTACTCAGGCATTAAGGATGAGGAATAAAAGCTACCAAAATAAAAAGTTAACTGCTTTAAAAAAATTTTTTTCCTTGTTTCAGCACCATTCAGCCTTCATCTCTCCTGGGGATAAAGATGATGAACTCATCAAGGCTCCATAACAAGTGTGGAGAATAGCCAAGATGAAGAAAGGTTAGACGATTTCTTAGGTAGGGTAAATATTAAGCCCAAGTAATTATCACCAGCCATCAGCTGTGAAATAGCACTTAGACTATTTTTTAGGGATTTAATTGGCATTTTGTGGCTTAATATGTGCAAAAACTGACACATCTTGCTAAAAGATGACACACATTTGACTCCAGCAGTGTGGGAACTAGATATTTGAAATTCCTTTCAGGCTGCCTTACATTCTGACATTTTAAAAATTACATGTTAAAAAAGTGTATTAAATATTAATATTTATCTTCTGATGTTAAGCCCAACATCAAAGCACAATGGGAATGCTTATGTGATGTTTAAAAATCTGAATTCAAACATATGTCACTTCTTAACAAAATCTGGCAATGGGCTTTGGCAGTACAATTGTCTTCCACAATTTCAGTTTCAAAATAGCTGGGTGTGAGGTGGACGGGATTGCCTTGGGGTATGGTGTGGGAAACCCACATTTTAGTGTTAAAGAAAAAAGGAATGAAGCATCTTCTTCAGAAGTGCATCTTGGGCTGTTAGTCTAACACCCATACACACTAAGCGTGGCACTTCATCCCCTCCTTGGTGGTGGTGGCTCGAGAGCCTGTTGCGCACTGGGGCTGGTGGATAGGCACCCCATGCAGCTGCACATACTGGTTTTGCCTCCTGACAGGAGATCGGCCTTTTCATACCATTATGATTCCCTTCCCTACTAATCGACTACTTTGTGACCTCATGTTTGTTTATTCTTCAGAATAAGCTCTACAGTCATTTGTCCAAGGTCACAATGTGAGTCCATGGGACAGCCAGGAATAGACTCCAGCCATGCTAATGGTGGGTTGTTTGTTCCGGTGCTGTGGTTAGTGGCTCCCAGACCAGGGCCACAACTTGCATAAGGGCACAGCGGGTTGCCAGTGTAACAAAAATCCCATTGCCTCTGACATTCACCTTCCTATTTTGAGAAGCAGATTATCCTTCTGTCAATTGGATAATGGAAAAAGTCTGGGAATGAGGGAATGACCAAGCTGGATGATGTTCCTTTCCCTAACAGTCCCAGCCTGTGAAGCAATTTTCCCTCATTTTGTTCTGGGATGGAATCTGCCTTCTTTTTAATCTTCTCTAAGGGAAAGCCTTACCAAAACTTAAACAAATGTATCTAATTTTGTTTAAAATAAACCATTCAAAGATGCAACAGCAAAAAAAACCCAGCTTTTCTGGTAATGATCCAAACTGAGAATCCCATAATATGCTCATGCTCAGTACATATTTATTCAGCTTTACTTTCAAAGCAAATACACTTTTTTTTTTTGATTCTCTGGCCACTACTGAAGTAAATTATTTCTATAAGAGAAAGTTTTTTCTGGGCATGGAAATGTATTTAGTCCCTTGAGTAGCAGTTAACACATCTGTAAATGAGTAGAAATACCAAATTCATATTCTTCCCTTTTTACATCCACTTTGCATTCATTTTTGGAAATAAATGATGGCCTAGGTAACTTGTTTCTCCTTTCTATGCAAGTAATTTTATGCAAGTCTGTAGAGTCCTCAGTTAAAGTAAGTCAGGCCAAAACTAGGAAGCTGTCCTAATAAGATCCTAAAGAATCAGGTCCTAATTTCCTAATGGCTATTTTTTGGTTTGATTTAATTACTTATGTTAATCTTCCTTAGGACAGGTGAATCTCCAGAGAACTGGAGTTTGAACAAGATATGAACCAGCATCCAAAATTCAGATACTTGTCCAAATTATTCAGACCTCAGAAATATGTAAAACTGAGTGGAATAGTGATGAGAGCATGTATTCCCTGGAGATTCTCATTTCGCTATGGCCCAATACAGAAAAAGAATAGGGGCTCCTGCTGCATATTGACACTTCTAGTCTGAGTTTGACTATAGAGGTGATCTCTCCCTTTCCAGCCCTGCCCTGCCAAGTGCACAATTAAGAACCTCAAAAAAAAGTTTGGTTTTAATTCTGTAAGTAGGTGTATCCTGTATCTTTCCTCTGCTTTTTACAGAGAACTTGGTATTGTGGCTGAGTGGGGAAGAGTCTAATTTTACCAAAGTCAGTAGAGTATCATAATATTCCACTGTTCTGCAGTAGCTTTATTAATAGTTTAACTGTTTCAAAGTGCTTAATCTATTTGTTCTTGTCCCCAGAAGTTCTCATGACAGCTTTCCACACTATTTCTTTCGCATGGAGGTGATTCTTCCACATAGGAAAATCAAGCCTTAAAAGATCTAGATAGGTGAGTAGACAGCAAAATACACCTATCTGTCCCAGGCAGTAACACAGAAGTTAGTTAAAACCTGGTATTTGAGACTTAATATTACCAACTTCTTAAATTCTTTCCTGTGGAAGTTTTGAATGTGCAAACCCCAAAAGATTATACCTGACCAATGTATATTCTTTTGACAAATAGCCATAAAGGGTGACAAAAGTGAGGAGTATCACGATAAAGAACATGTTTTGTTATTTCATTATTCACTTACTGTAGTGCCTATGTAGAAAAAGAAATGGAGCAAACAGGAAGAGTCTGCTAAGGGGAAGTATTTTTCCATAAAATCTGTTGGTCATATGTATCAATAGGAAACTACATTGTGTTAACCAAAAGTAGTTCCACTCAGAAAAGGAGAAACAGCCCTAGAAAATCTTTCAAAGACAGGTTAGCCAGTTGTATCCTGTTTGGTGGATCACTGTAAGTGTATTTTACATGGATATAGCCCCATCTATTACATGAGCAAATTTAAACAGCTTTTCTATGTGATGGATTAGGAGGAATTTAGCCAAATTATTCCCCCATAAATGCTTTCTGTGTAGTTATTCAAGAGGCTCGTCAAATTATTTCCAAATTAATGGGTATGATGAGCATGAAGGCCTAAATTCATTCACTGAATCAGTACCTGAAAACTGTTGTCTGCTATCTTTCTTTTGAGCAAACACTTTCAACCTCAACACCCTTATTCTAGATTCTTTCTTGCTGTTTGAATGGTTTGTTACAGCACTAAAGAAGTTGCTTTGGACTTCTGATTAGTTGAAATTGCATTTATTGCACATAACTTTTTTATCATACTTATAGATATTAATGAACACAACAGAGGGATCTGTGAATCTTGGTTATGCATTGATATTAAATTCAGGTTTAGAATAAGTGTGAACTGTGTAGCGTGATTAAATTATGAATTGATATTCATCATCTGCTGTCCTAACTCTTCAGTGAAACAGAAGAGGTTCAGTAGTTTTATACTTTTAGACAAGATTAAGCTATGTTTTTCTGCTAATCAAGTATATTACTATCAGTCTTTAATAAAAATCTTTGCTTTGAGCAGGGTACAGGGCAGAAAACATACTGCAGCTACCAAAGGAAATATGGTAAGTCATTACTTGTACTTTTCTCTTGGACAAGGTCCATGAATTTAAGGACTTTCTCATATTAATAAACAGAATTAACAGCCTGGAAATGGAATAGAGAAAATTTGTATCTTTCCTTTCCACTTACCTTTGCCAGTTGTTCATGAATTTCTAATAAGCTTGGTCTGCTGAGCTTATTCCCACTGATGCTGCCAGTGTTTCTATAATAATCAATTTTTGGAACTGGGTCCATTGTGTTATGGCCAAAAGTTTGTAGATAATACATTTTAGTGTGAGTATCATAGGGATGTAAACTAGCTTCTGTTTTCTCCCCACTTGGAAGGAAATTGTCATATAATTCTCTTTTTCCTGGTTTGTAACTGATTCTCAGTCTGTTATGTGCTTCATCAGTAAAAGATGTTTCTTCATAATGTGGTGGGTCAGAGCCCACATCCTCTTGGGATGTTTCGTTGTTGTCATGGCTTTCATTAATTATGTTAACTTGAAACCGATTTGCATTTGGATCCAAGAATACATTTGGCGAATTATTCATTGACATCTTCAGGGATGCAATAGATTTAGGTCACTGATCCGTTTACTCTTCTTTGGCTGCAGCTAGTTTGTTGCAGCTACAGCAAAGGGTTTAGTGCTGCTGCATATGAAATCTTTGCTCTGAGAGTAACGAAGTTCTGAGGAATTTTTCTTTAAATCTCTGAGCAGTCTTCCTAATGTTGTCCGCTGTGTTTCTGCCATAAAAAATATAAATAAAACATTTCTATTAACTTGCACAGTTAGATAAATTTTCCACTGTAAGCTCTCCCCTGCCTCACTAAATATCCATCATGTCGTCCTATGACTTGTTGAGTCAAAAAGTGAGTTTATGGGGATGTTTCCATCTGTGATGGGTACACTTGACCCCTTAACCAAACTAGCAGTAGTTTGGTACAGACTCCAAAGGAGGTAAAGGCCTAAGCCATAAATGGGCCAAGAACTCCTCTGTTTTCAAACTGTTCTCTGAAAACCCACAAAGGAGCCGAGTGACACAGTGAGCATCAATGCATATGAGCTTGGAACACTGATCATGCGATTAACACGTAAATAGTGTGTGGCTTTTCCAAGACTCATTTATCAAGGAACAAAGAAAGTTGTGGGTACAAGAAGTCTCATGCATACCTTTTCTATTGCATGTAATTTGACTACAATCCAACCACTTTATTCCATGAATATGACAGCCTGAGTGAGTCTTCTTTGAGCTCTCCCAGCTAAGCAGCCTGGCTGCATGGCAGGGATCTCCCCGTGAGCTGAGAAGCCTCTCAAGGTTGCTCCTTGAGGCAGAGAGGCCTTTTACCAACAGCAGATCTTTGCTAAGTGACTGATATTGTGCATAACCTTGTAGTATAGTAACTTTGATTTTGTCTTAGTAACTTTGATTTGTGCCTTGGTAGCTTTGAATCATTGTTCAAATGATTGTGTTGTACAGTAATAGAGTGAACTTTGCCATCTGACTTTGTTAAGTCCCACTTTTATGACACTATATTAAAACCACTTTTGCTAATACCTCTAACAATGATTCTTTAAGCTATCTAAATCACCCATTCATGACAAATTGGTGTAGTTGGCAAGATCCTAAATCAGGATTTGCAACACCATCTATATAAAATGGGCTTTGGATCAGATTTTAAGTATCTAAAATTGATTTTCAAATGTAGGATTTCTTTTAATAATACAATGTTTAATTGAAACCAGTGAACGTGTAGGCACTACAAAGTGTGACACAAGATTCCATGAAGTCCATTTACTGTTTGTGTACCATGTAAGTATTATGATACCATATATATTTCTTTCATAGTCTAGAATTAAGTTTGCATTAAAAGCTTGAATCAAATGCATTTTTTTAAATTCACTACAAAAGCTAGGCTTTAAATTTTTAGTAGTTCCAGGATGGCAATAATTTACGAGCAGGCAATTAAGATATAGCAAAGTGTTTGGTTTTTATGTAAGTAAAATTAATGTAATATGAAGGAATAAATAGACACCTGAAACAGATAAAAAAATAGCATTGGGTTTCCTGAAATATAATGGAGGAATAACTTTCTATGGTAAAGTAGTAATTATTGAGAATTATTAACAATAGTCATAGGCCTTGAAAGCTTCATAGAATTTTACACTCAATTTTACATTTGTAAACTCAAAATACCCTTTAAGATGACTTGAAAGAAATTGTAGCAAGTCATAGAATCACACAGGTTGGAAGGGACCTTGGGTGCTTATCTAGTCCAATCTCCCACTGAAAGCAGAGGGAACAATGACTGTAAATCAGGTTACTTAGGGCTTTCACCAGTCAAGTCTTGACATCCTCCAAGGATAGATTCCATAACCTGCCTTGTCAGCCTATTCTAAAACTTAATTGTCCTCGTGGTGTTTTTTTTCCTGTATATCCAGTTGGAACCTTCCATGTGTCACTCTGTGCCCATCATCTCTCACCCTCCTGCTGTGCACCTCAGTAAAGAGCGTGGCTCTGCCTTGTCAGTCACCTCCTTGTGAGGGGGCTGCATAGGTTTCCCTAATGCCTCTTCTGGTTGAAAAAGCCCCATTTTCTTATAGGACAAATGCTTCTACCCCTGACCATCTTGGTGGCCCTCTATCAGACACACACAAGTTCATCAACATATTTGTAGGTAGATCAAGGGGACAGGTAGACAGAAACTGGGTTCCAGGTTCAGTCTGATGAGTGGTGAACAGAGGTGAATGATCACTTTGCTTGATCTACAGGCTGTGGTCCTGTTAACATATCCCAGGATGCTGTTAACCTTCATTGCCCCCAGGGAGTGGTGCCGACTCCTCTGTAGCCTGCTGCTCACCAGGCCCCTTCCAGGGGAATTGCTCTCTGCCAGTGAGGCCCTAGCCTGGATGGTGCAGGGGTTTAGTCCGTCTGAGGTACAGGATTTGCATTTGTCCTTGTTGAATGTCATGAGGCTCCTGTTGGCTCGTCCCTCTGAGTGGCAGCCCACACGGAGGTGAACGTATGCTAGCTGTACAAGCTGCTTCCCACTGCCGCTTTCCCAGAGAGACCCCCCCAGAAAAACCAAGCAAGCAAACAAAAACCCTAAGAACAAAAGGAGTGCTTTTGTATTTAAGGCCTTTAGTGTACTAAGAACCTTTGCAGCAACTTACTGGATGGCCTAGATGGCCCTGAAATGAGCTATCCATATATCTGGAAACATACTTCTAAGGAGATAAGGGAGTGTGATTGTACAGAACTGTGTAATTCAGTAGGAGTCCAGGTCTGCTCAAACTGACTCAAACAGAGCATTCTTAGACATTGAAACTCTCAAGTGTAAGTAAAAGCGGTAAGTTTTAGAAACAAAATATATCTATGTAAAGGAATATATTAACTGAAGGCCTGGGTAAATAAGTCCATTAGAGGCATTTTTTAAAGTTTTGTGCTTTCAAAAGAGGTTGGACTAGATGACCTCCAGAGATTTTTTCCAATTTAAATTTCTCAATGATTTTGTGAAATGCATTTGGCCCTTTGGCACTGAAAGATAAAATACTGCATCAATATTTATGCCTCGGCAATGTAAATTTTCTCTAAAATCACATATCAGAATTATAATTTGAAAAGCTGATAATCAAATGTCCTCCATCTTCAGTATGAGATATAGCTAAAGCATATTTTCTCACTTTTTCCACTGGCTATAGATAATATTCTGCTGTCACCTCTCTGCTATGATACTGTTTTATAATGCCTTCATATTTATGCTGGTTTTTCTGCTTAATGTTTTGTAAGCCTCACAGCAACATGTTACATTTATTTAGCTTATCTTACTTCTCCTGGGTTTGGATGATCAATATTATTATCATTATTATTACTACACATTTCTGATCAGAGATAGTATTCTGCTTCTTTCAGCCTTTTAAAATTGTAAGGAAGTGTTTCATCTTCAGGCATGAAGGAGCAAAAACAAATCTTTTGTCATTAAGGTCAGTGAAACTACGTTTGTTTCCATCTCCATGACTGAATGCAATCTTGATTCTTTGATGACAATGAGACTTTTGCTACCAAGTAAAATGATTCTGTAATTTCACTACCTTATTTCCATAATATTGTTATTTTGCTAGGAAAAGAAAAGTCTCTTACCTTTCTGCCGTTCTTGAAAATAATACTTTGATTTTCACTGTGTATTTCCAGAGGTGTCTCAAGTGTTATTTGCCACTAATTTTGTGTTTAGCATTCTAGCATTATGCATAAATAATCAAGTTTACCTTATGCGGGATAATTTAACTTACCATTCAGTCCTGTGTTTTTTAGGGAAGGACAATCTGCCTCTTTTATTCATGCATAGAGTGTGTCCCTCTCTTTGAGGCATTACAGACTCTGCCTTATTGGCCAGATTTTTCTCCTGCTTAATATACTGAATAGACCATCCAATCCCTCTCTTTCAAAACATTTCTAGATGGTGATTTAGAGAGGCATTCTAGCTTGTTAACTATTAACCAGCAAATGTACCTATCCATTACAATTACTGGGTTTATGGTATTGCAAAATTTCTAAGGGGGCCTGAAAATACTTTTGTTATCTCCATTTCCCTCCCAGCTATGCCTCATTCTGTGCACAGATCATGATCTCTCTGTTTTTCAGCTTTGCATATATAGTAACAGAAATAACAAGAGTTCAGGCTTGTGCTCTGCACATTTTGTGCAGAAGAGATTCCGGGGAAGTCAGTGGGATCAGTCATTGGTGGCTCCCCTTGTCCTACGTGCATTTTTGAACCGTTTGCTCCTAACCCTATTCAAAGTTTTACTCTGTATATTTAAGGAAAACCTTTGAAAAATCATGTTCTGCGTATTCTTCCTGGGAAGGCCGACTCCCTTGTCTTTTGGGGTGCAGAGGAGGGCGAGCAGGGAATGATGAAGCTTTGCAATCATAAGGGAGTTTATAATTGCTTTGACCCAATAGATTGGGTCAAAAGTAGTGAGATAGTATTGGGGTTCTTTGGGTATGTTTGCTGTGCAGTTTAGAGATAACTGAACTATATTTAACCCAGATAATTTTAAGTACCTTCAGCACTCTAACCTGAAAGCACAGAGCTCAGCTGTGCTGATTAGGTGTACGTAGAAAGAATGGCAGTGTCAGGTCTCTGCAGTGGATGATCCTATCCAGCAATAACAGATCACATGAATCAGTGTACTGATATCTGCCTTTGTTTTTGTGGTGAAATTAACTAGGATAAATGGAATATACTGAATCTCTGAGGGTCTGGCATTTTTTCATGTCCAGAATCTGAAGCAGTTTAAAAGCTCTGACATTCACAAAATTGTTTATGTTTTATAATTCATAGACCAGTGTAGCTTAGTGTTGGCTGTTCCTCTCTTACAGTCTTCAGACAGGAGATTAATGTCCTTCCCTGTACAATCAAGTATGTTATGTTCCAAACGGCACTTGAGGTCTGCTGTTCCACTGGCTGCCTCTGCCTAGTATATAGGGGAAAAGAGACAATATGCATTTTTCAGAATACATGCAAAAGAACCCAACTGCTGTAACTGATCTCCTTGTCTTTGCTCCTCGTTGCAAACAGAGCTGTTTAGCAAAAGTGACAGCGTTTAAAATTCTGATACCAACCTTCTTAAAAACTGAATTGAATTTCTGTCAAGTACTGTCACACTTGCTAAAAAGCTGTGTATATGAAGGTGACCTTGAATACCCAGATTTGAGTCTCTGCTTTCACTTTTAGTTCTTCTGCCTTGATAGGATCTCCTATGACCAATTCTTCAGTTTGACAGTCCAGATCATACACTGTGCACAGTTGCAGAAGCACAAACAGAAGAACTAGCTGTGGAGAGGGGCTGGAGGGTACAGAGATCTCCAGTCAGCTCTGGACCCCTGTCCCTTTCCAGGGTACAAATGGGTATGCAGCATGACTGTCTCTGCTTTGGTCTTGCCAAGGTGGCATGATTACTGCTAGGAGCTGTTAACCACACAGATTAAGTTCCAGTTTAAACTGAATCATTTTCAGTAACCAAGTGGAGTAAAAAGTTGGCATGTGTTGACCAATTCAGCTAGACTGTAAGATTGGTTACTTAACATCTACTTTATCTCTTTCACCTAAAATTTTTAATGATGTGGGATGCACTGGTGGACTGGGACTGTGGTGGTGTTGGTTCAGACTGAAGTTCTGAGCAGGTAATACATTTTGTATTGATGAATGTTTGTAGACTCAAAAAACTTCCTTAATGATGTTTGCTTCCCTTCCACTAATTCTGTTTGACTTTCTTTTGCTGTAGAGTAGGAGAAGGGCAACCTATCAAAAAATACTCTCATATGAGCAGGAAAGAATAGATCTATACACTGTTTGCAGAGGACCACATCAGATTTCACACAGGAGAAGCAACGTACACTTTCCTTATAAGCAGTCAGTAGTACAGCACCTGCTCTCCTTGGAAGGTGAGAGGTGAGTTAGCAATTGATGTGATCTTTAGTTTTCCCATTAGTTCCTTATTATTGGTAGTGCATGGACCAACCCTTGTTCCTCTCATCTCAGCAACATGGACATAGACCTCTTGCAGACACCTCCTCTGAGCCACAAACATTTGTTGTCCTCCACTTTTGTGTTTTCAGTATGCAAGCACAGTCTCTGAGCTTTAGAAAACTGTGTCACATGAGGAGGGGAGAGAGTTGCCACTTATGTATTCAGCATTCATAAGCCTGTCTTTTGTCCTTCACCTTTCTCTCCAGCCTGTCATGAGATCTTCTTCTACAGAGGCAGATATCATTGGATTCTTAAAATACTTTTTGGCCATGATAACTTTCTAGTAAATTGTTTATTGTAGTATTTATTTGTTGCTAACTATTTCTTATCTACGCTTCCACTGTTCCTCAAAAAATAGCAACATAAAGTGCTTCTTGAGTTTGCAACAAATATTTATTTAACAAAATGGATGCCACCAACATATCTCCAAAATGCAGGTATGTATAACAAATGTAACAACAGTTGGTTTCCAAAATGAAATCAACATCAAATTTAAGGCAGGATATTCTGTGAGTTTTCATGCAAGAGCATATTCAAATGTTCCTTTATCCAACCCCTCAACTTCATCTTCCCATGTAGAAGAAGGCATACTGCTGTAGGGGTCTAGCAAGATTTTGAAGCATCTGATAATTAGAAGTCCCAAGAAAACACACAAAATCCCCACGAAGGCAAAGCCAGTTTTTTGCTCTAAAGTCAGAGGGAAGGCAGACATTTCGTTGACACTCATGCTGGATGAAGTGTTGCTGCAGTAATTACTGCTCATCATTGGGCATCACATCCTGGTGACTCTGTGGGATTTTCACCTCAATTGCTTCTTTGCCTGCATAGAAAAGTAGAATCAGTTTGGTTAGGTCTAAATGGGTTGTGTATATCTGAGCCATAGCATATGAACATTTGGAAATGAAAAACAGCTTGGATTTTAGTAGTGTCCTGTTGTTTTTTCACATTTAAAGTAATGTGATAAAATTGCAACTTTTAGCCTCTACACACCATCCACCTACTGGCCTCTGTTACGAGACAGCGAACTCACAATTTTCTGGCTTTCTGTCTCCTCAAAACAGAGCAATTTCAGCACATGGCTGTTGCAAGCAGTGTTTTGCCAGACTGGGCACAAGCCTACAGATTCTGATTAGGTGACACTCACCAAGGTCTCCACCTGCAGAAACCAGTCTGTTTTCTGAAATGGCATCTCAGTTCTTAAACTAGTTAAACTCACATTGCCCTCAAAGGGAATTACAGCCAAATAACATGGATTTTGCTCATGTAATTTAGCTTATAAATCTAAATAAATAGATCCATCTTGTAAAGCAAAACATTTTGTATGTGCAATTTAGTGAAGTCTTGGGCTCCATTTTCAGAAAAATGCTGTGTGCATTTTGAGCTTGTAAGAAAATGAGCCTATTGGTAAAATTGCCCCTTGACCTTCCTCTATACATGTCCACTCTTATGTATGAGGAAAGACTGGTGGGAGAAGAGATAAATTCCCTTCCCCTAACCCTTGCTCTCATTTGTTTCTTGTTCTTGGTCTTCCCCATTGAATACATACATATCCTGCTATTTTTACAGACCTAGTAAAAATAGCACCAGGTTCAGACACCAGGTCTTGAGGGACTGACCTTGATGCCTATGCAGGCAGGATGCTTGAGCATGACCACCTTGCCATTGCCACCAAGAGGGCTCTGTGTGTTTCCAACCAGGAGAGCCTTTTATTTTTGTCTTTTTAAGGAGATCTTATACAGAGCTTTTAGTTGAGGGTGGGAATCGTTTTGCTTGATTTTAGGTTTTCCATCAGATATTAAAATCACATCTTTATTTTGTCTCTATAGACTACGGGGGAATTGGAAGGACTGGGACATCAGAAGTGCCAAAGGACAAAGGCATTTTTATTCTAAGGTTGGAGCTTGAGGGTTTTTGGCTGTTGTTAACACCTATTTAACTAACATACCTCAGGGGAAAACTCTTTTTGTTAACAATTCAACCATCTTTCCCCCTAGGGAATTCCCAGTATCCATTTATTTCCTGGCAGAGTAATTAGGGCGCTCAGAGCTTTGTGCTGCCATGGCTACACTGCTTCAGGTACCTGCACTGCTAGCCATTTCAGAGGGAGCTCCGGTACCTCTCCTCTGTACTGCAGTCAGGGCTGAAAGCAGCCACATCTGAGTCAGCCTACAATTAATAACAACAGAAAAAGTAAATATAACAGTTGGTATTCCTGAGAGGACAGAAATGGATGTTTACCTTCTTTGGTGTCTCCTTTCTCACTTTGGAATTTGTGAGATTTTTTAATATTATCCTAAAGAATGAAATTTTTAAAACAAGGATTAAAAGGTTATGGCGCAAGTCTCCTTTTTGCAATAGCCCTCAGTATAGTAGGGATTAAATAATATGGTTTCCTATAACAGTCTTCACACATTTTCCAGAGCATAACAGCCAACATTCTGTTTATTCTGTAGAGCTGTGTATGAGATCCTTCCCTTTTTTGAATGATATTCTGCTCTTTGGGTCATGCTGTTTTAATTCCTGTAATTTGGAAAAAAGATCCAGATGTAGCAATGTCAACAACAATCAATATTTTTTTTCTGAAAATATATCACTGATAAAGCCCACCTGCTGTACAGATTTTCATTGGGCATACTTCCAATTTTTCTATTAAGTTTGACCTTATGTAGGAAAAAAAAATCACAGAAAGTTCAGTATCACAAATTTATGTCACAAATTAGTTGATTTGAACAAGAGCCAGTCAAGAAAAAAAAAAAAAAACCTTCCAAAAGTCCTAGGACATTGGGTTATAAAAATTAAATTAAAGGCTTATGTGGGAAAACTATGTGTAGACACTACCTGGGAAAGCCAGACCAAAAAAACCTGACTGCTGTCTTGAAAGACATGGAGAGAAATCTTAGGGACAGGCTGACCATGGAGAACCCTGCATTTGAGCTGAGTCCAGAGAAATATGTGTGTTTGAAGTGACATTGCATCACCATAGAGAGCCATATTCTGAGAATACGACTTCCAGTTTTACTAATTTTGCGGGTTACGCACTGGAATTGGTGGGATTTGTTTGTACCTTATGTGCTTGTCAGGAGGCGTTTTGAGACAGATCTCTGCGCAAAGCTTGACTGACGCTGAAACATGAAGTGGTAAGAAATGGGTCTTATTTGGCAAGAGTTTGGCTGAAACAGCTGCCTGGTAAAACAGTGGGCATTTTGCTTGGGGGGGAATTGGTTCTGGGAAACTCTAATATGCAGCTTTGTGTTCTTCTCTTCTTTCTCCTGAATTTCAGAAATTGTAATTGAAGCCTTAAAGTTCATAGAACATTTTGCTCTAATTACGTATCCCCAAAACTATTGTACCAAGACTGACTTGGAGTTCCTTTTTATTGTTTTTCCATTTTAGTGCTGCATACAGGTTAGATGTCCTCTCCTAGTTAGTCAGATATCCTTTTGTTTGCTACAGTGTGTGTGTCAAGTCATGAGTCAGAAGACTATGAATACTAACATGGCCTGGATCCAAAAATCCTTGAAGATAACCTTTAAGGCAGTGTGATGGGGACAGGCATTATATCAGTTAGAATCTGCAGAGTCATTTTGTAGGGGCTGGCCTCAGGCTGATCTCTCTTGACTTTTTGTTATAGGTCAAGACTCTACTCATCCTTTGATTCATTGCCCATATAAAAACACTGACATAAGGAAAAGGCTCCTTAACATCTTGCAGTGAAATTAAAGGGCATCGGAGGCCCTTGTGAGGCCAGAAGAAACAACTGAAGTCCTAGAGAAAATAAGAATGAGGAAAATAGCTTAGCACATGGACCACTGAGGTAAGGAGAATTGAGGTATGAGCTGGGGGTGCTGGCTGCTCCTAGGGAGGGTGAAGGGGAAGACCATGAGCACCAAGTATTGTAAGGCAGCTGGAAGAAAGATTTTGGAATTCTTAATATTTTAGAAGCATCACCAGCCCAACTCTGCTAGTGTTTGTTGTGGATTGAAGATCACAGCCCCAGATCTTTGGTGGTTTGGGTGTCACTTTTTTCAGACCTAGCCTTCACTCCCATGTTTTCAGAGATACTGAAAAGATTAAGAAAGTAGGTAGTAAGTGTTAAATAAAGACTTCCTCAATAATCTTGCTTGCATTTTGGGTTTCAGTCTTTCCCTCACAGAACCTCCTATAGGGTCTTTTGTAATGGTTCAGTACTGGGAATGAGTACCTTTAACGTCTGCTCAAGCTGGGAGCATTCATCCTCTTGGCATGATTAAGCCTCAGGTGCCTGAAAAGTCACTTCATAAACGCTAGTGTGTAACAAAATGGACTATATCAGTTGCCATCTGTTCTCCCCTTGGATGTCTGCAGCCCAGCTGCTGGTTCATGGATCTGGTCATTCTGAAGGTACTTCAAATAGCTTCAGCCCCCGGGGCTTGTGTCTGAGTGACAGCAAACCTGACTTGAAAAGGTGTTGGTGTGGTTAGGAACATAAGCAGGCATCCTCTGGGAGTTTCAGAGGCACCTCATTTGTACCTAACTATGTGGTCAAGGAAATGGGACTGTATTCCAGGAATGCTATTAGGGGAATTGGGCATAGGAGGTGGTAGGGTGAAAGGATCAGCAATGGAGAAGACCTAATGAAATAGGAATTGCCATGAATTTGGAATTCTCCAGAGGGTCTGAGCTATCTGATCTGACAACACAGGGCCAGAAATGCTGCAAAAAACAGCTCTGTGACCACACAGCCAACCTGTCATGATCATGCCTGCGTTCTGTAAATTTCTGGGGAGAGGGCTGTCTCTTCAGGGTAAGGTTTCTAAGACAACATAAAGGGGGGTGTCAGGTAAGCAGGCTAGGGCACGGACACCCAGCTGATAAAGGCATGGCTAACTGTTCTGCAAGGATCACAAAGCCCCATAAAAACATGCCAGGTTTTTGCAGCGCCGTACCTCAGGGTGCAGGCAACACTTTTTCACATAAACAGCATTCCCCTGCAAAGCAGCTGCAGCTGGGCAGTGACATTTCCAGCCTTCAGACAAGCAATGAATGGCAGAAATGAGATTTTATTCTTAGGAAATAGACAAGCCTGGAGTCTCCATTGGACAAGAGCTCCTGTGCTAGGAGTTCATGTATGTGGTCTAGATTTGGATAATATAGCGAGGCAGGAAATAAAAACATTCACTAGCATCATCCTTAACTTGTGAACGTGGAAGTGTCACCTGCTTCCCCGGGGATGGGGGCTGCAAGAGCCCGAGCACCTGCACGCACAGCCTTCGCTTCCCTCGGCCCCGCTCCCGGGAGGACACACTTGCGCGTTTACCCTCCCTCTGCCCTTCGGCCGCCCGGCCGACCCCCCGCGGGTGCCTCTCCCCCGCGGTTTGGTGCGGGCCGGGCCGGGCGGTGCCGCAAGGTCAGCCCCGCCGCTCCTCCCGCCCCGGCCCGCCGCGCCGCCCGCGCTACCAACCCGTCTCCTCCGCGCCCGCGCTGCCCATGGTGGCGAAGCGCGGAGCTTTCCGCGGCTCCGGGCCCGGCTCGCCAGCTGTCGAAAGCCCAGGCTGGAGCCCCGACGGCTCGCACGGCTCCGGCCCCGCGGGGGTGGGGGTCTCGCCCGGGCTCCCCTCGCCGCCCGGCGATGCGGCCCCGCCGGGAGATGCTCGAACCGCCCTAATTAAAAAATTAAACACGGCCGCTGCTGCTGCCGCCTTCTCCTCCTCTCCGCCCGCCCCCTTCCATCGCCGTTAGCCGCGCTCCTCTCCAACCCGCCTGTGCACGGATTAAACCGGGGAGCGTGGAAACTTCCTGCAAAACACTACGTGCGGCGCATCGGCAAGGGCCCGGCGGGGCGGGAACGGCCCTCCTCCGCCTCTCCGCTCGCCCGCCGCCCCGGCCGGGGAACGGGGCCCCAGGGGCTGGGCGGTCCCTGCAGCGGCAGAGGAGCGGGCTGTGGTACCCGCAGGAGGGGGGCTGCCGCCCCGCCGGTGCCGAGCAGCGCAGCCCCGCCGCCGGTGCGGAGCGGGACCTGTAGAGCCCTTCTGGCCGGGAAACAGCCGCCGTGCGAGCGGCAGGCAGGGCCCTACACACCGCTGCTGCGCTGCCGTGCGCGGGGAGCTAACAGCCTCTTGGGCCGCACCTGCGGTGGGGCCTCGCGTCCTCCCCGTAGCTTCAGTTGTAACAACGATTAACGCGCAGAACGTACGGCTGGGAGCTGCTGGTGGTGCGGGAGCCCAGACCTCGCTTTATATCCTGTCATTAGCTCTGCTTAGCTGATGCTGGGCGTATGTTACAGAGGTTTCCATTTGCCACAACAGCAGGTGTTTAAGGTGGATAAGGAAAGAGGATTTCTTTTCCCAAAGCTGGATCTGTATGTTGCGCTAATAAACAGCAAATCTGTTTTAAATGATAGTGGTTCCATATTTGTATGCCACCCTGGTGAATACAGCCCTGCAGGGATGCACGTAGGTCAGTAGAACATGACTGTATCCTAGTGCTGTGCATCACCAGATTTTTGAAGGCTACTGTAGAGCTGCTAGCGGAATTTGTTTTGTAGAAAATAATTTTAAAACTCCACATGTTTCTAGCTACATGCAATAACACTAGGGTAGATTAAACCTTTTACTTCCTAATATGAGCTGGGAAAAGAGTTTTGCAATGCCTGCTGTTTTAATGCCTGATTCTTCTGCTGTGTCTACAGTGGGCTTCCAAGCCTTGAGTAATCTCAAAAAAATGCTTTCTCTGGCTAGTAGAACTACTAGTTAAACTGATGGTTAACTATGCACTCACTAATGGTTATTAGTTTGATCTTCTAATGTTGCAGCATCAGTCATGTGGTAAACAGTGTCTGTTGCTGAAATGATAAGTCAAGCTAATTTCTGAAGTGCCTCTCATATTTAATGATCCGTGAAGACTTTATAAATAGATTGTTTTAAATAGTATAAGATTGTGCTTTCAGAATATGTATATAAGGATCCTCTTCTGTTCCTAAGGAGCTCTAGTTATCTTTTTTAGCCCTGTCCCTGGTTTGCTTGGGGCCCCACAAAGGTCTCTCGCTAGAAGGAAACAGTTATGGTTTGAGATTAGCAAACAGACAAGGCACTGAATGCCATGGTGCCCCCAACCTAGCACAATTGTTTTTGAAGAGTGACATAAATCTAGGCTTTCCCGATAATTATTGAGCACTGCTATACTTAGAGAACCTTACTGTAAGTAGGTCTTGGGAGTAGCCAGGACCACTATGGGTGGGAGTGAGGGACAATATTGGCAGTATGAATATAGAACCTCTGAGTGGGTGTGTCTTGCCTCTTCTGTCAGATTTTAGGCATGGATGCTGGGTCTTTCACTACCATTTTTCCTGGAAGAGTGGGATCTTCTTCTTTATAGATATGATATTATCTTTTTCTCTCATTATTCTTGTAGGAGTGAATGTTAAGAAATTTGTTTTTTAACTCTTAAATAATTGCCCCTCTTGTACTATGTCATGGTAGAGGTTACAAAAATCATGTGATTATGTCTGGGAATCTGACACGTTCAATTTTAAAGACTTTACTTTTAGTCTTATGTGTTGGTGATCCACTTTTAATGGAGATGAAACTGGAGAAGAAACTGGTAGCCAGCACCAGGGAATGAGTCTCCTTCTTCAGCTGTGGGTTGTCAGCAGACAAGTAACTGCTTCTGTTTGGGATGTTATATTTTAAAATGGGAAAAGTGATGGAATGTCTTAATCTTTTCCTATATTTAATTGCTTTTTCACTTCAAGGTCACCAGTTTTGCTCTTGCACAGGAACAGTGCTTTTTTGTAAGGCCAATGGGATGGCAGTGTATGTGGGGCTGTTCTGCATATGTGGACAGATGGAGCATTCACTACTCTTCACTTTCCATTTCTTTGTCAGGCTCCATCTTCTTTGTATTCAACAGAACAATAACTATTACTTCTGTCTGACTTCAATCATACTTGCCGTTGATTCGATCCTTGTTTTAGGAAGCATTAAGTGTGTCCTCAAAGGAGAGCCCTTGAACAGAACAGAGATTTTTATAACCATCTAGTAATTTGGGATGTTGACCTTGCAAATTCAACTGGCCTAATTTAAGGTTGAGCAAGACACTTCAAGCAAAGAGGATGCCAGTGAGTGAAAGGCAATAGGGAACTTTTAGAGCTATTAGCTGTTTAATACTTTTTGATGCTTAAGGATCATTTGAGTGGTGTGTCAAGAAAATGTAACTATTTTGAAGGATAACTAACTCCATTGTAACTTGCTTTTCAGTTTAGCTTTAAACAGTTCTTTGAACAGTTCCTTCAGAAACAAACTCTCCCTTCAGTTGCTAGAAATTTAAAATGAGCTGATGAGGGTAGAGTCGGTGAAGAGTATTACACACAGAAGAAACAGATCAAGTTGAAATTCCCCTCCTAAGCAAATTTAAGCAAGTCTAAACAAGTTTATGAGAACATGCATCATCAGAAGGCAGTGGTATATGGGGGAGATAAAAACAGTGATAGAGGGGCACAGTGAAATAAGAAAGATTACATATTAATGTATTGATCAGAGTTTCAAATGGGAATTATTTTATGTAATTTAATTTTAAAAGGGATTTTAAAGGAATGAACGCCTCTGTTCTACCATTATTTTTTCTGTAGCCGTAGAAGATCTGAATCTCTCTCTGTGCTTGTCTAAAGGCCATGCTTCCACTAGGTACTGACTTCACCAGTGGCTTAAACTGTGTCTACAGTCCTGGGAGTCCATAGTGTACTCCTCTGGTGACTGCCAGGAATGAGGAAAAAAACCTAGTTCTACAAAGCAGTCTCCCTGTGTCAAATATCTGAACAAGCCCACTCTTCTAATAGGAAAAGTTTAGCGATTTGGAAACTGAAGGAGGTTGAAAATCACAGCTTTTAATTCCAGCACACACCAGTGTTAGGGTTGGGGAAGGTGGAAGAGTGCATGCATACAGTGAAAACCTACAGTGCCACCTGGTGTGAGTGGGACAGGTGAGTTGATCCATGAGGAGGGCAAATGTCCCCAGGTGTGTCCCCAGCTCCTCCACCCAGTTGAGGAAAACCCCTGGCCAACAGGGAGAGAGAGGGCAAAGGGCTTCTGAGGCCCTAGGTGGGTTGGGTTCTCTTTAGACGTTTGAGAGATGGGTGTTTACTGCCCCACTGTGAAAAGAGGAGGTAGTGGGTATGTTAGGGGCACTCAGCCTGTCAATGGGGACCACACGTGTTGTGTGTGGAAGGAAAGAACAAAATGCAAGCAGGTTGCTGAGGTTTTTTTCTTTTGTAACTTCAGCAGCTAGAATAATGGTTTGGGGGAAGAGAGGGTAATGGGATTTGTTGCAATATAGAACCAGTAAAAGTGCTCCAAAAGTCTGGTATTATGCAGCTTTTTTTGAGTAAAAAACCCCATGTGATTAAGTTTTAGGCTCTTAAGCTGTGGTCAAGGGTTGTATAACACTGGGGAATAAAAAAAAAAAAAAGAGAATTAGTGAGATTTAAGCCTTCTGTGGGGGAAAAGGAGGTTAGATCCCTGCAGAGCAGGTCTTCTGTGTGACTGATCCCACATTGTGGGCATAGGATGCTGAGCAGTTTTTCTTGATGTAAATATACAACATGCAGAACAAAAGCCTCAACAAACAGTTTCATTGCTGTAGCAGGCACCTGTGCAATCTGTTATCTGTGGGGGAGAGGTCTGAGCCAGTTAGTACTGTTGGAAGACGTGTTTGGGATGGGGGAGGGAGAACAAGAAAGGCAGAGAAGGCGAACTGGAAAGGTGTGGAAAGGACATGGGAGCGAGGGAAGGAGCAATCAGCACCGCAGCGGCAGGTGTGAAGGTCTGTGCACTAGGTGGGCTCCAGTTGTGAAATGGCTGTGCTCTGCTGCAGTGAGTCTGGAAGATGCCTGCTGGTAGACAGGCTGTTGCATTTGATAGCTTGCCCTTTTGAAGTGTAAAAATTTTTGTTTTCCAACGTTAAAAAACAACAACACTTTTATCAGACTGGAAAGATAATGTTTAATTGCAAAGAGAGTGTTTGGGGAAGACAGTAGTTGCTTTACTTCAGGTCCATTACAGCTATACAAAAGAGGGTATCTGTGGCAGGGTACGGTTAATTTTTTTTAGCACAAAGTAAAGCAATGTAGGTTGGGTGCAGCCTTAGGCAAGGCAGACTGGTTTGGAAATACTTGTGGCTGTGCAAAAAGGAATCTTTAAATGAATTGCAAAAGTCAAATGATTTACAAAGCAAATCTGTTGTTACAGCAAGACAGGGTCTGGAAAATACTAAGCAGGTTTAGGTGCCATAGCAAACAAAACAAGAAAAAATACGTGCAACACATTCACCATGCAGGCATCATATAGGTGGAAACAATGACTGACTGAAAACAGTCAGTTACAAAAAGCCCCAGTCAATGGATATGAAATGTATGAGGCTCAGAAGTCCCATTATCTCAAGTTCCGTACAAAATGACTTTTAAGAAGATGAAAGTTTTTCACAAGTGCCACCTGATGAAAGTGTTGATGGGCTGTTTTTGATAATGACTTAACTGGAAACTAAATTAAAAATAATATTGAGATAACCCAAAAAACAATTAAAATGATACTTTCTAAAAAGATGGTGATACATATTTGGTCGTTAGCAAGTTGAGAGCAATGACTTGTCAGTGAGGACTTGAGACTTGAATTTACTGCACTGTTACTGTACTGAAAAGAATGCTGATACTTAGAACACAGGTAATTATTTTAACTGCATAACTGCTACTTGTGCAAGAGACTTCTAGGACTAGTTCCTTTACAGTTGCTTATATTTAAATATATATGCAAAACACTAATAATATTCCATTATCCTCAACTCCCTGTGTGAATTACTGCTGTCAACTCTGCTTGCCAAGAATATACAGACATAACACCATACACCCTCCCCACAACTGAGAAACACTATTCACACTGGGGGACGATGAGAGGAATTTGTTAGGACAGCAGATCAAGAATACTTTTAACAGTTTTGTATGAAATGAGGGATCCCCTTGTAACAGGAACGTTCCTCAGAGACCTTGTCTGTCTTCTGTAAGGACAGGAAGAGAGGCAGAAGAGATGTTGGAAGCCTGTGTATCAAAAGATAATTTAAATATATTCTCAGGAGGGATCAGTAGTGTGTAACAAAGGAGTCTTTCTCAGCACAAATTCAAGCATAGAAAGATATTGTTTTTCCTTTTTTTCACTTGCTGTGACAAGTTATTTTTTATTTTTTATTTAAATAGTTTTATATGCAGAAATCTTCCTAGGGAAAAACTTAAACTGTTTTCAACACAGTTTTGTAGACCAAATAATCACTTTTTAATCCCAGTTCACTCCTGTCAGCTCCCTAACAGCTCTTTGTGGTATTGTTCTCCCATTTTATCATTGTTCTTTAAAAACAGAAATACTGAGTGATTATATGTGAGACTTCTAGAAAAGGATGGAGGACTCCCATAAAAATCCTGAAACGGGCAACTGAGGTAAACAAAATGCTGTAAATAGGAGTTGTGGTGCAAGGGGGACAGGGCAAAGCTAGTAGCACCCTTTCAGGCTTTAAGCTGAGTTAAGCTATGCCCCCATGCAACTCTAGTACAAAACACCTCTGCATTTATAGATGCATATCACTGTATGGATTGTACAGTTCTCAGCATTTATTACAAAACACATTGAGTGACAGCTAATTTTACTGGAACAAAACTGTGTGTATGCTGGGACAAAAAGGCATATAAGCTTGAGAAGGTAACAGTTGAAATAGCCAGTAGCTTGTTCAGAACAAGTAGGCCAAATGTGTGCAAGGAAGTCAATAATTATTCCTGTTGCCAGCATCCACGGGCCCGTGGGCATAGGATTCAGCGTCAGCTGCTTGTTGCGATAGCACCGGGTTAGGGACTACAGGATTCCAATGCTTGAGGTGGTCTGTGGAAAGCACAATCACACAGAGGTCTGCTAACAGCATTTGGTAACCTGAACATGAGAATCACTCCTTTCATCCTGGAGAAGTGAGAGCTGTAAAACGTAATGACAGCAATTTCAAGTAAACATTAACTATTTCAGTGATGATTATTATCGCAAATACCAAGTTATTTATCTAATTATGGTTAATGTGTGAACAGAAATTATTACACCTCTTATCAGACCTCTGGACATGCCTTTCTGCCTTCATCTGGGAGGTAGGTTATTAGGGTGTTTCAGAATATCTCTGAGCTTTCTCCAAAATCTTAAGGGTTACTAACACCTGGTGTGACAGTCATGAGGACAGATGGACAGAAGAGTGTCCCAGTAGCTCGTAAGGAGTTTGCTTCCAAACTCATATTTGTACAGGTCAGTGATTCTCAACTGTCTCTTGCCAGAAGCACACTCCAATAGAGATGTGGGGCCTCTGCACTGCTCAGCTTTTCTTAACCTTCATTTATGGTTTTCTTAAAAGAAGTGCATAGATTCCTGTGGGTCAAGCAATCAGAAGCTACTGATCTAAATTCACTGCAGAGGACTGAATTATTTTCCTTATATAATAGATGTTGAGATACCATTTGGTGACCCCTTTAGAAATACTTTGGTACCTGTGGTTAGTGAAATTATTAAATTTTGTCCAAATCATAGAATCACAGAATGCTGTGAGTTGGAAGGGACCCACAAGGATCATCGAGTCCAACTCTCACCCTAGCATAGGACAATCCCAAGATTCAGACCATGTGTCTTTTTTTGTGCTTTTAAAAATATTGTTTAAAACCTATATTTCCCCTCCCAAGTGATAGAGAGAAATTGTGATTAAAGAAGCCAAGAAAGCTGAGAGGAATATGTTGCAGATTCTACCTTGAACCTGTTCCAGGATGACTGATAGAGAATGCAAAATGTTTAGTAGCGTGTGTGTGCCATGGACCTAGGTAATTTTTAAATTTTATAGCAGAATTACAACTATACCTATTTAATTGCTATTTATATTTAAGAATAAAACAAATGTCCATCTAGAAGTTTCCAACACGCTGACTATGATTGAACTTGTAGCTGAACCTGCGCAGTAGCTTTACATGTTTATAAATAATCATACATTTACAGTTGGAGGAAAATCTAAGTGCAAGCTGATAGCTTTTTAGCCAATACTAGGAGTGTCCCAGCACCCCTAAGCGGGCTGGCTGTAAGGGCTGTCCCTGACTTAGTCTGCGAGCTGTCTTAACACAGGTTAAGGGGTGATTTGGGTCTGCAGAATTCAAGAGCCTTAATTTCCTCATCAATATGAGGATCTTCATAATGCTGGAGGTACTGAAATGTTTGGAAAAACACCATACAACGTCTCATAGGCAGGAGGAAGTACCTTTACTTGTGACCACACTGATTTTTGAAGGAACAAGGAGACTATAAATGTGGGGAAAATGCAAGGCAAATTGTGTTTTACGAGATCATGACTTCAATTCATTGAGTATTCCTAGCACAGGATTTGAATAATAAGTTACAGTCTATTTTCTGAAGTAGAGAGAAAGCAGTGACACCGTGACTTGCTTTGGAATGCAGATGGTCCCCAAACAACGAGCACAATGCTCCTCAATTAAATTAAGGGTCAAGCAGCCATTTGCGGTGGTGGGCAATATTAGTAGAGATGTAAAGCTGAAACTGCAATAGTTTATTTATTGTTATCACCCTCCACCTTTACAGCTACTTTTAAGTTGTATGAAACGGGCTTTTGCGAGGGGCCTGTGCTCCAGCCAACTGCCTCCCGTGGGGCTCTCTTCGCCTGCAGTTATTCCGGGCAGGGGTCGCTGGCCACCGCAGGAGGCAGTCGGTTCCATATCGGGGGAACGTGCCGGCGGCAGGTTTAGGCCGATGGCCTGTCTGGGGTGGGAATGACTCAATACTGGGGAGCAGGCCCGAGCTCCGCGCAGAGCTGCCCAGCGGTGGGCAGCAGCACTTGAGGCTTACGCCCCGCTCGGGGCTGCGTACCCGGGGCCGCTGGGCCACACACCCAAGCGGCGGATCCTGTGGGACGCGGCCGCTCTGTGCCGCACCCGCGGGGGACGCGGCTGCTTGACGGCCATGGCGACCGCGGCCCGGCAGCCCATCGGCGTCGCCATGGCAACCGGTGAAGCCTCCCGGCGCGGCGCATCCCCTCCCCCCGCCGCTAGCCCAGTTCTCGCGAGACTTGGCCGGCCCGGCGCGGCGAGGCCGAGGCTCTCCGGGCCCTTTTCAAACCCAGCGGTAGCGGGGCCACGGCCCGGCCACGAAATGGCGGAGAACGACAAGCCGGAGCCTGCGGCCGCCGCCGCGCCACAGCGCGGAGCCGAGGAGGCCGCCGCCAGCCAGCCGCTGCCACAGCAGCAGCAGCCGCCACAGCAGCAGCAGCCGCTGGCGCCACAACAACAACAGCCGCCACAGCAGCCGCCGCAGGATGAGGCGGCCGCGGCAGCGACACCGGCAGCAACCGAGAGCGGCGGGAGCAGCGCTAATGGCGTCAAAATGTGTGTGTGGGGCCGGGGCGGGCGGAGGGGGCAGTGCGGCCGGGGAAGCGCGGGAGTGCGGCAGGCCCGCCTAGGCCGCGGCAGGGGGATGGCGGCTGGCCCCCTCCTCCCCCACGCCCCGCCGGGCTCCTCCCCCGCCGGGGGCCGGAGTCGCTCCGGTGCTGCGGGCAGGGGGCGGTGAGAGGTGCTGGGGGATAGCGAGGGAGGCATCTTCCGGCCCGGTGAGCTCCTGCCGGGCGCACGGAGGAGGCCGCGACCGTGGCCGGGGGGAGGGTGCAGTTCCTCGGTGAGGGCTGGGGTCTGCCCGGGCAGCCGCAGGTGTGGGCTGAGCCCCAGCCGCTCCGCCGGTGTGAGCCTCCGGGCTGCTGTAACGGGCTCTGGTCAGGCCAGTTCATACAGGATCGGCTTCTAGAAGCGTTCTGGGACGTTTCTGATTTTGTTTAAGTTTCCGCTTCTCGCTATAGTGGTGTGTTTTGTAAAGCTGTTGAACTTAAGCCTTGCTTCTGTGAGAAAGGTAGGACAGCCCTGTAGTGATTTAGTTTTAAAAACAATCAAAAACCCGGCATACATGCACAGACTTTTGTTGTAAATAGTAGCATTATCGTATATGGAATATGTAAACCATGCCTTGAATAGCAGGTCTAAAAGGAACACGGTGTAAAGGAGTTCTCTAGAAGTACCAGCTCTCTAGAACAATACCGTGAATAACCTTTTATGAGTTTGGTTGTTTCTGATGTCAGGCTTTGAGGATTGTTTTTCTTTACGTTAACTACATTTTGGCCTCGTATCATTGGAGTTTCAATATCTCCTAATCGCATTCACATCTTGGAGGGAAAATATGGCAGATCTACTATTGCAGTACATCAAAGCTGTTGAGGTCTGTGAAGTTTTGACATGTTCTAAGCAGCCCAAGTCTGATGCTGTTGTGTTTAAAAAATGCACGTGGGATCAAGTTCAGTATAAAGCTGGAGGAATAAAGGAGTGCTTCATGCCTTTACTTGACTCCTTGTGAGATTCAAATAGTTTACAAGTTATGAATTTAGCATCATCATAAAATGGCAGTTTATTTTTTTTTTTCCAGAGCTTGGCCTTCAGCTTCAAAACTGCACAAGTTATGACTGAATTTGCGCAAGAAGATTGTGACCCTTTTGCACCTTTGGGGCATATAAATAACATTTTATTGCCTTTTGAAGTTGCTACTGTTAAAATAATAACTTAATTTCTCTGTATCCCTCTTTCAGCAATTTTCTTCTTTTTCCTTCAAAACTAATCAAGCAAATGAAAAATGTCAGTCATTCTATGCAGTAGAAATCACAACTTTACATTTGAAAATAATACAAAGTTCTTGGTAACAGAGTTTAAAATCTTACTTTTTTACATACAGTTTCCAGTCTTCCCCAAAACACGTGTACAAAAGATTTCTGAGGCTGTCTTTTCTGTGGTCTGTAGGTGACTAACATGACATTGCTTTGAATGCATTATGTGATTGTAATTATTTTTAATATTCAAGGAGGAGGGTAAGAGCTACATCCACAGAAGGCTCTCTGTCTCCAGCTTGTTCACTGGCCTGTTGGCTTAGACAGATGAGTTTTGCAAGAAAGATTGTTTTTTTTAATGAATCCTCTATTTTGAGGAGACTGTGTTCCCCAGACTAAGTGGAGTGTCTTCTTGTTTTCCAGGTTTAAGAGTTTATGCCAGACTCGTATCCTCTGTGCTCTCTACTGCTTTGCACAGCCGGGTCTTGTAGAGCCTGTGGATTCCCTGTTTGGCAATCTGGCTCTTCCTGTGCACTATATTGAGCACCCAGGGGCTGTTTCATAACCCTTTAAGCAGGAAAGAGCTTAAAAGACTAAAGAGAATCCATTGCTCTAATCCTAAAACTTAAGGAAGAGCTCACATTTTACCAAGGGTCTCATTAGGCAGGAGTTTTGCATTTGCAAATGAGACTGGATTGGAAGGAACTGATCTGACTGGAAAACCTGATACTCTGCTCTTTCCCTCTGGCTCCCTCCTGTTCCCTGCATTGTTCCCTCCATTTCACTTCATTACACAGTCACACAGGGATTATATTGCCACAGTTGGCAGGATGGTGTGGAGGAGGGATGATGCAGAGAGAAGCTGGAGAATGCTTGAACCAGATAACATGTTGTTGACTTTGCATGTTTTACATTTTACGAATACTTAGCCCAGAGGAGTGTCCACACATTTCTCAGTTGCTAGTCCTCTTTTAATCCACTTGTAAACACAAGGAATGTGAAGTTTATATGAGTCCTTCAGAATTTGGGAAAAAGAAATATGGATGTATTTGAATTTATTTCTCCCTGAAAAGTGCCCAAGCTTGAGTAGATAATACGTTTAGCTTCATGAAAGGCTAGTTGCATGTGCTCTTGAGTGCAAGACTGCCACTTGCTCACTGTTTTGTTAATAACTAGGCAGAGAGCTGAAAATACTCATTTCAATTAATCAAAATCAGTGATCTCACCATGCATTGTGGTTGTAAAATTGAAATGCCTCTTTTGGCTAATTTTACACCAGAAACTGTACAAAATGAGATAGAAACTAAGCCTTCTGAAATGTGGGAAAAATTGTAAAGATAGTGATGCAATTAAAGAAGAAGGGTTCACAGTCTATCACTTTTGACAGTCCTGTAGGACATTTCCTTGTAATTCTTCTTGCTTGAGTGGCTAACACAGGTTTTTTAAAATAAACGTTTGTGTAAAAGTACTTTTAAAGTTTCTCATTAACTGTGGTGAGATTTGAACTAGACATTGATGTGTATATGTATCTCTAAGTAGCATCTGTTTAGTGGATCACATTTATGTGGCTTTATCACTGGATTCTTTTAGTTCAGTGGTTCACCTTTTTAGAAGTAAAATCCAGGTGCCTTGGTACTCTGTTAACATGCTAAATCACCTCGTGATAGTAACACTGTCAAGAGCGCTGAAGAGTTTGGGATGTTTCATCCAGTTCTGTGCAAAGTGTGTAGTTTTCTCAAAGTTGAGATACAGGCTGCTTTAAAATAGATGAAGCAAATTTTCCTGCATTTTCATCAAAAAATAAAAAGATTTGAAAAGGAGAGTAGCTGCTGTTGCTAAATTTTTGAAAGATAGGGGGCCAGAAGTCTATTTTGTTGCTGTTTCTAGTGGATAATACCTGGTGACTTAATTACTCTTAGATACAGAGCATGTCTTAATACACCTATTTCCTATGCATTTAGCAAGCTTTCAAATTCTAGTAGTGCTAACCAATGAAAGTGAAAGACAACATTTGTTGTTCTTAATTTAATTTTATTTTTTGTCTAAAAGCAGTTTAACAGAAACCATGAATAAAAATTAGCTGTATGGTAAATATAAAATTTTATTTGCAATCTATTAGAGTTGATTTTTTAAAGTTGTTATTACACTGAATGAAGCATACCCAGCTGTTCTGTAAGTTAAACCATTTCATCTGTCACTTAAGTGGTGAATGTTGGGTAACTTAGCCAGGTCTGGTGTGACAGTTATTGAAGCACTAAAGCGTGGATGCAGTAGCTTATTTTTCAGCTGAGTTGTTGTATTTTGATATTTGTAGTACTTTCATAGTACCATTTTGCTAAATCTTGACAGACATAATGGAAAAGGAATATCACTGAAGTAGCAAGATGTGCTTTCTGCTTACAGTAGTGAGTAAATCTATTACAACATTTTTTGTTCTAGATAAAGGAACATATTTTGGAAGTAGACTGGTAGCATGAATTTATCTTTCCTAATTTGAAAAGCAGCATTTGACATCCTGGCAGTTGTAACAGCACAGGAGGCATACAGCTATATATATAGGAGGTATAACAGTCTAATAATCCAACACAAGACTAATATTTTTGTTTGTTTTTAATGTAGGGATAATGATGAGACAGCAAAAGACGAGAAGGCTCCTGTGAAAGAGAAGTACGTTGCAAAAGCGAAGGCAATCCCTTCTCTTGGAAACAAGAATAGATTCCACCCCTATTCAAAGGACAAGAATGCAGGCACTGGAGACAAGAAGACTATTAATCGTAATAGAGTTTTTATTAGCAACATCCCATATGACATGAAATGGCAAGCTATTAAAGATCTCATGAGAGAGAAAGGTAACTTATTCCTTGTAATACACTTCACTCAGAAAGGAGTAGAACTTAAATACAATGTGTATGTCCTTTGAGCCACACAGATTTGATCTGACTTTTTTTTTTTTTTTGGCCTTTACTTGGTGCATCTATCTCCCTTCCCCCTCTTTCATCTGAGACAATTGCATTGCAGGGTAGGATGGGTAAATTAAGTGCTTACAATCTTCTGCCATTCTAGTGTGACAGTAGAGAGTATATGCATGACTTCATGACTTCTTAAAGAGATTGTGTTTCGTCTCGTTGTAGTCTTTGTAGATTTTTTTTTTAAGGGCCATTGTATTTAAGCAACACATTTAGTGTGTTAACATGAATAATAAAGGACGTCTTTCAAAAGTAGTTTTGTATTTCTGTGGTGGAATCTGGCTGTGGAATTAACTTTGTCTGCATTGTCACTACTGCCATGACTGTTTGTCTGGAGATTTGTATTAAAAGCTTGTTACTATTGTTGCAGTTCTGATAGAGTAATCTTACTACCCCAAACGTTTTATTTTAAGTTTGGGGTAAAATAATACTAATATATGAATTCTTTAAAAAGTTAGTTCTGCGTTTTCCTTGAAAAAATTGATTCTTCAAAAGTAATGCACAGCAGCACTTGGCTTTTAGGCTGTGAAAAATGCCAAATCCCCCCTTCTGTAACTGCTGGTTTATCTGTTGTAAGGTGACGTGACTATTTGATTGGTTTATTTACTGAAACTTCCTACTTTAGAAAGTGAGTGGCTTGCTGTGAAATATTTGATGTGTAAATTTGGTTATGATTGAAGGCAAACTTATGATTGAAGACATTCAGGTAGAAAGTCACCTTAAAACAGGTGTTGTGAGTAGGATGATAAATGTAACACTTTCCAGTGAACGTTGATGTTTCATTTGTTAGGCTAAGGGACTCTGTATATCTGAATTTGTTCACCAACTATATCATACTGGCCAAAATATGATATGTAGAATGAATTAGGTTAAATATAGTTGTTTGTTCTTAGCTTTTGAGAATGTGGCTGCTGCATATTTCTGAAAATTAGCTAAATTATATAGCCATTGGCAGGAGGTATGTTGGTCTGGTTTTGATTGTTGGTGAATAATAGGTGCTTCTCTGTAGAGTTGTGCACAGGGGCACAGTAAAGAAAGATACTGGTGTTTAAATGCATTGTCTCTTGGTATTTTCCCTTTGTATGTCTTATGTAGTTGGTGAGGTTACATACGTGGAGCTGTTTAAGGATGCTGAAGGAAAATCAAGGGTAAGTGCCGTGGGCAACAATCTGCTAGAGGTTTAAAAGTTCCTCAGCAGTTTTATTTTTGTATAATACCTGTACCAGTTATTGGAAAGTAAGTTTCATTTTTACACTGTTTTTCATTAAGATAGCCTTGAGGATTCTGTATTGGAAGTAGCCTGACACTTTCATGCACATCAAACTAGCTGGCTGTAAAGGACAAAATACTTCTGTAAATGTTAACAAATGGCATTTACTTAATTCTTCTTTTTAGCAAACATCTTTGTTTTGGTACAAATCTGTTTCTTATAAAGGACATTCAATGAACCACTGATTTTATTTAATTTTTTTAGTGTAGTATTCTCTTCTTGGGGCCAATGAGTATAAAATGTTAGCTAAGAATTTACTGTTTGAAGTGCCTGATTTGACAGCTTTGTAGGCTTGGTACTCTAAACACTGGCTTTATGTATTTGCTTCCTTAAGACTAAATGGATGGAGATGGTTGGTAGCCAAGAGTGCCAGCAATGAGGCACTAAGAGTGAAGATTGTTAAAGCTCCTTTGTCTTTTTAAAAATAGTCAAAAGTTTGGCCAATAGTAGCTGTGAACCTGCAGTGAGAACATGAGAAATGCAGGTTTGAGTCTTAACCAAGGTTGTATCAATTGTTGTAAATTACTTTCTTTAACGCTTGTTAAAACTAAAACATGCTGTCAGCTTTGCTGTACTTAAAGCAATCCTCAACTCTGTGCTTTGTTAGAAGGATTCTGGTGTAGTCAATAAGGTTATTTTCTTACAAAGTAATTTCTCCATTATGCTAGTCATACCGCAGAGGTCTGTAGGCTCCTTGTTCATCGTACTGATACACTTGATGCAGTTGAATTTTGTAGTCAGCAGGTAGCTTTTAACGGCACGATGAGTGTCTTGATTGGTTTTTGGTTATGTTTTTGGGTTTTTTTTTCTTTCCACCTTTCCCCCCACCACCTCCTTTCCCCAGCTGTCCTTACATGGATCTGTGTGGCATTTTTCCAATTCTGTTTTGGCTCAAAGAGAATAAAAGATAGTATATTCTCTTGTGTTTGAAAGGTATGTATGTTGAGAAAGTAGGAAAAATTCAGATTGGCTACCAGTAAAGAGCATGTATTATGGATTCTGAAGCTGAAAAGAACTTGAATAGTTATTTAACAGTGAACTGGGATCTTTAACTGGAATCTTGTATGTTCTATCATATGTGCTGACTGACCTTTTTTTTTTTTTCTTTACATATGATGACAAATCATCATGGATGTAGGGTTGTGGGTAAGTTTCTTTTCTATGTATGTGGAAACACACTACTATTCAAACATTATGTTAATTTTATCATTTTAAACTTTATTTTAATACTCTAAATGTTTTGTTCCCTCTAAGTGTGGTTGAATTCAAAGATGAAGAATTTGTTAAGAAAGCATTAGAAACTATGAACAAATATGATCTCAGTGGAAGACCCCTGAATATTAAAGAGGTATGGCTATTGCTGCTGTTTTAAATTTGAAATAGTGAAGATGTTATAACTAATGAGATGATCATACAGTGTTTTGAGCATCTTAACTGTGTAATGTCCAGTTAAGTTTTAATATTTTCTTAATAGGCTAAAGTTGGCTTGCAGAAGGTCTTGATACTATACAAAGTGAACTGACAAAAAGTGTGTCCTAAAATCAAAGTAGTCTAATGCTGTTTTTCTTTAAAACAGCTTTAACTTCATATTCTTACCTTAGTGTCATCAGATCTTTCCAACATAAACGATTCTGTTTACATTGCTTACCTGCTTCAAAATATGATGCATAATGAGCTGTGTATTGGACTACTAAATATGTGTGAAAATGGGTCTGGACGTGAAGAACTTGTGCTGACTGGAAAGTGAAATTAATGTCAACGTTTCTATTGTAGTGTTATATTATATGACAGTGTCTGATGCTGTTCTTTTTGTCCTGTTACAACTTTAATAATGGTATTAATAAATAAATAAAAAAAAATCTAATTAAACTAATTCAGTTCTTGGAAGAAGGTGCTAGACTGACAGTCCTTTAGATTGAAATCTTTTCTACTTGTCCATAGGCTAGGTACAGCATGTGAAGTGGCAGTGCACGCTTCCTCACCAAGTGCTTTGCCAATATGCCTCAACCCTCATCTGAAAGGACCCACCTCTAGAGGTGAGGGAATTAGGTCTCCATGCTAATTCAGTTCTTGATCCCTCTGACATGGACAAGGATATTAGCTGATAATTTTTATGGGTTTATGTAGAATTTCACATAATACCTTTTTGTTTGTTGCCAGTCCTTGTGTTGATGATTAAGTTGGCTTTATTTTTGCCCATGTTTCAGGATCCTGAGGGTGAACATGCTCGTAGAGCATTACAGCGTGGAGGACAGTTTCCAGGAGGACATGGACCTGATGTGACACCTGGAATAATGAATTTACCACCTTCTATTCTCAATAATCCAAACATTCCTCCTGAGGTTATCAGTAACTTGCAGGCAGGCAGGCTTGGGTCCACTATTTTTGTTGCTAATGTAAGTTTAAAACTGTATTTAGAACTGTAATATTTGATCTTTGTAAAATGTCTTCTATTCCTGCATAGTTCGGTCTTAATATAAAGAGGAAATTGGAAATTAGTTCACAATTAGTGTATTCAACTAAAAATGCTGGATATATATTCAGATTTTGGACATGAAAGAAATGTTAACCTCTTGAGGCTGACATGCACTTTTAATTATTGCACAGTCATCTGTTGATTAGAAAAAATATTTTATACATCTTTTTGCTATCTATTTACAATTGCATTTCTGTTTAAAATTAAATATACAAGTCAGTTTATCTTGATAGTTACTTTAGACTAACTTATATTTGTTGGAACTTTGTAAGTTCTTTATTTGCACCAGAGATGACTGTCTGCAAGGGGACTTGTGGGAGTACAGCTGCTCTTGACAAGAACCCATCCATTTCTCAGTGTTAGTAGGTTAATTAAAGTAAAATATGTGTATGTAGTATAAATTGTTGTGTTTAGTTGATGTTTTTGGACTTGGTTGCAGTGTGTGTATATTACAAAATGTTGGTTATTTACATATATATCCAGCATTTTGTGAAGCTGAAGAGTTACGACAATGCAGAAAATCTCTTTCAGATGTAATGGCAGAACAGAAATGTGCACTGAAATCACTAATCATGTATTTCTCTGTGTCAGCTTGACTTTAAAGTTGGCTGGAAGAAACTGAAGGAGGTATTCAGCATTGCTGGAACTGTAAAGCGTGCAGACATCAAAGAAGATAAAGATGGCAAGAGTCGAGGAATGGGAACAGTTACCTTTGAACAAGCAATTGAAGCTGTTCAAGCAATATGTATCCTTTGTTTTGAAAAGTAATTGATCAGATATGAGTTAGTCTTTAACGGCTTCTGATAGTGTAGTTCTGCAAATGGTGCTTATTTGCCTTGGAGCTGGTGTGTAGGGACTAGAGTATACTGCTCTGCAGATTACATTCTTAATAGTGACTGAGTTTACTGTTAGAGTCTAAAAAGTGTTCCTGATAATATGAGATTAAAATATGTGGGAATGTGACATGTGTGAAACTTAACTTTTATATACCTAACAGCTTGTATAGTCTCTTCTGGCCTTTGAATTTGCATTCTAAAGTTTAGGGAAGGAAAGATAAGTCTGATAAAAGTGGTAGAAATAAAATAAGTTATTACAGTGATTCTTCTGATATAGTGAAAGTGTCTTCTATAGTTAGATTCCTTGACTTGCATTTCTTCAGCGATGTTCAATGGACAGTTCCTGTTTGATAGGCCCATGCATGTAAAAATGGTGAGTTGCTTACATTTCTTTCTACCTCACAAGTCTGCCAAAACATCGAAAGGATCATAGTATCACATCTTTGGTTTTTATCAGGATGACAAATCAGTTCCTCATGAAGATTTCCGTGTTACAGACAGCAAAGCTTCACAATTACCTCGTGAGTGCCCACTTTGTTTTCTACTCCTTGCACTTAATGCATGTTGATACAGACTCTTGGGACAGTTAGTAGTACTTTTGCTTACTGTGGTCTCTTTATGATACATAAGAAAATCTTCTGGTGAAATATACTTTTATTTTGAAAGGTGGTCTTGGTGGCATTGGTATGGGACTTGGACCAGGTGGACAGCCCATCAGTGCAACACAGTTGAGCATGGGTGGTGCAATGGGAAGCATGGGTCCAGGAGGTAAATATGTGCTCTTGGTTTTTAAGTTTTACAGAGCTTTAAGTTTAAAATAATAACTTCTGTGTTTGAAAGAATGACATAGTCTTGACAAAGCAAGCCTTGTGTAGTGTGCTGTCTCTGCATTCTTTTAAAACCCAATAGAATGTTACCTGTCTTCTAAATAGTGTTTTGTCTTTTTGATTTAAAGGTATGGGAATAGACGGTCCTGCATTTGGTGGAATGAATAGAATGGGAGGCGGTACGTGCAGTGAAATTCTTTGCAATAAGTATTTTTTTTAATATTGTATAGAAAACTCTCTTCTTTATTTTACAGGACTTGCTGGATTACGTGGAATGGAAGGAATGCCTAATATGGGAGGATTTGGGGTCAACCGAATGGGGGGTAGGTGGACAGTGTTCCTGTACACTTACTAATTTGCTGGTATGTATTGTGGTGGGTTGACCTGGCCTGAATGCCAGATGCCCACCAAGCCGCTCTATCATATCACCCCCTTCCTCAGCAGGATGGGGAGGTGAGAAAATAAGATGGAACAAAAACCTCAAACTTGTGGGTCGAGACAAAAAGCAGTTTAATAGCAACAAAGCGAAGCTGCGTGCGCAGAAGCAAAAGAACAAAATATTTATTCTCTACTTCCCATCAGTGGGCAATGTTTGGCCACTTCCCGGGAAGCAGGGCTTCATACATGTAGCATTTACCCCGAAGGACAAACATAAATATCAAATGCCCTCTCTTCCCCCTCCATTCCCCTTGCCTTTAATTCTGAGCAGATGCCATATGGTATGGAATATCCCTTTGGTCAATTTGGGTCAGCTGTCTTGGCTGTGTCCCCTCTCAAGACCTTCCCCACCCCCAGCGTGCTAGACGGGGGGGAATGCTGGAGAGGCAGCCTTGGTGCTGTGCAGCACTGCTCAGTAGGAACCGAAACACTGGTGTGTTAGCAACACCTTTCTAGCTACCAATACAAACCACAGCACTCTGAGGGCTGCTGTGGGGGGAATTAACTCCATCTCAGCCAGACCCAATACGTTGTTATTAAAAGCCCTTCATTTAGCGATGGGTGATGTAGATGAGTAGTGGCGTGAGTGGAGGCCTAGGAACCTCCCACTGGTGTGGGAGGTCAGTATTTAATAGGTGCTTCCGACTCGTGCATTAAACCCAACTCCACTGAAACAAGCAGCTGTGAATCAAGTGTTGCATGAATATCAGCTTACATGTATGTAACAGAGTTTTTTTGCTTTGTTCTCTCCAGAAATGTTCCGTGGTGGAATAGGAGGAAACATGGACAGAGATTTTGGTCGTAGTGACATGGCATTGAACCGTGGTTTCGGAGATTCTTTTGGAAGGATGGGTATGGTAACTGTTAATTTTCCCGTGGCAAATTGCAGAATAGTATTGGAAGAGTTTTACTAGAAGAAAAGACCTGGTTTCATTTGATCATATTCCTCTGTCCCCTCTTCCCCAGTCACTACTAGAAGGATGTAATCTGAGTATTTATTACAGCCATTGTTTAGGACAGAGCTTAAAGTGTGGGGGTTTTTTTTATCTGTACAATATAAACAAAATAACAATTTGAAGAAAGCGTTTAGGTTCATACTGTTAACTTTGTGAAGTATTAAGTCTTTTGGGTATTAATATACATGCTTCTGGTAATCCTGAACAACCTGGCCACGTACCGCCTTTGTAACTTTCAGGAGCCTGTTTTTGCAAATGTGTGCTGGAAAATTGTTCTTACTGCAAATTTGGGAGCATTGGATAGGAGTGGTGAATTTTGGTGCCCTAGGTTTTCTTCCTGCCATCTGAACTCAAGCAGCTTGGAATGGGATTTATTGGCTTCTTCTGTAAATGAGCCAGCTTTGTTTTGTTTGTGGATGATGTCTTGTTGACAGAGTTCATTTTGCTGCTTTTGGATTCCCTCAGATGAGATACACATAATATATTTTTCTTTTTTCTGTTTAGGTGGTGCAATGATCGGTGTTTTTGCAGGAGGAATGGGAGCGCCTGGCATGGGCCCAGTAAGATCTGGAATGAGTAGGTTAACTTGTTTCAATAGAATATAAATGCATAGGCAATGTAGTGATATGGTATACATGTAATTGTATCAAGGGATTTCATTGTAGCATAGTGTCTTCCAGTGTTGGAAGAAGAACTCTGTTGCATGCAACTGCGAGTCTTAAGTTTTTAAACCTTTTGTTGAGGTAAAAGTTCAGAGGAAAACTTGCTAATACAGTCTTTCCCTTAATCTTAGTTTTGAAATGGTTTTAACTTCTGGTTTGGAGGGAGAAGTCATTCAGGTAAACTTGTGTTCCAGAAAAAAAACCAATGGGCACAGTTATTTGTGTGAACTTCATGGAGCTGATCTTCAGTATCTCTCATCAAGGAAATAAAAAAATCAGCCTTGAATTTCAGATTATCACTCAATTTAATTTTGTGCAAAGCTCCAGTACTGAGTCTGTGTTACATCAAATGTCCGAGTTTCTCAGGCTAGAGCAGGTGAGAAGCTAAAATCTTGCTAGTGGCAACCTTGAGAGGCATGAGGCTTAAAGAGAAGGTCCCTCATAAATGATCTTGGTAGTTTTGCTTTACATTAATTTTTAGTCATGAATCCAGAAAGATTATAAAAGATATTTGAATGCCAATGATCTTAGTTCTTTATACAAGATATACATTAATAGATTTCCTATCAGGTACCATAGGAAAGTTCATGCTTTTGCAGTAACATCTGTTCTTTGCAAAATATGCTTTCCCTAGAAGATTGTGTCATTAAGTGTGGATATGGCTGCATTAAGTAAAGCTGAATGTGAGTGCAGGAAGCAAAATAAACAATAGTGTATATAGTCAAATTATCTGTATCTTAACATTGCCACAGTTAGTTACTTGATGTCTCTTTGGTACAGAATATCAGATTTTTGTTAATTAAACTGGGTATACTTTTATTCTTGTGTACAACATTTTACTACATTAGATGGTGTGACTAACAGCTTGATGCAATTTGTTGTTTGCTTTTATTTTTAGAACTGGCACTTTGTATCTTCTAATACTTTGCCTTAAAATAGTAGCCATACTACTAGATAACTTCATACATGTGCAGTGCTTTATGTTTTATAATATCACAGTTTTATTAAAGTTCTTTTTTTTTTTTTTTTTTTTTTTTTACAAAATAATTGTGTGATTATTACTAAAAAGAGATTTTTATTTTATCCTTCCTTTCTCTTTCTGTGTAGGTGGTGGAATGGGTGGCATGAACAGTATGGCTGGAGGAATGGGAATGGGGATGGATCGGATGAGTTCTGGTTTTGATCGAATGGGACCAGCTATAGGTGGAGGCCTAGAGAGGAACATCGATATTGATCGAGGATTTGTGCCTGGCCCGATGGGAAGTGGCATGAGAGAGAGACTAGGCTCTAAGGGCAACCAGATATTTGTGAGAAATGTAAGCATTTGAGTACATAGAAACAGTGAGCTTATTTTGTGTGCGTGCTTGATTACGTGCTCTTTTTGTAATATTTTTGTTATTAATGCTTTTTTAATTCTAGCTTCCTTTTGACTTGACCTGGCAGAAGTTAAAGGAGAAATTCAGTCAGTGCGGTATGTATATGAATCTTATGCCTGCTCAGCTCCATCGACTGCATGTTTTACATGGTGTTTGTTAGATCAGGACAAGAAGACAAGGTTGTTGCCTTACCCTGAAGAAGAGTTGGGCTAGCCTAATCTTTCTTGCTTCCCTGATAGAAGTAATTTTTAGGCATGACATAATGCATGAGATCAAGGTACAGTGTGGGCTGTGTTGGCTCTCGAGTACTTATCGACTATAAACTTTAACCCGTTCCATTAGTAAAACCACTCTTTGAGCTTTTTCTTTTCTGAAGCAGGCATTATGTATCCTCTAGCCAACGCAGTGTATCGTGTAGCATTTATTTTGAGACAAATGCATGCAGAGGCCTGGGCCTGTCCAGGTTATGCATTACTTCCAGAAATGGTGCTGCATCAAGTTAGAGTTAGTAATTTTCCAAAGTGGCAGATTGGTTTTCATGCAAATAGATGATCCTGACTACTGTATTTGCAGACTTTAGTGCTTCCCCTTTATGTTAAGAAATAAAGGCCTTTTTATGTAAGATAAAGGATTTCTACAAATATCCAATAATTCCTTTTATCTAATTCATAAAAGTTGTCTTTTCACAGAAGTGAATGAAAAATGAAGCCTGGGTGTAGAAATATCTGATTGTTTTGTTTTGAAAATGCGCTTTGAGAATGGAAAGCTTTAACTGAATTACAGGATGGCTTTTCTTAAGTTGGAGAGACAGAAAAGACAAATCATTTAAAACATACTACTTATACCTAAGACAGTTTTCATACAGCTGTGTGCAGATTTGATATACATTAGAACTCACAGCTCACCTATGAAAAATTTTAAGGTGTTCACATTTATTTCTTTTTTGTAGCTGGAGGATATTGCAAAACAATAAAACTTTTTAAAGTCTTAACTGCCTGGGCAACTTTAAGATACTTCTGAATTTTTTTTTTCATTATCTCCTTGGCAACTAACAGATGTAGTAATTATGTTTAATTGCTTTTAAGAATTATAAGCACAAATATAAGCAACAGATTGTATTCACGCCAGTATCATAAGGAAATATAGAGAACATATCTCCATATGTTTGATTTATTTCAGTGAAAGGCCAATCTTCTATGATTTTTAAAACAAAAAGCTGTGCCTTTTAGGTAAAAGTTTCTTGTTCCTAGTGCCATTTGGGGGGTCAGGAGTGGTGTACTACAGTGTACCATAAGCAAAAATTCATGAGCTCCAGGCACTGAATATTCTCTGAGGTACCAAGACACCTATGTAAAAATGTTGTCTTATGAGTTGAGTGTGCAGCCTCAAGAAAACACTGCAGGATTGAATAGTGCATGCTCCTTTTCCACCCCTCCTAACCTGGTAACTTCACTGTTTTAAAGGCTCTAATTGCAGCTTCTTTACAAAATTGCTTGATTGTTGTGATTGCTTGATATGTTGCCGAGATGAACATGGACTGAATTGAACTATAATTCAGTTAACAATGCCTGTCAGTAGTCACAGTTCTGGTGGTGTTGGTAAATGAAACGCAAAACCTTTCCCTTAGCCTTATAGGGCAATTTGTTTCAAACTTAAGGTCAAATACAGGCATACTTCATCTTATGCTAGTGTGAAGGAAAAATCTGAAACAGTGGATCTTAATTTGGATTCTTCACTGCTGTTTTGACCTGTGTCACTTTCCCTGAATGAGTGACTATAACATTGTCTGAAAGTGCTAATTTTATATATCCCCCTAGATTATATATAAAATGCCTTTTTTTTAATCACTTCTGATGAGTTCTTTAAGTTGTTAGTGCACTGAAGACTTGAAATAACTGCTGTTTAACTTATTTATTCAGGTCATGTAATGTTTGCAGAAATAAAAATGGAGAATGGAAAATCAAAGGGCTGTGGAACAGTCAGATTTGACTCACCAGAATCTGCTGAAAAGGCCTGTAGGATAATGAACGGCATAAAAATCAGTGGCAGAGAAATTGATGTACGCTTGGATCGCAATGCATAATTTAAAACTGTGTGTTCAGGAACATTCCTATGTTTGTTTAGCTTCTCTATCCTAGTAAGTCATTTTTAGTAACATTGTATGCTTACAAAAGCTGTAAAAAGGAACTTTTAAATCCCACCAGCCTTTAACAGTATAGTGTTTAATATACTGTGATACTTGTTAACTGAATCTTACTATGTTTGGTTTTTAAAGACAATTTGCCTGATTTTTGTTGTTTTTTTTAGAGGCTCTGAGCACCTGCAGGTCCCTGTAGACCATGGAAGCTTTGGATGCTCAGGGCCTTTGGAAAATTAGGCCAAGTGTCTCTAGTCATTCAGTTTAAATGAATGGTTATACTGTTTTTAATAAAATAAGCCATTTTCTCTGTTAATCTCAAGATTGCATAGTGGGATTTGTTTAGTGTTTTCTGATATTCCCCACCCCCCTCAGCGTGTATCAACATTGTAATGTAAAAACTAGATGTCTCTTTTTCAGAATTTTGGTTTTGTATGTGCATTGTGGTCATACTGTAATTCTTGACTCTAAAAGAAAGGGCTCCAATTAGGCTGTGATGTTTTCGTTCTACTTAATATTACTTTAATGACATGACTTAGTTCTGTAAATAAGATTTAGAGCCCAATAGGAGTTTTGAATTTTTTTTATTTTGACTAAATGAAGAAACTGATCTTTCTCTCCTGCTTTTATTTTTTTCATCAGTATAATCACTGATTAAAACTAGTTACCACAGACCCTTGTAGGATTGTTCCCTATGATGCCAAGTTCATATAAAATTGATAATATAGTAAATACTAAGTACAGTACAAGACATATTGCTCCAAATTTTTTATCTATTTTCCAGCCATTCAGGTGAACTGCCAGAAAAACAAAAACAACAGAACACATAAGAGAAATGGCTGTATATGTCAAACCACTGCTGTTCACTTCTATGGGTCCTGATGTATTTATGAAGGCAGTTTTTATAAACCAGGGTATTCCCAAACAGAGCATATCAAATACATTGGATCCTACAATGTTAGACATAGCCATATCTCCGTTTCCTGTAAAAGAAGAAATACAAATAAGTCTGCTTAATTGTATTGTATGAAATTGTCAAACTGTTTTGGAGGAACAGACTGTCAGCCCTTCAGTTTTTCACAGAGCATCCTTTTCAGACTTTTCATTGAAAGAACTGTAGTCATGATTCTACAGAACATGGTTTTGCATACCACAGGCATAAAAAAAGTGTCCCTAAATCACCAGCATCTGCACAGTTGCACTTAAAATAAGCTAGACAGGCTATTATAAAATCCAGTCATGTTTAAAATACCAAGACCTACAGTTGTGTTTTGCAGTAAAACTATAACACTTGATCAACAACAAATCAAACCAATCTAGAATACTTCTCTGAGATACTTTGAGAGGTTTTTAAATGTCTGAGCCACAGCTTCTTCAGGTAAGCTATTTATTTATTACTAGTAAACTTAAGCTGTAGAATCTGAAGCAAAAATTTTGAAGTTGCTCATTGAATTTCTGGGAGTGTTGACTAGAGTTCTTTTTTCACAGTACCTTTTAAACACATCCATTGGAATGAGCCTGAATACTAAAATCTTTACCTTTTCGAGCCACCAGCACACTTGCAACTGTATCTGGTACACTTGTTCCTGCTGCTAGTAATGTGAGACCCATTACTGACTCTGGAATTCCCAGTGTTTCACCTGCAGTTGATAAATAATGTTAGAAAAATGCAAGTATATTTTTAGTTTGTTTCATCCAAAGAAATTGCTTTGGACTTTGTTTGCTGGAGAAAGAATTAGTAATCATACTGTAATTTCAAAAGGAGTCTGTCAGCTAACTTGACTAAATATGAAGTGACTGAACCATGAGGTATTTAATAACAGGTTTCTCAGACCTGAGTGGAATGTCTCCAGTGGTCAAGACAATACCAATAATGCATTTTTTCTTTCAGATACACTAGAAGTTAAAATATCTAAAAATTTACTCCTTCTTCACTCCCCCCCTCCCCACCACCCTCCCAAATTCTAGAAAATCTAATAGTCTTATGTTTTTGGGCATCTCATCATTAGTGCTCAAAGTCTCATGAAGCAATAACTCTTATAATGACCTTCTTTAAAGGGGGAGGGGAAAAAAGCACATTAATTTTCTTGGGGGGGGAGGGGTTATTAAGATCATTACTACAATACTGTTTCAACTACAGGGCTTTACCATTTCACTCCAATTAGAAAGTTATTTTGTCGGATTCGGAAGAATCAAAATGTGGAATTTTTATGACCTGTAATTGCAAGTAATCCTTTCGAACTGTGAGTTTCTCTAAGTAAATACTGGTTTAAATTTAGAAAGGTTTTAAATTTTTACTTAAACTAGCAGCTTATTTTTTTCCCCACTTATTTTTTTGCCCCACATGTCCTAGGAGCATATTACTTTTTAACTTAAAATACAGGGATTCAGATCTTCAAAGCTGTTTTAGCAGTTGTACCATTCACAAACATCAATATGCTGAAGTGTTTGATACTTCTATTCAAACTATTAAGTAATTAGTTTTTCTTAAACTTTTTTTTGTTCACTAAAAAGTGGTTTTTTTTAAATGTGAATTCTTATATGCAATATTTGGACACCAGTAAGAACAGTTTTCTTAAAATAAAAGGCAGTGCTCTGTAAGCTAGGTCAGCAATGCTTGCCTAGTACATACCGGCTTAGTCTAGATCAGCCTAGGTAATTTATATTTGAACCTGTTGGTTCAGAGGGACTGACATGATCCTGTTGCAGAATTTGTACTGGTATTTACTCTTCCATCACTCCTAGTGTAAGAGATTTTTAGGATGAGGGACCAACAAGATGAGCTTTTTAAAACCATCCAGGCTGGAAAATAATGGTTCATGTCAAGCAAACCAAGGTGAAATACAAATGAACCAGCCTTATATACCCAACAGTAGTCTCTAGCCCTCTTAAAGATTATAAGATAGAATCTAAACTCAGGTGAATCTAATTTTTCTTTTTATTAGATAGATTTTATCTTCTGTTTAATGTGCAGGGTTTCTTTCTGGCAACTGACCATAAAGAGAGAATGGTCTTGTTTTTCTAGCCTTTAGTTAATTTTGTGTATCAGTAGCAGTATCTCGCTATAAGTGGTCAATTTTTTTTTTTGCTAGCAACAAGAAAGTGTACTGTTAGGTTTGTTCTTGACATCAAAATTTAGTCCCCAGCTATGATACCTCTGTGACATCCCAATAGGCTCTTTATAGAATGATAGAATCTTGGAGTCACCCTTTATGAAAGAACCTGGACTTGAATGCAATGTGTGTGTGATTTTTAGCATTTTAATGTGTAAATAGAACCTATCTGACCTAGAAGTAGTGGGCCAAAGACCCCGGTATTGCTTGTGATGACTCTTCAAAGTGGACTAACAGGAATACACTATTTGAATCTCCAGTGTACCTGCTTTCATATGAATTGGTGCTTTGTCCAGTAGAACAGCAATAACTTTCATTTGAATCCTGTTTCAAAGGCTTTTAGTGTTCAGACAGTAAACCCTTGCTCTTAGATAAAAGTAGAAAATTATTTGACCAAGGAGTGAACCTGGTGGGTGTTATATCAAACGATCTTCTAGTGATTTCTGAAAGGTTTACCAACTGTGTAGGGCTGTTTCTGCACTGAACAAGGAGTTATTCATTGAACTTAAGTTGGAAAACAAGTTTAGGATGCTGAACTAGCAGAATACTTGAGTAGGATTAGTGATCTATAATGTGGAAATGGCAGGCTTTAACACTTCTTTCTTCTTTAGAGGTTTGCTTTCTGCTTGTTCTTAAAATCTGGATTTTTTTCAAGCTGACTGAAGAAACAGTGAAATTAGAAGACCTTTACTACCTTAAGATATTTTTACACAAAGTTCCTTTGGCTCACTTAAATGCAATTCTTTTACTGCTTCACTTTATGATGCAGATTTGTAAGAGGTATACATACACACACACCAAGAATGTTTTAATAAACACATGATGCTATAGTTGAAATAAAATAGTATAAAAGTGTGGGGGGGTTTGTTTTGTTTTGTTCCAGTTAATTTAATGCCACATCTCTCACTGTAGCGTTCAAGAAAAATATAGGTATAGAAATAATGGGTCTTTTACAGAACCCTGAACTTTTAATTCCAGTCTTGGTGGATTCCATGTTCATCAGACTTCAGCTTGACAAGTTTATTGCTGTGTAAGTGTTTCACTTCATGAAGCAGTTTGATGAAACTGTCTCTTTTTAAATATAGGCTGTTTTTTCTAGCTATGTAAACAAATTCTCATTCATGTGATGGCAAGCAGTTTGGAGCTGCTAAACTCTGAAGTAGTTTTCATTAGATGGAAGAAGCTGTCAAACTAAGCAGTCAAACATAAGTTTTTGTTGGGTTGTTTTTTTTTGTTTACAGCAAAGTATGTGTTGCTAAACTAACTTAATTGTGGAAAGGAAAACGCTTCACCGAGAGAAAAACTGTGTTTTCCAGTGATTCTCAATTGATTGATTCTGTATAGCAGCAGCACTTCAGGTACCTACCTGCTACTGTTACCATCCATACCAGAACATAAGTTATTGCAGAAATCCATGCTGCTGATATTAAAAACGTCACCATGAACCAGTTCCTCCAAAACTGTCTTCTGCAATCTGGTATAGTCAAATAAAGTAGTGTAATAATAGGAAGAGATAGCACCCACAAAATTCTCTTCATATCTGCTTCAGGCATGGTAAAGACACTTGGATGATCTGTTCAAGAAAAAGTAACTATTTTAAATTGTAGCATTAAGTTTGAATCCATAGCACACAGTCATATTACTGGCTTCTACTTGTGAGAATACTGAAAAAAGGTAAAAAATACTTCCTCAAGTTCTAGCTGTAGTCTTACCCAGTACTTGTGTCACACTGGCCAAAAGGAGAGAACTAAGGTAGATTAAAAAAATGAACTTTTCTATAAAGGTTTACACAAAACATTTATCAAAAGTACCAACTGCTGTTTTTTTGTCTAAGTGAAGAGAAAATTGATGATTTGTGGCCATATCATAGCTATTCCCTTACTTCAAATGTAATGTATATTTTGGGCTACGAAGCTGCTATTGTCATAAGAAAACAGTATATATTAGTACAGTACCAGTGTGTCTTTTCAGCTGATGCTGCATTTTACAAGCAATGTTGCTGGGAAGTTTCAAATCTGCACAGCAAAGACTGATGGAAGTCTACTGTTCTTGTAACACAAATGAGCAACTATCTCAGCATTCCTCTAGCAGCTAACTTCATATAAATACCACCACTCTGATTTTGCTTAATGTAATATTTATATACTATAGTAGAGTTATTTTGTGAACAAAATCTTAATAGTATCTCAAAATCTATTCTTTATTAGAACAGACAGGCATGCAGAGTGCAAGAGACAACTGTAATATACCTTCAGAGATTTCATCAAGCCTGTGCAAGCTTGTTGAAAGTTGAGAGTAGTCCAGCTCATCCTGAAAAATTCCACTATCTGTTCTTGACTGTTGACAAATTAGAGGTCCGCTCTCTTCCTGCCATCCAACCAGTGGCTGCTGCTCAGCATTTTCTTCCATAGCTTTTGTGAAACACGTACAGCAGGGACTGAACTTTTTCATGAGGTATTGGTTGATTTTAATGTCAAAACACAGCACCAGAATATAACACCCGTATATCAATAATAAGGATGCACTTTCATACCTAGAATGAAAAAGTTTTTTACATAACATGTAATATTAAAAAAACCCAACTTTTTAATTGTTAAATTGGCTGGTGTAAAGGTATAAAGAGGAAGAGAAAAAATAAATGGCATGAGTAGCTAAAGAAAAACACACAAAAGCATCTATCTGCCAGTGCTTGGGAGTTCATGAGTGTCTCCATGTCTTTCAGCAATTTGATTAATTGCTCTCCCCTGCAGAATCTTGTTTGTGTACTATACAGCTGCATGTTTTTGAGAGGATTGTACTATTGAACATCTTAGTGATGTTTGCAAAGTTGAGTCTTCATGTGATGGTTAATGACAGGGGTGGTATGTGCTATTGTGAGTTAAAAACTTCAGAGACTTAGTGCTGGACCTGTCTGACTTGTTGAGGCAACAGGAGTTTCAGTGTTGAAAGAAGAGAGTTAAACATCAGAAGCTTATGATCTGCTTCTGGCAGATAAATGTTTTTAACAGTGATGCTGTTAAAGGAAAGGCTCAAAAGCAGTAAACTATGAAGACTAATTGCTATGCCAAAACAGTTATGATAGAAATTGTGAAGTCTGTACTGACAAACTTTACAAACGTGCAGGGTTTGAATGTTTAGGTAATAATCTTTACAAGTATTGTGACTTTCTATGTTTTTAAAAGCCAATAGGATGTTTATTTCTTTTAGTGAATGGCAGTTTAGGTTACTTGAAGTTTAGATTTGGGGGGGTTTTTTTGTTTATTTTTTCACTGTCTCACTAATCTCCAGTCAACATGAATTCAACACTAAATGTGCTCTTACCAGTAAATTCTGTTGTCAGATATCATCGCAAGGACCGCCGCTACACTAACAGTATATGCCAGACAGTCTCTAAACAGTGGCCAACAGGATAGCCTCGAAACCTGTAGATCACAGATTAATTTACTTTTCTTAAACTTGTCTGTAATACTTTCACTAAGAGCTGTAAATGCTGCGTCAATATGTTGTTTCTACATTATGTAAAAAGATTCTTAGGAATGACTTAAGTATGATATTTAACAAGCTAGTGTTTCTAAAAACTTTCATAGCAAGTTATCTTAAAACTGATTACATGCTGGTTTTGCTACTGAATAATAAACTTGACAGTTGTCATAGTAAGTCTCTCTTGGCTTTTGTTGGCAAATCAGAAAGGAATAGCCATTTGGCTCTTAGGAGCAGAACTGTCAAAGCTGATACATACCACGCTGGAAAACAGCCCACAAGCTGCAGAAATACCAAGAAGATTATAGATTGCTGATCCAAGGATGGTGCTGACGCCGATATCTCCCTTTGTCACGAAGACTCCTATAAGGAAAATGACTCTCTGGTATGTTTCAGTTTGGCATGGAAGGAAAAGAATTTGAGATTCTAAGGAGTCAAAATGTATGTCTCTTTTTACCTAGAAAAGCAGTGACAAGCTCTGGAGCAGAGCTTCCAGCAGCCATAAAAGTTGCTCCAGCAACATCCTGAGAGAGGCCAAGGCCTGAGGATAGAGCAAAAGTATTGCTTAAAAAACCCAGATACTTCAGTAGTCTACACCCATTACTTGCATTAGTAGATAATGTTAGAAACTACTACAGTTTAATAGAATGAACTTTGCTTACTTTCATACAGTTAATGCATTTATTTGAAATTGGTAAAATAATATATGGAAAACATAGCCTCAATTATTGGGCTAATACAGAAATTATTTTAAATACCAGAAAAGAAGTACTGATAAAAGAGATTTGGTCATGATCTTAAATGTAAAATAGGCATATATATGTGGGCTTTAACTCTTGTTTCATATGGGTAATAATTGTGGGCAATTTCCTTGGACTCTAGTGTGATACTGCTACACGATCCATGTCAAGTCTATCTGTCTTACAGGGAAATCCATGCTACTGTGTCTTCACATACCAGAAATACTAGTTAAATTCAAACCAGTGCTGCGATCTTAAAAACAAATTTTCACTTCGTACGGACAGTGTAAGAGCCCGTGTCTTGCTTGAATGAAATGAGATTTTTGTTCTGGTAAGTTGACTTTTTGAAATGTAACTCACTCTGTAGATCAAGTTCTACACACTAAGAACAGGGACATATGGCTAACTATGAAAATAGTCTGACAAATGCTTATTTATCATCAATAAAAAGGAAAATAACATTGGCTCTACGGCAATGTTTAAGTTTACCTTTTCTTTAAGTGTTCTGGTCTGGAGAACATTTTCCCATGTTCAGGGATGAGTTTCCCTGGGGAATTTTTTTAATTCTTGGCAATGAAAGGCTGAACTCTCAGCCAAAACCATCTCTTTAATTCAGTGGTCTGCTGAAGCCAGAGGAATGACTACAGGTTGATTTGATTTCATACAACTGTTGTAACTGCAGGATTCCTTTCCCTCCTCTGTCATACCTTTGCTATGTAAACAGTAGCTCATCCTGACACTTGTTCACTACTTGGAGAGAAGTGTAGAAACTTGAGCAAGGTGCTTAATTGCCATGATTTAATGTAGTCAGTTTAGTTAATACTGAGGAAGTTTTAAGATTTTCCTCCAGGCACAAGGAAAGCAAATTTTAAAATGAATGCCCGTGCAGAGTGTAATCAGAGCGTGTTTATTTAATATAGTATTGATACATTGTATCAAATATTGTATTGGTAAGTCTTAACGACGGAAGGAAACTGAGATTTCTTTAGGTTTGTCTCCAGAGCACTCTAACTTTGAAGCTTTTTTTAAAGAGAACGTTCCACACCAAGCTGCTTAGTTTTACAGGAAAGAGAGCAGGACGTTCACTTACATTCACTGATGATCTCCAGAGAAGGTAGGAAGTAGTCATCGCACACAATGGACACGGCCAAAAACATGTAAAGTATAATTACGAAATAGATAACAATTCCTCCATCCCTTCTCTCCTGCGGTGTAAAAAATCCTTCGGGAAACTCCGAGGAAGAAGGGACACAGGCCGTCCCGTTGTCTGCAAACCGAGTGCACAGGAGTTAGGGGGTCCCATGCCGTTCCCGTTCTCGGGCTGTAGCAGTTCTGGAGGGGGGCTGCAGCGCATTTCTGTCTCAAACAGATCTCGTTTTTCATGGAGGGACCAGGGCAGCCGCAGCGACACCGACACGGCTGCAGCGATGTCACCGAACCGCTGCGCACACCTGAGGGGGCCCCTCCCGCCCCGCCCGGCGGGCCCGCTCGCTCCCTACCTGCCTCAGCCGCGCGCCGCTGGGCTCGCGCTCCCCGCGGCGGCGGCTGCCAGGCCGCCAGCGACAGCAGCAGCAGCACCGCTCGCACCGCCCGCCGCCGCGCGCCCGCCCGCATCTCGCCGGCACCAGCGCGGCTCTGGGCGCGCGCGGGGAGGCGGCCGCCGGCGCTGGGGCCGGCAGGGTCACGTGGGGCCACCCTCGCGCCCCTCCCGCCTCGTGGGCAGTGGCGGCCAGGCTGAGGGGGGCGGCGGGCAGGCTGAGGGCAGCGGTGGGCAGCCTGAAGGGGGCGGCGGGCGGCCTCGGGGCAGCGGCGGGCAGCCTCGGGGCAGCGGCGAGCAGGCTGAGGGCAGCGGTGGGCAGCCTCGGGGCAGCAGCGGGCAGCCTCGGGGCAGCGGAGGCCAGGCTGAGGGCAGCGGTGGGCAGGCTGAGGGGGGCGGCGGGCAGCCTCGGGGCAGCAGCGGGGAGCCTCAGGGTGGCGGTGGGCACCCTCGCGGGGGCGGCGGGCAGGCTGAGGGCAGCGGTGGGCAGCCTCGGGGGGGCAGCGGTGGGCAGCCTCGGGGGGGCAGCGGAGGCCAGGCTGAGGGCAGCGGTGGGCAGGCTGAGGCGGGCGGCGGGGAGCCTCGGGGCAGCAGCGGGGAGCCTCGGGGTGGCGGTGGGCACCCTCGCGGGGGCGGCGGGCAGGCTGAGGGCAGCGGTGGGCAGCCTCGGGGGAACAGCCCGCAGCCTTCGCCTCCGGCTCGTTGGAGCCGCGGGCAGGACCCCCCGTAGCTGGACCGGGTCCGGGGGGCCAGGCGGGGTGCCGCTCCCCGGGTGCGGCTGTCGCCATGTCCCGCCGTGCCTTTGGGAAGGACACGAGGTTTTGGCCATCACTGCGTTTTTGGTGCGCGCTGCTGAGGCGTTACCCAGGGGCTGTGCCAGAGTTCGGAGAGGCAGAAGGTGAATTTCAGCTTACTGCACTGTATCTATAGGTTTCTGCGGTAACAATTTCTGCTTATCCCCACTGATCTACCAGAATTCCTCTCCTATGTGAGCACCGCGTTCATCCTACTCTGGGGCAGGAGCTGTTCATGCTGTTTAGGTGAACGATTCAGCAAGAGCAAGGCTAAGACCTACCACACAATCCCTTCCCTCAGACCCAATTCACTGAACTTCTTTGTCTGGTGACCTTTCCACAACGAAGTCATGTGTATAATTGAGGATTAAATAGTAAAATACAGTCTTTTAGCAAGATGGCTTTGTAGAGTTGTTCCCCTCGCTCCTCCCCAGTCACTGGTTTCTCAGGAGAGTTCCATTTCCATAAAATCACTTCTAGACATGTCTCCATAAACACTTTCAACCCCATTATGCCAAATGACATTTTGAGGTGCCTGTGTTATTACTAATCCTCTGCTAGGTGCAGGGCTGATGGTTACGTTTTTTCAGAATGAAGTGCAAACTGGAAAATACTGTTTTGCTTCATTGCATCTAATCCCTCTAAACTCTTTTTGTTCCCTGCATCTGTGGTGTTTGGCTAATACATGATCAGTCCTTCCCTAGGATACAGAAGATGAGATAAGGTGAAAAAGTGGGTATTTTTTATTCTGGATTGAATCAAGCAGAATGATACAGCCACCATTAGAACATGAACACTGGCTCTCAGAGAAAAATTTTCTGGAAAAACAAATTCTGCAGCAATTGCTGTTGTGTATTTCTGACCCCTCTGTGCCCAGAATGCTTTTTACCAGAGCAAGAATTACTTTAATAGTCAGGATTTTTAGGGGTGACAACTAACTTTCAGAAATGAGTTCTCCATGCTCTCTGAAAAAGCAGACTCGAGCAGAGTTATGGCAGCTGCTGCTTCTTCTGCTTTACAGGAGGAAATAAATCATTCTGGTCTTGAAAGATTTAAGGATTTTCTTCTGAATCCTACTTTCCACCAGGATAAAACAGTATGAACTTTCTTGTCCACATTAGTGGTGGTTCTTTCCTTACATGGGTCAACAGAAAGGGTTTTGTTATCAAGGTAAGTGGCTTCCTTGCCACAGCCTCTCTTCCTTCCACCTTATTGTTTGCCTACTCTTAAAACCTCAGCACAGTTTTCTAATATCAGCTGCTTCATTTCAATTTAGGTATTTTTTGATGGTGTGCTCTTTTTTTTTTTATTGCTTTACTTATGAGCCTGCGTTCTGATGGGAATCAGTTCTCTGGTACAGCAACATGCTTGCTGTGTAGTTAGGAGAGCTCAGTCATGTGATTTCAGGATTTGGAGGTTTCACTCTGGTTTTGCTCTGTGTTCAAGCTCTAATTCCTTTCTGTAAGTACATCCTCTCCATGCATAGCTGAAGCAAAGCCAGAGCTTTGATTTTAGTGAAGACTGAAGCCCCCTTAGTTTGCGGAGAAGTTGTGAGTGAGGTTGCTGCCCTCACACCCTCCTTGCCAAGCACACCCCTGGAGAGAGCAACAAACAGAAAAAAACCCCATAGTCTCCCAGCATGAGGAACCACGTGCTATGTATCTACATGCTTGACCCAGCACAAAAATACCAACAGCCAGAGTGTGTTTTGGCTTCAGCATGGCTGGCTGCCTGCTCTGGGATACTTCAGTCTGAAAGAGCACTCTACAAAGCTGAGGTGGGTCAACTAGTAGTGCAGATTTAGAGTGTGCTGCTGTGTTTTTTGGCTGCTGTTAAAGTAAAGCCCTGCTTTCCTTAGTAGTAAAAATAATAGATAAATATTCTTTTCAGAGCTTCTGTAGGAGAGAGACAGGCAATTGTTTGCTAGTCAGGTTGCTAACATTAATGCTCTGCCACCCACCAGGATGCTCTGGAAAACTCCTATGGCTGCTCAAGCACAAACCTGTTGAAGATGAGGTAGCATAACACTACAGTAGCTGTAGCTCTTTCCCAGGGACCATACTCTGGTGTGAGCTGGCAGCTACACATCTGAATGCCCCAGTCAGTTGAGGGCAGGGAGTTATTTTGCTGCCCCTTACACCAAAAGGAGGTTGGGCTGTCTAGAGGTCTGACTCCAGCTGTGTGCTATTTAGGGGTTAGGTGGGAGAAAACCTGCATTGAGAGCAGCTGTGGTGCCTCCACACAGCAGGTACTCATTTTCTTGTGAGTGGGGTAAGACTTTGGAACTTCTGTACAAGTCCAGGAAGTATTTTTTCTATAAGCAGTGGATTTGCTTAGTATTGTTTGGAGGTTTTTTCTCCCACTTTCTTCGTAAAGGTGACAGTCAGGAGATGGATAGCGAGGAAAAAAGCAGGTAAATTTATCAGAACTTAAGGGGAGCCTGAGTCCTTGTTGGTAGGATCCAGTCCTCAGATAGAAGAGATATGGGCATGGCATGATGAATCCATGACTAGCTTAAAACAACAACAAAAAGTATTTCTGTGCAGACTGCGCTTCAGTCTTGCTAGAGGAAGAAGAAGGAGGTAGAGATCCTCGGAAGAGATCTGCAGCTAGCTTAGGTATAGGTGATCATATGTCCCTGTACAGGAATACTGAGTTTCTCTGGCTTCCTTAGTTATAAATGCACTTGCAATTTTTCTTCTAACTCAAGCTGCAACCTAGTGTTTCAATCACAGTTCAGTGTCTGAGTCATCCTTTCCTTGTGGTTTTGGTTTTGGGTTTTTTTTTTGTTTGGTTGTTTTTTTTTCTTTTGGTTTTGGGTTTGGTTTTTTTTTTTAATAGTGGTCTGTAGGAAATTAGTGCAGCCTGGGTTTGGATGAGTGTGCTCAGACAGCCCCAGGGCTGGTAGGAGTGCAGCTTGGTGTTAGCTGTACCCTAGTGTTATGCCTCCTGTCCCAGTATGTGACCCTGTGTGTAGCTGTGCTTTCCTGGTGTGGTGATCTGTGCTTGTATATGCCATTTATACTCTCAGTCACAAGGTATAATGTGCTGGGAAGCAAAATAAGTGAAGATGTTTTCATCCTAAAAAAACCTGAACCCCACATTCTTGTGTTAATCTGCTGTTATCTCTATTTGGCAGAAAAGAAGCTGAGGGTGAAAAGGGAACTGACTGCCTGGTGTACCGCTGCGGCGGGAGGCTGTGCTAGTGCTGTTCGGAAGGTCAGTTTCCACGCTCCCTTTCTTCTGTTCGTACTGCTTGTGTGGCTTCTTTGGAGGCTAGAGTAACTGTCTGTGTAAAATGGTGGTCTCTAAAAGAGCTGGTAGAATCAATTCTCTTACCCTGAGGTGCTCAGATATCACCCTAAGGTGAGGAGATAGATTCTTTAGTGTTGCAAAGTTAAAATGAGTGTCTTCAGTGTAACTCCATTATTCTTCATTTAAAAGATAAATATACCGTCATTGTCAGACCAGATATTCCCCTTTGTCAGCATTTCATGGCTCACTTCCTGGATCTAGATAGATTGATGATAGCTCTTTAATATTCTTTTCTCCATAACCAGTGATTTGAGAGTTGCCAACTCTCATGATGGCTGCCGTTTTTCTTAGAGCATCAGCTTGACGTACATTAGCCACACAAGAATCCTAGCTTGCTTTCTCTTTCTTTCAAATAAATACTTATAGAGAAAGCTTGAAAATGAGAATCTGAACATCTAATGCTGGAGGCAAATAAACACATGACAATATTATTTTCAAGCTAATCTCATGACTTGAAGAAGAGGCGATAGGTTAATTCATGGCTTTAGGACAATGTCAAAGGGAAGGATTTGATTTCTGACCCTTAGCTCCCTGAATTACACAGGAGACAAATGCTCTTGCTGTGAATACCTCTTAAGATCACTGGAAGATACAACTCAACTGCAAGCCCTGGTGACAATCAGGAAAGCTACTGAGCTGAGAAGGAATGGCGTGTGGTAGCCAGCATAAGCCTGTGTGAGTCAAATTTATTCTAGGAGTCTTGGCCTGCATCTTCTGACCTTGCACGTGTAGTGAATGGTTTTTATTGACTCTAAGCTGTGAAGTTATGAACAGTTTATAGGTGGTTCATAATTAGATTTCAGTGTTAATGCATCTATGAGCTAAATGCAGGAAGCTTCCAGCTTTTTAGTTGTGCGTCTGGCTGCCTCCCGCTGTATTTCAGTCACTAAGAGAGAGTGACGAGGTTATTTTTATAGGCAGACCATGGAAGCATTCAGGTTACATAATCAAGGGGAGGTAGGTGAGGGTGGGAAGCTGTTTGAGGCTGCTCTCTGAATATTTTTAATGTAAGCTGTGGAGTCACTCCTTGTGATAGTGTGACAAAGGTCTAGCTTGACTTAGGGCTACTCACTGTGTCAAAAAAGCTAGAAACTCCTTGGCCAGATTTTTTGCTTGCTTGTTCTCCAGTGAATTCCCAATGAAAGTGTACTCTTGTTAGTTGGAGAAGACTGAATCTGTTAATTTTGATGCCTGAGGATTTATATCTTCCCAATAATTGAAGCGTACAAAATTGTGCCTCCCATCTTTGGGCCCAAAGACCTCTCTCACTTCACCTTCTGTCTGTTTGGTGGAGCTCTGCAGTAGTTCTCATGGTCTTCGCTTGCTTCACTGGCTGGCTTGATCATCTGTTCAGGACACTGAAAGAATCTCTCATAATGAAAATGAAACATGTCCCAGATTAAATGTTTTTAAGTCAGTAAGAACTTCTCCAGTAGTATTTGAGTGCTCCTCCATGGTAATTGCTTTCCTTTGGTTAAAAGTCCTCATTAAGACAATTGGAATGCATCTTAAATATCCATTCTTGTGGTACCACAAAACTGGATGTCTGATGGTGGTTGACTGTCTAGACTGATCACATCAGAAAATCTTGCTGCAAAGGCTAGATACACCTATATATATCGCCTATCTATAAATATACCTATATATACCAGGAAAGCAGGGCTGTTGCTAGCCAGTAATAATGCTGTAGAGAAGCTTCTTTGTAGAGTTCTTATTTGGTACCTCTGTATACCCAGTGCCTTTAGAACAACTTAAGGCTGTGAAGCTCGGAAGCCTGCACATAGTCTAAAATGGATAGAAAATTGTGGATGCTCTGCAAATAGACCCAGCATGCTTCAGGCACAAAAGTCAGGTGATTGCATGCAGGATGGCCAAAGAACAGAGCAAAATGTTGAGGTCTGTGAGGGGAGTCTTGTGGATAATAGTAACATTGTACCATCCTCACTTGAGGTTGCTCTGTTCCATCCCTCCAGCAGTTTGTGTATAGACCACATACACATCCGCCTCTTCTATTTCTAATACACTGTTATGTCAGTGAGGTAGGGAAATAGACGAGAAAACATATGGGAGAGTAGATATTGGCAGTGAGTCACATATTTCTTTGATAAAAGCTTTTTTGGGTTTTTTTGTTGTTTTGTTTTTTCCCCCTCTCCACTATGCAAGGTCTTTTTTTCTGTGGACAAAGAAGAACCAGAGAGCAGAAAACTGCTTCCTTGCCTGCAATTTCTAAGCTTGTCTTTTCCTGCCAGTGTTGTGCACTAAGGAGTTCTGGTCCCTTTCAGTGACTTTTGCTTCCACTTGTTTTCTTTCCTCTTCCTGTTGACACAGACACTTCAACAAGCACTTGTGCTTACACTGGAGTATATGCTTGTTTCCCCCACTCTTTCAAGTCTGTGTTTTCTATGAATTTTTTACTTTAGCTCTCACTCTGGCTGCCTTGAGGCTTGGCTTCCTCTGCTGCCTGCCATCCTTTCGGTGTACTTCTCTTGAACCGTTTTGGAAACCAAGATGTGTGTTGAAGGCTGTGTGTCACAGCCTCTGCGGGTTCAGTGAGTCTGCTGGGTGGTTTGTGAAAGTTTTGCTGCTGTTTTTCATTGTGTTGCAAATGAAACAGTCTAGCTGCTCTGGCAACTTTCAGCTGACCTTGAGTTTGCAAGTACTTAGGAATTTGCATTCTACATAAATAAAATGGAAATTATTATGGTTATATTATTCTTATGGTTATTGCCTGCAAGTTCTGTAACCTCAGTGATATCTCGGGAGATAAAACAACCTCCCAGTACGTAATTGTCTGTTTATAAACAACATCAAATCATGTTTTCTCCAATGCAATTGCTTCTTTTCATGTATTCCTATAACTGAACAAGCATTAGAAAAATAATTATTATTGACATACTAGAGAAGAGATACATTTAATTCTATCTTACAGGCTACCAAGTTGTTTCACCAGATCACATTGGCATGCACTAATGTTATTTACAACGTAATAGGTGTTGTTGATTTGAGGATGTTTCTCTGTTTCAGAAATTGATTGCTAAAAGACAATGTGTTGCAAAATACTACTTGTGTATGTTGGGTTATGTTACTGTGCGTCAGTCTAGAGGAGACTCCTTGCATTTTAAAGTATCTTCAGGTTTTGGTGCAGTGTCTGTGATGCTAACCTTTTGTTACTTTGTGCATGTTGTGATATGCTCCTGGAAATTCTCTCTTTCTCCCCTCACCCTGTGCAGCCTTAGGGGTGAGACCAGCAGGGAGAAGAACAGATTGGTTGCTTTTTGGCTGTGCTTTTGCTGAGGAGGAGAAAAGTGGGGAGTGGAGAACAGTTTTTCTCAGGAGATGGAGCAGGGGCCTTTGTGGTAGCCTGGCTAGACAGAGGAGCATAAGCCTTTTGTGTCTTCTGTAGTGAAGTGTATGGGGCAACAAACTGAAGAGCAGAAACTTCTGGTAAGACATAGCTGAACAGCTGCATGCCGAAAAGATGGTCTAGATAGCGCTGTGAACCTGGAGTTTATGAAAACTGGCTGAAATTCAGCTGGAACTTCCTGACAAATTGGTTCTCCTAGTTTATACTTTGGTTCAAGTTCATGTAAATTATGTCCAGAGTAATCGGCAAATTACACATGTGTGCAGACTCCTGCCTTTCCTCTGGAAACACTGTAAGCTTTACATGAGGATGAAGGAACAAAATCAGTTCTGTGCTTCTGTTGAGGAGATGACAGAACTATTATTGCTCAAACTGAGCAGTGCAGGCAACTGAAGCATTAAATTCCTCCAATCTCTCAGAATGTGTCTCTTCAGAGAGCTTTGGTGCAGTCCCCCACTGCTTCCTCATGAGATATCTCATCACCAGAAATGCAGTTTGTGTTTTGTCAGAGGACTTAGCTTCTCTCAGGCTCACATAAACTGCTGCTGAGTTACTACTGATTATTCCTTCACAATGCTAACTTTAAAAAGCTCCACTGTGAAATGGAGAATATTTAAAACTTCACACATTTAATAGTAATTCTGTCATTGCTGTATATGTTGGAACATAATGTTTTTAATATTTTAAGGCAACCTTTAAGTATTTATCAGACCTTAAAAAATGAACATATTGATGTCTTAATTACTAGCACAGAATATACAGATAGTACCATATCTTTCACTAGAAGCATGTTGTGCTGACAGAGGAACCGTTGTGATAGAGTTGAAACTTTTTTCCCTGCAGGATAGAACAACTTTTATATCCTTATGTCACTAAAACTGGTTTCTCATATTCTCACATATCATGAACACTCTATGACTTAGGGTTTTCTCATCCATTTTAAAAGCTTCTAGCTTATGTGTCTGTTCCTTGTCCACTAGAATCATCATTTTGTTATGGTCAGTTATCATTCATAAATGTAATCGGCAACCATGGAGACAATGTGCACAGTATATGCAAGTTTACATGACTTCTTCCGTGCATAATTCTCCTTGTAAGCAGGGGATGGAAATGGCAGCCAGGTCTCCAGCTGCTGTCCTGTTCCTGCTTCCAAGAAAGCTGTTTCAGCACTGACTGGTTTACTGATAAACACTTTTTAAAAACAATTCCTGGCTTACCTTTTCCTGAATGATTTTTAGATGTTCCCATCCCCTGCCAAATCTTTCTCAGCTAGAGCTTGAGTGAATGAATAGCTGACGCAGCATAACATGCTGGAAGCGACCAGCAGGGATTAAAAAGTGGTTGGGAAATAAGGAAGCGGGTCAGCTAGAAATGGAAGAGATGCTCTGTTGATGAGAACTGGTGAAGCCAGTGGATCTGCTTTCAGATGCTTTGGCACTAATCTGTTATGTCTACACCTGAGCCTCTGCACTCTCAACTTGAATGAGAATAGCTGTTTCAGAGGTCATTATAAATGTAAAGCTAGTATTTGCCTTTCTTAAGTCTGTTGCTGTTGAATTTCATCTGCCACAATGAGGAATTTGTAGTTAAAAGGACAGGTTTTATTCACCATATTTTCCCATCTGTTTGAGGGAAAGCAGTGGTGACAGCTTCAGCTTTGTGAACCATCCCCACAGTTTCCCAGTCTATATAGCTTCCATTAGCTGGAAATACACTTTTATTTGTTAGTGATTGAAGAGCTTGGGCTGGGCTAAGACTGCATGGAGCCTCTCATTGTGCTTGTTTGGTGTTTACACCCACTGAAGCCAAGGCAAAATCACTTGGAACCGAGGAGTGGCTTTAGGTGGGTTCTTGTGTTTTCCTGTGAAAATTTTGAGAGATCAAATACAATCCTCTGGTCAACATGAAGGAGGAAGCAGTGTTTCTTAGAGAAGAGTTGAATGTGTACCTCTGAGCTCCCTTGGAATCTAGGGACACTGACCTGAGTGAAAGAAACATAGAAGAGTATTTGGCAATATTCCACTGTCCCAGAATTGGCCATTTTCTAGGTAGTGGAAATGGCTATTTTTTTTTAATTCCCTACTATGTTTATTTTGGTTGGGGAGGGGGAGGGGGGCGGGAGGAGTGGTGTATTTATAAATTTTACATAGATAAAGTGTCTGGGTTGTTTTATCTTTTTTTTTTTTTTTTCTTCCCCTGTTCTCTTGAAGTAATGACTGAGTATAACCACGTGGATTTTTCTACTCTGTTTAACAGTTCCTAGTTTTGAAGACCCCTCTAGTTCAAGGTGAGGGACGCTGTCCTTACAGCATGAACTGTGTATATTTTGGTTCCTTTCTGGGATCTGCTTAAAGCTGTCTCCTCCTGGAGGCCTTCCTTGAACTTTTTTTCTAGTTTAATCTCCTGCCTGTTTAATGAGTTGATGCTCTTGGTAAGATAGCTTGCACAACCTTCAAGACAGAACAAACAATTTGCAATGTAAGTCTTAAAGCTTTTAAAAACCCTGCTTGGAAATGTTTTTTTTTTCGTATGCTTTCTGATTTAGATATTTCTTTCAGTTTTATAGAAGCAATAAAAAGAAATTATGCGAATTTGAATAGGCTTTAAAAATGTTCAATGTAATTGTCCTTGAAATATTTAATACTGGATTTGCTTAATGGGTTATCTGCTGTCCAAAAATGTGAATGTGTTAGACTCCAGTCCAGTTCCATAACTGTGGGTGTTTGACCTTTGGATACTTGAGGGTATCTTACCTGCTTTCCACCTGCTGCCCTGAAATAGGTCCTGCTATGGCTGGTAGCCTCACGGATCTAAAGATCCACTGCTAATCAAGAGAACTAATGTTTAGGCATCTGACTTGAGCACTTAAGTTATTATCATTATTTTAGATGGGTTTTGTTTTTGTTTGTTTGGTTTTTTTTAAATAATTCATTTTACTCCCCTCCTTGTTCTAATGAACAAACCAGCACTATGGATAGGACCTTGTTTGCAGCAAAAAATTGTTCTTGTGAACCGCTGTCATCTGTTGTAGCCAAGAGACCGTTTCTGTGCAAATCGGCTTATAGCTGTGAAGTTGTGCCAGCTCTGACCAAACCACAAAGGGATTAATAAGTATTGTAAAAAGTTTCAGTGAATTCCTGCATGCCTCTCTACTGTGCTCCCAGCTTCCCAGGTTCTAAGTGTTAAAAGCTAGCCACAGGTTGGATCCAGTGGCTCTAAAAGATTTTGGCAGCTCTCTTGGAGCTGATGTGGAGCAGTGAGGCTTAGGGAAGAAAGAGTACTGTTGCAAACTTGCACAACAAAAATATTCTTGCTTTTGACTTCCAGCACAGTTTAGAACATTTTTTCCCTTCTCTTTTTTTAAAAGTTCTGCATTTGGGATTGTTACACATTTTTCTGACTGAACTAGAAAATAGAAATATGCTTGTGTCTGCACCCAAATCTGGGGCCAAGTAGACTGTGACTCTTGGCTGATTGAAATATAAATCCCAGCGTCTGGAAAATCCAGATCTAAATAGAGCCCTGAAGACCTATCAGTGCAGGATTCATAGCGCCAGAGTGCTACGGGGGGAGGGTGAAAGAATATCGTTGTTGTTTCCCTAGCTGCTAAAAATCAATGGAAAGTGCTGTAGAAATAATTTTTTAAAAACTCAGACAATGCTCTTACTGAGGTATTTCCTGAATCTGTAGTGAAACAAAATAGTTTAAAGTTTAGTCTGTCAGCTTTCTTATGCTGGCAGGGCAGTGAAGACAGCAAAGTAAATCCATATGCTTAGTATTTGTAATGAACAAGCAGGGGTACAAAAAAGATGTGACCACTCACTGACTTGCCATCTTGCACGTATTTGAATTTGATTTCGATAAGGGCATGGTTGCCTCTTACTGTCTTTGTTAAATATCAAGAGGCTACACTAGTGTGTTTCTGTTTGCATTATCTATTGTGGCAAGACAGCACCTTCTATTCACCTGCTTACCTCTTGTTAGTGCTGGAGTTATGTACTGTAACATCTCATGCATTTCAGTTATGTGGTTATGTAGTGCCTTGCTTGGGCAGTATATTTAGCAAATTGTGCAGTCAAATGATTATGTTAGACTGAATGGTTGACGTCTAGTACACAAATAATTATGACACTAAACTTACTATGTATGAGCTGGAACCATAAATGATTTCAGTGACAGATGGAAAACTCCACTGAACCTTTTATTGGCCATATGCCATTTCTGAGTGTTGGCCAACACCAAGATTTGTTGCTAATATATAATGATTTAAACAGTAAAAAGAGCAGCTGCACTTTGATTTTTGGTGCCTTTACTACAGGTTTTCCTGGAGCTTTTGACTATCTACTGCCACTTTGTAATGCAAAGCTATCACTTCTAGTCTGTGAGAAGAAACTTTATCTTCCCTCCACTATCTGTGGTAGAATTTTATATTTTGATACTTATAACTAAAGTTCTCCTCTGCCTTTTATTGCATTATTAAATTGACAGCATAAAAATCTCCCTGCAATATGTGTCTGGCAATGGCTTGTAAGAAGCTAACTCTGTTGTGCAGTGCTGCAACAGAGCTTTTCTTAGGCTGTCAGTAAGTCTTATGTTTTATGGCCTGCCTGAGGACTGGGAGACCAGCATTCCTCCAGCTGTTCAGAGAAGACAGCTTTCAAAGCATGGCTCATTGAGAGGAACTGCATGTGTTGTTCATCATATTACCAGGACAGTGTTTGCAAATGTGCGTATGTGAACACAAACTGCAATCATTATCTATGCAGAACATGTCATAGTATTTCTGCTACTGCTGGTGGAGCAGAAAGCTTTCTGCCATGCAATACTTTGGCCTTCATTCTTCCTAAAGAGGGTTTCACTCTGTTGTCCTTTGTTGATCTACTCGTTCCAGTATCCATCTAGAGGAAAACAAGAATGGAATGTGGAAAGCAGCAGCAAAGAGCATGGTAAGGGAGTTACATAACAAGAAAGCACATTCCAGTAGAAATTAATACATATATTTTTTGGGAAAAAGACCAGTTTGGTTTATAAAATTTGTATAATGCAGGATTGCATACACATTAAACTGGCTAAACATTTGACTGTCCTGGGCAGCATCAATCTACATTGCATTGAGAAGTGCTCTAGAGGTTTTTAGGATGTGTTTGACTGATTCTGTTGGTCAGATAACAGTCATCATGTTGCTTCTGTGCTACAGCAGGCATGAAGCGGTCATTGCATAAAGTGTTTTTCATTGCAGAAGGCAAACAGGTAGGGAAGAGAGTAGTTAATACCCTTACGCTTCTTGCATCTCCTTAGAAATGGGTAAGAAATAATATTAATGTTCTTTGCTTTCTGTGACAGCTCATATGGAGAGAGTTACAAGGACTCAGCTGAGTGTCTACAGCCATGGTTTGGTTCCTGACCGGCTCATGGGACATGCTGTGGGTCAGACTGACCTGCGCAGCCTAGCCTTGGTGCACAAGGGCAGTACTGCACGTTAGCTGGCTGTGGCTGACTTCTTCTCTGCATGGCTGGGTGCCTCTGGGTCTCAACCCTGTTTGCTAATGTTCTGTTTTGATGCTGTCTGTAGTCCCAATATGCTCTTGCATTGTACCAAAGACTACCTTTCTCATCTGCCTAGGTGTGCTGCTGTCTGTTGCTAGAGCAGTTGTTCCCAGTAGGGTAAGCAAAGTGATTTATCCATACAAAGCCCAAAACGTTAATTTATTTCTTCACCCAATAGTAAAAATTAACCAAAGGGAGGGCCTGTCTGCATTTATTGCATCTTTGGCCCAGCTCTTGCAGATTGGATTGGTTGCTGTCTGCAGTATGCTCTGAAAGTCTCAGTGTGTTGGCCTTGCTCATCCCTTCCTTTGAAAGACCGATGTTTTGTTATGTTTATTTATTTATCTTGTATCTCTTCCCTTAGCTTTGGAAAAACAACCATGTAACTTCTGGCTGCAGGCAGGTTGTTTCTTCACAGCTAATAGCCTGTCTGTTGTAGTTTGAATGTTTGTTGGGATGCTCTTTATCTAGCTCCTAGTTTTTCTTTCCTGTCAGATTCCTCCTACACCCCTCTTTGATCTTACCTACAGCAAGCTATCTGTCTCAAACATCCAAGCAGAGCTATGCAAAATATTAGTAAAGTGATACAGATATTTCCCACTTTGTCACATCTTATAGAGCATTGGACCCATGTGAAACCAGTATCAGTCACAGGGATAGAAAACAGTGTAATTTTTATTTTGTATTGGAATTGAGAAGTAAAAGATAGATCTAATTCTGAGAGAGGTTTATAGCTGGCTGTGTTATCAATCTCAAATCATACGTACTAGGGCATAATTTTCCCAGTGATGTGGATCATCTATGAACTGCATACTCTCCGAGTGTCCTGTGCATGTTTTATCTTGCACGACTAGTGCATGACAGCTTGTGCAACTGTGTAATGCAGGCAAACAACCTTCTTCCTTTTCTGACTATATTTTTACACATTTTTGATGACACCTTCCTCTGGTGTCTTGTGATAATCAAGCTGAGTCTCTTTTTTTGCTTTTTTAAATGATTCTTTTGTTTTGTGGTTTTTGGTGATCTTTTTTTCCAGGGTTGAGAGAATCTCTTATCCAGGTGTCTGTGGTTGGGCGCAAACTGTTGATCGTAGAGCACTGGTGCTTTCTTTATGTTGTACAATTCCCTAGTGCCCATTAATGTCACTGACTGCACCATCTGCTCTCTGTAATGTTTGCTGGCATCGGTGTGTGTTGGTCTAAAAACTAGTTAAAAGGGGTAGCATCCTTTGCTGGAAGGAAATACATGCCAGCTTTTATTTTGAGAGTCTAAAGGCTACAGCTATTTTCAGATAACTTGTGTCCACATAGATTTTCCAAAACTAAGAGAAAATAGGGATATTTTAAAAGCTTATGGGAAGATTAGTGAAGGTTGTTTCCCCCTCTTCCCAAGTTGTTGTCACATACCTCCCATTGATATTTACAGGGAATTGTGTGTGCAGTCAAACAGGAAAGAATTGGATAACAGAAAATTATTATGGAAGCAGTAAAGTTCTACGGTTTCCTTTTTCTCAATAAACTTGTTCTTGCTTCAGATAAAAAAAAGGGAATTACTTTTCTGTCTGACAGGTGTGCTGTGGGTAGTGTTAAGCCATGGTTAGCAATGTCTCCTCACGATGTTATTGCATAGCAAGACTAGTGATTTACAAGTTCAAGATCAGGATCCTCAGCACTATCATTGCAGTGTATGAAGCAATTAAAAATGTGAGGACTTGTGAGACAATGTGTACAAAAAAGAAAACACTTTGCTAGAAAGCAGGACTTGTTGGTGTCAGCTGGCAATTAGTATGTGTTTTCTTCAAGGCCCAAGGTTGTTGCAGTCTTGTCTTTTTCAACGCAGCAAGCTCTCAGCGTGATGGGCACGATTCATGCTTGGCTGAGTGCTGTGGCTGCAATTTCTGTTCAGCTTGTACTCATGCAGAATGAGTGTGTTAAGATCTTCAGCCAGATCTTGTTGAGCAGTCATGCCAAGTATGTCTTTAAAATCCAGTGGTGGGAGTAAAGACTTAAGACAGGTAAAGCAGTAGTGTATGGTGAATGTTTCTGTAACCGTAATTAGTGTACTTTGACTTCCGTAAGATGGGAGGAGTTTTCTGTATTGAAGATTTGTGATGACTTAGAGGGGAGTGAAAAATAATTCATACTATTCTTTGTGACTCTTCTGCATCTGCTGTGGTTTCCAGGGTTTGCTATTAGCGGCCTTCACTTGGCAGAGGAGTGGTGAGAAGGGGGTCTCTGAAGCTGCACTGTGCAGTAGTCATTTGCAGTTTGCTCCAGGCACATGGGTATTATCTTGTTTATTCCTTGCCAGGTCTGTTTTCTCTTTGCTTTTCAGCCACTCACCCTACTGTTTCCTTGTGTGTTTTGTTTTACAGCTGCTACACAGATATATGCTGTGTAAGTCGGTACCTGTGTGCAGGTGGCTACTTCACAGCTATCTGGAGACAGTGAGCATGCAAAGCACAGAGAGCAGTGTGATGAATGTGCCATTGCTGGATGGGACCCAGGAGCATAGTTAGTTGGCTCTGCTAATGCTTGGCTGGATGAGTTCAGCAATTCCCTCCCATATCCATGGCCTTTAAAAGGAGGATAGCGTCAATGTTCTTTGTAGGGGTAAAAAAATTGTAACATCTAAAGATAAGTGTTACTTGAGAAGTCATTTTCTTGATTATGCTGTACATGGCAAACAAAACAGGAGCCAACGATCAAGTGGTTTCTAATAGCTTTGACAGGAGATGGCATCTGTTGAAGTCCAGGTGGATTTATTAGTGGAGTAACCTTGTCTCCCTAGAGCTTGCTGCTGTCACATGCTGCCTCATTCTGTGTTTGCTACTGGAGTGCATACAAGTGCAGTGTGCTAATGATACTTAATTATTGTTAACAGTTTTAAGGAAAAAATTAAGTTCTTAGTTCCATACCAATGTTGTTGATAGGTAGGCTTATACAGATATAGACACTTGTATATTTTTATAGAGATAGAATATACATAATAAACAAAAAAGATGACCAGATTTGTGCATTCAAGTACCTTACTTTGATTTTTGTCTCCTGCACTGAATTTGATATGCTATATAATTACAATATTTCATGAGAGAAAATTTTACAAACCAAATCCTGGTGACCTTTAGTTCCTAATCTCAAAGCTGCCAATAGAGATGCAGATGTTTGGGAGTCATATCCAACTGCAGACAAATCTCAGGTGCAAGCAGAGTGGTTATTAATCAGCAGCTGTGCCTATGAACATTTATAGTTATTAAATTTTTTTGCCAAAGTATTAAAAAATCAGACTTTCGATTAATAGAGATAGCAAAGCTTCTTTTTTTTTTTTTTTTTTTTTTTTTTTTTAGTTTGGACAGTAATACGATTGTCCTGGTTTCTCCTCCTGCTGGTGACAATACCTCAGGATATCAAAAATAAATGACAGAAATGAAAGCAAAACAGCATTTATTTGACCAACAGTATTTTCTTAATATTTTTGATTTGTACAATTTTTTGATCCCTTTCCTCTGTTGACCTTGAAAGTACTGGTTATTTATTAGCATAATATGATTACATACCTGTCTGCAGGATGCAAGATGAAAATTGAAACCTTGCAATAATTTGGCTAAAAGCTACTAGAGCGTTCAGACAGCTGTCAAAATTTTAAGAGAAACCATATTAAGTAAAACCAAGCTGTATCTGTTTAACTGATATCTAATCACAGTCAGCATAGCTACTTGGGTAGATGGCACTTTGGCTGGCTATATTTGCTGGCTACAGATATGAATTATTAGCAAAATGCAATTTGGTGACAGCTTACACACTGTGGGCCATGGATTCTTCTCAGTCCACATGTGCACCTTGTATTATAGCCAAATTAGATGCATTTATAATTAATTTTCTCTCTCCCTCCCTCCTTCTCTCTCACACACTCTCACTTTCTATTCTGTACAATCTGTATTTGCAACTTAGATGGACCAAGGCTTTGTTAATTACATGTCTGGGACAGCATCACTTGCTATCAACTTATGGATTCCTTATAGATGTAAGTGGCTAAGAACTGATTAAAAACTCATGGCAGAAATAGCAGCAGCAGTACTATTCCCTAAAATGTGACTGTAGTTTCTTTAAATGATGGGCTTTACCTTCGGAAAAAAACCCATTCTGCTTTTGATGTGGGTGACTAAGTGTTGCTAATTCCCAGCTGGCCAGTGCAGTGGATACAGATATGTGCCAGAACTTGCCTAATGCACTTTCCCGGTTCTAAAGGTAATTCATTCTTATGGCAGGAGCAGTCAGTGGTATTGGTAAGTCAGTCTTTTGCTTTATTCGCATGTCTTTTCCCTTGTAATATACATTGTAATAGTTGAATGACTGTTGATATCTTTAAATATATCAAAAACATTGTATTCTCTGAATCTTGCCTTGAAAACGTGTGCAGCCTTGGTGAGTTGCATATTACAGAATTATCTTGTTTGGTTTCTGTTGCCTGCAGAATGTGTGTTATGTAAATATTTACAGTAGACGTATGGACAAGTTTCCTTCTTTTGTAAAGTTGAACAAAAGGCAAAATTGGTACCGGTGCACTTAGCTACCTGCATAGTAGGTGTGTATGTTTGAGGAAACAGTCTCACTCTGTTACAGGGTCTTACCTGAGTTTGAAAAATGCTGAACTGCTCTGTGGTCAGGGAGAACTGAGGATCCAAACAGGAGAAAGTAGCTTTTGTGTTGTGTGTGTGGTTTTGTTGGGCTTTTTTTCTTGTTTTGTTTTTGTTTGTTTGTTTGTTTGTTTTTTTTAAGTGGCAAACCCATGCATGCTTGGTATTGAGTTCAGTAACTACCAATGTAAACCCTGGTATGTTTTCACTTGCATGTTTCAGATTGTCCCTCTGAAATGTTACATACCGAGTGCTATAAACACATGGTAATTTACTTAGGAGCACTTACTGAATTTAATTTCAAAACACCAGCTGAATCTGCAGTGTTTCATAAACATCTTCCTCTTTTTCTTAAATAATCTCTAATGCTGTATCAAATATTTTAGTATTTGGAAATTAATTCTGAACTGGACAGCAAATCTTGTAGCAGTAGAGCATAAGCATCCTTTTTCTGTTGCACAAAATTTCTGTTTAAGTTCTTGACATGCTGCTATTTTAATGTTATGTGGAGAAAACAGTATGGAAGCCTGTTAAATTATTCATTTGCACCCTCTGAAGCCCAGATTTGAGAGAATGAGGAGAAGGAAAGGGAGGAAGCAAGAGATTAGCTATCAGTGGCTAAGTAGTCTGGGAACTGGTTGTTCTCACTGCTGCTGCTGTCCATTTCTGAAACAAATGGCTCCGATGGCTTTAACCCCTCCAGACAGTGTGGAATTAGAGGTGCTTTCAAACAACACATGTGGATTCGGGCGGTAACTGTGAGATTGCAATCCTAGAGCTCAGGGGTGATAGATATAATGTTTTCACTTCATTCCACAATTCACGTGTAGGGATATAGCTCATGTCTGAATGAGTAACTAAGCCTTGCCTTTTTTTCTGCCTAAAAAAGTACTATTCAATCCTAAATTAGGTTTCATCTTGGTTCAGGTTGAGGTTATATGACAGGCTGATTTGTTTAGAGATTTTTAACATAGGCCTTAATCCTGCCATGTGATGCAGAGGAGTTGGTGGTTGAGCTCATTCAGAGATTTGTGAGGAACTCTGAAGCTGTATGTTGCACAGCCAGGCTCATATTTTGTGTATTTCTTTGTCATGTTAAGGTGCATTTTCTATTAGAATTTCTTGTATATGCATCTGTCTTTCTTATTTCTAAATAATCCCACATGAAAGAGAGAGATTTGCCTATATATAAGTAAATATATGTTTATAGATATTTAAAGAAAATGGCTTTTATTTGATGGTGACTTGTGAATATAAAGATTTATTAGGTTCTTAAAAAGGATGTTTAACAACAAATAATATAATCTTATGTATTTAACTTATTTTAGAATTATTGTACTTGGTTGTGCTTTTACTGGGTTTCTTCATCTTGTCTGTGACTGGAAGTCAAGAATCTCATATTTTCACTGCTTTTGGATCTTCCACTCAAGATGAGTGAAAGTGAGCTCCTTGGGTGGTGGGTTGATGCCAAATGCTCCAGTTATTGTTCAGGGTGCATAGTGTTGATAGTGGTCATGCCTGACTGTTGCCAGGGTTGAAGTTCAGCCTCATCTTGCTTAGCTTGGCCTCTCTGTTGTGGTTTTGGCTTGGTGATTTTTGGCTTAATTTGTCTTGTTTTCTTCCCCTTATTCCAGAAAGGGTCTATGTTTGCTGAGCCTTTCGCTCAGCTTTTGTCAACCTTAATTCGAGTTTTGAGATGGAAGGAGGCTATTTTAACTCAAGTCCTGACAGTTGAGAATCACTGTGGTGACTCTGTTCTGGTGACTCTCCATGATGACTTAAGATTTTATTGCCCTGTCAGGAAGACAGTAGGGGCTTTCACTGCATTGAGAGTTTTATGGGAAAAAGTTTTTGCCTTTAGGAAACAAAACTTCCTTTCCTAGGACGTTTGTATTTGTTCCTCTGAACCACCTGCTACCCTCATGGTATGTAGCCAAAAGACTGATACTGCCTTTCTTGTACATTATGTTCTTTTTTCCACCCACCTTCAAGCATCCTTTCTGGCAGAGGATTTTGCTGAGCTTTTAACAAGATAGTCTTAATTAAGTTGCCTGCAATTTCACCAGCAGCGAGAAAAGTATTACAAGCATTGATTTAAAGTTTTACTTTGGTTTGCCGCAATTTCTTACTGAGATAACTTCTTTCTGGATTTATTTGACTAGTGTACAATCAATTGCTGAGGTGCTATGTAATTATCAAGAACTAAACTAAGTATATCAAGCTTATGCTAGACTGTCAAGTACTTTGTGAAAATGAATTCAGATAGACAAAGGGAAAGTATTCCTGAAAGTTGTGGAAAATAAAGATTGGAAGTGGTGCATATGTCCCCAGCAACAATCCTCTTCCATATCTAAGAAGGCAACTTTGGAAGATGTCTAAATCCTTTCACTAATGGCAGATTTGTAGGTTACTGCCTTGGACTAAATCTCCTCATCCTAGCTGCTTCTTGGGCCCTAAGTTTCCCTGATTTTGTTTAATACTTCTCTTTCTTGGGGTGACTGGATTCAATCTCCCTCTGTGGCCCAAAGTACCCGTTATTGAGTCATCAAACCCGTTGCTGTTCACTGACACAAGGCTGACCGCTGTGGCTTCTGTGTGCCCAAACAAACAGCTGCAGCAATTTAGATGTCATTGCCCTGCAGTGATTTGCTACTGTCCCTCTGCCAGAGGTTGCCTTCCTGCAGCAGAACCACTGTAAGGGAGCACAGCCACTCCACTTCACAATCCAGCACCTTAAAACAATTCACTAATCCATGTCCCTGTGTTTCACACAGGAGTATATGTGGTGTTCTGTGAAATGTAGTGCAAGGACAAAGGGTTAGAACAAGGAGATCCACCTGAAAGCATCTCTAGCCCATACCAAATCGGATGGTGGCCATTGGCTGTGTGGTTGTAGAGAAACAGGATCACTACCATAGTTGGGGTCTGGGTTGGGAGGCACTGGTGGTACAGCTGTGCTGCTGCTTTGGATACTTGCAAAGTCATTGAGCACTTTGGGTACCCAAAGAAGTACAACTTTGCTTTGCAGTCAAATTATAGTCCTTTCTGCATGATATTCAAAGACTGCTTCCAGAAACTAACACTGGAGTGTATGGCTGACAAAATCCTGGCTCTGCAGGAGCTTAATGAGTTAACAGTAATCTCAGCCCCCATCCAGTGTGTGCTGTGTGGTCCCTTTAGTCCTCTTACCTGGCAGGATTTGAGATTCACAAGAATGCCTCCACTTCTGGACCTTGTGAAAGGAAGATTCCTGCTGGTTTCAATACCTTACTCATTCATAAAAAGTGGACCTGGCAGGGAGATTCGAAGGACGGTGGGAAATGCATACATGTGTCTGTGATTAAAACAGACTCTGTATTCTGGAAGTCATCCAGCCAGCAGGCTGGGATCTGGTGGGTTTTGTAATTCCCCTCCTACAGCTCTGCACTCCCCCTCCAAGAGCAGTCTGCTAACGTGGTACAATAGGCTGCATCCTAAACTAGTACAACTCAAAACATAGCAGCTGTGTGAAGGTAGGGTTGTGTAGCATTATTTTTCAAGCCTGGCACCTTTGACAATGCTTTCAAGAGAGAAAGTTTCATAATTCAAGTCAGTTTTTCAAGGCAAAGGCTGCTTACCCATGGGCTGTGTGTGGTCTACCAGGGTAATTAATCTGGCCAACTTCCCAGGTTAATTTGGAAAAAGTCTGTAGGCAAAATAAGTGGTTCTTTAGCTGGGGTAGCCTGCTCCTAGCTATCTCCTTTCTCTGTCCTTCCCCTCTATCATGTTATTGTGTCTGAACAGTGTATTTGGTTGTGATGGGGGAGGGAAGACTGAAGCATGTGGCTCTGCATTTAATTAGTGCCATATAATGGCTGGGCAAAACTGGGCTGGGTTAGTCAGGAGACTTCTGATGTTCTTCTGACTGATTGCAAGCAATGGGGCTTAAACAGGATATGCACCAAACCTTCACTGCTCTCCCAAACTGCAGGAAAACAGTGAAAATATAACTGGGGTAAATGCATTTTGCCTGCCAATGAGGAGCAGGAAATTTATTCAGATGAGTGCTATTTACCTGCACAGGATGTGTGTTTTCACTAACAGCAGCACATCTGCTCCTTAGACAAGCAGAAACATCTTCCAGGTGTGAACAGAATCTAAGCCTGACCCAGCAGTGTCTTCCCACGGTATCTCTGCTGGTGTTTCCCTAGGTGTGGCAGTTTTAAAACGAATGAATATTTTCAGTTTATCCCCTGAATTTTCTAGATTCTCTAAACGACAGCGACTGTCACCTTCCTGCTTAGGAAAGGTGTTCAGCTACTTGGCTCTCAGGAGCCAGAAAGGTGAGCTGGGATAGTAGGTGATGTATTTCTGTTGCAGTAGTGGGAGTCCAAGGAAAGTCTCTTCCCTCTTTTTCTCTCCAGTTCTTGATATCATCAAGTATTTGGTGCAGTTTTTTCCTGTGTGCGGATGCGAGCACAGGTTCTTTGATACTGCTGAGGCTTCACACTTCCCCATGTAAAGGTGTTTTGTCTTCTGCAAATTCTGGAAAATAAACCCTTGAGTTGGACAAAACAACTTCAGCAAAGGAACTGTGTCTACTGTATCAATGGAGAGGGAGTTGTGCAGCTAAGGAAGAGACCACACTTAATCAGAGATCTGGTCTTAAATTACTTGTTCCTGTCATGAAGTTCTGCAAACTCCCTCTCTTTTTAAATTGCCCAAAGTGAAGGCTACAGCCAGCTTGTGTGCCTTGAAGATTGGGTCTTAGGGGACAGTTTGCAGTTGGCATCTGCTCCGTTCTCTCTAAAGGTATATGACTGTGATCCTAAAGCTGCCAGGTTCCTCTGGGCAGGTTCAGGGTGGTGCAGACCCCTTGCATGTGGATCCATACTGTGTCCTAAACAAAGTCTCTGTCTCTGTGTGTAGAAAAGCCTCCCTCATTTCCTACAGATGCTTTCTCACCAGCTTGCCTGCTCCTAGTTATGGGCTCTTCAGCTCATGCAAATCTAGTTAATTCCTTATTCAGAATTAAAGTGGTCGTAATTTGATTGAATTCTCTTTGCAGGTACATTAATACTTTACTTTTGATTGAGAGTGTTTGCAGAGGGGCTCTGTTAAATGATTCAATTTTGAAAGCTAATTCAGGTTATTGTTCTTCAGCATGTGTTGTTCCTCCCTTCCTGTCCTGTATGTTTGCTCAGGATTTTAATTCTTGCAGTATGGGAAAATCCTGAAATCATGAACCTTAGCCTGAGATAGCAAAAGCAAAAAAGGCTTAAGAGAGTAGTGAGGAAATGGCTTTGCTAACCCCATATTCACCTCCTGATATTGGATAAATTGCATGTCTGTGGACCCATCTGGCACTGCAGGGGAGTAATATCCTTTATGACAAAGACATTTTACTTAAGGTTTTCTTCCAGCTCTAGTCCAGAAGGGGGAAATTGATTTAGCCTGTGATGTTAGAAACCAAAATCAAGGAGTGTTGAGACAGAGGGCATGCTGCACTGTGACACCTTCTGTGCATTCAGACTAGAAACAGGATCCTTTCCCTATTGCGGTGATCTCCTCTTCACATCTGTTGCTCTCTTCTTACTCAGACACATGCGATGTCACATGTGCTGTGCTGACAGCACTGCAACTATTCTCCTGGAATCAAAGGACTCCTCATATGAGCTTCTCTGCTCTTGCTGTAAATGCCAGCCCACAGAGGACAAAGCTCTGGACTTGTTTCGTCCCAAGAGGAAGCCTTTAGAAGAAAAAGGTTTTTGCTGGAAGTGTTTGGGAACAGTATCCTAAGGGGAAATATTTTTTAATTCTGCTGATGCCAATCTGACTTGCTTTCGTAACTGGCAGCAGTTTCTATAAAGCTGGTATTTCAGAGTGAAAGGACAAAGACCTTTGTGAAGTTTGTTTTAGACCCTTTGCCTCACATGGGGAAGTGGGCACAATAAATGCATTATGCCTGTTGTATATCTGATGTGTAAAATGATAACGGCTTGTTCATAAAGTGCCAGAGGCTGTAGTCCATTCCTAAATAGAAGATTAGGGCTTAAAAATATTAGATCTTGAGATTCCACTCAGTAGTTATTCCTTTAAGAGACACCCTCATGTTAACAGCATTGGTGAATACTGCGTAGCTCCCTGGCCAACAACTTCTCTTTTCCTCTGATTCAGTGGTTGGAAGCTCCCTGTGGAGCAGGAGGGCTGCACAGCCAAAGATCATGCCTGGACTGAACTTCTAGATGAAGGATCTTGTTTTAATTTCTTTTTGCTCATTTGAGTTTATGTAGCTCATGTTGTTTCTTCTCTTCAGTAACCAACAGTCCCAGTGTTCATTACAGTAGTGTATCAGCCCTTCTTTCTGGGGAGTAGTAGGCCTGCCAAAGCTAGTCCAAAACTCTTACAGAAGCATGTTTTCCAGGGATAAGTGCTTCATATGAACCAAAATGTCTTGCCAAATTAGGTTGATTAGGGATGTTGTTTTGGAAGAAAATTAGAAAAAAATTCTGATGATGTCATTCCCATTTCACCTTTTGGGAATTGAAAGTTATTTTCTTTGGGTTTTTTTCTCTCTCTCTTTTTTTTTCCTTATAAATTGGAAGCAGCTTTTAATTTTAAAGCTTTTTTTGTGCATGTACAGCATATAACTGAAGTGAAAAACAGACATTTAGATTGAATTGTAATAATTTTACTGGAAACTCTTTTATAAACTTCCATTCAGATTTGGCAGAAAGCTGAAGGTTTGAAAACTCAGAACCTTTCATGAAACCAAACCTCTGTTCTTCACACAGCTTTCATGCTTGTCCCTGCAGTGACTTCCACCTAGATCATTGCAGTGTACTGCAGTGAGGAATATATGTGCAGATCAGCAAAGGCTTCAGCCTAATGAGAAGTGTCTGGTCAACTCCAGATGAACATCTGTATTTTCACTTGTGTGATGCTGAAGTTTGTCAGTGATGATTAGCTGATAATATGATCCTGTTGTTTGCTGATGACACTGTCAAAATTATTGACACTCATGCTTGGAGTATGGTTGAAGTATTTAGTGTTTATTTTGAGCAATCATCTGACATGGAGTTTAAGAAATCCCTAATCTCTATCCTATAGGCTCATTCAAATCATCTGTCAGTGCAGTGCTATAAGTACACCACAGGAGAACTCGTCTAAAAAAGCAACTGAAGTTGACTTTCTGTGCTATTAAAGTGTGCGAAATTTTATCTCTTGAAGCTTGGACTTGGCTTGTGAAAGTTGTTTCACACAGTATGCAAGTGGAACTCATTCCATGACTATTATGGGAGCTACATTCATGGGTAACTGTTAATACTCCTATTTCTCTCTTTTTTTCTGATGAAGTCTCATGGTTTTTCCTTTGTATGTTGTATCTTCTCCCAAGACTTCAGGGGAACAAAATATACGCACAAGCAGATGTGATTCTTTGTGCCTGCTGTCACAAATACTCCCCTGAAAAATCGTAATGGGAGGGATGAAGATTGGTGCGTTCATTAGGAGAAGCAGCTTGCTAGCAGCAAAACATGATGTGGAACCTCCTCCTTCCCGAGGCTGATGGTTCACATTCAATTGCACATTTGTACTCTCCGAGGGATTAAAAAAAAAAAAAAAGGCTCCCGAAGGCTCCCGCAAGGCCAGGATACCCATTATGAAGCTATCAGGCTGGAAAGCTGCCATTTGTTAGATTAATACAAGCCTGGTCAATTTTTCAAAACATGTATTATAAAAAGAACAATACTTAGTGTTTTATATTTTCAAGGTGCTTTCAGCCATTCATGAAATCATCCTCAGAGATACAAAAGATGTGTTTAAGCAGAATTTGGAAAGAAAGCATTTAATTCAGGATTTATTTAGTTATTGTAGAAACCAGTAAGACTCTGGTTCCCAGACATTTTTAACTTTCTTCCTTTCTCCTTGTTCCTACTGTTATCTGTATTTGAGACAGTGGGAGGTGCCGAAGAGAGCCACTGTGGGAAGGTGGCAGGGCAGACGGTGCTGTGGTTGGTGGAATTAACTGGGAGAGAAGGTGCCCTGCAGAAGAGGGATGTTTCAAGCCTGTCCCGAGTGTTGCTTCTCATCCAGCTTGGCCTGATTCCCCATCTCTGGGGAGTCTGGAGTGGCCTCCCAGGCTTGCCTGAGCCAGAAGTACTCTGCTGTACCTCTTGCTTTAGACTCACTCACTTTCTTCATTTTCCAGCTTTTCCTTCCCCGAGGACCAAAGCGCAGGAAGAGGTGGTGAGGTGGGCAGCTGCTCTGTCACCTGAGGTCGGGAGGGACTTCGAGTACCACCAAGCCAGGAGGTGCATGGGTGGAAATAGCAGTAAAGGGGCTTGAGGTGGTGCCTTCTCCTCTAGATGTTCTGTGTATTTCCTGCTGCCTTTCAGTTTCTCGGCTTCTTCATCTCCTGGCTTGGCTTGGCTGTAGGTCTGCTGCTTCTGTTGTTTGAGCATAATGATCTGTGCTGAGAACAAAAATTGCATGTGAACTGTGCTTTGTCCATCGCTGTGCCAGTGCAGGAGTGTCCAGCAGGGAGCAGAGCTGCAGAGACGGGCTGACCTTCCATTGCACCTTCCATTGCAGCACAGAGGGGAATGAACAATCACCAAACTACGTCAAATGACGTCTGGTACAAAACACGCTTTGCTTTGACAATTGCCCTTATTTTGGCATTAACGGATTAGGGGAAAAACTGTCAGGGTATTGGAATAGGAAGTTAAAGACCGGAAAAGTGGAAAATGATGCTTCAGGTGACAATGAGATAGGGCATTCAGCACCTTAACACAACTTTTAGACTGGTTGGTGAGTTGCTTCATTCTTTGTGTTCTTTTCAGCTTATGAAATGATGCAGAGATTAAAGATTTTCACACTCCTTTCTCACAGTTTTAGCCATTTAATAGAAGCACTTTACAGGTGACTCAAGGTTATTACTTAGCCTAAGAAAGTTGGCAGCATGAAAAGTTTTTATGAAATTTTTCTTACATGTTTAGAATAGTGATAAGCATACAGTATTTTATATACAGTATGTTTTAATGGTCTATATGTGACTGCCTGGAAATAAAACCCCCTGGGAAAATCTCACACTGCTAAAGGTGTTTTTATTCTATATCAGAACGTTCCTTTCTCCAACCCTCTTCCCCCAGTTCTAAGATTTTTCATTGAATGGAAAGTAGTTTTTGAGACATTCAATATTTTCATTTTACTAATATAAAATCATAATCTTGCAGGTTTTGGTGCAATTGAAAATCAAATAATGGAAACAAAATAACATTAAAAATTATTTTTTCAGTACTTGTCAAGGGACTTCAGTCATTGAACTATTCTTGCAAAAAGTTTGGACTTTTGATAAAACTACATTTCCCACAGAGAATGTAGTTCTGGCTCAGTTTGGCTTTCTATGACTAGTGCTAGCCAGCAGCAATCCTATTGACTTTGCCTAAGATCGGGGGTTCAGTTTAAAGCAAAAGCTTCAGTGTGTTTACATGTTTGTGCATTTCTAAGAAGGATGCTTTATGTAACTTCAGGGACCTTATCAGCAAGAAAGAATAAAGAAACGGAACCAAATTTGTGCTACTGAGTGGAGTGATATGCAGAACAATGACAACGACAAAATTACATATTGATAGCATTGGCAAGTATGATTTTTTTTTTTCTTGCAGTGTTGTTGTAATAACCAAAATTAATGCTTTTATGCATCATGATAGTTGAAACCAGTTATTAATTTGGCAGTCTGATAAGGAGAAAGAAAACTGATCTATAATAGCAAAAATGAGCGGTCTTGGATTTTTTTTTTTTATCCCTGGCGTAGGTTACAGATTCCAGTCCGTTCATTCTTTAAGCTTATTTTTTATTGCTAGCATATCTTTATTCTTTCTTTTTCTTTTAATTTGAACACTTAGAGCAATATTTTTACTGTCTATAAATGAACGTTTCTTTCAAATATGCCCTGATGTAAAATGCTGAGAGGGTTAGCTTTGGCTTTTTTCTTTACCTACTGTGTACTTTTTCTGACATGTTAGATTAAGTTTCAGCCGCAGGCCAATCTGTCAAAGAAACAGAGAATGTCTCCTGCTATGACAGATTTGCCAGAGGCTGAGGTTTGAAACAAGCTGGGTATTGCTTCTTACACAAAAGTAATTTCTCCCTACTGAAGAGAGCTATCACTGAATCAGCTGAACAGAAGCCTCTGACTTGCATTACTAGGTTCTGATCAGAAAATCTGCAACAGGCATTTTTTTTTAATAAACTTATATGCCACAAAGGAGCTCCGACAGTATAACTGTGGGAGAACTTTCAGCAATAAAAGGTCAAAATAATTTCCTCAAGGATATCAGGAATCCAATATATATTTAAAAAAAACTTTCCCTGGTTGACTTCAGTATTGTTATCATATTGGATGAATATACTGCTGCAAAGATAGACCCATAGGTCAGACTACAACATACAGACAGGACCTACACTATCATCCTAACATCTGCTCCAAAAATAACCACCCCACTCCTTAAAACCTGACTCAATTTACTGTATGAGCCGAACGAAATCATGCCCTCTGCACCCCAATTGTCCTGCCTTGGCTGTAGCGCTGGGGGGCTAGAAGGTGCTGTGCATCCTGAGCTTCCCTTTGCAGCACAGCTTCTTCCAAAGGGATATTGATAGCCAGCTCTCAAGGCAAGTCCAACTGTGTAACAAAGCCTGGGATTTTTGCAGAAATGGCTAAACAAGAATATCTATTACAGGCGTCCCCTAAGAAGCAATCTAGACGATTGCACAACAGCTACACTGCTGCTGGGCAGCTCGCGGGGTGAAATGTAGTCACGGTTCATTCAGTCGGGGCCCCTTCTGCGGCGGACTGCTGTTTTCTCTCTTCAGGACTTGCTGGCAGAAGGCGTGTGGCTATTACAGGGAGCGTTAGGAGAGAAAAAGGAGGATTAGGCTGGGAGCCCCCGCTGCCTCTTTTGCCTTCTGTGATCTGAGTGTTTGACACCGTGAGCAGTGCACTGTATAAACTGGGAAACTGCATCAGCCTTTTGTTTTACCAGATTTTAGTACCCCTTCCATGTGAGCCAGACTCTAAGATAGTGTAAGAAGAATGTTTTATTGCTCTTCATGAAGGAATTAATAGGTACCATCCTCAGGCGTGTGTCATAAAAAAGAACTGACTTAGACACACATAATGGAGCCCTTCTGGCATTGGAATAACTGAAGCTATGCCCATTTCCACAGACTAATTTAAATCAGAGCAGCTGTATTAGGTTATGCCAGCCAAGGATCTGGCCCTATTAAATTGGAATGATAAACCATGCTAATGTTAACATTTTCTACAGAAATGTATGTCTCTGCCATTTTACCTTCTGATCACAAAGTTCATAAGCTGCTGCTTGTAATTTAAACTCCCCTTTATGAAGTGGAATCCATATTTGGATCTTACTTAAAAAAAAAAATAATATATATATATACACTAGTAAATGTTGTCAACAGTAAATAGATTATGATATTAATTCTTAGTGTAGTTCCCAGAGGTTCTGGTTTCCTGTCACAGCTGTAGGGTAGTTCAGAGGGCTGTGGGGAGGTAGGAAGTATAGCTCAATACTATTTCTTTACTAAAGTTCTTGCTGCCATGTAGCGTCCCTGGGTGTGTTTTAAGAAGAAAACACTGCTCATCCGATGTCATGTGGTAGGCTTCTGAGGAATAAAAAACCCTAGAAGTTTGCAGGTTTAAAAGTTCAAGGAACACCAAAACCAGGTTTCATATTTACCTGAAGTTGTGGAGGATGAAGTGTCATGTGGGTTAGGGATCTCCTCTTGCCAGCTCCCCACATGGGCTCCTGCCATGTCACTGGATGTTGTAGAAGAGGTGCAGGAAAAGAGGATGTCTCTTTTTTTTCTTTTTGAGCTGTCCAAAATATAAGCAAAAGAATTAAGCAAGTAGTGTTTTCACCCTGAAAGCTGGGTTCAGTTTTGGTACCTTGTGGTATTGCTGGTGATGTAAAAATACAGTTGTGGTGGTTGGACCCACAGTGGGACCATGCAGTTCTGCATTCACTTTCCCAACCTGGTGAGATGCCATGGGAGACACAACAAAGAGGGCACAGGGTTAGGAATGAAGGACAGGGAGGGCTCACTCACCAGTTATGGTCACGGGCAAAACAGGGGAAGAAAAGTCAATTTAATTAGTTGCAAATCATCTGAGTAGACAAAACAACCACATCTTACAACACCTTTCCCCACCTCTTCCTTCTTCCCAGGCTCAAATCACTTTGCTCCCGATTTCTCTACCTTCCCCCCACCAGTGGCACAGGGGGGCAGGGAAGGGGGGTTCAGTCAGTTCACCTCTGCTGCTCTTCCCAGCATGGAAGTCCAAGAACAAGATGTTCCAACATGAGCTTCCCATGGAGTCACGGACCCCTTTGGGCTCAGCTCCCGGCTCTAGCATGGGGGCATCCACGGACTACAAAGTCACCCCCCACTCTGAGGGTCCACTCCCTGCTCTGGCTTGGGGTCACAATTTCAGTCACACTTGCCTCAGGCTCAACTTCTCTGATCCAGCATGGGTCCTCCATGGCCTGCACGTGGGTTTCTGCTCCGCCATTGATCTCCATGGGCTGCACGGGACGTCCTTTGTCTTTCTCCTACTCCATCAGGTGAACTGGCTGTGTGGATCTGTCTCTCCTCCTCTTTCCTCTGGCAAGGAAGCTCTCTTCTATCTGTCCATGCTTTGTTTAGGCTCATGATCCTCTTTTATTTGTCAATCACTTCTCCTCCAGGTACCACACCTTCTTCCTTTCAGGACAGTCCTTCCCCTCACAAATATGGATTCGCAGAGATGTTTCTCTAGTGCTCACTGGCCCAGCCTGGGATGGTGGGGAGGTGTGTCCACTTTTGGAGCCAGGGGAGCTTTTCTCTCTTATAAGGTTGCCCTTCCTCCACTACCAAAAAAATGTCTTTTCTCCCCCACAAAAAAACAAACCCAGCACAACAGTGAATTCCAGGACAAAATAATGGGAGAGAGGAGACAGAAACGTTTTCACCTACAGGAAGCACCTGCTGGAAGATCATAGCTAGAGACTTTCTTTGACAGAATCATGTAGGGCTGTTTTGTTTTGAAAGCGTGCAGGGCTTTGCTGACAACTGTATAGGAATGTGTTTGTAAAAGAGCTGTCATAGGAAATGTGTGGCAGCTTGTTTTAAGTATATGCCACCAGATGCTGAGGGAGGAGGGGGTGCACACTGAAATGGCTTTGAAGGCAGATGACTTTGGGCACAGAAGGCCCCTAAGAAGTCTTAGTCTTTAAATGTACAGGATTTGCCCTTTGCAAGTCCTGACAAAGAACACTGAATTGTAAAGCTTATTCAGGACAATTTTATTTTAATCTTAAACAATGAGAAAAAGAATCTGTAAGCACATAAACACTGAGGATCTGCTTGGAGTTTCTCGGGAATGATGCTGAAGTTCTGAGTTTGACAGAACTAGGAGAGTTTTTAATTAAAAGCAGTGCTAATATTTTATACATCTTGGCATTTGTCCACTTTTGCTTTGTTGTAAGTTACTTCAGAGTAGGGGAAAAGTCATCAAACTTCATGGATAATGAGATTAAGGAAGATCTTTTTTAGCTACAAACAGCCCAATCTGATCCAGCAGAAAAGTTACTTTAGATTAAGACCCAAAGGAGAAAATAAAAAAAACCTTTCTGGGTTGCAATTTTACTTGAGAGTTCTAGTGCCATATCAGTCAGTTGTATGCTAGCCATGCTCTCAGTTTGAAAATGAAGGAATTTTAGAGTAGTTCACTGGATTGGGTTGATGGGGGGATTAACCTCTACCCTCCACTTCATTCACTTCAGGCAATGCCTTATAATGTTTTGTGGACCTCAGTCCAAGTCCTACAAATTCCAAATTTATTTGCTTTTTGGCAAACATATGAGGTGACAGGTTACAGGTGCTGTTTTTTGCTGGAGGTGGGAGTCAGCAAAGGATGGAGTAATGTTTGGCTTCAGTTATTTTTGCTCCCTTTTCTGAAGCTGGAACACAAATGAGAAAGCTTCTCACCTGCCTAGGAGGGTCTAAGAAATTGTAAACCAGCTGGGGTCTTGGTCTGGGCCCCTGAACAGAAAGGTATAAAGGAGAAAAGTGCACGGTAGGATTCTTCAAGTGAGGTGCTCCATGCTGGAAGTAGAGAGAAGCAGAAAGATTAATGTGGCCCTTCCACAAAGGAGACGTGTGCAGAACAGTAATTCGCTGTGGAAGAAATTAACTGCAAAAGGCAAAGCAAAGGAAAGGCTGAGCCCTGGGCTCTAGCACAAGTTCAGGGCGGTGCCTCTAAAGAGCCAACTTGCAGTTCAGAGGTTCTCAACACACAGCACCTTTTTGCTGCTTGCTGGGCTGACCTATACCAGCCGTGTCCGGGTGTAGAATACATGTCTAAAAGGGCTGTTGTAGCCATTAGGTTTACCGAAAGAGAAAAAACCTCGCTCTTTCTTCCTTCATCCCATCTACAGGAGAGCTGGCAAAAGATTTCCCTTTTGTCCTTAGGTGGTACTGCAGCGCCTTAATGCAGCTACAATTTTTAGCCCACTGCCAGTATATACGTGCCTGAAGTCAGAGCTGAGCAGTACAAGCCATCTTGCTGACAAACGCACCAACCTGGAAACTGTACCATATGTCACAGCTTTTTACTATTAAAAAAATCCAGCAGAGACCTGGGAGGAGAAATAAGAAAAAAACTACCTGAATTAAACGTAGAGATTAAATCCTTGATGCAAAATGCATGCTGTGAAAATGTCTCCAGCCTTGCAAAACTGCAAACTTGATAGATCTCACAACCCCTCGTTTGTATTGCCGCAGTTCTCTGCAGTTTTAATAACCGCATGCAGGAGGGCGTGCACAGTTACCTTTACAGTAACACTGCCATCAGGAGACATGCAGCTCGCCACTGATACACCGAATCTACCCCGTTCATCCTACTGCAGATTATCTGCAAATGGCCTTTTAATCTTTTTATTGATTTAGTCACCATTGGAATTAATCAAACAGATAAGTTATACTGACGTGGTTTAGTCTAAATTCTTTGTGGTGACTTCTACTTTACAAAATTAATTGCTTGTGGCAAATACTGATTGCTGTTGGTTGGACAGGGCACCTGATGTCTGCTTGTGAACTGGAAGGCACCTTACGCTTCTGCCAGATGTTCAGTGTGGTCACACCACTTATGTGCAGACTCCATTGCCACTGTGATTTTATTCTCCTGAGTGTCTCTAGGACCACAGCCTTAGCTCTTCAAACAGGCTGAATGGAAAAGGTTGCAGAAAACAATAAACAGATGTTGATGGTGGGGGCTTTTGTGCTTGTTCTGCCTGCTGCTCTCACTGCTGTGCTGTGGAGTGTTAGGAGATGAAATAGCACTTTTAAAAAACAAATGAACAAAGTAAATGTTGTGCTGTGATACCCTTGACTGGGCTTTTTAATAGTGTTTGTTTGCTTACTTGCTAATTTGCAGGGTCTGGTAATTGGCGATTTGACTCCCAGTCGTTAGCGTGAATTAGTGCAGTTCTATTATATCAGAGGGACAAGCAAGTCAATAAGAAGGAGAAGCATCCCGTGCTATTGAAGCTGCAAGAAAATGGCCTGATGTCTTTGCACTGCATAGTGTGGTACTTATCTCAAAACTATTTCATATCAGATTAGTTCTTGGTTCATTCCCTTGCATGTAAATAACTGTCCAAAAAAAGGAGTTTCTCCTACTCTTTAGTGAAAGTGATCTTTTGTTATTGTTTATTTGAATATCTCCATTGTGGGCCTTTTATCATTTTCATGATGGTGTAAGAAATTTGTAATCTATGTAGCATCTGCACAATGTTTGCTGAAAATTAAGCTGGTTTACAGCATTATATTTTAGATCTGTCATAGCAATTTCAGTGCTGATGTTCTTTCACTTTAACCAAATTATTCTGAGGTTTTTATGTGTTGAGGTTTTTTTTTTTTTAAGAGAAAAGGGACAGGGAATGCTGTCTCTTGACAAAGTCCTTAAAACATCCAGTTTGAAACTTGGTATCATCATTGTCTTACAAAACCTATCTGGCTTTTCAAAAACCCTGGTGGACAACACTTCATGTGTCCCATCGTCAAGCTGTCATTCCTACCCAACACTTTGCATGAAAGGATGCCATCCAGGGGGACCTTGACAGGCTTGAGAGGTGGGGCCTGTGCTAACCTCATGAAGTTCAACAAGGCCAGATGCAAGGTCCTGCATCTGGGTTGGGGCAACCTCAAGTACAAATACAGTCTGGGCAATGAGTGGCTTGAGGCCAGCTCTGAAGAGAAGGACTTGGGAGTGGTGGTAGACGAGAAGTTCAACATGAGCCGGCAATGTGCACTTGCAGCCCAGAGGCCAATAACCATATCCTGGGCTGCATCAAGAGAAGCGTGGCCAGCAGGTCGAGGGAGGGGATTCTCCCCCTGTACTCTGCTCTTGTAAGACCCCGTCTGGAATACTGCGTCCAGTTCTGGAGTCCCCAACACAAGAGAGACATAGACCAGTTAGAATGAGTCCAGAGGAGGCCACGAGGATGATCTGAAGGCTGGAGCACCTCTCCTATGAGGACAGGCTGAGAGGGTTGGGGCTGTTCAGCCTGGAGAAGAGACGGCTCTGGGGAGATCTTACAGCAGCCTTCCAGTACCTGAGGGGGCTACAAGAAAGCTGGGGAGGGACTTTTCATAAGGGCAGTTAATGACAGAACAAGGGGAAATGGCTTTAAGCTGAAAGAGGGCAGGTTTAGATTGGATATTAGGAAGAAATTCTTCACTGTGAGGGTGGTCAGACACTGGAACAGGTTGCCCAGAGAAGCTGTGGATGCCCCTTTCCTGGAAGTGTTTATGGCCAGGTTGGATGAGGCTTTGAGCAACCTGGTCTAGTGAAAGGTGTCCCTGCTCATGGCAGGGCAGGTAGAACTAGATGATCTTTAAGGTCCCTTCCAGCCCAAACCATTCTATGATGATCTTTCAGTCATAAATATAGTGATGAGAGATTTCAGAGAAATTTCTTTTCCAGTACTTACTTGTTTTCCTTGGAGAACCTGAAAGGTCATTTGTTGTCATAACCTTAAAAGGAAAATACTGTTTAAAAGCAAGACATTAAGTAATCATTCTTTATGATATCTAACTGGTTTATAAAATAAAGATCTCCAAAGTTTCAATCCATGAATGCATACTGGATAAACTAGACACATCCATGTATGTAAGTAGTCAATCCTCTTTTGCTGGAAGTCAAGAGAATAGTTGCTATTTTTTTCTCTCAAGAACAAGAGTAATTTGTGGGGTGGTTCTCTGGACTCTGTTTATTCTGTAAGAAAAGAGGGCAAAGGAGTAGAATAATACATCTGAGGAACAGAATCACTAAAATGAGATGTTGTGCTTGCCTTAAAATTATTGCTGCCAATGAAACTGTATTTGTTAGTGCAATTTTTTTTTGCTGTTCAGAACCCTCTAATTGCAGGTTGTGCTCCTGAGGCTAGTGACAGACAAGGTTATCCAGTGCTTGGAGTTGGTTCCCCTTTCCATCTGTCACTTGATCCTCTCTTCCTATAGATACCAGATGAATATTTCCTCCTCTTTTTCTAGCTCCCTTTATTCTATAAAATGTTGATGCATAGTTTCCTATTTAAAATTCCTTATATAATATAAAGCAGCTTGAATACAGAATACATTTTAGTCAGAAGCAACTTTATTGTCTTTTATTGCTCAACTGACCAAGGAAGAAGACAGTAAGGTGAATTTCTCCAGGTACACATTATGATTAGCTGGAGGTGCAGGCAGGTTCCTCTCCTTCCCCTCTAAGGTTGGTTATGGGCTAGTTTATACAAGTTTTACTGGCCTGATTTTTGGTTTTACAGTTAAAATTTCCCCTTCATTCATGGTTCATTGACAGAAGTAGAATGGGTTATACTGAAGCAGTTTAAAACCATGAACACCTGGGAATGGAAGGGGATGAGTTGCAATCTACTGTTAAAATTGCATTGGAAAATGTTTTTGTTTTAGTGAGAGTTATCTAATATACTTAGCTGGGAGATTTTTCTGTTTCTGAATGAGGTAGACGGTTTTATTGCTACCATATGTCTTAGCTTCTTCTTATCTGAGCTTTATTATACAACCTCCATTATCACAGAATCTAAATGATGCACACTTACTAATGGACTGTTTTTACCATTTGTCTGCGAGGCCATTATAAAGATGGAAAACAAGATCACTTGACTGGTTAAGGGCCATGTTTGGATCACCTAATAGCCATGACTGGTTTAGATATACCAATTAATAATGAATTAAGTGTAGGAAAGCAGTTGGTGATTGAGACTGCCAGCCCTAGACTGTCTGCAGGCAAGCAGCAAACTGAGGAGCCAATGTTTGGTGGTCCCAGGTGGAGGGTTGAGTGAGAAACCTTCAGTACATGGTCTGAGCGGTGCCTCGGCCTCAGTCTCAGGCACTTGGTGGAGCTGAGGCTTGAACCTGAGTACATGTCTGTGAATGTCAGAACATCCATCCTGTCTGGTAAGGACCCTTCGTGTCCAGCTTCATTTTGTAATTTCAAACAGGAGAATGGTGTTGTCTGGGAATGTTGCCCTAACAAAGTGCAGGGTGTTTCTTACTGTAGTTACATGTATATATTATGCTTTGGTTTCCCATATCATGAAAACGTTGTGCTGAGGTTTTTCTCTGGGTGTTCCCAAAACTGCAGATTGGTCTATTGGGATGACAAAGAACTGTCAATTTCATTAATTTATTTTTTCATATTATAGAAAAAAAAAAAAATCAATGTGGCCCATGCTAGTCAGAGGAGATGTTTCACAAGAGCCTGCCAGAAATGACTAGGCTTTCACTAAGCTTAAAGGGAAGCTGGGCTGGATTACAGTGGATGTCACAGAGCTTTTGATTCCTTACTGCAGAAGGCAATCAAGGCAGCCCAGGGCACTGGGGAACAGAAATGCACAGTGAATGCAGACTTCCAAATTAAACTGTTTTACATGTGCCTTTAGGTAGAAGATGGGTGAAAATTCACCTTCCCAATGGCACTCTGACGTAGAACGAGGCATGCTGCATTGCTGAACTGCTTGTTGTGTTTGCAGTGTCTTTGGGGAATCATCTTTTTATGACTTTTTTTTTTTTTATGATGGGATGGGGCAGAAGGGATGAGAAGCATTGTCAGATTCTATCAGCCCTTAACCTAACTAAACTGGACAAGTATATATATGTGTGTATATGTATATAAAAAATGTATGTATGCATAAAATTATCGTTCCACACTTGTAGACATTACAGTGCTTCCTGCTGCAGCACTTTAATATAACTACTGTGGTGGTTACCCAAGTACGTGTATTATAGGGTGTGTTCTCCTGTGTGACTTCTTTGTAAACCTTTCTAGTGTGCATATCTGTTTCTTTGTTCCATCAGCCTACACACATCCTGGCACTTTCTTCATCCTTTAAAAAATACATTGGAAACAATTTCATTAAAGTATAATCCTGTCCAGTCTGTAAATGCCCTGTCTGTTCTTCTAATGTCCTGGTATCTCATAGGTTGGTCTGAATAGGTTTTGTAGACAGCACATCTGCTGGGGTTCAGTGGGTTCAGAGCACAGTGCTGTTTCGACTGCACCACAGCCAGGCTTGTAACAATGTTCTCTATTCAGACTATTCAGACCAAATATATTAACGTTTTAAATGATACTATGATAGACCTAAAAAGATGAGTGGAAAAAATGTTATTGGTGAAATAATGTGAAACTCCTGCACAGCATCTGTGCCAGCTTTTGGTTTCATAGTTTAACTCTGATTTGCAGCTATGGTAAGTATGGTGTTTGGCCAATGCCTGAGGCAAGGTTTGATGGTGTGGGCAGGATTAGGGGAATATCTGCTTCGCTGTTCTGTGTCTTAAGAAGATGGCATCTGTCCTGCAAGATTCTTCAGGAAACATTTGTGCAAGCAAAGCTACTTTTCTTTTTTTAATGGCTATTTTTAATTCAAGGTTGAACTTCAGTAATGGCCTTGGCAGGGGAATAGTTTCTCTTTTTTTTCCAAATATATACCTATGCTTTTTCAAACTCTACATTATCCCTGGTAGTTTTGTTGAGTGATATTTTAACTATTCAAAAGCTATTTTACTATTTCAAGTACTGTGATACTCACTCATGTGATATGTCACCTGTAGTCACTAAATTTTAATGCACTTCTCAAGTTTGTTTGGTAGTGGCCTTGCTCCCAAGGGTCTTGCAACTCCTGGTTAGAATTTGCAGAGTATTTCCAGCTTCTGAATTTCAGGGTGGCAATGTAAATGCTTCCTCAGTAGGACATCTATGACCCTTAACTCACTGGACCATATCTGAAAGATTTGAGAAGACTCTTCATTTCTTCAGAGCTCATGAATCCAAGCAGGTATTAAACCCTGAAAACTGAGGAAGCTGTTATGAAGGAACCAAACTAAAACTTTGTTCCCCAGCCAAGGACAGTTTAACGTTCATATTAGCATGTTTTAGACAATGGATAGCTTGATGTCTGAAGTCATAAATTTTTTAAAGTAGCCATCCTGTGTCACATTTCTTTTTGATCTGCGCTTAAATTTTCATTTACTTTTATATGTTGCTGGCTGAGGGCCACTAGTTTTCTGTCATGAGAAATGGTTGCTGAATTAGATTTGCTTTTTTTCCCCAGCTCTGAAGAGATGTGCATTTTCAAAGCAGGTGTTTGGTTCAGAATAAGAGAGGAGATGGTTCTGTGGGGAATACACTTAGCAAAGTAATGCCATAAATAGGTCTTGTGTCAGTGTTTGCTGTAATGTCTTGATATGTGTCATCATGAATTATATATTATTTCAGATTTATCACTTCTTCCACTGATAAGGGACATTGCTTCTTTGAGTGAGTTTTCTTCATGGCTTAAAAGATTTACAGATACATTGAAATTCCTTGTATTGAAGATTCACATGAACTTTGGAAACTTGAGATAAGAACTATAAATCTGCTATAAACTAGGAAGCCATCTCTCAAAGTGTGTATTTATTGACAGAGTTTGTACTAGCTTTTCTTCTGCTTCTCATTTGTGTGCATCAGAAGAGGTTTTCTTTGCAACAGTTTGAACAAAAAGTGAAAAACTTCATGTGGCTTGTACAATATACAACTAATTTGTCAACAAAGTAGTAGTCTTCATTAGAGCATCACCAAGTATTGCCTCAAAGGGGCAATTGAGGAAAGGGTATTCTCCTGTAAGTGTCTCGAGTACTGCTTTTAAGTTTTGTTCTTTTGAAATGCTGTGCCGTTGGGGGTGTTTTTAAATACATGTCTAGACATCACTCCTTATTTTGGAGCTCTAAAGCAACATTATTAAAATTCTGGGCTAGACAGCTTCAGTTAATTTAATTTCTTTATGCAAAGTTGGCTTCATTCAGGCACATTTGAAAATAAGATCACTTAGTGGTTGGCATAAGGGCAGTGGGCAGGGAAGCCACTATTAAGCTTTCATCAAAAAACACCAACTCTTCCTCTTAGATAGAGGGACTCATAGCATACCCTTGATCTAACCTGCACAGACCTAACCTGCAAGATCTACCCAAGATCTAACCTGCATAGGAGAGCACTTGCCACTGGATCTCCAACAGGAAAATTGTATCTGAGGAGATAAATACATAAGCAAGGCCCTGGACTCCAGACCTTGAGCAGATTCATGCAAGGAGATTATGAAAGCTGTGTAAAAACATTTTTTTTCCTAACATTAGTAGGATTTTAATCAGTTACTGACTATGATACACCTGAACTTGATTTTTGAAATCTTAAACTTTTCAAAAATTTTAAATGAAGATTGGGCTATAGAAATGAATGAGTGAAGAAAACCTCATTTCTAGTGGCTATTTTTCTCTGATCCCAATTGAGTTGCATTTTTTTGCCTCCTTCTAAATTCTTTTATTTTATAAAATATTGACACACAAATTGGTATTGAAATTTTGTAGCAGTATTTCATAACAAACAGCTTAGATACAAAATCTGTCTTCTGTTCAGGTCTTCTTTCATTCCATTTTATGGTTCAACTGACCTACAGATAAGACTCGGATGACTTCCCCTGGGGACCTATTAGATCCAGCTGGAGACTTCTCGGTATCGCTCCCCTGCCTTTTACCCAAGGGCAGCTCAGGGGCTGGTTTACTCCATTTTACTGATATGACTATGAAGTGAGTAATACAGTTTCACTTTTACCACTGCAGAGGTGCTTTGTATTGTGGTGACTTCATCTGCTGCATTGGTTTTGGCCACTGAAAAATGTGGCAAGGTGGTGTTTTAACTTTGTTCATATTGCCAAAATGAAAGATCTTTCTGCCAATATAAGCCTCAAGGCACAACCCCAGTATTAAAGCAGTAAGTTTTCCTCTTCATGCCACTCAGTTGTTTAGCAGCTGACACGGGCATTGTGGACAAACCTATTGAAACCTGGTTTGCACGAACAGAGATTCCCCATTACGATTGTGGGATAATTCAGATAAGTCATCTGTGATCCAGTTGTGCAGAGCAGGGAGGGATGAGTAGTAACGTATTGTGTGTGAGTGGCAAGGAATACTCAAATTTAGCAGCTGATAGTATGAAGAAAAGAATGAAGAGGTTGAAGAAAAAGAAGAAAAAGAATGTAGGAATACTTCCCTCACCCCCAGCTGCATCCAGAGCTTAAAATCCAAAGCTTTCAGATTCTGGTTATTTATCTATGAGATTTTTAAGGCCACTTGGTACTCAGGAAATATTGAAGCAATCTAAATCAAGATAGCATTGCTGCTTGTGCTTTCTAGTTACTAAAGACCTGACTTTTCAGCATCAGCAGATTCCTTGGCATCTGTGCATACTGTCCAAGGAAAGCAACAGTAACTTTAAGCTTCTGCTGTTCAGCCTGGGAGCTGCCTTCCTGAATGCATCTTGATAATTTTCAGAGCTGAGCTAGCTCCTGCCTGGCAAGTTTGCGTGTGTGCATCTCCCCAGAGATGTGAGGTTAATGCTGTGCATTGGTGTGTGTTGTGAGCTGTTTCTGTGCTTGTGAAGTCCAGGGCTGCTTCTGCATGTAGATCTCATCCAGCTGGAGCGGCCTCTTCCTTGCATAATGTTTAGGCTTGGATTGGGTTTTGCTTCTCTAAATAACTTCACTATCTGCTGAAACTTCCTAACTGCACTTCGAATGTTTGAATGAATGGAGGTTTTCTGATTTTAAGTGTCAGTCTCCCTTGTACTTCAGAAGATGCCAGACTGTAAAGGAGAGACTGAATCTTGGACAGTCATGGTTGAGCATCCAGTTTGCTGCTCAGTTGGGGATGAGTGGTAAACTCTAAGTGATGGGACACCACTACATGGAAAAATGCTGGTGCCATCTTTAGTACAATAGCAACACTCAGATGGTCTCATGTTATTAAATGGTATTAAATAATAGAATAAAGAAGTTTTGATATTTTAGTGTCTCTCACTGAACTTACAAAGCAGGAATGGTTAAGCTCTTTGGAGCTTTAGATCACACACACTGACTGGCTGCAGGGATCAAGAGGAATTGATTTTTGGCTACAGTAGGTGCCATAAGAAGCAAACAAGGATGTATCCTTTCTCCAATTGGTTATAAAGAATGAAAGCACTGTACAACAGTGAATTGGGCCAATGAAGAATTCTTATGTCTGTCTGAATATGTGGTGTATGTAGAAATGGAAGCAAAAGAAAATCTCTTTCTTTAGGGAAGTGTTTTTGCAACGGGTTGTTTTGTTGTGCTGCAGATCTAAACCTGGGTTAATTTACAGGGATGTCTTTTGAGATGGTCTTCTCCCAGGCATCCCAGCTCAGACTAAGAGTAAGTCGAAGCTGGTTTTACACTTTCTGTCAGACTTTTTGACTGTAATTCTGGCAGGAGACTCATGCAGACACAGTGGTCTGTCTGCATAGAGCTGCTTACAAAATCAGGACCTCTATTTTTTCATTTTGTCTTCCATAATTGGAAATAAATCCTCTAGATTGAAAATAGAATGTATTGCTTGTTGCATATGGGGGGAAATCTGACCGATGTAATAGTGTTGTATTTTTATATTTGCTGAGATGAATTGATTCACTTTCTTGCATTTCATTTGCAGAGCTACTTTCCAGCTCTGCTCAGCTGGACAAGATGAGGAGAATGGCATCCAAGTAGGAATTTTCTTACCCAAATCTGTTAAGCTTTTTTCAGCATTGCTGATGTGCAAGCTGCTGTTTTGTTCCAACACAGTATAGGAGACTTTAAATTAAGAAAACTATCACTGAATTTTTAAAGGCAGAATTTTTTATCCTAAATTTTAATGTGTTATATTTCTATGCTTCAAACCTGATTCTTCTTTGACTTTGTGCCAATATAACTGGCACCTTCACTCAATCCAGAGTTCACCCATCAGTAATTAGTTTGATGAAAATCAGCAAAGTGTCTGTTTTTCCCCTACTACAATGCATATGTTTACCATGCTAGTGTATTAATAACACTGATGAATTTGTCTGGATCTTGATAAATGCAGTGAGATAAAGGCTGTGCATGAGTATAAAAAAACCCCACAACTGCTGTAGGCTTAATCTCTTTGCCTAGCAAGAAGTAATTTGCATGTGTAGCCCACTGGCATGGATGTATTCTAGGTAGTCTTCTGTGTCAGATACAGAAGGTATGAATTATCACAGCCACTAGAAACAAGCCTTAGTGCTTTATTCAAGCTGGTGCATGATGTGCCTTTAGCTATGGAGATCCCTAGCGTGCTGCATGTGGGTGGCAGTTGTCTATTGGTGTCAGATATTTTTTATAAGCGGTGTACAGAGGAGTACACTAAAGTGTGGGACAAGAAATGTTATTTTCTTAAATGTTACTTCAACTTTTGCAGTAGTGAACTAAAACCAGTAAACACGAGGTGAGCCTGTTGCAAACTGATTCACAACTGATGTCCTGGCATTTGTGCAGACTGTCCTGGGGATGCACCCATGGGGAACATCTACAGCATGTTCTAAGCATCTGCAGGGTTGGGAGTGGAGCTGGCTGCTGCTTGCCCAGCTCAGCATGCAGGCAGACAAGCTGTTCCATGCATCTGTCTCCCTGCAGGAGTCCTCATAATGCTATTAGTCTCTGGAGTGCTTGTAAAGTCCAGGTTGCCTTTGCAGGTAGGTCTCATTCAACCTTAGGAGTCTCACTGCCCTTATAAAAATTAGGACTAGGGCTGTGTTTGTTTGCTTCTTAAAATGAAGATTTGGAACAGAAGATGTGGCTGTTGGAGCAGACCAAGCTCCAGGGCCTAGCTCAATGACTGTTTACACAGGACAGAGTAATCTGGCTGTGTCATTTGAAACAGGCGATGTGGGAAGAAGGTCCCCTCTGCATTTGTAGATTACTTGTTTTATTTTCTTTCACTGTGGTGATGGTCACTAGTGTTATGTAAAATATCAATTAATCAGACAGAAACCACAGGAGCCAGGGATGTTGAAAGCACAGCTATTTTCAAGAGACCCCCTAATGCCTTAAGGGAGTAAAATTTGGCAGACATTGTAGGTTTGCCATGTCCCTAGTCAAACAGTTGTACTGGTTGGCATGCTGATGGGAGTGTTATTGAATAAACATAATACGGTATTTGCTCTCTTATTTAAAACAAAAAAGTCAAATACACTGTTCAGAGAAAAAGGTTTTTTTTTTTTTCCTCTAGAACGTTTGTTTTGTTTGGTTTTGTATTTACTACTAGTATTGCATGGCCATGGGACTATAAACTTGTAAACTACCTGGACCCAAGAGGTGAGACTTTCCATATTTCACCGAGAGCTCTGTAAAATGGAGTCCTTCCAAATGTGTTCTCTGGTAGCTATGTGCCAAAGCCCTGATTCTGTGTGAACCGTGGTAATGGACTACTTTCCTCCTCAACCTTGCCAAGCTCTTTTTGTATTGTTTCAAGCCTCTTCTAAAATATTTTTTAAGTGTGCTCTTTCTTGGGCTCTTTTCACAAAGAACTATACTTATAAACTTGCCATGGAATTAAGAATAAGCATTGTAAAGCTAAAAATGCAAATTTCCATAACTTGCGAGCCAAAAGCACAAGCTATGTGAGGTACTTTGACCTCTCTAAACATGATGGTCTTAGATCAGGATTTGTGGACTTAGTTACAAGGATAACTTTAATCTTTGCATCATGGGAGTGGAAGTGTCATGCTGTGAGGATTCAAAGAGGTCTGGTATTTCCTGCAGTGGATCCTTGCACTCTAAAGGCTACAAAGCAAGACCTCTTATTTTTTTTTCCTGTGTAGAAGCGCTGGTTTGTGTGCCTGTTTTACTCTCTGAACAATGGGAATAATGAAAGAAGGTTAAGAAATAGGATGAAGCGTCACTGTGGCAGGTACCACACCTCTATGGGTTTCTGGCCTTTCCGACTGCGGTGTGACTTTTCTGCCCGTGGTGGGGATCCAGCGGTTGTGATTTAGTGCCTTCCTGGCACTCACACCTGTAGGTGGCAGCATCTTCCTGTTCTATGGGATGTGGTGGCCCGTTCCTGGGCTTCCAGTATGATTGGGAAATTGAAAATGAAAACCAAGATCTTCCCTCCCTCTTTTTAAGGTAAACATGCTGCTTTTCTACCATGTAAATGTGAGGCAGGGCATTTTTGACACCTCTGTCTGGCTTGTTCTTTCTCCATTTGCTTTAAACATGGCTTCTCCCTTTGGTTCTGAGTCAGTTTTTCTCCTTGTATTTTAATCCACTTTGTTTTCAGGCTTCCAAAGTCTAAGGTCTGTTTGAAGGTAGAAGCAGAGACTTGGAGAAGGGCTTTCTGAATTGCCATACTGACAACTTGGTAAGGAAGAGTGGTTAATGGGTATTGAGAAAACTATGCATTACTTCTCCTGTTCAAATACATGTAAAGTTGTTGGGCTCTGAAAAGGTCTAAAATAGCTGGAAACAAATCAACTAATGTTTTGACTTTTAACAATGTCATTCTGATTTCCTTAGGATCTTTGTGCTCTGAATTAAGACTGTTAGAAGAGAGGCATTGTTATCAACTTGAATAATAAATGTATTCCATTAAAATGTGAATCTCAATAAGAGCAATTAAATAAAAAGAGTCTTAAATTTATTCCAACGAGCGAAAAGGCAACAGAGCAATAGCAAGACAGTGAGAAAGTCGGAATAGTAAGAGAGCTAGTTCTAGAAAATATTGAGATGGGAGCAAGGATTTTTTTTTTTAATCTAACTGCTTTAACTACTGTTAAACTTGGGATGCTTTTTCATTAAAGCATCAAGTCAGATCTCTAAGGGAGAGTCCGTAACACTTGTACCATCGGGACACACTCTCATAAGGATCATTTTCCAGCAAAAAACACAGTGCAACTGCTGCTGTGCCTCATCACGGGGTGTTTAAATTGGAGTCTGCAAGAGGACTGAGTGTAGGCAGTGGCCAGAGACAGAGGGGATGGAAAGATGCTCACATGGCCACACAAAATAAGCCCAGTCAGCCAAGGAAGAGATGGAAGCAGGTGTCCGATGTCTCTTGTATTGGTTTTCTCTTCCCAGGGATTCCCTTTTCATGGAGGATTCACAGCTACACAATTAGAGCAGCCTTCCAGTGCATGAAGCAGCTATTCAATCTACCGTATTTCTCTACTGGTGGTGGGTAAAGTCACTGTTCCAGAAGGACACTACCAATATTGCTCCCGATAATACTGTATCTTTATCTGCCTGGCTGCTGTCCAGTAACTGCTGCTTATCTCGGCAATGATATCAGACTGCATCTTTTAGATTTGCCCATTGCATTGGAAAATGAGGCCCATGTGTGTTCTCTGTACCTGTATCAGGGATTGTATCGTACATACTACATCTTTTCTCAAAAGGAATGTAAACAGTACCCTTTTCTGGTGCAAAGGATCCATAATACTCCTCTACAGCTTGTCTTTTAAACTAAGAAATGCGACAATTTTGGATGTCTAACTAATTATGAAAGAAGCCTTCATAATGTGGAAGATCAATATTTAAAATACATTGTTCATGCTATCAGGATATGGCAGTGCATTTGTGACAGCAGCACAGGTTCAGCCTGCAAAATTCAAGTGCCATGTCCACTAGGAAGCAGAATGGTGCGCAACAATAGGTTAGTTGTGGATAGAAGGCATTTTTATCTAATGCAGCTCAATCTAGACTGTAACAGATTTGAAGTTCAGCTTCAGACATGGACTGTAGAATCCTTGGGAGGGTAATTAAAATACGAGCTCTGTCACCATCCTTGTATTTAAAGCCTCTTATTCTAATGTCTTGAAATGCACTATGAAAATGTTCTGCTGTAGGCTTCATGTTCAATTACTATCATCTGCCCAGCTTCACACCTCTGGTGTGTGCATCTTTGATGTGAATTACCAGAATTATCCTGCATGTGCACACATCCTTGTTAAAATGTGCGGGTCAGTGCTGCTGTCTCCTCTGCTAACAGCATGGGCTCTCCTCTATATCAACTGCCCTCTGTCAAAATTGAAATAATACCCCTGTCCAGTTTTAGTGTCATGCCTAGAAAGTACATTACACATGAGGAAGTGCCCTGCCACAAAGAATTGACATCAAAGTTAACACAATGCCATGTGCAGTGTTTGAGGGTTTGCTGTTTGCTTTGCTTTGTGTTTGCAAGGCATTTTTTTTCTCATACATAGGCTGATGGTTGGTATCTCTTCCAGATCAGAAAAGAAAGTGAGAGGTCCTCATTTTCTTGTTTGGTGGTGAGGTGAGTGTGAAGGTGCTTGACAAGATGAAACTCTCTCCTGTCATGTTAGTACAGTTGTCAAAAACTAACTGCTCCAGGCACCTTAATGACTCCCTAACAAAAATGGAGCTGGAGAGCCTAGTCTCCTCCTTGGTCTTATAGTAAGGTTGCGATGATGCATCTGTTCACTGTGTAACCATGTGAAGATGCCCAATAGTGGGACTCCATAGAGTTAGCTACAGTTTGTCATGATCTGATTCAGGCTAGAAAGCAGGAACAAATACTACTATGAATTAATTCCTAGTTATCTTTAACAGGGAAAATCCTTCATTATTTGTCTACTAGAACTGGAGAATCTGCAAGGCTTACCTTCAGCCTTTGTATCTTAATTCTTCAAAGCTCCCAGTGCCATCCTGGAACAGCAATATAAGTCTTGAAGGACAAATACAGTTATTAGCTGTGGTTATTTGAACATGTCAAGTTTCTTTGCATCACACAAGCTGAGTAGAGAGCAAAACATGTAGCTGTTTGGTGTTTAAAAGAATAAAGGTTTCAGGAGAATAATACTTAAGTGTCCTGTACTCTTCCCCTCCCAGCCCTTTTCGGTCCCCTTCTGTAATTCGTTGTACTCCCAGCATCAGTTTTATCACAGGGATGTAAAGTAGGAACAACTAGACCAGACTCCTTGATGGAATCTAGTCCTTTGCTGCCACCGTACCATGTAATCCTGTCAGTGAAGCTATTAAGTTCTGTCTTGCCACCTTTGACTTTTCTGTTTCCTTTTTGATGTGTGGAATTCACCTAGGCTTCCTTTGCTAATTATGCATAGCAACATCTCTGCACATACAAAACGAATACATGAAATACAAGTTTTAGTGCATGTGCCCAAGTTTGATAAAGCCTGTCTTCCACAAATTCAAGTTAAAGGGGAAAAAAGCTATTCTTGCTATGACTATTGTGATGTGAGGATGGGCCAAACTCTTTGATGAAGCTGAGGCTACCCTGCTTTTGCTGTATTTTGGTCTCAGAGTTGCTACTATGAAAGTGGTTTAACATCTTCATCAACAACCTGGATGTAGGGGTAGCATCCACCCTCAGCAAGTTTGCTGATGATACAAAGCTGGGATGAGTGGCTGACACACCAGAAGGCTGTGCTGCCATCCAGAGAGACCTGGACACATTGGAGAGTTGGGCAGAAGGGAACCTGATGAGGTTCAACAAGAGCAAGTGCAGAGTCCTTCACCTGGGGAGGAATAACCGCGTGCACCAGTAGAGGTTAGGGGCTGACCTGCTGGAGAGGAGCTCTGAGGAGAAGGACCTGGGTGTGCTGGTGGGCAGCAGGTTGGCCATGAGGCAGCAGTGTGTCCCTGTGGCCAGGAAGGCCACCAGTATTCTGGGGTGCATTAAAAAGAGCGTGGCCAGCAGGTCAAGGGAGGTTCTTCTCCCCCTCTACTCTGCCCTGGTGAGGCCACATCTGGAGTACTGTGTCCAGTTCTGGGCTCCTCAGTTCAAGAGGGACAGGGATCTTCTGGAGAGAGTCCAGCACAGGGCCCCAAAGATGATGAGGGGCCTGGAGCATCTGCCTTACGAGGACAGGCTGAGAGAGCTGGGACTCTTCAGCCTGGAGAAGAGAAGACTGAGAGGGGTCCTTATCAATGTCTATAAATATCTGAAATGTGGGGGCCAAATGGATGGGGCTGGGCTCTTTTTGGTGGTGCCCAGTGACAGGACGAGGGGCAATGGGCAAAAATGGGAACACCGGAAGTTCCAGACAAACTTAAGGAAAAATTTCTTTACTGTGAGGGTGTCAGAGCACTGGAACAGGCTGCCCAGAGAGGGTGTGGAGTCTCCTTCTCTGGAGATGTTCAAACCCACCTGGACACTTTCCTGTGCAACCTGCTGTAGGGAACCTGCTCTGGCAGGAGGGTTGGACTAGATCTCCTGAGGTCCCTTCCAACGCCCACCATTCTGTGATTCTGTGATTTGAAATAAAAGCATCTTGTGGAGAATGTCATATTATTTGTTTCTTTACTAATTATACTTAATGCTTTTTTTGAACACAGTGTAGTAAAATACTCTGTTCAGTAATTTAGTTATTGTTATCAATCAATTGTCATGTGAATTAATTCTGAATTATGATTTCTTGATAAAATCCAGATGAATGTGCAATTCCTTTTCATTTACATTTAGGTATATAACACGACACTAATTTCTCTGTCGAGCTACACAACTGGTACAATGAATGTCCCTCTTGGTACCTCTCCAGTTTGTTGCAGAGGGCAGAACTAAGATGTGGAGACCCATTTCTTGTGAATTGTTTTATTCCAAAAGATAAAATCTTAACACGTTCTTGACTGAAAGGTTTTTCACCAGAAAATCCCAACTCAGCAACGATAATCATGGAACCATGGTGGTTCCATCAGTGTTTGACAGTAAGTCATGCTTTGTTGATAGGGAAACATTTGTGTCTTTCACAATTTATAGTTAACATGAAACCAATACTGAATTATTTTGGGATAAGTCCCAGGTTGTGACTCCTGGGAGTTGGAAGTGGAATTGTGGCAGATTCTTCTTCAACAATTTCTCCTTAGATGACTCTGCTGAATGTGAAGCGGGGCCAAACTGGCACTCAGTTAGTTCTGCAGAGCCTGTTTTATTGTAGAATTTTTTTGGGTTGTATACAGTTAGTTTTATATGACATATAAATGTTCAGTTGGAATTGAGTCCAAGATGGTGCTGAACACCTTTTTTGGTTTGTTTTTTCTGACTTCTGTGATTAGTGAAGCTAACACAGCATCTTCTGGGTTTAGGTCCTTAAGATTTCTGATATACAAAAATATTTTCTATACAATGGTTTCCCTGAGGCTCTTGGGGAACACCCATGGTGTTAGTCATGAAGGCTGTGATTTTTCAAAGAACACAAAACCCCCCAAAACAACCCACCAGCACAAAAACAAGCCCCAAATTTTCCAACACCACAGAATCACAGAATCACAGAATATTAGGGATTGGAAGGGACCTCGAAAGATCATCCAGTCCAATCCCCCTGCCGGAGCAGGAACACCTAGATGAGTTCACACAGGAAGGCGTCCAGGCGGGTCTTGAATGTCTCCAGAGAAGGAGACTCCACAACCTCCCTGGGCAGCCTGTTCCAGTGCTCTGTCACCCTTACTGTAAAGAAGTTCTTTCTCAAATTTAAGCGGAACCTCCTGTGTTCCAGCTTACACCCATTACCCCTTGTCCTATCATCGGTCGTTACTGTGAAGAGCCTGGCCCCATCCTCCTGACACTCACCATTCAAATATTTATAAACATTAATCAGGTCCCCCCTCAGTCTCCTCCTCTCCAAGCTAAAGAACCCCAGCTCCCTCAGCCTTTCCTCATAAGGGAGATGTTCCACTCCCTTAATCATTTTGGTGGCTCTTCGCTGGACTCTCTCAAGCAGCTCCCTGTCCTTCTTGAACTGTGGGGCCCAGAACTGGACACAATATTCCAGATGTGGCCTCACCAGGGCAGAGTAAAGGGGGAGAAGAACCTCTCTTGACCTACTGACTACACCCCTTCTAATGCACCCCAGGATGCCATTGGCCTTCCTGGCCACAAGGGCACAGTGCTGGCTCATGGTCATCCTGCTGTCCACCAGGACTCCCAGATCCCTTTCCCCTTCACTGCTCTCTAGGAGATCATTTCCTAACCTATACTGGAACCTGGGGTTGTTCCTGCCCAGGTGCAACACCCTACACTTGCCCTTATTATATTTCATCAAGTTTTTCCCTGCCCAGCTCTCCAGCCTGTCCAGGTCTCTCTGGATGGCAGCACAGCCTGCTGGCGTGTCAGCCACTCCTCCCAGCTTGGTATCATCAGCAAACTTGCTGACAGTGCATTCAATTCCCTCATCCAGGTCATTTATGAATATATTGAATAATACTGGTCCCAGTACCAACCCCTGGGGGACTCCACTAGACACAGGTCTCCAACTAGACTCCGCCCCATTGACCACTACTCTCTGGCTTCTTCCCACCAGCCAGTTCACAGTTCACCTCACTACCTGCTCATCTAATCCACACTTCCTCAATTTGGCAGCGAGGATGCTGTGGGAGACCGTGTCAAATGCCTTGCTGAAATCAAGGTAGACCACATCCACTGCTCTGCCATTATCCAGCCACCTGGTCGTGTTTTCATAAAAGTCTAGAAGGTTGGTCAAGCACGACTTCCCCTTGGTGAAGCCGTGCTGACTGCCCCTAATGACCCTCTTATCCTTGATATGCCTAGAGATGGCACCAAGGATAAGTCGTTCCATCACCTTTCCAGGGATGGAGGTGAGGCTGGCCAGTCTGTAGTTACCCGGGTCCTCCTTCTTGCCCTTTTTGAAGATTGCAGTGACATTTGCTTTCCTCCAGCCCTCAGGCACCTCTCCCGTTCCCCACGACTTAGCAAAGATGATGGAGAGCGGTCTAGCAATGACTTCAGCCAGCTCCCTCAACACTCGTGGGTGCATCCCATCTGGACCCATAGATTTATGGATGTCCAGATTGCTTAATTGGTCCCTGACCCAATCCTCATCAACTGAGGCAATCTTCTCCATTGTCCTGTCTCCATCTGGGGTCTCCAGGGTACAGAGCTCCTCAAGACAGCTTCCGGCAGAGTAGACAGAGGCAAAGAAGGCATTCAATAGCTCTGCCTTCTCTGTATCCTCTGTCACCAGGGTACCCCCCTCATTTATCAGTGGGCCTACATTGCCTCTAACGTTGGCTTTATCTGCCATGTATTTGAAGAAGCTCTTCCTGTTGTCCTTGACCCCTCTGGCAAGATCTAATTCTAAGGAGGCCTTGGCTTTCCTAGTTGCCTCCCTACCACTGACCTTTTATGGAAACCAGGAACTAGTAAGTATTTCCATAGATTAAATAACGGGCTATATTACAGTCTGTGAGTGAATTGTCATTTTTCTTTGGGGAATTGTTCTGATTTCAAGAAGTTGATGCCTTATCTAAATGATAGGATCACACATTCAAGGCTGCATGAGAAAATAGTGAACAGTGACATGTGTGTCTATTTTATCATTCAGCTGACTTTTCTGCCATGATTGAAATTGCAACAAATTGAAATATTGCTGCTAAGTCACAGCAGAGCCAAAATGGAGTGTAGCTTTGAGTATTCAGTGGCCTGCTTTTTTAACAATGTGCTATGATTGGGAAATTATTTGTGGGATCTAACTATTTAAAGAGCATTTAACCAAACAACAACTGGTTACAGTAATAGTTTCTGCATCTTTCATGGATATTCTTTTTAGATTGAAAGAGCAGGTCACTTAATGGTATAACGTAATATCAGCCACCTTGTTTCCTCAGTAGTAGAATGGGGATAACACTGCAAAAGATTGTTGTGGTGGTTCATCTTTATGAAGTTGTACAGAAATGGTAGGCGTTATTAGCATCCCGTGTGATTACAGTGACAGGATGAGATGGTAATTTGTCTGGATTGGTATTAAGTGGTACTGAAGGTCTCTCAAAAAAACTATTCCTACTGGATTTCTGGACATCAGAGATTTAGAACAGTTTGGATAAACATCTGGACTGCACTGAACTCTGTCTCTTTTAAAGGTTACCTTAAATGACAGATGAAGGAACCTTATATTGTGATAACCTTCTATCTGAAGGATCTCAAAGTACTACGGGAATCAATATGCAAACTATATAATTGATTATAGCAGCTCTGTCAAGTTAGGACACTGTTTGGCAGAACACAGTGAAACAAAACAACATGTGATAGAAATCAAAATTGAAAAAACAATGTTAAACTGAAAATACTGTGAGAATGTAGTCAGAGAGAAAGTAATTGTCAGCTGGGACCTGGCAGGAAATTAGGAGGTGTAGCTTCTTTTTCCACACAATGTACCATGTGAATTGGGGTCTGAACTTAAAGTCTCTTAAATGCCTTTATGGCTTGTGTGAAAAATTGCAACTCCAGGCACAAGCAATTTACTGGGATGCAGGTTAAATAATGTTTCATATAGAAGAATCACAACTGCCTGTTTGTCAGCATAACATCACAAAACCCATGCATTTTAAACTGTTACATTGCTGACAAAAAATGCTGCTTACCAGATTGTGTGGAGCACTTAGAGCAGCAATGTCTTTTGGAAGGTGCTCCCTTCTTTAACCTTATTCAGCTTACTGAGCTGAGATTGCAGTACATGTCTGATATAACTTATATCTATTTTTTTAAAAGATGTTTTACAAATATATTTAATATATATTTTTAAAAATCAAGCATTAAGATGTTGACTAGTTTTTAAGAAGTTGCTTCTTTTACTTTTGACCTTGTGCAGCTGCCTGGTTTTGATGCTTCATGCTCTCTGCAGCGGAGAATTGATGCAACTCATCTGAACCAGCAAAAGCTGCTTCTCATCCTGCTTTGTTGCTCTGATAAAGACACTGGCAAGAGCACTCTTAACCAGACTATTGCTTCTAATATTCTCATATTCTAGCAAAACAATGAAGCTTGAGAAATCATGTTTTCTGCTTTTCAACTACAGAAGCCTATTAGTGCTCAACAATATGTCAGGAGATTTGCTGTAAATCTTAACTATCTAAAATAAATGTCCAGGGTTTAATATTTTATAAACAGTGGAGCTGCTTGCAGAGATGGAAATGATAGAACTTCTGTGTTCATTTGCATGATTTTTTATCTAATTATCATAGCCAGGCTGTCACCAGACTGTTTGTATCCTAGTTCTCTGTCTGGTACGTGGGGCGTATGACTGACTAGTGATTTACACTGTGCTGTGCTAAAATTCCTGCAAGTGGCAATTTAGAAATAGCAATTTAGAAGCTGATCAGTGAAAGCTGGTTGTGCTGAATCAGTCAAGATGTTACACTGGTTCCCATTTAATGGATTTGCTGAAATTAATTATTTAAATGTCCAATGATTCTCTTTCCATCTTCAGAATAATCTGTTTTCAAGTCGTCCTAAATGACCATAAACACATGTTTTCCTCCCCCTCCTTTTAAATATTTCACCAAGTTTTCCTGTCACTGTGATAATTAAAGAAATTGATAATATGTCTTTAAAGGAAGGCCAAAGGGCCCTAAAGGGCAGTATCTGTTCCTTTCAATCACTGCTCAGCATTTGCCAATAAATAAAGAAATGCTTCTTAAAATCAGGAGAAGGATTAATCTACATATAGTAGTCATTGTGTGAGTGCCTGTCATCTGGCATAGGATCTTGTGCCTAGCCCTTCTTAAGGCTATGGCCCACTTCCAAAAATTTGAAGTCCTGTGGATTTATCTGGAATTTGGATCCTTAAAACTTTATGAATCTAAGATTTTGTTAGTGAGCTAGAAAAGCACCATCAGAGAAGTGGTTAATGAATTTAGGTGATTAAAGAATGCTCAGTAGTCCAAGCTTATATATAACTGAATGTGAATGCAGAAACCTCCCCAGAACCCTAAAGGCAATTCTTAAAACCTGTAGTGCTCAAAGAAGTAAACCTGAGATTATATTCCTATAGCTAATAACCTGAATTTGCAAGCCTGACCCACAGTTTTGTGTATGCCTCCTCCAGAGCGGAGATAAGTGATGTTGTTTGATAGCATTCAACTCTGGAGAGACTATGTAGGACTTATGTGATGGCTTGAGAAGAAACTTCAGGTGTAACTGAAGGATTTATTCTTCCTTCATTGGTGTCAGGATCAAGAGAGTGTCTCCAAGGAGGCTGATCACTGCCTTTTCAGGAGGTAACAAAATAGAAATAGGTTGATGTCATAAGACTTAAAAGAAGAACTCTGAGCGTGCCTGCTGCTGATGGTAATGGCTCCTTCTCTCTCTCTGATGGTTTGAAGACAACTGGGAAGCTTTGATATGAGAGACATAATTGATTATGAATCATCTTACATTAGATGAACAAAAAACAATTTGCAGACTCACAAGTCAGTGTGTCCTGTTGCTGCACATAACCTTGAAACAATATTCTCTATGTTAGTTTTCTCTATGGGTATTACAAAAAGGATAAGCTTCAGAGAAGGGTGCAACACTGAAGTATTTGTTACTAAAGAAGTATTTGTTCAGGCAATATGAAAAGGAGAAAAGCATGGCCTCATAATCCTGTTTTCATAGTAGTAAAACAAACAAGTGCACTGCTAAAAATATCCAATAACATATTTTTTTATATAAATTCCTTTATAGTAGTATTTCTTAGTAGGCCATAGTCAGTTTCCCCTTTTTTTCATTCCCATATATTGCTTTAAATCAAAGCATGCAGCATTAAGTTTTCTTCCAAAAAGTCAAGGTTGTGGGGTGGGTTTTTTCTCCTTCCTCACTTGTAGAGAACAAATGCTTAAAGAAGTAGACACTACTTAACCAATTTGTCATGCTTTTTTTAAAAGTTTCAGTGAAGTTTTGCAATTTTTACTTCTGAAAATATGCTCAGTTCATTTACTAGCTGGAACATGTTACAAACTAGACCTGTTCTGATCAGTTTTACATGAGTTACAGCATCAATGGATGTGCCAGGGTTTTTTAAACCCAAGTAAAACTTTGCTGCCCTGCTGTGCCACATCCTTGTTCACTGTGTTCAGGTCTTCCCCATGTGCCCAGTCTAACTTCACAAAACTGTTCACAGGCTTCTTTCCAGATTACCTGTTTGGCACTGTATGTTGTTTAATTTGGGTGAATAAACTTAAAATCGGATGCGGTGAGGTGAATTTATTTGTGAGCCTGTACATAAGGAAAATCCCAGCTATTGGGCTTTAGAAGGTTTAACAAAAAACAACTAAAACTGTCAGTAAGTTTAGTTAATCTTTAGAATTATATACCAGATAGACCTTGAAGGAATATGGTTAATAAAATACTTTTTTGTGAATACAAATACCTGTCTCATTCAAGCAAGCCTAACTACCTTTCAGTATGACCATCTTGAAAGCTTTTCCTAAGAACTAGAGGGCCGCTCCTGAGCTGGATGGTGCCAGCCCATCACTTCAGTGCTTAGTCTGCAAGGTCCAGATGGTGGCAAGCTGCAAATGGATATTTCTGCAGCTGAAATATCTATCCCCTTGGCAGACTCGAGAGACACTGGTTCTGGCAGATTTAGACTTGTCTCTGGCTATTTAGCACAGTTGTACAGTTAATGGGCTGTTGGACAATTTTGTCAAACTTGCTATTTTCTGGTGGCTCGTTTATAATTCTGGGAAAGGAGTGCACGGTTAGCCATTTGTAAATAATTGGAAATCCTCTTGAGATCTCAAGAAAAACACTTTCATTGTTAAGTAGGGTTGATTCGCCTGTTTATTTAGGTATCCTAGATAGAATCTCAATACCGACCTCTGAATGCTCCATATATTTCTCCAAATTGGATTTTGCCTTTGTGTGTGTGTCTAATGTGTTTTAAGAGGCCAAGGTCTTAATTACTGTTATTATGCCTAGTTTACCATACGATTATGGTTGATGTTAATTAAAATGGGGACTGCAAACGCAGAAGGCAGATTTACAGGTTTTATGTGCTCACATGTACATTTTTGTATACATCCACAGGTGCACAAATATGAAGTCAGCTGCATTTATGTTTTACTTCTGATCAATTCATGGATCTGTTTACTGATCTTCTGGGCACCAAGTTCTTGACCAGCCCCAAATAGCCTCAAACCAAAGTACAATCTAACTTATCTTCCAGCTACTGGCCTAAATACAAATCCTGCTTGAGAAACCTATTTCCTGTATCTATCAGGCTTGTGGGTAAAAGCAGTGTCATTGAAAAGAGACGTGATCTAGCTGTCCAATAGGACAGGCCCCACTTTTTTTCACACTGCAATACCCTGATACAATCACAGTCATTCTGTATGGACTGTTTGAAGTTGTTTTGAACAGTTCTGCCATGAGCTAGAGAATTAAAACCTTCATCTTCCTCTAAGACTTGCATTATGATTGCCCAGCTTTACAATAGAAATGCATACAAATAGCACTGATAACAGTTTTAGGACACACGGCCCATCCTCGGGTGCACGATGATATATAACATTAAGGATAGGTGTTGTCTCTGCATAAGGATGATCTGTATGACTTGCTTGTGTTTTCCTAAGCCTGTAAAACAGGGGTCTGAAATACAGATAACATCATGTAAAGAGGTAGATGTAATACATACCCACACAGAAAAATATGTGCTTGAAAGTGGTTGTCCAGTGATTGGGAAAACACAGTTTATATTTTCAAACTGAATTGTTTAATAAATTCTAGATGATCCTGGGATTGGTATTCTGTGTAGCACGCTGGCATTTTGCTGTGTTTTCCTCTCTCAATATAGCTTAATCTGTATTAAAGCACTGTGCTGTCACAACTTTCATAAATTATTACACAGCCAGCCAATAGAAATTACATAAATACTGCAAATATAATTGTCTGTTCTTAGCAGAAAGTCTTAAAGGACTTTTAAACTAGTTACAACAGAAAGTGGTAATCCTTCTATTAAAACTTTCTTACCATGTTATAAGTTTGCCGTTATGCAACATTTTTCACTTTGTCAGCTGAAAACTGTTTTTCCAAAAGTAATCTAGACCTTGCTTGGCTGAGATGGAAATAAAGGGAAGTTTGTCTTGACTAAGTGCTCTGTTTCCCTGTGACTTTGAGCAAGTAGTAGTTAGAATGAAACATTGGAAACAACAGTAATTTACTAATCAGGAGAAAAATGGTTGTTACTGAAACATACCCCATGTTTACTGCAAAATTGATTTAAAGCACATTTAAAAATAACATCTCAAGAAAAATAGGTTCACAGTGGGCTCCAAATTCTAAATGCAACATTTGCATATATATGATTAAGTGCTGCAGAATGGACTTTGCTCATTTTGGTCTCTTAAGGGCAGAGAAGATAACAAGGAATGTGTTGTTGAATTAGGCTGCCTTTGGAAATCTGAGGAGCACTGAGCTCCTGATCAGGTTTTTCATTGCCCTTGTGGAAGGTGCAGAAGCTTAAATTGTACCCTCACAAAATAAAGATGAGAAGGGAAGAATTATCCAGTGCTAGTGCTTTTCTTGGAACAAACCAGATAAAATACGGCTATTAATCTAGAGGTAAACTGAGGAACACAGTCCCATATCCAGGATAATGAATAGATAAGAAATGAGATCAAGCAAAAACGTAAGCAAAGAGAAATATTTCAGTATACAATCCTCTGCAAAGCTTGTGTAAAAGGGAGTAGGGGCAGCTTTAAATATCCTTGGCAGAGTGGAGCCTAAAGCAGTGTGCCATACTGGGTATGGCGCTGGGCTGCAGCTGGGGCTTCAGGGGAGAGACAAGGACAGAGCTTGATAATCCATAGCATGAATTATACACCCGTAGATCAGCAACAGTTGACAAAATTTGAGTACAAGAGTAACAGAAAGGGGATATATGTTGAGTTAATTTTGTCACCTGTGAAATAAGTTTTATATATATATATATATATATATATATATGTATATATATATATATATATATATATATATATGTATATATATATATAGTGGTGAGCCTCACTCTGACAGACCTGGAGGTAAAGAAAAAAGAACTGAAAGTTGTTGTCAGGAGTCATTTTCAAAAAAAAAATTCATTTCAAAAGCTTGTGCAGCAAACAGCAAAAGTTATCATGAGTAGTCTTCTCCCTTTTTGCATTTGTGTACGTCCTGCTTTTATACCTGTATGTAATTAATGCGGTAATAAATATTCAAAGATCGCTTTACAGTGGTTGCAGCCAGGTTGATGCTGGTTATTCCAGATGGAAAGATCATTGCATCTCAAGGTACTGTAACAAAAGACTTGGCAGTTCATAAGTACTGTTCCTGCTGGGAGCAGGTGTCTTCAGTTTGACAAGATTGCACTTTCTCCATGAGTGCTTGAAATGCACTATAGCTGGTAGCAGGTCAAACAGGTCTGAATTTTTAAAAACAGTGTTGTAAGACTTTGGTAATGAGCTTGAGGCAGCGAACAATGGCATGCAAAACTAATTACCTGTTTACTAACGTCACAATAATTCAGCCATTTGTCTTGACTGGAGCCATGCTGAGCCTCGGCTCCTTCTGCCAAGCCTACTTTCCAGCCATTGAGTGATTGTATGTGAACTGTTTTGCTAGAAAGTGCCAAAAAAGAAGAAAAAAAAAAGAGGGAAAGGGAATTAATTTAACTGCTACAACCTAGATTTTAATTTACTGACCACGTAAGAGATTTAGGGATTAGATTTGCTTACATGCAAGGCATGGCTCTGTGGGAGCAGTGTGTTTTCACTGAAGAGTGTAAACCGGACACCCAGCAGAAGAGTTAATTATCTGAGTGCTAATGTTCTCAGACAAATATGTAATGCATCATAAGTATTAACAATGAAGTGCTGGCTAGCAGTGTAAAATCAAATTACCCCTAGAAGTTTTATTGTTGAAATGTGATTACTACACTTTGCAAAGATGCAGGTTACAAACAGACACCCAAGAGCAGGGGGCCTGTGAAGCTGTGATGAATTTCTTACTGGGAATCGTACAAAAACTGCTTTTAGTTGCTGAAACTATGCGTTTGTGGCCATGGGCTACAATAGTTAGGGTTAGATCGGCAACTTCTTATGGCTCTCTGACTTGGTGAACTCAGTAGTTATTCTGCTATAAACCAACAAAAACTCATTTTAAAGAAGTTAAAAGAGAGTGTAAAAGGCTGGCATTTTTGTCTTTATTCAGCAAGCTCTTTGGCCACACTAGTTTATAGTTCATAAATCAGAACTTTTGTGTGATTTGGTTGATCTGGATATGCTGCCTTTCTTTGATTGTGTCAAGGGTTTAACCTCGAGTACCGAGTTCAGTTTTGGGCCCCTCACTACAAGAAGGACATTGAGTAGCTGGTACATATCCAAGGGAGGGCAGTGAAGCTGGTGAAGGGTCTGCAAAGCAAGTCTTATGAGGAGTGGCTGAGGGAGCTGGGATTGTTTAGTATGGAGAAAAGGAGGCTGAGAGGAAACCTTAATGCTCTCTATAATTATCTGAAAGGAGGTTGTGGTGAGGTGGGCATTGGTCTCTTCTCTCAAGTAACTAATGATAGGACAAGAGGAAATGGCCTCAAGTTGCACCAGGGGAGGTTTAGATTGGATATTAGGAAAAAAATTATTTACTGAAAGGGTTATCAGGCATTGGAACAGGCTGCCCAGGGAGGTGGGTGAGTCACCATCCCTGGAGGTGTTAAAAAAACGTGTAGACATGGCACTTCAGGGCATGGTGGTGTTGGCTTGACGGTTGAACTTGATGATCTTAGAGGTCTTTTCCAACTTTAATGATTTTATGATTCTATAATTCAGCATAAAATTAATCCCTGAAGTAAACTGCTAGGATTCAGTCAGCAAAGAGCTGCACAGCACTTTGCTATCTGCTTGGTTCCTCACCTCACTGGAATCAGAGGATCTCTTTCTTGTGGCTTGAGTGGACATTAGGTCAGATGTTAATTTTACTGTGAGTAGGAATGCTGTGTTATGATCACTGAAAGTAAAATGATGGATTACACTTAGGGCTAGCAACTGGGCAAAAATCACCAACTAAAGGCAAGGAAAATGTCTCATAGAAAAAATTGAGTTTGTTTGCATAATGGTGTACTGAGGTGTGTGTGTCCCAAGGGTTGTGTTCTGAAAGATTAGTACCTGTCTATGAAACGAAAATCCCTTTCTTCCTTGAGCAGTAATAATTTTAAAAGAGTACTTGAGGCTCAACCACAGAAGAACTAGGGGCTCTGGAGTGTTTTCCATGAATTATATTTCTAGCCTTTCTTATTTGCAGACTTCATCTTTTACAAATCAGTCTCCTGAATTATTTAGCATGTATTTTATGCAAATAGCTTAAGAAAACTGAAATAGGAAGTATTTCTCTCACCTTACCCAAGTATAGCAGATAAGGTGTGTGATTTGGAACAGGTGTCAGTGCATAAAGTTGGATTTAAAAAAAAAAAAAAAGAAAAAAACCAAAACTCTGATCCAGCTCAGTTGCCACCTAGCCCTAGAGCTGTCTCTGTTCCGTGAATATGTTTTTAGTATTGACATTCCTGAGCTGCTTGAAATGAACTGTAAACATCTAGAAAGCTCCAAATCAGAGCAGTCCACTGCCCAGGACGTATCCAAACATGATCAGGAGCAGATGGTGGAATTCCTCCATCTGTCTCCCTTGAGCAGCCTACTTTGGCCGATGTTTGTAGCATGTGTAGTGTGCAGTGAGAGCGCTGGGCTCTCTGCTGAGCATGCTGTCTGTGCACTCAGGAAGTCAGCAGAGTTCTTGATCAGGGTAAGAGAGCTGTTCATGGAAGTGTTTTCTAATTGGTCTCAGGTATCATCTGCAATGTTTGGAGCTAAGGGGCTGCTAGTGGGGAGGGCAGTAACCTTGCTCCTGATGCAGCTGGATCCAGCAAAGGATGTCTGTGTATGATCTGATTTATTAGGCAAAGTAACAGAGCATGAGCTGACGTACAGTGTCTGGGTATTAGGATTAGGGGAACTTGAACTGTGGTTCCTACTTGGGGATTTTATGTAATGACCCATTTTAATGTTGGTGGGTTTTTTTCTTTTTTTAGGTAAGTCTTGTTGAGATAGAAGATGGCATTCTGGTGTTGCAAGAGCATTCTGAGCTGTGGATCACAAGCAGAGAGAGATATTTAACTTCAGTTTCAGTTGTGAGGAAAGCTTTCCTGGATTTCAGGTGCCTTCCTGTCCTCTCCATTTCCTTTTTGCTAGTACTATGGAGTTTCTGGCTGACTATGCTGAAGTGCTCCCTGTTTAGAGCGGTGGTTCTTCCAAGACCCTTGTTTGTCCCCAGATGCAGTCTTGAGAGACACGCCTTCTTCCTAGTGCAGCAGCTAATTAGGTTACTGCTGTTGCTTAAGAAACATTTGTGGAACCACAGACTTGGGCCCAAGCAGAAAAACTAGTTTCTGTTACACCTACAAACACCTGGGTCTTATGACCAAGAAAATAAGGGAAAGAGGAACTGTAAAGGCTTTTCTTCCTCTAATTTTCTTTAAATTACAAGTGAGCTATCTGCAGCCCTCTGTAGAACTCAAACCAAATTCATTATTTTAGATTAAGTTGTGGTTATGACTGCTGCTCAGAGTGGAAATGACATTTTCACATCCAAGTGGGGACTGACAAATGAGACTACTAAGAGCAACTTTCAGGAAGTGTTCACTGTTGCTGTTGGAGATATCACAGATATTGTCTCCCCAGTTTGGAGAAATTTACTTGTATGTCTTGAGTCTGCAGAATTTTCCTGGAAATGAACCAACAACAGAATTTCTCGTGAGATTTCTCTTATATCCTGGCAAGCTTCTTTCCTGGAGTGTGTTTGCAGGCCCCACAGGAAGAAGCTGATGAGAACAGAAAGAAAATCTCAGGAAAAATAGACATGTAAACTCTGAGATGAATTCTGGGGGAAGATGTGGGTTGAGGTTAGTTTATTAACCCAATTCAGTCATTCATACACTTATAATTCTGTCTAGAAAAGGGCTAAAAAGGAGTCAGTTATCTGAAACTGCAGAGGGTATTCTGTCTAGGTTCAATGGACTTCAGATCTATTTTAGTCTGCAGAGTCACAGCTTAGCTGATAAGCTTTTTGCAAAATCTAAATGGTTTGCCTGTACCAGCTGTACTCCTCATCTTGGGCTTTGCAAAGACATTTGAAATTTTCCATGTGCTGCAAAGCTGGTAAAAAATAGTTTCTGATGTTTCTGATTTGAGTGGGAGACAGGAACTGAATGGTACACTAAAACACAATACGTAATTTTCATCAGTGAAAAGTAGTGAGTCCTTCAGTTCTAGTGGATAGTTAATAAGAGACCTGAGGAAGTGAGATCTATGGATTGCTGGAATGGATGACTAAATAAATATTCATAGCAGTCTAATGTGAAACACATGCATGATTTTTATTTATTCTATGCTTACAGACATGCAAAGCACAAATTTCCTTTTGTTCTGAATGAAAATGTTTCAAGGGAAACAAAACTATAGGAAGTGAGCTATAACATTTAGGAGAGACAAGATAGGCAGGGAAATGATGTGGAGAAAGGTGGTCTTAAGGTAAGTTTAGTAGCTCTTTGAAAAAAGTAGAGTTGGAGAGGAAACAGGAAAAAAATGAAACATGATGCCATTTACGCTTTAGTGCCTGTGGTAGGTATCCTAAGCACAACAATAGAGAGATGAGATTCAGATGAGCCAAAGGTAATTAGCGTTCAGCCCATTGGTAAGGAGGTGAGTGCTGACTTGGAGCAGCCCAACAGAGGCTGGTGTTACACTGGTGATCAGGTGGGGGAAAGCACCAGGGCTGAAACCACCTGCAATTCTTAAACAGAAAATGCCATGACAATGCCTGCTATGTGGGAGCATGGAGCAATTGCAGGAATGGTGCTCAGTCCCATTAACTGGAATTCATGTGGGGCTCAGCCTTACAAAGAAAACATTGATAGGCTTCAGAGTGAATCCAGGGGTGCTGTGAATCCTGTGATCATGTACAGTGCAGGAGCTAAGGAAATCCAGCATACAGACTAAATGTTGGATGTGGTTTAGGAGCACTTGGGAGCTGCAGAATGTCATGCTGAGAGGCAGCGATGTGATGATAATCTCACCCTATGAAACTGGCTACAGCAGAACCCTTAGCAGAGGAATAAGGGAATAAGGGCTTGCCTGAAATGACTGACTCCTGGTAAGGCTGATTCTTATAAGCAGAATGGAGAGTTAGGAGTGTAAAATATTCATAAAAAGGACTTTATGGAGGGGTGTTGTCAGGATTCAGAAGCATTTGCAGTACTTTTGCAGTGCCATTCAGAGGTGAGATGTGTGATGGATTGTACCACAGGAATGGCTGATTTTACAGCAAAACAAAAAGCTTACCTGAAGAAAGGTTCAGCTCTAAGGTGTGTGCTGCAGTTAAGCTATATATCTTCTCAGTGATATGACAGGCAGTAGTACCGTGTCTGCTTAACAGTGGTTGCACACCAGGCTCCCAGTTTGCATGGAGAATTATCTCCTGAAACCTCATCTTAGGTCATCTGCATCAAGGTTCAGGTATGACACAGAAGAAAAATACTAGATCCTGATACTGATCTGGAGCTAGTTCAAGTCAAAATTGCACGTCTTTCCATTGTTATACTTCTGGCTTTGGATCAGCCCCAAGCGTAAGAAAGTTGAGGGCATGAAACAAAACCAGCATGATGATGTGGATCCCATTTTGTAGCTTGATACAAGCTGAAGAAAATTCAGTTCAAAACAAACTACACCTGGAGTGAGTACATACAAATCTAAATTCCTAGTCAAGAGACTTATGTCAGCAGGTGTGCTGTCTTTGAGAGGAAAAGGCACTGGGTCCAGATGAACCAATACTCAGAGCTTGCCTTTGGTAGCTGAAGATATTTGTAATTTGACCCTGAATGACAATTGTGAAAATTGTGAAAACCAACACCTTAACTTTGGGACGTTTGAAACATGGAATAGGATCAAGTTGAGTGTAGCTCCATCACCAGCTCGTGACTGTAGCACAGGGGTTTTGACTGGTTTGTGTAGCCCAGTGTTAGATACTCTATAAATGTGTCTAGTGTTTAAAGGGTGGTTGGTGGGGTACAGTTATGGGGTTGATCTGGATTTGGTGGAAGAGTCCAACCATCTCTTGTGAATCAAAGAAAGCACTACAAGGCAATAGACAAATCACTTTCAGCTGCTCCAGTTTCTTTTTTTTTTCTGGCCTTATTTCTAATATATATTAAAATTATATCAGATCTGAGGAATGGAAATGGTAGTCAGAGTATGATTTGAATGTTAATAGAATTTTAGTTTTCTCTGCACTTTTCTTGCAGAAGTGTTCTTTGCAAGGATTGCAAATGAGGGAAGTGTGACCCTGCTGTTTGTTGTGCCTGTGTATTTTAAGATTTCTAATACGCAACAAAACAAAAGAAGGTAGCTTTACTTTAGGTGTGAACATGAATTGTATTTACTAAATATTCTGAAGAGACAAGTTCAAACAGGAGGAAAAGGCGTAAGGACACCAGAGACATTCTGATCAAGACAGATAGGCTTAAGCAGAGATCTATCCTTGTACTCAGAGAACAGTGAGAAAGTAGTCTTGATTTTTCTTACCATCACAATATGTCAAAGGCAGTGCACACACTTTGCCTCTTGATTTTTACAGGCAATGCTGACATGAGCAGAATATTACTAAAGAGAACTGGAATATTATTTGCATATATATATATAATATTTTTTTTTTCCAAATCTTACGTTTGATTTCTGTTTGGAAATCCAGTGCCGAATGCTACATGTTTATTAGCAGCACAAGCTTATTGAGAGCTACAACGCAATGGACAGATCCTGCTTCTCAGAGGCTTTGTACCCTAGAGGCAGAGACAATCCTTCACAAAGGAGGAAAGATGATGCAAAGCTGTCAGCTGTACATAAAAATTACCCCCAAATTGCAGAGAGCAGATGGCTGTTAATGGCAAGTGTTTTTAACGTAGCTTTATTGTCCCATATTGGGACATTAACTTGTCTCTCTGGTTTTTTAAAAAAGTCACTTTGTAAAAATGACACCTTGGCATGACTTGTATTTTTCCTGTTTGGTTTCCATGTCATGTTTTGCTCAAATACGCTAGCCCAATTTTCTGCAGTTGATGTGCTCAGCAAGCCATTAGTGTATATTCTTTCTGTTTCATACATTCTCAGTGATTAGTAACAAAAAACAACTATGTTTTGAAGGACTGCAATGAGTAATTGTTTTTCTTTATTGGACTGATTCTAACTGCAAAATAAGAATAAATGCTGCCTGTTTCCACATGCTAAGCTGATATTTACAGGACTAAATACACAACACCAAACTTGCTTGGACTAGCAAATGTGATAACTGAAGAAATAGAAAAAAATGCATCTGGAACACCCTTAGCTTTTCTGTTTTGTTAACTGCAGGTTGAAAGCTAGCTTTTGGGTGATTAAACTTTTCATTTGGTTATTAAGTGATAGACATCTTGCTGAACCCAAGCATGCTGCTACAAGTACAGGAAGAGTGTTTATTTAAAGCAGACACAAAAGATTGCACAAAGAGACCCTTAAACAAAACACAAATGTCAGCAAAACTAAACAAAGTAATCATGCACAATTTGAGACAGATAGAAGCAGGCAGTAAATTGATGACAGATCCTGAATAATCCTTTAGAAAAGAGTCACCCTGGTGAGCTGGGAAATCTGTGTTTTTTGTTGCAGTTTCTTATCTTTTCCTGACAGGAAATCTAGGAAACCTCCATATTACAGCTGGTAAGTTCACCAGGATGGGCCTGAAGCTGCTCAGCTGACATGTGGGCAGCAGCGTCACCCCAGCAGTGCAGTGCTTATGTGTGTGTTCCCTGGAGATTTCAGGCCAAAGAGGTGCAGCCCAGCTGGGTGCTGGAGTCTGTGCAGTGTGGAGCCTGGCCAGCTTTGCCTTCTTCACTGTTGATTTGTGCTGCTGGTGTGTGAGCTGGTGCGTGCACTTCAGTGCTATGTTCCAGGCTGCCATCAGGAAAGGCTGCTAGAGCCACCAAGAAGTGGGATGATGGCTGAGACACTCAGCCTCTGCTGGAGTTTTGTGCTACCATGGTTATGCTCAGAGGTTTTTGTTCTGAGCTCTCATGAGCAGAAGAGCCCTGTAAGGACCTTGTGGAGCCACTGTGACACTGGGAACCAGATCTTAGCCAGGGCTCTGCCCTTCCCTTACCGTGTGGGAAAATCATGTAACCTTTCTGTGACTTGATTTTTCTTCTAAGTGAATGGGTGATGGTACTCGTTGTGAGACCTGTGGATTAGAAACACTATGCAAATATTTTTTGTGTCGAGTTTTGGACCTGGGAAAAGCCACGTAGCTAGTGATTACTCTGTAATCACTTCTTCTCTGTTATGAATAAAATGGTAGTCAGCTTCTTGAAAATCATCCAGCTTCCCTCTTCCTGCCAGTCTCAGCTTCTATTCTTCTCTCCAGAGTGCTTGGCATAGCCATTAACCACACCAGTTTCACCAGTTGGAACATGCAGCTCCTCTTGAGTTGGAGTGAGACAAAGGCTCCAAGGAGGTGGCAAGGAGGAAGAGAGTAGTCACTACAGAGGACAGAAAACTAATAACAAAACAATAAACATTTTTTTTTTTTTTTAAATTAAGACTTAAGAAAATGGAGGAGACTGGATGGAAGGAGGAGAGGTGAAGGAATGTGAGTCTGAGAGAGATGTTTTGGTAGTTGTTCGAAGAAGTGATGCAAAGCAATTAATGGGGACTGGGAAAGAGGTGTTTCTTGGTCAACCAGTCTCTGAGGGGCATTACTAGTAAAGAGCTGGAAATTAGAAAATTAACGTTGAGACCAGTGAGGAATGCACTCAACTGAGGTCACATCAGCCTCATTTCCAGAAAAGCAGCTCATCTTGAGCTCATTCTGCCTGGATGGAAAAAAACAAGTCTTTCAGATAATTATCGAGGGTTTTTTTTTTAGTGTATGATAACCTAAGGCCTATCTTCTTTTGTGTTTTTGTTGCCAAATTTCAGTCCTAGCAAGTAGCTGACACGAAAGGATAGCAGCTATGTTGCATTGTATTGAGACTGAATTTCATAAAGCAAGATGAAGACAATAATCAGTGCATTTCCTTGTTCTGCACTAGAAATAATTGTACAGCTGTCAAACTCTCACTCAGGAAAACAAACCCAGGACACTGCAGCAGTGAATGTGTATTGGCCAGTATAACAGCTGTCAAATTCTCAGAAAACAAACACATACAGTGAAGGAAGAGATCTCAGTAGGCTGGGATAACTCAATTTGTATGGGCACCTTTGTATTTTCTGCTGCTTTGAAAACATCTGCTCCTTCATTGATCAGTAGAAGTGGCTGATTTGTATTTTCCATGTATAGGCATGAAGTTGCTCCATGCAACCCATATAACAACAGGAAAGTATCTGTAATGGCACCAATGACCCAAATAATGTAACTTTCGATGGACTGTTCTTGTACTCTTTTAATATTGGCATTTTTAATTAAATGTTGTCTTCTTACAAGTCAGTGACAGAATTGCAATTGTGAAGTAGGTACTGTTGAAACAAGTGCTGAAAACTGATCAAAATAAAAGGTTGGAAGTAGTTGCACACACAAATGCTTTGGTTCCAGAGCTTTAAATCAAATTAAATGGGAGTTAAAATTTTCCAGTCACTAAATTCAGTGGAAAGCTCTATGAGACCTATGCTGCTGCATAGATTTTGGAATCATTAAGAAGGCTAATTCTTCTAACACACTATAATCTTTTCCTTTTATTATGCAGTACCACAGCTAGCAGCATTTTTTAGTGGCTTTACTTACAATGGTTGGAGTTTTTTTGTCTTTTTGTTTTTTTGGTTTTTTTTTTCCCAATAGCATTGTAGCTGCATGTTTTGTCTTACTCTTCGGAACACTTGGTCAGTTTAAGTATTTGAAAAGTATGATTTTGAATCAGTGGAGTGCTTACTTACACTATGACTATGATCCTTATGTACTTCACAAACGTTGTTTTGATACAGGATATGGCCAGGTTTCTTTTTATGGCTACAATTTGAAGGATCCTCTTATTTTTATCAGTAAAAGTATTCTTTTCATACCAAATGAGATTTGGTGGTTTCTAATGAGTAATCAACTCAGCATTTCATTGAGCTGTCACTTCCTAAGAAGATTTTGCAGTTGACAAAAATTTATGACAACTAGCATAAAATGAAAATAGCAACAAACTATAAAACCTTTTCCATATAAAGAAGCTTGTGCATCAACCTAATATTGTGCATTTAATTCCTAGTCTAGCAGTGACAAGGAGCCCTGATTCTTGACCATAAGCACAGTGTCAGGTCGTGTACAAGCTCAAGTGAGGATGTGACAGGAGGCAACCACAAGGTTCGGGTGGGGGAATGGAAGGGCTCAGGAAAACTGTACCAGGCTGTACAATATGCAGTGATGGCAGCTTGTCAGCTCTTTAATTATGATTAAAGTCATCAGTCTTTTGCTATTAAGGCTATAAGAACAGGAGCTTGTTGGCGCTTAAACATATAGAATCAGAGAATGGTCTGGGTTGGAAGGGACCTTAAAGATCATCTAGTTCCAACCCCCTGCCATGAGCAGGGACACCTTCCACTAGACCAGGTTGCTCAAAGCCTCATCCAACCTGGCTACAGGGCATCCACAGCTTTTCTGGGCAACCTGTTCCAGTGTCTCACTACCCTCACAGGAAATAATTTCTTCCTAATATCTAATCTAAACCTGCCCTCTTTCAGCTTAAAGCCATTTCCTCTTGTCCTGTCACTACCTGCCCTTATGAAAAGTTCTTCCCCAGCTTTCTTGTAGCCCCCTCAGGTACTGGAAGGCCGCTGTAAGATCTCCCTGGAACCTTCTCTTCCCCAGGCTGAACAGCCCCAACCCTCTCAGCCTGTCCTCACAGCAGAGGTGCTCCAGCCCTTGGATCATCCTCGTGGCCTCCTCTGGACTCATTCTAACTGGTCCATGTATAGATAGTATTATACCATTGTGTGTAATATTTAGGTACTGCTTATCTTTCAAATATATTTAAATCGGGGGTTGAAATGTAAAGTAGAAACAAAATTCATGATCAGGTTGGAAGAGAAAAAAATACAAAGATGGTAGCTTTCTGCAGATGTTGATTGCCAGTTATTTAGGATGAACTCTGAAGCAGCTTTTGCTGCTTGTGGTAAGCACGCCATGTACATTATTTAAAGGTTCTGGTTAGTATGTTGTCAGTTCTTTACAGTAAATAATATAGAGCCTATTCTGAACTGTAAAACAAGGAACAACACTTGTAGGTGTATGCCAAGCTAGAAGTTTCTGTCAGATGGCAGCAAGAATGTGGCTGTTCAGGTCTTGCTGGAGACTTCAGCTACATTCAGGCCACAGAGTATCTGAAACTGTTGGGATCCTGTTCTGCCAGAGCCAATTAGATTCCCGGTTCTCTTTTGTGTCCCAGTGGATTGAAAAAGACTTTTATTGAAATAAACATCTGGAAACTGTATCCAGCTGCTAACATGAAATTTAAACAGAATAGGAAGCTGTGGTTATACATCAGTATCTTTACTACTTCATTTACTGAGTGCACACCTGAAATTCTGGGAGTCAGATGAATTTTCTGCAGCTCGTTTCAGTCTATTTTATCTCTGACTTGGCAGACTCTGCTTTTATTAGCTCAGCGTTCCTGCCCATGAAGGAATTGTCTGAAGGAGGTATCTTGGCCTATAAAATACCAACTAATCTCACTTTTTGAACTATGAATGCTTTAGCATAACAAATGATGCTGTTCCAGTTTAATTCAGCAGGAAGTTGGAAACAGAAGTCAAATTTCAGGTAATGTGCATGAATAAGTTGCATACAAAAAAAGATCAGTAATTATGTACATGGATTTGATTTCATGGCAAACGTTTGTTGTGTGCAGTTTAGGTAAAGCAGGACAAATTATTCTAAAATTCTAAAAATAGAATAATAATAAAAAATATAAAAATGTAATTATTCTATTCTAAAATTCTAAGAATTCTAAAAACATGGGCCAAATTAATTACTGCTGCAGCAGGTACTGCATGTTGGGTCACTTGAGACAAAAGTTATACTAGTTAGTGCATATCCTGTTTTCTCAAAGGAATAATTGCCAGACTCCTTTGTGGAGTTGTAACACCTGAGTATGCTTGATCCAGCTTAATTATCTCTTTAGAGAAATTAAAAGCTCTACAGCTAGTTTATGTAGCTTGAGCTTGCTAGGTAAGCTTTGCAATAATGCCCTGTGATGTTACTTAAAGCATTAGATGCTTTTTGTGTGGAAAAATGAGAGCTTAGAAAATATTACTTAGACCTTTTATAAGGCTTTCATTGGAACGAAAGGATAATGTCCTTCCCCACTCATACTTAAACATTTTAGGGGAGAGTTTTCCTACCTGATGTTGCTTGAATTTCTGTGTCATTTATAGAAAAAATGCAAAATATAGTCAATGACAGTGCAATGATGACAACAGGAAACCACCCATTTCATGTTTAAGAAGCAAAACCTTACTTTAGGGTGAAATATTGTATTGGTGGAATTAATTTTAATTCATTTTATAAAAACACCCTCTCTTGACTCCTGTTCTAAGTGTACCTTAAAAGAGCCCAGAACCTTACATGAGAGAATTCTCTGCCAGAACCTTAAAAGAGAGTATACATGTTGCTGAGGTCACTCCTCTGAAACAGAAAATGCCAGAGGTGCTGCTGATACCAACTTGTTGCTTACATGATTGCACAAGCTGCTTGTCAGGAGCAAAGCAGGAAAAGGCCCCTGCCTCAGAGAACCTGTAGTCAGGACAAAGGAAAGGAAAATGTTAGAGCACAGCAGGGCTGCAGATAACACATGAATGTGATTGTGAAGTGGAGAATGAAATGTGGATCCAGTCTAACACCTCATTTACAGAGCAATTGTTTCTTCTGAGTGTTTCAATAGAAGTCTGATTTTCTTCCCTCCCCTCCCCCAAGTTTGAATTAATTCCCTAAATAATTTTATGCAATAACGTTGGACAGCAGCTCTACTGATTTTTAACCTGCCTAAGGGATCTACAGACTGGAGCCAGCTGGGAACTTCCTGACAAAACAGTTTTCCATCAGAAAAGGCAGATTCATTGATATAAAAATATTTTGCAAAAGCATCAGTTTCAGTCGCTTTCTGCAAGGACATGGGATGGTTTCTGACACTCTTCACGCTTGATTTCATGGCTCCTGGCGAGCCGCGAGGCCTGTGGCTCTAGGATAGCCTTGACATGCCGGATGCCTCTGGAGATCCCTGAAGACCTGGCATGTGCCACGGGTGCTTTGAGGGCTTCTGGGCAGAGTGCCACACAACTGGAAGTGTAGGAGCCGCGATTCCCAAGCTCTTTGGTTTCTTGCTCTCTTATGGCTCCCGGGGCTTCGAGTTCCTCCTTGTCGGTTCACTGGGGCTGATGGGGCAGGGGTAACCCAGCAGCACTCGAAGTCATTGCTGAGCCAGGAGTCTTGGAGCTGTGAAGCTGGCGCTTTCAGGCTCAGCTGTGCTCTGAAATTATATAAATAAAGCCCTGATTATTTCTAAGAGATTGCTTAAAATTTTCCTTTCTGTGGGAATTGTTGGTATCCGTATTGCACAGGGGAGCGCACTGCCTGTCTCCCCTGCCACCTGCTTTGGGAATTACCTGCGGACAGGATGGCAACCACCTTGTGACTCCCAGACGTTAGGCTGCATCAGGGCTGTGCTCCAGGTACTCGGGGCAATGGCCTGCTGCTCAGAGCTGCTGCAGGCAATGCCTTGGACTGGATTCAGTGTGTTACATATTGCAGGGAAGCAACCGGCTCCACTGACATTGAAATGGCAGTTATATTCATAATATTTTGGTTCCACAGGGAAGTCTTTATGTGGGAGTACAGTGCATATATTACCTGTCTGTGTACAAACAAGCAAAACTTAGACATACATTTATCTATATAAATGCCACTTTCAGTATAATATAGGATGCACAGATCCTTCAGGCAGATGTCAACATCAGATGAGTTGTGATGGTTTCTTTGTTGGGTATTGTATGTGTTGCTGATACACTCATGTTGTCATGAGGAATGGTTATGACGTGGATTCTTAAGTGGTCTTTCTGAAACCTTGGTATTTTAAGGAACCTAAATAGTTGTGTTGTCTTAGATGCTGCCGAGTGCTGTAAAACTACAGGCTTGAACGCACTGAAGGACAAGGTTTAATTTCAGTAGTTGAAGGCCCTTGAGGCTCCTGGAGGGCAAAAATAATCATTTGATCTATGTTGTGAGTCTGTGTAACACGTGGGAGTGTGTGCCTTTATATGGGTGTACGCTTTAGAATGGCATTTGATTTTACAATGCAAAATAGTAGAAACATGTAAGTAAGTGGCCACAGGGGGAGATTTCAAAAAATAAAAATGTCAGCAAAGTCATCCCATGCTTGCTGGCTTCTGGATCATGGATCATCAGTGAAAGTTAAATTCCTGGTTGCCATTTGGTGCCTTTGGCAGTCTCCCTATACATTTGTAGCAGTTCACATTTTGATGTTTGCTGAGGATGCTCAAGGGTTTGCCTATTTCTCCTGATGTGAAATCACTGGAGTCAGAGATACAGAGGTAAAATAGGAAGAGTCAAATGAATTTTGATTGCTTCTGAGAATTAATTCCACACTGCCTTTCTGAAAGTTCAGTGCATATTAGCTGCAGTGCAGTGGCATGACGGACTGGTAAATATAACTTACTGAGCCCATCATTCATTGCGGAAGAGGACCTGGACCATGCAAATTGGATGATGCTATGTTTGAAAACCAGACAGCCCATAATTTTAATCTGTTAAAAAGGATTATGAATGACATCGATGAAATACAGTGTCAGTTCTTTGCAAGATGCCTTTTCTCTGCAACAGCCGCTGGAAGCACAGCCCACCAGCAGGCACTGAACACCTACTCTGAGGCTTTCACCAACTTTGATCTCTTTTCAGGACTGAGCCTAAAACAATGTCCCATTGGAAACCAAAGAGACAGAACTACTTTGCCATGCAGAGAGTTTAACCTTCCCACACACGTGTTTATTATTGTGAACAAGCTAACACAGCTGTATTAACATCATAATGTTCAGGAGCCTTTAAGCTGCCAACAAACTTGTTTGAAGACGATCCAGTGCTCCCTGGACACACTTGACTCATTCTTCCTTTCTATAGCAAAGTCACTGTTATGATGTTAGAAGAAGATATTCAGTAGTTTCTACTTTAATTGACAGATGTTTTTAAATAATTAAAATAGAATTTCTTATAAACCAGTAGGGAGAAAATTCAGTTCAGAGCCACCACTTTCTCCTTACTAAAGTGTGTTGGCCACTGCTCAGGACTATGGAAGGGTCACTCACTTTTCCTAATAAGTAGGCTTGATAAGACATGTTAAAGACTACCTGCAAGCTGTGTAGTGTTCCTTTTGGAAAGAGCTGAGTGTAAGTTGTGGGTGCATGTGACTAGATTAATCAAAATCTGTTTTGTAGAATTTGAGGAAACACTTGTAGCGTATTAGGTGCATCTAGCAATAACGCCCCTTTCTCAGTTTATTGTTATCTGTACCTTTAAAAATATCAAATACTTGTGTTTGATTAAAAAGACAAAAAGAAGAAACAAAAAATGCCTGAATGAGCAGCAGAGTCCCAGTTCCTTAGATTTCCCTTAATTAATCTTATATTCCCTAAACTGTACTCTGGGTTTACAGGCACACCATCTGAAAGTGGAGTCCTTCTAACACCAGGAGTACCCAAGTCAGCGTCATAGGAACTGATGTGAACTCTGTATCACTGTGATACTCTCCTGTCCCTCGCAGGGCTTTGGGGATAGACAGTTATTAAGTGTGACTAGGAGTTGAAATTTAAGGAGTGATCAGTTCAATGGCTACTTTTTGCTAGAGGCAGGGTATGTAATTGGTTGACCTAGGCAAAGAGAAAGCAAAAACCACCCTGACAGCATGTGATATTTCAAAGTACAGAATTTCTACGGTGACTAAATCCTATTCAAAAGCTCCTTGATAATTAAAAGATACGCTTCCATTGCCAACCTGCTGTATTAATAGTAGTCTAATCCTATCTATAAATATGTTTCCAAATTAATTTAATTAGCTATGAAAATACTGACTGCTCCATCACCACATTTAAGATATTTTCTTGCAAACCTTAACTCACATAAATATATCATTCAAATCCGTGTGACTACTGAGCATGAGTAAGCCTTATGCGCATGAGATAAAATTTTCTGGGTAAGACCTGCAACTGTGTTTGACTGGGAAGTATTGCCAAGATTTCTAAGTGAGGAGTACTAGTAGGACACCAAATACAAACAGATAACTTGTTTCCAAAAATACCTGTTGTGGGTGTTTTATTTGAAGTGGGAACACTAGTAAATATGACCTGAGGGAACTTACATCTATTTTTATGTGGGTTACTCTAGCAGAAATGAAGCGCTTGCTATATGGCACATAGAAACATCTTCAGCCACCTGCTTCTCTGATGCATAATTGTCCATTCATGTGTAGATCTGAGGTTGTGCTCTTTTACAATTGCATAATTTTCAACTTTTTTGTGACTTCTGGGTCATGTAACTTAAACCATACTCAAACTGAGAAACCCTCTTTCTGCCTCTTCTGCTCCGAGTGCTATTGGGGCCCTGGCTGCCTTTTAGTTCGGCTTATCCAGCTGACAGTCCTGAGCCTGGGACCTGGAATGCTTAAACAGTCCAGTGGACCTTCTTTGAAGGTGCTTCAGACCTAAACTGACCAGGCAGAATAAAGGAATGAGAAGATATGTTCGTATGACTGATTCCTGTGGAACAGCTACATTGCACAATGTTTGGGAAGGTTGATTAGCCATGCCCAGGCAGGAGGATCATGTTAATATGACTGTTGTTTTTAGGATCTAAGATAGCTGTAAATGAGTTGTGCAGAGGTTGAGTCATGTTTTTCTGCTTGGCTCCACCTTGTGCTGTGCAGACACGCCTGGTGTTGCAAGGAAGAGCTGCCTACCCCACGTCATGCAGTGTGACTCTACCTGTGAGAGCACCTGGCTCTCCTGTTCAGCCAGGTGCCATACCTGTTCTACCTCTTGTCTCCATCAGTGCCTCACACTGCAGTTTATTGTAACCAACTTGTGGTGAACGCTCCACTGAACTTCTTGCCTTCTGTCAGAACCCTGAATCGTGTTTAAATGTTGTGCTAATATTCTTTGCGGCAGAGACAAGTTCTTAAAACAGCTTGTGAAGGGGATTATCCAGGTTGTGTGTGTTCCTCTAGTCTACCTTACCACGCTGTTTGGGATGGCTCAGTTTCTAATACTATTGCATAACTTCCAAGATTAATGAAAAAAAACTGCAACAAAATGCATCTTCAAACACAAGTTGTATTATTCCTGGATTTGGCAAATCCTCTCTGTCCACACAGGATTCCTGTGATCAGTGATAGGACTAACTCAACATACAGCTTTAAGAGCAGAGAACAAAATAGACATTGTGGCAAATATCTGAGAGACATAAAAGTTCAAGTATTATCAGCACTGGCTTATCTGCAGTACGGCGTGCAAGCATCCAATTGCTAGGTTATTTCTGACTGATACATGTCATGTATTGCATCATTTTAATTGCTAACACTCAGGCGTCTGCACTTGCTTTCTGAGAGGCAAACAGCAGAGCCAGCTCTGGGCCTTGGAAAAACACGCCACTGCCTACTTCATCAGCCTGCAGCTGCCTGCCAGCTCTGCCTGGGGATGAGGAGATGATGATCGGCTGCTTTGGCTTTTGTGGGGAAGGGATGGAAAGAGTGCCAAAGTGGGGAACGGTTTTACTGCAGCAAAAGCAGCTCCTCTCTGTAGCAGTTGCCATCACCTTCCACCTCAGCAGTGGCAGGGAGAGCAAGCCCTTCCCTTTAGGGCTGTTCTGCAGCCCCAAGCCCTTCCTCTTGCACTTCTGCCCTGAAAGATCAGGTGCCTCGTTGCCTCCTCTCATCCCCAGTGACCCAAGAAGCGGGGTGGGGAGGCCTATGGAAGTCTTGCCCACCTGAGAACTCTTACCTAGATGGCCTGTCTTCTGAACAAAAATATGTTTTTCACAACAGTGTTATTTCTTTAGAAAGTGTTTTATGCTGGCTTGTCTATAGTAGTTAGACTGGTAATTGCAAATGCATGTCTGTTGTCCAAGTCGCTCTGAGAGTAAAATTGCTTACTGGGGCAGTCTTCTGTCATAAAACCAGGGCTGGGATTATATTTGAAACAACTAGAGATGCTGGTGAAGAAACACACTACTAGCAGTTAGAAATTAGAATAAAATGAACATTTTATTCATTTTAAGTCCCTTAATATGAGAGCAAGGGATTTTTTTGCACCTTTATCTTCTTACCATTTTTAGTTGAAATCTCTGCTTAGGAGCATTTTTTGTTTTCTTTCAGCTTGATATTTTACTTTTATCAAGAAGCTACAGGTGAAGGGAGGCCATGTTTGCTGTAACACCACTGACAGAACTGGGTTTTCCAGGAATAACTGATTAGAATTAATTTTATTTCTGGGTGGGAATAATGGCACCTCTACATTTTTCTCTCAGGAATATATTAACTATTTCCCCTGGAATTACTAAGCATGGTGTGGTGGGTTGACACGTCTGGCTGCCAGCCACCCACCAAGCCGCTCTCTCACTCCCCTTGATAATAAAGTGGAAAAGCTTGTGTATTGAGATAAAGACAGGGACATCACTTACCGATTACCCTCACAGGCAGAACACACTTGATTTGGGGAAAATTGATTTAATCTATTGCTGATTAAAATAGAGCTGGTGGTGAGAAACCAACCTCTCTGGACTGCAGTCCCTGGGGATAGACCTGCTCCAGCACAGGCTCTCTAGGGGCCGCAGGGGAGTCCTGGCCCTGGTGCCTGGGTCTCCCCCTCCCCAGCTGCTGGCAGGGCTGCTCCTCACCCCTTGCTGCCTGTGTGGGGCTTTTCCCCCTCTCACATACTTTTCTGCAGAGGCAGCATCAGCTGCTGTGAGGGGCTCAGCTGTGCCCTGGGGTGGGGCCCTGGAACCGGCCGGAACGGGCACAGGGCAGCCCCACTCTCTCCTCACAGAGGTCCCTGCAGACCCTGCCCCGCTATCAAAACTTGGACATGGACAGCCACTTCACAAGGATACTGGAAAAATGTGTCTGGAATTGCTGAATGCCAAATTCCAGAGGTATCTGGTCATTAACCAAGTTTGATTTGGGGACTCCTGCTTACATCCCTGGAAATTTGGTCTTCATAACCATCTCCCAGAACTTGTAGCTAAATGCAGTACTGGGGAGCTAAGGGGAAGATGGACTGACAAAAGGGTGGAAGGGCAGCTGCAGGGACTCCACATGTGGGACCACCAGCCTCTGGAGGAATGTCCTTTGGGCAGAGAGTTTTTCACTGTGCAGGCTTTTAGCAACTCTTCCTTGTCTCAGTGAGCGTGAACACACTGACGAGAGTGTGTGATCCAGCTTTTTAGTCTCACTAAAGGCTCTTAAAAACACTGCAGAACATAAGGTGGCACAATGTCAGTGACCTTCATGCTGAAGACAAGAGTTTCCCAGTTTTGAGGTAATTATCCTGTTGTGGAAGCTCCTGAGGGGCTAATTGCTTATGCTCCAGTGCTGTTCAGAGAGTTTCTGCATACACACTGTTAACTCCTTTGAGATTTGAATGGGATGATCTGAACTTATACTTTCCTTTGGTCTATAGGGTCTTTCAAATAAATACATCTTATTCCAGGTTTTGCCACCTTAGGTCCTACTCCTGGGTCCTCTTTTGCTGTTTTCAACCCCGCTGCTGACTGCAGGGCAGCTGCGATAGGAGATCTTTTACCTTCCTCTGTGGCTTGTGAGCCCCCTTCACATCACAGACCCACCACTGACAAGCCGGGGGCTCTGCAGGAAGCACACCCAAGAGGGCTTTGGGGCTTTCTGCCTTTTTATTGAAAGCTGCAGTTTGAGATGCCATGAAATCTTCAGTCAGAAGTGGAGCGGGTGGGAGTGAGCAACAGAGCAGCAGGCAACTCTCTGTCAAACGTGAGTGGTTAGTCCAGCAATCAGGTGTCACTGCTGAAGCCAGTGAAACAGCCCTTGGCAGCAAGTCCAGCTTGACTTTGTTGAACTTGAGTGGGGACTCAAGCTGCTGGCAAGGTCAGCAGTAAATGTGTCACTAGGCACAGGGCTTGCTCTGGGTGGACTGATGGTCACTCCCTCACTGGAGGTGAGCCATGCTGACGTGTGCTCATTGCCCAATATTGCTGGGAGAAAACAGCTACCAAGCAGTGTAGTTATGAACAGGGCATCGCTGCAAGGTGGTTGTAAATTTCCTGAGTGTGATAACAGTGAACGATCTTTTGGTATGCTGATTTCTGCTCTGGTTGTGTCTGAAACACTGACTGAGCAACCTGAGGGGTACTGAGGGTGTAATGCACCCATGGTGCAGTTTCCCCTCTTGTTGCTGTGCCTCATTCTTTGATTTTTTGCTACATTTGATTTATTGAAGACCTTGTTTCACCAAGTGCAGCACAGAAGCGCGCACCTTTGTGTACACAGTAAAGTTGAGTAGGAAAATGCATGTACCATAGATCAGCAGCCTACTTTATAGCACCAGAATGTACAAAGCACACAGCATATAAAGAGTATTTGAACACTAAGGTGGCTGTGAAAGATTGCAGATTGCTTACTCATCTGGATACTTACTCTTTCTCTTGCCTCCCTATCTTATCAGAATTATCTCTTGCTTGCTCAGTCTTACTTTTATTGTGTCATTTTCTTACCACCTCCTACCTCTCCCTTTTCCCACCTCTGAATATATCACATATTTTTTTTTCTGTAAAGTGAAGCATTGCCCTCACTGGAATTTGCATGCCCTTGCTTGGGGTTTTGGACTTGGATAAGGAACCTGCATCCTGCAGAGGAAAAATGTCGGGATGTTACAAACTGTTATTGCTGTTTCCTACCTTATATGAGTTGTAAGTTGAGTTTTAAAGGTGATCTTTTCAGTGGCGTGGATGCATGGTCTGTTCTCAGTTCTGGCACAGACATCCATGAGAACAAGTAATTCACAGTCACACTCTTAAAAGAGCTCTCTGCTTTTTCTTTAGGCACTTAAATGTGGTAGCTGGCTGTATCCTGCAACCACAATAGGTTCTTTGAATCTTTTTGAAAGTTTTCCTTTTAATACTTTCCTTTTTCATGGAGGCATTATGAAGCAGTTGGAAGTGACAGCTACAATAATTATGAACTAATATAAATGATGACATCTTCAAAGTCCTGAAATAAATTTATACAGTTCAGCCAGGTTCCCTCTCCTAGCCATTCATTGTGAGAGTATTAAAACTTAAATGACTTAAGAGGCTGCTATGAAAGCAGAGCAAAAAGCAGCATTTTTCAAAACAGGAAGTAGAGCAGAACAATTACTGCTTAATGATATTGGAGTTGCGAAACGTATGATGAAGCAGGAGTGTCAAGTTTACTGTGCAGATTACTACCAGGGCAGGATGCTTTTTGGCAGAGTTTACCCAACTTCTGTTTTTCTGCTTATACATCTATTCTGGTGATATGAAAGGAATCCAGTAAAAGCTAATCTAATTCTTAGAATCCCCCATCTGTCCCTCCCTTCACCAATCTAAGCCTTGTTCATGGCACTGCTTCAGTTTTTCCACTTCAAGGCCAGCAAGATGGTTCTCTTGACATATCAGAATGCTGGAACCCTTTACAGGCTAGTTACTGCTATGGGATGATCCTCATTAGGTGAAATAACCTAGAGGTTGTCACTACATTGTAGCGTATTCTCTGACAATGCTGCCTTTACTTAAGCAGCCTTGGTTAAGAATGTTTTTTTTTACTGCTTTGAAGATCATTATATCAAATATCAGTCAAACCAATATCAAAATTTCTTAGCACAGTTAGTAACTGGAAAGACAGCACAGGACCCCACTTCCACAAGATTAAAATATCTTTATGTTACCTAATCTAAATTGACATAAAGAGTGGCTTCATCTGAATCCCACATAAACTCTTATTTTTCTTGTATTTTCTCTCCCTGTAACCTAAACCCCCAAATTTGAATTTTGCCTGCAGTGAGGTATGTTATACTAAACACCTTTATTTAGAGATTGCTCATTTTCCATGATGGTTTTGAAAAACAAATCTATTTCGAAATCCTTCTGCATGTACTAGCTTATATTATCTGCATCTCTCTATACTTCCATTCACCTGGGGCATTTACATGGAAATAAATTTTCTGTTCTTTAAAAGCACATCTATACCATCTTCCAGTCTCCTAGTTAAAGTTATAATCCTTTGCATATGACATTGCAGTTTGGTGTGCAGATGATGATGACATCTCCAGCAGAGGCCTGGCTTCAATTGAGGAATCAATGCCATGAGCAGATGAGGTCTTAGAAGATGACTATTCAGCTTGAATGGGAATTTTTATAATGAAGATTGACAGATGAGAAAATACAGAGATTTAGGGTATGTGGTGTATGAGACAAAAAATTCTATTTGCAGGCAAAGTGTACCATGATTATTCATTCCTTCTTGAAATCTTCCGTAGGTTAAAAAGTGCTCTTAATTCAAAATGAAATGGATTTTGAATATTTTAAGTATGCTAAATTGTTCAGGCAGGCACTTAACAGTGATGTTCCTGTTCACTCCTGCACTGACACTGCCCTACCCAATTAACCATGCGGGTAACGTGACCACTGGGATTTTTCCCTTTCAGAGGGCCAAGGCTTTTGGCCCTTTTGCCTCTTTGTTGCAGCTTTTCTTTACTGGAGCTTTTTCCATTTACACTTTAATCTCAGATCTTGTAGCTCTGTGGTTTTCCTGAACAGAATTTTGTAGTCTAGATATTTACAAAGCGTTTATAGAGGTTCAGTGTGCTCTTTAAAAATCATAGCCTGCTTAGATCTGGTGGAAACCTTGGGGGAGGGGGTGGGAGGCGGGCAGAGGGGAAAGTGTTTGTCAGGTTTATTTTCAAGAGAGCAAAGACTTGCAGTGAATATTATTGTGGGACTGAAATGCCCTCTCTCTACCCCTTGCAAGAGATGGAACAGTCCTTTATATTAGCTTTTGCCTGGGTGTATAGTACTTGGGAATTTATGAACTCTTGGGAGAGAATTGCCTTTAGCTTAAATCAGAATATCTCACTGATACTGGATCTTCCATAATTCTGGCAGTGACATACACCCACCTCCACAAAGAAGCAGATTTTTCTTCATTGTCACCAAGCTCAGTGACTGTCTCTTGTTTACTGAAGAGAGAAGCCAGACTTGCTAAAAAAGTTGTGATATTTAGCAACATTATAGTCACTACATCACCCTGCTGCTTTGCTTTCTGCCTTTGCTCACTGCCAAATGCCAGAGTAGTACAAGCAATATGTAACTTGACTCCATTTGTTTTGATAGGGGCAGGATCTCAGTGAAATTTTTTTCAGCACAATATAAACAAAGAAAAGGAGGGTCAGTACAATCAGGTAATCTGGTTACAAGCTCAGCCCCTCATTTCTGAACCAAAGTTCAAACTTATTTGAACTGTTTCATATCTTGAACTAAGTGATGCAACCTTGTTTTAAAGATCAAGTGGTGGAGATTTGCCACTTCTGTAATGACATTTGCCATTCTGGCTTACGCCACTCTGCTATTTCCATTTCAGGAGCTTGTGCTATTTGTGAAAATGAACTGAGTTACAGCTGTTAGGGCGTGATCCAAGTTTTTATTTGCTTGTCATCTGTAGAGGTGGATGCAATAGTATGTCCTAAACATAAGCTCTGTTTTGAATATCAGGAACACAGACAACAAACCAAAGCTCCCAGGCATGGTAAGATCCAAGAGTCATCTCCACAGTCCTGCTAGTCAAGCCTTAATCCAGAACAACAATAAACCATATTATGTTTGTTCAAAGCCTTGGGCGGGTTTTCATAAGATCTGTTAGTTGAGAAAAAAAAAAAAAAAAAAAAAAAGACGTTTTTATCTTTGCTAGACTGGCTGTGTAAAGAGCCTGCTGTGTAAAGAGCCCTCCAGAGAGAGCTGTAGAAGGAGGGGATGTGTTAAAAGGGCAGGTGTTGATATGCCTGATAGTGTCTTTTGCAAAAGTAATAGGTCTGTTACCTATATGAGCAGCTATGCTGAGGGTTAGGGCTAGGGTTGCAGAGCTCATTTTATCCTTCAAGGCACAGGTCACAGAATTCAGGAAATGTTAGTAAAGACCAATGTCTCCTATTGACTTTTGTTGTATGGTCAATCCCACTTCTGAATTGAAAATCTTGTGGGTTTTTTTAGTATTTCTGCTAGGGACTTAGATTTTGAAAGGGTCAAGAATCCAGCTTATTTCTTGCAGCATTAGAAGGGGCTGCTGTCAACAGGAGTCTAAACCTATGTTCTCTTTTCTGTACTGGTAGGTTGTTTTGATGCAATTATAGGGTTAGATTTAGGATTAAGGTTTGGTTTGTGATGCTGAAGGTGTCTCAAAATAACAAACAGTGCCTTGTGTTTTACTCCAAGGACTGATTTTTCTGACCTGAATTAATTCTGACAAAAATTGACCCAGTTTTGGAAAATCAAGGTTCAAGATTCTATTTCTTTTGCTGGATTCTGGAGAGTACACAGAAATAGGAGGCGGTTGGTGCAAATAAGTGCTGATGTCAGCATTCCCTGGGTTTGGGGAGCAGTTCTCAGGGTACATCTGAGGACATAGCTAAGGGCTTCAGAGGTGGCTTTTTTTGTGTTTGGTTTGGTTGGGTGGGGGGTTTTTTTTGTTTGTTTGTTTGGTTGGTTTTTTTACCATGCTAGCTGACTAGGTAGAAATATCAGCTTCTCTGCATCCAATCTGAGGACTCTACCATGCTCATTCATGTCTCGTCGCATGATCTTTACCCTGAGGAAAGAGCGAGGAACCAAATGACAGCTGTGGCTTTTCAAAGTCATAAGAGGGAAATATGTGTGTATGCACTTATTTATTTATTTTTGCTGCCTATTCTGTATTTTATGCTGAGGCTATGAAGCCTATTGAACTTTCTTTTTTTTTTTTGAGCCCTTAAGGTATATCCAATGTCACTCAGACATCAAAGCTCCAGAGCTGAAATGGAAAGAGAACAACCAAATTGCATTTAAAGGTTAATAAAATAATGCTTGTGTTTTCTGTTGTCACAGAATACTAAAAAGAAAACCATTACCTTCATGTTTACAAAGGCAAACAGAAAATAGAGAAATGTGAAGTCAGCTGTGATTAGCTTAGCCTTTGTTCTAAAAATGATACATCCTTGTGTTATATGAGAGACAGGAGGGACACTTGAAAGTCTACTTTTTTGTTTTGCCAGACATTAAACGATCTCAGTGACCACTGATAACTCTATTATAGTTTATGAGAGTTTATTACTTCTAATTTAAAACTAAAGGTTTAACCTAATACGAGAATTTCCTGTCTTTATTCTCTGGGAATCTGTCTGGCTTTTGTGTGCGTGAGGCTGAATAGTAGTGTCCTTACTGCACTGCATGTACTGGCTATGCTTATAGCTAGACAAGAGAATTGCATGAATATAACCAGCCCCTTTGACTCTGAGTTTAACTTTAGTCTTGCTCTGTCCTCAAAGCACAGATGCAGTTCTGTGGGTGTAACTGAGGAAGGAACAGAGCTTGTAACTTGGAAGCTATACAGTGTGTGAAAACAAGTTAAAACTCCAGAAGATTTATCGGTTCTTTTAAAGTTTTATCCTTCTCTGATATACACTGAGCCTGGTACAGCAGCTAAACATTTCCTTCCTATGGCTTGTTCTTCTGCAGGCTAAAACCCCACGTTGCTTCGTGGTATCAAGATCCTCTGGGGCTTTCAGTGCTGTCACTCACATTATTCATGAAACAGAGGTCATTGAAGTCTAGGAGAGCAGAAAGCATTAGTAGAGTCATCAGAACTTGTGGAGTCCACTGAATTATTTGAAATTCCTCCTGTGGCTAGGTCCAAGTACCAATCTGACTGACTCACCAAGCCTTGGGTCGTACTTTAAAAAAAAAAAAAAAAAAAAAAGGGCAGCAAAAGAAAAAGACATGTCATGGAAGCTTGGAGGCCCAGCTGAATCCAGGAGGATACTGGCAAGATTTGCAGTGCATTTAATAGTGATTCTTTTTCCCAGGAGTATTATAAAGTGATCTGTTATGTGCATCTGCTTGTTCTATTTCTGTTTCTTAGCCCGAGATTCCTAACACAGGAGGCAATAACCCTGCATCGTGTTAGATCATATCATGTCACATTGAATGTTGACCTTGGCTGACATAACGTGACATGGTACAGTTGAAGTAATGTAATGCGAGCCAATGTATCATGTGTTTAATGTTAATCTGAAGTTATTATCTGTGAACATAGCAAAAGGTTTGGAGAGTGTGTTGTATGGATCTGCCCTCTGTTCCTCAGGCAGTCTAAGCTGCCATGCATTCAAGCTAAGAAACAAAAAGAACAGAGAGAAAGAAGAAGGGCAAAAGCTAGACAAGTGTTTCTATGGGACTTACTAATAAAGATACTAATCAGTTTAGCACGGATCTGCAGCTAAAGTAGTAGAAGATACTGTCTTCCTCTTGACACCACAATAACCACAATAGAAGTGTGACGGTGCAGCGGGAGCACTGGCTATCAAATAATTGCACTTTTTGAGGTTTTTGTTACAGAAAGCTCTTCATATACATGTCTGAGTAGATTTGTTGTTGAAGGTATTGCATTTATTGATATTACTTTAGTTAAAACAGTTAATGTAAATGTTGCACCTTATGAAGTTAATCAACTTTATAACATTTCCTTTGTTCATGTTCTTGCTTGATCTTTTGACCCACTGCAAAACTGTGGCCCATACTAAGTGAGTTGATCTCTGTTGTTTTGCTGCAGAGACTCAGAGAAAACTCTGTGTGTCTTCTTGGAAGATATTTTTTAAATTACATGTCAGATTAAAGCATGCCTGCAAAGTAATTGCTTGAATTTAATTTTTTTTTTTTATTTTTTTACTATTCAGTGCTAGAATTGTCTGTTGTTTCTTCAGTGGTTTAGCAGTGCTCAGAGCCTGCTTCTCTTTCTCTGATCATGTGCTTCTGTAACAGGATCATGTTCTTTAATGCCATCACTGGCCGTCTGACTTCTTGGTGCCACCTTCCTTCTTATTCAGCTAGCTCTAACTGGCAGGGGATATTATTCTTGACTTTTTGATAGGCCAATAATTTCAGTCCTCAGTGCTTAAAAATTAGCCTTATAAAGCTGTAATTGTGCATCTGCTTTGGTGAAAGCACTAGGCAACCACAGCTGGAAGCATTTTAAAAATAAGCTAACGGTGTACCTAGTGGCCTAATTTGATGAATACTGGCATGTAGATTTGTTGCAGATGATAATCAATCATCAGTTTTATTTCAAATAGGGGAAAAAAGGACTCAAAAAAAAAAAGGTACCTGGGTACACAGAATTTTTGAATGCTATAAATCTTGAATGCCATAAATCAGACTTTGGAGTACCTTAAAGCATCTAGTAAGAAAAATGGAAGCTTTATCTTCTTCCTTTGGAGGAAATGCATTTCCTTACTCTGAACTGCACTTTTGATCATAGATCAGTGCTGCATTCTTGGCTATACTGAGCCTGATCATACTGACATTGAAGATAACAAAAAATTCCCATTCTCTCCAGGAGCACAGGTCTAGACCATAGCTGGTAGAGTAACAGTGTTTGTACTTTCCTCTAGATAATCTGAAAATCCTGAAGACTTTCCTAACTAAAATTATCTCATGAAAGCTACTTTTTCTCTTCTGTCCTTTTAGTTTCCTCTATTCCTGTTAATCTTTAAAACTATGGGCTGGTGATAGAAATATTTTCAAAACTTTATAGCAGAAAGAATAGCACTGCCATTACCTCATAAGATGAAGTAAAGGACAATAATTTGTCCTTGTCGCCGCCAATATTCTAAAAAGATAATTAAAAAAAAAAAGGAAAATTACATGAATTTTCTCTGACTCTGGATTAGACTTAGCTGTGTTGCAGACTTTCCCTCAACCAGGTTTAACTAGCAAGGAGCAGAGGCAGGTTAATGATGTGATGTGAGTGCTTTGCTCTAGGTTATTGTATGCAGTCTTGATCAAAAAGCAGAAGAAGAGATGAAGCAGCATAACAGCAGATTTGCAAAGAAAGTAAAGGCTTATTTCATACAGATTTCTTGCCTTCTGCTTAAAACAATATTAAGAGCATGGGAAAAATCATTTATTTTGCCAGAATTAAGGAGACACTGAGAGCATCATTTGCCAGGCTCAAGTGGGTCATCAAAGAACTCAGAAAGCTTAACGCAAAACCTTAATGGTATTTAATATAACTCAAAATCAGGAAACTATGGAGAAACCAGGTAGTTCTGAACACTAATTTCCAGAAAGGAGCATCATCCCAGACTTGAGTGCAGTCAGAAATAAAAAGACATTTTCTTCAAATGTCAAGCTGAAGCAACACACTGACAGCATTGCAAGGACAGAACTATTGCGAATAAATTTTCAACTCTTTAGTGCATGAATCAGCAGTTACACTCATTAAATATATATATATATATATAAAAAAGAACTCCAGTCCTTTCTAGGCAGCGTTGCTCAGCAAAAGGGATATCAGTTGAATAAAATACTGGAGGAAAGGCCATAAAATGGCACGCAGCAGATTGTTGATGACACCTGGAGTTGCCAAAGAAGGATAGAGCAAGTATGAGGAAGAAATTGCATTTCTGTGTACAGTAACCTCTGACCAGCCAGATAAATCATGGCTAGTCAGAAGTTATTCTAGGTCTGAAAACTCTAGGGCAGCATGCAAGGCAGAGCTGCTGTGAGAGGTTTTCTATTTGGGGAAAAAAGTACAAAAAGATGAAAAGAAGTTTCCTGAGAGAAATAGGATGTTGGAGTTAAGGGAGCTTAAATAAAAACTCAAGAGGTGCAGTGAAATATGACTTGTGGCTTTTCCCTCATTACTTTATTCCGTCCTCTTTGAAGTTAGTAATACCATGAACATAGTGTAAGACTGAAAGCAGTAAGTATTGAGAGAGTTCAAGAAACAGGCCCTTTATAAGGGGAGTGTTAAAAGTCTAAGGAAATTAATGTCTCTACAATTGCAAAATCCTTGTGGAACAAAATGACTTGCATGATTGATTTAGAAATTATTATATATAGTGTCAGTAGAGCAAATAATTCTCTAGAGTCTTTGTCCCAGAGCAAAGTCTAATAGCATGCCACCCCCCTCCCCACCCCGCCTTGCCAAGTCCCATGGAAGTCAGCACAACTTTGTGACATCTGTCATGAGACTGGGTCTAGAACGGGAAAAAAAGCTAAATACCTGTGGAAGAATGTTTCAGAAATAACATGGGGCTACATTTGGAAGAGGTTGAGGAGAATGAGGAGTTTCATTGCACTTCCAAAAAGGGTTGGACACGTTCCCTCTCCTTTCCCCAAAACAACAAAAGTATCTAAAGATTAATTAAAAACCCACTTCCCAGATAATTTACTCTGATGATATTCTCATCCTTCCCTTCCTTCATTTGCCTTTTAAAAGTTCTAATATTCATAGATAGTAATTCAGTTTCCCAGAGATACACGCCTTCACAACCTGCAGCTTGCTGAGGTATCTCATGCAGGAATCCAGGCCTTGATCCCACCAGGGCATTGCTGACACGTTCCCCCACACTGCAAAGGTATCACACAGTACTGGTTCCTTTCTCTATTAGCTGCCTTGCTCACTGACATTCAAAAAAGTACTTTCTAGACAAAAGATGCTGAAAGCTAACCTCACCCCTCCTGCCCTAGCTTGTTTATTCTGGTGGGAGGTGGTAGAGTGTGCTGAGGAGCAGCTTTGAGAAGCTGTGCTTCGGAATTGGATGGCATCCTCTCTTACAGATAAGAGATCTTCTCGGCCAGGTTTGTGTTTCTATGTGTATTGTGCAAATGATAAATGTTGTCCATTTGCAGAACATCTTCTCTGCTGAAGGATCACAAACCTTTTCACAAAACAGTTCACATGAAGGACTGCTGAAATGCAGTTAAGCTGTTCTTGAGAAGCTCTGAAATTGTTCTCCTAAAGCCCACATAAAAACAGGTTCTCAGTTTTTCCAGTCTGACTTGAAGATGAAGGTGGAATTAAAAATCCACAGGCATTGCATTCCCTTTGCAAAGGGGAAAAGCAGATGGAGTTGCTTTTTGTGTGCACTTAAAAGCAATGAAAACTTGTCGATATTCTTCATTTGAATTTTCATGAAGAGCTAAGAAACTCTGCTGATGCTGGAGGGGGCAGGAAAATGTTGTGACTTTTACTGGCAGAGAAATATTTGAACAGTTATTGACAAAGAGCACAGTGCATGGAATGTGCTTGGGCTAAGCAGAGTGAAGATGTTTGACGTATTGGCAACACAGCACAGGGTCAGAGGGTGACAGATTAATGTTGTGTTTCACAGTGCAAGCTAATACTCACTGCATGCCTTCGTATGCTCTTTGTTATTGCACACATTTGGAAGGGCAAACTGGCTCTGGGGTAGTTAAACCTATGCACTGATTCTAGCATGAAGATGGCTTATTTTACTTTAATCCATTAGGCACAAGTGTAAAGTAAATCTAAATAAGCTATTCTTAGACTAAATTGAGAGCGTCGTGCAGGAGTTTGCATTATTTTAATGAAAATAAAATAAAATTTTTAGCTGAATTCAGGGCAACAGTGAGTGCAGAAAGGAGGGAGTCATTCCTGGCTCAGTGATTTGCAGCGGCCTGTGACTGTGACCACTGTGGCTTAAACATGAGTGCACATCATGGCCAGGCCTAGTGGCTCTGGTTATGCTTGGAAAATCTCAAGGCAAGAGTCAGAGATTACAAGAAGGAAAAAAACAACCCATGAACCCCTTAAAACCCCACCTCTTGGCTTGATGCTCTCCCTGGCTGGCTGCTTCTGGACTGCTCCCTGGAACAAGTAACAAAACCGACTCTGCTTCCAGCAGTAGAGACCAGGAAGCCAGCAGATACTTTTCAACCCTACAGACACTTTTAAAGAATGGGAGGTAAAGGAATGAAATGGAAAACAGATGATAGACAGAGGCTGGTGAGAACAGAAGGAATGCAGTGCAGGCAGCCCGTTTGTCTCAGAGTAGCTGACGTGCATGCCCGTGGAAGTGGCCAAGCCTGTCAGCAACAGTGTCTTAAAATAATGGAATAGTAACGCCTCTCTTCTGGAAGGTGCTGAGCACTTTGGCTTTGTAGCATCACTGCGCTGTGTAGGACCCAGCCCTCAGTAGCAGGCATTTCACATAGCTGTGCAGCCAAGGACAAGTGTGCTCCACGACAGGAGTTTGCATGGGAGGAACCTACAGAATGTGGAATTGCATGCCAGTGCCTACAGTGCCTGGTGAGGTGGGCACACATGTGACAAACAGTTCTGGGGGTTCATGAAAGCAGAATGCAGTCAGAAAGCTCCATTTGCTGAGTTCTGATTTCCAAACCCCTCTAATACCTGGTTGAAGGATGGTTCTAAATGGATTTCATCTCTGTGTTGAAATATGTACACAGACTTTTGCAGGCTTCTATGCTTTGTATCCAGCGCTGTTATTTTCAAGGCAAAGAGCTCTTCTCCAGTGTGATTCCCTCTATTGTAGGTATTTCATAGATGAGGAGCTTACAATAGCAGATTAGTGATGACAAATTTTCTTCTGTTAGCCCCAGATCCCATTCCTTAAGCACTCACAAGTACCCATGAAACAGCAGCAGAGGGAGACCCCACAGTGGGAGAGGCCATGGGACTGAGATAACGGCATATTCACAGGCACATTGGAAGTGATGTGACACCTCTGACAGAAATAACGTGGGTGAGTGTGGATCCCCTCTTTGAGGTCCAGGCAAGTACAGACGTGAAGAAAACACAGGGAAGAGTTTATCCAAGCTCCTTTCAAAATGCAAGGCAAAGAGAGCAGTATTTGATTACAGCCATCTGACAGTGTGACATGGCTGGCTGAGTTAGGAAGGCCTTCCTTTGGAAAGACACCACCTGGTTCTTGAGTAAGAATAGCTAGAGCATATTGCAGTAACTACATAGCTGTAAGTGTGCTAAGAGGTTACACCACCTTAATAACACTGTGTCTGCATGGTGATCCCACTCTTAAAGAGCTCACTTGAGGAGAATGAGCTGTGATGACAGTTTAAGGCCATTTTTCTATCAATATAGCACTGTTTCTGTGTTGGAGATGCTGTTAGGCTGCTGCTCCAGATTGCATACCTAACTGCAGTAATTACGTTGGTAGAGAAGCTCTCTGCAGACCAAGCAGACACTCAGTGTGAAAAGTGGGTCTGCACTGCAGCCGTGGTGAGCACCGGTCGCTGGGGTGGGCTGCTACACGGGGGGCTCCATCCCTCTGCACTCAAATGCTGTGACTGCAACCCCAGCTTCTGCTGAAATCACAAGGACTTTGCCGTTAACACCAATAAAGGTCACTGGTTGACCCAAATTGCTCAGATGCCCTCGCTTACACGTCTCTATCCATCCCCACTCCCCAAAGCCCCTTGGAGAAGGTTGAATGGTGGTTAACATTTGACTTCCCTTCTTGTGCTTGCTCTGCTCCGTGGTATCTGAGCGTGTCACCTGTGCATTGTCACATAGTATGCCTTGTTTGAACAGCAACAATTAAAAATTGTTAAACAATATAATTTTTAGTAGAAGAAAAACAACTGATTTAGGCAAGAGAATATTCTGTTTACTTTCAAGCTTTTGAGAAGTTATTGACAGTCTATGTAATTTAAAAAAAGAAATTAGCTTCTTCCCAGGAACTCTTATAAAGAGGCCTTGTCCAGCTCAGAATTTAGGAAATGTAGCCTATTTTCTGAGTCTTGCAGTTGAGGTCATCCTGTCTGTGATTGTGAGTATCACTAGACTTTGGCACTGTGCTGATTTAAGCCCTAGGGCACTCATTTAAATTGTCACATATAGTTGTGTCTCATACTGACATCTTCTTCTGTAGAAGTGAAGGATAATACAGCACTTGTGCTGTGGGATAAGACAGTGCTCTCTCCTCAAGAATGAAAGTTGTCTGCAAATTTCAGACATGTTTTCCTTGATTGTGGCCGCTAATCAAGGCAAAAACCAAAGTTCATTTTAGTAGGGGATGAACAATGCTTGGCAGTGTAGTGAATGTTAATGCAGTTAATTATTCCTAATGCTGTGTCTGTCCTCTGAAGAGTTCAATATCTCTAGACAAGGCTTTAATGATCCACAGCCACCCTGTGGTTTCACCCAGGGAATATTGCCTTCTCAGACCAGTTTGCAGTAAGCTGCTGCTCTGTCTGCACTCCCCCTGCTTTGTGGCACGTCACATCTGTTAGGGTAGAGTTGGGTGGGTGGTTTTAAATAGGTTTTGTTTTGTTACAGAACTGATGGTTGTATTGTGCTTTTTATTGTGCTTGGTTTCTTCACACTCTGTGTATAAGCTTTTGACAGTATTGAGTGGGAACCTAAAAATAGAAAAAGATCCCAAACATTTACATACATGAGGGAATTGATAATAGTGTTCCAGGTCCCCATGGTGCTCAGTATCAGCGGTGTCTCTAGGACACGGGATAGGAACAAAAGCCTCAACTAACCTGTACACTGACAAGAATAATTTATCTTTGATAATACCCGTTTGCTGATACACATCTGCTGTAACCTAGTAATACTGATATCTTACTCTTAACTTGTGGCTTTTAGTAAATCAACTTAGTCTAGAACTTGGTGTTTGTTAGGGTGTCTGGGAAATCTTCATTTTAACATTGTGTATCTCTGTATGTAAACAACTTCTCTGATACTTGAAACAAAACAATTGACGAAAATACTATTTTTCAGAAGTTGTCAGAAAAACCAGCTGCATAACTGTATTTTTGTGGTTTAAAACTATTTTTTTTTTTTAATGAAGTATGTCAGTTTTGGGGCAGGTTCTTTAAATTGAGAAGATTTGTTTGTTTTACCCTGAATACACCCTCTTTGTTATAAGGAGATTATTGACAGACCATATTTTTTTATCTGAGTTTGCAGGGCCGTATTCTGTACTAGGCCTTTGTGTCATAATTTCACAGCTCTGTTTTTGTTGTTTTTGTTTTGAAAAAGCCATTGGTTTGAACTGCCTTAATTTTGGGTGTTGTCCCCCCAATGAATGTGTGGTTTGTTGATAGCTGAGTGCAGTGCTATGTTGATCAGGAGTTCCAAGCAAGGCACTGCAACGTGGGCACGTAGAGAAACGACGCTGAAAATAAGCCGCTTTGCAGCAGAGCAGGTGGGAGGGGCCTGGGTGACTGATTCTACCTCTGCACAATAAGCTGCCTTCTCCGTTCAACCCCAGTGTGCTTTCTTTGACTATCCTCAACTGAACTAGCTACTCCTGCTAAGCTCCTGCTGATGTAACTGGGAATCCTGGTGTAGCAATGACTTGAGAAGTAAACCTCTGGGCTAGGTCTAGACTCCATTAGAACACTCTGAGCTTACTAGAATTGCATCCCGCTGTATTTTAAAGAATTTCTGGAAATGTTCTGTTAAGAAGTACTCATTTTTTAAAAAGAAAAATATCTAAAAGGATATTAGACATCCTAGAGGAGATGTTATTGAAAGTTCTCATACAAAGCTTTAAAGTAAAAAAAAAAAAATGTTTTCTTCAGTAAGAAGCCATAGTTAAAAATTGGCTTCAAGGAATAAAGAATGATTAATGAAGTTCCTCTTATTTAGTGCACTAAGCCTTCTTGAGATTTAAATGTCTGCTGTAGAAAATGTCCACAATTTGGAGTGAATTATTTATCAAAGAAATTAGGCAACATACAGGGCTTGTGGTTTCTGTTCAGAGCAGAAGATAAAAAGCTTCTAGATTTTAAAATTATTATTATTTTATTTCTAAGTCTATTTTTCTTACTGAATTCTTGACATATGTACTGTTAATTAAGCAGTAATGATTTTCTTTAATTTGCACTGCAAATTACACCAATCATTATGCTTTTATTCACAGAATATATTTTGTTAACTGACCTTGGGTTTAATGTAGAATACAAAATGAGAAAGAATTGTTAAATTCCAGTTGATGCTTTGTGATTCCTAGGGAGTTCTGCTTTTGTTGCCTTTTGAATTTTAATTTTGGAGACACCAACAAAGATATACAATAGAAAGGTTTTAACTAAGTATATTACTTTGACAGAAGTCACTGGGTTCTACAGTTAATTCTCACCAGTAGATCCATGTACTTCGTAAGCTGCAAGTCATTCTGACAAGGTGAAACAAATACAATTGTTAGTGAAATCTTGATAATTTGGAACAATGGGCTGTGCAACTAAGTCAGTTTACATCTTCTTTGAAATATTTTTCCCTCTGTAGTATTTCATACTTCACTAATCTTGATAATGCACTTGACATCTTTGGTGGCTGATCATGTGCTAATTTAAACTCACATTGTATGCGTAAATTAAGAGCAACATGGTGAGATGTTTCAGCATGATGACGAAAAAAATTGAACAAGTGAATTTGACTCAAATATTTTTCTGTTAAAATAGAGTTGGGTTTTTTTTTGGTAGCCTGGAGAACGTATAAGGAATCTGATTTCTGTTGTTTGGAGATAGGTATTTTAATGACTTAGAGCTTTTTTCCCCTGTCCCAGTGAAATACTGTATTTGTATTTTTAGGGCAAGTTACTTGGAAAAATAAGGTATTCTTTTGGAGCTGCTCATCCAAACCACTACAGGCAACTGCTGGAAATGCTTCTTTCAGGACTGTCTACAGTAATTTATTGATCCCAGTCCTGCTCCTGTTGATGTCACTGGTAAAATGATTGTTGACTTCAGTAAGAAAAGTATGAGTCCCATTATCTTCATATGTTGTAGATTTTATGATATTTATTGGAGCATATATGTAACTTCAGGTGTTTCCTACTCACTTCTAGAGAATCCTTCCATTAGGAGAGTGTATAAAAACGCCATGCTTTTCTTCACATCCTGCTTATCGGCCTTTGTCCTTATCATTTCCTCACCATAGATGGCTTACAGATTTTCAGAGGTGAAGAAAATGTTTATAAAGACTTATTGTGGAGGAAGTTTGCTGACAATTGCTAGTATGCTGCAAACAGGTCTGGAAAGCAAAAACTCCTTTTTTTTGTTTCCAGTAAAAAAAAAATAAAAATGATTCAAGATTAAATAGCTGTTTTCCTGACTATCTGATATATTCTGTCTGTCTGCCTCTCTTTTTTTTTTTTTTTTAAGGTGTGAATTTGATGACTATTTGTTAGGCTGGCTACTTGTGAATAATAATAATGAGAGAGAGTGCCTGGGGTGTAGTGTATATTTAATAAGAGATAAATAATATATAAATATAATGTTTGGAGGGGTTTGGACTTCAGTTCTTGTATTATGTTTGCCCCTGTTTTGCACTAATTATGTAATTATTAATCACCACTTTGAGAGTTTAGTTTAAAATTAGCACTGTCTGTAGAAGAAGAAGAAGAAGAAGAGACTTACTGACACATTTTTTGGTAACAAGTCTGAAATATTTAACCTGTAGGACTTGAACTAGCTTCTTAAGTTAGCTTTTCAGAGGTGCTGGGCACTGACATCTCTCTTTGCCCCACACATGAATCTGCAAAACACATGGCTAAAACCCCCCCTGCAAACCCTGTATAGAGGGTAAAGTAAAACTAAAACCCATAGACCAGGTATTTTATCTCTCATCTTTGTTTTCCATCCTTTTTCTCAATGAATGCTTTTCCATGCGGCATAAAATGGTACCTAAGAGACATAACAAGGATAAATCTAGGGCAACATAACAATATTTATTATCCTTCGTAACGCAACAGGAAGAGTTGGTGGTTGTTTGGAGACGGGTTTCCCGATCACACTGTTTCTGGTAGGCTTAGAGTCCAGAGAAACCAGAAACAATCCAGCTCAGTCGGTTATGACCTTTCCAGGATAATTTCACTCAGTAGAGTCTCAATGGTGCAATATCAGCAGTCATGAGTGCCCTTGGGAATACTTTATTAAGGACAAGGTACTGTTAGTATATTTTCAGATTTGGAAAATAGTAGTAAATAACATACTAAGTTGTAATTTTCTGGTGTTATGATAATATAGCTGCAAAGTGATCATGCCCCCTCGCTTTCACGGCTGGATTTTTGGTGAGTCTTCTGGGACTCTGGCTACAAGTCTGACCTCTCGTTGCCTGCATTGAAGTCTGATTCTCTAACCAATTACAGGTTCAAAACAGCAATCATCTTCACGTGTCTTCTTAGGATACTAGCATGCAAATAATAATAGATAATAACTGAGAGAATAGAACTTGCTTCCATTGCTGGAAGCTGGGGGTTTTTTGTTTTGTTTTGGGGTTTGGTTTGTTGTGGGGGTTTTTTGTTTTCGTTTTTGTTTTTAAGCACGTATTTTAAGCCTTCCAAATTTTACTGAAATGTTAATACCTCCTCTCACTACTCCTCACACTTCAGGAATTTCCACTGTAGCATGTTGTCCCACGTATTCACTGAACATTTGTATTTTAGCCAAAGATATGTGTGCACACTGAGTGGAGTGCCAAGTGTTGTGAGCCATTGTTTTGCACAAAGAGAAAAACCCAGGTGCTGTGCTGCATTTTCAGATATAGCCCAAGCCACACAAGCTCATGTGAAAATGGAACTCTTTGAAATGTGAATGGGTTTCTCTGGGTATCATTGTCCCATCTGCAACTAAGCTTCAGCTAGGCACAGATGTGTGGGGCTGGGGGGCTGCACTGTGATGACTTATCGTGAGGGTTTCTTTTGGCAGGCTAGGAAAAAATATGATGTGAATAAAGAGAACTTGTTTAGTCAGATGAAGACTCTATTAATGAGGCCCATTATCCCTATTTTTGGAGAGTGTTAGATTTTTAAAAAATATATACAATGCTGTATTATTTTTTATTACAGCAGCATTCACTGGTCACTTTTATCTTTGTGTGTGAATTTCTAATTATACATGTCAGAGGAGTGATCTTTACTGTAAATAGTAACGTGGTTTTCTTTCACTTGATCTGTCTGTACTGGATTCTGTCTCATTGTTCACTTCCTTCATCACAGTATCTTGCTTATTTTATCTTTCAACAGGCATTTCTTTAAACCCTCTTGCATGGCCCTCCCCTCCCCCTTGTAACTTTTTGAAAAGGGCTTTATCTGAGCAAGCAGTTTCATTTGTCTTTTGATCTATTTTTTGATGGATGTGTGTTCACTTCTGGTAGTAAGCCCAGTACCAAAATCTTTATTCAAATGTGGGGGTTTGACTGTGACTTCTGGGTAAAGCTCTTACCTACAATTTCCTAGACCTACTGGGGAACTTGGGGCCCAGAGATGTTAGTTACTTAATTGTGAAGCTTTCAACGGTTTTTCAGGGAGGATATTAGCCATTTCCAAAATTTCAGATGATTTCTCTTGAGAGATGAACAACGGAAGAGTTGGTAACTGCCAGCTACTGCTGGAAGACGGGAGTTTTCATTCCCTGGGTGCACTGCAAGTTTGTCTTGCTCTGGCCCATGCCTCGTGGCATTGGATCTCTTTCTGCCCATGCAGCAGCACAGTTAGTATGCACATGAGAGCAAAGGGCACTTAATGCCTTCTGATGGTCCCATTGCGCCTCATCATTGAGCTCTTTTTTCTATGTCCTTATTTAGGTATTCTGAAGAGCAGAGAGCATGAATAAAGAAGGAAGAGGCTGACCCAGAAAAGTGAATTGGAAGGTTTGTAAACCCAAGTAGTACTGACATTGGCTTTGGAAGAAGGAATAGACATTCTGAAAGCAAACAGAAGAATCACTTATCTACCTGGAGGTGATAAACAGGGAAAACTAGCAGTCAATCAAACCTAAGCCTGTCCCGTCCCTGCATTTCTAAACCCAAATAAAACTGATTTGCAGAGATGACTTGTGTCTGAAAATTCAGGCATTTGTTTGTTCAGACTATTTTTATGTAAGTCCTCAGATGCAAAATCAGATCCAGTTCTCCTGTACAAATGTGGGTGACTTAAACCCAGTATTTGTATGTTAAACAACTGGTTTAATATTATATTAACATTTGGAGAGTCACAATGAGGCTTTGAGGTTAACATCCCAGTAAGATGAATGGGAGGTGTTCATACCTCAGGCTGTAGATTTAACGAGACAGCAGAGCATTGATTTACATAGTGAAGGCTATATCTTGGCAAACCAGAAGGGCTACAGACATCATTTTTCCAAAGGAAAGCTTTGATTCCAGTGAACACATCAGAGTCTGCAAAGGGCCCCAGATCAGCAGAGGCACTGGAGCTGGATAGCCGCTGGCTGTAGCTTTACACTGAAAGACATCAAATGGGCTTTTCACTGTAAAAGTTGAGATCTCAGCAAGGTGCTCCCCACTCCTGTCTTGAGACTTCCTTTGCTTCCCCTCACCCCCTTTCTCCCAGAATGTATTATCTGATAGGAAATGTAGGCCAAGGGCTTGGTGACCTTCACTGACCTTAACATTATGCACAATTTTGCTGCCTTTTTTAACCAGTATGTCTTTCTATTTGTGCTTAATCTTTAGATTCCCTTTTTCTTCCATATGTTTTTTATTCTCTCTTATGTTGATGTGTTATCACATTAATTCCTTTACTTCCTTAGCTCCACATTTTTCTCCACAGGACCTCTTCTGCTTATATTCTTGCTTGCTGTCCCTGCTGTCTGGCATGCTATAATTTTTTTCTTGCTCACTGTCCTGCTAAGGAGCTCCTCTTTGGACAGCTATATGTATGGATGTGGATTTTCTTTACATCTCTCCCACATAAGCTCTCCCTTGCAGCAGAATAAGGCCCTCCTGCAAATCCCAGGATGCTTCTGCCTTGGGCACATGGAAGGGTAAGGCAGCCTGGATTTTGCAGTAAGGTCAAACCACAGCCATTATGCCTGTGTGTTTTGCAGCTGAAAGCCTTCATAGTCTTTCTCGCACACACTGGCTTGATTTGAGCACCAGTCTGGAGTGCAAATGAATGTGGTTGCATTTTAGTTCCAGTTGGTTACATTGCAAAACCAAAGCATTGCCATTTGGCCTGGCTGGGGATTTGACAGCGACTGGGAAGGGAATAGCAGGGCCACTAATGCTGAGGCTTCCCCAGCAGCAGCTGCTTGTACTACGCTGCAGATATTACTTATGTCTTTTGTCACTTAAGTCACTCAACTCTTCTGAGTAATTATTAGAATTATCAGCTTGTAGCAAGAAAGCCTGAACTGATTGTTTTTTTTTCCTGAAGGACTTCTGACTGCTTGTGAATTTTACTTTGCAGTAATGTGTGCAATTAATTAATCAGTTGTGGATGAGACATAGAACTTGAAGCTTTTGTTTGTCTGACAGATATTGCTACATACCTTGATTTCTTATTTTTTTTCTTTTTTTAGCACCTCAGTAGAGCTGGAATGAGGGTCACTCACTTTATTAATGACTCCCTGTTGCATTGCTTTCAACAGCTCAACCATCGCTGTATGTCACACAACCATGCATTTGAAATTTGATATAGTTACTGTTTAATAAGCTTCATTTTCTGTACCACTAGCTTGTGTTCTATAGTGTTAGTTTCCCAAGCATGGTACTAAGCAATTTTAGGAAATGCTGATACAACTGTAGCAATTTTCCTCAATTTGTTCCTGACAAAGAACTCGCTTCAAAATTGAGTTGGCTTCCTTTTTGTTCGAAACACTGGTAAACACAATTAGCCTCATTAACCCTGGTTTCTGTTTCATAACAGAAAATTAGCCTACAATCACTGGTTTGCTGGAAAGCGCTGTTGTAATTAGTCCTCAACAGTCTGATATGAAAATCCACCGCGTTTTTAATTTCTCTGACATGTCAGTGTGTACAGAAAACATGCCTGATTTCTCACTTGTCTTGGGGATTGAGATAAAGTCAAGGACCAGGTCCTGAGCTGGCTTAAAGTGCTGTTGAACAGATTGGACAAATGTGTCAAGAGTGTCATAGGTGTATTGGTCCTGCCATGTGGGAGGGCAGTAGGTGATTTCTGGAGGTCCTCTCTGCCTCTGAAATTCTGCAGGGTTCTGACCCTGCGAAGAGCATGAGATCCAAACAAAGACCATTTAAATCCCGGCCCCACTGACTAAATGCTTCTCCTTACTAATCCTAGTATTATTCCAGATTTATGCCAGAGAAGAGCTCTACCAGCTCTAAGATGGTAGTGGCACTGAAGCCTTTTTACCAACGTAGAAATGGACTGACTCAAAGGTGAATCAGGCTAATTATTAAACCTCTGTAGATAATCTGAAATGCGTTGATCAGGAGAGATTTACCATTGCCTTTAGGACCTGCGTCGCTCCAGTGAATATGTCAAGGACTGTGATTATGTTCTCATGAAATAACAAAGTTTTTCAAAACTGTTACTCCAATCAGAGAGGAAAGCTGTAGTTCATGTGGGTTGCTAAGCCATTAGCTGGTACATGCTATGTCATGCTCTCAGAGATTCACAGAACTAGTGCTGCTGCAGGGCGATACATACTAGATCAAACTATTATGAATTGCTCTCCAAATTGTATCAGGCTCCTACCCAGCCACTGCAGAGCAGAAATAGAGGAGGTCTGTGTACACCTGCACGTGTAGAAGTGTACCAAAGAACTCCTCTGGGAATTTGGGTACATCAGTTAGGCCAAATTACATTCCCCTGTGAAATGACTGAGATTTAAGTAACTGCAGACCTCTTTGATTGCATTAGGAATGAGAAGATGACCTTAATTATTTTGAATTCAGCACAAAAACTCTAAGGGCATCTCCTAATCTAGCTCTGTCCTTTCCATACCTCTTGTCATACAGGAAGAGAGATGGTGATTGCCTACCTCTGGATGTGTCATGAGTGCTTTCAGTGAAGGCTCTTGTATAAATGCTTAGTAGAATTTTGGTGAAAGACAAGAGAAAATATTTGTATAATTACAGTATCTTAATTCTTGCATGCAGGACAGAGGGCAGGTTTAGAAATGCTTCTAGGGCTGCTTGCACAATAGGGAGCTGAAGACTGAATCGTGTCATTTGTGCAGGAAAGGGACTATCCCACAAGTCTCTAGTGCCTAGTGAAATCTTTGCCTAAGGGACATTTTTCTCCTGTAGTAAATGTTCCTCTTATTTCTCAATTGTTCTCTCTAAATGCATATGGCACCCTGGGGGTATCTCCATTTGAATGATCTCAATTGCTTCTGTGTCCATTTGGGCGCCAGGCTAGAGGGCTGTGAAGTGAAGCTGAGCCATTCTATCTTGTTATCTGAACTGCAAATGAGGAATTCTGTAATTCAAGTTCAGGTCACTACATATGTTTGTTATTAAGTTCTCAAATAACCAAACAGTAACTAAATAAATGGTAATTTAATTTATTAGGTGCCCAGAGCATTTATAGTCAAAATGTTAGGGAAATTAATATGAACTTGCTTATTCTGCAAAGAAACAAAAGCATTGACAAAAAGCAAAGCCTTCAAACACCATCTTCATTCATGCATGAGGCACCCTGTGTGCAAAATGATAGTGTTAGGAATGTCAGCCAATCAAGCAGTCTAATTGGCCGAACTACTTAAGTGCCTCATCATATAGAAATGGGTTTTAACATTTTCTTTGCCACAGTTTAGCTCCTCCAAATTGTTCCTGACTTTTACTGTACTTCCAGCCTGTTGAGTTTTTTTAAGCCTCTACTCAAAGGCTCTGCATGACGTGTTGAGCTGTGACCTAACATTTAATCTAGCCGAGAGCCGCAGGGCACATACCTGCCTCAGAAACTGGATCATGGGGGAGGTTTGGAAGTACTCCATGGATGGGACATGGCAATGGCTCCTATTTTTCCTGTTCCAGTTTGGAATGAAAGCAGGTTGGGTCCAGCTGGGTTTCAGGGTACCTGCAGTCTCACTTCTTCCTGCAAGAATGGACTTGGAGCCCCATTTGCCCCTGCACCAGCACAGCTAAATTGCCAGTCATGTGAAATGGCCTCACCACATGAGTAGGAGGTGAAATGCTCAAATACTAGAGGTTGGATGAATGTGCCACAAATTACAGGTAGCGAGGTGAGTGGGTGGTGCTTCAGTCCCTGCTAGCAAAGATGTGTCAGTGAGCCTGTGCTCCAAGCACACGTTGAGGCAGACATCCACTCCTGGGGAAGGGAGCACATCCTCCCTGGGTGCGCAGCAGAATTCCCACTGCACAGTGTTAGCAGTCTGCAAGGGTGAAGACCGCAGAGCAGAGATGATAATTAGAGCCTCACGAGTAGTGATTTCCATGTGGTACTCCCAGCTTCTTTGCTGATTTTTTGTGATGAATGAGGATAAATCATCCAGGCCACATGAACCAATTTACTCTTCTATAAAATGATTATAGTGGTAGTTTCTGATGGGCCGCACTGTGCTGTGTGTGACTGTTTGAGGGATGCCTTGAGATGCTCACATGAATGTTTCTATATAAAGGCAAAGCACTGTCATCAAGCGTCTGCTTCAGAAGAGAGGCAATTTCTGCTGGGGAACAGTTTACTGTGTGTGCACACACAGACTCCATCTCTTAGCTTGCATTTGTCAACATGTGTTTGTCTGTCCTCCTTTCTCTTGTTTACTTTCTTTGGTTATTTCATACCACATTCACCCTAACCTGAAAAAGAAGAGATTAGGTTAGATTATTTCAAACATCTGCCAGTATAGTAGAATGCACAAGGGGCATTTTTGGCATTAATGTTCTGTGTGTTTTGTTTGGGTAATTAAGCATGGAAAGGTCACCTTGTGTTCTACCAGGAAGCATAGAGAGATGGCAGAGAGAAAGGCCTAATTGAGCAAAAACATTTTAAGGAGAAAGCATCAGCATCTGACAACATTTATTATTTCTTCAGTGTTCCCTAAACTGCTACACTACATTGATTCCAACCCTATGTGCATACATTTTGTTTTCAAAAGCTAAATAAAGTATGAGATTGAATACAAGGTAAGGGCTAGACAGCCCAAAGAGTGCATGCTGACAGCCATTTGGCAATGTTTGTCCTTTGGGACAGACATTCCGACAAGGCTTGTTCAAAGCACATCAGCCATGGCACTTTGTAACTCAAGGAGAGGACACGAGGAGGTCCTTTTCTTGTCATGTATGTATGTGCCTTGTGAATATCCTGTTAAATTAAAAAAAAAAAAAAAGGTATGAGAACAGTGGGTAGAGTTTGATTATGAAGTTCCAACCATTTTTGCCTGCACCCTTTCCCGTCTCAGAGATGCTACTCCCTTTCTAACTTTGCTCCTTGTGGTTTTCTGTTTGCAGCTTAACTCTGCTCATTGTTTGTCTGGGGAATGCTTCCAGTGCGAGTCACTGACTGTACTCTTAGGTGAGCTTAGTCTACCTTGTAACATCCAGAAATCCATTCCTGAACTGTGAACACTGAGGGGTTCAGCTGTTGGTTGGTGTTCCCACAGCAGCTCTGGGATATGAAGCAGTGCCAGTTGTGAGCTGTTCTGGGCACACACAAAACCTGTCTTTCCCTGTGAGACCCTTGCAGCGCCAGAGGGACCGAAATAGTGTAAGAATGGTTTCCTGGGGATGATCTCTGCTCTCTCAGTACCTAATATTGGGAGGTTGTATAGATTTCTGCCTCATGTAGGACAAATGAGTGCAATGGATGAATGTAATAGGAACCATTTTTCTTCTGCTCCTGGTTCTTGCAGAATGTATTTAAAATTCACTTTTAGGACATGTCCCTGCCTCATCTTTGACTGGAGGGGAAAGACTGTCTGTACTGTACAGAGCTGTAATTTATTTATTCTTTCTACTTGTGACCTGGAGTTTTTTGAGTATTTTTTTCTCTCGTGGTAGAAGTAATTCTCTCTCCTACCTCAGACCTACATCCTTTCTTATGAACACTTGGTAAAGACTTCATCTCAGTTTTCTGCAATCTTCCTCTGTTACTAAATAACCCTGGCACTCTCTTAGATCCCCTGCTGACATTTTGCTTCCTATATACTTGAAAAAATCTTATTTGTCTTTATTCCTTGAAAATCTTTTTCCACTCTTTCTTTCAGCCTTTCCTAGCCAAATTTTACTCTTTTAGCTTTATTCTTGCACTTTCTTGTCCACCTCTTGTCTCAAATACCTGTTTCATATCTTTTAGTTACATAGTCATTCATTTCTCTTTTTGTGTCCTTTCTCCCAGTGATTTACCCCACTGTATTGCCTTCATTCTTCTAAATCTGCTGAATCACAAAATATTCCAGTCCATTTTTGGCTTGTCAAAGGCCAAGTAACAAACCTAACAGAAAGGAAATGGTGAAGTCTTGGTGTGTGTTGTGTATCTAAAGGGAACACCTTCAGAAGGATTAGCAGTGTTTCAGCAAGCAGTAGACCCTTGGTGGTGCTTGTTCTCAGCAAAACTGCTGTCATATTTAAAGCTAAACTATAGCACTTGCTCTTAAGGACATAGGGTGGTCCTTGTTCCTAGGGTTTGTCTGCTCTATGAATGAAATAAGAATACTGTAGTTATCTGAGTCACTCTCCCAGATTTCTTTATGGTAAACCCACAATTTGCCTTTAGAGTTTTATTTCTCATAAGCTGCTTCTCCTCCCTCTCTCCCCCCTGAGATGTTCTGCTTTGAGTCTGAGAGTGCACCTATTGACTATGGTAAGACAGAGCTTCCATTTGGCCTCATTTCACCGTTCTGTTTCAGCCTAAGCCTTATCCCTGTGATTTCTGGGTCAGCTTCTGCTTGATATGCAGTGTCTTGCCTGAAGTTCTGAGTATCCTGTTTCACTGTGCTGCTGGGTACTTCAGCATCCCTCCTCATCAGGCCACTATATGTGCTTGCAGAGCCATCGTTTAACTGCACCTCAGAGCAGGGGAGGAGGGAGGAAACAGCAAGCCAATGGTTCAGGCTGATAGAATTTAGTTTTACAGGAAGAAAAACACCCCATTGTTTGCGACCACATAATCTTCTTGCACGGTGTGTAATGTTTATAAAGAACAGCGGGTCACATATGGCTGGCTGTCAGCAAGAAACAGCAAGCTTGAATTAGCATTAAAAAAGCTGAATACTTAAAAAATAATATATCTACATGTAACAAAAGTAAATGGTTTCAGCTGTGATAAGAGAACAGTCTTTCCTTCCTTCAGACTTGGCTCTATGTTTCCTTCCTTAATTTCTTATGTCTTGTTAAATTATTTATAAAGTACATCCTGGTATTGAAAGGGTAGGACCTAACGCAGCCAGCTTCTTTACTAACCTTGTGGTCAATGTTTAACAAATTAACTTAGATCTGCAAATGAAAAATTTCTGCAACTCTTTTTAAGTATTGCCACATCTGAGGAGGGTTCAGGTTAGGAAGACAGAGAGCTGTTGTGCAAATAACTCATTTTAGGATAACTTTAGAAGTTTTTTTTATTGCATTACTAGCCTAAATAGCCTCCATACTCCAGTTGTATGATACTAGGAATGGGAACAAGAGCTGGCTGTAGATAACTAGGGCTGGCTTTAGCTGTGTGGGATACTTGTATGTAGGAAAGAAAGAGCTAGTTCTCAAGGAAAAAAATGAGGCCAGTAAGAACTGCAGGCTTCCCTCTTCATCTTCTGCTGCTTCCTAGGGGTTAGGGGTGTCAATGAACAATGCTGTATTTTAACACTGACTGCAGATTATTCAAGTGACTATCAAAAAAATTACACTGCTGCAGAGAATATACTGAAGATATAGTGCCCAGAAAATGCCATGCACTTCAATGGGGAGCTTTTGCCAGAGAACAAAAGTCCTGGGGCTGCAAGAAAAGACAGAAGGAAGTGTGGAGCCTGTGCTTCCTTGGGGGCAAAAAAAAATTCCATTAATTTATATTTATTATATCCCTAAAGCATTTAAAAATATTTTTTCCTCTTGTTCAAATCTTGCTGCTTCTAAGTCATAAAGGGGGGGAAATGATGAAGAGCAAGGCAATGGTAGCTTTTACAAGGAACAGAGGAAAGTAAATACAGCTTGGCCATCCCTTCTGTTCTCTATCCTGCCTCCCACTTATCTTGTCACTACTCATGGCAGCCCAATACCAGAGGCTTGTGCGAGCTGAGGATGACAAAGGGAACCGGAAAGCAGACAGTAGAAGGTGTGGGATGGCTGAGGGGTTGCTTGCTTATGGCTGGGGCTGGGCTCCCAAGCAGTCTGCCAAAGCCCATTCAGAGTAAAAACGGGCTTTCTCCTTTCTTCTCTGCTGTATTTTCTTGGTCATTCATCATTAGTTTTATTGATTAGAATAAACTGTCATTATAGGGAAAGTCATTAAAACAATGTTCTGTTGAGATAGCCGCTAGAGAAAGCAATAAAAGAAGGAGCTTGCAAGAGCCCAGTCTGACAACTGGAGTGAGGAGGTAGCTCCCACATCAATGGGAGCCATTGAAAAAGCTGTTCCACACCACTGCTCCCAACCTGCTGACAGTTACTTGCTCCTCACCCTGTGTCCATCTCCTTCTCCCTGCTGCTCTTTCCCAGAGTCTCTGAGCCTGGAAGAGGTTGGATTTCTGCCTATCTGTTGGATAAGGGTGAAGTCTTGGAGCCCTGGGAGGGAGACCTCTGACAACTTGTGTTCTTTCTGCGGGTTTACCTTGTGGCCTTTTCTTCCTAACAGGGCAGAAGGTTGAGGAAGAGGGATGGAGAGAGGGAGGTTCCTGCAGACTGCCTGGGGCAGTGTGACTGCAGCTGTCCCTTGCTGTATCAGAATGGGCACACAGGTGACAGGCCTGGTCCGCTCTGTTAGCACTGCTTGGCACAAGGGAATTATATTATCTTGAACAAGGCAATAACCCTTTGTTTAATTTTAACATTTCAAAAGTACACTCTGTCTATGTTATACATTTGCAGGGAGGTAGTGTCTGCTCATGCACAGCCCTGCCTCCTCCACATGTGATGATCAGGACACATTCAGGTGCGGTGTGATGGTAGATGCAGCAGTTGCTACATATTTTCTTATAGAAAACAAGGAAATGTTTTCTGTGGAGAAAAATCTTCATTTGAAACACAATTCACTAGAATGCGAAATGGGCAATATTTTACTCCCATTTTCTGTTAACTTTGTGGTGACTTTAGTCACACTTCACTGGAGAAATAAAAGGTTTCCATCTAGTTTGTGTACTGGCTGACCAGTGTGCCTCCAGTCCTGGCTCTTCCCCATAGAGACAGTCTGCAATGGCTTTGTTATCTGTCTCATCCCTCCTCCTCCTCCTCCTCCCTGCTTTTGTCTCTCCTTTCCGGCAGAGCTCTGGAAGTGCCTGCCAGCCCAGTGGTTAGCCTGCCCCACACAGCTCCCCCAGCTGCTCTGCTGCCCTACCTCCACATTTGGTTCACCCTGTTGAGACCAGGGCCCTGGCATGTGTTTTACCCTGGGGTGTGTACTTTCTCCATGGTACTATTTATTGCATGTTCTTTCTTTCCCAGTTCATTATTTATTCAAGCATGCAGTTCACATCCTCCCACAGTGGGGATTAGCGAAGGGTCCTGCTTGGTAAATGGGAGGGTTTTTTACCCATTTACTTTTTATCTGTGGTGGTTCTTTCATGGATGAAGTCACTATTTCTGGCACTTGTGATTTCCATGCTGTGATCTTGTTCAAATGAGCTCCTTGATATTCTTGTGCCTCTTCTCCAAATGATAGGCATTGTCCATGGCTTGATGTGTTGTTTTTCATTCAGCTCCAGCTATGAGCTCCTTGCACCTTTCTGCCCCCAGTCTCTTTTTATTTTGTGGTAGTTTGTACTCCTGCCTGCAACAGAAGAGGACTGTCCTCTACCCATCAGTGCTGGTCTGGACTGACTGACTTCCTCTGCTTGGCAGGTCCAACTGGCTTTCTCAGAAGCATGCCTTAAAACTGAGACTGGTGCCTTGCCATTCGATTGGTCCAAAATTTCTCTGTTGCCAGAAGCCTCTTTTGCAGACTCTTGTTCTAAATGTGTCTTTGAGACGTTTTAATCTTTTATGGTTGCAGCTCTGCTTCTGTCTCTGTATTACCTCTCCCCACTCAGCCTTCTTTGCCCAGATTAAATGAGAACTGCGAAAAATGTCCTTTTCTTCAGGACTATCCCTGGCCTGAAAAAAATTCCCTCCTCTGACAGTTGCTCTCCTTTTGGCAGCCACATTACTGTCTGCAGCACTTTTTAAACCTTCTCCAGTTCTATCACACATTCCCAGAGAAATTCCAGCTCTGATGGCACTTCTAATTGGTTTGTTTTTCACTTTGTGTCTTATCTTGTTTTACTCCAAGTACTTTGTGTTGTCCTGAAGTCACCCTGAGCCAAGGAGGGTGGCAGGGATTTGCCTCATTCAGTGTCCAAGCACCAGCAGCCTGGCATGGTGTAACATGAGAATTGGCATAAATGGAAAATCCATTTCAAACAGCTCATGCCAGCGCACGTAGGAATGTGTTGACTGCAGACAGCGTGTTGTGTGGATTGCACAGATAAGCGCATTCTCTGCTATACCATCATTCACTGCACAACCTGCCCTAAATGCATGTATCTGCTCCTTTACAGATGGACTAGTTCTTAGTGCCGTTCTCTTTTCTGTAATGATCTATAATGTGTTCACTGTCTTTTTGATCTGTCCTTTTCTAGCTTAATCTATCTCAAATATACCATGCACCACGGGTTTGTAGGAAAGTCAGGTGGCTCTATAAGGGCTCCTCACCAATTAAAAAATATCCCCTGTGGATGAATACAGTCAAGTGCTGTAGTTTGACCCACCAATAGATTCTTTTCCTGCAGCACATCCACTTATTAAAGCTGCTGATTGTAAGAGAGGAAAGCCTTTCTGCAGAAATTAAACTACCACTGAAGAGTCCTTTGGTGGGGGACATTCACCTCTCTCCACAAACAGCCCAAGCGATTGAGGAGGGCTGGAATTCACCTGCAGAAACTAAGAGCAGCTTCTCTATATGTGTAGTTCCAATTTAGAGACTGAAATAATGGCCTCTGGCCCCTGCCCTACATGGAAGGGTAATGTGGGAGTTTTGGGCCAGTGGATTTGCATAAGTGTGGAGCCAGCATGGAGAAATATAATACAGAGCATTTGTTAATTACCTCGTTTTCTTAACTGTAGCTCAACAGGCTGTACCTGTTTATTGCCACAGTTTACATTTTCTTACTTGGTAACATCTGCAAGGCACCATGCTGTACTATGTTAGAAATCCCCAAGCTGGCTCTGAGAAGGCTTGGATCTGTACGTTGCCAAACTGCTGCAGATCTGGAGTCAGCTCAGTGCAGAGGAGATGCAAGCCTGCTGTGTCCCATGCCCTCTATGCATCCTCTGGGTGCTCATAATATGTAAGCAGATCTCACTGCATGAGACAGCAGACGTTGGTGAACAAGTTCAGTTTCACAGAACCAGCAATGATATGTGTGATCTTCTACCTGGCCCAGAGTGCTTCACAATCGGAGCTATTCTCCCCTGACAGCCCTGAGAAGAGGACTAATGCCTACTGCTGATTGCCAGTGTTTTCTGACAGCAAAGCGAACAACTTTTTAAAGACAATTACTTGTTTACTTTTCATTGAAACTTGAATTGAAGATATTTCATAATAGAACTTGAGCAAATTTACCAGATGTTTCATCCCACTGTGCTTTTCTGGCAGGTCTACAAGACAGAATGCTGACTAAGGCTAATAAATCAGGCTGTGTGTGAAAAGCTTGGGGAAGGAATACAATATATATGCCTGAAACCATAGGAATATCTTACCCCATCGATCCTTGGGAATTCTTGGTGCTTCCTGTGCTTTTCTTAGAGACTGATCTCAAATGCAGGAGGGGAAGGGGGTCTTGTTCTGTTCTTGTAGCCTATGGTGAGAGATAGCTTTGTCTAACAGCACTCCTTGTGCTGGCATTGGAGATCATAGACATAAAAATGATTAATATAATTCTATAGTCAGGCAATTATCTATCCAGCTGGGAGAAAATGGGAAATAAGAGTTTAATGTGCATTCAGAGGCTGGCTGTGACCCAGCAAAGTACTGTATTGCTCTACAAAATAATATTCCCTTTCTCATCCATCTCCTTCTCTTCCATCCCCCCACCCTTTTGCTTTGTTCAGTCTCTCCTAATCCCTTTGCCTCCTTGCTGCCCTATCCAGCAGAGCTCTGCTGATTCCCCCGGAATCAGGAAATAAAGCCATGTGTAGAAGACTCTTCTTTTAGGGCCTTGCATTACACATGTTAACCACACAAAACTGTTTTAAAGCACATTTCTACTCCCCTTTCAGTAACTCTTACAGTACCTGATCCAGTTTACTGACCATTGTCTTTGCAAGTTTGTGTCTGTCATTCTTTTGGCCTGGACACCTGCTTTCTTTTGTCTACTCTTGCTTTTATATTCTCTTACTGTTCTGCCAGCTTTCTAGATATTCCCCTCCTTGTCTCTCTTCTCCCTGCATATCAGGAAAAAGCAGCTGAAGTTTCAACACCATCTTCCAAGCAGAGGAAGTGATACAGGAAATGCTATTCCTGTTTGTCTGGCTGCAGTAGGAAAACATGTATCAAACTCTCCACTGAAGCCCACACCAGACCAGCAGCACTTGTGCTAGTGATACCTGGTTTGCTACAGTGAAAGAGGCTTTGGGTGACAGCACAGCATCATGTCACTCTACCCTTGTTTGGAGTGACTTAATTAACGTGACCCTGAAATCCCTGTGTGGCTAAAGGCCATGCTAGCTGCATGGCTTGCAGTGCTGCTCTTCCTGTGTAGACATTCTTGCTCACACCAGGGTGGCAGTGGTGCCAGCAAGCCCTCTTTCAGTCCAGGAGATGTGGAATCAGGATACTCAAGCATAGCAAGGTGTTTTTTAAATAAAAACATGGACACTCGTGGACCCACAAAGAACAGATTGCCTTTGAATAAAAGTTTGTCCGTCTGAATAGCAGTGTCAGGTGAAAAGAAGCTGCATTTTAAAATCACAATCATATTATTTAAGCAAGTTGTATTATTCTGTGTGTTGCCTTTATCTGAAGATTGCAGGCATTTGTGATTATCTGTCATTTTACCTTTATATAGCTGTTTTCATCCTCATAGGTCACAGAAATTTGCCATATGGCAGTAACAGCAACCATCTCATCCAGCATGTTACAAAGGAACAGAGAGAAGGGGAGTGTCTAGCCCAGAACGGCTATAGGAAATTGTTACACTTAGAAAAATGCTGTAAAGCCATTCCACTCCATTTTTAATGCTGTGTCTGAACAACCTCTGCTCAATGAATTGTGTGGTGTTCAAGATAGCTGTCTGTGCAAGATGAAGAGCTGAGCTGGCTGTACTAGGATTAAACCTGTGCTTCTTGTGACAGTAGGTATTTCTCAGTGGACACTTGGGATCATGAAACAGTCCTGAAACCAGGGCTCTGAAAATACAGCAGCATCTTGAGGGTTAAAGGGCTGGAAAAGGCAACATTGACTACCCTCCAACTCCTCAGGTCTTAAAACCATCAATACCCAAAGCTATTGTGTGAAGTTCAGCTGGTGTCTGCACAGCTGGCACCACTCCAGCTGCAGCTGTTCTTTAAAGTTGAAAAAACTGCCTGGAAAGGTGTTTTTTAAAAATTACTATTTTCTCAGCTTTGAGAATAGTTTGGTTTGCCCCCACTCTCCCCCTTTAACAACAGTTTCAGTTTAGTTTGTGTCTCACCACTCATACTCTCGCTGCAGCCTTAAAGCAGCACAGACCAAACCTCAGCAATTTTCAGCAAGGCCACAGAGTTGTTGGAAAGGTTCCCACTGACTTCTTCAGTGAGCTCTAAAAGGCAGGCTCCAGCGCTTCCAGTGCTGCTGTAAATAATGTCTAGAAGGGGCCAGATAAGGAGTAGGGGGTACACACAACCTTGCTTCGAGCTCGTCTTTCATTTGCTTTGTCTCTTTTAAGAGAAACAAGGGAGCTAATTTCATATAACTTGGCACACTGTGTGATTGTTGGGCCCTTAGGAGTCTGTTTGGTGCTGCCTCTCCCACCAACAACACTTCAGGCTCCAGGTTTTACTTGGAGGAGCCAGAGAGGCCTCTCGGGTGCCTGGAGGGGGGAGCACAAAGTGTTAAATGCAGGAGGAGCTTAGAAACAAGGGCAATTTTCTGGCTTTGATCTGTCACTTGGCAGATCCTGGAGACAGGCTTGTCTGGGGCTATCTCTGTAGCAGAGTTTGGAAGGCACTGCTCAGCCTGTGGGATGAAAGTGGTCCAGAGAGCAAAGGGGCACGAAGTCCTCTGAAGCAGGAGCTGCAAAACACAAACGCAGTGCTGCTCTCAGCTGGGAAGCCAAGAGGGAGGATGTGTTTCCCTCCTTTCCCTCTTTCTGTGGATTTTTTGAAAGGTTAAGTTGGATTTGTTTGTTAAGGTTTGTAAGTACTGAGAGGGACAAATGCAGCATCTGCAGACGGAAGGAAGGCAGTATTACTAGGGTGGGGTTAGTAGCCAGATAAAGTGGTAAACATTAAATTATAGAAACCTTAATGTATCAGTCCTTTAATTCAATAGAAGGTGACAAGGAGATGAATTAAATATAGAAACTAGACATGACAGAACTTAAAGAATGTATGTGCTCTTGTTCAACACTAGGATACAGAATGCACAATTTCATGCAAATCAGACTTAATTTATTTTCTGATATATACGATAAATACGAGATGAACGAGAACAAGAGCTTTTTTTCATCATCCCATACCTAGTAAATTCATTCTGGGAATGGAGGAAATATAGAATGAATATTATTCTGGACAATGACATTGCCAATGATCCAAAAATATTTGCACTGGGTGACCTGAATAGTCTCTTGAATATAAATGAACCACATTGGAAAATTTCTATTAAGAGTAAACGCAGTAGCTAAAAGGGTGATATTGCTGCATTGGAAATATGCAGAAGGATTAAAACTTGCTGAATTGTACACAGGATTAAGTGAATTGACACGTGGAGAAAATATTTTCAATAATAAACAGATTTTTGTTCTTTGGGAATCTTTCTGGGAAATATAGTAGTAATTTTCAGAGAGTTATGACTGAATTGTCCTATTATACATGATAAGTTACTGCTGTAATCTAGAATGATAGAATGTATTCACATGGTAAGGTGGTGATCCATAATCGTATTGTTATGTTAGACAGTGAAAAACCATAGACATTTCAAATAAAATTAAAGTTTGCATGTTAAAGTGGGTATATTACAATACCTGTCCTTCAGCAGGACACCTTCAAAATGATGGTTTGCTTGGTGTGTTATCACACAGCACTTTCTCCTTCTGATTGGCCCTTGTTTACCAATGGGGGACTAATACACACGTAGCGGCAGAGAACTTTGCCAAGGCCATGCAGAAGGGACCTTAATTTCTTTTCTTTGCTAACCTTCTGTGCTGTTACTCTATATTATGATTCTGTAGAAGCAGGACCAAGCAAAAGCAATAGCTGGTGGTCCTGTTGGGAACTAGCTGGTTGTGGTTATTACTGCTCTTCTCTTCCAGGCTAATGTCTGCCTAAATCATGAGCACTCTTCTCAAAACCAGTCAACCTGGGCCATGGCAAAGGCTTACAAGTGTGGGGGTTAAGAGCTAGAAGGCTGGACCAGGCAGATTGGCAAGGGCTCGTTGTGTCTTCTCACAAAGTTTCAGGCTTGTTGTTTTGTCAGTGCCCTGTAGTTCTTACCACGTTAAGTCTAACTGGTTATGATTACTATGCATTAAAGGTTACAGCAGAGATGTAATTGTTACATTTCTGTTTTTACAGCCCCACAACTTCCCAAGGCGCTCTTTGCCACTTAATTTTTCCATGCATAGTCTCCAGCAAGTGTTAGTCATTTTTTCATTAGCCCTTTTGAGTTCTTCAGTGAAGCCAAACGATTGAATCTTTGTAACTTACTGGGGCAAGGAGTACATCTTTTCTCCCTTTGTGTCATATCACAGTGTTTGCTTCCAGTAAATAATAATAGTAACAACTTGGTCATTAAGGGGCTGTTAGGCGTGTCTTTTAAGACCGAAGTTGTACAAACTGATGTTTAGCACATACAGTTAATACCTATCTTTCTATGTGCCACTTGAAATTTTGCAACCAACCTATAATCTCTGGTTTTGCAGCAGCTGTGAGCAAGATAGTTCCTAGCTGAACATTTTGAATGGTAAGAGTTCCAATGCCAGATAATTCAGGTAAAGTATTACTTCCTCATAGCGTTGAAGTATAAAAGGTTTCCCTGAACTAGTTGTGACCTGCCTGTTTTCCGTGGCTTTGACGATTAGCAAAGTCTTTATTTGAACTGACAGAGATTAAAAAATGTTTTTTGACAAAACAACTGTTATTCACGTGATTAGCAAAACCACAATTGGGGAGCAATAAACAGTGGCCAAACAAGTGCTCTTTGACTCCAGCCCTGCAGTTAATGCTAAAATATCAATGGCTAAAATATATATATTGCTAAAATATACAACTTTTAATCATTGCATACGGGACTGTAGATGAATGAAGAAAGGCTATGATCCTAGTGTCTCCTTTGAGGCCACTGCAGTGGTGTGAAGAGAGAGTGGTCTGCTGGTTGGGGTGCTTGGTGCTCAGGACTGCACCTGGGGCTGCTCTTTTTGGTGTCCTTGGTAGTACAGAGCTTCTTCCTCTTTGGCAGAAGAAACTGTGTGTACCTGGCAATGTTTGTGATGGTGAGTGGGGATCTGATTTGGGCTTGTTTTTGCGGTCAGTTTTCTTTAGTAAAACCTGAAGGATTGATCCTGAAAAATGCTAAAGGAGAGAGGTAGGGTGTTGTGTTAGGGATATTATAAGGTATGATAGCAGTGCTAGCACTTTCTTGGCCTTCCTCCGTGGCCTGTCTCCAAGCAATGCCTGAAATCATTACCTGTCAAAACAGTTAATTATATCATGTATTACTTCCCCACAACGATCACTTGGACTACAGAGGGCTGTGTAGAGTTTTTATAGTAGAGAAATAGGTTTTTGTTGTTGTTGTTGTTGCTCTTGCAATCTGTGCTGGGATTTGGTTTTAATGTTAGAAATATGCTTGGCACAGACAGTGGGGATGTAAGGCACTGTGGCTCTGGGGAGTTGTTTGCACAGCCTTGCCCTGGATAGTAGCCCACAGAGATGAGTTGTACTGTTGTAGCAGAAGGAAAAGTGTGACCCTGCTAAAGGAACACAGTTGGTGATTGCAGTTCTCAAATTGCAAAAAGGGTGTTCTTGAGCAATTCTGTTGCTATGTTGGAGAGCACCAGGAATGGTCAACAAATGGCCTTGACCCATGGTCCCAACACCTGCTGTATGTCAGCCATGAATAACGGTATCTGAAACTCAAATCACTTGAATTTGAGTTATAAATGAATTATAAACCATAGTACTGAGACCAGAGTAGGAACTACTTTTCCTTACCTGAAAGGTGAATCAAACACTGGTTAGTTGCAGCATAGTTGGAGCCCAGGTGAGTGCCTGAAAGATCAAGTAACTACACAGAGATGGCTGTGCCATTTTGAGTGCTGAAGCCCTGCTGAAGATGCCTGCAGCCTTGCCCAGGATTTATGCTCTAACAAGGGATGAAGCTTCAAATGTGCACTTCTTTGCTGATACTCACGATGGTAGTTTGGTGTGAGGGGCTTTGGATCCCCTTCTGACATGCTCAACCCTTTTCTGAATTTTGAACACTGTGGCTAGATGGGCTTCTTGGGATGACACAGATGCAACTTATGAATAATTGATGATATTTCCAAAATTCTGATTTTGCTGTCTGGGGAAGGAGACTAACTACTGTTTTTCCATTTAAGAGCAGAAAGTTGGTTTTATTGTAAAACTCCAAACTGCTTTTGAATATTCCTGTGCTCTGCTACCTCCCATCTCTTGCTCCGTGTCAATAAGCAAGATCTCTCAGTGGTTTGCACAGTAAAAAAGTGATTCTACATTATTTCCTACAGAGGTTTCTGCTGAAGTGGGCTGGCTGTAAAGAAGCAGCAACTCCTTTACATTCAGTAACCATACCATTTTCTCTGTCGGCATGGAGCATTTGACTCATGTGCCCTAGAAAATAACTCCTCACTCCCACTATGTGCTCATATACTGAGCCGAGTTCTAAACCTGACCTGCAGTTCTGGGATGCAAACTCATGATCAAAATCACTGGATGCAGGAGGTCAGTATTTCAGTGTCCTCAGTCTCTGGGGTGAGAGTCCACTATTTAAGGAGTAGCATTGTGAATTCAAAACAGGTTAATGCTTTCTAAGGTCTAGTGAAGTTACAAAAACACAGTACAAAAGAGCATACCTCCCTTAAATAAAAGCTGATTATAGAGCCAATCCTGTTTCTATTAAAGTCCATAAGGGGATTGTGCTTCAAAATTTCACCCAGTCTGGGTAGGGGTCTTTTATAGGGGGCAAAAAATTTCTTTATGAAAAACTGGGATGCTTGGTTTCAGCACAAGCAGTAATGCTACTCTTGCAGTAACATGATGCAAATATGGTCTTAAAATTTATTTCATAAACAACACAAAAAAAAGTGGTTCTGTCTACTGCCTTTTCTCCCACACAGCTCCTTGAACAGCATTGTGTACTGGACCTTATGAATCAGAAGGCTAACCTTCAACAGGATTTTGCGCTCCCCATAGTCCAGGGCCTGGGTTTTCATTGCAGTTAATAGGAGATGGGGTAACTAATATTTTAAATCAGATCTGGAGCTGTGAATGTGTCACAGAGTTTTGAGTGGTTTAATTTTCTTCATCTGATACTCTCAGAATGTGCACAATCCAGAGGTTCTTGGTTGTAAATCTTGGAAATAGGCTCACCTCCTACTGTAATTAGCAGAAAGATTTCTGATTTGTCTGCATGCATGAACTGGGTATTTGTATGTACACATGCATCCACCAAGCACCAGCCTCCTGAGAATTTTGGCTCCCTTTCTTGGTAACTTTTTGTTTCACGATCCTTGCTCTGAAGTTCTTGTTTGTTATTCCCTGTTTCACATACTGGAAACCATGTTCCTGAACTCACCTAATAAAAGAGAAGTGTCTGCTAACAGTTGCTCTTTAGGAGGAATATGTGATGAGCAGGCTGGAATTTCAGAGAATGTGGCAGAAACCTACTTCTGAAACCCATTTCTGCCAGCATCTCACCCTCATGTAGCAGCACCCTTGGCTGTGGTGAACTCCTCTAATCCAGACTGCCCTGTCTTCAGAGTAATTTTCTTGTTCTGCTGTAGCTATCCAGGGATTTGCTGGGTGCTGAGAAGCATATATTGAAAGTACCCTAGAGAGTTGTTAGCCATGTGGCTGCTCCATTAATTTTCATGGTGGCCTTGTGTTAGACCTCTGTATGTTGCTGTGGAAAAAAGTGCCCTCTGAGTTTTAATTCAGGAATCATAAAGACCTAATGCCACTTTTCCATGAAGGAGAGAGCAACAAATGATTCCTTGGTGCATTTTGCCTTTGTTTTGCAGTGTGCAAAGATGGGAAGCATTTATGAGTTTATTTGTTACATAAAATCACTTGGTTATTTCTGAAAAACATTGTTTATGGATATTTCACAACCTGTTTGGACATTCTCAGATAAGAATAACATGGTGTGACCAAGTAGAGTGCTTGTTATGATGTTCTTTTCTCTATAAATTAATGAAGTATTTTTAGGAATGAATTCTGAATGCGTTAATTTGCTGATCCTATTCACTATTAACCAGAGACTGACAGAGAGGTGTCAAGTGCAGTAACCCCAAGCCAACAAGGAGGGCTGGAGAGCAGCTGAAGACAGACTGCTCAGCCAGTACTGTTTTTTTCATCTCTGTTCCCCTTGCTGGGGAAGGGCTCTCTTCAGGCATCAACTTTATTACTTGTCTGTTTAGTAGTGCTAGTAAATCCAGAGGGACTGTGTACCCATGGCTCAAGGTCACTCTGTGCACACATGCACAGTAACAGCCCTGCCCTAGGTGCTGCTTATAGTGCTAGGTGTTACCTTCAGTAGATTGTTTCCCTCCCATATAGAGTCTCAGCTTTACCGAGGTTGGATCTCCTTCAAAGGCAACAGCCTTCACGGTCCTAACAGGCTTTCATATCCATGTGGCTTCTCTCTTCCCCGCCCCCTCAGCTTTAGCTTTCTCTTGTTCACCTGTCTGCTCTGCTTGGATGCAATGCTGACTTGGGAGCTCAAGACCAAAGATTCTTTCAAGCCTTCTGTCCTAGTATGTAGCTGAATACATTCAAAGAATCCCAAATGTGACTCTCTGGCTGTGAGTGTGTTGCATGGGATGGGCTGAATGCTGTACCTAATCCACTTTCAGCTCTCTCACAGTGCTTCCCAGCCCCACTGGCCAAGGAAGCCATACATCCTTTTCCTGGTAAATACAGGAGTTCAAAGACTTGCCCCTGTGTTTTCCTTCCTACCAATAAACAGATCCACCTCTACACATCAAATACTGTTTTCATTTGCAGCTGGTCAACTTTCTTGATTGTGCTCTTTGCTGATCTGGTGGTTATTTTCGTTGCCTCTGTGGAGGTCTGTTCTCAGCACACCCAGAGCCAATGCTCCTGACAGGCAGCACAATCCTGGAGTGCCTTGGCAGGCTGCCTGTGTCTGTCCTGCAGGCCCTGGGGGGACTCTCACACGTTTTGCTGATTACTTTCCTCTTTCCTAGAGATCTAATGCAATTTTGCAAGTAGTCACTTGGAGCCATGTTTCCCTTTGCCCTGGAATATTTTTTTATTTATTTTTAGTAAACGTTTGTCAGTGTTTCTAACACTGCGCCTCCAGCAACATGGCCTGGACTGAAGCCACGCAGCAGTCTGACAACCTGTTAGGCGAGTCTCCTATCAATTAGGCTGCAGCTGTCATTGGATCTATTCTCAGCCTCCTTGGTACGTGTTTGCAAATAACAGGGGCTGCTGTTTTGCTGCTCTTGATTTTTTTTCTGCATAGCCAGTCAAGAACATTTTGTCCCTAGAATTCCTCCTGTCTCCTTTGTTTTTGATTTCTAATAATCTTTGCTTTATTCTCCTGAGAATATATGCTTATTGAGGATATTCTTTTAAGAAAAGTGTCTGCTCTCTCTTTTATTTAATGCACAAACCAAGGAAAACCTCCCCCAAAGAAACAAAAGAAGGAGTATGTCACTCGAGGCTGTATCTTGATCTTTTAAATGTTTTCAGACTTCTTCCAAGGCATCCAGACTGCTTCTTACCGGTGGGGAGCTGCCATTTTGAAAGCCCATCTTGCGTGGAAGCTCTCCATGGGGGCTGCCTTGTTCCTGCTGATGTTTGAGCTTCGAGGTGATTCTGTGCTTTATTATCAGGTTTGCCACAGCTGGAAAGAGAGTCCCTAACAATGTACAATCTGTTAGAATTCCCTCTTATACATTCTACCATTTGCAGTTTTCTCTTCTCCTATAAAAATAATGAAAATTGCTCTATAACCTTTTTCCAGATGTTGCACACTGCATGATGGTACTTGATGCTAATATTTCATTCAGTAATCTGTGGAGCACAGCCCAGTTTGTATTAGACAGAGTAACTATGCTTAGGCATATCATTTTCTTGTGAAATGGGAAATTAGAATTGGGGTGTTCAAGCAAGGCAGAAGGACCCAAGGCATTTCATCCTTGGGCTGACTCAAAGATACATTTTGATATTATGCTGTCATTTCTCTCACAAGCCAGGCTCTGGCTTTGCACAAAAACAGTGGAAACTGTTCCAGTTTCCTCTCAATCCGCAGGTCCTGACAACAGGTCTCCAGCCAGCTTTCAGCTTTGGAGGCAGAACCAGCCCATCATAGACAGATTGAAACAGTTAAGTTTAGATCAACTCATGCTGAACTGGCAAAAGTCCCTACACTTGCCTGCTGGGAGAGGAAGGATAGGGCTGTTTTCTTTCCCCACTAAATAGCACACAATACTGCAAGGTGCTTCCCCTGCAACATCACTCAATGTTTGCTCTGCAGGAATATCCATGAGGAGCCCACCTACTGCTGTGGCTGTGCTGGCATCTTGAAGTTTTTGCATATAAAATTTCCCCAAACTAGCTGTGTGGCCTTGTGAAGCTCTTAGGCACCGCAAGTGTTAATACAGCACTGCCTGTCTACACTGTATTTCCTGGAGTGCAATAAACCCATGACAGGAAGGCTCCTCCAGGATCCGAGGACTGAGGGGTTTGGTGTTACAACACCAAGGTATGGGGCAGCTGGCTCACTGGAGGGAGTCTGCAAGGCTCTGAGCAGCCATTTGACATGCGAGCGAGAGGGGCTTCTGTGGGCAAAATTAGGGAAGGTGGAACATGTAGAAGGCCTAGGCAGGGCATTGCTGGATTGCCTTGTAGTGAATTAGCACCTCCAAAAGACCTGAGTGCTTTTGTGATCCTCTTCCTAGGTGTCTATTACCATCTTCCTTTACCAGGGGAAAGGTGGCTCTAAATCCCTTAGGAAGCTGCTATTTAGACTAGGAGGTAGGCTCCCACAGCACTTTAGGTGTTTCACAAAATACTTATTGGAGATAGATCCTGTTGAGTGGTACTGCAGATCTTTGGGCAATCTCAGGCTGAGACATTTAAGGTTTTCTCAAGTATTTATTTAATGAGAAGCACATTTCACATGTATAGAGCATCCCAAATTGGTCCTGCTCAGCCACTGAGCTTTCAACGTTTTGAAAGTATAAACATAGTTAGAACAAGCTGCCATCCTGTAGTCAAAGCTTAGTTGGCAAGAAGATGTAGTTTATGCAGTATTTATGTTCTCCTGGTAAACAAAGACAAGTAAAATGCTTTACTTGTTAACATCAATTCAAAGGAAAAGCGAATGATGGCATTTGCTGTAATCATGTTCAATGTTCTGAAGATGTATGTGTGTTTCACCTTTATTCTAAGTACTTGCTTATGATTTGCTTCTTATGTTTAACAGCATGTCTCAGTTTCTGAGAATGCAGCGTATGACTTTGTTTCAAGACTGTATTTAAGCAGAAGAGTTCTCTCTGGATTTTATAGTGATAATACTAAGTGTAGCAGGAGGACTCATTAAATAAGCAGGAGGGGCCTGAGCTGGTTAGTTTGGTGTTCATTTCTTTGTCAGCTGCCGTTGGAATAGTGCTCAGATTAATGTGATTACTCTTTGCAGTGACTGCAAGTTCAGAGACCAACTGTGCACTTGTATCAAAGCCATCAGAATGATTTTAGTCCAGGGTTCCAACCAGAATTATTTATATAAAATACATTTGAAATCCTATATTGGCCTTTTACACGTGAGGATTTCTATTTCAAGAAGCTTTGGAAACAGCCAGGATCTTCAACTGCACCCTTTCCAAAAGATATAGGATCCTTTTAACATTTAATGATGACTGAGAAGGTGCTTAAAAATAACTTAGAAGCAGAAAGCACATTAGTATGCTCCCTACCAGTTACAGGACTGGACTAACACTTAGATTTTTGGATTCTATTTGCATTTCTCGTCCTTTCTTGCTTCATGACCTGAGATGAATTGCCTAGTTCCCCTTGACAAATGAGCTTAATACTTACCTATTGTCCATATTTACGTTATTACATTTAGGAGGTGATAGAATCTGAATTAATCTTCTCTGAGGAAAGAACTGTAAAACTCTGTGGTGGTCAGGTAGTATAAAATATATCCTTCTACATGACTGCACATAGTATTATCCACTGTATAATTTGCTGGGTATCAAGTCCATTTCACATGCAAAAGGTCTCTGGTTAATGATGGTATAAGTTCTTTTGGGAGGGATTATGCTTACGTATGTATTTGTACAATATTCACCATAATAGCAAGCTAATCTTGATGGCATCATTTATGCTTTGCTACAATTTATACAATATAGGTAATCAATTAGTCTGATTCTTCTGCATGCTGCTAAATGGAACATGAACGGCTCATAATGGGCAGCAGTAAATAGACATTTGTATGTATACAGGTACATTGTGCAGTGAAAGAGGCATGCAGGAGACAAGGTGCTGAAGAAAACAGCCCTGCATAAAACCAGGCATTCATTTAAAGGAAGAAAAATGTCACTGAAAGCTGCAAGATTATTAGCATTACTATGCATGAGGAGTAGTCAAAGAAGATGTTACAAGAGGAAGAGAGACATTATTCAAGTGTCTAAGAAGACAGACCATCATCAGCAGTGGAGAGAGAAAAGTCTTCCAAAGGAAGCGTAGCATTTCAAACATTAAATTATGAGAGGACTGAAGCTTTAAAAGGTATGTTGGAGTTTCTGCATTATTTATTATTTGAGATTGCCTTTCCCCTCAAATGCTTAGGTTTTGTTCCATTCGTTCAGAGCAGAAAAGTCCTTCCCACACTTTGCAACTTCCCAGGGATTTCTGGACACTGAGCCAGCTCTAAGTTTTGAGATACGATTTGCTCTAAGCAGATGTTGATTACCTGCAATGCTGCAGTGGATTAGAGCTGCTTCTTAGAAAGGTTGAGGAAGTAAAGAAGGATTTGGCTGCCATTGCTCAGAAGCTTGGGAAAGTTGGGCTGGGAATTCATTATTATTTTGTATTTTTGTTGCATCCATACCTATGAGTTCCAGGCAGTGACAGCATTTCACAGTGCTAGGTGCTGTCTTTTCTCCAACATGATTTAAGGCCTTGTGGACACCTTTTTTGAGCCTAGTGCATAGCTGCACTGACAGTGCAGTCACTCAGAGTGCAGAAGCTTACACTAGGAAAAAGCCTGCAAAAAATATAGCTTGTATCAGTTGCCTGAGCAAAAGACGCTGTATTGGCAAAAAGAAACTTTTTTTCCCCCTTTTGCTCATATTACAGCTGTGTCTACATTAGGGCTTTTGCTGGCATAGCTGAAAAAAAAATATCACACTCCTAGCTGACAGGGATATGCTGTCAATTTTTTAAAATAGATGAGTCTGAAGTATTTCCACATGATGGATCAGTGTGTGTTTCTGTATGTGGGGAAGGGGGAGGGGTGAAACTGTTTTAAAATAGATGTTTCTAAAATTGGTTTGCAAAGATACCCTTAAAATGGCAAGTACTGCCCTTGCCAATAGCTTCCAGCTTCCTGGCCCTCCTGTCCTTCTCACCCAGACCCCAGCCCTGTGTTCCTCTTCTCTTCTGCCTTGTCTGCCTCACACTCTGGTGTGTCCATCTGGGGACTCTCACCTGCAATCCTCAGTTCTCCTGCCTGGTTTCTACCCTGGCAGCATCCCACCTCCATGCCTCTGCCTCCTCTCCAAACACCTTTGCTGAAGCTCCAGTCCATCCCCTCTGCCACCAAGGGCTGGCTTTGCTGCCTGAAGTGTGGGTTTCCTACCTTCCTCTCCTACCACTGCTCCCAAGGCCACTGTTGAGCACGGGGGCTCAGACTTTATGTACCAATGGAAGTCCAAAAAGTCTGTGCCATTGCAAAATGTTCCATTTCCTGCAGCCAAACTGCATGCTAAGTCAAAGAGAGAGCAGAGGGATTTCCATTTCAAACGTGGAGGCAGAGCCTTTCCAGAACATCTGGAGAATATTTGGAGGAAGAGACAAAGCTGTGATAAGATCACAGGACTAGAGGCATGAAGGTCGGTTCTGTTGCTGCTTGTCCTGACCAGACAATTACTGTTGTTTACCTTGTTCCATCAGCTCAGGTTGGTTATGGAGTCCAAATGGCATGTAAAGGTATCATATGTACTAGCTCCTGGGGAAGGAATTGATCCCAGAGCTACTGTGATCTTTCTGAGTCACCTTTGGGCAAAAGTTACTGCTTTGGTGCCTCAGATTCTTCATATATAAAAAGAGACTTCACAGTCATGAAGTATGAACCTTTCTTTGATCAGACTGGAAAGCAGGTAGGGTCCTGTGGTGGTTGAGTCTGCTGAAGTGCAAAGGAGTAGGGCTTAACTGGTCCTCAGATGAATTGCACTCCTTTAGAAGTACAATTCTGTGATAATAAATTGCTAAATAACCTGCACATGGTGTGAGGGAGTGAGGGGTCAGAGGCGAGCAGGCTCCTGAGCAGACAGCAGCCTGGGCAAACAAGTCTTTGAATCACCTACATGTGTCATCGTGCATAGCCAGCACCCCAGAGTCCTTACTGATGGTTATTGCAGGTAATCCCTAGGCTATAATGCTGGGAATGAGGCATGTGTAATACTTTTTAAAAAGAGCAGTGAGAGGACTTGTTTTATTTTTTTTTCTGAAGTTTAGGCATTTAAATAGCATTTAACCAAGTAACCCACAGCCCACTGTTATCAACTACTCGTTCAGAGTTTAAACTGACATAAGTATGTTAATTGATACTGCACTAACTTACTATAGGTGTCTTTCTAAGTGCCAATTATCTGCCTCAACATTCCCCACAATTTAAGTTTGTTAGTAAGAAGCTAATTACACTAGTTTATTGCTGATGGAATTACATGAAGAGTAGATTTCGCTCTTACATACTTATTAGACCTCAATAAGTGATCCTTAGCAGTCTGTTGCTATTCAATTAACAAGTAATAACTTCCTTAATGAAGCTAATTGAAATGCTTATTTCAGTCAGGCACCTAATATAAAGCGCTTTACTTTGAGTACTTTTCTGAGTGCTAGTCTTGTTTACTTAACAAGAACAAAAGGGGGCCACTGAGCTAAACCCTGGGACAGTGATGGGAACTCAACCACTGTTGGTAAATCCGTGCCAAACATGACCAGGAGTAATTTGTCAGATGATTTCTGTTCTACAGAAATATCACGGGAATAAACCAAGACATTTCTCTCTGAGGGTTTAAATCCATGGAGGGATTCTGCAGCATGAAATTCTTCTAGCACATTAGCTCTGCCTCCTGCAACGGATGTGAAAACACTTGCTGCTCCACTGGGAGCTGCGTGGCTAAGCTCCAGTGCACTGCCGCGGATGCTGCCATGGAGTTCTTGCTAACACTCTGACTCTCTTGAAAACTCACTCTTCTTTGCGACTCTGCACTTTTGGGTTGAGAGTTTGTTAGAAGTGTGATGATGGCTATATTTAATGATCCAAAACTATCGGTATAGTTACAGCCAAAAAGAGGATATAACTGGTTTTATACTGTTCTATGTACTTCCCTGTGAGTGTGAGGTCACTATGAGACTGACACTAAGTCACCTTGAATTTAGTCTTTGCTCACAAGTGTAGCCTGCACTGAACTGTCTTGAGTGATCGCTCCTGGGGCTAACAAAACTCAGCTTCCTAACAGAAGTGGCAAAGAAGTGTGTGCAGCATACCTGGGGCTGTGCACACCGTGCCTGGTGAGCTGTTAGGTTGGGAGTCTCATTAGTGGGGAAGGGGATGATTCTTAACTGGAATTTTGTGGTCTAGGAAATTATAACTTGCTTTGTCCATTTATGGGGTGAGAAGACCCAACAATTGTTGGCTGCTGAAGCTATTTTTGGTTTCAGGATTAAAAGTCCGGTTTCTCCTGTGATGAGGATTTAACAGGCAAGACTTGAGTTTGTGGATAAATGCCAGGGAATCTTCTCAAAACAACTCTAAGAAATTATTCCATTTCGCAATGTTAGTGTATGGGCAGTAACCTTTTCTCAAGAATATTTAGCAGATAGATTTAGTGTCAAAAAAACCTATAATAGGCTGCAATATCTTCTCCAGTCTATCAGGTTTGTTACCAACTTTGTAATGTATGCCTTCTACTTATTGAATTGAAAGACCTTATTGATTTCTTTGCAGCTGAACTGATTATTGGGGTAAGAGAGAGACTTCCTGAAAGAAGCCAAGAGAAATTATTCATTTAACATATTCTGATTTTAGTAAACTTCCATTTAACCTCCAGGGTTAATTTTAAAAAATATGGCTGGTTGGCTGCAATAAATTTATTAAATCAGATGGAAGCTGAGTTCAGGCTTGTACATTTAATGTCAACTTTTGTAATATTCTTGGGGCAAAAATCCACATAGACTTATTAGTGTTCCACAATTGCTTTATTTTAAAACAACAGCCATAACAGTGAAGCAACCCAACTAGGAAAATAACCCCCCGAATGAAAACACATTCTGCAACTTCGGATAGTTCAGAAATACTTGAATAAGGTATCGGGCACTTCATAGTTCTGTGGTTATTGGTTGAAACCCTGTCCTCATCGTGAGGTATTAGCTAGTTGGTGTCTGTAGCTTCTTTGGGTTGGAATTAGGGGATTTGGTATGCTTCCCAGAGGTGCCATGGTTCTTCCCTGTGCCTACAGGGTGAATGATACAGATCATATCTGGCGTCTTTGTTAACATCTGAACAGAGAACAAGGACGAAATAGGCCTAACAGCTGAGGGGATTTTCAAAGGCATGAGTGGTATTTAGACATGGATCTCCTGCTGGTTTCTATTGGTTTTCCAGACTTGCTTTGAGATTCCTGTTTTGGTGCGGGTCTGTCTCCCCACTGCCCCTCCTGGCCCTGTTAATGGACAGGCTACTTAGAGGGTGTTTGATGGAGATCTGGGGATGTTTTCAGAGGCACAAATGTCAACACCCAGGTTATATTGATGGGATGGAGGAGCCCATGCTAATAGAGAACCATCCTGGATAAGGTTCTGTCTTGTCATTCATGCTGTGATGAGCTTGGAGGTGGGATTGGGTGGCATAACAAAGGTGCAGTCTGACTTTTTGAAGCTGGGCTCCTCTGACCCAGACTTGACCTTGCATCTGAAGCAGAGGGAAGCAATGGTCAGAGAAGAGAAGAAGTCTTCATTGGAAGGACTTTATGAAAAAACAAATGAGCACTAAAATGCCAGAGTGAGGCTTCAAGATGAGTTAGTTATTGTGCTGTGCAGGACAAGTGAAACTATGTTTTAGAGAACACAAGGAGGAGTACAAATAAATCCACAGGATTTGAGATAGAAATTGCTGACAGTGTTAGCTGCGTGGCATTTGTGCAAGATTTTGTTAGAAGCCAACATCGTAAAGCTGTCCATTCTGTCAGCCAGTTTCAGGGCAAACATCTTCTCCCCCTTCCTCATCAAACTGAGATGACAGGTTTCTAAGTGGTTTTAGTCTGAAATGTGACAAAAGTGCAGTTTCGGCAACTGATCTTGCTTTGTGTCCTAGGTCATATTTGTCCCTCCTGGTTTGGAATACCTTATGTAGTTAGACCCTTTTGAGGCATATCCCCTCCTTCAGAGTATGGGGAGAAATTCTAGATGGGGTTTGTTCCTGTGGAAGAGAAAATTCATCTTTTTACCAAGTACTGTAGTTTAACTGAAGCAGCAGGAACTAGCAGAGAATGCTTGTAATATGGAACGTAACATGTATAGTAAAATGTCATTTTCAAGTGCTTTCTGAACTATCCATCCCAGTAATGAAGCAGCTCTGAAACACCATGTGACTTTCTCACAGTGTGTTGCACTCCGTATAACTTCACCTTTGATCATAATATCACTTCAGATGAAAGACTCGCTTGGAGAGTGGTACGTTGTGTGTTAGGATCAGCTGATACCCTCTGGGATCTGAACAGTGAAGGACTAGTTGAGATTTGCACTCTATGCTTGTCAAAGAGAAATAAGTGCTGCAATAAAAATAGTAGTTGGATATCCAAACTCACCTCAGTCTGGGTAGAAGGAAGACTTCACCTTTATGGAAAAAGACATGCTTAATCTGAAAGTTCTCCTAGAAAGGATTTTAAGGATGAATAATCATTTTTACTGTCTTTCAGTTCAGGATCCTAATTCAGTTCAGTGATTTCCTCAGTGCTTGTAGCTCTAGGTGGCCCTGCTTGAGGGAGGGGCTTGGACCAGATGATCTCCAAAGGTTCCTTCCAACCTCAGCCATTCTGTAATTCCATGATTTTGATATTTTGATACCCCTTACTTTAGTGTTACCAATTGAAGTGAAACAAAGGCCACAAAACACCCTTTTCTGCTTCTGTTAGCAAATGCAGCTCCCCACGGGATAGTCTCCATGTGCTCAGTGGGTGCCTTTACATAGCTTTTCTCTTGTGACTGAGCTTGGCATTTGACACCTTATGCCACAGTTGAGCGTAATATATGATGGGCTTTTCTAGTGAATTTAAAACCAGGAAAACACAACCACACACACTGTGGTCCAGGGATGGTAAGAGGACTCCGCTCACAAAATGTCAGCTGGCCTAAGCAAGCCTATTCAGCTCCCATTGCAGTACCTGCTGGAAAACCCTCCAAAACCCAGAAAAAGCAGACTGCTCCTACAGAGGCATTTTTCTTACTCTGAAGCCTTGATCTCCTTATCAAACAAATGTGCCTAGAGATGATGCTGGGGGTGCGTCCTGTTACAGCAAATGCTTTCCTGCAGGTATGCATCCCATTTTCCTTTGGCCTTGCTCACACCTCCTTAGCATTTGCGTTCTGGGAACGTCTGAGTGATTGAGGGTGAAGGCTTGGCCCCATGCAGCTTATTCGATGGAGTCAGTATTTCACCCACGCTAACAGTGACAGAGACTGAATGTCAGAGCTGCATGCACAAGCTTTCACAGAAATCAATTCTCACATACAGCATTAATATTGGAAGTGCTTCTTGCTCAACTAATCGTTGGCCAGGCACAATAACCTGTGACTAATAGCCATTCACAGTTATACAGCACGGCCTCATTATAAAAATTTGCCATTAGTCTGTAACAAAAAAACACCAAAACACCTCAAGCTCTTAATTGACCAACATGTATTCCTGAAGAAATCAGAGTAATCAGACGGACATTCATTGCACAGAAAGGGAAGGTACAGCTAGCTTGTGCATTGCTTTTATGATTCATCTGCTCTGGTCTACTTTTGATTATTTTTTTTCCTCATGTAAGGCCAGTATTGTAAATCAAAGATTTGAGAAATAAGCCTGTGCCTAAGGTGACCCAAATTAAAAGCCAATTGCTACCTTTCTTCTCTTACTAGGCAGCCGTCCATTTCTGTGCAGGAATAAGACATATGTTAAAGGCTGTCATACAGCTACAGAAGCAAACCAGTTAGCTCATGGTCTGTCTTTGCCAGTGTTTAAGGTCAGCTACTGGAAAAAGTTACAAAACAGCTATTACAGCCAGGTATGATCCTGCAGAAGGGCCTTCACTGAGAAATGTTTTTCTTTGCTCATTTCTGTGCAAGTCAGTGGGACTCTGCCCTGGAAAAACAGCCTGTGATTTGCCAAACAAGGACAGCAGTATGTGTGCAGGTCGGTTTTGAGGTTTTGGGTTTGGGTTTTTTTTTTTTTATCATTCAAGTTTTCCTGTTGTAAACTTTTTGTTGACAGATGGAAATTGTTCCTGCACCTGCAAATGGACAGGACAAGCTTGTCCATGTGACAGATTTTCTTCTCCTTCCCTACCCTTTAAGTATTACAGGAGCTTGAGCAACACTTCCTGGCTGACATGAAGGGCAGAGGCACCAGTCTGGTAGGGGGGATGTCACCATTGCAGCCCAAGGAATTCTCAAACCTTACCTAAATGTGGTGACCTGCTGGCATTTCCACTCTGGTCAGCACCCTTCAGTGTAGGACACAGACTTGGCTCTAGTTTCGATTTTAATGAGCAGAGCTCAGAAAAGTTGTTGGTGACTGTAGGAAAAAAGCAAGCAAGCAGACCATAAATCAGGTCATTGGATGAATTCAGAATGCACTAATAAAATCAGAGCTTCCAATAAATTTCATTTCAGGCAGAGTAGAAATGGTTTCTCAGTCGAGAGTTCAGGACAGATTATAATTTCAGATGTGTGTCAGGCCAATGCAATATGCCTACAAAAATGTTTGCAGGCAGGCAGCAATGGCTGGTCCACAGTCAGGCCCTCCCACCAGCTGCACTTTAGTATGATTGAATAAAAAGGTGAGAATCTCTAGTTCTCTGAGCAAAGCTGAATCTAATTAAATATTTACTGGGTTTTTTTCCTCCCAAATCCTTTGGTTTCTTGCTCTTTCATACTGTGCTATCATGACATTTGAACAACAAACGCAGTCTTGGTAGGTTGGTCTCCTGGTACTGCTTTTTTATATGAAAATCTTGCACATCCTAGCTGAAGTCCAGATGCTGCATTTATGAGGTATTTTGTCATGATCAATTTTTAAAAAATATTTTTCCATCCCATTAAATTAATAGGCACCTGGGGAAATACCAACCAACTCCTCCCCTCTCCTGCAAATACTAACCTTTCCCAGATGGGAAGGGATTTCTCTTTCTTACCTGCAAGATGCCCTTGCTGGTGCTCAGAGTCACAGAGGGAGAAGGCAAAATAAGAAAACCTTCGTAAGTGGAAAACGTTACAAACAGACCAGCTGCACACATGCCAACTGAGAACACTGCCTTCTGAGGATCCATTATACTGAATAAACCCTGCATAATCTTCCCAGGGTCACAGAGTGAGTCATTAGCAAGACGCCACTAAGACAGAGACATCCTGATATTTTTTGTAACTACGCTGATTACTTTAAGACCCCAATTTAAAAGGCCATAGGTTTGTGCTGGCAGCACAGTCACAGAAATAACTACTCACAGCTTTACAAATTGGTTTTCTTGCAATCATCTCACTCCTATGGGCCTGCAGCCCTTTTTTGTTTTGTCTGTTTTACTTGTCTGTGTTCTGTTCAAAATTATTTATGTTTTTTGTTTTTTTTTTTCCTACAAAAAGCAAAGCAAGCCAGAGATGAGCGTGAGCCTCTCCTCTGCCTTCACGTGCCCACGCCGGGACCGCGCGTGCCTCGCCGCAGCCCTGAGCCCTCCACCAGCTCTGTGCCCTTGGCCCGGGGCCTCCCCTTGCGAGCATGAGCATGTTCTGACCTGCCAGCATCACGTACCCTGCGTGCACTCATCAGCTAGCGCTGTGGCTACAGACTGTTCTTTAAGAGAGACTTTCGGATGCTTAAAACCAAACAGTTGACCCAGGAGAGTATCTGAGGAGAAAAACTGAAATTGCTTTCGTCTCTTTTCTTGCTAAGCTTTTCCTTATTGTTGCGGTTCCCTTTCAGGAGGGGGAGTCTGTAGGTGGCTGCTTTGGTCTCATCACTGAAGACAAAGCAGTTTAAAGCTGCTGTTATGGCTGGTTAGCCTTTGGCTGCCATGTTGCCTCTCGGTTAGTAAAGGGAGAGTTTTTCTTGTACTGTTTGTCTAGCAAGTGGTGAGTATTTGTTTTCATAGACTTCTGCAGTGTTTGCACCCACCACGTAGCCCAGCAGAGCCTGTCGGGAGAGATGACGGTCTGGCTGGACCCATCCAGACACCGCATCGCTCTGGTTAAGTGAAGGCCAAAACAAGTAATTGTGGAAAATGGTCAATTTTAGATAGGATAAATACAGATATTTTTCTGAACAAATATATTCCATCATTTGTGTTGTAGATGCACATTTATATGTCACTAAAATAACTATTTTAAATTTCTCATTATGACTCTTAATGCCTGACTGAAAATTATTCAAGTAAAGGTACTGCCCCTTCACCGAGGGAACACCTTTAGCCACACTGGGTGACACTTTCAGGCCACAGGCATAGTTAATTTAAAAGTGGAAAAGCAGCACAGGCTTACAGCACGTGACAGCTACGTGTGTTTGACTCTTCATTTCATACGTAAAGACATGCAAAGAAAAAAACCCACATCAATAAAAAGAAATCTAAATTGTCTTCTACATTAGCAAAAATACATATTGAACCATGGGAGGTTTGGGATTTTTGTTTTTTAGCATAGTGTTTCTTTTCCCTTTAGAAGATTTGGGTTTTTTTTCAGCAAGATACAAGTAGGTGCCACTGTATTGTTGTAACATGCACAGTAATTTAAAATGATGAATACCTTGACGGCATAATCTCATAACAAATAATTTTTACCCATTATCTAAAATCAACTTTTAATTAAAAGAATACTTTATATTTGTTTTCTGATACTAAACTATCCTGATTATTTTAAAATTACGTGTGATGTTGGCACATACTAAATATAAGGCATGTGTATTTCTGTTGGGCTTCACTGTTTGCCTAAAACTTGAATTTCAATTATTAAGCATTAGTAAGTATTTAGGAATGTCCTGCTATGTAGGGTCTGCAATTAATTTTGCCAGCAATGATTTCTATATTTTTTGTAGCCTACATTTTAGAAGGAACGCACTTTCTTCTTTCAAAATTGTACTTCTATTTGCACAAAATTAGTACTTTTTTTCTAACCTTAACAAGAAAGGTTTGCAGGAACTGGAGCCCAGCTGAAACCTGGATCAAGCTCCAATGAAGGCCTCATATGATCATATATTATGTATTTTCAAATTCAGTGCCTCTTGTTGGAGTGTCGTATGGGCATCCCTGACTCTGAACAACACTCTACCACTGCATGCCATTTACTTTGCTGTTTTATATTTAACTCAGGAAGCTGAAAGTCACCTACAGACACTCACTCTCCCTCAAGAACACACATGTCAAGGTGGCTGCGATGACAATGGAAGGACACCTGTGTGTGTTGCTGTCCGCCTCTGCAAGTCCCTGGTAAGGCTGATGAGAGGCTGTCTCTGTGCCTTCTTCGCTGAGCTATTAAAGGTAAACAAGAGTTTCCTCTGTTGCAATCCCAGCAACAATGCACCTAAAACTAGCTTCACTAATAATGAAATTAGACACTCAGTACATTGGAATATTTTATTTTGACTTTACATGCGGTGTTAAAAACCCAAAGAACGTATTATTTACACATCCACAATACAAGTTTACAAGATATCTATACATGTTAAAGTACTCTATAGTATAGAGCAGCTTCATTTAAGGGTTACTTTTTTATGCCGTACCATTAAAAAAGATACAATCTGCGTTTACCTTTGCACAAATGGATAAAGCATCTTTTATTATTAAATTAACAGAATAAGGACTAGGTTGAATGTTAGAAATTTCAACATAAATACTGAGAGAACTCACATTACCATCTACAAGGCAGCACAATGTTACAGGAGGTTATCAGGGTTCACATACATTTATCTTTCGGTTTCACACAAGTCTGTATTAATTAATATTTGTAAAGTGAATTCGGATCAGTTTGTGTCTTTTGACAACCCAGTACATTTTTAATAGTTATTAATCTGTAGTGTTTTAGTTGCAAGACAGAAGTGTTTAGGAAGAGAGATTGTTGATTTTTTGGATCCAGAGATCTCGGGAAATAAATGTCCCTTACAGCCTTACAAGAAAAAAATGACTACTTCTATCCTTTATTCTTTGTTCAGTAACAGAGATCCAGTTTTCAGTGACTAACCTTTTCTCCCCTTTGAACACATAATATAAATCTCCACCGTCTCTAAAACCCATTTCAGTTATTTGTCCCACTAATTCATGAATATTCCTCTGCCACAGTTATTTCTATAGTTATGTTCAATAAACAACGTGGTAGTGTGTAGTCTGCAAGCTAAAATAGCCATCTGTGTTGAACATCAGCTGCAAGTGGATACTGTAAAACCTACTAAATAGCTTACACAACTTTAGCAGGTGTTCCATTACCCTAGAAACCTCATTTGATTTCACATTATAACTGTTTGATCCTTCAGAGAGCTGGAGTGGAATGTTTATCATGGCAAGGTGATTTAATGCTGCTGTCTTCTTGGATTGTAGGCTGCCTTTAGTTACCATTAATTATTCTTGCTTATCTTTTTTTTCTTTTCTGCTTTTTTTTTTTGGGGGGGGGGGTGCTGTTGAGGTTTTACAACTGGCACTCAGGAGATATGTGCTATAATGACAACACTTGACAGATTTATTTTTTTTAGTACTTTTATCATTTGCATGAATAAGGCACAAAATGCACAGATTCAGGTAAACTCACACATAATATTTACAGAATATTGTCATTACCTGCATGACTTTGGAAAAAAAACTTACATTACACAACAAAAACAAATTGATTGCACTACTGTTGAGTTTTCACAGACTGCTTCTGCCAGGCCAATTAATGTTTCTTCTTTTTTTATTGACAAGAGTCTATCAGCGTGTAGGGCGTTATTAAATGCAACAAAAACATAACCTTCTCTAGTTTACAGACGCCTTTGCCAAGTGAATCGATTATTAGCTGCCCTCAATGAGAAGTGGTGGGGCTCAAGTTCACAGTGGCCAGGTACTGGATGGAGGCACTGTGGAAACACAGCAGAATCCCCCCATTCCAGCCCAAGACACTAGATTTGAAATGCACAGCTCTGAATCAATAGCAGCATCACAGTTATGAAGAATTAAGCATATCTGCACCCTTTCTCTGGGTGACTATTTCATCAGGGTGTTATTGTTCAGAAGGCTGGCAGAGATGTGCAGTTCATCCTTAGCTGTCTCCAAACTGAACCCAACGGGCTGCAGAAGGCAGAGTCATTTGTTTTGTTCAGTCATGCTCAATGTAAACAAATTCCATAGCATAAAAGATGCAATGGGAATCTAAGTATCTCCTAGTGTGTACAGTACACACGCACATCCACACACACGCACAGCTTTATCTGTGGCACAAACAAAATGCCACACACATGGAGAGAAAAAAAAAAAATGCTACAGTTGGGCCAGAGACTGAATTCCAGCAAATTGATTATTAACCCAGATATTCATTGAGACATTACCATTTTTCCGACATTTGTGCAAGAGGCAAGGTGAATGCATACATATTAAAATGTTCACATTTAATGGGAAGGACCACACTTAATGGCAGTCTAAAATGGAACCCATTCTTCAAGTATTTGTTACTGATTTTTTTTCCCCAAGAATTTTTTTTTTTTTAGCTATTTAGAACAGTAAAGTAGCCCCCACCCCATTGTGCTACATGTCTCCTTAGCTCCAAACAAAAGAAATGTAATGACCAGCACTTTCCTTTGTTTTTTTTTTGTGTTTGCTCTTAGCAAGTACATGAAGTCTTGCTATAGCTACATGTGGCAAGACACAGATGTTGCTGAAGTAAAGACAGTTTCTTTGGCCACTTTGTTCTCTTTAGTAACAAGCAAGTCTCTGTCTTAAGTGTCTACCACAACATGATCTCACAACCTGTACAGGTCAATGCCACACTCATTTTTAGCACAAACATGTCCTAGTAACTGTATTTGTTCAGTGGTCTGACTGAAGTTGTCTGAGGAACGAATGAGGGTTTTGGTGGCACGTCGGGTTTTAAGGAGGGTGTCCTCTTTATTCCAGTACGAGGAAGGGTGCCATTGCTCGTGTAACTGCTTTGCCTGGACAAGGAAGGCTGGAGGTGAACGCTGACAGGTGTCCCTTGCATGTAGTCCATCTTTGTGCCTGTCGTGGGAGGCACATAACCCCCACGATTAATACTAGGCTGTCTGGATAACAAAACACCATTTGGTGAGTTTAAGTTTTTAGGAAGGGCAGATATTGAATGCCTTTGTGAAGAATTTTTGTGATAACCTCTCTGCCTTTCCAAAGAGGTCATTGGTACTGCAGGAGTGGTGGGAACGTCCACTCGTTTTGTGGGGCTGTTTCTCGGAAGAGTTGATGGAGGAGAGTATAAAGATGCCTCCCTGTTGGGAACCTTAGGTGGGATCTCAGACATATTTCCCATTGGATCCAGCATTAAAGTCTGGTGGGCCACTTGAATATCTCCCATAATTGCTTTGGGATTACTAGTAGTTTCATTCAAGTGTTTCAGAAAATCATTCAGGGTGTTCCTGGAATCAACAGATCTCCTGTGGTCTCTTTTGCTGGATGGTTTTGTAAGTGGATGATCAAGATGTTGCATCTTTTTATCTGCCTTGTGCGCATTAGAATTTGAAAAGGATGTGTTGTAATCATGGGTAGCATTGGGAAGAACAATAGCACTAGGAATATGGCCATGACTTAGAGGAGAGTGGGGTGGAGGGCTGGAAGGAAAAAACTGCGGGCTCTTTAGTGGGGTTTCCTTTCGTGAAGCATTGAGGTTAGTATGCGCCTTGTCCGACTGACTTTTCATAGCCTGCAGAGTCTTCTGTTGAAGAACAGGGGTAGATTCAGGAGTTGGAAGCGCAGCTAATTCCGGAGGCTGGCCTCTGTGGTCCATCATCATCATGGACTTTGTGTCACCGTTTGGTGGCAACTCCTTTCTGTTAGTCAGCAGGTTTGTGTAAAGTTTGGGTGAATCAATGTTTTGTTGATACTCCTTGACGGGACTATCAAACAGCCCATTCAGTTTAGCAAAGCTCCCACTGGAGTCAGTACAGGACTGAGCTGATTCTGCATCTTTGTGTATTTTTCTGGACTTCCGTACAAATATATCCCGGTAACAGTAAACGGCCACTCCCGCAATAAAGGCTCCCAGGACAAAAGCGGCAAAGACACAAGTGATTAGGACATTCATATGTACCATTTGGTTGGACTCTCCTGATTGTACTTCCCACCTTACACCTGCAAAAGACATGCAGTATATCATAAATCTACATGTACTTCATATCGACGCGTTTCAGAAGAAGGTAGCCTCCCTCAGGCACATGTCTAGTGTTTGCAAGTGCTCTGTGTCTAGTGTCGGTGTAACTCAGTTGGATCCTGCAATCCACAGCACTGGTGAATGCAAATTATTTTATAAATAAAAATGACTGTGTGAGCATTGATCAGTCTCAATGAAGACTGTTCATTTTCTTTGATAATGACGAATGCTTGTCAAAGCTTCTCTCCTCATATTATGTTTGGTATAGCCTGTCCCCAAATTTCCCTTAAGGCTCATAAATAGGGGTCTGTATGTTATTAACATTAACGATTTCTGCTGGAAAATTGAGGTTAGAAGGTGCTGCTGGGACAGAGAGCAATTAATAACTCACGGATAGATTTCTCTCTCAATTTTCTGCCCAACTCATAAATGAGTATCAAAAGAGAGAGACAGGATTATGCAAATGTTGTCTAAAACGGTATAATGTACATACTACATTGTTGTAACCATGTTAATGTCATCCAGTGCAAACCATGTAAACTAATACATCCATAGGTTGCTAGCCCTGGTGTAGTTTTTGAAGTTCAAGATTATGTCATTCTATCAGAGCACTTATTTTTCTTTCCTTTTTTTTAGTCAATAATGAACATAAATACTTGCATAACATTAAAAAACACCCAACTTGCAAGGTTAAGTTACTAGAGAATGTTAAAATTTAGAAAACTTTTAGCTTAGACTAAGTAGTTGAATATTAGATTAGTTTTTTATTTGTGTATTAACAAGCTCCCTTTGTTTTTTGGGATTTTTAAAGCAACCACAGACATCTTGCAGCTAAGACAATGTTAGTTTTTAATGAAAGTAATTCTGTTAAATATCCCAAGGGATGTTAAAATGAAAGAGCAAGAGGGAAGGAACAGATTCACTTTTGTTAGAGGCAAGGCCTTTGAACACTGTTAATGTTCAGGGTTATAGGTTTTAATGGCACTGTGCAGAAGAAGAAAGAAAACATGAGCAAAGTTCACTAATAGCTGTGACAGAAAATGAGATTCAGAACCAAGAGCAAATGATAACAAAAACTTAAAGCAAAATGGAAAATAACTGCAACAAATTGAAATGACAAATGCACTGCCATAATGGCTGATAGGAAACCTGATATGTTTTGGTGAATGGTAATAAAACACAAATGGTTTTTGGCTGGTGAGATTTTCAGTAAATACAGAAACGTGCAAACATGTCTGTCACCTGGCTATTCTGGTACTGATGAAGACTTGTGTTAAGTTTTGATTATGGGATTGAAAACTTCTCAATTCTTTGGTTGACTGCAACAGTCCTACTGAATTAAAGTCTTTGTTGCCATAAAAGCCTCATCAAAGGTTCATTTAGGTGAAAGATTAAAGATGAATTACATGCAGAATATCTTTGTGTTCAGTTTAAAACCCGTGTGTGTATCTTTATGTATTTGGATCATCTGCAAACTGATGCTCATATCCAAAGAATAAAAATTCAGCACACCCTTACTCAGATCTGACCCACGTTCTTCAGAAACACGCTGCAGGCAGGCAGAGTGCAGGATATGCCCCATTTAACACACGGATCTGTCACAGAGCTATGCTTGGTTTCTGTTTCCTCATCACCCTCAAAAAAGCCCTCACCCACAAACCAAACCAAAAAACCCCCAAACCATTAAGATCCTGTAAGCAACCATTCATGAGGACTAATAGTCTTACCCAAACGAGACTGGTTTGAAAACAACCACCAGAGGGGCAGATAAGTCTTGAACTGTAATTTTTTTTTTTTTAATGCAGCCAGAACTCCTGCTGATTTTAATGGGAGCTTTGGAGCACCCCAGGAATAAAAGGCTGAGCTTATTATCTGTGTTTCCCATTCTAAGCTCTGAGCAGCACTTCGTACACCGGATAAGTAAGTATGAAAAACATGATTGCACTGTCTGCATATTCACAGGAAATGGGTGTAAAATATAGCCCAACAATCATGGCTGTTCCATTTAAGCCTTAGACAATGCTGAGACTATCAGGTTTCCATTCAGCTGCTGTGTATTCCCTGGTAAGGCCTTACCCTTCGGGACACCTGATAATGGATCAGAATAATCAGAAGTGTTTGGGTCATCTTGAACTACAAATTTCCGAGAGCCAGTCACTTTAGGTTTCCAGGAACCAATCACTTTAGGTGATATAACTGGGATACTTGCCATTGTGGTAATGGAAGCTGAGGAGAACTCCATGTCTGTGGTGGCAAACAGATTTTTATTAATGTGTATTACAGTCAGGCTTTCCTCACTGTTTCATGGCACATCTAAGCTATAGCTGGAGACAGTATTTAATGGGAATTACAGGTCAGAGCAAAATGTAACCCCCCTACACTCTGCAGAAGTACAGAGGGCTGATTAAAATCAATTGGTTCAAAACTTCAAGTACAAAAAAAATGCATTAAAATATCAACAGCTGCTAGCCAAAAAGCCAGAGAAGACAGTCAAACATGAAAGCAGTGCAAAAGTTAAAGTAACTGGTAGAGGTGAAAGGCACAACTTATTCTACTTCTGTATTCTTCACTGGAGACAACATACTTGGCTGCCTTTTAAACATCAAAAAAAAAAAAAGTTACTTGGAAAGATACACAGTCATGACAGGTTACACCTGAGAAACCAGATCAGTTCCATTAGTGCTATTATGGTGTACCAGGAACTGCTGAGTGAGCCATTTCTACAGGTGGGGATGAAAGGAATGTTCTTAACCTCTATTTTGTAATGGTTCCTAAGGAACAATGTTGCATAGATTCTGGCTCCCCTGTAGTACATTTGCTGAACAGAACCATCATAGCCTTTGTGAAAATGCATGAGGAGGAAACACATCAAATTGGGCTTACAATCCAAAGTCTAGTTTGCACACTCAAGTATTTTGTGTTCACTATCCCAGTAGGCTTAGGCATGAATGTCTGTGGCTCAAGATCTGACTGAGAAATATACTTCAAAAGCATACTCATTCAGGACTTGATAATAAGGTTCGATTGTATCTGTGTCCTAAAATACCACTTTGAAAATTCTGCTGATAAACACTCATGCAAGCAAGGTAGCATTTCCATGTAACACAGTTTTGTTTTGCTTTTGCTTTGCTTTCCTTTCCTATGTCAGTCTCTAACTTTTTATTTGTAAAATACTTGTCTCAAACATTACTTCTTGTCAAGTTTCAAGTGCAAAGATCAGAAACCAAAACACAAAATAATGTTCTTGTTCTTGCTGCACTCTTACAAATTGAACATACAAATGGATTATATTCATATTTCTCAGTCAGAAGCATGCCCTTGGTTTGAAAGCAGAGACCAAGTACTGGGACCAAAGACTGGAAAGCAAGGGCTTGGTCTTGCTCCTGTTGAAGTCAACACAGGTTCTGCTTTTGAGTTCAACAGAGGAGCACTGGGTCCTGTCTTCCTGAACACCAGGGGCTGATGGTGAAAAATCACTGAAGGAGAAAGGATGTGAAAGTCCATCTGACAACAAGGCATAAAGTTTTTTCTAAGCCACCTTTGTCTACACAAGTCCTCATTCAGCTACACGGTGATGTTAAATTTTTTCCATTAGCACAAACTACTTAAAACATTTCAAAAATATAGAAATACACATTTTAGAAAATGCGTATTTGTGCAAAAAGCTTGCTAGGAAAGAAGGAAAAGTGGAAAGGCGAGGAGGTAAGGAGGAAGATGATGAAATTCTGCCATTCATCTACTAGAGATGACCAATAGGGGCATTCACAAATGCATGGCTGGGGATAAAGAGTAAAGCTCAGTGGACTTGCGTGCAGTGAAGATGTCATCTATGTTAATCAGGCTCTTTAATAAAAGATGTCTCAATAAATAATGAGCTGTTAACATGCGGCTACACAGGGTGAAGTGCTGAGTGAGAAGAGTCTGACTATCTTTACCATCAGTGGGAACATGAGTAAAAGCACAAAAATGGAGGATTGCCAACTGTGCAAAAGGAAGAAAAAAGGGCTGAAAATGCTGAACTGAAGGAAAGTAAAGGCCATTAATTCAAAAAAATTAAAAAAAACTAACCAGATGTTGGGTCGCCAAATATTTTGTAATCTGGTGTAGCTGTAGTAGGCAAAATTTCTAAAAGAATTAAAGGAACAAGTAATCAGTAAAAAGTAACAAAAAGAAAGCAAAAGATCTCAAACCTGACTAATGGAAAATAAAAACTAAAATATTACTGGTTACAAAAAATAAATTCTTCAGTACTTTCCTGTAGACCCCAAATAGTTGCAAACTGGTGAAGGAAAGACAAAACTCTGCCACCCAGGACCAAAAAAAGCTCAGCTTTGTGAACATTCACAGTAACGCCAGGTGATGCATTCATCGTGTTACTGAAAAGCTCATCATAAATTTAACATCCATAGTGAGGTGTGGCTGCAGACTACTGCTGAGACATTCCAACCGAGCAGCAATGACTGTGCCTTACCATGGCAGTCCCCAAGCTGCGCTGTGTTGCCGTATTCGACGTCTTGTACATATCCTCCGGCGCTGTGGTTGTATGAAACAAACAAAGAGAACCTGCAATTAACAGTATTAGTAGGGAAACAAATGGTGATTTTTTTTTTTTCTTCTGGAAGCAGCAAATGGAAACATCAGAGCTAGTGTATGGCCCAAAAAATTGTCTTAGAAAGCACACAAATTAGCTATGACCAGGCTTTAAAACTCTATATACGTGTTTATGCCAAGAAATAGAAAAAAATCCCTTTTTTTCAGCAACTTCATCATGTCTTCCACATTGGGCATGCTCTTAGTTTTAAATACAACCATCCAATTATACTAGTTAAAGTTTGCACTGGCCTGCTACAAAGGCCTCTTTTTAAGATACAGCTGCTAATGCACTGTATATTACAGACTTGATTTGTGCAAAATGCCTTTGGTATGCATATACATCACCCAAGCTCCAGTGTGGAGGCAAAATCTTACTCTCTTCCCACTGTGAATCCTGTGCTTTCATATCTGCAATTGACTGTGCCCTGGCCACGAGCACACCTCGGGGGGGATACTGTGGACTGCCCTGAGCTGCTCAGGTTTGCAGGCAGCAATTTCTTGCCCTCCTGCTTACTACTGCTCTTCCTACAAGTCTGCTTGTCCTCCCACACATATGTAAAACTCCCACTGAAAGAAAGTCTTCACCTAGAGATTGCAGAATTAGGTCAGACTTTAGCATTCTGTTCTCTTACATATACAGTACAGTGAAAAACCATCCCTAAAAAAATGAGATTTAGTAATTGAGTGCAAGAGAACAGGCATAGGATATGAGCTCATGTGGTTTATAAAGCACATGCATTGATGCTGGGCTAATTAGAAAAGCAGTACTTACAGCATGCCTGGTGTCACTCTTCCACATGCCTCGTGGTCTAACCAGCCACAGTATGGGTCCCGTGAAGCAATACATGCCCTTGCAAGAGAAAAACCCCAAAAAATCATACATTTTTTACTTCCTTTCCAAGGGATGTTGGTGCCCTTTCTTTAAGGGGGAGTTCAGGAACGGGGCCGTACTTTTTACATGACCCGTGACGCTCACACCGACTCAGAGGAATTCTAATGATGCAGCTGGAGAATGCCACGAACAGAGCATGGTGGTCTCTGTCCAGCTGAAGGGAAATGACTCTTCTGTCTTCCTCACTCTCAGCATTACACCTGTTCAGCAAAAACAATGGGAGGCCGTTATTTTAGTAACTGTCGTACTTTGTGCAGCGCTCACACTGCAAACATTTTATTTATTTATTGTCCATCTAGATATGAAGAGACTTTTTACATATATAAATGTAACTTATGGTCTTTGCTGAGCAATTTCCAAACAAACCTATGGGTTATCAAATGCCAGCTTATGGCTCTTATTTACAGCTAGGTGACAATTTTGCTGAACTATGCAGGGAAAAAATCCAAATCCATTTTCTTTGTTCTCTCAGTTGGCATAAATATCTCGACAGAGCAGAACAGGAGTCCTGTATTAGACGCCCGTGGAGTCTAATTGGAACACTTCCATTCCCCAATTCTTTGCACCAGAATAAACAAGTTTAAAGTGATTAGATGTAGTTTATACATTATTGGTCACTCTTGAGAAACCCTGAAGTTAAGCTCACATCGTTTCTTTTTAACAGCAGCAGACAGTTCTGACGTTTCATATTCAGGAAGAAGCCTATCTATTTGCAGAAGAATTAGACTGTATCACTGACGTCACTGGGCTGGAATTAGGATGTTCACTCAGCCCATGCAAAATGGCAAGTAACCAAATATTTTCAGGTTATTCAACATGAGGAACGCCGTGAAATGACAAACAAGTGGTGATGTTGGTGATAATGAGTTGGTTTTCATTTACCATAATTTTTTTTTGCTATGTACCAAGGACTAGATGAAGAGCTTAGGTGTTGTGGTAATACTTACTTTGCATGATTATATGCTTCAATCTCTTCCAGTAATACACTGTCATTCAAAGAAAAAGGCCTGGTCTTTGCCAAGATTTTAAGTACTACTCCTGCTTCGGAGCCAACAAATATGACTGTGTAGTTCTGGTAGGGTCCAGCAGCGTGGTCTACAGCAATTGCTGTCAATCTGTATCTATCAAGACCAAAAGGCATATCATTAACAGCATATTTTCTTGTTTTCATTTTCACATTATTTCCCTTTCCTGCATTATTTTGGAATGGTGTCATACCTGACACGTGTTTTGGTAAACCAGGGTTCCTCAGTGACAGAGGGAACAGCTGAATCCATCAAAGGATGAGACTTGATGAAGGAGAGTGTTTCGTCTGGGAAATCAATGGAGGTTTTGTAAGCCTCTGCTAGGCCTTGTTTTGCACAGCAGCCAGGTCTGAAAGGAGAAAAACATTGTTTCCCTCTTGGTATTTTAGTTAATGAGAGAAGGCAGCCTGCTAATGAGCATCCTTATGGCTGAAATGTAAAGCTCTGCTTTGGTTTTTACCTGACAAGACACTCGAGAGCACAACTGATTTAAGGTAGCTCTTTACAAGAACAATATTATGGCATCATGAGCAAGAACCTTTTACCTCGGCTTTGGTACTTTGTCTTCAGGTACAGCTGTCCAAACAGAGTCAGGAGTCTTTTGTTCTTTAAATCTCCCTTTGAAGACTTTCTCAATGTCATCCATGCTGAAAGCACACACTGCTGAACCAGGGATGCTGTAAAATTAGAAAAATAGTTGCAAGAACTCAGACTACAATGGCACCAACCTCAGCGCAAGACAGAGCCAGAGAACTACCTTTGATGTAAGGTTGCTCATCTCTCACCTGTTAAGCTGTGTGGTGAATACACCGACAACTGTGGGCACTCCATTGATTTCTATTATATCTGTGATAGACTGCAGAACATCAAAATAGAAGAATGAATCCCCGGGAACCGAGCAGTTGAGCCGAGCTTTCAGAAAGGATGTCCAATGTTTTTCCAGGACTCTTTGGGACCCCCCCATGTCATTTTTGCATATGCGTGCCACACGGGAATACACAGCCTGTGAAGGGCAAAAAAAAGAAAGGAAAAGGGAGGAAGGCTTGGGAGATGCAAGAAAACAGTGCTTGTTTCTGAGCTGTTAATAAAACACCAAAGATAATTTTGTTACAGGAAGCTGCCATTTATCTGCACAGGGAGGATGAAAGCAATGGTGATTAGCTCATAGTGCACAGGCATCTAAATGTATCACCAAGCAAATGCAACTCTGCAGCTTGTCCCCACCCTTTTTTCCCTTCAAAATCATACTGTTAGTGAGACTTAAAGACTTTAATTAACCATGTGTAAGGGATTTAATAATTTATTATAGAATATCCTTCCATGGTGAGGCATGAGTATTATACTCTGTACCGGCATGCCTGAATTATTCAATAAGCAGGGACATTAGAGAAACTTCTTTGAAATGCTTCTTTTGTATTGTTTTCTTTTGTTTCTTTAATAACCCCTCGTATTTTCCATTACTTGCCACAAGTGCTAAGGCAACAGCAACACCAGAAGATACCTGTAGCAAGCATGCCTAACAGCAAGGCACAGGGAAGAGAAACAACTTTTTGGTTGAAGAACTCACTGTTCTATTTCTCTTCCTTCCCTGTAAATTATAATGATGGGAAAACTGTGCAGACTTGGTACTAGTCCCTACTTCATATTACAAACTGTGCTTGTTACTTATACTGTTTTAGGATGATCTCACTCTGCTACGACTCATGGCTCCCTGACAGCTCGCCACGACGAAACCTACCTTGCCTAAATTGTTGTGCTCTACAGCAATTTCTCGGAAGAAGAAATAAACGTAGTTCCCGTATTCTATAGCATGGAGGAAGTGTGGTTCTGTAAGAAAAAGCAAGGAGAAGGTTACTTCAAAGAACTACTCAATCGGCACACGACACTGACTACGCTGTGTGACTTGGCGGCTTCTGCACCGGTCCATCCCAGCTAACATGAGCTCCAGTCTTCCAGATACTTGAGGATGTCCAAATATGGGTGCACTGGAGCTCAAATGAACTTGAAGTCTTTAATGTTGGCTAATGGACTGTAAAAAGGCCTCAGAGGAACTGCATTCCAGCTATTTCATTACTACAGATTCATTCACTGATGTATTAAACAAAAATTTTGCTTTATTTGTATTAAACTGCTTTTGTATCGTAATCGTACGGTATTGAAAGCCACATATATGCTGACATTGTACCGTGTATGTAAAGCATGCTGGCTGTGAGTTATCTGACCCTCTGTGCCACTGAAATTACACTTTCCATGAGCATGGGAAAATACTCCCCCAAATTACCTTTTATCCATTTGGAATCATACTTTATTGTTCTTAGGGCAGATCCATCCCCCATGCTGCGATAAATAACAGCATCACTTGCCAGGAAATCTGCTACTGTTGCCGAATACAATTTTCCATCTAAAACGGAAGTTGAAAACGTGGTATTAAGAGGCCTTTAATAATCTACAGAATTCTGACTAGCCTGTATTTTTCCCCATTTCTTTACTGCCACTCTTTCCCAAATTGCTGTAACCTATTTATTAACAGGTCAGCTTCTAATCCTTTGGAGGCCCTTTAAAAAATTTAAGAGCAGGGGCACCACGACACCTTTAGCTTTCCTGTGCTTGCTTTAAAAGCTCTCTGGCTCCTTTGGTGTCATTAATCATTTAGACTCATTACAAGCAAAAATTCTTACCAGCAAAGAGGGCGACATTGGTTTGTCTGGCATCAAATGGGCATCTTGCCAAACCACTAATTTCCTCCCCATCATACTCTAAGGTATTCAGCTAGAGAAGAAAAATAAATGGGTGATAAGTGTCATTTCTATTTTGTACACTGGCACAAAAGTATATCATTGTCTTTCCAGAAAACTTAATTCAGCACACTGGCTTCCTTTATTTCACCTTGAAGCGCTCTCCAATCACACCGGATGTACTTGCTACAGCATAATTAGTGCAAGCAAAACCAGTAACGGATTGATGACATTCTCAATATTCTTACCCGATAGTATCTGCACATAGGGTTAAATGCATTTGTTCCACAGACAAACACCATCTCATCATTTCTTGGAACAAAGACTTTAATGAAGTTATGGCATTCATCCTGAAAAGAGAGCAAGATGTATTAATCACAGGCTTTACATATATAATAAATATCAGTGGTGTTTTTCTCTAACGTATGTGATAAACTTACTTTGTGTTTGCCTTTCATAGCACAGTTCTCTCTGTCCTGCTGCTTTGACCTCCATGTTAATTTCTGTTAAATCAAGACAGAAAAGAACATTTGATTTCCTTTCTGCAAAAAAAAATCTTTAAAAAATTAAAACCAAAGAAAATACCTCTCCCTTGCCAGCACCTGTGTCTACTCACCTTGCTAGGAGTAACTTCCAGTTTTGGAACTTCATTTAAGTTTACAGTGTAAACTTGGTCCCTTTTTACAAAGAGTAAAAAGACAGAAGTAAATTAGTTGATTCATTTGCCTTATTTTTGATAAGCTAAAAGAAACCAGAAACTTCTATAAAATGCTTATGGACTTTCTGTGTTTAATACAAATTGGTGAAGGCTGGTCATGGGCAACATGGGGTGCCCATGGTGATTTTTATTGGTGAGGTCCTTAGACAGCACCTACAACAGTGTCCAGCTATCCATCTCTGTCTTTCCCTTCTGTTGAAGACTAATCTGGACTGTAAATATTCAAGTGTGTTATCCTCACTTCCTACATCCCTGGTGTGTCACTCTCAGTTTAAAATGATCAGGAGAGGTTTTTATCAGGGCAGTAATATAAAAGAGGGAAAAGACTATTTGATCATTGGCTTTAGCATAACTACAGTAACTGCAGCCTTCAAATCCAATTTTCATGCACTGGCCATAGATACGGTGCATTTCTCTGGGAAGTCCTTCTCCAATTCTAATTTTTATCATATTCTGCACATTTTTCTAAATGAATTTTACACATTAATGCAAAGCCAGAAGAGAAAGGAATTTTAATCTAATGAACTGAGTGAAGGAAAATTACCTGCCAGCGATATAAAGTGTGTCTCGAATTTTCAACATCAGTTGGAAGTCCAGTCTGTGCTGAGATTCATTGCCTGAAGGGCGTCCTCTAAATACTGGATATTGCCTTGAATCTGCAAGTAAAAATGGGCTACACCATCACTCAGGATTATAGAGCTAAAGAATCAATATATGGCATTGATTAGCTGTATATACTAGGTGTAGAAGGGTTTAAACTAAATTCCTTGAGTAATGTCTTGAATATAAATGAGAAAAAGATGGCTAATGTCAGCAAATGTTCTTTTTCCTGAAGTTATTGCTGTATTTCTGATTGCTTTTTTAAGAAAATGATTAAGTGTTCTATTAAAGATACAAAGCCAGTAAACACATTGCAATTTGAAAGAAATCAAGACTTTTTTTTTTTTTTCAACTTCCCAAGGAAAGAAAGCAAGCACATTAAAACTTTTTCCCTAATGGTTAGCACCATTTGCAGACTACTTACAGTGGTAGTCAACAACGTTAATAGGGTCCTCATCTTCAGGGAAGCTGACAGCTCGGCACTGGGACAGACTCATGAGCATCACGCAGGCACAAAGCAGAGGAAGCCTCATGGCTGGTGAAAGATGAGTGCTACCTTCGTGGCAACACTGTTTAACTACCTGGAAAAGAGGAACACACCAGTGAGATTTCAGCAGCACAGGACAGTAAACACGACTTCCTACTGCAGAAGAAGAGTTTTTCTGGTTGTATATGAGTGCTGGCGGTGATGAACTAAATGGGTGCTTAGAAAAGGCTCCTGTATGTACACTGATGGAAAACTGCTCCGTGACATATTCCCACTCAAAGCTGCTCTGAAACATATTGATGTTTGCTAATTTTTAGCTGGATTTACAGGCATTTCTGAAAGAAGCTGATGACTCTCAGCCCATTTAATTCACAGGAATCACAAACAGCACATGCAGGCTGCTGACCTGGCAAGAAAAATTGTCAAACTTGGGATTAGAATTTTAATTAAACTGCAATCTCTTTCCATCCCCTCTATCACTGAATGTCATCCGATAATACCCTTTCCCCATAAAATACCTAAATCTTATCCACAAAAAGTCACGACACACACAATCTGTCTGAACATCCATGCCATGTTTCAAAATTACTGCTTGTTTCCAGGCTGTGCCATCATCATACTAAACCTAATTTGCTCATTGCAAAGGACCTTATGTCTAGGACCAGACACTTGATGCTGTGATACCTTGTGCAGTGATTTACACATGTGCAAAGTAAATGTAAAAGTGCTGCCTCTGCAGTGTGACAGTGCTTGTCACGTGCTTTGCAAGGGTGGCAAGAGACTCAAACAGGGGCACAATGCTGAAGTGGGTTCCCAAGATGCCACTTTCCCCCTAATTCTATTTGTTACTCTAGAAAGTTAGCAACTTCAGAGACTTTCACAGTGATTTTGTGTGTGTGTGTGTGTGTGTGTGTTCTATAGATTATACAACACATATTATGACAGCATCACAACATTATACAACAAAGCTTTTAGGAGGGGAAGGGAAACATAACTTCTCCAATTAAACCGCAGGAATATTTTAGTGAGCAGAATGTAACTACTCAAGTTGCAATTTGGGGAGGATGCAAGAAAACATATCTCGAAGTGAAATGCAATCCCTAATGACCACAAGTGGTCTGGGCAGGGGTCATATTTCTCACTAGAAACCTGGCAAATGTAGTACTGTTCCCTCCTCCAACCTTTTGGAGGCATTCATTCAGCTCCAATTCACAGGTCAGGGCTTTGAGTCACCAGCTCAATGCCTTGCAGTTGTTGAAATTGGTTACTAAACTCTTTCTCTAAAAAGAAAAAAAAAAGCCTTTCCATTTTGATGTTTCAAGAATTGCTGTGAGATGTACATGCCAGCACAAAGTGCCAGACCTGATCCAGCAAAGCACATAAGTATTAATCATTTAATAATTTGAAAAGCAATTAAAAACCCCCTTCATAACAACACTTAACCTTTCAGTAATGTTTACAGGGGATGAAAATACTGTATTTGTTAATTGATACTACAGCTGGCTAAGGGCAGGGCTTCTTCCTTCCCACCAGGCTGCTGAGGTCTGTCAGTTCAGGCTGGACTGTGAGGAGACCAACTCAAAGGCTGATAATATTTGGTGGGGGTGTTTTCTGAATGCCTGTCCATTACGGACTGACCTGAAAAAAAGCATTTTCCACTGTTAATGATATTTCTGTATCTCAGTCCACCAGTCCAGAACGAATGGGCTGTGCTCTTAGTCAAGATTGATGAGTGCAGTGGTTAATAAACACTAATGATTCCTGGCACTTTCCCTCTGCTCTTCCTTGTCCTGACATGGCCTCTTCAGCTGAAGCATCTTGCGTTAAATTACTGATGAGCAAACTTAAAACAAACTGGAATTAATAAAGTTAGTAAAATTAGTTCTTTCTTGTGAAAGCACCATTAGAGCAAAGTCCTGCAGCACAGTGGTTCCCAGACACAATAACAAATCATTAATGGTTACACAATTCTTTTTTTTGGTCTTTCAAGAAAAGCAGGATCCAAATATCCAACCCACTGCTGCCTCAGTGAAAGAAGACAAAGGGGAGGCACATAAACTGCATATTGAGTCAGTGCACAGTAACATCTGTAAGGTGCTTAGTAAAAGTCCTCCCTGAAGCCTCATTTTCTTGGAGAACAAATGAATACAAATTGCCAAAGAGCAAGAAGCTCTCCCAGCCAGGTAGGCTTTAGTTAGCATAGAAGATGAGGCTGTTCATGGCCCACACATTATGACTCAAAGAGACCCTGACCTGGCTGCAAAACACACGCAGCCTGCAAACTGTACCAGTTCTGCCAGTATCAAGCATGGGCATGTACTGGGAAGTTTTTTTCTCTTCCTCTCTTTCCTTCCAGTATCCTGTCTAGGAAGAATTCACCAGGGCAACAAATATGAAACTGAAATGGAACCTGCCTTACAAAGGCAGACGCTTTCTTCCAGACTCTAGGAAACGGCTGCAGAGAATAAAAAGGCAATTTGCTGTGTATTGGCCACAACAACTGTGACCTAAAAACAAACTGTCACAAAACCAAAAAGGAAATGACCAAAATGCCAGGTAAACAAAGAAAGTATCAGTTCTCTCAATTAGATTAAAATTTCAGGGGGTGCATCATCCTCCCTAAAACAAGGCAAAGTCTTGTAAATGTAAAATCACAGGACATGTCTCCCTCAAGACTGCATCCAGAGCAGAAACAAACTCACATTTACCTCTTTGTTCAAAAACAGCCAAACCTCTGCATATACGCCAGAGTTGAACTCTGAGAACATAAAAGGCAGCAATAGTTCCGTTCAGCAATCTCTTAGCTAAACATCACCTGTCACAAGTCTCTATCAAAGAAAATGTCTACATCTGCATGAAGCAGAGATCTTTGTCATGACAAGAGAAAAAAGCGAACAGAGAGCTGGACTCGATCAGCACACCACAGGTAATCACCTCTTACCAGCCAGGTAGGAAGAGGTTTCTTCATTATTTTGCTTGTTAAAATATTACAAGAAAATGATCAGTACCTCTGATTTCCAGCTACATATGAAAAGAAAATGCACCTGCTTTAAGAGGCACTTAAATGCACCTTTTAGCTGGTTGGACACAGGCTTGAGATCAGAAACACTGAAAAGAGAATGAACTTGGAAGAACAGCTGGATAATCAGAAAAAAGGGCTCCATCTAGCCCTTGGAGCAGGGGTTTATGACAGACAGGTGTATGCTTCTGGTATAGACAGATAGGCTGGTGTGAAAGACATAATTCTTGCCACATTCAAACCTTTTAACGGAGGCCACTACTGGGGACTACAAATAACAATGCTGAAGTATCTGTTTGGACCAGAATAGCTGATTATGAAATGCTGGCAATGTCTACCTTCAAGAAAATGCAGAACACAATCATACTCTGGGCCTGATTATTTTTCCCCAGCCAGGATTCAGACCAGTCTTTGATTAATTTCTCTTTTAAATTGCATTCCTAGCAGAAACAATTCACGGCAACTGCAATGTTTGGAAATTACCATATTGCTATCCCTGTTTTGCAGCTGGGGAGTTGAGGCACAGATCAAGGCTGAATTTGTGACCGAGGCCAACCACCAAAAAAGCCTTTTCAAAGGCTCTGAGCTGCCCTGGGTCATACGTGGTCATTCCCTGCAGCACAGGCAAATTGGCCAGTGTCACCCTGGCAGGAAAGCTAGTAACAGATCAGAGATCTTCTGGCCATTTGGTCTATGCCATAACTATTGTGTCTGCAAATACAAAGAACCAGAGGTATCAATGTTAACTGGTGGCACAAATCCATACCATTAAAGAGGACAGCAGCCCGAATGAAACAGCCCTCAGGGCGAGTGCTGTTGGTCAAGTGGAAGGCAGGCTGTTGTTCCAAGTCATAAACTGGCTCTTTGTGGCTGGCACCTTTCAATCTCAGATACGAATTCCATCCTTCAATTCCTGATTGGGGGAATCCAGAGAAGCACAATATCATTTCTGTTAAAATATGAGCCCTCCTTCAAACAATCACACGTGAGGGGGAACAGAATGGTGTTTCTTGCCCATTAATGTACTCCAGCCTTTGACAACACACTGGTGACACACCATCAATCATCTTTCCGTGTGCTGCCACGTAAAAGAAGAAGGGGAAGAGAAAGGGCATTCAGCCAGCTGGAGAGAAGCAACACATAAAATAGCTTCAAACCAGACTGATGCAGTATCTTCTATTCACTCAAAAAGACCCAAAACTTCTCAAAAATCTCCTTAACACAATAAACACTTCTCAAAATGCTAAGTGCAGACAGGAGTGGTATGGCAAATCCAGGCTGAAGTTCAACGTAGTTCAGAACAAAAGACACATCCTAAAAGTTAGTTCACTCATGGAGAGCTTGGTGAGGCAAAGGAGAAAAGGATTGCAATAATAAAAGCTGAAAAACAGGCACATGACATGAAAAAGCTGAAATGACCATGTTGTCTTCTTTCTCCACCAGGCACAGGGTAAAATCGGGCTGCTAGGTGAGATCAAGGATCTCCTCTGTGCTTGGAGGTCTGCATTAACCATAATGTTGAGGGGGCACAGGCAGAATTGATTAGTAATACGCTGAGCTTAGACAATTTATGTGATGTGGTTTTCCACAATCCCAAGTAACTGGGCTTTGACAGATCAGGAGATCCCTGTTGTCCTCTGTTCCTTCCTGCACAAAAAAGGCTCCCTGAGGGCACTAATTAGTGCAAATGCACCAACTGGTGCATTTCTGAGATGGTATCTTCTGAAATTTTGAGCATGAAACCACTGTAATAATAAAATAAAAGTTAAAACAAAACAAAAAAATCCTTTACTGCTGCTTGTTCACAGATGCTCAACAAGTTTCTCGGGGCCTACAGCTGACACTTCAGTTTCTCCTTCTGATGGAGAGCAAAGCAGATCCTGTGCAACACTCAGCAACTTCCACTCATCTTCACCCTTGAGACAACCCCCGGTGAGGGTCACAGTGCATCGAAGCTCTTTACCCAGAAGACCACTCAAAGAGCAAAGCCTGTTGGCTGGGCTAGAGCAAGTCACAGATTTCACTGGCAACCAAATAAAAGTTCTGTTAGTCTCTGAATGGGAAATAACTTGTGTTTGGCATGACCACCCCATTCCCCCCAACTCTGCCTTTTTTTTTTTGGTTTTTTTAATGCAAAGGGCTAGTGTAAAGAGGTTAATTCAGGGGTCTGAGGATTCACACATGAGTTTAATTGCTGATGGTAACTGCTACCAGGTGGGAGAAGTTGAACTTCTTGAGCCAGCTGCAGAGAGGACAGCTTGCCAGTAAGGTGCTGGCACAGGAGCCGGGCTTCACTAGTGCACAGCACAGCACGGTAGGGTGTTGCTGAATTTTGGTTTGTCAAATAGATCAGTTCTTTAAGATAAAGCATTTAGAAGAAAATATATGAAGGTGCTACAGGCTGCCTTCAGTGGTGCCCTAGACCTGCTGTAGAAATGCATGCATTGACAACCATAGATGCACCAGAACATTCACTCAGAACAGCACCTTATCCCTGCGGTGTGTGGAACACAACAACCCTAGAGGAGAGCTGCACACTGGGGGAACAAGGCCAAAGTGTGTTTTGATAGTCAAAACATGAACATGCAGTGGTTTTGTATCATCCAAGCCAAAATGTAAGATCAGCATGGCCTAGGGTCTGGTAGCTTGAGAAGGAGCAAGCAATTCTTTATCTTGCCTCTATTTTTCTGGTCTTGGTCCTTTTTCCTATGTCTCACTGTGTGAAATGGCTATAATGAGTCATTTGCTTAAAAGCCAGAAAGTATTCCACAGAGAATGCAACATTTGCTTAAAAATCTTTATCAGTATCTATTATATGAGAAGCAGGGGATTAGATTCCCATTTTAGGTCATATCTATGCATAGGTTTTCCAATGATGCAATTGCTTTACAGTGTGCTAAGTCCTCCTAAAACAAGGGTGCAACAGCCAGCATCAATTCAAGTGTGATTTTCTTTTTAATTTTGGTTTTCAAATGGCATTTCAGTATAAATGTGTTTATTCTAATGAAGGCTGACTTCAGTAAAGCTCCTGAAGGCAATGCCTGACACAGGGGTTTACTGTACATTCAAATCTCAGAAATTGTCCATGAGGTGATAAATCCATATTGGGGAGTTTGGTGACAGATTGTTTCAGCTCATTATGGAATAACACAGGAAAATATTTGTGGTTATAATAAAAGAAACATACTTAATTTTTGTAGTCCCTTTTAGAAACTTACAGCATGATTGTGTAAGAATAAACAGATAAGAGTACACTCAAATTTAAACTTGCAGTATGTAGCCATCCTTACTTTCTGTAACTTTAAAATCTGCAGCTCTGAAGAAAAAAAACATTAGGATATTTGAAGCCATGATATTAATTGAACATGAAAGTGCAAATAACAGGTCTGTTATTTTAAGATAATACTTGACTTCTTTTAAGGATTCTGCATTAACACCTCTTGATCTACGCCTAAGTAAAAAAAGAAAGTTTAATATTGAAGTGATGAAACTCTACCACTGAGTATCACAGCTTTCATCTTAATTGCCTTATGGTATTGCTAGTTACACTTCAGTTGTTTGCAGGCTTTTAAAGTTACAGAAAGCGCACCCCTCTTCCTCTAGAACGAGCTGGCAGAACGCTTGCAAAATGGATAGGGTGCCTTTTAATGATGCAAGTGTTTAGTGGCTGATTAGATGCACTTTGAGGGCTCAATTCTCCTGTGATCAAAAATTTACTTGAACACAAGGTAGTTTCAGCAGGAAAGGAAATAAAATGCTGAGCAAACTGTAAGTGATTGCTTCAATTATGTTTATTTTAAGTTAATTTCTGAGAGCGAATGTTAACTACCTTCCCTTACGGGGGTGACACAAAAGTCCTCCAGCTGAAACCAACCTTTGATTTCAGCTCACATCTATGGTCGAATCTGTTGTTTGACACAGCTCCTGCAGGACATGTTCCCCTTGAAAGTCTGCCAGGGTTGAGCTGTTGGTGACAAAGTGCAAGGTGCTTTAGCTGAAGCAGTACTCTGCATTCACCATTTTAGCAGGCCTGTGTTTTACTAATTCAAACTGCTCGTGTCCAACTGAGACTGCCCTAGGAAATACTAAATTTATTTGTGAAAGTGTCCAAGGACTGGTGCAGAGAATGTCAATACAGTTATGTTCAGGGTTTGTTCTTTACTCTCAGCACTGATCTTCCATTAATTCCTGGCCATGGGCAGCACTGGTAGTAGCATGAGCTCCTACCTCTGCCCTGACCCCAGCACAAGGAAAGCAATGCCACCCTGCTGGGGAGAGCAGCTGTGGCTCATCAGGGTGAACCCCCGAAGTGTCTCCAGCTCACAGCTCTGTCAGGTGTCTGCTGCTTTTCAATAGTGTTTTTTAGTCAGAAATACTTTTATCCTGCAAACTAGAGAGAACTCTTAAATCATGATGGTGAAGATCTGTTTACAGGAGTACATATAGGCTTGCCTGTGGGTTTGGAAACAACTAAATTGTACCCCTCAGCCCCAAACAAAAGCTGAAAACCTAGACCAAAGTATTACCTTTATCCTCCCTCTAGGAGGGTGGGCTACAAACGTGGGTCAGTGCCGTAAGTGAAGTAAGTAAGTAAGTGAGCATTCTTCCTGCAAGCCTACAGTTCATCATTTACATAGCAAAACTGCCCCTCGTTTCAGCATGATCAGGCATCATCTGATAAGGCAGCTCTGGGACAGGTACAAACCAGTATTTGCAGGTGAGGACATAATGAAGGTCTTGGGCACAACTTGCAGGAGTCCAGCTGATGCCACAGCCATAGGGAATTGCTGGCAGCACCCCTGAGTCTCCTGTCTGTGAGCCCTGCTGCTTCCCAACAGTGGAGAAAGCAGCCTTCACCCTGAGCAGGGCTCCAGCCCTGATCCCCGAGACAAGCACTGTCCATTTTAGACCTGGCTGGAGCCCAGAAGGTCAGGGTTTGCCTACAGGCTGAAGTGAATGAGATGCTTTGAAATGGAAGGGAGGTTTAGGGGAGAGAATATGCCCCAACAAGCAGGACAGCTGAAGAAAAAAAAAAAAAAAAAAAAAGATTTGTATTGTGGAGAGGGCACATCTGCTGTTCAACAGGCTGTGCCCCAGACAGTGTTGCTGTCAACCTCACTCCAGAAAGCATCACTTCTTCCCACCCACTGCTCTCCCCTGCTATAAACATCCCTCCAGCATCTCAGCACTGTGCCTTGCTGGAGCATGGGGCTTGCTGCTGCCAGGGAAAAGGGCTGCTGCATGCCACTGCTCTCACTTCAAAGAAAAAGTAAATGGCTGCTGAAAACATGAGGGGAGAGACAGGAGAAGACTATCAACTGGCAAGAAACACATCAGAGCATCTCAAGAACTGCGCTGGTATTATCAGTATGCAATTCTCAGAGCTGGAATGGTCAGCTAGCCTTGCCCACAGGAATACTGCCTATAGAGGCTGGGGAACAATGTGTTTTTAACTAGTCTTGGTTTTTCTGCATGGACAAATCTGGTAGCCGGCCACCCAGTTACCTATTTGTATATGCAAAGCATGTGCTCTGCCACTTTCCTGGGCACAATCAATTACATGTACAAAATGCAGGCATGAAAACCAGGAGGAAGCTTGAGCTCAAAGTTAACGATTACTATTATCTTGTTAAGCATTAAAGATTAACTACACCAGTGAAAGGATGTGTTATGAAATGTCTTTGTCAGGCTGGGAAGTAAATAGAGGGAGAGTTTTGTGGGGGTTTTGTCTCAAAGGCTACTCAGAATTTGGAATAATTGTTTAAACTGCTGCTTTTATTTACCATAATTCCAAAATGTATTCACTTGCCACGTGACCGCTCATATTTTCATTTGAGATACCGTGCAGAAACACACGGAAATCTGGTGAAGGCAAACCAATTTTAGAACATGTTCCGAGCAATTGTTTTGCAGCACTGCCCTACAGTATGAAGTCTCTTACATTTCTTAAATTGCCTAATCAAATGCAGACTCTGTTCCAGTCACGCTAAATTTTCACATAATGGCAGAAAAACACTTCTTTCTAGCCTAGCAGTTGGATCACATTATTACATTTGCTGCTTTTGTAGTCTCCGAGTGTGTATTTGTAAATGTATGTATATACATACTCACAGGGGAGAGGGGGGAACACTGGTGCTCATGCTGGGACACCCTGGGGACAGTGAGAGGGGCAGAGGTATGTCTTGTGCTGAGGGTCTTCTGGGAGCAACCGGCTTATCAAGAACACAGAGGGGCAGTGGTGAAAAAAAAATTATTTATTTCAAACTCAGATGTATTAGTGCAGGATTTGATCCAGCTGACTCCTTGCCCTACGGTCTGCTGAAGTTACTGAACTGATATAAATGCAGGTAGGTAAATGATACCCATATGGTTGCCAGTCTGGGGTTGGAGGCAGGATTGGTGCAATGTGCAGCCATGGCTGTCCTGCTCTGGGTCCCAAGCTTGGGCGTGTCCCTGTATTGCATCACATCACATCGGCTGGGGAATTCTCTGCATCACAGAACTGCCCAGTTTCCATAGACCAAATGCAATCTTTAGAAGTTTTTTTTAAAAAAATAAAAATCAGTAACATATGGACTGCAAGTGCTTGAATCAAGGTCACATGGAAATCTATGGCAAATCAGGGAATGAGACTTAGGGCTTTAAAGCTTTACACTACAGCCTGTCCCACTCTCTCCTCCATACAGCCCTCCTGAAATCCCCAGTACAACTGCAATGTTTCCCTGCATCCTTGTGTTATCACTAGTAATACTGGGCCAGTGTAAGAATGTGACTAATAATATCTGACCCACACACTATACATGTCTGCAAGTCTATTTTTCCTCTACAGCTGCACCAAATACCTTTAGGATTGTGCTAGTATAGTTTGCCACGTTAAGATCACTGTTCAATCATGAACAGTGCTTGTGATGTCTTTGGCGAGGATGAAAACCTGATGCGTTAGGGGGAGGAAATGCCATAATCCACTCTCACAGGAAAACCTGTATAATGGTAGACAAGACAAAAAAATTTTATCCATACCCTTGCGGGGAATCGGATTAATCCCCAAAGCATGGGATTTGATTATTGTTGTCTGAGGTTATCATTAAGGAAAAAAACTACATAATGCTAAAAATATCCACATAGCATTTACTTTATAGAGAAAATATGACTTACTGAGCAAAAACAAATTACTGGCTTTTCAGTGTTAATCTTTGATAAACATGTACTGGGTTAAAGAAACTGTCATGGAAAGCAGAAGTTTGCAAATTGAAAGAAAACATTCAACTCTGCAAGATGATTTCTCCCCCCCCACCTTATTACTCCTTTCATGAGACACCTGGGGACATTGTTCACACACTGCTGACAGCTTTCACACCACTGCTTTTCCTCTGTTATCCTTACCCCTCTCTTCAGCACTTGTCTCCAGGTGGCAATACACAAAAGAGCTATATTTGCAAGGGGTGCCAATGCTGGCTCTTGGAAAGCCAGAGGGTCTTCTCTTGCCTTGCAGCTCAGTTGGTTCCAGTTGCTTCCACAGGGCACTGAGCCCCCTGCACCCATCAGACTCTGCTCCGATATTTAACACCCGGGTGCTGCACCACTTGGGGAACCCACAGACTGCTTACAGCCCCTTCTTATTTTTAACTACCATTACAATAAGAGGCAGAGTTGCAGCTCCTGCATGAACACTGGACTACATTCAAACACCATCTAAAATTTCAAGACTGTAGTCTTAACTATACAGTGAGGCTTCTGTAAGTTAAATACCCATTTTTCTTCTCTGTAGTCTCCCAAAACAGGATGGTTACACAGCCCAATAGGACATGTAAGCGTTCACACAACATGGGAAGGGGGTACCTAAGTGGAGAGATTGAAGTACAAGTGTGAGAATTTTCTTTTGACCCCAAAGTGCATCTGTCATGATAGACATACACAGAAATAGCAGCAACACTTTCTTTTGGTGCTGTAGCTGCTGCAGTCCCTGTCCACCACCAGTGCCCATAAAAATGCCTGGGAAGCACAGAAGCACTTGAGGGAAAATACCTTTTGTTTTGAGCCACAATAAAGCTCTGAAGAAGGTCTTACCCAACGGAGGTGTGAGCTGGTACTTTACTGCTGCTCAGGAAAGCAGAGACCCAGCTGTCATGACCATTTGGCATAAGAGAGATGAAATCTGCGGCTCACGTTAAGAAAAGCCTATTATTGCAGTAATAGCTGAGCTGAGTGACCAGCTGATCACCTCTTGTCTCTTCTGAGGTTTCACTCCCACCTCTGGTGGGCAGCCAGTCTGTGATGCTGGTCCCTGCTGCTCACTCATTACCTTTCCAGACGAGCACCTCTGTGTTTGCTTCCCTGCTGTCCCTCATGCACTTGAAGAGCCCCCCAGCATGCATCTGCCAATTAACTCCTCATTCTCATCCCAAGCCCTCTTCAAAGCTCTCCTTTGCCTCTGATGCCTACAAGCACGTGTCCCCTCTCCCTGACACACGTAGCTTGGCTATGTTTAGGCAGCTTGTGCGCTAACACGGCTGCTGATTACGCAGGCCAAGGCGGCTCTCCTGCTTCTAGAGGCCAGTGCCTGACTGTAACCCATCTGCCACCTCTTAAACCATCCACTGTGGGGAACAGGATCCTTTTCATTCTGTTTATCCAGGGCCTATCAAATTAGAAACGTGGGCTGCAATTTGGCTCTTAGATGCAATAGTAAAATAAAACAAAACAAAACAAGCAGCAACAAGAAACCTTTTTGCAAGAAGAGTATCTGTGTGCAAATACGACCTCTGTAATGCTACCAAGGTCAGGCAGACCAAGGCCAATCTGCTGTGCAAGAATATAAATCAAAGCTGTCCAGGGACTGATTTCATTTACAAGGTTTGCAACCATTCAGGACAGAACAAATGTCACTTGCTTGCTTGAGCTCCTTGCTCCTCCTCTTCTACCACCACTTCTTTGCTCATCCACTTCCACCCAGCCCCTCCCTGCCTGGTAACACCTCTTGACCTTCTTTGCTCTTGAAAGCAAGAGTTCCCTTCTAGCAAGAAAGCTGTGGCTCACACATGACAGCCAGCCATGCTAGCCCAATTTATTTAAATCATGCAAAAATCTCAACAAGTAAAACTAGCACAGAGCCACAAGTACATTCACCTGCTGGTTACCTGCCATTCATAGCACGCGTCAGAATTAAAACAATAAATCCTGCAACGACTTCTTTCCTATTGCATTCATAGATCTGCAAAACAAACCAAGGAAAGCATCTGTAGCAAGTATTAGAGTCTGGGCACAGATCCTGTGAAATCACATGGTTTCCGTTGTGGAACTAAAAAGGCTTCTACAAGAATGTGTGAAATACACAGCCGAAATTCTCCATTTCTTTCTGTGCTCTTTGGCAGTTTGCGTGGCTGAATGAAAGCAGCAAGTTCTGCTTCTTCAGCGGGCGCCTTTCAAAGCACACGCCAATCTGCGAATGGAAAGAGCGCAGGATTCGGCTAGCAGGCTCCCTCTCGAGTAAGTACAGAGTTAATGTATTCCCACTCCAAACAACAGGTTGCTGTCTCCAAACTGGAGCCCTGAAAAGAAAGAGTCCAGCGTTGCCTGGCTCCTCGCAGCCATTTTGTAGCACATCTGCAGGTGTGCCCACCGAGCTGCAGCGGGGCTGGGCAGGGGTGCCAAAACTAAAGAAACTTCCCGTTCTGGATGTTAACTTTAGTTACCATAGCCAGACAATGCTGCCAGTGGTGTGGAAGAAAAAATTGCTGTAGCCAGCTGTGCTGTTCACAGTCGGATGGTTTCTGTGTAGCTCCAAATGGTTATGGAGCCAGTAGCCTGTTGTGGCCAAGGACAGGATGATGGATGGTCTACACACACTGTCCAAGCAGAGAGAATGGCAGAAGTTCACTTCAGGGTTGTTAAAATGCTAATCTGGGTTAGTTAACAAAAGCCAAATGGAACAGAAAAGTTAGGGAAATAAACCCTACTCATATGTTATGTATGTGCACTATGGATTTGATCTCTGTGGTTAACACAAACATTTGACTTTGGAAGTGGGACAATTCAACAGTCTTCCTGTTTGAATAAACTGAATCAACTTCTGATATTAGCTGTACTGTAATTACTGTCAAGCCACGACGAGGGAAAGCGGGCTACGGCAGACAACACACAGAGCTCCGGAAAACAGCATCGGAAGGGCAGTAATACGATTTTCACTGCACACCTCTTCCATGTGACATGGGAACAAATCAGAACCTACTTTCTTTTGAACTGGAGGCTGGCAGCTATTCATAGAACAAGTAACAACTTAATAAAATGGCTTAGATGGATTTTAACGGTAACTGCAGTAGCTTATCCGATGCATAAGAAAGGAGATCATCTGTTCTAACAGCAGTTTTGACGAAAGCAACATTTGAACTGTTTTAATTACAAAGAGAGCTGCTGAGACTGAAAATAACTTCTACTACCCAATGCAAGTAATATGCTTTCCATCTTTTCTTAATTACTCACGGAGCAAATTATTACTTTATCCAATAGAAGGACATCTGATTTTTTCAAACTGGAATTATAGGTATGTTTATCAATCACCAGTACCTCTGTGCAGTAAGCAAAGCAAACACATAGTGTATTCTTTGAAAAATATCAGAGACTGCAATGTAAGTAAGCTCAATGTAAGCTTATACAAGCACAGAAGCTGTTGATGTGTTTCCTTCATCTTACAAAGAAAGAGTCAAACTTAAACAGCATCTGTCTTATCATGGGTATGACACTTGACGAAAACTGACCATATTTACATAGGATCTCCACCTGCAGATTTCATTTTTTTTTCCAGAACGAAGCATAACTAAAACACTTCAATATTTCTAAACAAGTTTTGTCCAGCTAAATGGTCTTCACTCTGCTTCAAGGGTTGCTGAATCCTGTGTTAAATGCAATAATGTCTTTAAAAGAATCTAAAACCCATTTAAAAAAAAAAGAAATCAAGAGCCGAGATCTGTTTGTGACCAACTGTACTAGGACCAGAAGGTATGTTACTACAAATGGCTAATATATGCTTTGAAGTCAGCTTCTATGACATGCTTTTCTTTACCTTCACATATCTCATATGACAGGACCCATCAGATCGAAGACCAATTTAATCAGAATTAATTGCATATATAATTAAGCATTCTATCTAAATGTGTGTTCTTCATAAGCCTACATCAAAGTTAAAACAGCTCCAAGGGCTAAAGTATCTGCTCTAATAGTCGCCTCAAATCAGCCGTACAAAAGAGGTAGAAACGTTCAGATGGTCCAGCTCAAAGGGCGCGAGAGGCTAGGGGAAAAACCCGCAGCCATACAGCTGGTTTGTAGAGCTCTGACAGGGCCATCACTGTATTCCTGGCACACACTCCTGCATCACACAAAGCACGTTTAGAAAATGATGTTATCTTTGTTGCATCTCAACCATAAATGAGAACAGGTAGTGACAGACTATAGGATCGGAGGGAAGAAGGTAGCTCTTCACTGTGACTAAAGGTGCAAATGAAAGTGAGAAGCTGGTTAAAAAAAAACCAATTTAAAGCCTCTGGCTTATACTTTTTAGTTGTCCTTTTGAAAACAAATCTAAGCTACATAATTTAGAATGCTAATAAATTCTTAACTACAAACTTTTTCTTCCTGTTTTTAAAACAACTGAGCTTTCTATTAGTTAATATAAAAAGTGTTAAAGTTCATTATTATATAGAAAAGAAATCAGAGCACTCAACTGGCAATTTGTATTTATCTAAGCCAGAGTAAATGTTTATACAGTATCTGCCAACATAACAAAATATGCCTGTCACTTACTACATTAAACATGATTACGTACAGCTTAATTTACTGAATAGTAACTTAAGTAGACTTTAGAGGTGCATAGAATTTTATAGTGTGAATAAAGCAGGAAAAACGTCTATTCTCTTCTGCCACAAAAGTGATTGCACAGCTTTACAATGAGCTTCCTGTTGGACTTGGAAAAAGGAGAGAACCTCAGAAAATTCTCTGTGAAAGTATTTGTATGTGGGAGCAACAGACCAGCGGTAAAAGCCTCTTAAAACAGTAGGAAGCTGTTCCTTCAAGTAATATTATGTGAATTAATAAACATTATTAAGGAAAGACTAACAACTTAGAACACAAAGGTTTCCCAATAAAGACGCATGTTTTTCCCCAAAGGAAATAACCAGGAAAATAAAAGCCACATATTTACAGAGTACTGAACAGTATTTTGGAGGAAGTTTGCTGTAATTCCTGCACATTATGTGTGAAGCGTGTGTGTGTGTGTGTACATGGATAAGCTACAATACCATCTGTACAGCAAGTACCACATATGTGAGCATTATGAACCACCATTGCTGCTGCTATGCTCAGAAGTAAATGTGTTCTAAGCCACACACAAATATAAATACAAATGCCTTTACACACCCTGGGCCGAATTTTGCTCCAATTACTCACAGGCTAACACCTGTGATACAGACGTAATCTTGACCAGAAGTAAGAAACAACTCAAACACTGGCAAAACCTCACTAATTTAAGACTAGCTATATTCATGCTATCGAGTAGGATATCCACCGGAACAACAATATTTCAATACGTCAGCCTAAAGCATACTTAATCACATTTTTCAACTCAGGATAAAACACAATGACAATCATAAAAACCGCAACACAGCCACCCCAAAACCCTTTAAAAAAAACAAGCACAATATCCACTTAGAAATATCTGTGTGACCTTTCATTTCCATCCAGCATTTATAAATAATAAAGAAGGCTTAAACCCTTTTCTAATTACTCCCTGAAAGCTGCTGTATCGGTTTCTGCAGTGCTGAAACGTGCCCCTCAGAAAAAAAAAAAAAAAAAAAGTTTCTCCGCTGTGCACCTGAGCAGAGCATTGTTTTCACCGGGAGGCGAGGAGGACGGCGCCGAGCCCTCCCTGCCTCTGCGCGGGGATAATTCAGAACTGACTCCAGCATTTGTTTCCATCCATAATTGATGGGGAGCTTGAAACACAGCTTCCTCTGCCTCCCAGCGCCCGGCTGCTGCCGGGGAGCCCGTAAATCACGCCTCACTGGGCGCCCGCGCCGCCGCCCCGCCGGCAGCGCCGAGCCCCCGGGGCCGGGCCGGCTCGGCCCCCGACCCAGCGCCGGTCCAAACTCACCCCGAGTGCCCCGGGCGGCTTCGCTGGGGATAAACCGAACCGCTCCGGCTCCCCCCGCTCCGGCCAGCGCCGGCTCCCCCAGCGGCCGCCCGCTCCGCTCGGCAGCGCACCCGCCGCAGCCCCGCGTACCTGCCGCTGCCCACGGCCGCCGCCCGCCGGCGGGGCTGCCTCCTCCGCCCGCTGTCCCCCGCCAGGCGCCCCATCCCGGGCTCCGCTCGCTGCCGAGCCAGCGCGGGGGAGGCGCGCCCCGCAGAGCCCGCCCCTCCCCGCCCTTCAATGGATTTATTCTCGCCCGCCCCTCACCGCGCCGTCCCGCCGCGCCCGGCCTCGCTCCGCCTCCCGCCTCCGCGCAAACACCGCGCAAGCGGTGGCACCCGGCCCGCGCCCCGCCACTACCGCGGCCAACTTTTCGGTTCCCCCTGCCGCTGCCCCACCGCGGCTCTCACCGCGCCCGGGAGCGCGACCCGCGGGAGGCGACAGCGCGGCCCTGGGCCGGCTGCGAAGCTCCGCGCCGAGCTGCGCCATGGCGGGGCGGGGGCGGCAGCGGCACCGCCCCGGCCCGGCCCTGCGCCTCCGCCCTCCCCCACCGCGAGCAGCGCCGGCCGCGACCCCACCGCCGCCGCCGCCACCACCACCACCGAGCGGCCGCGGCTGCGTGCGCAGAGCTCCGGTAAACTTCGCCTGTAGTTGAGCCCCTCCCCAAACCACCTCGGTAACCTGCCCCTCTCCTCCCTGCCCCGGGCCCACCCGCCTCTGCAGCCGCGGAGCGAAACAGCTGGGGCATAGCCATCAAGAAAGCGTTTTGTTCATCGCCGGCGCTACCTTCGCTTCTTAATACAGAAATTTTCGTTTCTGCTTAGAGAGAAAAAGCCATCGCCAGCAATGCAATTTTGCAGGTTAATGAGACTCAATTTTGCAGAAGAGTTACTTCGCGTGAGGGGTGTGTGGGGGGAGATGTCCTTGAAATGACATCTTTTTAAGTGCCTGTCCAAAATCCCCTCAGATATTCCAGAAACAAAGGATTTAATCCCAGAAATGAAGTCCAGGAAATAGCTGTCACTAATTCATTTTTCTTCACATGAAAGATAAATTAATTAAGGCTTAAAGTGGCACGAAATATTTTGGATGTCCCTGTAAGGAAAAAAAAAAAAAAGAAAAGGATTACTCGCCAAACTGTATCATCTGTACTTGTTTTATGGGAAACCAGAAAAATTCAGAGTAAAAATAATTTGATTTGTGCTGGAGAAATGGCTCTGTCATTCACATGCAATTCGGAAATTGCTGCCCCTTAGCTGTGCACTGCCTCCACAGCAAGTCCTCAGCAGGTCACTCCCTGCCCCTCCAGAAGACAAGCGCTTGATTCTCCCAGGCAATATTTTGGGTTGATCCTGCAGGTTTTTACGCACATACCACTTGCAGTGGGAGCCTTGCCTCTTGAGCACTGATTCATCAAAGCAAGGGTGCCAGGATTTGGCCCATAGTAAATTCTCTTTAGAGATGGTGCCAACAAAATCTCTCAGCCATGGGAATAGGACGTTTTTGGCAACTCAGTCCCTTGGCTGTCTCTCTCTGATGTTTCCTAGTGGTGACAGGCTAAAGGCGAGATCATTATGGGCTTCCTCACAGCAAACACAGCACGGCTATGTTGCACCCCAGGAGCTGCTGCCTGGTTAAAGGTGTAAGGACATTATTTTCTCTTTCTCAGGAACAGCCCTAATCTGAAAACCATCAAAATCTGCACAGTGTATGAAAATGCTGTGATAGACACTACTCACTTGGTTAGGAACCAAATTGCAACCTGAGGACAAAAAAGCTTAAGAGTGCCTCAAAGAGAAGGCTTCGGTTCACAGAATAGCTCTGTGGCCTTTTCACTGGAAGTCAAACACTTGGAGCAGACCCACTGTTGTGGATTTACAGAGGGTACGGGTACCTAGGTGCAAGATGCCCACACCAGGGCATTACAAATGTGGGACTTGCTTCTTGGATTTTTAAATGCCTGATGCTGGTGCCAGCCAGAAAAACTGCAGTTCTAGAAGAGCCACCCAGATTTTCATTCGATATGTTCTTTTTGTGACTGGCATGTGGAATCACTCAGCTATGCTGCTCGGTTGTCCCTGCAGCGGGGACATGAGAAGCATGGCACAGCCCGTGGCATCTGCTTGGGCTGTGGCTGCACACTCCCCTCTGCTCTGAGAGGGGCTGCTTGTGGGAAGGGACCTTTCTTCCCCACTGTACATCCCAGCTACAAACTGACTCCATTATCAGGATGAGAGATTAATATGGCTTAAATCTCCTTCTGCTTCAATTAGGCAGATGACACAATGTTTAAAATTGGATCGTATTCCTGTTGGGCGGGGGGTTTCAGTTTGAAGTAAAGCATTTTGGAGGATTTTGGTATAGCCAAGACTAGTATCTTATGTCTACACTTAAATATGATGGTTTATTATAGTTTCAAAATTTGCTGCATGGCTAGAAACCACTTTATGTATGGATTTAAAGTATACGCACTTGAAATGTGTGTGCAGTCAGGGAATTGCACAGCCACAGGTTTCTAAACATAAATATATGCAGGCTCCTATTGATATGATAAACTATCAGTAACACGTGCTGCAAAGCTTCTTAAATCCGCATTGACACAACAGACCAGTATTGTGTCAATAGTGTGCAGATTAATGGGGTATTGTCAGGATCTTTTAGGCCTTAACTTTCATTTATCCTAAAACTTGTTCTTCATTGTAACTCTTAACCTTTGGATTCTGCCAACACATTTCTTGTCACAAATATACTAATGGAATTAAAAGAAACCTGGCTTTTAAATGTTAATTACCCCTAGAATGATTGATTTGTAAAAGAAACACATCAGCAGAATCTGAATGTACAGAGGCACAATAAAATGGACTGAGTGTCAGCCCAAGAGCCAGGAATGCTGGAGGACCAGCTTTGTCTCCGATGAGACTGTCCCTGTGTATGAGATGGTAATGAGAGCACTCACTCACCCTATCTCTAGGTAGAGTTTACAGATTATTCCTGTTGTCTGAAGGACTTTTCACCCTCTAAGTGTTTTACAGACTTAAGCAACACTTGTTCATGAATCTGAAAATGTAAGCAAAATATTCAAAATTTACATACAGATAAAAGAACCACCATCTGTTAGAACAACAAATTGAGTTTTTGCTTCATTAAAATACAGATAATACTAAACTAATATGTGTTTAAACCAGACACTTAATTCTGCCTGAATACCTCCATTGGGTTTATAACCAAGGCTGAATTGATTTCAGCAAGCAGAAGCATTCATTAAAATCACTCCTTCAGCCACACGGTGATTTGGTAGGTGTGTGCAAGTGCACACAGTGCAGGGCAGTTTGCACGTTTGGGAAACCACCTTCAGAGCAGGGCCACTCAGGAAAGTTTGCTCAAATGACACATCCCTAGGAAATGCCAAATGCTGAGGAAAATGGTACTGATGGTTTCCCTGAGCCAGAGCTGAATCAGTGACTCAGCACACTAATGCATGGACACGATAGCTCCTGAATGAAATGCAAAACTTCTATTTTGAGGACATGTTCATTTAAGCTGTGTCATTTCCAATTAAAACAGCAAACGTCAGTTACAGAAGAAGGGTCAAATCACAGTAGTACCAGGATGTGATGATGTTTTATCCTGAGTCATTATATTTTAACTAAATATTTTCCTCCTCCCTTCTTTTTTTTTTTTTTTTTCCCTCCAAAAAGGACCACATTTCACCAGTGTGTACAAACATCTGCCTAATACGTGGCATTGTATAGAGAAATTGGTAGGTAATTTAATATGGATTAGATATATAATTTCTGATGAAGTAGACATGCACAGTTTTTATATTCATTGTCCTTAAATCTAAGTTGCAAAGTGTGGATGTTATGACTTACCTTGACTGTAATTAAACTTGATAATAAAAGAGAATAGAATTTATTTATTATGAGTGCATAAAATTAGTTGGGCAATTTAAGGTGCTATTCAATGAGTGGTGCTCCCATAGCAGGGGTAAATGTTCATCTGCCTGATAATATTAGTTTCTGTTAACAACCTAGAAAAGATATTTTCATCCAGCTCTGGTTTTATGTGCCTTTGTGCTTTCTCAGTATCTGGGGAGCCACTGCACTGGGCAGGGCAGGCATGTGTAGTATGTGAATAAATGTAGAACTATTTCCAGGAAAAACAGGCTTTTCATCCCTATCGATTGGTGAAGAATTTTCTCCTTTAGATTTTTGAGAACATAAACGTAGAAAATAGGAAGCTCAAGCTATATTGCTTCACAGCTCATCACCAGAACAAGGATAAAGCCAGAGGAGCTGAAACTGGTAGCTCCTTATGGTATTCCACTGTTAAACTGCCCACTGCCCACACAATGCAGAATTACTTGTTTCCTAATGCTCACCTCTGTGAGATGGATGCCTACTGTTCCTGGCTTTAGCATCCAGTCTCCATGAACCCTTACTGTAATTATTGCCCTATTTGTAGCCACTTACTCTCCCCCATCCCCCATGGCTTAGATCCCAAGAAGATGAGTCCTTAACCTGCCTGGAGTGCACTTACATCCTACCCCTGTTCAATCACCCTGAACCTTGTTGCCTGGGGAAATATAGGTGAAGATCCCAGTGTTTGGCTGGCAAAGCAGTAAAACTGAGCCAACCATTTTCCTTCTCTGAGACCTGAGCTTGTAGCAGTATCAACGCAAGTCAGAAGTGAGACATTTCAGAACATTGTCGCTCATGATTTACACCAATAGGCTAAAAATAGCAAATTACTAATATAACAAGCCTGTGCTGTGTTGACACAGCCAAATAATTGGTTATAAGTCAAGCACTGTATAGAGAGTGGTGAGTTTAAGAAAAGGCATCGTAATTTTGTCCCTGTAAATAGTATCCAATTCAGGTAGCACATAAGTGTAAGTTCTTCACAAGGCTTAAAGGAAAGAAAATAATTTTCTCATGTTTTTCAAATGATGTGAACTCCCCCTTTTCACCCTTGTCAGTTGTCACAACATTATAGGAGATGCTTTTAAGTGATTAGCATTTTGTAAAATAGAGGAAGACACAAAACAGCTTCAATACTTTCTTTTAGCATCTTCTTGGGTAGGGTGTTCAGAGTTGTTTTTAAAGTATTTCTGACTGTCAATACTTGAATTTAACATAATTGTTCTCTCTTTTTTATATCTTTCTAATCTGCCTCCTCATTTAGAGGGATGTGTAGAAATCTCAGGTTGTATGCCTGTCACTTGAAGGTGTAGTGATAATTTTCTGCTAACACTGATGGGCTATGCATCTACACTTGGACAATTTATCCTGCCTCTATATAGGATCAGCATCTGCATATGCTTCCACTCTTGTCATTTATCTTTCCGGCTAGTGTAAGAAATGGGTCCACATTGCTATTCCATGCCCACCCACAATCACCTGACATCACTTTACCTTGAGGAGCCTAGAGAACACTATCTCTATATTGAATATTTAAGTGATAAATCTAATAGCTGCTCTCAGTTCTTACTTAGGCAAAAGTCTGAAATTCAACATGCTGGCTCTCCAGTTCTCCCATCTACCTCTAGGGAGATAGAGGAGATGTGCCAGTAATTAATAAAAATAATTGAAAAACAAATATTTTTTTTATGTTTTGGCAGTATACTGCATGGCTCAGCCAGCGGGGGATCATGTGGGATCCTGCACAGATGAACCTGAGGCAGTGGAAGGCTGGAAATTCCTCCTCTGCTGAGGCTGTGGGGCTGGCAAAGAGAACCCCATGTCAGCAAAGATGGAAAGACATAGACACAATGTTTGTAATGTGTTGTCCCGAGTATTTTACTACTTGAAATGTGCTTAGAGTGAAATCTGGATGATTGTATGTCAAAGCTAATAAAAGAGATTCAAGCAATAAACGTAACTGGGCACAGTCTTGTAAAACTGGTCTTTCCTTCCTGCAAGCTCCTCATCACATTTAACTTCAAAAAACCATCTCTTTCAGGCCAACAGTTCTGGCTGTGGCACTTTCCTGCAAAGATCATTGCAATAGTAAAATATGATTAATTCCTGGTCCTTGTATAAGAATAATACTGTAAAAAAATCTCCTAGAGAGGGCCAGCTGTATGGGGCAGAGAGCTGGGAACAGAAAAGCCAAGCTGAAGGCATTGCCATGGTGCCCTTTGGGGCCAGGTATAGAGTGATAAGTGTTGCTAACTCCCTTCAGCACTTTAAACATCTCCAGGAATCACTGAAAACAAGAAAACTCCATTTTCTGTACAGTGATTAGCTTTTCAGCTGGGTATATTACATCACTTATCATTTGATGGGGAATTCATTTCAAACATCTAAGGTAATATCAACAAAATACTGTAATTATATTTAATGGCATACTTCCAAGATTAATAGGCGATCTTCCTCACAGCCTACAATTTTAATTTCCAAACTTTCATTTGTCATACTGCTATCAGTCAGTACAGATTCACCATCCGCAGTGTTTACCTACACTTTTTTTTCACTAGTAGCAAAATGTGCTGTCTTTTTCAGGTATAGACAGATGAAAAGATGTATTAGTAACAAATCTATGTTCACGGCATATAATCACAAGGTGACAAGATACTTAATGTTATCTATTTGCATTATATATAGCAACTTCTGTTACACAAAATCACTTTTCAGTTCCATTTTAGGGGATTACCTAATCCTGTAATTGATTCTGTGTGAGTCCCCCTTGTTCTATGGAGACCCAGTAACCTTCAGAACAGGAACAGGCCTTAAAAACATTCTACTATTTCACTGTTATTTATGTGTAAATTACAAGCTAATATAGGATGGGAGCAGATGATATTTTTATCTTTTTATTTACTTCACTGGACTCAGATTTTAAGTGTTTTATGTCCTGGCCGAGAAGAAAAAAATTACTCCCTATCAGTGAGAATGACCAAAGACAAGACTGATGTTTTCTTTAAGGTAAATCAAATATTCCCTTAGAAACCTAGCCAATCATACAGGTTCCCAAACAGCTCAGAGCTATACAGTAAAGCTACTATCTACTGTAACTGTCACATCTCAAAACTTGCAGTTAAGAGGTGAGGCAATTACTCACTAGCTATAAATACCAGCAGATAAGTTTATCTATAGATTAGTATTGCATTACTCATTCTAAAGTCCATAAAATCTAACATGAATCAGCTCGGCTTTGTATACCAACAAGCACATCCTACACAAAGGTGAGTCCGCAGGTACCAGCTAATGACATTTGATAGTCGTGGAGGTTTTAATATTACAGAAAACAAGCAATTAGCCATGCGTGCATATATAGATTCACTCAGACACATCCACAGACACACATAAACCTTGCTCCTTCACTGTCCCACCGAATAGAACTCCATGGATTAAGGCCTTAAATATGACGCTAAGAATGTAATTTAGTACAGTCACAATCTCCCTTGGGCAAGCCTGAGGTAGCTCCTTGGGCTGTCACAGCTAAGCAGCTGTCCAGCCTAATGCTGACTCGGGAGCCAAAAACCTGCCTCGTTTGGGTGACTGTAAAACAGTTGTAAAGGATCAGACAGACATTATTCATGGTTGATGTAGGTAGGGTGCTTAGAAAATAGTTAATAACAGTCATCACTAAGAATAGAAAGGTAAACAAACTGCTTGTAAAGTTGTATCTGCTTGAACACTGAAATAAAGCCCTACCACATTTCCCCAGTGCATTCCTATCCAGCAAGAGGGTAGACTTTCATCCTAGATTTGAAGAAAGATGATCAAACTATTTACTTTTACCTCTGTGACACAAACAGAAACTTCATAGCCCACACCCAATCAGTAATGACAGGAGTTGCTGCCTTTGGCATGTTAACTTGAGTTTCTGTTTAGTGTATGCCCCTTGGCATCTCAGTATCTGACTTTAACCTAGGATATTTTGTTCTTGAGACATAAGTAGATACCTTTATTTTTTCAACACTTATGGCCTTATCTAATAATACAGTTTGTTTGAAAAAATAAATTCTAGCTTTGGTAAACCTCAGTGTTCCTTCTTGTGTGCTAGCTGTGGGCTGTAAAATCCTTTCTACTGAGTAGCCGTAACAGAGCCATCCATGAAAGGTTTGCTTCTCTCTGTTCTGTGCTTTGCATGTTAGTGCAGAAGAAAAATTTCTACTTACAGAAGGTGAGTGAGTACAAGAAATTATTACTCTCTGTATACCACATTAGCAAAACTAGGAGGTGAAAGTGAGTGCAGGTGGCTTTGATCCTTTGAAGTTACTGCTACTCCTTCCCCCCATTAACATTTGAAATGGTGCGCCATGTCCGAGAGCCATTCTCATATTGCTGATCCTGGGACACATCTTACTACTTTTCTTTGGTGGCTGCAAGATGACGTATTTTCACCTTTGAGGTAACAGTAGGTGACAATGAGATAGGTGGCCCATTTCATCCCCACGTTGTTTCACTGATCACAGTCTGCCAGCTGCTTGTATGACTGTGCATGTCAGCCCACTAATCTTGAGTGATGCAAAGCTCCACAGAGTCTGGGGAAATACCATTGTCTGTGACAAGTCATGCAGGAAACAGTCATGCAAAGGAGCTGTCAGGGAGGCGGCTTGGTTTAGAAGAGGGGTGTGTGTGAGGTCAAAAGTGTAGAAAGCACTTTAGATCCAACACAGTATAAATTAGCAGTGGCACCTATTCTATTCCACAAAATCTCCTATTTGCAGCATGTACTGGAAGAATTAACATAGCAAAAATATACAACAAAGAAGCAACCAGTGATCAAGTTATTACTAAATTCTCTGGATGGTGCTTGACTTGGAAAAACAGGCTCAGGTAGGAATGCCAACACTATTATCTGACATGGCTCAAAAAAAAAAAAAGGTAAGTCATGACATCTCCATTCTTGGCAAAGCACAGAGACTGCTGCGGGTGCTCTATTGCCTCTGCTGCTTGGAGTGACGCAGTCGTAGTTGCTGTGGCTGTTAGCTACAGATCTCCTCTTTCCTGTGTCTTTGTGGATAGAAGGAGGGCACGAAAAGTGGTTCTTTATCTGGGAAGCAATGGAAGAAACAGTGTTTGTGGCTCCAGCCAAAGTTTTCCAGCTCCTTTTATAGATCTGACTTTTAGTTGCATAACATGATGCTAGGATTTTAGCAGCCATGTTATAGCTAATAAACAATTTTATAATAAAGTCTCTACTGTCCAGTAGCCAAAGATAACTACAGGTTATTCTCAGCGTTCCTTTGAGAAGCTGCTTCCTTCAGAGTTGGATATTTTATCTGAGTCATCCAGATGCTGCTGGAATAACTTCCTGTGTTCAGAAGAATCTCAATGATTGTTTATTTTGTTCATATGTACTTTGCATGCTGGCAGAGAATTCCTAGTTGGTCCTTTCTCTCCCTGTCATCACTAGCCATATATATGCATCAGGCCAAGAGCTCAACACTAAACCAGAGAGGAATTGAAAGGTCTCCACCTCCTCGTGTAGCGAGACCTTACAGAAACACTCTCCATATGTGCTGTGGGGGACTCAGCTGCGTGAAGCACAGGCTTAGCTGGCGCTCTGCCACCTGGCAAGTCCCCCTGCACTGCCCCAGGCTGAGAGTGCACTGCCAGGTAGGACAGCACTTTGCCCTGGCAGAGCGATGAAGAAGGGAGTAGAGGCAGGTGAAGAAGGTAGAGGCAGATGGGGGAGAAAGCAGACTGTCCAATGCTCACTTAGGTGAGAGGTGCTTTTGAGAGCAGGTCAGAGCCATGGTCAAGCTCAGACTCTCATCACATCACACTGCCAGGACTCAAGCTGAGGTGAGCTTTGGACATGTCATAAGAGGGATGTTAGGCCATATTATCCTTTTACTACAGACCCAAGCAAGTAGCTGTCTGCAAGGTGGATCATGTATCACTCCTGCTCATCAGTAATGTCATGGTGATGATGTCAGGCTGACAATTTAGATTCAAAATCCTTCCTAGAAGGATTAGGATAGCACATGTGCATGTGTTCCTGGGGTTGCTGGCCATCTGGGCTGCTCTTAAAGCCATGTGGTTTTACACCCTGCCCACGTTTCAGGCATCCTGTGTCCAGAACGTCACCAGGGAGAACTGCATGCGTTAACTTGCTCTCTGATCTACTCCTTTTCTTAGACTTTTGACAGAGCCAAAGTCTATGTTTTTCCTCGGATCTTCAAAACCCTTTCAAAGAAAAAGACCTGATGACAGAAAGCCTGTTGATTTTTGTTGGGACTGCATGAAGATCCCTCTTTTCTCTCAGTTGCCAAATGAAAAAAATGTGAGCTATATTTTTCAAATGTCATCCTGGGGAGCCAACCCTCAAACTCTTCGTCACATATAAAATGTCCTGGCAGGATTACCATATAATATCCATTGCAGCAGTGGAAAATATCAAAGGATCATGGTTTCAAATTAAACAAAAAAGCACCCTTTCTTGCCTCAAAAGCAGTGTGTCATTCCTCTTCCTGCTTTTCCTTTCTCACCTGCAAATTGCCATGCAGTTTGGTAAAGTGGGATTAAGTAGCCACAATAAACATACCCACGTGAGGCTAGCAAGTGCAAATGGAAGCATTTGCTTTACTTTTTAGCCCAAACCTTCTGTTACTGTAGCAAATAAGATTTTTTTTTGCAGCTGACTAACAGAAGCCGATTTAGGCCCTTTGCACTTGCTGCCAGCAAGTGTTCCCACTCCAAAAATAGCCTATTGAAGAAAGAAGTGTCAGTTGCTGTCTTCAACAGGCTGCTTTCTAAACCCATTGTTAGAAGGCACCTACTTCAAATGAAAACTGGCACGTCACCACGTCGGTGGGCAAAGTGCCATTCTAACAGATGGGCAGTGGGTAGCAGTGCCAGTGATTCAGTCTGTATATCAACCTTGAGTAACAAGGTTGTATTCCCATCTGAGAACATCAAAGCCTGTAGCTGTGCTTTACCATAACCTGTGTCCTTACATGCATTTGCTGTCCAGCCACATCTACAGAGTATTTAAAACATTTCTATTTGATTTTGAGCCCATACTGCTCTGCTCAACCAGGCTCCAGGTTTAAGTTTTGGCTGGGTTGAGCCTGGCCTGCCATGCTCTGCAATGAAGGTGTGGGCAGGACAATGTAGTAGTAATGCTTATCTTTCAGTGCCTTTCTCCCCACTGTAGCTTTTCCCAGCAAATATGTGGGAAAACACTTCAGGATGCTGTTGTTATGGCAAAAACTTCCAGAAACACCTCAACAGCTGTGGGAACCGTGAGAAACCACAGTGTAGGTATCCCTGACTGGAGCTGTAGAAGTCCAGCACAGGGTTAATCTCAGTGCTCAGTTCTCCCTACACTGACTGTAAACATATGCCCAAGTATCAGGTGGTAAGAGTAGTCTTGTTCTCATTTTGTACTAGTCTCACAAATCCCCACACTCTCAAGTGCGTCACAAGAGCATCAGGCCTTGATGAACTGGGATTCATATGCCACAGCCTCATGAGATAATAAGACAATGAAATCTCCATCTTTCAAGGTGTCTTGTGCAAAAAAAGCCTCAGTTTTCTAGTGAAATGCCAGCCTGTGTTTGGAGACTTTATCTACGTTCTTCTACAGTACCTATTTGTATTAAATGTGTTCGAGTGTTTCAAATTAATGCATGTAAACTATATTTGCATCTTTTCAAAATCCCCTCTTATATGTCCCATGAAGCTATTAGTTTAGCTATCACTAGGTATTAAAATTTAAAAGGGTCACTAAATGCATACTGCTAGAAGGAAACAACATTAGTTACACATTACCAGAACAAAACTAAATTAAGAAACAGCTCATTTCCTTTGTACCATCAATATTTTACTCAGCCATAGCCTGGATGCTTGTACTCACAAAAAGGAATTAATCATTCATGTGCTAATGTACATCCATTATTTTTAAATCATCACTTAAGTAATCATTTTTGTGTGTGCTCAGATGTGCGATGCCTGCTCATGAAAGTGCAGGAAAAATCTATACAAATTAAATAAAATTTAAAAGGTGAATATCTGTGAAACAGATGCAAAAAAGTCCTCCGTGTAGTAAAATTGTAATCAAAGTTCTGTAAAACTCTGTTAGCGAGTCCTAATTTGAAAAAGATACCAGCCTAATGCTAAACTTATTTAAATGCCATGCTACTCTTTATTTTGGTGCAAGCATACACAACGCAGTTCATCACAGATTCTGTCTTAAAACCTGCATAAAACTGAAACAACAAAAGCTTTATTGCCATTTTCCAGCAGTTTATTCACTGTGAATTGCAATGCTCATATCGTAACATCATCTGTGTCTGCACATCTGGGAGGTCCCCTAAACCCTTCCCAAAGTGAGGTGCAGGAAGCCGCGCGGAAATGCTTCCACTTGCAGCGTGCGCAGGGCTCCCCGCTCGCATTGCACGCCGCACACCAAGGGTGGCAAACGAGGCATCATGGCTCAGCGAAAGCAAAATTTTCCTCTTCTGCAAAGTGTCACACGGCCTTTCACATCTACCCAGTGCAGATCACAATAACCAAAATCTCATTTCCCCTCCTCCCTGAAATGGACTATCTCCTTGGGCTGGAGTTGCTGCTGCCTTGGGTTTGTCATTTACACCCATGGAAAGTGCTTCCAAATCAAGAGCTCTGCTCTACTCAGATATAAATTACAGCCACTTTACTCAGACATAGATGTCTATCTAAAGTGCAAAGTAGGGAAGAACAGCAGTTAGTGCTGGCTGCATATAAGAAGAGTTAAGATGGTCCTACTAGCTTGGAGCACACAGTCCCATGGAAATTAAATTTAAAGGAGCCCTATGTTTATGAGGCACTAGCAAAAACTCCTGCAAAATAAATTCAAAGGCCAAGTTGTCTATTAATATATGGTATTAATATTAATAGACATGAGCCAGAACAATGGTCAGGAGAAAGCAAGAGAGAGTATGTACCTTGACTTCAAGATAGGAAGACTTTGGTTCCTTTTTCAGCTAAGACCTGACATTCTCAGTTTGTGAAACAAACAAAAATGATCCAGCAGGCAACACTGCCATTTTGCAGCAACTTCTGAGGCTTAGTAGTGTGTTCCCACTCAGCTCTGCACCAAGAGAGAGATGGTAATGGTGCAGAGCTGAGTAATGCTTTTGGTTATTTAACTTTGAATAAAGGATTTATCTTTCTATTTTCCTCTCTCTTTCTCTTCTTCTAGATCCAGATCTTTTCTAGCTGAATATTTTGTAAAAACTAGTGCATCTCTGTGAACTGTTTCTCCCTCACCAAAACATCATACTTCCAGCAAGCTCATCTGCAAATATCAATGAGTATATGGCAAAAAAAAGCACAAAAGTATAATCAGCTTACTGATAAAAGACAGTAGAAGCACCATGAACTGACCGTGACTCAGAGATGTATTGTGAATGACTGTATTTTAGATCTGACAGATGTGTGTCCACCAGGTCTGAAAGCTACTGTCAGTTAACTGTGCAGGACAAGCACTCTTGCAATTATACAAACAGTTAAATAAATATGGATTTTAAAGTTCTTCCCACTTTTATCAAGTTCAGCTGTTGTCAAAGCCTATAGCAAGAGAGAAGAAGGTGAATGAGAAGGCAATGAGTTTCTCAACCTTAAAGAGAGCCATGTGGGTGGGCAGAGGAAGGGCCCTCTTTTGAAGGAGATGAATTTGGGTTACTGGAGGTGACACAGGTTCTTTGCATGAGCTGTCTGCGTGGAGCTACCTGACCACTTAAGATTAGTTACTGTTCATAAGAATGTAAGGTTTGACCTATAATAATTTCTTTTTCTGGGTGCCTAAAGGACTAAGTGGGTCTTTTCCCAATTCAGAAGCTGCAGGTTGGCTGGGGATCACTCGAGAGGAGAGGTTCAGCCTTCCCTGTGCCTATGGACCTCCACAGCTCCTTATGTAGGGGAGTCCTTGCAGAGAAACCAGGCTGGGAGCTTGCACAGACATAGAGTATTGCGCCCCCCCCCCCCCCCCCCCCCCACACATATGCCTTTTTGGCCTTTGCTCAAGTTCATCAAAGTGTAAGTGTCCTGAAATGCACTTGATGTGATGTGCAGGATAAAAATGTCTCTTGTCTTGCTTTTGCCAGTTTACTGATAATATGGGCAGGTGATTTTCAAGTTCTTTTAAAATGATGAGGTAGTTTTCAGAGCTCACACAGTTTGTGACTAAGTACATGATTTACGAATATATTTGTCAAATAATGTATTTGACAAGTTTTAAAAACATTGCTGGCTAATTGCTTTTATTACTCATCAGTCCTGAAAGGAGAAGAGCAAGATAAGATTGTACTTCACAATTTTGTTTTTTTCTAGTCTGTCTCTTGTCACAGCGCAGTGAAAGGGACAGCAATGTAAACACTAGATCCATGTCTCCTCATGATTTTTCTTTGGTTTATTGCTGATTTTCTTTGTTCAAGCTGACTCAACCTCGCAAGTGAAACTAGACAGGAGATTGGCCAGTTTCAAACTTCAGTTTATAGTTTCATAATTGACTGGTGCAGTTATTACTGCTTTCAGCACCGTGTGGCTTTTTTACAGCATTTTGACTGATCTTTTGTTTTGATTTCACTCTAAACCATGCCTACATTTCTATCTATTCCTTACTGAGTTCTATTCAGAAATATCATTTTCAGGATTACATTTTCCTATTAAAAGCTTGATTGCAAGATGGATTCAGGGCTCAGACACATGCTCACTTAACAAAGCAGATGCAGCAGCTTCCTCAAGCTGTTTGTTACCACCTGCTTGTCAGACACTGTGTCCCACCAAGGAGTGGATGGAGCAGACCATGTGAGTGTTTGGTAGCTGCTTCACTGCAAGGTCCCGTGGCTTTGTTAAATTCTCTGGATATGTTCCCTTCCATCTGCAGATGGCTGAGCCTCGAACGTGCATTTAAGACCCAGTGACATAGACTGGAAGTATTAATGATCTGAGCAGTTTTCCTGATTGAGACCAGTGTTTTCAGTCCTGTGATGAGACACACCAGAGGACTTCCAAACCTGTCCCAGGCAGGTGCTGGGGTTCTGCTTGGGTAGAGGAGTCTGCCAGCACCAGGGCTGGTGCAGGACCAGGTGCTCAGGCTGAGCACACACATCTCCTCGTGCGTGCTGATGCTCATTACCAGGCCCAGCTGCTTCTTGCAACCTCTCTGCCAACTGTTGCTGCCCCATAACTCTGCCCGCAGAATGGATCACGTGCCTCTTCCCTGTGCTCTCTGGGAAAAATCAGGCAGCCAGCTTAACCACCTGCTTAAACTATTTAAACCTAATGTAGTTTTAAATCCATGACAGCCTAGAGCAAAAACAGGGTCTTGGAGACCATTATGCTGAATAAATGTGAGGAAATTTCTGACACTGGACTGGTAACTGGGGAAAGTAAAACCATGATGTCTTAAACTACAGTAATGGTTTGTTAACTGATATTGTGGATTCACAACCACTTCTCTGGGACTACCAGAGAAGAGAGAGAGAGGTTCCACTCAGATATAAATCTCTGCAAGATCAGCATGTACACACCCTTCACAAACCTGCTCATGCAGCCTGCATATAAGCCTACAAGTTGTTGATTCAGGTTTTTCTTAATAACACAAATATATCTTTTGTAACTTAATTTGGTCTACTAAACTAGCTTTCATTAAAAAATAAACCAGAAAAACATAGAAGGCATAGCACCAGACAGTGCTGTGAAGACAGACTATTGCATTGAGAGCAAGAGCCTGTGCATATACATCGAATAAACTTCCTGACCCAGCTCTGCAAACACGCTCCTCCAGGCTTACTGGCATGGGACAAAGTTACTGCCTGATCCAGTCCTTACAGGTAAGAGCCACCCATCTGCAAGAGGTGTTTTCCTACTACTCTTCCTTAGCATTGAAAATCCATTGCTAAGACACAAAATTCAACAGTCAGCTTTATTTGACTTGTAGCATAGCATGGTAACTTCTCCTTCTTTTTTTTTTTTTTTCTTTTTCCTTTTATATACATTTTAAAGTTATCTTTGACTTCAGCAGAGGGTGATAAACTGGGTGATAAGCTCAAAAATGCCAGCAACAGCACACAGGGTGAGCAGAGGCACTTCAGAAACTAATGAGAGTGGAGAGAGCTGCATATTCATAGCAGGAAGGAGACGGAGTTGCATATACAAACTAAGCAACTGCCACCAGCGCGCAAGCTGATTACTATTTATTTTCAGGGGGAGAGAAATGAATTCTATATGGCTAAGACACTTTTGTTATCATGAAATACATATTTGGCTACAGCAATGGCTTCAAAGAAAAAAAAATTACATTTTTGTGCTGGCTGTTTATAAACAGGATGTAGTCAGTGTAAGGCACCCACAGCTGCACTAGCTGCGGATTTTCAAGGCCAGACTCAGATGTCTCGTCCTTTATCACTAGTTTTCATATTTGCTATACCCAAGGCTGTACAGTGTTTTATAGGGAACCCAAGAAAATAATTGACTGACTGGCTAGCACTCAATATTGTAGGACAGTTCATTGTTTTCAAGAGAGTTTGTATCTTCACCTGAAACTTTAATCACAGCATCACAGGCCCAGTCCTGTTTTTGGTAAAGTCAGTGTCATCAGCTTTGGTAAGTGTGTAACTGGGTCTGCACTCAATAAAACTGAAAATTTGGAATCCTCTTCAATATTAAAAGTGCGTTTAGCTGAGCTGAGGGTCAGAACTTCAGGGCCTGTTGCTGACTGCCTGGGTGGCAGGTGACAATGGGCAAGGAGAGGGGCAGCAGTAAGATGATGGGGCAGCATCAGAAATACAGCTTTCTAAAAAGATAGATGCAGCTTTAATCCACAACTCACCCATTAGATATCTTCCTAACACTCATGATAAAGTTGGTGGGAGTGGTTTGAGGAAATCACAGAGAAAAGCTAGTTGTTGTGTAATTGTGCTACACTAATTCCTGTTTCTTACAAGAAACATTCTGGAGATAAAAGCAGCTTTCTAAGGGAGGGAAAAAAAAAAGAAGAAGATATGTGGGACTATATGTGAATACAGTATAAGGATACAGTAGTTAGCAGATATAAATATATATATATATATATATATATATATTACTGATGAGGACCACATCTGGAGTACTGTCCCCAGTACACAAGGAAGTCATAGACATACTGGACTGAGTCCAGTGAAGGAGCAAGAAGATGATAAAGGTCTCAGAGCATCTGCTAGACAAGGAGAGAGCTGCATTTGTTCAGCCTGAAGAAGAAAAGGTTCAGGGAGATCTTTCTGGGATGTATAAATTACCTGATGAGGGGAATGTAAAGAAAACAGAGCCAGACTCTTTTCAGCAGTGCCCAAGGGAAAGAGACAATGGGCACAAATAGAAAGACAAGTCCATTTAAACATAAGGAAAAACCTTTTTACTGTGAGTATGGTCAAACACTGACAGGTTGCCTAGAGAGGTTGTGGATCTCCATCCTTGGAGATGCTCAAAACTCAATTGGACACAGTCCTTTGGCAGCCTGTTCTGTCTGATCCAGCTCTGAGCAGGGGGGTTGGACTAGATGATGTCCAGAGGAGTCTTCTCAGATATTCTATGATTATTTTATACAGGGAGCAACTGGGAAACATCAGCTTGTTTATTATTTATTAAACTTTGTCAGAGGCATTTATAGGTAAGGAATATTATTTTTGCAAGTTGACACTGTGTGGACTAGTACTGACTGATAGGTGTCTGCATCTCAACATAATTCAGGAACTACAGTACTGAAATATGTAAGCAGTTGATAGAAGTTGTGCTTCAAACTGGTATAGATAGAGTTTGCCTTTGACTCCAGTAAAAACTAATGCAATGTATCTTCTGTCAGCAAAACACATTCCTTTGACACTAACAGAAAATTGCAGTGAGTGGGCCATCATCTTCACCATTCTTCAAATTCCCCTCTGTGGACAATATTGAAAAGGCCAGCTTTTCTTTCCTTCCCCCCCCCCCCCCCCCCCATATCTGTCAGTGATAGTACTAATAAGTTTTGAAACAAAAGAACAATTTGTTACTTTAGAATTAGCACTGTGACTGCTCTTTGTATGGAAATGAGGTTATTTTGTTCTAATGAAATTGCTGAGCTGAAGGCACAGTTTGAAATTCATGACCCATTGAAATGATGATTTATGGACCTTTCTTGCAAATTACCTGTGTTAACATCATACATAATATATTTCTATCACTAGACCTTTGAAAGGAGTTTTCTTTTGCAAAATTCTTCTTTTATTTGTTGTGGATACTTTTGTCCCCCCAATACTGTCCCATAGGAAGGTTTAAATTTTGCAGTGCACTAGAAACCTCTTAAGTTTCTGCTTTCAGATAAATGCTTGGCAGTGTCCCAGTTCAGTCCACTTGGGTGGATATTACAGTGGAGAACCTTTCTTTTGTTCTGTCACCATTTACATATGCTCTCAGCTCTGCGAAGATCTGCACCAAGATGTGACAGAGAAAGAGGTAAGAAGAAAAATGGCAAGACTTATCAGTATGGTTGAGGAAGCTGCAATGTGATAACTGCTCCCACATCTCCCCTTGTCTTGTCTGTGCTCAATGTTAAACCCGTTACATGAGAAGACAAGAAAAATTAATGAGGGATCAAAGAATTAGGGAGAGATCATGGTGGATCAAGAAGCATTTTGCTTATGTAGGATTATAATATGAAATGCAAAAATAAGTATGTGGAACAACAAATGCTGAGGAATGGGAACAGTGTGGTGTGGATTTCCCTCTGCTGCATTTCCACTGCATTTCATTCACTGAAAATGCTCAATATATGGCAAATATTTGGGAGACCAGTGCCAGAGCAGTATTTTGTATATTCTGTGGATGGAAGTGTACTGGGAATCTGGTCAGCAGTGTAATTGTTTATATTCATTATAAACAATCTGTGTTATTTGGCAACAAACCCTGCCTTTCGAAGTTGACTCTTGTTGTTGCTGCTGAGATAGTTCTGTCAGCTGGTTGTAATTTTACTTTGGGGGCATACAAAAGTACACTGTATTTCTTCCAAATTATCTGAGGGAGAAACATGAAGAATACACAAAAGGCTTTGTACTCTTGTGGGACCTTTTTGGCCCTCTTTCCATAGTCTGCAAGGGCCATAAGAGGATGCAGAATTAGTTCAGTTTGTGTGTGCCTTGTAGCACTGTTACATTCCTCTACATCTTCTTTCTTGGTTTTAATCCCCAACTACTTTCAGCTTAAACAGTGTTAGCAGATAAAATAATGAAGAGACTTCTGCTGAAGATAAAATGGGGTATGGGATGCTGTGAAAAATTTAAACCCCTATTTGGCTTTAAAGGTGAACCAAATCGTACAGAAGCCATTTTCTGAGCCCTCTACACATGGCTGAGTTTATTCCAGATGTGTAAGCATGGTTTTTTTTGCAAGATGGGAACTTGCATTTGTCCTAGCTACCCTACACCTGAAGCACTTACTCATGCTTAGTATAAATATTTACTTGTGCTCTTGCGTAGAACAAGGGGAGTGTAAAAGGTTGTCTATCTATCAGATATTCGGGAGATTCCAAATGATCCTGTGCTGTATGAGGAGGAATGAACTACATCTTCTGCCCTTTTTTTTTTTTCCTAAAAAGGCAGAGAAAAGACCTGACAATAAAATAGCCAGTAAATTTCATGGTTAGGATCTTCTACCTCATAGTCTTAAGTCTACCCAGAATAGGTCAAAGCAAGGACTCAAAACCTGAGCTTTTACATATCTCATATGTGTTCTAACTACTAGGAACTGGTCACTTGAAAGGAGGATTTCTCTGTCACTCCTGAGCTGTTCCAATTTGTAGGAATAATTAAATATTCATTAAACTTAATGAGAGATGGATTCTACGGTCCAGCAAGTTTGAGCATTTACCTTTGGTGTCACTCATGAAGGTTTGAGTCTCTGCTCCAATGACTCCTCAGACCGAACAGGCATGGCTCAATTACTGAACTAGGATTGCTTTTGCTTGACTGACATTTTCCAGAAAAAAAACCCCAACCCTAAACCAAACTGTTTGTTGAAAGAGCCCCAACCAGCTCTGCACGAGCCCTACCACATCCCTGCTACTTCTCTGGCCACAGACCTGATCATACTCAAGCAAAAATACTATAAGAACATGTCCCAGCCAGCAGTGTTTTAGAAGAGCATTTCATCAGCATGAACAGTTTTACTTCCTCTCCCATGCTGACAGCCTCCACTGCGGGGGAATGTGTTTGTGATCACACCTGTGCCTAGAGATCACAACTGCACAAGAACATGAAAGGATTTTTCCACACACATTAGGTACTTTAAAAGTTTTCCAATGGTTTTCTGTTTTCCCAGCTTTCTCCCCTTGTCTATTTTTGCTAAGCCTATGCTTGTCGTGCGTGTAGGCTTCAAAGTGAGAAAGACTCTTATTCTGAAGGTAGTTGTTTCTACTACGGGAAAGTGCGTTCACTTTGCCTGTGATCCTCCTCCAGGAAGGTGAGGCTCTGCTCTCAGCTTACACCCAGGATATCCCAGCTCCACTGAGTTTATCCCAAGGACAGAATTTAGCTCCTTATAACCTCTGGCACTAGAGGCTGAGCTTTAGCTCTCCTTCAGCAAATTTGGCTCTTTCCCCATATCTCCTGCTCTTGGAAAGGGCAGAAGGAGCTTCTCTCAATTTTGAACAGGCGATTTTCATTTGTTCAGTACTTGAAGAGCAGGATTTATTTACCAAGGATTTAAATTTCTCTAAAGTAGAGAGAAACCAAATAGCACTGTTCTTTAAGCATGCCTCCACATTCAGAAAGCATTGGGTTACACTTTCCATTTGAGGCTTTTCTTCTTAAAAAATAATTCAGACATCTCTCCTGAGACTTTCCCAGCACTGCCCCCCCTTCTTGTAACCCAATCCACCTCTGCCAAGAGCACAGCTCGCTACTTGCCAGGTGTGTGGGCATGCTTGTCACATAAAAGAGGTAAGGCATAACTGTTGGCAACATGACCTCTGAAAAGGCATTCAAAGAGAGCTTTATATATTTTTAAGTATGAAGTGTGTGCTGTTTTGCTAATGGAATTCAGTATATCTATTTTACTGTAAATGCACCTTTTCCTCTATCAGCTGTGAATGAGAAATTAATTTTATTGACTTTTTGGATGGCTTTTGATTAGAGATGGATCTCTTCCCACAGGCATTCTCTGCCATCCTTCCTTTACCTGAGTGCTATCAGAACTAGTAGGAGGCAACTACCATTTCTATTTGAATGAATTCTCTTGTTATTACAGTGTCAGACACTCAGCATTGTCTGACCCTGCAATCTAGAGGCCCAGAGTTTCAGCACTCCTGGGAAATACTTCTGAAAAATAGTGATAACTAAGATAATAATAATTCTCAGCACTCCTGCAAAGCTTTTAATCCAGTGATCTCAAACTAGATACTGGCACTTACTACTAGAGGAAAGCTAAATATGTGGCATGAGGGATCCTATCATTTGAAGGAGGAAGCCTGCAGAACGCTGTGCACTGGGCCGGTACAAAGGACAACGGTCAATTGTACTGGGTAACATACTGATCTCACTGCACTCAATGGCAAAATGACTTCAGTGGAGCCATAAGCACAAAAAGTGTTGTGAAAGACATCGTCGTGGTCCCTGTATTCAAAATACGCCTTTTGTAGCAAAGCACTGCAAACTGTAATGCAGATGTTTGCTATCTGTTGCGTATCTTGCATGTTAGACTTACTGTTGATGACTATTTGGCTTCTTTGTCTATCTATCTAATTTATTTAAAATTTAAATATTCACTGATAGAACCTAGTAAAAAAAGTGAAATATTGCAAAAATACTCTGCAAATATCATCATATCAAATAGATTTACTTTTACACCTGAGTTTTTTGTTTACGTTTCATAGAAATTCAAGGAAGCTCATTTTTTTGGCACCAGCATTCATGGTAAATGGCCTTCAAAGTGTCATTGAAGAGATTTTGGTGAAGATCAAATTTACATTAGCATGTGTACATGCTCATATTTGCTCTGGAAAAGTAGGCAAACACATCCAACTAGGAGGGAGACAGATAATCATGTACCTATATGACAAACTGTAGCTAATCAATGCTACATGACTAACAAGTACCTTACAGCCTCATAGACATATTACAATCAATCCAAACTTCTAAGAATTGGGGAAAAAAAAAAAACAAAACTATTTCTAAAACAGGTTTGAATAGCAAACACTTCTGAAGCAGCTGTGATCTGCTTATGGATTTTCTACAAGCAGAAGGAAAAACTAAATTTCCCTGATAAATAAGTTATTGTTAATTATTCACCGAATCCCATTCTTCCACCTACTTTAATGAACTCTAATATAGTGAATCTTAATACTCAATATAATGAAAGTAAATTTTCACCCTCAGTGCAGTGTGAATGGCACAATCATTTTATTCTCTTATTCACAAAGTGTCAGTCATTCATTTCAACTCTGGATCATTCAATAGAACTAAGATGTGCAGTGAATGTGATTCCAGTCATGTCATCCTGTTAGTGCAAAGTGATTCTCAATAGCACTTGACTGCACACTGCTGGATTGGCTCAGTGCATTAAAACAAACCAAATTATTCTGTTTTTATGTACATATTGGTACTTGTTGACATACTAGTAAATTGTTTTAATAGCCTGTACTTATGAAGGTGTATATCTTTGTAGTTAAATTCCAATACATTGTAAAGTGTACTTTACATAGAAAATATTACTCTCTCAGGACAACTGTAATCACAAAGTTTAGGCTCAAAAAATCCAGTAAAAAATCCAGCTATATCTGATCTTTGAATAGCTATCATAAGTTAGATGCAAGTGACTGAATCAGAGCGAGTAGCCCAAGATGCAGCTTTGGAGCCAGGGGAATATAATGTGCTGTCAATTACAGCCCAATTAAATGTTATTCTACTTAGCTATTTGTGGCTATAACAGCAGCCTTGATGAAAATCAAACCAAAATGTTTTTTTTATTTAATCCTCAAAAATAATTTCCTTGAAGCAGTCTTTAGACCAGATTCATATCTTATGTCAAACAAAGGAGATGATTAACTTCCCTCAGTTAATACCACTTTCATCCGAAGGGTGTGCACTGGCCTAGCAAAGCAATAAATTAATCCACAATGATGAATACTGGCACTCTTTACTCCTTATTCCTGCCTCTGCTTTCAGCTCCATGCTGCCATGCCAACTCAGACGTACAGAAAATATTCTCAGTATAAGTCCTGTTTATGAAGATTGACTAGTTTTCTCTAACTTGTGGTAGTCCTTAGAGCCCAGGAGGAAATAATTAACCTCATTAACCTCTAGGGACTTTAGTGCACCGATGATTTGCTGATGTGCACTTGCAGCCCAGAAGGGCAACGGTATCCTGGGCTGCATCAAGAGAAGCGTGGCCAGGAGGTTGAAGGAGGTGATTCTCCCCCTGTGCTCTGCTCTCATAAGGCCCCACCTGGAGTACTGTGTCCAGTTCTGGAGCCCCCAACACAAGAAAGACATGGACCACTTAGAACGAGTCCAGAGGAGGCCACGAGGATGATCTGAGGGCTGGAGCACCTCTCCTGTGAGGACAGCCTGAGAGAGTTGGGGCTGTTCAGCCTGGGGGAGAGAAGACTCCGGGGAGATCTTATAGTGGCCTCCCAGCACCTGAGGGGGCTACAAGAAGGCTTAGGAAGGACTTTTCATAAGGGCAGTTAATGACAGAACATGGGGAAATGGCTTTAAGCTGAAAGAGGGCAGGTTTAGATTGGATATTAGGAAGAAATTCTTCACTGTGAGGGTGGTGAGACACTGGAACAGGCTGCCCAGAGAAGTCATGGATGCCCCCTCCCTGGAAGTGTTCAAGGCCAGGTTGGATGAGGCTTTGAGCAACCTGGTCTAGTGGAAGGTGTCCCTGCTGATAGCACGGGGGTTGGAACTGGATCATCTTTAAGGTCCCTTCCAATCCAAACCATTCTATGATTCTATGTTTTTAATTGGTTCAGCTGTACAAGTTTGATGTGGTTTGCTACACTTGCTGCTTTTGTTATGAAACATCAAAACACTCAGGAAATCTTATTTTAATGTATGTCCAACCTCTTATCTACTCCCACAGCTATTACTGGATTGTCAAATTTTGATCGGGGGAGAGGGCGGGGGTGGCTTCCAATTACCAGATGAATTAAGATTCGTTCCTTGAGTCCAGATACTGAGGGGCAACGCAGGTTGCTGATGACAAACAGAAACTTTGCCTGGCACTAGCATATTTCACTGATGTGCATATTCTTTGCCTGATTGTGTTCACATCCACCTTTCTGTAGGACTTGGTGTCATCTCTCAAAATAGCTGAACCTTTGCCACTTAAGCATGTGATCTGACTCCTTTCAGAGCAGAGATAATTCCTAAAAGCCCTTGAAAATTGGTGTCTTCAATGTGAATACATTCAGCATTAGAAATATATGAGCTACATCTACTTTGGGAGGGAGAGAAGGGGATGGGGTGTTGGGGCATTCCAAGAGTGGAAGTGGGTCGTTTAGGGGTCCCTTTATTTTAATATTGCATCATTTCTATCAGGAGAACCACATCATGATGCAAAACCTGCCTTCAGGGGAGCCAGATCTGAAAATCTCACAGGAAGGATCTGCAGGGTGAAGCTGTTATCAAAATTACTGATTTTGGCTGCTAGTCCATTGGTATGTTTTATTCCACAGCATTGGCCAGGAGTTGCTGTATGTTCAGGGAAGAGCTATAGAGGTACAGGTGGTTTGTATTTTACAAACACAGATCAAATATGATATTAAATGGACAATGTCTATTTCCCTTAAGGGCATGGCTGTCCACTTTGCCCTACTGACCTGAATGTCTCCTTAGCAAAACTTTTGACAAACAGGAAAATTCTTAGTAAATGCATGCTTTAGGTTGATTTCATCTGAGCACTGAACTTCTTTTGTTATATGAGAATATATAGAGAGAATGACAAATCTTAGAACAGTATAAGGAGGTAGAAAAGAAAAATCAAACAATCCTACAAATACTCCTGAACTGCCAGGACACTGGAATCTGGAGATTTGAGGTGGTTTGCAAAACACCCACATATGAAACCTGATATATTGGGTTACAGTCCATCGTATGATGGGCTTTTTCTTTCAGACTGCATGGATGCTTTATAATATATCCACAAACTGCTAATGATACATCCTCAAAGTGCAATGCTCCACTTTCTGCACAGGAACTCTTAATTGACTTCTAAAGAACTAAAACTCTCTGCAAAGATGCACTATAACCATTATTAGCACTAAGGGAAAATGATTTATTTTCATTAAACAATAGTATCTAATATAACAACCTTAACTGGACTCGGGAAAGGGTAGAGGATGCAGAGTTCTGTATATACAATGTAGAAATAAAAAGCCCTTTTGCTTGCATTTTTCATAATGGGAACTTGATAGACAAGCAATAATAATGATAGAAATGCAATGGATAGATTCTCTTCTGCAAGAAAGAAGCCAGACGATATATAGGTTTCTCTCATACTTAGAAAGCAGGGCATATGCAGTTGTTGTGTGTGTGAGATATATCACAGAATCACAGGACGTCAGGGATTGGAAGGGACCTTGGAAGATCAGCTAGTCCAATCCCCCTGCCAGAGCAGTTGTTGTATGTCTGAGGTAAAGTGGATACATGGGCCAATGAAAATATTTTATTTGCATTAGTATATTCCACTTGCTATAGAATATAATGCACTTGTGGCAGGAATAGTATTACTTTTTTTTTTTTTTACAGTAAGTGTTATGTTTTATTATACTTATTCTTTGAAGAATACCTAAAAGATTTGTCTTTGTACTTATTTCTCTTTCTCAAGGGTCAGAACGTGTTCCCATTAAAATCAACATATTTTGATTTTTACTTCGGTGGCATCAGAGTGCAGTCCCACCACAATCTGGGAATACTGTATTTATCCAGTTTTTGCAATTCAGTAAATACTATTGATCTCCTCTGCATAAAGTGTGTGGTCAGCTAAAGGGTGCTGGTCTCCATTAGAAATGAGCATGTTTTATTGGCTAAGCTATTTAAAGGGTAATATGCCAAAAGTATATTTAGCAATACCAGAGATTTTACAAATTTTAGCCTTAGTTTCTCCGGTTTTTTTGGAATGCACACATGTACTGTAGCAACATCAACTGGTGCACACCGAGCCACTCCTACTTGTATAGGGTGATGGAAGAGAGGAGACCGAGGGAAAAGGGACTGTGTTTGGCACAGGGATAATGCCATCCTCAGCAAATCTCTGGTCTGTTCACTTAGACATGGATGTGCTTCCATTTCTGGTTCAGGAGGTAACGGCTTACTCTCACCAGCCAGCTGAGCTTCTTCAGCAGTCACCTCCTACCTCTAACCCTTCAGGTCTGCACATTTTGCATAGCAATGAAAGAAGGGAGGCATTGCCACAGCAGTTCAACTGGCTGCCTGGAGCAAACAGTAACTTCTTGCAGGCAGGCTGTAACAAACTGCTGCAGGCAGTAGAGAATCTGTGCCCAGATTGTGATTTTTTTAAAGATCAAGATGGAAAAAAACAAACTAAATGAAAAAAGAAAAATAATCCTTCTCCATATTTTCATATCAAAAATCCACTCCAAAGTTCATTAAAGTAAATAGCTACACTAATTATTGAATCAGGCAGTCTTTATATCTAGGACTGAATTATGATCCAGTATTAAAAATTTCTGGAGCGGAACCAACTCCAAACCTCTGGCCTGCTGCTAATAACACAGCATCAACCTGCCTGAAAATATTATTCCATCCTACTGCCACATACAAATCATACAATGAAGAAGCTGTTCACGTGAAAACAAAGCCTAGGAGCAACCTGCTTGTTGCATCCATTTATTTTGTTTGGTTTTAGTGGTGGAGTTTTTTCTTCTTTTTTTTTTTGTTGTTTTGTTTTAATGCTCACAAAAGCTGTTACAAATTATTTGGGTCTTAAAATTCTCTTGGCTGCGTACATGCAGTTCCCAGTGATGTTAAGAGAAATAAATCAGTCTTCACGTGAATGATAAAGACAAATGAGGTGATTCATCTCACCTAACTTCAGCCACAGGCATTTGGACTGATACATTCAGTTGAGGGAATTTTACAGACATGGGTTCCTGTCCTGGCTGAAGAGATGAGTGCCCTCAGCCCATACCACTGGTCATTATTTTCTCTCTTCTGGAGCTTACTGCTCCCTCAGGCCAGCTCAGCTACATGCAGGAGCACCCCCACATTTATGCCAACCAATATGAAAAGTTTCATATTAAAAGGCATCATCCTCTTTCTGCTGCAGATGGAAGAAGGCTACAAAAAAGATGATACTGTAGGAGACTGAACTGTTACAGACTGTATTGAAATATGGCATTGCTCTTCTTGTTAAATTACGTACAAAACCTCACTGATGATTTTAATTTCCTTAACATCACTGTGCACTAAAGAAAGCTGTCTTATCTCTGTGGTCAGCATAAATACTGGTTTTCCTTTTTTTCTTCATTTTTATAATTAGTGTATTTTTACAATCCATTAATTCTAACTTGTAAATTCTATATTGTAACTCCACAAAAACATCAATAATTGCTTTCTCTTGCTATCACTAAAGCAGAGCTGCTTAGAATAGTAGATGAAGAATTAAATGAAGAGAAAAAGGATGTGGAAAAAAAGTGACTTCTAATTTATGCCAGCTCAAGCCCTTCTCAGGCAAAAAATGGAGAACTGGGAACTTTTTGTGGATAGCTTTAATTGCATAACAAGAAGAATGTAATCAATCTCTGCTATATGCATTATTCCTATGAAAATTTGCTGGAAAACATCCACTGTTGCAAGAATGTAGGGATTATTTAGAAAGAATTACCATTTATCACAAATATTTAGATAATAGTTTCATAAAGCAAAACGAATGTGCTGAGCTGCTGGTCCTCCTGTTTTCACTAGACTTAATAACTTTTCAGAGGAGGACTATAGGGACACACACCACTAACAGACTCCAAGCACAAAAATGACAAAAGGCCTCCCAACTCAGCTGTGACCCGAAGAATGGGATGTTTCTGGGAGATCTTCATCCACAACCAGATGTTTTCACCCCAATTATTGAGAAGTTTAGCAGCTTTCAGATGGCCTCTGCACATCCCTAGGGTGTTTTCAGACTACTGGAGGATGACTTTAATTTGCATGTTAAAAGACAGGCAGGCTTGCTTTATAGGTTGCTTTTCTGCAGTCCCTCACAGTTTGCCCCATAGATAAGACCTTCCCTGCAGAGGGCATGACATAAGAAATGGGAATTTCTTCTCTACAGCAGCCTCTGTTTGTTCACCATGCATTTTTCCAAGTGTCCAGTATTTCTCTTGGCAAGTGTTAATGTACTAAATATACACACATATGTAAGTTTATGTATACATATATATGTATGTATGTATGTATCCATTCATGGGGAATTTTTTTTCATTCAGTGATGGTATCTGTTGCTGATCAGGCCTCCAGGGAAGCCTGCCCTCAGAACCTTTTCTCCTCAAGGAGCAAGAGAGTGTCTCAGGGCTATAAACATGCATGGTATGGCTGCATAAAATCAGCCCAAGGGCCTGCATATTGCAGCCATGAATCCCATGAGCACCTGAAGGCGTTTTACCTTGGCAGCAAGAAAGCAAAAAGAACAACTGAAGAGGTGAGAGGGCGGGACGCCAGGCAAACCAGCACCCCCAGCCCAGAGAGGGGGTCTCCCCTGAGCAGGCAAACCCAGCTAAGGCAAAGGCTGAGTCAGTCACGGTTGAACACAACACGTTCATCTAACTGGATTCATCTGCTCATAGGACATTTACATTAATCTAACAGTTTTAAAAGCATTTGTGAAATTTGGTTATTGACAAAGGGGAAAAAAAAATAGAACCTCCTCTGAATGCCTTGTACCTACCTAAATTAGCAACTAATGAAAACAAATTGTATTTAAAGGATTTTAATATTAAGTTAATGATGACATATTCCAAGTAGGACACTTAGAATCAGTCTGTAATAACAAGCTAACAGATGTTGGCATTTTTATTATTAATTATACATTTAATTATCATATGATGATTGTCAAACATCATTTGACAGCAAAAAATGTATAAATGATTCACGCTTTTTATACTGTAAAGATGATACTGTGCTTGATTTTTTAATGTACTGACTTTAATATGCTAAATACAAAATGCTCTTTGTTTTAGCAGCCTGAAATAAAAGACAGCTTCTGCATAACACCAAAAACTGACTAATCTAATATGGGTCGAAGCTCTTAAAAAGAAACAAAAAAACCCCAGCTGTCACATTTGAAGGTGAAGCTTATATTTTAAGATTACCTCAAATAGCAACAGAAGGTAAAAAATATCAATATATATATTTAACTAGCATCATTTGCCTCTGTCATTCATATGGTTATGAAGCAAATGTGTTAGGAAATACTGATGCTAACAAGTAGCCATTCAATCAAGATAAAATTAGGAAACAATTTATGCAATATTTGCAGTGTATTTTATTTAGAATTTGTTTAAAATTAATAAACTTTCATCTTTAAAATGAAACACTTAAGTTATCTTATTGATTTCAAATCACATTATTTGTATCCTTCAGAATGCAGGTTCAGCACAGCCTGCTGTAGGTACAGTAAATATCTCCAAAAGAACGTTTGGGGAGGACATGTAAATCTCCACTGCATGTCAGAGCAGACAGATCAGAGCTCTCCAGATCAAATACTGGTACACTTATCTTTATAATCACCCAGGATTTTTTTTTTGCTTACTGTTTTCTAGATCAGCATAATCTTTGTTCATTGAATACATGTTAAATACTGTAAATGACAGTTCTACAAGGGCTATGCTAGTCTCAAGACATCATTTAATCTAATACAATCAAACAGCAGTCACGTCTGAGAGAAAGGTGAGTCCGTTTCAGTCAGCTTGATTTTTTTTTTTTTTTTAACAGAAAGGCTCATTTAGTAATTGTTAAACAAGTCATAAACATCCTTGCCAAACTCCAGCACTTCAAAAGGCATGATTGGTAAATGAAAATGGATCCAAATTACCCTCTTTGCTTCTGCAGGGCATGAAGTGCTCAGACATAGTAATAATTCTGTCTTCCTGTATCCCCTCACGCACACTTACCATTTCAGAATTAAGTTTTTCCAATGATCTCTTTTTCCCTTTGTTCAAGTTTCACAGTTAGACCATCCTTCCCATTCTGTATTAGCACAGTTCACAAGGAGGCTATTTCAACTTCGTTTTCTAACACTTACCTGCTTAAAGTGCACATAATGTATGTCTGAAATATACCCATTATCCAGAGCTCTGACTGTAGGAGGAGATTACTCTTAGCTGACTCACAGAAAATTGTTTAACCCTAAAAAACTGGGTTTTAGACACAATAGTGTTTTTGAAATTTATCAGATTGTTAGAATAAACTCAATCTCTTTTAATTAACTAAGGGACACTGTCTCATTAAAAATAATGGATTTTTAAGGGCACAGCAGAAACACTAGGGTAGCTCCCCAGCAAGTGACCACTAAAACCACCAGAGCTACAGAGGCTGCATCAGCTGGCTATTTGCGTTAACACCCTCTTCAATTATTACTGTGCAAGAAGGTTAAATACTGAGTTTCTGTTTCTCATTGCTATGAATATGCTTTCTTCATTTCTTTTGCTTACACAATGGAAAATGAATGGTCTTTTCCACATGCTATTTTTCATGCAATAGCATGACATTGAACTGCTGGGCTTCCAAGTGCCCTGGAGGCAATTTGATTTGTGGTATCCCTTTTCCTGATGCCTGTAGTAAAAAACCCCACTCTTCTAGCAGAAGATTTGCTTAAGGCTGAGAATACGGAGGAAGAGATGATATTAACACTGACATTTTCTAAGTTGTACCATTGCCTGAATGTTCTGCTTTTGTAAGATTACTCCTAGAGGATCTATTTAGGGTTGCTTCTGGTCTGGACTTTTTATGTTTTATTTACCCTGTGCCTGTTTATTGTTTGCAAAATACACTGAGTGTAGAATCTCAAAGGGTCATTTTCCATTGCTGCCCTCTGCTGCATTATCAGCAATCCGTTCTCCAGCATATGCAGAAACTGGGCATGATTCAAGGGCATAAGGAGAAATTTCTCGACAGTTTGCAGTCATAGTTTTCTTGAGTCATGTGGCCTTGTAATAATCTTCTAGGAAACATCTCAGTCTGTTCCTTGTTATCAGGCTCTTGCTTCTGTGGCTTCTGTGTAGGTATCGTTGTTCTTTCCTGGACGTTAGTGTTTGATATATGATACCAGCCCTTCAGCCTGGCCTGCGGGCCATGTTGGTGGCATGCATCCAGTGACAATGTTTTGACCTAATTGCCCACAAGTAGTATTGAAATTCAGCATGGAGTATATCAAGATCTACTTTCATTTCATTTGACTTTCCATCATGAGGAGTACTGAGAACCTCTTATCATAAGTGGTAACAAGGTTTCTTATTGAATTACTGAGCCTCAGCTGTACCAAGACCTGGCAGATTTCCAGCACAACCTATAAACTGGCTGAAGCTGAGTAAACAAATTATAGTGAATTTATAGTGCACCAATTTAGCGCCTCATTCTGTTTGTGATCTGTCAGTGAACAGTTTACAGCTTGTTTTGCTTCATTCATAATTCAAAATATTTTGGCAAAGCATTTTGGCAAGTAATCCTATACTTGTATGTGGTGAGTTTTTAGCAGGTCTGTGGGACATTCAAGTCTCAAATTGTTAAAAAATTTTCAGGGAGGCACAGGCTTCCATCCCCTTCTTTTGACTAGGTGACAATTAGTCTTAGTATTAAGCTTGTTCATATTCAGCATTCCACAGAAGTTTCTGCCTGCCTTTTTTACGGGGTAATGAGAAAGTTTTCCTTAAAATATTATGAAGGCACAAATGTAGGTTACAAAAGAAGTCACCAAAGAAAAAAAAAAAAGCCCAACAAAAGCAATGGCCAGTGCACTAAGATTTAACTGCAAAATTGAGTCACATGCAAGAAGACAGGCCTGTAGCTTAAAGGTCTTTCCTAGGGCAAGGTTTCAGCCTGTTGTAAATCCTACTGGACTAAATCTCAACAGAGAAAATGCTTAGCTGTTCAATGTAACCCTCAGTATAGTAGAAAATAACTCTCATTTTACCTTCCCAAGGTAAAATCACGTTCCTTACTGCATAAACATAAATCCCATTCACAAAAGATAGGACTGAAAGTCCTGCTCACAAAAGCTTACTGGGACTTACTGGCCAAGCATATTTCAGTGCAAAAGTTATGTTCTCTATGACAGGTGTCGCTACACGGGAACAGTCAGGGTGATGCCAGACACCACTCCCCAGCAAACCCAGAACCAGACTCCACCATCATCTCTCCATCCCACTGCAGCTGTTGGATAAAGCAGCTCTAACACAAGGACTACTTCAGCTCTTTCCAGGCTTCTGCCTCATCCTCTCCTTTCTTTTACACAAGCTACAATATGAATGCTTAAAAAGTGTCATGATAGGATAACAACTAAAACCACATAACTTGCTGTCTGCTTTTGGTTATACAATATAGTAATTGTCCTACCAGACATTCGATTTTATTAATATTAATTTATTACTACTAAAACTCTAAATGCACCCTTCCCAAATAGGTACAGGCCCCTTAAATATTCCTATTTTGCTACTGTATCCTTTATGTAAAGAGTGTGACATTGGTCAAAATGATTACCCTAAGTTTCTCGATTTTACCAGAGAATAAGGGAACAACCCACTCTTTCCTCTGCTCCACCTGAATTTTATTTAAACAACAAGCTGGATGAAATACAGCTGGGTGTAGAAGGCCATCTCAAAGCCTGTGCACTTCTTAAGCTGCATTCAGATGTCATTTCAGGTTTATTTCAAAGACAAACATGGCACTTAAATGACATAGACTTTGTGATGTTCCTCTATACAGGACAAATTCTACCTATCTTGAACAAACTCATTTATATGGATATTTGTGGAAGGAAAGACAGAAGATTCTGGAACCTTGTCAAAGAAAAATCCTTTTAAAAAAAATCATGGAAGCTAATGTAAGTATTAAAAGCAATTATCCAAATGTTTCTATATTTGCTCAGCTGTAAAGTTAGCAAAAAGATTGGTATAAAACTCAAGTAAAGCTTTAGAAATGTTTTAATGACATATAAACCAAGAAATTTTCAAATGATCACAATCCAGATGGTGCAATATGCTTTGGAACATGGTAGTAGCAGTTCATCACAAGACACAACCATCCATCCTGGCTCTGCACCATCTGCATTCATGAAACTCAACCAGACCTCTTATCCTGACTCACTAACCTGCTGCCAGGCATCCATGCTTACGGCAAATTGTGTAAAATTATCAAATGCATTTAGAAAGCCTTTTTAGCTTCCTCAAAAAATTCTGTAAATACTGTAATGGCTACAATGAATTAACAGCAAAAGGTCACACTGTATGTGTCTAAGATGGTCTGGAATTTGGTATGATCTTGAGTTACAGCTAAACCTGATTAAACCTTGCATTAAGCTCGTAGCAACCCCAGGTCCAGGTCTTGCTCCACATACATATAATTAAATGGTTTCATACATTTCCCTCTCTCTCACACACACACACGCAACTGGCAGAACCACCTGACTGCTGTTTGGAGACCTGGGAACTGTACGTTTACCTGTGCTGATACACATTTGAGAGCTCGAGGACACAGACTAAATGAACTGATTAGATTTTCAGATGTGCCTTGGATATGGACTCTGACCTGAATTAACTTCTCTCTGCTTCAGATTATTTTACTTACCCTCCCAGCCTACCACGAACAACTAGCAAATACAGTATTTCAAACACCCTCATTCACTCTAAAGGTAGATTTAAAAAAAATCCTCAATTTTAAACAGAAAAGGAATGTTTCAACAATAATGATAAAAATATTATTTAAACAAGAACTGTAAGAATTTGATATTAAAGTTGGAAACTTTAAGAAAATACTCACAGACTGAGTATTTCTTTAAAATTAAGAGAGTCCTTTTGCTGTGTTAACATTTTTCCTTCTGTGCTGTTGCAACCACTCTCCCACTCCTTTATCTGACTGATATGGTAATAACAGGTCCTAGGGCCATATGTTCAAATACATTAGAATTCATGATGACTTTGTTCTAGTTTCTTAGTTCTTATTAAGACTGACAATCTTCAGGGAAAAAGAAGCTTTTCTAGCACAACTTCCTTAACATTGTAAAAGATTAACATATAGAAATACAGTGTTTGACTGCTTGAGTGTTTGTATACTTACTGTAGGCCTGATCCTGTCCACACCTACTTCTGGGTATATTGGAAACTCTGGCCTCGTCTTCAAAGGGAACCTCCTGGCAATGGAATTTACTTGTACGAGCAAGAATATTCAGGATAAGGCCCTAGATATGAGTGAAAACAAAACTCTGTCTGGAGATAACAGGATCAGAGTCATCTGACGCACAAACATTCTGAAAGCAAAAGATCCTAACGCCGGCCTGATCCTGCTCGGCTGCAGACAAGCTATTCCGATGACTGCCCCCAGTCCCACCTCTGTGGGCAGCCTGGGTGAGCCCCTGCGACCTAAAGATGTGCCTTTGTTGAGCGGTACTGAAGTTAATACAAATCTTAGCAGTAGTTGCATGCTAACTAGAGGAGGTTGAAAATGTTTTCAGGGTACATAAAATTTCTAGATATTCGGTTTCAGAGGGAATTAAACTATTCAGAAAGTCAGATCATATTGTAAAATAGTTTGGCCCAAAGAATAAAATCAGAGAAGTATAAATGTTATTCACTGACATTTTCTAGGTGAAATATTTTGACTTTTTGTTCCAAAATGACATTGCATTTTGAAACTGACAGAGCTGTTTGGTTTTTTGGGATTAAAAAAAGGTAAATAACCCTCTTACAAAATGAAGTTCTTCGTCTCAGGTCAGGCAAAATGTTTTGCGTCAGCTGAGATTGACATTTAAATATATTTTTTCCAGGCTAGACATGAGCAGAAAAATCCAGCTCTAATCTTGACACATCCTGGTAAATGTATAAAACTGAACAATTGTTTCCAAATATGTACACTGTTGGGAAAAGCAGCATTGTTGCTTCAGTTTTCAAGTAAGGATGTAGTTGTTGAATTGGGTTACTTGAAAATCACCCACCATTCAGTTTTATTAAAAGGTCTTTCCAGTTAACAAAACAGCTGTGTTTAGGATTACAAAAAACAACCACAGACTTCCTCAGAGCTTGTCAAGCCATAAATCCGCCATTAGACATGCAAAGATTTTCACCTCTCCTCATATAAGATGTTCCAAGATTCCTGGCCAGCCTTCAGGACACAGGGTCCTGTTTTACGAAGTTAAACTACTTTAGTCTGTGACCTTTAAGATTAACTGTTTGGGGATTTTCTTCTCACACATATTTTTAATCCGTCATCCAATTCGTGCAATAGTTTTAGAGCTACTGTGCTTGTGAAATGCACTTCACAGAGCTTGAAGAAAGAAACAAATGCTAAGGAAGGCTTCTTATTTATACACCGAGGTTGTGTATTACATTTGCATAATATGATATCAGAAGAAATAAATGGCACCAGAAATAAGGGTACAGAAGAAAGTGCTAATGAGCTGTGCAGAACAGGGAAAGACAGTATTTTTTCACAGAAGCTATGGATCTACATTTTGGGAGAAAGGAATGTAATAGAATTTTTCTCTAATGAAAACCTGAACAAAGAGATATTGGATCACATTTTTTTCCCCTAGAATTTGTTAAGGTATTTACAGATCTATTTCTGAATATTAATAAAGCACGCATACTAAGCTGTACATCTGGAAAACACACACAGTGGAGCATGGTATTGCAGAGGCAGTTTAATGTGCTAGCTGTGCTCCACTAACACCATGTACAACAGTGAAGGTACCTGAAAAAGTTTAAGATGCTGGTGCATATGTAAACGCTCAAGCATGAAAAAAAGGTATCACTGAACAGGGTTAGCCCATGTCAAACAAAGAGAACCTAAAGCAGAGGAAATAAAGCCAGTTGGAACTGATGTGTTCTGGAGATCTCTAAGATGTGGTGGTTAGAGTATGGCATTAGCACAGGGTCATCTTTGTGCTGTCACATCCTTCACATCTGATTTTTCAACCCAATCTGTCACTTGGCTGTGTACAGTCATTTGAGAAAGTGACCAGGTTCATCCATCTGTTTTTCCTGTTTGGGAGTGGATATTCTGTTTGCTAAACATGCCTCAGTTCCTGCTTAAGTCAATGGGAGTTTTACCACTGATTTCCATGGAAGCAGAATTAGCTCCTATGCTTTAGCAACTGCCATACTTCTCCTCTGGTAAAATTAATCAGTGTTCCCCAGTGACTTCAAGACCCACCAACTGACGCTACAGCAATACAGCAAAAGGTTGAACAGGGGAAGGAAAGACTGCACAGTTTATCATTGACAGCAAACACACCTCTAAAGTACCCTTCTTATTAGAATTCTTCTATAAGCAAATGTAGAAAACCAAAAAGACTTGAATGGATGTTAAAACACCTACTCATTAAACTGGGCTGCTAGTTTCACTGCTCAGAGAAAAGCTAAAAAGCTTTTCTTAAAAACCAGCTATCATCACAACACTGATTCACTGCAAGGTTTTTCTTGGACAAATATGTTCACTGAAGAAACAAAATAAAACCAAAGCCCAAACCAACAAGCTGTCCTCTCAATTTACGGTCCTTTTACAATACCTTGTATTATTGATGGGACATGGCTTCACAATTTTATTTTTTTTTATATTTTACTTTTTTTGACATTACACAGAGAGGAATGCGTAGTGCACAGCCAGTCACTGCATCTGGCAGATAATTTTATATCCTGCTCAGATGCTGGAGTATATATGGTCCCATGGTGAGTACATCCAATAGACTTTTTTCTTCAATGGGGCTATAAATACAAGTAAAAGCAAAGTACTGCACATAAGGTACCTGTATATTGCTTCAGTGAGGAGTGAAAGATGCCTTGGATTTTGGCTGTGCGGATTCATTCGCTCTTACAGCATACTGAATAATTTGATATCTTTGTTCACGGAAAGGTGAATTTCTCCATAGACAGTGTGTTCCAAAAAAAATTCTCCAAGGCATCAATTACAACTGCCTACCTACGGCACTTTTTGCCCTGCTATCACTATGGTCTGGGATGCAGTTAAGCCAAATTTTAGTAAGATCTGCCACTTTCCTCTGGTTTCTCCTGGTGACATTTTAGAAAGAAGTTTCCTGATACTTGTTAAGCCTGATGGTGAATGGTTTCAGAAGCTTTCCAGCTTCACAGTTTACAGTTGTCACTCATTGCTAACACTGGCATAATGGCCATTTTTGCAGATTTTGGAGTGTTGCTAAGGTCAAGTAAGATCTAGACAAAACCTTGTGAGAAAAGCAGTAAATTGCTGTTTTGTTCAAAACCTGTCAAGTTGTACTCTTGGAATCCAGGAAAACATCTGAAAACAGAAACCCCCCTCAAAACCTGTATTTATCCTAAAAAGCCAGAGGCACAGAAATGCAACACTGAAGCCTTTAGCCTACCATAGTAAGTGGAGTCTTCTGAAAGAAGCAAGTATCAAATCTTGTTGCTTACTTACATTTGCACAAATAATTTTTACAAAAAGTCTACTTCCATCATATTTTAACAGTGCAGCTTGGGTTTGGAAAAATCCTGACATAAAGAATGTGAAAGTCTTCTCCATTATCAAAAGTATAGTCTAAACCCCAACTTTATACCTCATCTGGTCCCAGTGAACTCACTATGGACACCTGTGAAGGCAGTGTTACCTAGTTACACAAAATTTCACAATCTTGTCCTAAATTTGGAGTGCCAACAACCAAGAAGGTGGCAAGGCAATGGTTTGTAATACAGCAGAATCTATTGTAGTGGTTCACTCAAGCTGCAATTAGGGAAGCTTTCAGCTGCCTTTGGGTTTCAGCACAAGAAGGAAACAAGCCTACTGCAGTACAGTGGAGGAAGCTGTACTCTTGTTACTAAACTTCTGTAAAATATTCATTTGCTTTTGAAAGGGCATCTGAATGTTTCCTCTCCTGGTCAGAACTGAGAAGTATTTGGGGTTTTATTTTCCATCCAAGCTTAAGACCTACACTCTAGGACTCTGACCTACACATTGAGGTCTGTCTTCCTCTTTAAATGATTTAGACAGTGGTGCACTTCTGATGAGTACCAGAAGCACCTCTAAGAAATCAGTGTACAGAGAGAGAAGAGAGGTAGTATCTGTCCATGGATTGAACCAGACTCTGCTCTCAGTCACAGCACAGCAAGGTTGGAAGGATTCTATGTTAGCATCAAACAGGCATGTAGATCTTCTCCGAGGGCTGCAGAGACCCTGGGTCTGCTGCTTAGCTGAGCTGTCACACTTGTGCATTTCAATGCTGTAAGGCAAGGCGAACACATAAACTGGGAACTGTATAGCTGTGCTGGCACAGCACTGCAGCTGAACTGTACAAGACCTTTGCTGTAGAAGACCCAAGGTTACAAGCCTGAGGCTCTGTGCACCACCCCTCACTGGACACCGCAGATATGCCCTCTGACATGCAATGCCTCTCACTCTGCAGTGTATTATCCCTGTGGGGACCAAGTGCACGCCTGATCTGAACATCAAGAAGCAGTCCTGCCCCTACATCCAGCTAATTTATGGGGCCTACAGGAAGGCTGAGGAGGAACTTTTTACAAGGGCAGGCAGTGATAGAACAAGGGGTACACTGGAAGAGGGCAGGTTTAGATTGGATATTAGGAAGAAATTCTTCACTGTGAGGGTGGTCAGACACTGGAACAGGTTGCCCAGAAAAGTTGTGGATGCCCCATCCCTGGAAGTGTTCAAGGCCAGGCTGGATGAGGCTTTGAGCAACCTGGTCTAGTGGAAGGTGTCCCTGCTCATAGCAGGGGGGTTGGAACTGGATCATCTTTAAGGTCCCTCCCAACCCAAACCATTCTATGATTCTGTGTAAGGGTTTGTTTTCATTGTTAGCCTTGCAAGGTGTGTTTACAAGTTTCAATCCTGAGAATGAAGTGAAATCAGATTTTGCTTTCCTAACCCATAATCCACAATATTTGTTATCTACCTTTTCAATCACCAGTGTTTTGGCAATCAGAAATTCTCAAAAACTCAACAAAAATGCTTATACAGCAACCTAGGTTTAGCCAGAAAGCTTTGTCAACTGTGGCTCAGCAGAGTTAGTTATCCTGGTTAACTGGATTGATGGTGACAGCTGTAATTACTAGAGATGAGATTGCCTGTACTGTAATTATACTTCAATCTTCAGTGTGAGCTGGACTGTAGAATACATACTGCACATTCTCCCAATTACAAACAGGTTATGGAGAGCATAGTACTTCTGTGCTAATCATGTTTGTTATTATATAGAATAAAAAAAATGTCATCAGCTAAAAGAATTGTTAATCTGAAGCAGCTTTGCTGATTGCAAGGCATTAATCCACAAAGCTTTACCGCTATGTGTTTTTTCAAGATAACCACACTATAGAAACACAGAAGGGTTTTTTTAACCTAAGCAGTTACTAGCTATTCAGCATATTACAACTGCCAGTACTTGCTCCAATATTCATGTGCAGAACATTAAGACAATATCAGTTTTTATAAGAAAAAAACTCTTCTTTCAAAACCATCCATTAAATGTAGGAATAATTCTTTAATCTTTTTTTAAGTACAACATAATATGGAAACATATGCTATGCCTGTAAAAACTTGTTCAAAGAACAAGGACAAAGAAAACTATACGCATTGGGCCTTTATGTTTGCAAGACATCACCAATGAATGTAACTTAAAGTCAAAATGTGTGTTTGAAGGTAAAAGGATGTTGAAACATTTGTTTTCAAAACTACTGGAAGTATTAAAGGCAATATTCTATTTTTCTTCACTGAATACTCAGCCTTCTGTGGTCATGGACTCTTGTTTTGGCTTTTCTTGAGGGCTCCAGAGAGGGAGGATTATATATACCTTTAATTAGGTTTAAAAAGTTATTGCTGATTTGAAATCACATCTACATACATGTATTAACATTTTTTGTTTCCCAGAAAGGCCACTTCACCTTGGTTTTATGCAGCTCTTACTCTAATTTTGCTTATATTTCAGTGCTGATTTAGAAATATCTATGATTCATGTTTGGGGGAGAGGGAAATGAATCAATATATATTTTTCTCTTATTTTCTTTCCTTAAAAAAAACCCCAACTCTCGAGGCTCAACTATGTCTGATATATTAAAGACCACATAAGTTTAATGAAATCCATTTATGATTTTATGAGTAAAATCTGCCCCTGAACACCACTTAAGCTCACATATATGCCATCACAACAGAACTGAAGTGGGATGTTAGTGGGGAAATGGTCTTGCTCCTGCTCTCTGTAGAGGGGTGAATTTGAGTTTCTAGTATTGGAAGCCGCAGTTTTGTATTCATGCAGCCATCACATTCTCCTCTGTAAGAACCCAGTGATGGCACTGTAGAGAAAGCAAGCACCATCTGTCTCCACTGCATGTGCTTTACAGTAGGATGAAAGAACAGTCCTTGCAGGAGGCTGCTACTCTTGCCACTGCCTCTGCAACTCCTCTCCTGGCCTGCACGGTCCGGAGCAGTGGCTGGGGGAGAGCGGGCAAAGCTCTGACTCACCACAGCAAGGTCTGCTGTGAGGGGGACCTGTGCCAGGAAAAGGGCAGGTGCACATTAACTCCCCATTACAGCAGCTGAGTGTCGAGAACTACACCGATTTCCTGCATCACCACACATCCTCGGATCCATTGTACTGCCTCTTGCAGCTAGTGGCAAATCCACAAGCTGTTCTGAGATTTTGGGGAAATAATCTATTTTTTTATTTCACAAGTAAGAATTTTCCAAATAATGTAGCAAATTGGGAGGGGAAAAAGTCGAGGTAAGTTTATAGTTTGTTCAAACTAGTTTGAGTCTACTTAAAACATCACTCAAGTGTTAGTATAATAACAATCCTCAACACATTTTCACTTTTTCAAAGAGATATTAAAAGTAAATGTTTGGATATCATATATTCTGGATAAAAATTATTTCTAATTATAGCCATTTTCTTTCACTCATTTTTCTATGTACCTTTTTTAACAGTTTGACTCTATAAAACACTGTGGAAGATTTTTGAATTAAAATGACATTATCTGATCAGGCACTGTTACTGAGCCTTATATGATACAAGCTATTGGGGATATTCAATTTATTTAAGCTGTTTGAGCTATGATTTCCCTAATGTTACAAATAGGTTAGTTCACTTATCTATTTTGAAAAGTTTGGTATTGTATTTCAAAATGAGTCCAAGAAATCCTGATTAAAAGAAAATGGATACATTCAACCTTAAGCACGTGATTCCCTTAAAATAAATGCTTCTACTTACGCATTCAAAGGTAAGCATGTGCTTACTGCTTTGTTGCATCGGGGCCTCAGACATTTCCAGAGACTTTAATATCACATTTGCAAACCAGATGGTAGTGCCTTAGTTTAGTAACAATGGAGCAAAATGTCCTTCCTTTATACTTTAATCTCAGAAAATGAGATCAAGACATTTTCAGCAACTAGTTGATTGATACTATGTGAAAGCCGAACAACCTTGTTAATTAGGCAGTCCTGCTGGAGTGTCTGAAGTGCACTGCAAACCGTAATTAAAATATAACATTACAGTGATCTGTGGAGGCAACCTGCTTTAACCCTCCCTGAAGAACAGGCTTTCCTGAAGGTGCACTGCGGCATTAGAGGGGCAGACAAAAGAGCGCTGCCGTGTGATCCAGCTACAGAGGTTAGCAGCTTTCAGTTTCATAAAAGGATTAATCGCACTGGAAAACCAAAGACAAAAAAATGGCTTTCTCCAGCTAAAGATCTGAGTATTCAGCCAACTAGATTCGACTTTATTTGTTTGGATTCCCAGTTCACAAACACAAACAAAGAAATTAACTTTGTGGACTCTAGAAAGCTCCCACGAATGCCTTGTGAAGAGATCCTTTCTGTCACAGCAGAAAGACGTGGATGGCTGACGAAAGTTTCTCATCTGCGCTGGCCCAAGGCAATGAATATTCAAGAGGTGCTTACCATACCAAGCGCACAAAATCTTTGAGGAAATTGGAAGGGAGAAAGGGAAGAGGGTCAAATTCAAAGAATAACTTATGTTGTAGAGGTTGAATTTGTTGAGACCATCCTGAAATTGCTTCATTACGGCTGCAGGGAGAATTGCAATGGGAAGCTTCAGCAAACCAACTTCTTTAGATAAGTTTTCTACAGCTACTTAGCAACTTGCTTGGTTTGCAGATCACATTTCGTATTTTCAACTCGCTCAGCAAGCTTAGAACAAAGCTCACAGATGGATGTGCTATTTTGATGCAATTAACTGTATATTTAGATATACTCTTATTACACTTTTGGACTCTGTATAGAAATGTTTAGTTTAAAATAACACTGAGACAATTGATGTTTCCGTAGTTTTAATTACTGTCAAATTTTGTATCCACTTTCTGAGCTCTGGAGGCTGATTTTGGCTTGGATATTTGTTTTGTCTTTATTCAGAGACACTTTGTGCAATTGAAAATATCCTTTCTGGAGACTGCAAAATGTGATGTAAAAAAGTCATTTCAGTCAAAACTCTGAATACTGGCTAAACCAGAAAGTGTTAAAGTAGCTGTGACTGCATGTAACAAAAAACCTATATGTTGCTAAGTTTAATTCAGAAAATCTTTCTCTACAAGATCAGTGTCCCTGTAGGTAATATTGTTTCTAATTCGTTATGTATCATCACTCAAAACACATTTTATTTCAAAACTGAAAAAGGAAAACAGTGGAAGCATGTTAAAACCCTATTATTTATTTAAAAATGGTAAAGAATGTGTCTTAAGTTATACAAAATTACCATATTTTTATTGGTTCTAAGCTCTGGGAGGAAATGTGTATGCAATTATAGTACGTCTTCTGCATCTGTCTGCTGAGTTTATGGTAAGAATAAATCGTGGTTAATCATGTACAGTCTTGTATTTGCTCATAACCACAACAGTGATATGTATGCATGGAGCATCCTGCTGTTTGTTATTGGATTTTTCCTAATTCATATAGTATTTCATGTTTTGCTACTGATGACATAAAGCTTTCAGTCTTGCATTTATTAAATACAATCACATTATGAAAGTGACCAAAGTTCCCAAACCTTGCTGATTATCATAATGAACATATACATCAATATATTTACGCAGCTTTGGGAAGAGGGGGGGTTTATATAAATGGTAATGAATACTTGTGCTAAAATAGCAGCATGTGCCCAAAATAGAAAAGAATATTCTTATTTGTAGTTTGACATTTGTGTTTTTTTCTCTGAATTTTCAAGTGTAGATTTTTTAATTAACCTTTCATTCAATGAAGAAAATTCCCTTAGGCTTTCTGTTCTGAGGCTGACGCACCTTTGTGGTTAATTTTTTCCCCCCGTGTCCTTGCCTTTCCAATACCTCTGATAGTTCTAGTCTGAACAGTTGAAAAGTCTATCTTTTTAAAAAATCAAAACTAAAAAGCAGAATTTAAATTCTCTGCTCACAAAATTAGTAAATTTTGCCTTTCCAGTACTAAAACAAAACAGACGTGGTATTTGAATCCAGACGACATGAAGAGCCAGGCCATCTACCAGGCTAGCTACTCCAGCTCTTGGGTAGGTAGTGGGAAGAACATGCCAACCTTTCCATGGTCTGTGAGATGAGGAGTCCTATTTTTAATTATTCATTGAATATATCCTGGGAGATTAGTATTTGTGACTATAAGTTGTCACAAAGCTGTTTAGCTAAAATGTATTGCTACCACTAACAATGTTCTACTAAATCAAAAAAAGACTCGTGATATGCCATATGGTTATGGTCAATGGAATCTAAGATCTGACTTGATACACATTTTTATTTTCTTGCTTAGAGTGTATATACAGATTAACACTATTTGGGGCTCTGGGCCTAAACCCATGAGACTAGGGGGAGGCATCAGGTCTCACACTCTGAGGCACTTCTGTGGATACACTGAAAACACAAACCACCTCATTGCACAGAAATACCAGATGCAGAGAAAACAGTTTTCTACTGATTGAATTTGCACTTCTACATTTTTTAGCATATATTTAGATTAAGAATTAATATTCCAATTGGTTGATTTGCAGGGAGTTCTGCATGGTATTTAGATGCTAATTACTGCACAATTAGAGGGCTAAGGTCAGACACATCTTCTGGTAATGGAGCACAGAAATACAGAGTGTTAAAATATCAGAATTATCCACAAATACAGATATGAGAAGGTTTTCAAAAAGACTACCACACACGGGTTTCTGCAGTTCAGAGGCCAAACTTTGGTCTTGTTAATTATACTTAAGTCAAAGGGAACAAAATTTGACCATAATGACTACAGAGCAGAGCAACACAGGTTACATGCTTCCTCACACTGGGAGCCAGCATGCACACATTTGGGTTTTTGGCACTTACATGCTCTCTCTCTCACTCTCTTCTCTGGCCAAACACCACATGTGCCCATTCAAAAATTTTCACTATCACACAACAGATCTGTACATTTCTTACTCAAACATTCAAGAAGAGATTGCTGTGTAAATAGAGTTAATATTGTATCTACCATATCTTACATCCTGCTCTGAAATCTGGACGGAGGAGAAGGATTTCTATGTTAAGGAATGCTGGCATCAGCAGGCAAAACAAACATAAAGCATTTGAGATCGGAGTGCACAGGCAGGGCACAATCTGTTTTATTACTGCCACATCTTATGATCAGAACCTTTGCAAATGCAGGCTATTGGAAATACACAGATTTTTATTTTTCAGTGTGTTAAAAAGGGATAACTCAAGTTCTTTTCTAGTTTGAAATATCTAAAAACTGTTCTGCATTAGGAACACGGGTTTTGTTTCCTTCCCATTAACAGGCTACCCCAAAGGTGCTACTGTTTGCATTCAATGCTGCTGAGATTATATCTAAATTGGAAAACTGATGAAATTATATAGGAAGAAATACCTGCTTTTGTCTTTAGCCAGGTAAACAGTGCCAGAATGGAAAATAACTAGTAAGACCTGCAGAAAAGAAGGTGGTCCCATGCCCACTGATTCTCACTGAAGCACTTACGGGCACAGGCAGCAGCACCTGGCTTGGGTCTAGTGCCAGCCCTTGCCAGTGAGTCCTGCTGCTGCTGTTGCCCCAGATTAGTGAGTATATGTGGGAGAGGAATCAAGGTCTGGGGAATCTTCCTTCAGCTCCAGTGATGAAGGGCCCTTGTCCTGAATTGTGGGCTTAGGATTCACTGCTCAAATGGTGTCCTGCTCTATTCAGCTGTGACCAGAGCAACATTCATCAGCAACTGCAAAACACCTTTGTCCTTCTAGGGAAGGAAAGGATCAGACAACGTGGAACTTTTCCCTAGTAACTAAGGCCATGAACAACTTGGGAAGGTTGAGGGAAAACTACACTAAGTTTTGTTTCCCAATATCCCCTTTTACAGGGGAGTAAGCACATTAACATTTCCATAACTTATCTGAAAAAACACTATTTGGAAAGTATTTTTTTATTTTTCCTTTTTTTAAAAAAAAGAATGTAAAGCTGCTTTTTGCCAGGTGGAACTGCTGTTTAATGACAGGAAAAGGAGCATCATCGATAACAGAGCAAGACAGACTAAAGTTATCCAAAATTCGCGGCTTCCTGAAAGTTTTGAAAATATTTGGCCAGCTCATCCCTGTAAGCAACAGTACATCCTTTGATTCACACCAACTCATCATGAACCAGCCTGTTTTCATAAGTAATTTTATTTTCTGAACAGATAGTATGCAAAATTCATTCAAGAGCATCTTAAAATACTCATAGAGGCAACTGAAAGAAACTCTACAACTGTTGACATATTCACCCAGATCTGATGGCAAAAAGGAACACTAACCACTCACTCAGCTCTGGCAGTACTGATCCCTCAAGGCAGGTATCACACACTGTGCTATGTTTCCCATTGACTTTTGCAGGTATAATAACATCTAACTAAGTCAAGAAGCCTCAACCTACTGCTCTTTAGTTTGACCTCAGTGTCAAGACAATGATGGGTCAAAACGAGGAACCAAGAGGAATTGTTATCAGCAACCCCTGTCTGTCATTCTCTCTAAGGACAGGCTACAAAAATCAAATACCAACAAACAAACATCCTCACACTGCACCTGCCCATTTCCTACCTTTCCTCCCAGACTCCTCTCTTGCAGGTCTCCAGTGCCAGTTTGTCGGGTCCTGTCTCCCAGCACACAGCCAACGTGCTCACCCACCGAGTGCTGTGGCTGGGCAGCCACCTGTGACTGCACTGTGTGTGCCAAAGCGAAAAGGCAGCTCTTACAATCTCAGCTAACCTGTGTTTCCTGGCTCCTTCCCTGCTTTTGGTATCCAGATCTCTTCTCCTTGGCCTTGCTCCTGCAAGTGGAGGATGAGTTTTCACCCTCTGCCTATGAGCTCTGCCACAGGAGGTTCCTGTGTTGTGTGACTCCTATACTGTGCTTTTTGACTCTCCTCTGCCCCAGGTTTGTATGAAATTACCAAGGGTGTTTTTTCCCTTTTGTGGCTGAACGCCACTTCGTTCAGACCAGTGCTCTCTCCAGGGTAGGCTGGCTGCACTCAGGCCAGCTCTGGTCTCGAGGCTTTGTACCCAGGTTAGCACAATGCTGGGGTACTGTTGTCAGCCTTAGAATAAAGCTAATTTCTCTGGGTTTAGCGCTCCACTTAGACCTTTCAGAGTTGAGTTGGCCAGCATGGGGGGTCCTCATAGCATGCCCCTAGACTCACTGTTCCTTGTGAAGGAGCTCAAGGAGTTTCATGAAATAGCACAGAACTGCCTTGGCTGGTCCCACCACTCCCACTTGCTTCAGCTGTAAAAAAGGAGACTGATGTCTTGGTTCTGGGGAATGGCAGAACTGAAAATCTAGCTAAGTTTCAATGCCTGCCAAGAATAAATGTTTCACTAACAGAAATATTTTTCCCTCTTGATCTTCTACAGCATGGCTGTTCTGTGGCAGTCAGGAGCGTGATGAGCTCAGGGCATAAGAGTCCTTTTAAAATCAACACTTATCCACCAAAATTGCGGCTGCTAGGAGTTATATTGGACACAGGAGCCATTTTTAATGTATAGCCCATGACAAACCTGATTTACAGATTAAAATAACACTGTTATGGCATTTATAGAATGTATAAATTTAAAGCTGAACTGTACTAGCCATAAAATCTTGGATACTTTTGTTACAGCTGTGACTAGTAGCAAAACAAAACAGCAGCTAAGCATTGCAATTAATAATCTCCAAGTATAACACATACAAAAAATCAGGGTCCCGTTTGGAACTGTGTTACCAGGTGACATGAACATTGCATTGTGTCATGTCACATCAGACTTCCTTCAGGCAATAGCTCAGAGCTGACATAAACAGATGCAAAAGAAAGCTCAGAACATTTAGTAATATGGATTCAAAGACCACATGGTCTTATTATTCAGATTTAACTATTCTGTACTGTGTATGTATCACAACACTTTCACTTTCCTTTAGCTTGATGCACAGAAAAAATGGTCACTAAGAAATCCTTAAGTGTGTGTATACTACAGTATTTCTCTACTATTTCAAATCAGAACTTATCCTGTGCTCATACACTTTGTTAATTAGCCACCAAGAAGCCAGTTAAAAATCCTTAATTTCTAGGACAATCTGCTCTGCCCTTGGCCTGCAAGCAGATACACCCGACAACTTCCCCTGCTACGGCAGTGAGTTCTGGTACCGAGAAACCCTGCACCAGGGAGGGCTGCCGGGCTGCTCTGCCCTCTGCCTCCCTGCACAAAGGGTCAGGGAAGGCTCTTTACCTCCTGATGGAGAAAACATCCTGGGTGCTGCATCCTTTTGTGCTACAAGAAATGTGACAGTCAACACTATAAATATACAGTTTACGAGAGATATTTTTAAAATATATGCATTTCTTATGAAATGTTTTCTCAAGGTAGGCAAATCAGGACATTTTGCAGCACCAGTTCACTCTCTAGCATGACAGAAGCTTCTCCATTCATTTCCAATAATGGGCATTACTAGGTCAGTAATTCCCATTCCAATTTGAACAAACTCACATTGGAAAACCCAACGCTTGAAAAATGTAAGGAGTCATCGGAGGGAGCAGAACTGCGATGTAGGATCTCAGCCAGGGATAGGGTTTAGTTTCCACTGCCTGCTCCCCTATTAGAGACCAGTAATAATTCTGCATGTACTCCTGTCCATGTCAAGTCTGTGGAGTTAATGAAAAAGTTAGGTGGTGGTACTGAAAATAAAAATCCCCAGAAGAAATTCTCAGGAAAACATGCAAATTGAATTCAGTTAATTGTGGCTGCTATGATGATTATATTTAATTTGCAACATCTTTTGATTTTATATGGTGTGGGATAGCATTGGCACCACACTACTCACTGCTCGTGAGAGAACACAACAGTCTGACATTTCACACTGAGTAAATAAGTATCCTGCTCACCTTGTTCACTCAAGTAGTAACCACTGGCATGTATGCAAAAATCACCTTCCGTTCCTCACTCTTCCACAGCAGGATGCATAGATCACCATCCCCATTTAGCAACTAGGGAACCTGAAGCCCAGGTTTAAACATTGCTGAAGTAGCAGAGATGAGAATAATTACTGTCATGGTCCTACACAATTTCCACCCAGGTCAGAAAAGTGAGAGCTCTGTAGTGAAGTCCTTGCCCCACAAAAATCAATAGCTAAACTCACTCCTTACCCCTGTTCCTATTCACTGAACCATAATAATGACAAGGGAGCTATTTGCATGTTTAAAGAAGCAGAACTGAGTGCACATAGACTCCTTATAATTAGTTTCACAGCAGCTGACTGTAAAGACACGTAATTTGGGTTCAAATAATACATACTTTTAAAAAATCCTTAAATGTACCTCTTTCTGCTTTCTGGCTCTGAAACCATAAAAACCAGCACAGTGTGGCTGAAAAGTGTTCAGTGCAAAAAGGTAGAATACTGGGCTTTGGATGAACATATTGTGAGTCTGAAAGCTGGATAATCAATTAGCATCCTACTGGAAACCTGACAGCCTGTCGTGACCCATTAGGAGGTATTCTGTGCTCTCAATAGCTGTGGCTATAGGGACCATTTACACAGTTACCAGGTAAGGCCCTACAAAGCAGAATATGATAAGGTCAGCTCTTTGTTTTATTTCTAAGTGCTTTTCCAAGATGTTTTTCTCTCTGGTGGAATGAACATGGCAGCACAGCTAAAAATGGCAACACTGTATTTCAGGTAAGTGGGTTAAAAAGTCATTCTCACTGGGAAATGAACTCATGACCTTTTCAACGAAAGGTAAAGCTCAAGTCGTAAAAGTTTGCATGTAAGATGCACTAAATATATCATTGAGTAATAGCTCAAGAGGGCAGTAACAACATAGCCTGTCTAACAGCTCATGCTAATGCAAACATAATGTGCCACGTAAAATGAGATTAATCGAGTTCTCCTACTGAAAAACTGTCAGCCTGTCGTGACCCATTAGGAGATATTCTGTGCTCTCAATATGTGTGGCTACAGGGACCATCTATGAACTGACAAATTTGGGTGACTGGTAATACTACACCAGGACAAAAATAAAGTCTAAGATGAGCATCTTATTTCTGGTCCTTTTCAGCACTCTGTATATAGACATTTCCCTTTCATTCACACTCTTTAACGTATGTACATAGTGTGCACACATACATGTACCTTCTGTTAATTGCAACATAATGCATTAACTATGCAGTTAAAGCAGAAACCTTTTCTAGTTCCTAGAGCCATTGCTTTTTTTTTTTTTTATGATTGGAGGTTCATAAGCTCAGTTTTCAGCAAGGAAGCACAATTAGAACTAGTAAGTACCTTCAAACCATACCAAATTCCCTTCACAAAAACAGAGAAAACAACATAGTTCAGATTATAATTTAAAGTCAGAGACTAGTAAATAAGATTTAACGGCAATATCAGCACTCTTTGATGAGGGCAACCTCAAGTCGCTATCTCATCTCTTCTATAAATTGGAATCCACTCTGATTAGACTTCACTTGGCATTCTGCTGTGCATTAGTCAGTTAATGCAGTGCTTATACCAGCTACACTTAATGAGGCAGCAGGCATGCCTTCATTTTTAAGCAAAAGCTTATCTACATGTCTATAGCTGATTTTCTAAGTGAGACAGCAGATCTCCAGACCCTATTTGCTTTCATCTCAATGTTTGAAAATATTGTACCCTGCAGTGGAAGGTACAATATTGCTTCCTAAAAGCCAGGCTGCCACATGGAATGTGCTAGATTTAAAAAACAAAATAAAACACAACACAACCCCCCCTCCCCATGACTTCCACAGAGTAATAGTTTTAGGTATCTTGGTTCTTTCTCTGCTGTGTTTATGAAGGCAATGTTTTTCCTCCTTGTGCATATCACAGTGTGATTACTTTATTAGGGATTTACCGGATGAAGTAACTAAATGAACACTACAAATTTTAAACAATAGTTTCACTTATCGATGTACTAAAGTAAAGCATGCTTCAGTGAATTAGAAGTTCTTGAGCTAGTTGATTTTATGGTCCTACATAACTCCAGTCCATCAAAAAATACTGGGAGACTAACTCATCTCTCCTCTGCCACTGCAGCTATTTATCCAAGTACGGGGCCAGTATCAAAGGCTACCAGATTAGAATAAGAGCCCTATGGATTTATTTCAGTAAGATTACAAGGCATACTGTTATGATGAGTTGGTATCTGTAAGTTGATGGAGGCTGGCCCATCCAGCCTTAATTATAATTACCTTTTTTTATCCCAAAGACTCCACAAATCATTAATATTTTTATTAAAACCCACATCACCCACTCAATTAAAAATGTTGGCAATATAGATGCATTTTTATAGTATATTTATCTTTATCTTTCCTGACAGAAATGTGTAAACTGGTCTTAATGCAACAAATCACATAAAAGATTGCTTAGGATACACACATTTCCAAAAGTACTGTTGTGGCAGCTTAAGGGGATATTTATCAGTGGAACAAATTCCTGGCTGGGTTTGGAGCCCCTTTTGGGTTTATGTCATATCTGGTTAACTTGATACTAGTTTGCACATATGCATCATGAATTACAGGCACACCTTCCACTGCTGATCAGAAATACTTTATTTTAGCAATGAAAATTTAAAAATATTTAGAAGTTATACTTCATTCTTGGACATGATGTTTGAAAGCAGGCAATGTTGCCTACTGTCAGATAAAACTAACTGCTAGAAAATAACTTATCATATGCATTCTTCTTTCAGTCTCAACTATGATAGCTGGTATAGTTTAATCTAGTGATGAGATGTTAAGCTTGCTCAGTGATTATGTTACTTACATGGGTATAGCACAAAAGTAATAATGACAAGTCAGTAAATGTTGCCATGAACCAAGAACTTTGATAGGTTGCACTATTCCACCAAGCTATTCTTGACATAAAATGTTTTTAGAAGCCAAATTAGCTGGTAGGTAGTTATCAACAGCAAATCTCAGAGAATACCAAATATTTACATCCTCATATGCACAAGTACAATCTGAAGCATGATAGAACTATAGAGAGTTTCATTTACAGCAGCAGCAGAGATAGCAGTATGAACAAAGTCAGGCATGGCTGATGGGTTTGGAGTACCGCCCTACATCTTTCTTTTATCTTTACTGTCCCAAATCGTTACAGTAGAGTTAAGGCTCGCTTGTGTGCCACAAGTTCTCACAGAGTCATGTACATCTAACTTTGAATCTTGTACATTAGGCAATAAAGAATAAGCATTCTTAAGATTTCTTAACTGTTCCTTGTTACTTAAATCTGTATCACAACCTTTAGCATGAGACTATGGAATTAATAAACATTTACCATTTAGCTTGAATACTACAGAATAAAGTCTAACATCTCTTTACTAAACCAAACCTCAGCTGCAGATAGTGAGAACTACATATACTCAAATAGCCTGCTCCCTTCACATCACCCTGGATGCACAGGCTGTTATCCTCCCATCAGACTCACCCTGTCTTCTACCTTTCCTTTTGCTAAGTCCAAGATAAACCATTCTCCAGCATGGTCTTATTCTGCTGCCAGTATCCTGGTGAAAAAAATCCTATGCACCTCTACTGACACCATGGACTCAGTCTTGAAGTGTATTCTTTCAAGACAGGAATACCTCAGTCTTCATATTCTGGTCACACCACTCCCAACCAGCTACACAAAACCCTGGACTGTGTGCAGATAATGCAGGCATCCAAGACAACGTATGCAATGGTTATCATGCTGTTTCCTTCTCTGTAATTTTTGACACTTCATTTATTGACCAGTTTTTGGGGAGTCTGGTCACTTTAGGGAATGTCAGAGAGTGTACAGCCAAGGGAGTCAGTTTATACCTTAACTGAACTGAACCACAGAAAAGAAAAATTGAGGTTAGAAGGGACCACTGCAGATCATTATCTAGTCCAAACTCTGTTTCAAAACAAATCTAACTTCAAAGTTGGATCATGTTTCTCAAGGATTTGTCCAGCTGTGTTTCAAAAATCTCCAAGCAGAGAGATCCTACAGCCTCTCTAGGCAGCCTGCTCCCTGCTGCACTGCTCTCACTGTGAAAAATTATTTCCTTATGTCCAAAACTTCCCTTGTTGCAACCTGTGTTTATAGCTTCTCGTCTTTTCACTGTGCACTTCTGAGAAGGATCTGCCCCCATCTTTTCTGTAACCTCTTTATGTAGTGAAAGATTGATTATATCCCCCTGAGCCTTCTATTCTCCAGGTTAAACAAACCTTGCTCCCTCACAGGTTGTGTGTTCCAGCCTCTATCTCAGTGGCTCTCAACTGGGGACTCTGCTGTCCTCAGGCACCCCAAAACTAGCTGCAATATTCCAGATACAGTCTCAGAAATGCCAAGTAGTAGGGAAAGATCAGTTCCCTTGTCCTGCTTGCTCTCCAGCCAGCTGTCCTGCTGTTTCAGCAAGGCAAGAGCATTACATCATGACCTTAAGCCTACATTAGCAATATTTTTGGGCAGTTTATATTGATAAAGTGTTGTTTATATGGAAACCAAGAATTTTCTGTAATCATATATATTTCATCCATTATTCTCTTACCTTACCATTCTCCCTGTAAACTCTAATTATTGTGATATTTTGGCAGGACTATTTTGTGGGCAGTTCTTCCCCAATTCAGCTAAAGCAATGTGATGAGAAGCAGAATAAATTGCAATATGCTAACATTTTAAATGTGCTTTTGAAGAGGCCTTTGGGCACAGATGTTCCATAAAACTGCATTTATTATTATAATAATCTGTTGAAGAGTGCAGCTGTTTATTCAGGGGTCTGACTATTGAAGACTCCCTAAATCTAATGATTCTGAGTCTGCCCCTCTCACTGCACTTCCAACATTAATAAGAAATACAAATTTGAAAAATCTGTATATACCAATGCACTTTAGAGCACCACGGAATAAACACAGACTTACAGTATAAATGCTGCTAGAAGAAATCTTTCAGATGGAATCCCTTCAAAATACAAGTGATGACAAAAAAAAGGGTTCTAAGGAAAAGACCCAAACCCACAGTGCAAAGGTACTACTTGAGTTTAACACCTAACCCACAGAAGTACATTAATAGTAGATGCCTGCAAGTACTCTGGCTTGTAACATAACTGGTACATATGGCCAAAAGACTGGTTCATCAGCTTTCCTCAAGACATGTTGGAAATGCAATTGTAATGCTACATGATTTTTGGACAATGTTATTCATCATGATTTCCTGATACTAAGTTTGGAGAAGGGAACAATAACCTGAACATCTTAAATGTGCAAAAATCCATGATAAAACCATAAATGTCACAATTTTTTTTTTCTTAGATAATGCAACAACTCCTTGCTCAAACAACTTCAGAACTGGATTACTAATCTCATCTAGGATGCCATGATTGAACCATTTTCTGTCAGTCAATGCAGAGATAAGAGACTGCAGAGCAGGTAGAAAAATAAAATATTTTAAAGCTGTAAATTATTCTCATCTGAACCCACAATTATTTTGCCTGACTATAATTGTATCTTCTGATTTTGTCCCCTGGAAAGCAGAGTGGAATCCAGAGCCTTCCTGTCTTTGCTGTATGGATTCCACAGCGAGAGCTTCCTTGGAAAGCTTTTCCTTATGTGCTCGGCTCACCCCCAGTGATGAGCACTGGGAGCCCTCAGAGCACCTGGCTCTTTAAACAGATGTTGGCACGTAAGTCTGTGGGTTGCCTGCTTCAGATAAGCTTGTGAACAACCCCAATCACAATAATTATTCACCTTTATCAGCCTCAACAGGGTTCAAACTGGCATCTATTTAATCATACCGTATTTGCCACTGTTTTCAGGTGCAACCTCAGGAGTCTCCAGAAGAAACTGCCTGTAGCTCCACAAACCTCTTTCTGAGCCTGTTCTTTCATAATATTGTCATATTCTCAGCCCTTCCTGAAAAATCCAGATTTTCTATATCCACTCAGTAATGAAAATGTGTTATTCTTAAGAGATATGAAATTCATATGCTATAATAATTCCAAAAAATATTTTATTCCACTGTGGAAAAGCACTATTAGTAAACTCTGCAGTCTGCAGGTCCATTGAGTGACTAAAATACTGCTGAAACCCTTTGCCTATTCCTCTGCATTTTTGCAAAGAAATCTAACTGAAAACTATTACTTTTTTCACTTCACTATTTTAATATTAAATGCTCTAATTTCCTAAACAATACATGAAAAAATATTTGAATTATTTTTTTGCTGGTGATCATTACAAAGAAAACTCCTCTTGTAAATGGGAAAGGGTTCATGTTGTCTCATACCAAGACCTAACAATTCCCAAGCCTTGTGCTTTCAGGGTTACAGTCCTGAATCTACCCTAGTAAAATTCTCTGTAGAAACGCTTATGGGTGTAAGCTGGAACACAGGAGGTTCTGCTTAAATTTGAGAAGGAACTTCTTTACTGTGAGGGTGCCAGAGCACTGGAACAGGCTGCCCAGGGAGGTTTTGGAGTCTCCTTCTCTGGAGACATTCAAAACCCACCTGGATGCCTTCCTGTGTGATCTCATGTAGGTGTTCCTGCTCTGGCAGGGGAATTGGACTGGATGATCTTTTGAGGTCCCTTCCAATCCCTGACATTCTGTGATTCTGTGATTCATCCTTGGTCTTCACAACTAGGTCCATGTTATGTTACAACTGGAAAACAGATGGCAGTGGGTTTTAGAGAGTCTGTGCTCTGTGTCCTCAGGGCCACTGAGGATGTGGGGCTGTCCTAGTAGTGAGGCTCGCAGGAGGTCCTGCTGCCTCAAGAGGCTGATCCATGTCTTGCAGGCAGAGGAAAACCCTTCAGAGGATCAGTGAGACTGCCATGGCTCAGTCACTACCAGTACTACTGGAAACAGACGGTATGACTAACAACCAAGTGTTACTCACATGTACCACTGCCTTAGCTGCCTGCCATGTGTGCACATTCCCCAGGATATTCATACACTTCAAGAGGCCAGAAAAATAAATGAAGTTAGTCCAGGCAGAGGTGTTTCTGGCTACAGTATGTATTCTGTGACAATAAAAGATGCAGAAACCAGCAGTCCTCTCAGCAGAGCACCAGCTGGCTCCACATGCTGCCATAATAAGCTCTGCTCTAAAAACCTGGGCTTCCATATCTTGTGTACCAAGTACAAAATCATTAACTGGTCTACAAACTGCCTACAACCATATCTGTGCTTCTGAGTTACCACACAGTTTACGGATGCAGATGGCTTAAATCTCAACTAACTCTCCCTCTACAATATTTTATACTCTTTTAGTGGGAGCAACATGCCAGGCGTGGTTATGTAGTGTAAAACTATACTTAGCATAAGGTCTGATGCCAGAGTAGATTACAAGTGGAAGGGAGAGCTGAAGTAGTAAAAGTGGGTGCAGTGACATGCATCTCTTCTTCTTCTAGTACATAAATTCATCACATTTTCCCTAAGTCATTAATTGACTCGTTGTTCACCAGCCATGGAGCTCATTTGCTTTTGGAACATCAGCAGAGAAAGAAGGCTGCTGTTAAAGGACTACCAAGTGTGAGTGAGCAATGGTTTCTAAGCACTCAGCAAAGGAACATAATTTTTTACCGGAACAGTTGAAGGCACCTCTTCCCTCAAACTCCTGTCTTCCTGCCAAATTTAAGCTTCCTAGCCTGAGCGCTGTGGCTTTTGAGTTGGTTCAATAACCGTCATGTGCAATTTTTATAATGGGAAAAGTGACCTTTTTGCTTCATCTCATTCTCATTCTCAAAAACAACGAACCAATTTTTGCTCAAGCTTTATTAAAATTAATTTTTAAACCTAATAAAAAAGTCACCAAGGATGGGAAATCTTTGCTTGAAAGTGAAAGACCCAAAAAATATAAGCAGCTGCTCAAATAACCCCTGAGCGGAAATGGCCTTGCTCTCAGGAGGTTGGTATTTAAGCTGGCATGTGATTTTAAGCACTTGAGTAATCCCTAAGAAGCAAAAAAAAAAAAAAAATCCTATGCTGCATGTTACATGTAAGTAGAAAATCTTGCTAACCCTAGGACTTTGGACTGTAAACACAAGCCAAAACCAAATAACTTCTATATTAACGCTTAAAGTTAGACACTCATTCAAGAGCTTGGAGTAGACACAACCTAATGCTGTTTTTAAATTGGTACAGTATTTCACAGAGTACTACAGTAATATATTCTGCTGTATACAGTGTGATGTTAATTTTTATGCCTTACAGTAGAATGTGCAGTGAAGTCGAATTACAATTGCTGTGGGAATCATAACACTGGAAAACATGTCTAAATCTCAGCTTTAAGGCTGTGCTAACATATCTTTTACATTTAATTTCCTTTAGGAAAAAAAAAAAAGAAAAAGAAAAAGGAACAATTGACTGTTGTTGACTTTGCCAGCAAAAAGAACCAAGTTGTCCCAGTATGGGATCCCCAGATCTCTGCCACATTCCCACTTGCTCTCTTACCAGCTTGTTCTTAGCAAATACAGAGACACACCAATGAAGTCTGCTCTGTGATACCTTCATGAGGCCTCATGAAATATTAAATTACTGGAAAGGGGGAACAAGGATGGGCAAAATCTGTTATTCTTCACACATAGCCTCAAGGTTGTTCTGGATTCACAGTCCAGAAAAGAAATGATGTGAGGCAAAGTTATTACCAGGAAGTAATCAGGGACAACTCAGGGCCCTTCCATGGAAGAATCACAGCAGAGAGGCACTTAAAACAAGGTGAACAAAGGAGAGAGAGTAGCAAAGCTGACATTTCCACTGAAAAAGAGTCCTTATCGTTCCTCATGTGATACAGGAGCAAGGTGCAATAAAGACTCTTTACAGCCAAAATATCATTTTGTTGACTACTGACCTCCTGTCTTCTTTGCATTTTGGAAGTGATTTCAACTGACTTTTGGGTGCTCTCTTTTACTTGCTTTTTCTTTCTTCTTAGACTTTGCAAAGGGTCTTGTAAACCTGTTCTTTTATTGGATTCCTGGATATTTTAGCAGAGTGTTACCAGGATCAGAACTCTGAGAGTTTTATAACTGTGGATGTTTCTTTTTTATAAATTATATACAGAAATTATAGTTTGGGGTTTTTTTCCCCTCATAGGGATAAAAGTGCATAGAAAGAAAAGAATACTAAGATTGAAATGGGGAAATCACTAGGTTAGAAAAAGGAAAGTAACACTGTGCTCTTAGTACCTAAAACCAGCATTCCCAATCCATATAGGTGCTGTGAAAGATAGTGCTAAGAAGAGTCAGAAACAGGGGGAATGAGTGGGACAGGTCATCAAATTTCCATCATTTGGACTCCATCTCTCTGAACTCTTTCATGACATTGAATCAGAACAGCATGAAACAGAAAGAGATGAGCAGGTTCACATGGTCTGAAAACCAGAAGATTTTCCTGGTCTGAAACACCAGGAGGATTATATAATTCCTGCTTTTTTAACCTGATGTCTCCTTATGGGAACCTGACCGGTGTAGTCAAGCAATTGTGCCTTTATGTACGTGGATACATATGCACAGATGCTATGTATGTCTTCTTTCCAAAAAACATCTGTGAAAATCTTACAGCTTCTAAAAATATATACATGTTTTTGCAGCTTGGTATTCTTTATAGCATTTGCCATCTTTCATTTATAAGTTTCTTCCCCCTCCAAAAAACCTGTGTTGTTTTGAAAAAAAGGCATGTGTTATCAGGGGTGGTCTGTCTCCTAAAGAGCCACAGGGCTTGGGGCCAGCAAGCAGTTTTCAATTATCAGGTCCAGGTGGGAAGTGGTCAGGTGGTTTCTATAAAGGCTGAGAGACTGCATGTGGAGTAGGAGGTTTCTGTGAAGCCTGTTTTGGCTGAGGGGCAAAAAGGGCTGAAAATAGATTTAACTAAGTTTGAAAAATAGTGTGACTCCTGAAGGTGTGGTGTTAGATGTTGTTGGGCTAGGGGCCTGCCCACAGGCTTTAGACTATGGGGACCTATGTGTACTACCAACAAGTCCATTAGACTTGTTTGCATTATTTCAAACTTCTGGCCACACCAGAAAACCAACCAAACACCTTTCCCTCCCAAAAAACCCAAAACGAAGCAAGAGCACGAAGAAAGCAATCAAACCCCAAAGAACCCACCATGCACGCATTTAAAATTCTGGCTAATGTACACACAGGAAAAAAAATAAGTAAGGAGTCATCCAAAAAGACTTTTGTGTCATAGATTGCTCCTGAATGAAGGCCTAATGGTGGAAGCATCAGTGCAAACTGTTTTCTATTTCCAGCATGCATTTATGATAAACATTCTGCTTAATTTCCTGTTCTTTTGCTGGCAGAAAGGGATAGATTCCCCCTCTTCTATACTTAGGCTTCTTCATGATGTCTGGGCTGCACTGCCCATGTGCTCAGTCCCTTCCTGGGAAGCTGAGGATAGGAGGTGGAACAATTATTCTTACACAATAACTATTTTTCCTTTATCTCTTCTGATGGGGGGAAAAATGTACCAAACTACTGGCCACATCTGCAGTGCACCAATTAGAGATAGAGAGGACAGGTATTCAGTCTCCAGGGATGGTTCAAGGTTAGAGAAAATTACCCACTTTTAGCAGATAACAGAATCCTAACTATCTGCCTTAGCCTGGGATTGACTGTTCACTATCTCAGCTGATAGTAGGTACAATATTTCATCCAAAGACAGGCGTATTTGCCACTAGGTAATATTATTGTGCAGACTTTCAGTCACATTGGCCCAGGAATTGATGTAACATGAAGGGAAGTGACAGAAGGCAATCAACAACACAACGAGATATGAAAAGCCTAAAGAAGAACTTATGTCCTCAAGAACAGGACACTCACTATCCAGTCACATACCAAGTTTTGAGTTGCAAAGAGCTATCAGAAGATACAATGTAAATCAATATATGCCCACTTTATTCAGAAAATGATGGATAATGTAGCAGGCTAGCTTGATTTACCTTACTTTGCAAATTGATTTCCTACACTTTTTTGAAAAACTTCACTAATCAGTTTCAGATCAAACCAGATGGGAGCACAGAGGGAACTTCCAGCTCCACCTGCACTGTGGAGACCCCACAGCTACGCTCTCAGGACAGCTCCCAGAGCATGGTGCAGAGCTGTACTGTGCAGGGCTGTGCCACACCATGCAGCCTGTGGCAGGCTGTGTGTACCCACACACACTGCCTCAGACCATCTCTGAGTGCCTCAGGTCCAGCACCAGCTGTGCCCTGGGCTAGTCCCCTGGGGAAAAGTTAGAGAAGCCCAAAGGCAGCACCAGCACTAGCAAGATGTTAGCATTTAAATGACTGTTGCCTTCAGATTCACCTTTGGGAAGCCCTGGCACTGGGATGACAGTACTACGGAGGAGTTTGGATATACCGATGAGCTGGAATTGCAAGACGTGAACTTTCTTCTCTTTATTGCTCAAAGAAATGACTGCAATGCAGGCAGATCTGAGCAAGAGACAACCCGCAGGCTACTCTCTCCCCTCCTGCCCACCCCGACAAACCCATCCCACTGCCATTAGCTTCTCACAGCACTATGTTGTGACCTCATGTGCAAAATATCATGTCTGGCCAGTGACACTACACAGGACAGCAGGGCTGGTGCGGCACAGCAGCTCTTGGGAAAGGGCAGCGGGCCAAGTGTGCCCCGAGGCTCTGCCTGCCACATCCCACCTGCGCCCACTGGCACGGGGCAGCTAAAGGGAGCTGGTGGCTGCGAGGCAGCTCTCTAATAGCTCAGCCCATTTCTATGGCTTCTGTGTAGCTGGTGTCCTCAGCTGAGACTGTTCTTGCTACTCTAGCCCTGTCTTTTTATTTTTACATGGGGGCAGGGTTGAACAAACTGTTGATAGTCCTCCTCCGTGTGGTGCAGGCCAGCTGATCTATGTCAAAGTTTTTTTGGTCAAAGCTACTTTAAGACACAAAATTACAAGACTTGATACGTCAAACTGTGATTTTATGCTTGGAAAATGTTCTCGAATATGAACAGTACTTTTCTGTGGTGTATATTCACGGGAGCTACACACAGTCTCTTCTATCCCAGTATTGTAGCAACAAACATAATTACTGCACAGTCTTTTAACCAACAAATCCCTTAAACAGCTTGTGAAAGAGGGTGCAGAAGGAAACAGATTTCAAAGGACATGGAAAGTATTTCCTATGTGAGGATTTTAAAGGGAAAGCAGCTGTAAGAACGAAGATATTCAGGAAGAAGATCAGATCTGTTAAAATACTTAGATACTCTTCCGTGTTTATACTCAGAGCAGCACTTTACAAAATACATGCAAACCAAACTCAGGTTCATTTGTCTCATTTCAATCTTGGCTGTTCTTTTGGATGACTAGTATAATATAGCTGTAGAGTAAAACAGTTTAAAGCCTGAGCTCTTGAAACATATGAGGATAATACTTCTCCATTTTAAAATACAGATGGATTATTTCCACAGATGATTTGCAGATGTAACATTTTGCTATTTAAAGACTAGAGTTTTTTTCAATGCTTTTGGAAGACTAGTAGAAATTCTTGTTTGTGGCAGCAGTTAAACTGAAATGGTAGAGCTGTTCCATTAGTACCCATAGCACCCATTACATTTTTGCTCTTTGTTTCAGGTTTCCCTTTTTTTGTCTTTGCCTTTTCTCTATCTCACACTTGGCTCTTTTCTGCCTGTGTCCATAGCAGCACCCACTGGTAGATTGCAATGATGCTGAGATGGACTTCGGCCAGGGAAGGAACAGAATCTGTGAGCAACAGGCAACACAGTTCAAGGTTATTCTGGGCTTTTTCCCTCAAGCACCATATCCTTCTAAGAGGCAGTACCTAACTATTCTTTCAGTTCTGATAATCTTGGTGAAGTGAGACTCATTCTGGTTTTCGTTTTAGCTAATGTGTCAGCGTGAGGCCAATAAAAAACAGCTAAGCAATGAAAGTTTATTGTGACATGTGCTAACAGGTACAACATTTAATGCAGGACATTTGAGTTGCCTTCAAATGCTCCTAGGAGCATTTAAAAAATGCTATTGTATATAGTAGAGAAGGTGCCTTGAAAGTATTTATATTTCTTATTATTTCTGTCTTTGGGAAGACACAATGTGCTGGGCAATTGTTGCTTATTAAAAGATCTAATCCTACCTTAAGACTCACAAGCAAGAGATTAGTGTGTAGACAAGTGTATAGAGAAAAAATACAAAGACAATATGATGCATTGATAACTGTTTATGGACTTCATGCATTGCTACTGATAAAAACGTTTAAACATTGCTAAGTCAAAGCTTTAAAGAAAATCTGGGATCATTAAAATAAAATTGCCTGCGTGGCTGAGTTGAAGAATTTATATATCCCTGTTGTGATCATTTTGTCTAAAAGCACAAAAATATTTGGGATAGGAGTGGATGGAGTAGGTAAGAGGTGGATGTATGTTGAGGTCATTATTGGAAGATGGCAGGCATAGATGAAAGGATACAGAATAAAAGGCAAAAGTAAATTAATACAGAGCGATTTTGTGGGACACACTAGAAGCAGTATGTGTGTAGAACTGTACAGCTTAGATGTATAGTACTAACACATTTGGGGGCATGTGGGCTTTGAAAAATATAAGGACTAAAGGAATTGAGTGTGCTGTCACACCAAGGAGTGGAATAGAGCCAAAGAAAGGATCATTTGAGGTGAAATAACAAGCAAAGCTTACTGACTGTGCCATTTATTTGCTTCACGTATTTCCTTCTAGATAAAGCCATCCATTTACAGTTGGTATGTGTCCAAAAAAAAATTTGTGAATCTCACAGATTAATTATTAAATCCTTCCTTATTCATTCAATGTGTCATAATTACCAATATTGTCCTACTTGAAAAAAATCAAAACAAAAGAACCACCACCTTCACTTACTCCTTTTCCAAAAAACCAAAAAAACTCAGAAAAAGAAATCTTGACTATGACACATTCCATAAAGGTCAACTAACTGGAAATCTCTCAGATAAAAAGAAACAACTATCCCCAGACAAAATGTGGTTTTTAATTACTGCAAAATCTCCCCCCTTCAATCACTTAGGATAATTAGTCCCGAGTATCAAAAATCACCTCAAATTTCTCTCCTTGAAACACCATGGAGAGAAAAAAAATCTTATCTTGGGTAGTTGGACCTTGGATTGACAGATGGAGAACCTAGAGAGGAACCAAGAGAGGAGGTTGAAATGAGGACCACCTGAAGTGGGTGCTGTACTTACACACAACAGATTTTTTACTATGAAATATCCAGTTTAATATACAAAGCTGTGAGCACAGAGGAAAAAAAAAAACAGTTAGCCACACAAAGAGTTATCAATTTCTTTAAATATTTATAGTTGGAAAATTGAAATCTACAGACATTAAAGCCCAAACCTGATAATAAGCCTAACCCAGTTCAGACTTGGGACATTTTTCAAAGTTATAAAAGTTAACCACAAGCTCGCTATCAACTACGGGCTCAGCTCATTTCTTGCTTTGTCCCAAATCACTATTTTAACCACTGCCTGTGTAATGCTGTAAGAGTGACAGCAAGCTTCCTTGTAACTGCTAGGAACCTTGACACTTCTGCAGAGAGACAGAAAAGGGTAACTCTTACAAAAAAATAAAAAATTGTATGAATAAATTTGCAACTAAGCTATGCCATCACAGAAACCAAACTTTTAAAGTGATGTGACCAAAGGCTGCAAATAATGATAGAGAGAAAAATTGTGAAGTTGCTATGGTAACTATTAACAATTCAGACAGGCTGTTGATATAAGATCTTATTAAATATGTCAAACCAAACATTTTATTTATAATTTAAAACTCTAACATTGACATTTTACAGTTAAGAGAAATTAAAAAGAAATTCAAGATGTAACTTAATAAAGACTTGAGTGTTAGGGCTGAGACACTTTCATTCTACCTTGTCACTCTGCACATTCTAAAACACATTCATAAAACCTTTCATGCTAAAATTTTTAATACTTGGCCGTATCCTGGAGAAAGGCAGAAGCAAAAACATTTGGCTTCTTTTGGATTATCTTCTTTGGGAGAGGGATAAATGGGAACATCTTGATTTTTAGCCCCTGACATAATCACTTTAGTGTTTAAAGATCACATTGTGATTGTGCTCTATATATTGCTGTCCTTACTTGGAATAAGTTAGAGCTGCTCCATTGTTCTCGCATCAGTGAATCTAGTTAACTTTACAGATGAAACAGCAGAAACTTTCCCAGAAAAACAAACCTTTTTAAGCCCCCAGTTCTGCAAAGCACTTAAATCTTCACCAGGATTACTCATGTGCTTGAAATTAGGCATGAGATTAATTTACAATGTGGTCTAATTTATTCTGTGGTGCAATTGCAATCCTAAAAAGAACATTAGTGCATTCGTGTTGTGTTACAGAACCAAGATCCTTCCCTGCTGGCGACCACGTTGGAGTGGGAAGAACTGTAGGTTCCTGGGCTTGACAGAGAGCGTACTGAAGAATCCCAGATCCCACACAGCTTTGTTGACAGACAGCCTCTGAGGCTATACCCTTAACTGCCAGCCTTGTTACCCAGACCCATCCTTGGGCACCTTCATCCCCAGAATGACACCTATACCTTGGCTGTGAGAATGCATACGGGTCTAAGGGGCTGTAGCTACCTACAAGTACCAGCTGACATTGAGGCCCATCTTGTGGCCAGCTCATCACATGGTTGTGAAGAGTCAAATGTGCAGTGGTAGATCGTTCACAAAGCCCTGGGTGCTGCCACAGCCGTATAATACTAATTTTATGGATAACTGAAAGTTACAAAAGGTTCTGGCCCTTTCACTTAAAAGGTGGAGTAAGAGCAACTATTGCGCAGTAGGTTGAGTCACTGTGTGATCTTGCAGCAAGAGGCCTGCTGTAATGTACATTCCCAAGAAGGCAGAACTTGCCATCACTTGAGATCTTACTACTTGCTCTGCAAATTTCTGCAATTGTCAAGTAATAATGCTGAAATGGCACTGATCTATTTATAAAATTACTTTTTCCTGTACAGAAATCCTGTAACATAGCTATACTGTGTGGACCCACTTGATGATACTTATCTAAATATCATGATGCATTAGCTGTTTTTACCTCACATTCCAAATAAATTATCTGTAATTTTATTGTGAATCATCTTTTTTTGAGCAAGATGTATTAGTGTAGAGTTTGGATTTCTGTTTGGTGAAATATGCATTTTTCAAATGTCAAACTGTACTTTGCTTTGAGCCTCAGAGTGGGCACCATGTGACCCTGTTTCCACGGGCAAGGCTAGCTTCAGAGATTTCCACCTCTCCCTCTCCTGAACCACCATGCAGTCATGCCCTTGGTCTTGCAATTTCCATTCTTTCAGAAATTCTACAAATACATCTGCTTCTGGAGTCACCCAGTAACCCGAGTTTAAAATAAAAATGCACTGGAATAACTCTCAAATGGAAGCCTGCTCTAACCATCAGGACACTTCAGATTTCCTCGTAGAACAAATTACGTAAAAAATGGGCTCCCAAATGAATCTATGTTTGTTTTCCTTGATGACCATTTAAAGTATAGCCATTAATTCCCTGTCCAATGAAAATTCAGTGATTGCATATTGCATGCAAAGTTTCTGGCTATTGTTTAGTGCATACATATGGCAGGCTAACACGTGCTTCTATTCATACAATTATGTGCAAGTGCTGTTAAATCTCTAGCAATCAAATAGCCTACATTTAATATTTCTAATTAGCTTATTTAGCAATTGTGATGGAAACATAGTAACACATTTAATGGTGTTCTCTCAGATATCCTTAAAAATAAGGAAAGTCACTAGAGGGTTGTCCTACTGCGGGTGTTTTTTCAGCCTAGTCAGTACACATCACTTTAATGTGACTGTGATCATACCTCCATTGTGCCTGCCAATCCCAGTTAACACAATCACCCATCCTAGGGCTGAATTCATTGCTGCATGTGCAGCTTACTGGGACATGAAGTAGAAGTCTTGTAGTCTACAGGCCTCTAAAAAGAAGCCATGCCTCTGGGAACTGCTCTCAATTTTTCTCAGCTGTGAAATGTCTATGTTGCAAGACATGTATGCTCCTGTCACTTATTTTTTCTTACAGCAGGCTGAATATTTCCCTTTTTTGATGACTCCAATATCATGAGTGAAATATCAAGATGAGCAGAAATATATTCAACGTGATAGCCTTGCTGTTAATCTTAAAGTTACCATTGAGCCTTGAAAACTAGGGCAGATCTGCTTATCACTAAAAACATTTGGTTTGCACCTGCACAATGAGTTATTACATCTGCAAATGAAATGGCATCAGGCTTTTTTTTCTAAAAATTGATGTGTATGCCATGTTATATTTTTCAGCACACAGCTAGTGTTGTGTCACCTATGTTGTATCATATACATATACTGTAATTCATAGGTGATGTGCCTACACCGCATAGCACCAGCTTTCCTCTCCCAGCATCAAGCAGTCTTACTTTTGGTGAGTAGGGCAGCAGTAAGTCACTTTTACTGTACAAGACCTCTTTTGGCAAAGAGATAGCACCAAGAATTTCAGCAGCAACAATCGAAAGGCTGTGCATTGTGCAAAGATATGCAATATCTTTTTGTATCTCTAGGGACTTTCCCTAGATTCTGTGGCAGACAGAGTGCAAAGAGATTGCTCGTAGCTCTTTTGTTCCTTCATCTTTTCTCACCAATTTTCATTTAGAATCAAACACTTTTGCTGAAGGCAAAAGGTATATTTTCTGGCTCCATGTCCCAGAATTTCTGTAAATTGCTCTTGCACATGTCTGCAGCTGACATACGAAATATGCAAACTGTTCTCCTGATTTATGCTTTATGCTCTGTATGGAGCCAGTATAATTGTGAAAAAAAGTACTTCTCCTTGAAGTTCAGAAAGTCATACACACTGTTTGAAAATTATTCCACAGGTTCTTACTGCTGCCCCCACTGGAACAGTCCATTTCCAGCGTGTATCTTGTAAGAAAAACTGAAAAGAAACATTTTTTTTTTTCAACATCCCTCGTCTTAAATCTTAGCATTAGAGAAGACTCCCTGTTCCCATCACTGCATTTGGTAATAGAGAGCATTTAGGAAATAAGTTTAGGAAATTCATTAAAGGACACTTTTCCAAATGCAACCAAACTTTTAACTACAAAACTCTGGGCCAAATCATCACAAGAGCTCACCTCCCAGTTGGCACAAGATTAAGGACAGACTTTTCAAAGCATTTAGCCACTTGAAGTTCTCAGTGTGACACCACTGGCCAGATTTCCAAACTTTCCACTCACTTAAGGACCTAGAAGTGAGCTGAACTCCTTTGAAAACAGTTATTGGTTTTGGACACTTCAAAACTATATTGTATTGAATATAGTCCAGACACCACACTAGTATAAGCATTTATAATTACTTGATAAAATACAAATGTTTCCTTCAATTTCTCCATGAATAGTTTTCTGCATTCCTCAGAAAACTTCTGAATCTATAAACAGAAAGTTTCCTTTCTGTTCAGAGTTCTTATTCAAAAGCTCAGATAAAATGGCCCTTGCCAGTTTACTGACAACTAGAATAGCTTCCCTTCTTTCTCTTCCAGATTCATAAAGAAAACTAAGATTAGCTCTCTTCACAAACAGTGAATTCCTTGATTTCCTTATAAAGACTTTCATACAACACTTTGGCTAGGAACCACTTTTATCACTAAAATGACACTCATTAGAAGTTAAAGATACTGAGTGAAATAGAACAATCTCGGATCAAAGTAGCTTGCTCTTAACTACATAAAACTAAATTAAAGCAACTAATAAGAAACAGGCTAAACACATCAAGGACTTAAATTATTAACTTACATTCAGCAATTATTTTGACAACTTACTAAGGCAGAACTGCATATTACTGACCAGTTTTTCTAAATAAGAGCTCATTATATTTACATTAAAAAATGATGGTTTAGCTATTTAGCACGATCTTCCTCACCAGCAAAGAAAAAGCAGCATAATCAGAAATGACTTGACCACAATAAAACATGACTCTAAACTACATCTCTCAAAGCTTTCTGCATATTAGCACAGTGATCCTATTGATTCTATAGTAACAAACTGCAGTAGAAGGAGTTGCATTTTACTGTGATCACAAACCTGATTATTTAAGGTTTAACTACACGCAGTATTAATCCATCTATAATTAGCTAGATTACAGTATGCTTTCTATTCCTCCATGATTTATCTGTACTATCAGACAGCTTTTTGAAGGTAAGCTTATTATTACCCTTTTTATCTGTAGAAGTTTCATTAATTTGTTTTCTTGCCCCTCCTGATATGCCTTCAGTTATTAAAAAGGCAATGGAAGAAGGGGAAGTTTCGAAGTACAGCAATACAAGACCAGAGTGAATTTCAAACAAGAAGAAATAAGGATTGAGCCAACTGCAGTAAGAGAGTTATGTTCACTTTTCATCTTTGGCAGCAGAAATTAGGATTAGCATGTTAATGCTGCATGGAATAAAATGGTTTAAAGCCCCCAGACAATTCCATATATCCAAAGACAGACCTATAAGTCTCTTAACGAAACCAAGCATAACATTTAAACACATCAGTGCATTCCACACTAACTCTTTGTTATTTTTAACAATAGAGTTTGATAGATATGACAGTGCCTGACAAACAATTTATATTTATCACTTGCTGCAGTGTGAAGATTATTTGTATTCATACTCAATTCTGTCTAGGATTTAACATACTCATGGATAAAATAAAGATACTTTGTTTGCTATCTCATAATGTGCAGAAAGAGTAATAGTAGTATGCATCTGGTGTTGAAAGTGCAAGTCCACAGGATGTCTAGGATGGCTTTGTGTCCTGTGCAGTTTGTGTCAATACATAATAGAAATATATTTAATCTTGATATAAGAAGTACATTTTTTTCACAGTAAGAGCAATCATTCATGTGAACAACATCCCCAGGAGGAGGAGGAAGGGACGAGAGTCCTGGTCACTGGAGGTTTTCAAGATGTGACTGGACAGAGTGCTACAAAACCTTATTTAGGCCCCCTTTCCCACAAAAGGTTGGACCAGAATGGATGGTCTTTCAAGGTCCCTTCCAACATGGGCTGTTCTAGGATTCTATATGATTGTTAATGATGACATTCCGCAGGTATCCTCAGCAAAGTGCAGCGACTGCTGCACCACAGAGCAGTGGCCCCACTTTATGCTCTTCTTCCTTATTACCCTTCTCAAACCAACCCCTATACAATCACAACGGTGCTTACTATCTTCTTACACTCTCAGGTACATTTAGTGCTTGAAAGATTTACTTTTCAACTGTAAAAGCTAAAGATTTAGACTTACAGGAAAAGCTTAGGTTCTGGAATACAGTTACTTGGAAAATAATAATTAAAAAAACCCCCAAACCCAACACCCCAGCAATTACGTGGCAATTACTATAGCAGATTACCATAATCATTTTAGAAACTGTTGCAAACACATCACTGTTACTTTTCTTCTAGGTATGCAGAATTACTCTGTGCCTAATAATTCTGGGATACCAATGAGACCTTTCAAAAAGTAACTAGAGTCCCAGAAAATGCCTGAAGAAAATAAAGACACGTACAGGCATTACCCCTCAAGCAGAAAATGGAGCACATCCTGAACTTAACAGTGAAATCCAGCTCTGAAAAACCCCAGAGGGTATCTTGACAGGCTAGGAGATTTGAACATTCATTTGGGTATATCTCCAGCCTGTGGGCATGTCCTATAGAATATCCATTTCATAGATCAGCTACCAGCATGATATATAGTATCTGAGGCAGATGAAGGGGACTGGTAGCACAGACAGACGCAGCAGACCTAACTGCATGAACAGTTTCATGGAGGTAGAGGTTGTACAAACCTTTTTCCATGCTCCCAGTAGCGTACAGAGGAGTTCTGTGGGATGGACTGATGGCTCCATGGCACTCCTCTGTTACCCAGTGCACAGTTCAAGGCACTTTGTAGATTAACCCAACTGATGTTTTCAAAAAATGTTAGCAGGTGTGAGTTGGGTCTGGACAGGGTTGGAGCTGGTATAACCACCTTTGACAAGCAGCTGTGAGCTTGTCCCTGCTGGGTGCCAGGACCCTTCTGGAAGGGCTCCTTCCCTGCAGCCTGCAACATCATGCCCAAGGGCATCAGCAAGTACCCACTGGCCTCGCACCTTCCTCACACTGTTGTATGAGCTGCAGCACAAGATGAGGACGTTCCAGCAGCACTGACACAGAAGTCACACATCTCCTTCCTGCAGCCAGCATCTGGGGGATGCAATCTACCTTAAAAGAGTGGATTTCTAGATACATTATTTCATATTCCTCTGGTTTGTATTTTTGGGCCCCTGGGCCAGACCGTGTCTTGAAGAGATCTCAGGCCAAATTCTGTTTTCAGCTACAATGCAGCTCGTCTGGAGGAATTGTTTTAACTTTCATTATGTTACTCTGGATTAGCACTGTAGAAACAAAGGGTAGAATTTGGATCATTGCATTCTTCCCCTGCTACCCAAACAAAAAGCAGGTTAACAGGTCTGTATCAAAGTGCATTAGTTGAGGAGTTTTGGAGAAAAATGGAAAATGAGCCCTGACAGTTAAAAAAGAACCCCAAAACCCAGGTAGCTCAATTCAAATGACAAACTGCTCTTCTGACTGCTTGGTTTTGTTTGCAAACATCATTAAAGTATACATATATTTTTAAATTGCCTAAAATAACAATTTTGAAGAACTCAAAGATGTTTTTAAGCAGTCCAAGGGAATTTTAATCACATTCAACTAAAGTGCTCACTCAATTCTCAGATCTAGTTTGAACTCTTATTTTCATTCTTCTGTAAGATGCATGTGAAAAGCCACCATAGCCTGGGGTTTTGAAGTTGAAAGATTATAATTTGGCCTTCTGGCATGTATCTTTGTCAGTTTTTTAATCTTCATGTGAAGTCTTTCAGCTTTAGAGAGAGACCAATTGATGTTCCCTGAAGCATGTATATTCCTTCAACACCATAAAAGAAATCAGCCATTGTCATTTTCAATCTAAAAGTTTTATTCTCTTTATTCTCAAATTAATCTGGTTTACTAGTCCAATTGCCTGTGTCAGGTTCAAAAAACAAGAATTTATGTCATCCAATTTCTACAGCTATCTATAGGCTATTGGTCATACAGCCTAATATCTGAATGTGATACAAATACACTCAGCAGAACCAGACACTTCAAATGGCTTAAGAGATAAAACCCTTTAAATAAGCTTGAGACAGATCTGAATTTATTTAAATGTCTGATTCTAAATGTACTTATGCCTAGTAGTAATGTTTACCATCTGCCTGATTCTGTCTGATGAGGTAATTGTAAGTCTATAAATAGCTTAACATATGCTGCACATACTCTGGCCTTAAATATAACAGCCTTTGTGTAAAACAACTGGAAATAATAAGAAGTGATATTAGTTTGGGCATTATTCAGGGTAAGTTGAGAAAGAAGTATAAAGGGTTTTCACTTTGTATTATTTGTATCTTCTCCTGCAGAGCCCTAGTTAAAACCAAAGCATTGTTTATGGGCCCAATTCTAACAAGTTGTCAGTACTTTCTGTGATTCATACCTACTGAAAAAGGCATTTGAAATGTAGTAAAGCAGTTACAGTCAGAGTAATGTGCACTGTAAACCAATATGAGAACTACATTCATTTAAGATGAACAAACAGTTTTTACTCTGTGAATGACTGACACCACAGTCCAATGTATGCTTCCTTTTCTTTTACAGGGTAGGAAAAGGGAAAATTACGTACAGGTATAGTGATCATGAAAGCTTAGCTTGAAAAAATTGCCCTAGAGACAGATTAGAGGATTCTTGACACTACTGTACCTACAGCCATTGTACGAGCAGTCAAAGTGCTGCTTCATAATTACAACTAAGAATACCATTAATGCCAATTATCTGCAGAAAGAATTGTAATTGCTCATGTGCACTCACCTAGAATAAAACCATAGGGAAAGGAACAAAGTGCTCTAAAATCATACACGTTTTGAAACCATACTTACTGGCTCACAGCTTTTGCCTGCATGGTGGGGAGACCATGAGATGTAACCAAAGACAGACCCATGGCTGGGTAACTGGGTGATATTCTTTTCTGGATCATGGTTCTTAAAAAAATCATTCCGTTAGGAAGGAGATCATATTTTTTCTCACACAATTTGTGCTCCAGAACAAAGACTACATTGCAGATTTCTGTGAATTAGCTCTGGAAATCTGACTTCAGCCTGTTCATTCAGGCAATCCTTTCAGCTGCTTGCAATGGCACCCTAGTGCAGGTGGGGGAAAAATGATACATTACCAAATTAGAAATAAAACAGTGAGTCACTCTCCAAACCTCCTCCCAGTGACATGGTCAGTCTCTATCCTGTCTGTAGCATTGATACAAAGCTTAAAAAAAGGGCCCAAAGCTGCATATAGTTTCAGCTGCCCACGCTGAACAAATAAAATTCTTAATGGGGAAAGCTAAGAGCAGGGACTATTCTAAGGTTTCTTACTGAACACTGGATTCATTGAATAGGATCTGGGCTCTAATGCTGTGAGCTATGTGGTTGTAGTCTGCATCACATGTGCAAAGAGGTGGTTATTGTGTTTCTTGCACCACTAATTAGTCCCTGATGTTTATGTGGGTTTTTAATTTAATTCATCAAAAAGTTTTGTTCCATTTGTATTTAATGAGAGTTCTTCCTGAGCATCTATTTTGTGACCTTCAAAGCCCTCACCTGGTCCAGGATTCTTCCCAGGTTATTCATTATCAGCATGAAACTTCTGGAAAGTGGGTGAGAAAAGATGAACCAATTTCCAGCTGTGTGCAACTATGCCCAGCCAGACATCTTCGTACCATATGGGTGGCTAGACTTCAATCAGGCAGGACTGAGAAGCTGAACGGAAGAAGGAATTGTCTGAAAAAACTCATCTCCCCTAGAACTATCATTATTTTGAGAGTGCCTGTTCGTTTGATGTATGTCTTCCCTCTGCTTTCAAATGCCCCGTGAGGCTGGACACTCAGCTAACCTTGGATCAAAAGGCGCCCAGTTCTGCCTCTGACAGATAATACAGTTCCTCCTGCCCTTCCCAAGAAGCATCCTGTAAATGCACACACTTGCACTGCCAAAACATAGCAGCTTTGACTACTTGGAGCATATCACAGGCAGTCTATATGGAGGAGCAGTAACCATCAAAGTGAACTGGATGGAGATATGAGAATGGCAGTAAGGAAATTGAGCACTGTGGATGAGAAGAAAATAAATTAAGAGTAAGCAGCAAAAGCGATTTTAGTGATTTAGTGGGCAAAGAAGAACATGGAGTGAACCAAAAGAGAACTTTAAAGCACTACTTATTATTTTTAAAAAATATTTAAATAGAAGCATTGTAACAATATCGATTAGTGCACTTAATTATTTGTTCTGCGACCATGAGAGGATACATGTATTAAAGAGTGCCAGATGCATACAAAAGGGTTTCAGAAATGCACTGACACATTCTATACCTCCAGTTAGGTGGAGGTATGAGCTATGCACTGTCTGACTTGGGAAGTGTGTAGAGGGTGGTGGGAGGTGAAATAATGAGGCAGGGTCAGATGCTCCTTTGACAGTAAAGGAATAATTTAGTCTGCAAATTACAGAATTCATGTCAGTTGAGCCCAGATTCTCATCCTATTTTTTCACTAAAATAGATTTGATTTGACTTTTTTTTTTTTTTTACTCCTACAGATAAAAATTCTAGATAGTCATCTAAAAATCTGAATCTCCCTATCACTTTATTTTTTTTATTACTTTATTATAGGGTGAAAGCCACCTTCTTTTATATGAATAATTTCAGGCATTTTACCTAACTTGCAGTTGTGGACAGATTATGGCCTTCATTTCTTTTGTATCCACTGGTGATGTAGCAATTTCTAAAATAAAGACAGAATGGAGCTCATATCAAAGCAGACTGTGCTTTCTGCCCATCTAAAGTAGTAACACATGCTAGAAAAAGGAAGTGGTGAGGTCCAAGACAATAACAGCCAGAACATGTGGAAAACAAAATGCCAGACTGTCCTAATTCAGTTGAATCGCAACTGAAGCTGCTGGCTTCTCTGTGATTTGCCTGTATCCTCAAGAAGACAAGAATACTAATTTTGTACATGGTTGGAGTGTCAGGAGAATCCCATTTCTGACTACGATGCTTTACAGATACATAATTAAAAACCTTTAAAATCTCCATGATATGTTAAGATTTGGGTAGTCCCCACCCAAGACAACCTTTAAGAGGTTATAATAAAATTGAAATGGTATCTTTCCTCTCTCAGTAAACCCAAAACTTGTTGGGTTCCAGACATAGCGATAATGGATGCAACATTCGTATAAATCTTAAGGATTTTTTACAACATTGCCAAGTCTCTGATTTGAAGATAAACTTCTGGAAGCTTCATTCAGTTTAAATCACTTGGGGCCAGTGAAATCAATGGGATTACCTCAAATTTGCCCAGAAACGCCAGTATGCCTTGGCTATATATGCCACATGAGTAGACCCAATGCACTAGAGTGAGTGAGCAGGTAGAGGATGGAGTTGCAGGGTGTACAGCAATTCCTGAGGCCAGTGCCATGAAAACAAATACATATCTATATATTTAATTCAATATAATATTACTTTATCGTGACTTACTAGTACCGCTGTCTAAATTCCTCCACAGCAAACATTTGCTTGTGCCATTACTTTATCTGTCCCTGGGTGATTATTAAGATAGTTGCTGTTACTGTGCTGATCTAAGGTACTGGGCAAACATTTTGAATTGTTTCATTTATGGAACAGAAGCCAAAATGACTTCTATCTTTGTTCTCCAGTATCATTGTAATGATATGTGCTGGAACAGCCTGGGGATGGGAATATTAGTTAACTGCTTTTACAGAACAATGACTTAGTGTCAAACACCAAAAGCGGGGGTTGTTCCACCTTTCTTTTTTTTTTTGTAATCATATCATGAAATGAAAATTATTTAAAAACAAGCTTATAAATAATGAAAAATATTTGCCACCCTCTTCATATTTTACACACATTTCCACTGCATATTTCCTTATGCAGTGACTCCATTTCTCCTTCAACAGAGAAGCCTTCTTCTCTAGCACTTCTCTGATACAGATAAATTTTGCTCCATATTGAAGGGCCATGTGAGCTTGTATACAAACAACAGGGTTTGTAATGCAGAATCCTCAGGGCTATCTCCTGAACTTCCTTACACTAGTAAGGGGCCGCAAGAATACAACAAGAATCCATCCCTGAGGGAGGCGTGAGAGGAAGCAGAAAGTGTTATGTGCAGTGATGCAAGGAAGCAGAAAAGTGTTACATTTTTGTATCAGTAGCTAAATCACAGTATACCATGGATCAACTATTGCCAGTTACAGCACTCTATTTCAGGAATGGAGATAAGGATTTCAAATTACTACTACTAAAAAGCAGACTGTTCATAATAACTGGCACACAAAAGATGAAATAAAATCACAAATTTTGTCATTGAGTTTAGTGGGATAAATCTGACACATGCATTACCTAGCCTTTACAATACTTTGGGTGGAATTTAATCAAAAATTGTAGATTTTTCCCTAACGATTTATCTCTTCCCGTTTACCTGAGCCTACCCTGGAAGTTGCTTAAGATCAAATGAAAAAATGGCCTATAATAAATATTAAGAAGATAATTACATTTATAACTAAATCTCAAAGTGTTTTAGTCAGGTCTCTAACTGAACAATGTTTTCCTTTCAAACGAATGCGACAAATATTTCCAGTGTTGAGTTTTATTTTATGGTTAAATTAAGGATCCTGTAATTCAAACATATTTCACAGAAACAACGCCATGGCCTTTTGGTTGTCATGCTACAGAGAGATGAACAAAAGATCAAGCACATACTATGCACCTATGGGCACCTGAAATAGTGTCTTAAAGGTCGTGGAGAAACTGAGATACAAACCAGCAAGACAGACACTGTGCTTGCAGGGGTAGGAACAGACCTGTATTGCAAATTTCAGCAGCTACAGGGGCTGGACAATCCAAAACGTCCTTAGAACAGCACACGCATCAGCTGTTGGTGTACTCAGTACCGCCAGGGCAAAAGTTTCTCTGTGCACAGATTGCCATAAGAGTGGTATATGGCATTTGCTAGTCATATAAACCACTCGCTGCTGGAAGAACAGGTTCCAGTTATGCCATTTCATGTTTGGTACATTCTTTATAATGAGCAGGTGGAATCAAAGTTTTAATCCTGCTAGCAGGTGACCTTTTCAAAATTCTATATTTTTAGTGCCTATCAATTTTGTCTCTTTCTTCCAAGCTCCTGAGATTGTAATCAAAGATGAATAGGAATTGCCGGAGAATTACTGAATACTGAAAAAGCCAAAGTGTGAAAAATGGCTTTCACCCAGTATATGCCTTAATGCAGCCACGATATCTGTTTTTTAATAGATTAGGTGCAAATATGCACATTAGCAAACTAAACAATGCAGTAATATCCACAGAGAACAGGTTTAATCAATTAAATCATAAATATAGTATCTTATTATGCTTTTGGGAAAACAGAAATATGAAAAGCAACGCTTGCATTTTTGAATTATAAGAGGAGAGAATATTGGCAAATCTTTCAACAGCTGTTTATCATGAAAAAGAAGTTACAGTTACCATTCCCCAGCCATGCAGTCTGAAAAAACTAAAAATTGTACATTAATAAATTATAACAATGATGCATGAAGCTAATATAAAACTTTTGAAGGCAGTTTCTTAGTCCCGAGGGAGTTGTCAAATTTGCTATTTGTGACTTTAATGTTACTTGGAATTTCTTCTAGGGCACTTAAAACTCCTTTTGTGACTCTTCATCAGCAGTTTCGCAGACAGCAAAGGCCTTGACAATATACATTTTCACTTTCTGCATGGCTGATGGACTTCATATGCTATATCCAATTTAAGGGTAGAGCATTAGATTACATTGCTAGAATATAGAGAGCCGTTGCCATTCAGACTGAATCATTGCTGTTTATAGTAATTCTTACTATTTGGTTTTTGACAGCCCTTTGTGACTGGAATAAAAGATGATGCTGAGATTATTGTCAAGCTACTGTAATAGCTAGTAGTGCATGAAGTCTGCAGCAGATGGACTTGAACTTATAAGCTCTCAGACTCTCAATAGCCTTTCAAATGAGCAGTGTCCTCCTTGGCCACGTGTAACACGACTGGCTTTGACAAATCCTTATTTCAGAAAATGAAATATTATTTCAGCCAGCTTTCTTTATTCTATTTGAAGTGTTTTGTAGGGCTTAATTTGAGAGGTAGCTTAGAATTGAGAAATAACAAATTGATTTTCAGTTGCATGAGGTACACTACATTACAGGTACATCCAAGCTGAACAACAACAAAGTGACTTGACATAGACTGCTTCCAAAAGGGCCCCCCAGCCATTTCAATTACAGTACCCATTGCTATTTATCTTTCTTTGGCTAAACTCATAATTTTCCTTATGATCTCCATTAATTCAAACAGATCTTTAACCTGACAAATGCAAAGCAATAGTAAAAATGTGTTTGGCATATGGTACCCCAGAAGGATTCTCTTATAACACAGACAGCTGCTATTGACTCGGATGCTGTTTTAGCTACTGTCAAGAACATGGATGGACAGCAACTAGTCTGCACTGCTGCAGGAATGTCTACATTGGATTTGCCTCACTAAAGACCCCTTAGAGGAGCACATTTCCCTCAGGTCCCTAGTTTACTGATTACTTAGTGCAGTGCAAACCAACTGCTGTTCAGGAACAGTCAGCTGTTCATGCCAGAAGTGGACAACAGGAACCCACTCGAGTGAGCTGAGCTTCAGTGGTTCTCTGGACCTGATCTATGTATACCAACAGCCCAGTGCCTCCTGGGCAGGCACTGTGAAAAATGTTCCAAGGGCTGGTTTAAGAGTTCGTCAGATTATTTCTTTCGTCCATATTTGGAATCTTTGTATTAGGATCCATTACTTCTGAAAACCCTTTGTTCTTTTTTGCATATCATGATTCTTTCTTTATAATCCAGCATTACAGCTTGATCTTTTATTGCATTGCTGCTGTTCAAGATTCTATAGTTAAAGTTGTGTCAGCACTTTTACTACAAAACCCATTTACAAGAGGTTTATAAGACAGCTATAAAGATGTACTACAGAATGAAAGGTGGTGCACAAAGTCTCAGCATGGGGCATTGTCTCTTTTATCACTTTTTTATAAACAAATTAGACTTGCTATTTTAAGCCTTTATGAGTGTAAAACAATTCCAGTTTATAGGTTAATACCTATATAATGTGGCAATCAACGGTTACTAAAAAGAAGTAAAATGAACCAACTTATAAATACTACGATTAAAACTGATTATGGAAAAAGTGGAATTTTGTGACAGTAAAAGCAGACCAAATACATGTTTCCTTATGCGGGTGAGCTGTGCATTGAGAACATGCTGAGTTACACAAACCCATTTTCTCCAAGTGGATGGGGGAGTCCAGCTTGGGGTGCAAAGTAGGAACCTGGTGAATAAATTCCACTGGAATCTGTGGCACCGTGCTTGTGTTGCAAGGACACTGGCTCCCCAGTGGAGTGAACACAGGATAATGCATTCTTCTCTCCACAAATGCCATTGGAGTTGGCTTCCTGAAAAAAGGTGACCACAAGCACTTTCAAACAGCAGGTTGTTCATGCACATGATGGATGTTGTGTGTTTCAGCAAAAATACACTGATGAGGTTCAGCAAAGCTCAGGAGTGCCTGTTTTGGTTTGTGGTTTATCCTCATTACTGAGCCTTCTATTCGTGACTTAGTCATGAGTGTATTACCTTTTGATTCTGCATATAGTGTTACATTTTGAGGCACTCTGCAATACCCTTCCATGGCTCAGAAGATGCTAGCTGGTTGAGCAGCTTTCCTAGACAAACTGCTTCAAGACACTGGGGTTTGATGAGTAAACACACATCTCCTCACCAGTGATGCACCCCCCAAGATAAGGGCCCAGCAGCCCACTCAGGACCCACAGACCAGTGATAACGTGATACAGTGCAATTAGTGAGTCCAGGGGTACTGCCAGAGAAAGTTGGACATACTACTTGTTGTACCTGAACTAGCTTGGATTATCATCATGGAACCCTGTGTTGCACCCTGGAGACATGTCCTTAGGTACACATGATACCCAAGATGTGCTGCTAGATTAGGAGTGCCCCACTAATCCACTGCATTTGTGAGTTCATTCACAGCCCTGGATTTGGCTGTGGTGTGATGAGACTGGGAGACTAGTTTCAAAGTATGCCTACTATAAAGGGTGTTCAAGTACAGAAAAAACCCTTGCTATGTACATGTGTGGATGTTATCTGCTAAAAATCTGTAGTAAAACTCAAAAGCAACTCATGCTGTCTCTACACTGAGACCGGACGTGTACTGAAAGCTGCATCTGTGAATGCACTGGATGAGACTCACTGGCCAACTCAGATACCAAGAGGGAAGCTGCGTCAGCACAAACTTTAGCCCAGGCTGCCAATGCCTTCCAAAGGCTTTGGGTGCTTCTCAGCTGAAGTATGTGCTGCCACAGTCTTGGCTATTAGCACCGTGTTACTAGTGAGGTAACAGATGTGCTACTGCCTGCAGTGCAGAGAGCCCTGAAGTTCAGGTTCCACTGGCTTTTACTGAATCATGGCTCTGAAGTAATTTTAAAATGTTAATATCTTGCACTCAGTGAAAATCCAATGTCTTGGATTCTGATCATGCAAGCCCTACACAGATAGCTATACACATGGGACTTCAGAGAGCTGCCTAAATTACAGTGTGTTATTACAAACCCCAGTGAAGACTGGCACAGAAATCAGGAATGATTTTTAAAAACAGGCCACAAAAATTGCAAAGGAATAAGTACAAGCAATGAGGGAAAAATATAAAAAACGAGTTTTACAGTAGAGCTAGCCACATATTAATAGAAGATCTACTGTTGTCCTTCTCATAACTACTGTGTATTAAAAAAAATATACTACAAATATGCTTTCAGGGGAGTTGAAGCTTGAATTGTCTGCACATAAAATAGCTGTGATGTATTTAAGTAACCTGTTAACAGACAAACTATTAAATATAGTTTCCAATATACATGGGAAGGAATCACTAAATACTAATCTCTTCCTAAATATTTAAACCATCAAAACACGGCCCAGGCTAACAATAGGTTTCTACCGATATGGTTTTGCAATAATTTAAAACAACCCTAAGTACCAAATGTAGAACTGCACAGTCACCTCTCAGTGACCCCTGTTTTTTCCCCTGTTTAGTAAGGAAGGTTGCTGGCAGGAAGGTTGTTACACAAACTGACAAAAGCAAGTGGAGACAGCGAGCTGTGCTTATTTAAGTCTCTATTCTTCCGTGCCACTCAGCTTCAATCCTGTGCCTGGCAAAATATCATCAGTATTCTCTGCCTCTTTTAACTAAAGGAAGCAAAACAAGAACCAGACAGGCTAATGGGAACCGAATCTCATTTCTTGGCCTCTTGCTCAACCTGTGAAGCCAAACGGAAAGCAGCCCACTTCTCCAGGCCTCGCGCTCCCCTTGCCAGCTGGGAAGTCAAGCACCTCCTCGCCTCCATGGCAGGCAGCACGCAGACTGCTTTCCCGGCTGCAAGCGCCACAGGCCAGCTGGGAATCTGACTGCTTCTCCAGGTCTCCTGTCCACTTGCCAGCGTCTGCAGGGCTCCTTTTCCACTCGCCCCAGCCAGTTAGGGGGTGATCTGTAGTGCTATTATCACAGTTAGCTAAACAGTTCAGAACTCTCCATACAAAAATGAAGTTTAGGTAAAATTTCACAAGAAAGGGGATCAAAAGAGGAATTTAACAACAAAAGGGCATCCCCTGCACTCTTTCTCAATTCCCAGTGTGCTGAGTCACATTTAGGGGCTTTTATTTCCACTTCTTCTCCTAACTGCCCTTAATCTGAGGCACATTCAACTAGAAATAGCAGAAACACATTAGAGGGAGGAAACTGAAAAAGCAACAGCTACTGAGTAGAGATGGTTGAAAGGTTTCCAACATAACCTGAAACCGCATGAAACCCACCTCGTTTCATATTTCACTGCAACTTGAAACTCAAACCAGATTTGTTGAAAGGTTCCCTGAGGATTGTGGTTCCAGTCCCAACTGGCTGATCCATTTATAGTACAGAACTTTATTAGACAAACTGAGGGCCAGTACAGCTGGGCTCTGTTTCACAACTCTAAGACATAAAGGAGAAGGAAGGGCAGCCTGTCCTGCACCCTGGCCTCAGTGGCCTCGCCAGACTCTGAACCCAGGAAACAGCCTTGTCTCCTTCATGCAGACAGATATGCAATAGCAAGAGAGAGCATATCCCCCCTTTTCCATTTCCATACGGGATAAGCAATCAGTTAAAGGATCCTTAGAGACCAAGAGCCATAGGACGGACAGGTGCAAGAAGGAAGCATCTTCCCTCCCTGCCAGGAGAGGCCAGGTTGCTCCCCGCCACACACACAGGCCTCAGCAGCCCAGTCTTTGGCCCATTTGTCTGCCTGCAGTTTGTCCAAGCCCAGATTACTGTCTTCACCTGAATTAGTTGCTGCATCTATCAAGATGCTTTGTGTAAACAAAGTTCTGCCTCTGAGCTGCTTACAGACAGCTCGCTGTTGCCATTCCTGCACTGTCTGCACAACAGCACGCTTCAAATAGTCAATGCAAATCAGACTGCTTCTGGTCAGTGAGTCACAGTTTTTATTGTTTCATGTTGTCACTACTCGTATACACATAGGTGGTAGCGAACAGAAAAAACCTCATGCAACCTCAAGTATATCCACAACCTTAACTGCCTCAGATGGTCACAAACAGCAAGTACACAATCATCTGTCTGTACACAGATCATTTCACCAGCTTTATTAATGTGGATATTCAAAACTACATTTTCCTTTTCCCTTCTTTCTTCTCTCTCCCTATGATTTTCCAACTCTAGTTTGAGTTTTGTTTTGAAGCACTGGATTCATTCATACATCAAAGGGTAATCTAAGGCATCAGAGCCCACATAGACAGAAAACAAAGGCACTGTTTACAAGGCGGAAACTTGCTGAGAGAGAAGCAGCTGAGTTTTGCAAGGCTCACCCACTGACTGCCACCTTGGAGGTACATCAAACATCATTACTTGCTCAATACAGTCAAACATTTCTCTTTCAAAGCCTTCTAACATAATGTATTATTTGTATTACTGTAATACTGAAAAGTCCCAGTCCTGAACAGTGCTCTATGAGGAGTACCTCCCCCCACAGAATCTGCAAACTTGACTGAGCTTTGCCAGATAAGAAGCAGTCCAGCTCTATGGGCACGGAGGTCCCTGTGGGCTAATCTAGAAAAAATTAGGCTGCCAGGAGCTACTATCTACCGTGGTATCTCAAAAATGGGAATCAATGTTCAGGATTAATCTTCCCTTGCCCAAGGTTTGTACTGAGGCAGGGGAAAAAAAAAAAAGGCAAAAGAGATCTTTCTTCTCCTAAGGAGTTCCTGTGATATTCATGATGTACTCAGACTAACATTCAGGGGTATTTGACCATATTTTGGGGGTCCTATCTTCTTATTCTCATTTAAATAAATCTCTTTCTTTTTGAGTAGTGTCAAGAGAGACTCTGGCATGGGAACACACCAGCAAACTGGCTGATTCACACACAGCATTATGCCTTCCAGGCCAAGCGTGGAAAGCCGTGGTAGATCCAAACCCCGTCTTCTTTCCATCTGGCAAAGCAGGAGCTCAGTATCCTTCCTATCTTGTAGTTTCACCAGATATCCTTTCTTCCTTTAACTGAGAATTATTAATTACTGTTAGAGTGTCTGCTCACTTTTTTTATTTTGGGTTTGCAATGTTTTTGCTTATATGCCAGACTGCATACAATGTACCCAGTATTCTGAAAAGACAGTTGAGTCTACCAGCCTTGCACTTTCCTTTGCTATGCGAAGCCTGTTCTTTAGAGCTGAGACAAAAAAGAGGGGATGAATATTTAAAATGACACTCATTTCACAGCCTCCATACGGTATGAACATTTCTTCTTCATTCTGGCTAAAACTTTTGTCAATTAAATGAAAAACATACAGAAATAAGAACCTTGTTCTTCCATGATACTTATCCTTTATCAGCCTCAAAATAGCCGACATTTTTAGCTGTGCTACTGATTTCCAAATTACAATAGTGAATAAAGCAAAGAGAAAGGTGGTTTTTGGCATGTTCACCTTCTAACAAAATACACATAATTTTAAACTTATCCATTCAGAAATCTAACCAGAAGCTAACCGAGGGATACAAAATTCAATCCGTCACTGCTTGCTACAAGGAGCCATTGACTACAAAGTGCCTTTAACTGCAGAAATGCAGCAGACTGAGTCCTCCATTCCTTCACAAAATGTGAAGGAGCTCCACCTCAGTCAGAAATTTGGCATGTTAGTATCAATACAAACAAAAGGCCCAATTCTGACCACAACTCAGAGTAAGCCCACTCATGGTGTTGTAAGGATTTTGTTTGTATTATCACTGCCATAAATTAAAAGGAAATGCAGGGCACATTACCACAAGTTCTGGACAGCCTTTAGAAATTTGTTGTTAGTGTTTATTAGACTGGATATAAAATAATGGGTTCCCTATTAGACTCAACTTCTTCCACTCTTGCAGACACAAGACTGAGTGTGTAAATTCAACTGATTAGTTTCCTTTAAAAAGGTGGACATATTAATTTGGCCTATAATAGCTTTATCCTAAGAAATGCATATTAAAGTACAGTCCACAGAATATAATTCTTAAGACATGTGCTGGACTACAGTATGAAGCATGCCTATGCCTGGTGACTGCTCACACTGAGAAGGCTATTGCTTACCTCTGCCTTCTCTGAGGGGGCTGACTATTATTTGCAGTGATGTGGATGTTGCCATTGGCTTCACTGTGCTAGGTCAGTGAGTGACAAAAGATATGAGGCTTATTCAGAGTTTACACTTTCATCTGAAGCAAGATGCAACAAACAGCTATGAGAAGCAAAACCAGGGAATGATAAAGAGGAATGAATGTTATGCGTAGAAAACACTGTAGGTTAATGAAATTTCTATTTCACAGTTTAATGATTCCAAAATAATCTGAAAGACTTTAACAAAAATCTCCACCTTTCATTCTGGCTGTGACAGAACACCTGCTGTCCCTGGGTGTAAGTGACTTCCTATGCTATCCCAGCAGACGTTGCTTTGAGGAGAGATTCACAGAAGAACAGCATTTGACACGTTGATTAAACTAAGGCATTTTATTAGAAAAGATATGGAGTACAAAATAAGAGACACATGAGAATGAACTACTCCAAACTAGCAGCGCTGGCCTAAGGAGAAGAGCAAGGGAGCAATGTAGCATTTTGAACTATTTTGCTTTATGGATTTAGATCTGTGGTTGGGAAGAAAAATCCAGCAGAGCCTGACTGACTCTCAGTATGGGACTGCTGCTGAATGCAAAGGATAGCAGCAGCCTGCTGGTGCAGAAGCTCTCCTGTGGCAGCACCTTGCCAGCTGGATGTGCAGCTCCACTTCAGAGCTAGAGACACTCAGATGAAGCAAGAAGAGGAAACTACATTTGGTTTCATCAGGACAAAGTAATTAATATCGTCAAATTGTTAGGGGAAATATGAAAAAATAAAACCAGATTTGTATTTCTGTGGATATCTGAAGAAAAGCTTCCCAGCTTCTAAAAGCTTTAGGCTTATTTCATTATATTCATTGTCATAATCCCAAGAGCCTAACAAGCAAGAACCACATCTTCATTCCTTAGCAATAAAACCATTCCCAGACAAAGCACCATAGGAAGAGGAGGAACGGAAGTGTGGGTCTATTTAACCCTTGCTGCCCTACAGCAGATGGACACACAATCCCTCTTCTATCCAAAACATGCAGTCAAACACTCAGTTTGACTATTGGTTCAAGTGCTGATGCCTTATACATCTGACATAGAGATGGCGCTCAGCTAATTCATTATGAAATTTCTAAAATAGCACTTCTCTTTCCTAAGCACCAATGACAACAGTAGAGATACCAGAAAACAGTAAAGAAACAGATAGACAGTAGTAGAGAAACTACCAGCCAAGATAAATATTTGAATACTAAGGTCTCACTTTCTCTCTTCAAATATATACCAAATTTGTCTTGCTCTATACACATACATAAAAGAATATACAACCTCAGGTAGGTATTATAAGTATTTTTGATTAATCAGAGACACATATTCATTCAGAAGAGTGTTTGAAATTCTGGTTGCACCAGGAGTTCTACTTCCTGCAATAATTTAGTACATTTCTTCTGTGATCTTTTAGAAGCTTTTATGTTAAACCCCATGCTTGCTATATCACTTGAAATAAACCCTGTGTGAATCCGTTTCTTTTCAAGACCCAACTACTGCTTTCTATTATGTAAAGAAAATGAAAAGATACCAAATTGTTTGAATCTCCTTAGTGAATACAGTATCCACAGAGTAAATATGAAATTATACATTGTCTCTCCTCCCAAATTATGTTACTTGGCTAAAAAAATCTGGACATAAATATATCTGTATCAATATATACCTGTGTTTAACAAACTTGCATTTATAACACAATGGCTAATAAACATTTTAATTATTGATTTCAGCTCAAAAATTCCTGAGGCTGAGCATAAACAAAAGAAATAAGTATCTTCCTCTTGGTTAATGTTTTTATTCAAGTATGGAGGTGAAGCTATAGATCCCAGAGATGGAAAAAGCAATTTGCTATTCTCTCTCATATTTAGAACCCTATTAGTGGGTTTGCGGAAAAATACGTCATATACTTAAAAAAAAAAAAAGCTACGAATTGAAATTTATAGATTATATTGCTTTTTCCAGCTCTATTTTTATTCTCTATTCTTTGTAATAGCCTTAAAAAACTTAGATTTGTAATTTTCTCCCTATAGACTCTCTTTTTCTATTAAGCAAACATTGATCCCTTGCATTTTCCCTCTTTTCCCTCCACCCCTTTTTTTCAAATGGACATAAAATTATCTCGGATATTTTTGTGTTTAACATCAACAACTTGATTTTACATGTGCCTAATACAGGGTCCATAATAATAATCATAGTGCTATATATCACAGAAGTGTATATTCACACTAATAGAACTCCACTGACTTGAGCAGAGTTAGTGCTCGTTCAGCTGTTATTAACTGCCATGAGGGTGATATGAAGTCTACACCTAACATCTGAAATACATTCCAATATCAACAATAGGACTCACCAAATTATTTTCCTCTCCGCTGAAGGTTGCTCTAAACTTTAAATGCTTTTCTTCATCTCATGTTAAACACATGAAAAATGACTATTCCGCTGCTTTTATAAACTCAAATCCACACACTCCAACTCTGTATCCATCTATTTACTAGATTGTAAAAGGGCAGATACCTACTTTGCAGCACACCTGCTCTTTTTATAATTTAGTCTGAGAGGAGAAACAACTGGGAGTTGGAAGACCCCAATACGAAGATGTACTGGTAATCAGTAAAAGTTGTATCTTTAAAAAAAGACAAACCTCCTTTCAAACGTAATTGTAGTGCGACAGGCAAGCTGACAGGGACACCACTGATAGTGGACACTGAGATGGCTAGGGACAGAATGCTGTCCCATTGCCCAGCTAGCAGAGAACAGCACATCTCATATTCTTACACATCAGGTCCGCAAACATCAATCAGGAGTTTTCAGAAAGTGCTGAGCTGTCACGCAGTACGGAGTGCACGCAGCTATAACGTGTCCACAAGTTTCCGCGATGGTTATACTTGGTACTTTCTGCATTTGTTTATTTACCAGCACTTCCCACAAAGCTGTCCCATGAACACCAGCATACTTGGTGGTAGAGGTGGGTTTTGCAAGACACAGGCATGGCCCACCTCTTGCTAAGGATCCTCCTGAGCCTTGCAAAATGCACCAGGATCCTCTAGGCACCAGCTCTGCTTGGCTGCCTCTGCATTTGCCTCCAACAGGGAATAAAATGTTGAAAGTGCAGCATCTTAATCATAAACAATCACACAAAGTCATGATTTTAAAAAATAAAAGTACCTTGAAAACTTCTGGACATATGTGACAGAATTATTTACCTATGGCCCTTACCTAAAAGGAACATCTTTGCATGTTTTCTCTAGTGAAATATATATCATTCCACAATCTCACTTCATACACGCTCATAGTAATCAGGTCAAGAAATTAGACAATCTTTTGTTGTTGCTGAAGCAAGTCACAAACTAATCTTAATTCTGTTGGAAGCTTTCTTGCTTTTAAGTAGTTGAAGACATTTATTACTGAACTTCCCACTTTTGACAGAATTTTATTAAAAGAAATTGATTTTACTAGCTCAGTTGATTACATTCTGCTGAAGGATAAAACATCATACCTCATTTTCTTTCCTGATCTTTAGTAAGAGTATTTTTAAAAATTCAATAAGCTGTTGACTGAAATATCCAGTATCATAAATGTCATATCTTTAAAAGGTTATATTTTTTTTAATCAGATATCAATACACTAGGAATTTTGTAAAAAAAAAATAATTAAAAAATAAACTTACTTTAAAAATATTCTTCCAGGAAGATTACATTTTAACAACCAAACACAACAATATGTTATATTACATTTTGAGCAGAATGTTTACCTTTCACTGAGTTTCTTTGCCAGCTGTGTCAGCATTGACTGTAATAGGTTATGTATAAAAAAATATTGAAAAGAGCTGTTTATTTTTTTTAATTGCCACAATCATGCCAAAAAACACAATGTGTGGGGTGCAGGCAGAATGCTGGGAGCAATATTATTCATGTTAAAAACTGTTGCCTGATTTGCTTTCTTTGAAAATCAGGATACTATAAATAGGAGCCCAGTGGGATTTGTCAATTGCAAGTTTTGTTTTAAAAGTTGCTAGGATGAAACTTTTGAAAGACTTTCAAAGCATAGAACAATCAGAACTATTGCATTACAGCTTGTCATTTCCCTTTAGCCTACATTTAGTTTTGAAAAGAGAGTTATGTATTTGACACAGATCTACCTCCTATTTCTATGCATATGTCCAAATACTATTTTTTTAACTATATAGAAAGATGTATTTGCTTTTTATGTCTTACACTCTTCAATAAGTCACCTATCAACTCCCTGATTTGTTCATAACTATAAAAAATGTTGTATCACCAAACTCAACAGTTCCGCGCTGCTTGCTTTGGGAAAATCCTTCCCCACAAATCACTTTTGAACAACTCGGAAATTAAGGTGTCTAATCCATTACAAAAAGGCTATATCAAGCCAGTGTCCTACCAGAGTACCACAGCTATCCTTTACCTTATTTACCAGTACATTAGCATTCTGGTTCCTTTTCTTTTCCACTTGCTTTATAGCCTATGTCAGCATGCTTCTAAAAAACCCCCAAAATTCAAGCAACCAATAAACACCCAAAACACAAAAAATCCCTTATCTGAATAGAACAACAAGAAGAAATAATTGTAGAGATTCTATCAAGTATTTTTTTTTAAATGATAAAGTATACATAACATTCGCTGTTGGAAAGCTGGCATTCTGACCTGCACTTGGAATAGGAAGCAATGCGAGCTATTGGGATATGCTGGCTTTTTAACAGCAAACACAGGGAAAGAAATAAAAGATATGCTGCTAATTTCACTGTGAGCAAAGGGCCAACAAAGCAATTACACAGCTTGTAAGACCTACCTAAATTCCTAGCTTTGCCCACTGGATTCCGTAAAGTATAAAGAAACTATTTTTTCCAAACACTGCAGTGTTCGACTGTTTTTCTTTATGAGAAACGGTTTTTACACGTGCATGTTTATACTGCACTGCTTACATAAACCACCTCTTGAAAGTGGCGTGAGATTTTGGAGTCCATCTTAAAGCATGAAGCAAATGGTCTGATGGCTATTTTCCTGAAGGCACAACCTTTCATCAGGAAACTGGATGCTGTTCAGAGGAGTTTCAGCTGAAACACTTGGCATTACTAAGAAGCTGACAACTCAGTCTTGATTCCTGTCTGCATGTCTTTTTACAACTCCTCTGTTCTCTGACTGTGTGTGAGCTTTGAGTTTACTTAACTCCATGGTCTCAAACTTCGTTCAGCCTGGGATCTCAACTGCTGCAGCACTCAAGCTGCAGGAGAGAACAACAGAAAAATGGACAAAGAGGGGAAGATGGGAAACAAGAGATGTGGTAACAGAAGAGAGGAACGTCACCCTCAACACTGTGCCAACAAACTTTAAACTAGTGCCACATTTTCCTTTGTAAATTAAATATTTAATGATGGGTATCACACTGCCATCCTTATCTAAAGACATTTGCTGTCCTGATCTGAAGATTTTCTTAGTAGAATTGTACTTGAGTAAGACACAAGAGCTCAATCCCATGTTTTGGTCTAATCAGAGTGGGTTGTTTTGTTTTGTTTTTTTAAAAATAAAGAGTATAAAGAGGTGATAATTATCTCCTGTCCACCATAAAAATGCAATCAAAATATGAAAGCCTGAGTTTATCCTACACAAACCATGAAAAAGCAATTAAGAGTGTGACACAAAGCCATCGTATTTGATCAGGAGAGTTGACCCTGTTCCAAGGATAAAAAACTAATGTGAGTCCAGCTCAGTGACCTTCTGGAGCTGGAACTTTCAATTATGTCAAATTAGCTGCATCATATAGACTGGCTTTGTGAGTGAGGCTGGATCAATGCAGTGCATTTTACTGATGATGACAATGATTTAATCAACCTCAGTCACTCAGCAGACAGCAGTGAGGTTGTGAAGTAAGCACCAAAAAAAGAATCCTGGTATCTTTCGCTGTCACTGTTACCTAGCTGCTCCCCATTTGTTCTTTTTCTTTAAATGTTAATTTCAAACCATGAAAAAATAATGTTAAGTAGCAATTTCCTAGAAGGGGTTTTGTCACATCTATTCAGACACATTCTGCATGCCAAATTGCAACCTGATGTTCAATAATGCTGTTTTTGACACTTCTGTGTAATAAAAGTGAAGATCCTTTTTTGCTCAAGAATGTCTATGACACTTTTGACACTTCTCTCCCAGAATTGCAGGCAGCCCAGATGTTTGTTGCATTAAGCAGAGCATTGCCACAGCTGCTGTGGAATGTTGGAAGATATTGGGCTCTAGGCAAAAGTAGTAAAGGGCATATTTCTTTTTTTAACTGAGGAGTAATTTTTGGAGAGTAAAACCTTTGACGTGCACAAAGTTAAAGCCTCAGAGGGTCTTTACAGGCAAGGGCTACATTGTATTTTCTGTGGCTTTTGTTTCAAGGTAACTCATAGCCATTACAGAGCAGCTGTTTCCACTTCTGCTCAGAAAAAATATTCCTTACCTATCTACTCCAGCATGGCATTGTTCTATCTGCTGGACATCTGAATGTTATGATACAGGCAAAAATGAAAATGAAAGTAATAGGTCTTAGTGGTGGTCTCAAGTCTTGATTTCTGTGGACTCACTAGAGTGCAAGACCAGCCACTCCTGCTTTGTTTGGGTTTCTCAAGACTTGAATCCAGGGATTTACATTCACAAGTGTCTCCTTCCACAGCAGCGACAGCTGAAGGAGCCTTGGTCACATGCTGTGCCCCTGTACCCCAGTATTCTCCCCAGCTGGGCTAAAGTAAGTCTTTGAGGACCACATTGGGTACCTAGAGGAAAATGCCCCTGGGTAAAAAATAACTAGATACTTTCCACGTAGTCTTCCATATTTCTGCATTTGTACCATCCCCAAAACAGGTGCTTGTGGGACTGAGTAGTAAACTGGACTCCTTTATTTAAAAAATATATAGGCTCTGCTGTTTAACACAGGCCACACAAACAGTAATGACATTCTGTGCACAACAAAGTAATGTAGGATGCAGGAGTCCATGGGTAGCTCCCCCAAAAGAAATCCTCTTTAAATTAAAGCCCCAGATCTCACACAACCCACAGCTCCTGTTGGTAGGTGGGCAGATGAGTCGGGATCTTTCCCTTCATCCTACTGCTCTTCAGCTCCATCTCCTGCAGCCATCCACTGTATGGGAAGAACCATCTTCTCACACCATGCACTACTCTTACAGCAGAAATGGCTTAGCAAAGTCTAAACAATAGAAGTTTCCTCAAGAAAAAACATGTGATAGGTAGTTTTTATTTTGAAATAAAACTTTTAATTTGGAAATTTCAGTTGAGGGATCTGTTTTCAAGTACTTGCAACAGACACGTCCCTGACAGAAGTATTTTTTTTTCCCCCAAATATTCTTTGTGATTAATACAGCTTTTAAAAGGTTTAAAACAGCTCAGAGAGCTGTTTTTTACACCCTTTTATACACACTCCTGAAGTTTAAGGTAGTCACACCAACTTCCTCAAAAAAAACAAGAAATAGAGACATACGTTTTGGAAGAGTGACCATTATGTCTCTTCCATCATCTCTAGGGAACTGTGCAAGAGACACAGGAATTTCTTAACCAGCATCTTACTGGGATTGCTCTTTGCCTGAGTTTTGTCTGTGGCTGTGTAGTGAGCTCACTGGTGCAGGGTTTGTCCGTCTTAAATTCTGGCTTACAGCTGAAATAAGAATAGCAGCAGCCAAAGTGTGTAGTGGCAAAGACTAATATTTTTGGGCACTGCCAGGCCAGACTAGTTCCTGTAAAACTCTCATCACCTATGAAGAAAGAGTACTTGTGGCATCCATACTGGGATTTTTGTGTTGCACTGACAAGCCATCTCTAACGCATGCCATTAGTATACCAAAAGAAAGACAATGAACATCAGCAGGCTTTGTTGTACCCTGCCACCAGTTCCTAGGCAATACCTGGGATTCCACCTTGCACTTCAACCCTCCATAGTCCTTCTGATCAGACAGGTGTTGAGGTAGATAGACAGAACCACTGCCTACTGCCTTGTTCAAAACTCACACTAGGGAGAGCCTCCAGCCAGCCCAGGTAAACTGCAGGGCCTGAGCATGTTGACTATTTGATCCATTTGGTAATTTTTTTCCCAATTTGGGATAGAGTGCTACAAACCCATCAGGGATGATGCTACTTTAGCAACTGTTCTCAATTTGTCTGCTCCTTTTCTAGACATATTCCCTAGTATGGGTGTCACTTTCACAGTCAAATGCCACTGGATACAGAGTTATGGTGGAGATTACTATGGAAAATAAGAAACACAAGGACAAATCATTTTAACTGAAGAGTCAGCAATGTAAAATGGCAATCAACCTTTGATGCCACAGTGCCTCCCAGTTGGACCTGAGCTCTGCAAAATGGGGAAAGGAGTCTGGAATTGCATAGATCCATTATCCTCTATGGTTCAGGAGGACAAGCTCATTAGGAACTATAGCTTCATTAGCTAGCAAGAGCTGCCCTCTTGTCAGGCTATGATCTATTTCTTAGCTTGGATTGTGCCATATATTTTCTCTCCCACATCCCAATCACAACTGACTACCACACCTCACTGCTTTTGGTGATGGGGGGTAGATCTGGTTTTAAGAATTATAAGCTAGAGTTTCAGTAATGCCACAGTACTATCAGCTAAATGTTACTCAGTATTAGCCATGAACAAGTATGCCCTTACTTCTCTCTGGCATGGAGAGGGATCACTTGCAAAACATCTACGGTTAGTAGCAGCTCCCATTACAGCACTAATCTACACTCAGTGATTACATACACCTGAGTACACAGTAATAACAAAAACACTGAACCACACCCTTGCAATATGTATTTACCTTTGCATTTAAGATATGCCCAAAATTTACAATGTAAATCAAATAGTAAAATGAAAGCACAAACACCAATTAAAAATATTATTTAAAAATGTGACTGTTTTGGACACACTGGAAGGTACAGGGAAAAAATGTAGGGCACTACTTTATTCTATGGGGATCCTTTTTTCTTTTAAGGTTTATTTTTTGAAGACAAAAAGAATTAACATATAATCTATCATTATAGCGATATATAGGATCTAAAAATAATTGAAAGAGTCAGAAACCAATGATATCTTAGAAAGTTCTATGTTATTTCTTAGGCTTCCAAAAGAAGTGTGCAGATATAATTGCTTAAAGGAGACTTCAAAAGATTTGATACACCAGCAGCAGCAAATACATAGCTTTTTCTGTTTTAATTATCTGTTTCTTCTAATAGGTTCTACAAGACAAACATGAATAGAGATCAGAGAGAGAGACAGATTTTATGTTTTACCTACACTACTCTGAAAACAAAGTAATAATTATAGAAATGGCTGAAGCTTGCATGGTGGTTTGTTTGTATAAGTGAAGTCCTCCCCCAGTGTTTCCTCCCAGTTAAATGATTAACTCCACTTAAAACCCAATCCTTGTGTGTCTGTTGACAAAAATCTCTGCAACATGAAAGATTTAATAGCAATACTTGGCATAAAATATTTTGGCAAAATGAACTGAATATCACATCAAACACAGTTGAAAGGCAAACTTCCCAGCCAAGAGAACAGTTTTATCAAACTCCAAATTCTAATGTTCTTTTATTGTGGCAAAATCAAAATTACTTCTGTCTTACAGAATTTCTTTGGTCAAGGTGAAAGCATTTTAGGTATTGTTATTTGTCTTCTTTCTAGGGATTGTGTACGTATTCTATTACGGCAAGACTCTCTGCTTCCTTACTCGAAACTGAAATATGTTGCTGTTGTGTTTCACAAAATTTAAAGCTGTTCTGGTGAATACACAACTTTCATTTGGAATTTTAAAAAAAATCTTCAAACCTCATATTTATTTAGAAGCTCTTTGCCTTATCACTACTTTAGCTATTTAAAGCACTGTCTTTCTGTTTATCAAAGTCAACTTCTCCTTTACATTTGTAAGGATTAAAAAAAATTAAGAAGTAACCTTTCCACTAACATTATTCTCATAACACATACCAAATTGATTTAAAAGTATTAGAGTTGCCAAATTTCTCCTGCTTGTTGAACTGGAATCTAAATATGGCTCCCTTATTTTTGTAAATGGAGGTTTATTTATTCGAGAGAGAATTTTTTTGAGGATTTTCCTAATCAGTATGGTGAGAGCAGCTAAAAAATTTTGAATTAATTTGTGGAACACGAATTTTCAGACAATTTTCGGACATATAATTAAATATGAAGTTAATTATCTGTTTGCAAGGAATCTCTGAATGCTTTCGCTGCAGAGGGGCTGTGCAGTCAGGCTGCAGTGTGAGCCCAGCTCTGACTCTGCTGCCAGGCAGAACTGCTACTGGACGCAGCACAGCCCTTCAGTGCGGGACAGGGGCAATCCTAAGCACACCTCCAGCAGAGGCGGGACGCAGTGGGACAGAGCTCCAGGCCTTTTCATCAAGGCTCTTCCTTTCATGTCCACCAAGATGACCACAATGAACCTGCACAAGTGGGGAATTCCCTCACAGACAGGGAGGTTTTGGCCCTTGTTTGTTATGACAGGTGGAAATACAGTCAGAAATGCATCCCATAAACTGGAAATATGGTCTCAACAAAAATCCCTGTTTTCACTCACTTTCACTTCTCAAAACCTGCAGCTTATATACTTGGCTGTTACGTGATTTCAGCAGGTATTTCGAAAGTGCAAAGGAAAATCCCTTCAGACCTTTAATGTTAACAAAAATGAGATCAAAATAGTGTTTTTCCTGTTCCATAAATACATTTAAGATCATTCAAAAGCTCGTTGAAGTTTAGAGGCCCACATTTGTCTTGATTATTTACACCATGCTAAAACTTCAAGACACTGTTATGCCTGACCCCTCCAGTGTAGTGTCCCAACTATGATCAAACACTCTGATTCTGCAGACATTTACAACATGCTTGACTGTAAGCAGGGCAAATATTTAATCCTGTGCAAATACATTGGTGTAAATGTGAAGTTGACTGCTGACACAGGTGGAATATCTCCAAATTTATACTGACAGAAAAAAGACCATCTAGCTACCAGTTCCTAAAATTACTAAATGAAATAATAGCTCTTGAATAACACATTTGTAACATAGATAAAAATACGAGCAAGTTGCAGATCTCCAGACAAATCAGGCAGGATTACACTGCAGTTAGAAGTTATATTCTGAAGAAAATATAGACATGGGTTTAATTTAAGTGAGAAATAATTCTCTCTGAAGTATCACACACGCTTTCTCCATAAGAAGCATCCATCCAGTATTTTCAGCACCTGCACTGGCCTATACAATGTAACATCCATTATTTGCACAGATGTGAACTGGGATGATATCATTAGTTCTGAAACTGTTTCTTACCAGAGATGTCCTATTCCACTAAAAAGGATTCTGTTTCTATTTGAGTTTTGCTTTAGGATAACTTGTTCAATTTTATTTTTCAGGTTAAGTTGCAAACTTGCACCAATAAAGGTCTGGTACTTTTGCAAGAGCTGGAATATTCTGCCCTTCACTTATCACAAAATCCTGTATTCCAAACATGTCTTCAGACAGTTGTGTGAATTATTTGTTAACTGTTAGGTGGATTTATGCTTTGCATCTTAGCCTGAACTTCTCTCACAAGCATGCAGATAAATTATTTTGAAGCATCCAACTTTATTATGTTAATATATACAAGATATCTATATTAATGTATCACAAATAACTGCACCAGTTTACTTAATATTTTGTATTATTATATAAATATAAGTCTTTACGCCAATGCATTAGTTCCTTTTCCCCCCTGGTGTTTAAGATTGTACTAAAGTCCCATTGACGCCATAATTGAGGTTAAGCATGTGCATAAGTGCTGTTTGAGATGGGCTCCTATTCCCCAATGTGCTGTTTGTCTCTGGTAGATGATGGAAGATTGCTTTCCTCTTTGCTCATTAATATAAATACATTTTATCCTCTCTTTGTGCTAGCTATGTGCCACAAAATCATTTTTATGATTATATTATTTATAGTCATGCACATTTCAGGAATATTCCCTATACCTATATGTAGAATCACACCTGAAAATGCAGTAATTCACACTTCAAATACTCTTTTTGAGGAAATATGGATTTCTAATATTAAAGTGTATTTCAGAGGACCTAACAGGGGTAAATTAAGATTAAGCACTGAACTTTAAGTCTGTATTTCCTGGCTTTGAGCTTCACTGTGCTTAATATTGGGTTAACATAGTATTTACATAGAATATTTGCTACAAGGTTTATGAATAAGTGAATCTCATCTTCTTTATAAGGAAAATTTACTCCATTACAGGACAGAAGAGACACCAAGCTAACATTTCATGAAGTCATAAACCTCTATTGAGACATCACACAATGACATTGTTAACATTAGCATGCAATATTTATTACAAATAGAAGAGGCTATTCAGGCTTTCAACCCATAAGCAGCTCTGTGTGGATGACTTCACTGTAGGAACACAGTGGAGTTATGATGAGGATAAAAGATTTATTTATACCTAAATATGTTCTCATTAGTAATTCTGCACTAGTATGTAGCAGATAGAATTGGAGGACCAGTAGGGTTTTGTGGTGTGGGTTTGTTTTGTTTTTTTAATAACTACTTATTGTTTGCACTTAAACTATGACCATTTAGTTAAAAAAAATAGTTAATGAGTTTATTGTACTGTGTATTATTAATTTTCATGAATGAAGAATTATTGCATTTTTATGGGATACAGTAACATCCCATCACTCCATAACACAGAGATCCAGGGGGCCACTAGCTCAGATCATGGTGAAAAAATAAACTTAATCTAACACCAAACCCTCTGTATTAGCTCATTTTGTCTTACTACAATAAATATCTCGCTCATCTCTGTGGTCCAGATTGACTTTCAGACTACTGTTTTGCATTCACCTTTGTCAGGTGAAACCTAACAAAAATAAGGCAATGGTTCAAAGTATGTGTCCGTACTTCACTTTTGACTACCATTGTTTCTGTTCAAAACCCAGTCTTCCTTTTTGTTTAGCTTAATTTGTCATCTTTAACTTATTTTCAGTGTTCTTAAACAGTTCTATTGGTAAAACCTTTAACATATTTGGGGATATTTCACTGCTAGTGGAATTACAGTACAAGAAGAGTAAATCTGTGTGCGTTACATGGAGAATATTCTCTGTGTAACAAGAACCCATCCCATAACTGCTACTTAACAGAATCACCAGGAAAAAAAAGTTACAGTAAAGCATTATTTTTTTATCTTAGAAGAATGAAATTCATCAGGTCTTCATTACTCATCCTGGGAATTACATTGGCATGGTTCATCTCTTTCTAAAACTTCATTTAAGTTGATTACAGGTAAGGTGGCTGATAAGTAAATCTTATTCACATTGAAAAACAAATCATTTAATTTAGAATCACTCAGAATTACTCAGCTAGGCAGAGAAAGTCCTTACCAACAATTACGGAGATCTGAAGAATTCTATTCCACCTCCAAATGTAAATGAAAAAACATTTAATTTTCCTGTTAATTTCAGCTGTTCATTTTCAGTAATAAAATCTCAAACTTTTCAAATTGAAAATAAGGCCAACCCCTTGGAAAAATATTATTTCCTGTGGTTTTAGCAGTCCTGTGGTCTTAGTCTTCCCCTTTTTTTCAGTCTTTGTATAAAATCTGTTTACTCTGCTGTAAGTAGGATTTTTTTTTAAAAGAGCTTTAGTTTGAAAAGCCATTTACAATTTTGAGAAACAAGACTATTTCCAACTAGATCTGCTTGAAGTAACTAGCTGTAAAAAATTAACATTGCATACAAGTTACTTTCATTTCCTATGCTCTTTCTGTTTCCATACTTATAAAGTCACATTCTTCATTTAAAGGGATAAGTAAGATGAGAGTAAGTAGAGTTCCTGTTACGTTATAATGGAAGAAAAAAAATACAGAGATTGTGTGAGTTTAATATAATAGAAACAACATGCTGTTTAGATCCTACCATTCTGGTATTTTTTGCCTCAGTTTATGATGAAGTGCCTGAGGGGTATAGAAAGTGAAGCTTCATAATTAAGCTAAAATTCTTCCATTTTTTAAAAAACTTGTTTGTGTATATATAATCTTACAGAAGTACACAGTATAGATTTTCAGACTATTCATTTGGGATTCAGATTATGAATTTCAGCATGTTAAGTGGCAATTTTTTAAAAAGTATTTCTAAATTTATAATTTCAGTTTCTTTGTGCTAATGACACACAATACAACCGGCCTTGGAAGGTATTCCCTACTGCCCCTCCTGTCAGTCCAGCTCTTAGCTCTCTAACTCTCCAAGGGTCCAGCCTAAGTCCCATTAAAACCAATGGAAACGTTCTCACTGACTTCAACAGAAGCTGAATCAATACAAATCAGTACTGGACAAATATTATTTTCTTCCAATTCATGCATCTGTCAGGCATAAAAATCACTCAGTTTTGTTTCTTTAATGGGTTTTCCACAGTAATCTAGGTGGCTGGAGCATCTGCAATCTGACAAAATAGATATCTCTTTTCACAGAAAGTATATAAGTTTCCCCATCTATCTCAAAAGAAGTCTCACAAAGCTATTCAGAACTCAGTACACGTTCTTTCCTCTTCACAACTCATTTTCCTTTTTTTTTTGGTGACAACCTAAGCAATAATTCACAGCTCGCTGGGTCTCTTAAATAACCCCCTTTATATTTACATGGTAGGCATTCCCCCATTACCCAGCAGGATCCAGCTGTATTGGCAGGCAGTCATTAGGCATTCTTAAGACTTTGGAGGTTTAACGTACCCTTCTCTAGTTAGCGCCTTTGAAAACACCCTGTATGGTTACCATCTCAGCAAATACAGCAAATCTTGACAATTTAACAATAACATAAACTGTATCATTTTGTAATTTCAAAGTGGTTCCTTCTTTGGGTCCCATCCAGACTCCCATATGAAGCCTTTAAAGCTCAGAAGCATTTCACCCAATGGACAATTGTTATGTTTCTTTCTTTTGATAGACATTAAATGAGCTACTTGAGTCTCTTTGCTAAAACTTTCAGAAGTACATACTTGCATGGTGTTATGTATTGCAGTTACTTTAATTCAGCATCACCAAGAATTCTGGGGGAAATGAAAATGATGCAAAAATCTCACCTTCTATTGATAAATGGAGAAAAGTCCTTTTAGGAAACAGAGATGAACTAGAATAAAGGTAGTAAAATGTGCTATGAGAAAGATGTTCAAGTCTAACTCTCATAGAAGTGAGATTTTCACTAGAAGGTCATCTTTCACTAGAAAGATACGACCTGAGCACAAAAGAAGAGCCAAACTTCCATGGTTTAAGGTCTTGCTCTGACTGAGTAAGCTCCCAAAACTGACTTCCTCCACTGTCTATGGAAAGTCATTAAAGACACTGCTCTACAGCCTACCTTGACACTGACATCTCTTGTGGCAAACAGGACCTACTGGGTCACTGACTCCTTCCCTGTCCTAACACATGGACCACAGGAGTAACCAGACCTTTTTGAATTCTTTAATAAGTGCCAATTTATATTATGGACGCTTGTAGGAATATAAAAGAAAGAAACAGAGAAGTTGATTCATATTAGCATTACTGATACTTAGTACTGGCAATTCTACTTGTTCTAAAGAAACATCCAAACTAGCCTGGAGTAACAGACTGCCATTCATGCCTAGAGCAGTTTGCATCCTATGAGCCTTGAATTGACACAAATGTTCAAAACTGGATTTGTTTACTGCATGGATAAATGTTTCAAATTAATATATCAAAAGTTCTTACACCAACAAAAAAACTAAAAGTTATTTTGTTTTAAAGGGGAAAAAAAGAGAATACAACCATCTTTTTGTTTACAATTGGACTATTCCCTTTTTAATATTATCTGAAGGTTTAATTGGGGTATTTGTTTCTTTGATGAGAACCAGAGCCTTCATGATACAATGCCTCATATGTGTCACACAACGTCATTAGATATGTCCAGATTTAAAGAGTGAATTCTGGGTAATTCTTAAAATAATAGTCATTCATGCTGATCCAGAAGTCATGACAGAATATGAAAAGTATGTGGTGATAGTTGACCTGCAAAGTCATTACTCATATTAACAAAATTAGTAAACCAATTTTGAAATCTTTAAGACCAATAAGCACTTGTGTATATATTTCCCGTGCTTACAAGGTTCAAGTAACAAGCTAACAGCACTAAACAATTCATCACCACAGTTGTAATGAAAGGAAGGGGCCCAAACCCCCACTAATTGTTTAGGGTGGCTAATTCTTAGTTTTACTTTTTTCTTATGTCATCCTGTAGCTTCTGAAGACTTCTCTTTCACTTTTAAAATTTCTGTAGAACACAATATCCCTCTATCATATGAAATGCTTTGATAATGTCTCTTTTAAACTGATTATTTGTAAAGTTCAAGCTAACAAAAGTAACATTCTATTAAATGAAAGCCTGGGAACAGAGCAGTATTTTTGAATGCTAATTGTTCATGTTACTAGCCACCCATGAAACATACACTGAAAACACATGAAAGTGTTCATAAATGCCTCTCTAAGTCATAAATCTTTTACAGGTACAATTATGCTAGAGCAGAAATAGGAAAAGCACATTCAACATCTGGAGTCAGATGAGTTTACTGAAGTAAAATTGCAAAATTAAATTTAGATGAACTTAATTAAAAAAAGGAGATCCAATTTAATATGGACATTCATCAACTTTTCATTGAAAACCTTTCCGCCTCAAGAAAATATAATAAAGTATGAACACAAAAAACATATAAAACTGAAATGAAGTGTGAAGGGATGGTCAAATAAAGAAATGCAGTAAAATAAACACACTCTTTTCCCCTCATTTTAACACATATGTGCATATACACACACTTTTCCTTTAATTGTACAGAATATTGAGCTATTTTTTTACTCCACAACAGTGGAACAAGTGAACAGGTCATCTGTATGCCCTGAAGGTTATTAATCCTTCTGAGGCATATGCTACATATTTACTGATAACATGAATATGGAACTTTCTCTCACTCTCCCTGTATGTATTTATAGTTGGTCAAATTTTTCTCCTAGATCCTAAATAACTTTATCTAAAACCAGTTATATTTTTTAGTGCTTAAATGTTCATTACCCAAGTTGCTCCTGCTGAAGTGAATGGGAGTTCTGTCACAGGGCTGGACCTTGCATGACTTAACAAAGGATTTTCATGTACTTTAGTTAAGATAGAACAGATGAGAGTCTCTTGTTTTCCTTTACTAGGTCATTAGTGTCTTCTGTTTCCAGGGGAAAAAGATCTAGTAGTTCAGTACCAGTCACTTCTAGCTTCCATGAATTCTGTCTGTCAGAACAGCACTGACTTTCAGCTCTCTGACTTAGAGAATTTAGTAGGGTCAAACAACAATTTGAAAAGTTTAGAATAGTGTTATTAGGATCATATTATTTCCTTGCAAAACTGCCTTGATAATTTGTTGTTCTGCACCTTGTCTGTGTGATCAAGTGACATGATATGAATGCTGTATTCTTTTATTCTAATAAAGAGCATTACTAGTACAGTCTGCTCTGAGGGAGATATAGTCCTTTATTAGGAACACATTCCAACATTATAAAAGTTACCCAGCAATAATGATACATAATCTGTCTTAAGGATTCATGATAACACATTATTATGCACATTTTTGTATGAAAAGAGCATGATTGGATGCCAATAGTATTGTTGTTGAATACATCTTTAAACCGAAGCAGAGAATTATTGAACTGCTTGGTTAATGACAATAAATTGCTAGAGGAATGCTGAATACAGGTTTTGTTTCCATGTCAGAAGAGTTCTAGGTTTTGCGGTGTAATCTAATTAAAAAAAAAATAATATATATATATACACTTCAATAACCTGGAATCATGAGGACTTGGAAGTGGTGGTACTTGACATCTGTATCACAGCAATCTAAAACCAGCATGAGCACTACTGGACAGGGTGAGGTCAAAGGGCAGTCTATATCCTGCCTCTAGCAGTGGCCATGAGTCAATGCTAAGTGGAACACTAAAGCACACAGTGGTATGCCTCTCCCGGCCTCCTACTTCCCCAGGTCCCAAAATACTTAATGCAGTATGTGGCATAATGGTGAGAATAATTTTGACCAAAATGTCATCACAGACAGTATTATAATCTAAAAATTAGATCTTTTTTTCCCCCAAAAGCTGAACACTTGCACACCAACGTGGTTTCCTATTAAAAAACTACTCCACATTACCCAACTACAGTTTCCTAGAAAATATATTCCAAATTGATGCAAAACTATGGCAGGACTCAGCTGTTTATCTCCACAGCAGAAATTCTGAGCTTCAAGATGTAGGTAGATTAAATTCCTTCACAAGGTCTCCACAGCAGTATTTAAGAATCTATTGACTCAAGGTTTGAGCAATCAGACTAGTTACCATAAAGATAGCATTCGAGAAAAAAATAATTTGTAATTTTACAACTTGTTGCTCAGTTTTCAGTTTCAGCACACTTTTCTGTGCATTTTAGTTTCTCTTTGGAGCTTGCCCACCAACCTTCTGTAAATGGTTACATTCTTCAAAATGTACTATGTCAAACCTTCCAACAGCAGTTACATTAGAAGAGAGGACAATAAAAATGGCCTTTCTGATTTTAGTCTGATGAAAATTGCTCAGAACTTGTGTCCTGAGCTCAGTGTCTTGCAGATCAATATATGCTCTTATATTTCTGTATCCTTGCATTGGTCAAGGGGAAATACTTCATTTTTCACACAGATTCAGTTTCAGTGTAACATAACAGAGAACAGCAATATTTCAATGTGGTTTACTATGGCATCTTTGGACCTTACCACTGAGATCAAATGTGAAGATCCTTAAATTGCTGGCATCAGTGTTCCTGTAGAGCCTGGCACGAATTCAGATGGATGATCCTGCCAAAAGTTAGAGGAAAATATTCATCAGACAGATGATTATTTTTAATCACACTTTCCCAGAACCCATGGAAGCCTTACTTTATAAATGCCTACTTCAGGTTTAATGATAAGACCACTAAAATAGATCTGAATGCAACACACCAGCATGTTGACTTCTTGAGTGGCTGTGAACTTGAATATCGATTCCCACAGGGTACCTTCTATAGAGAAACTGTTCTTTTGTGAAAGCAATGCAACAGATTTTACCAGGAAAAATAACAGCATATTGCATTATTTTTAATAAACTGCATTAGAAAGATGTCTCATGGAAAAAAATAAACAAAAATGCACACAATTGTCTAACCCCAAATGAATGAAGCATACGCTCATACACAGTTCATTTTAATTTCAGATCAAAGAGGTTTTGAAGTTCAAACAAATTTGCCTCCTAATAGTTTTAGTACAGGATTATCTCTCTTAGCATCTGAAAAATAACGTTCAGAGTTCGCTTTTAACAGCTTATTTGTATTGCAGCACTTCAGGGACAACCAAACTTGTAATTTCTACCATATGTGCAACGTTTCTTTCATTAAAGTATTGTGGTTTTTATATTTAAAAAAATGACTAAGAAAAATTCCAGCAAAAGGATTATTTTATGAAATACATGTAACTTATAATTACTTTTGCTATTTACTTTTAATACATATTATACTGTAAACACAAAAACGTACATGTATACATTTGTTTCATTAAGGTTTACATGGTTATTTTAAAAATTATTCAAATTACTTCTGTTTAGGAGAACATGAAATCTATCTTGGAGTGCAAGCAAAGATGAAATAGAATTGATGACAAGAAATACATAGCAGGTGGAAGACTGTTCTTGAGCCAGACCAGTTTTATAAACTCGTAGCATTCAAATCCAAGTTGCCTCTATACAGTAACAGAGCAAATTCAAAAAAGGAAAAAACTAAGGTGCTAACATCAAGCCTAGATGAATACAGAGGTTCTCCACATCTCTCCTTTCCTCTTTTACTCAAGCTCCCAATTAAAATATTACCATTTCCACTATATAACAACAAATTCCTTAGAGCGAGATTTTTTTCAAAGACATGCAAGAGAACTGAGCGTCTAATTCCCTCAGGCAGTTTTGAAAAGTGCACAATTAATATACTATATAGCTCCTTATACATCAAACAATTTCCCAGTGCACTTCACATTAATCTTTAATCTGGACACTTTAATCTTCAAATCTTCACACAATAATCTTAAGCGAAAGGTTCTTTCTGTGAGTTTACAGTATATTTAACAGAATTTAAAAACTACTATTGCATTGCCTGAGCTTTTAATACCCAGAAAATGTTTTATAAATTAGATCAAGTACAACCTGGCCAAGATTTCTGTATTTTTAATATCTTTGGAGGGAGATTACAACAAAAAGGTGCTGGAGGGAATGACTTAGCTGGTTAAGCATCACTTTGCAATACTTTAAATCACCCCAGAACCATAGTGGCAGATCCCAGAGTTTATTCAGTGTTTCACTTTTTCCAAGGCAAGGACTAGCATCTCTGCGTCCATTATTGAAGGAAAACAGCATAAACAGCATAGCTTAAAGTGTATACTGCTCTGTTTTGGCAGCTCTCTGTGTGCACATCTGGCTATGGACATATTTTCCATATCTGTGTTTTTGCCAAAAATATTAACTGTTAGAATAGTGTGCCAGGCCCATTCTGCAGGGATATAGCCATGACCTCAACTTCTCCTGGCCTTTTCTGTTCCCTTCAGTGCTGTTTACCATAGCACCTCCAAGTTCTACTCATGGACCAGGACTTCACAGTATTAGCCCTATCTAAATGCACACTGAAAAAAAAACCAAACAACTTTCAAGCATTTCTGCAGTGGCTTGAAGACAAAATGCAATAGGTGAGTACGAAGTAAGAGAAAAAAAAGATAACAGCCATTACAACAAGCAGTATTTTTTGTAGGCAGCCTTGCAAAGGTGTATTTTGAAGAGAGATTTGAAGAACCAGTTTTGTATAAGCGTCTGAAGAGTTTTGATGTGAGAAAGCACAAAGGTTCTGGCTTGAATGAGAGTTGAGGAGGAAGTGGACATTGTGGTTTAAACTGAGGTTGAAGCTACTGTTTTCATACTGACTAAGAGGTAACACAGAGTAGAGAAAGGACAAATAAGCTGCCTAAGAAAAGGGAGAGCCACACATCACCTGAGTGTTATGGTCAGAAAGCAATATGGGGAGGAAAAAGAAACTAGGAGTTTTCTAACAGCATTATTTGAGTTTGGTAAGATTATGGTTTTTTAGACTTGAGAAAATAAATTTATACTGCAAGAAATCTGAGTCATTATGAATGACCAGGAAAGACCATGTGTCAGACTTTGCAGGCCAGCTGGATTTGAGGTGGCAAAGAGGATAATCTGAGTTGAAGACAATGCTCAGATAGAGAATTTGGGTGACAAATGAGGTTGTTAATAGACATAATAAGAAAGAGTAACTGAGAAGGCTTCTGCAGAAAGAGTAAGGACCAGTGTTCTAGCTATGTTGGTTTGAGAGATCACTTCAATGTTTACATAGAAACAGACTTAGATTTTAGTTTGGATAGGAAGAAACAAGCTTGAAGTACAGAGGTCCACATAGTTCCCAACTGGCCTCATTAACATGGTAGCCGAATTTGTGCGTTCATATGAGATGTCTCATGGATAAACCAGGAAGAAAGTAAAAACCAGACTTGCCTGTAAACTCCTGCAACTAGAGACTTGATAAGCCAGATTCACCAAAGAGCACACAGAGGAAAGGCTAGTGTCATGGAAACCAAAAGAAGAAAGGATTACAGTAAGATTACCAAAGTTAAATACACATATTGAAACACCTGATAGGTTCACACAGTCAAAGGTGGAGTAACAATTCTCTAATTGGACTGGTGACAGTTATTACAGACTGGATTGAGCAGTTCCTGTTGACTACAAAGACCGGGAATTAGATGGCAGTGACTGTAGTGTGCTCCATGCATTCAGGGATGAGAGCTTATTAGAAGGGCTGGTGGGGTAAACACTGGGACATTTTGAAGAAGTAAAAGACTAAGACAAGCTTGAATTGTGCAAGAGAAAAGGAAGAAGAGAGCAAGAGATTGGAAGAAAAAAGGGATAACATCGGACACCTGCATAAAGTGGATAAACAGAGAAGGATAGCAGTTGGAAAACTTGTATAACTTGTGACAGGCTAGAGGACTGTTGGAGGAACAGAGCAATGAGTGAAAGGAGTTACAAAGTTTAAGATCATATATTTATCAGTTTTCACTGGGAAGAAATTGTCAAGATCCTTCTCGGAGTAAGAAATTGTGGTGGGAGAAGAGGCTCTGAGGAATGAGTCAAAGGTGGTGAAGAGGAGGCAAAGACTGTGGGTGAAGATTTCAATTATAGTAGCTAGGCATCTAACAGAATTGAGAGGGGGAGGGGAAAAGAATGACTGTGCCGTGGAGGAAGTCAGCTTGGTCACAAGATTTCTGCCAGAAACGCCTCTTCGCACAAACCAGCACACAGAGAAAGTATCTATTAAGAACGGTGGTCTTGATGGCTTTGGAGAGATGCAAAGAGGAGGCAGATACTGAACTCAATCAGTTCAGGAACATTGCTTGCTTTTGTGCAAGGAGATCAAGGAAGGAGAGACAATAAAGAAGTTGCTGGGCATTTTCTACCCTTGCTAGACCAAGTAATAAGTAGGTCTTTACTTAAAACTCTCACGGTGTCTGTCACAGATGAATAGAACTTGACATGGGGATGAGTTTAATTTACCATAGAACTGTAGCACTTCGAAAGTGACTGCAGATCCCTAAAAAGTCTCTGAATACCTGGTTTACATCCAGGCATGATATGAACTGGCTAAAAGATACCAGCGTATTTGTCCCACCATGCTTTTTATCTCAGAAAAATCCTATGATTTGTACTTTGAGGAAAAACATACGAAATATTTCATATTCATGGAATGTGTTTTAGTGCGAGGACATGAACGTTTGATGATTTGCGTAGAAATTTCCATTTTTTTTCATGGTCAGATATATTCTAGGGATAGAGAGATCCACGCTAGCAATGCTATCACATTTCTGGCAAGGCAGAAGGATTTCAGCACATAAGGTTTTGAGCAGACGCAGCAGCAAGACCCTCAAAGCACTGGCAGACAAATGGCTGATACAATGTCTGAGAAAACTGATGTTATGATTTATATAAGGGGTTTATAGTCCTGAGAAGTGAGGAAGAGCTTGGGGATAATATGAGCACTTACGGTCCAAAAAGTTTAGTGAAAGTAAACTATTGGAAGACCCTGAGAATGGGGTTTTTTGGACAAAGATATTTTCTTATTAATGATTCAGATGAAATTTTACACTGTTCTGGCAAAGTCAGGAGTTGAGACTAAAGCAGTGAGAATGAGAAAGTCAAAATTCTAAGTTAAAAAGCTTTATGAAGGATATTCTCAAGTGACATCCAAATCTGCATTCAGAGGAGAAAAATTAGCTGAGAGGACATAACTAATGATTCTCTAAAGATGAAATTCATATTGCAAATCACAAGGGTCTGTGATGCCACCCATGACTTCAGCTTGCTAAGTAGTATGTCACAGATGGTATCAAGCACAACAAAGAGGAAGATCTTAGCAAGAAAAACATTAATCTTAACCAAATATTGATAAGCACTTTCAAAAATTTAGAGCTGAGAAAGAGTAAAAAGTAGTTGAACTGATAATGCCCTAGAATTTGCTATGAACCCAATGCTTAATCTTACATCTTGTTGTAGTCAATTTGTCTGAATGGTTTACCATAAAATACTCATTAATTTACATATCCATAAGATTAGTCTGTGTAAAATATTTGTGTGGCACAACAGAGGCAATACAGTAGCACCAAATATAACATTTTAGATGGAATTTCTCACTGTTTTGCTCTCCTTCATGAATCTACTCTTCACCTATTTCCATGTAAATGTATTGAATTTAACATAATTTTCCATAATAATGATTGTTATTATTATTTCTTTAGATGTATATATGCACATTAAAAAGCTGTATCTACCTATCCACCTTGACTAAAAATTGATGTCCATGCTTTACTACAGGAATGCAGCTCACTGTAGCAACACCTGCTAGTAAATCTAGCAGTGGAGTAAAACACTGGAAAATTACTCCTGGTGTTATTTCCTGGAAATAATGTAAATCCAATATCAAATTGGTTATGTAACTCAGCTAGCACAAGGTTTCATACACCATAGAAAAGCTGCATTTTAAAGTTTTATGGGGGGAGGAGAGGAACTGTGAGGAGATGTGAGTTCTGTTTATCACTAAAGTATTCTTAACGCTGTGGAATATGTGGAAGCAAGGTTAACTGAAAACCTAAAGTAATATAAAAATAAGTTCAGCCTTTAACAGGATGTCCTGGGTTTGGTTAGGATAGAGTTAATTGTTCTCAGGGAACTGGGAGGGGGGCAGCGGGGCAGCTGAATACCCAAGTATTCTGTGATGCTGTCTCTGTCCACATAAAGCAGCTAATACCCCAGGCTCTGTACAGATGAACCTACCTGAAGCTGTATTCTTTTCTATTCAACTGTTAGTAGTCTCTTCCACAACATAATTGTCCCCAGTTGTCCAAGAATTAGTATTTTCCAAAATAACACAGCTTTTTTAGCTGTCATGTCTCCCTAACCTCTGTAACAAAAGGATGCAAAGTTCAGACCTTCTGACTACCAAATACATGAATTTAGTGCGACTTACGGGCCAATCAGTCAGGATCCTGGAAGTACACTAAGATGCCAAGGCAGCCAAACCTCTTTACAAAGGAAAACTCCTAAAGAGGTGTTTTGCGACATCAAAATCAGCAACCTTAACTTTGAAAGGGTGGGTCTCCATATGCTCAAAAAAAGATTTTAGAGAGATAATCACAAAGGAGCATGCTGATTATAAAAAAACCCCAATAACGATGACTCATGACACTTTTATGAATGGCTATTACTTGCTTACTTTGGGAGAGTGATATACTACAATTTATTATTTAAAATAAGAACTAATTGAACAGCTTTTCTTTATCAAAAGATCCTTAGCATTTTATAGCAATATCATGCTTTCCTACACTTGAGACTAACAGGTAATAACAACTCCCTCCTCCTATTTCAAGACCCTGCCTTAAGCACAATAATATATTAAAGTCTGACTGCTCAGGAGGATGTATGTGAAAACCAATGCTTGTATTTCATTAACTGCACCACAACCAACTTAATTAGATGTTGAGAACATACTTATTTAAATGCAACTGTATGTGTGACATAGTTTTGGAAACTCTGGCTTAAATTAACAGCGTGTTTGTTGTACTTTCATTTTTCTTGCCACTGATTTACAAAGGACTATCATAAACCTTTGATTTCATTGTTTAATAGCAGTATGTTACTCAGTTAATGGGGTCTGAAATATTTATGCAGGCAAGGATTCAGTACTTTCCAAAAGACACTTTGTGAGCTGGAATACTTCTGAATTAAAGCCATTTCTTCTTCTTCACAAGACTGTCCGATCGTATAACTAGATGATAATAATAATATTCAAATTATAACTCAGAAGTTATTAGGTTAAGAGCTAGAGTAGAAACACCCACAATCAAAGCAAAACATTTAAACTAATTTTTACCTAGTAATTGGTTATAAAAGGATGTACTAGCAGCTACAAAACTTGGTGTTAGAGACCTAACTGTTTGTAGCTCACATCTGAGGCAGGCTTTTCCCATGAGCTCAAACCAATGAAATCAATGGAGAAGGGTATTTGCCCCAATAAGAATATTCTTGAGTCTCTGTCTCTCCCACAGAAACTGTCTGTTCCACAGTCAGTGGAACTGTCTGTTCCCACATGGTGACAGTTCTTCCTGTAGGCCCATTTTTTCCTCCAAATCCATCTTTCCAAACCTGGTTCTAGGTGGAAAGACTTTTCTTTTCAGCACAGAGACATATTTGTGTCAATAAATATTTAGGGCATCACTTTCATTCTTAATAAAATTAAAACTGCATCTTGAAAGCGAAACAGTATGTCAACAAACACTTATTTTTCATCTTCCATCTGCATACTTAGTTATTTCAAAGGCATATTTAGATACATCTTCCATTTCAGAAGACTTCTTTTGAAAATGCATTTGAATGAATGCTACCCTTTCCTATGGAGATTTGGCGAAACGCTTACATTTACAGCAATTTTGTTTAGCATGGTAATGCAATCAGTATCCCAGGAGGCTCACTTTTCACAAGGTGCCTGCCTGCAGTTCTACCCGCAAAGTTTATTATGGGAATCTTCACAGATAAAGTACAGAAACTGTAATGTATAAAGCAGCACAATCATCTGTCAGAGGCTGCCAAAAAAAGATCAAACCAAAACAAACTCACCAACCAAATGCCAAAAATTTCCCCCTACAATTTTCAATATAAATATTCACTGCAACCACCATGCCATGACAGTGCTTCACTTCAGGAACCAGTGGGCGTAAACTCTATTGCTCATTCACTGAAAACAAATAGCTAGGAGATTCCATGAGCAATTTCTATTTCCTGTACAAAGTGAGGAGCATTACTGTTTTTCAGAGGAAAGGTGAAACAGTAGTGATCAAGCTGTGAACTGAATAAATATAAAGTCTATGAAGTGATTTACTATTCTTACTGCAGCCAGCTAGCAACGAAGTCAATCTCTTTTGTTGAGGCAGTGATTAGTGAGTGCAGTTGACCTGTGATACCCACCGCTTTTAATCCAATGGTTTGCACATTACCTTAAAGGCTGAACTTGCAGAACAATATATTTATTCCTTCTGCTGCCTTTCCAGTTTTTTCAAAGATCTCTATTTCTACAAAGAGATTAAGTAAAAGGCTTTGTATAATTTAAATGTAACTGAAAAGAATTACCAGCAAAACAGTATGTGTCACATTTGCATGTGTTTTAGTATATAGGACACTGATAAAGTATACAAGTTTAAATAAGGCAGTCTTGCTAAAATGGACTTGCAAACAGGGTTTTTTTCAGACTTTTTTTTCATATCCTTGAAATAATTTGGATATTAGACATCTATTCATTTTAATAGTCAGTCATTCTTTTTCATTCAGCAGTTTTCACATGAAGCTCTTTTTACACTTCAGTTCTTCTACTTAAAGATTAAAGATAACTGACAGGTTTTAGAGGAACTGGGAATCTACAGGCTTCGCATTTACTGTCACACATTTTCAACTTCTGGGGCTGATTATCATCATTATGTGTTACACCTAGTAGTGTCCCACATGTGACAGGTGCCTTCTGAGCACCATTAAAGGCATCATCTCTTAAATTAACCTTCTAAAGAACAGATAAAAAAAGCAACAGATAGACACAGGAAAAGCAGGAGGAAAACAGACAAATGTCTTGATCAGGTAGCAGAGGATATTTCCCCCAGAAAGAAAGCTTTAATGGTAGTTATATTGTACCTTTACATGTGTAGTTTTAAAGTTCATATTTGCACATGGAGAAAAGGAAGATATATAGACACTGCCATCAGGTTTTGAGTAAGAATCAACCATCTTGAGTAATTCCTTGATGGAAATAAACCATTGGAGGAGTCCAGGACATCTCACAGCAGTTTCCTCCCCATGGGATACCTTGGCTCTCCAGTGTTTTTGCAGATGGATGAAGGCACTGCAGTTCGATTAAGGAGATGGAAAGCACCAGCAATAGAACTGGTTGATCCCTGCCCCAAGCAGAGATGCAGAAGGGTATTTCAAAAATCTCAGGCTGCAACACCAGCCAAATTACCTGTATATGCACACTCATATCCTGGCCCATCACACTTACACTATATCCAAGGCTAGCACACAACCTACGCTGCTGTAGCACAATTGTGGCAAATGGGTCAGATATCTTAAATGACACCCTAAGAAAGTGTAGGTTTGGCTACATGAAAAACCTTTGAAAGATCTAATTTGTATAGGATAATTTGAGATATATTAGTTTCTGGAAACTAAATAATCATAAATATATTTACATATATAAATTATATAAGACAGGGTAATAATCAGGATAAACTATCAAGACCTGACCAGAACTGAGAATCTTGAAACTCATTTTTATTTGACTTTCTCTATATGTATTTGCAATCTGGCTGGGAAACTCTAGTTAGAAAGAACTGAAGAAACAAAAGGAGGGAAAAATATATATATTATTTTCTAAATCTCTGCTGACACGTTTTCCTCTAAGCAAAAGCCTTCACCTTGTCTTACCTCTGTACATATTCAAGTTTTCTCCCAAAAACCTCTGAACTAATTGCTAGGTAAATTCAGTATGGAAACTACATATCTACTTCATTCTATTTTTCCCAATTCAAACTTCTTCAGGAGAAGCTCATACTAAAAATAAGGAATCAAAACTTAAACATATTGTTTAAGTCAACCTGTTAAAGTCAACCTATCATCCTTATAATCTCAGTATAGAGACGCTACACTGAAATAATTAATAATATTTTCAGTCCTTTAAATCTTTATTCACAACACGGCAGTCAAACAGAATTTTTAGTTAACCAGTTTCCAACATGTTTGTATATTGTTGTGGCTTCAAGAATGCTGAAAGCTATTTACTTATGCAAATTTTGAGATTTGCAACACAAAGAAACAGATGTATGTGATATTTGCAAGGCAGTGAAACTGAAGTGTCACATGCTGGCCTGGGAAACAAAACCTGGGGGAGAGGGAAGAGGAAAGAAAGGAGGTTTGCCATATTTCACCTAACCCATCACTCAAGGGCTGGAGGACAAACTGCGAAAGAATATCTTGGCAGCTACTGCAGATTGCAAAGGGAGAACAGCAGCACGGTTTTGGACATACCTCACAACGATACCATCCCAGGACTAATACCCCCACACAGGGAGGGCTTTGTAGAATGGAAGCATTCTGCACAGTTTCATTGTTTCACAATTTCTGATGCCAAGAACTTTTCCTTGACTTCCTCTGTAAGAGGATGCTCATTTTTTATATTCAGTGAGGGGACAAGTAAAGCCTTTTGACTGGTTATATATGTTTTAAACAAGTAAATGACAAGTATACTTTCTGAAACCTCTAATAAAATATATAATTTCACTCATCAATTTTCAGACATTACTTCTGAATAATTTTGGAATTCTTCATTTTAAACTCCTATTTTTAATGGAAATTACTGGATAAATTATTGATGGAATGAATAAAAATACAACCCCATCTAAAACTTGGCAATTTTGCATGATTTTTGATCCTGCATTACAAACCTGGTCACCATTCTGCGACTCTAGTTGGCTGGGTATCAGGACTCATTGATAGATGTAACTCCTTAAAATGTTCTGTGATAACTCCTACTATTGTCACAGTTAAAGTGTACTAAAGTCTATCTGAAAGAAATGGGAAAGAATAAATCGACTGCCACAAAGCAGAAAACATGTTTTAAGACTGAAAATAACTTTACTAACCAACTGAGATTTGGAAGTAGATAAATGACGAAAAAGCAGCAGACTGTATATGTTATGGGTGTTCCAATTATGTATTTAATAGGAGACTCTATCAACTGTTACCCTTGTGAAGAATTTTCTTTTTCTGACCTTTGAAATTACAATGAATGTCTAAGGAGAAGCCAAGTGGTTTGTAAAAAACCTGAATCATCCATACTTCATCAGCTGGAATTTCATTACAAGGCAAATTATGTGAATTTCTGAGATTTTTTTTCAGGACAATTATGACAAAACCTGTAAAGAACTTTGGTGTCTACACCCAAAATACAAGTCTGAAAAACCTCCATTACCTGTCAGTTCACCTGGAAAATGCTAAGTTTCACAGGCATTAAAATTCTGTTGTTGCCTATGGCTCTGTATCTGCAAACATGCATCTGATTCTTAAGTCTGAGAGGGCCAAGTAAGCCAGGTCTTTAACTTATTACTTCTTGTATTTGGGAAAGCAGGAGAAATTTTCTATGCTGGGATCATGCCCAGTGCTGATTTTTTTAAAAAATACTTTTCTTCAATATGTCACAATATAAATAAATCTTCTAACTTATTGAATTAAGAGCTTTGGTGTGGGGAACATCTGATTTAAGACATGTTTAAGGATGTAGCTTTTGTTGTTCCTAAGAAAATGTAAGTTTGGCTACATGAAAAACCTTTGAAAGATCTAATTTGTATAGGATCATTTGAGATATACTAGTTTCTGGAAACTAAATAATCTGAAGGTACATAAACTGAGTGTGTCTTGAAAGGCCTTCTTGGGGGCACTCTGTAAGGGGCCTGGGTAAAACTGGGTGCCAGATCTACAGCTAGGGGAGAGCTGACAGCTAGCGTCAAGAGAAGCAGCAAGGTTTAAGTGTGCATGAGGTGAGGAAAGGAAGAGGAGTAGGGTAAGGCAACCTTTGTTTCAGCATCTATTACCTTTTGAGTGTTTAGTTTTGCAATCCTGGTATTTTTTTGCTATCTAAAAATGTTTTTAAAAGAACAGAACTGAACAAACATCGTGAAACATCTGCTGTGAGAATGAGTATTCTGGGTTTCGATACCCTATTCCCTGGTGAAAGTTATTTATGTTTAGTCAACATAAATGATCAGTTCTGGGAAGTCTATATTGTGGGAGTCTGAGGTGACTGATTAAAAAAAAAAGTATATTTAAATAATTAGATATTTTTCCTCTTAAAGAGAAGAAATCCATTTTTAAGAAACCCTAGCTCATCAAGAAGTGGAAAAGAGAATCAAACGTTTTGAGGACAGAAAAGAAGGTCTCAGGCCTCCAATATTCCAAGAGCTTTATCTGCTATGTTTATAAAAAAGAAGACTGAGAAGTGACCATAACTGAGAGAATACTTGTTACAAGGAGGCTTTTTTAATACTATGATGAAAGGGATAACAAGAACTAATGGTTAGAAGCTGAAACAAGGCAAATTAAAGTTAAGAAGACAGCTCCCTTTTTCTTAAGTTAACTATTAGAAACTGTATGGAGGAGCGGTGCATTCAGTAGCAAATTGGATTTGGTATGGTTTAGAAATTTGTTTCAGTTAATGAAACTTTTTAAAAGTCATGTTGCTGTAACCATGTGGAATACAGTGATTTATGATATACGAGGAGATCAGATTCTGGTAATCTAGCTGGAATGAAACCTTTTGCCTTTAATGAAACTGGTACAAGCTGTAGGCTGTGGATGCTACAGTTCTCAGGATTTGGCCTTCACTCCCTTAACATTGGAAGTGGTATTGTCTGGTGCATTTTCCTCCTATGTTAAAAAAAACCCCAAAAAACAAACAAACATCTGTGCAGGAAGTATTTCCCAGAGGACGTATTCGGAACTTGTTTTAGGGGGCATCAGCTCTTCCTCAGGCTTTGACCATTAATACATATGATTCAATTACCCTTTCTCATTAAGTAGTCCTAGAAGCTTTTTTGCTATTGCAAATAATACATGGCAGATGGGACAACCCTATCAAGTCCTTTTGGGAGGAGAAAAGCTCTTTCAGATATTTCCTGATTAGTTTAAGTATCCTTTGAGGGACATTAGTAATCTAATTCCACCATTTAAAACAGGGGAATGAGAAGAGGCTAGCATTACTGAAATAAAAGTATTCTAGCATCTACCAACTTGTAACACCATGTCTCTTACTACTCCACTTCCTTTTTGAAAATGAATATTATTTTAAAAGAGTAAATTATTCAAAAGTAGGTGATAAAATTTTTTGTCCACTGACATTAATTTCACTAAAATATTTAAACACATACTTAATAAATCAGCTTGTTTACGCAATTCAAAGTCCTATATTGAAAATTTTAATCAAGTGTATCTATCAAGAATACATACATTAAGAAATTTGAGATGCTTGCATGAATGGTAAAGTTAAGTATTGCTAAAAGTTTTCTCTGTAATCCTTACATTTTCCCATGCAAATCATCAGGAAGCACATGCAGACCAGGCATTCCCCACTTACATCAAATTGCATATGTAATATCTGAAACATGGAAGCTCTAATATTGACACAAAATTGAGGCCTAACTGAGGAAGACCTGCTCATCTAACTAGCTGTCCTGTCCCTAGGGAGCTATTAGAAGCCTGTAAGTGACAAACAACGTTGTAGTACTCCTCAAAATATTTATGAATTAACTACAGGATTATGTTATTGAGTCATCAGGAAATTGTATCTATCTCACATACATAAAAAAGTAGGCAATAGCATTGCTATGTAACAGCCATGCCTGTAGCTTGCTGGTTTCATCCCTCAGTTCCTAATTACTTTGCTTCCCTACAACAACTGTATGGTCTGAAAAATCAAATAAGTTTGGCATTATCTGTGAAGTTGTTATCCCTCCAGGGTTAAGTTCAGCTCTGTGAAGAGAGGCCTCAAATTCCACTTGGGTGTTGCACAAGGGTTGAACTTCATCCTTGTGACTAAAGTCACCTCTCAGCTTCTGCAATTGGGTATTGTACTGAAAAGCAGTACATGAACCCAGCTGGACCAAGAAAGGGAGAGTGCTGGAGGAAATCTTTAGTGTGTCTTGCAAGCTTCCCTCAGCACCAATTCACAGAAAAGATAGTTGTGCACACAAATGTGGCTCTTCCAGAGATGAAAGCAAAAGCTGTTGGATCTGGAGTCCCTGACTCCATTTCAAGTATGCCAGACAAAAGCTAGCTGTCTTGTTAAATGCTTGTCTGACAGTGCTATTCCCAGACACTCTGCAGTTTGCTCTCTTACAGAGCAGACCCAGATCCAAACACAGCAATTTCCCCCAAGGACTGCAACCAGTACGACAGACCCATTGCTCTATGCAAACTGCAGCCGTATTAGCCAGGTAGCAGCTCCCTTTGTGATCACAGAATGTCAGGGATTGGAAGGGACCTCAAAATATCATCTACTCCAACCCCCCTGCCGGAGAAGAAACACCTAAATGAGATCACACAGGAAGGCATCCAGACAGATTTGAATGTCTTCAGAGAAGGAGACTCCACAACCTCCCTGGGCAGCCTGTCCCAGTGCTCTGTTACCCTCACAGTAAAGAAGTTCCTTCTCAAGTTTAAGTGGCACCTCCTGTGTTCCAGCTTACACCCATTGCCCCTTGTCCTATCACTGGTTGTCACCGAGAAGTCTGGCTCCATCCTCATGACACTCCCCCGACCCCAAAACAGTTCAGCAGCATAAGGATTTTCCAGTTGTGCTCATTTTCCTCTTGTGTTGCTTTGAATGAAGCTGTAAATCCCAAACGCTCTTTGTACTGTGAGCAGAAAACATGGACATATTTTGATGCAAAGTCATAACATTTTAGAGCCCTACCTCAAAATATTTGCAGTGGGTTGGCCTTGTCCAGCTGCCAGCTGCCCATCCAGCTGCTCTCTCATTCTCCACCTCAACAAGACAGGGGAGAAAATAAGATGGAAAAGCTCATGGTTTGAGATAAAGACAGGGAGATCACCTACTGATCGCCATCACAGACAGAACAGACTTGGGGAAAAATTAAGTTATTACTAATTAAGATAGAGTTGGATGGCAAGAAACAAAGACAGAGTAAACCACCTTCACCCACCCGCTTCTTCCCCCTCACCTGGCTGCTGGCAGGGCTGTTCCTCACCCCTTGCTGCCTGTGTGGGGCTTCTCCTGCTCTCAGATATGTTTCCACAGAGGCACCACCAGTTGCTGTGAGGGGCTCAGCTGTGCCCTGAGGTGGGGTGCTGGAACCACCTGGAACAGACTTGAACTGGCCAGAACTGGCTGGAACTGGCCATGTCCCACACAGGGCAGCCCTTCCCTCTCCTCACAGAAGTCCCTGCAGCCCTCCAGCTGCCAGCACCTCACCACCTGCACCCAATACAGAGGTATAATTACAGTGTCCTCAGTGATCCAAAACACAGGAAACTTGTGTCTCAGGTAACTCAGATATTTATTGCTATAAAAAAAAAAAAAAATCAACCCTCCTCAACTGACTCTTTATTTCCCAGCTTAAAGAAAAGCTTTAAAATTACAAGCTGCTCTTTTATCATGGTGTTATTTAATGATACATGCACAAGTCTTATACTGGAACTCAGAGATGTTTGGCTAGCCACACCCCAGGTTTTCTCTTGGTTGGGTTTTTTCCATCCCCTGAGAGCATAAAGGGTGAAACACATGACCAATGTCTCTGTCAAGCTACCACTATTTTCAGCTGCAGAATTTTATGTGCCAAAGACTCCAAGTTACATGCATGCAGTCAATACCTTTTGCAGAAATTACAAGTTATTATAAATAACTGTGCCCTAACTCTTGAATAACTATCCACATACATATTCTGCTACTGGTAATTAGAAAGTATAAAGCTGTCCACACAGTGTCAAGAACACCTCTCCACCAAACCCAACATCAGCTTAAGAGGCTTCACAGTCTCCTAAGACCTTGCAGGTCAGGGTGCTTTACTGAGATGAACAAGCCCCTCTTGTGCAACACCACTGCTTCTTGTCCTCCATACTCCAATTCTATCTACGTACAGAAACTGCACTAGTCTAAAGAAGAAGAAGAAAAAAAAATTAAAGCTACATTATAGCAATCTCTCAATCTTTTTTTGTCCATGATAGCCATCCAAAACAGTTCACTTGTAAGTCCAGCAGGGAACTTGCTGCTTTTGGTGCATGTGGACATCCTCAAGACAGCTGTGATAGAGTAAGCATCTAGAGAAGGCGTACAAGGCTGGGGAAACATCATCAGTTCCTGGGTCAGTATATGAATCTGCTAGTCCAGGACTTGCAACCTTGGCATGAGAGGTAAGACTAAGACAGAGGAGCAGCATGAAATCAAGTTTTTGAGCAGGAAATATGTCTACCGGTGTTGTGATTTCTCATTTCTGCAGGCTAACATGTGGAATATGATTGCAGTGATGAACTAACTCTGTAAAAGTCGATGATGTCTCAAGAATTTGTGCCAGCAGCAGTTACTGCTTCAGAGCAGGAGCTGCAGTGACAGTTCCTGGCACTGCAGCACGTACCAGCCCCAGGAATAATTTGGAATGGAGACCCAGCAGTAGGATCAGAGCGTGAGGAGAGGAATCGTGCCCCAGAAGAGGAATCCTTCAGAAGCATCTGTCTCTGAAAATTCATCTGTTCTTTACCTCCTCTGATGAAGATTTCTTAGCCATACTGATGCCCAGTATGCCAGAGCAGATGCAGGCTTTTCATAAGATAATAAGCCTTGACTCCTGAGAAGCCAATGGGAGAGTTCTAGTATTTTGTCTGGTGCCTCCTGCCCAGCAGATACATGGGCTATTCAGCCACCAAGGATACATATTTCTCCCAAGAACCAGAGATACGTACAGCATCCGCTTTGAATTGGCACAGCTATTTTGAAAGGACAAGGCTTGTGGTGTTGATAATGCTATGACAGATCTAATGAGATTTACAAAGGCAAAGAAAGGAACTGAATATATTAAATATAGAAAATTAATGGTGATTAAGAGAGAGATGTTGCACGGTAGAAGAACAGAGATTTTAGAGTCCTGACAGAGGCGATAAAGGCTTGGACAAGGAGGTAGGTGAGAGCTGTCCACACACAGGAGGCATGCTTGGTATGCTTCCATATCTCCTGTATAATGCAGCAAGTCCATAAGACTGAATGTGTCCCTCAGGAATACTGCTGGCAAGTATTCAAGAGAAAAACCACACAACATACCCACCAGTATGCTAAACTGATGTCTCTAAGTCTTTATTTTCTATGTTTGTTAATACAGTAGCTTTATAATAAATATCCAAATCCTATGCAGTGTTTGTCGATGAACGCATCGACCTTTATGATTCACAGTTTTGTGTTTTTTCTAATCATATTTACTAGCTAATTTGCAAATCTTTGTCATCAGTACAGATTAACAGAACTCTGTTGCGCAGGCATTAAGATTTAAAATTTGTAATAATGAAATCCATTAACCCTTGCCTATCTTCAACTTGGAATCGATTCTGATATCAGGATAAGTAAAAAAAAATTTAAAATTCATCACCTAATCCGTATTAGCAGAAAAATAAGTTTTCTAGAAATAAATGTTGACTATAAAACATGATGAGTCTTTCTTCTTCCTACAAACGTCAAAAACAACCTGTCTTTTATCACAAAATCTAAAGTATAATCAGAAAATAATTATACTCTAGCTGAGTTGTAAATTAAATCAGAATTGCTAAGCATGAATTGCTATCTCAGACTGGATCATTACAGTACTAGAAAAAAAAAGAAAAATTTAGATGCACAGGCCCCCTCCTGAGCTGAGTATTGTGATGCAGAATCCTACATGTTCTGCCCCTAGCAAAAAGAAATACGGACATTTTTTAGGAAGCTACAACTTCATCACCTTTCCAATAAATGCTCCACACGTAATACCTTTTTCAAACCACTAGCACAACCAGTGGACTAACATTAACTTCTGAACCATTCACAAATGTGTCCTATTTTCTGTCCTTCTACTCACCCCCCACCCCCCCAAAAAAACCCCCCACAACAAACAACCAAACACAACCAAAACCCAACAAACCCAAAGCCCCACTGTTTCAATAATTTTGTGGTTGTTTCATAATTACAATTTGCTTTTCCATCTCCCTGGGACAGCACTGTTATCGTTATTGCTTATGTATACCTGCTTCTCAATTGTTTATTCCTTTATGTGTTCCCCATTCCCTTCTGTTTATTAAGCAGCATTTACACTTTCTCATGCTAAAAGTCTGAGCCTAACACTTCAGAAGGCTCTGCATTCCTCAGTACACTGTTCTCTCAGTGTCAGTCCATCTTTCCTTCTCAGATACAAGCTCTCCAGGAGAAGGGAAGGAAAAAAAAGGAAAAAAAAATCACCCCTTCCCCCGCCCTCCTCCCCAATCCATCCCAGACTTGCTCCCAGTATCTATGTAAATAGAATTTCAGTCTCTTTGGCTATATTTTCCTTCTCTTTTGTGGGTTAAACATCAAATCACTGAGCAAAGTGGGGTGGAGAGTACTTTCTTTACCACTTAGAAGAATTGGAATCAGGTCAAAGATTCCTGTTTATTGCCAAACTTTTTTGTACAAATGTCTCAAAACATTTAATTTTGGGTTAAAAACTTGCAAAAATATATTTATATACTTATTGATTTGTCAGAAATAATCTTCACTTTGGATCACTGCATGTGCTAGAACTGAAAAATCAGTTTTATTTACACAATTCAAAGTGCTGTTCCTGTGATCTGCTGCAGAAATTACCAGAATACTGAAGAGAGAGACAACCTATCCAAATAGAAAAGCCATGCATGTTTATACACAGTAGTAAACAAGAGTTACTTGGAACACAGCTGTATTTCTGTGGTTTCTTCATTTTCTTATTGCTGGGTACACAACAGTGTTAGATGATACTAGCTACTGACAGCAGTAAGAAGCCCGTTTATTAGTGCTCTTGATATGTCAGTACTTACCGTCTAAAAAGATGGGCAGATTCTGAACAAAACAAGGCATAAGAAAAAGAAACTACTGCAAATCTGGCTCTGCACACAGTCTGAGGAATGTAGTAGGACGTGGCATAATCAGAACTGAGGAGGAATGTCACATACTGAGCATAACTAGCCAGCGCAGAAGTAACAACTTGACCTAGTCTTTCTGTACAGTTCAGAAAAAAAAAAAAAAGAGGAAAATAAAAAAGGTGCAGTGATCAGCAGTGCAAGCTGATCTCTACATTAAAGCTAAGCTGGACCCCAGTGAATAACAGGGGAAAAGAAAGAGATTAGCAGTGTACAAGAGGGAAGGCAGAGCAATGTAAAAAATTCATGGCTAGGACAACCACAGGAAATGATGTGTTTCTGGCAGATGTCTGTGTTAAAGTTTTCCACAACTCTGACTATGCATGAGAAGAGCAACTCTCAGCATGCTGAGAGCTGCGGTCAGAGGAGAGCAGGAGCAACCCCAAGGGGCAGCCACCAAGAGAAAGGCTTCTGCAGATCACACCTCAAAATGCCAGCTGCTTATTGTCCTTTCAGTGCCAGCTTGGTACAGGCATTGCCCCTGGGCTGCCATCCCGCAACGCCCCTCGACCAGCCTCCCCCACTGCCTCCCTTCAACAGAGCATGTATGATCAGGCTTTCAGCTTGATGGCTGAGCTCTTGGCTTTGGCCCACTATCTTATAGAGACCAATAGAGAGTTTCAACTTCCCTCACTCCTCCAAGATTAATAAATTTGAACATTTTAAGTCAGAGGCATTCACGAGACCTCTTGTATACCACAGGTCATTACATTTCATTAGTTGCTCAGTATTGAGCCTAAAATCTTGTGTGCGACCTTCCAAAAAGGCACCTAGTCCTGACCTTAGTCTATGAAGAGCTGGAAAACCTCTGCACTCCCTTGGGTTTATTCAAGGTTAATCAGCACCACTGTTCACCTTCTGTTTGATTTCTCATTTGAATTTATTATGTTTCCATTTACAGCTGATGATTCTTGTTACAATTTTACCTCCTGGATGAAATAACTACACAGAATAGAGTCTTTATCATGGAGAGGAAACACTATCATCACCTCTCCTTTCTTTTCAGCACCTTCCTTGATGTATCAGCATAACTTAAAAATTTGGGCCTCTGAACTGGATACAGCATTCAAATAGCAGATGCACAGATGCTGTATAAATTGTTTAGACCTAAATTATGGTTAATATTTTTCTTGCTTACTAAGTGACTCCAAACTATTGGCTTTCTTCATGTAATCAAAATACATTATCCTGCATCCTTCCCAGTATAGAAAATAAATAGTAAATGCACACTTCAGCCTTTACTTTGTCATTTTGTTGGTGATTTTGCCAGCCCCGTCTACTAACAGGTCAAAACTACAGCTAGGATATGATCTGTTCCTAATTTACCCATTTTTGTAACTGTATTTTTTCTCCTGATAGCTCTACCTTTCCATTTCAATTTTTTGTTTCATTAATTCTTCATATGAATTACTATAATTTTTCCCCCTTTTTTCAAGGTTTGTTAGTAATTTCTTATAAGTTCCAGTCTTCAGTTCAGACCTGAGTCAGAGTAGCCTTTAAGCCAAAGCTTCTCTCATTCTTGAAAGAATGCTTGGGGCTTTCTAGTCACTAGATGCATTCTGCCTAAGAAAGTCCTAGTTTCAACTCTGTTTTTGCAGTGTGTCGTCCCATCATCACCACTCCCCCCTAAAATTTCACCATAACAAATTCATAGCAAACAGACTTTGAAGAGAGGTTTTTTAATGACCAATACTGCCTCCTTTGGCGATATGATATCACAAGCTGCCAAGTTTTGTGATTAATATTTCTAATATAAAATTGGAGTTTGACATTTTGGATACATATCAATATGTCTCAATTAAGGGATCATGTAAATAGAAGGAATCACATTACATGAACAAGTATATCAGCTTCTGGAATTTTCCTTCTAGTTTTTGTCTGAATAACACATAGAAATGGTAAAGCTAAAAATCTAGCTTTGCTGTGTATAAAAAGTATAGCACAAAGATCTATATCTGACACTTGGCATATGAAACCACAAGTGCATTGTCCATGGAGCTTGAGAAAAACCTGATTATATTTCATATGTGCAAGTACACTTATCCAGGTACACATACTCCTACACAAATGGACTTTACAGCTGAAAGGCTTTCAGACTTAGGATTCAAATTTAATAAAGTATAATCTTTAATCCTTCGTAGACATTATAGCAGTATGCTGAGTGTTATCTAATGTCTAAATTTTAGAACCATTGCATTTGCTCAAACTTGAAATGTCAGTGGCCAATATTATATTGAATTCAGCTTTTGTATTTCAAATTGAACACATGCTATGTTATAATTCAGCATTTTAAAATAAATCATTTACTTTCTAACTTTTCTTCCTTCTATCATCAGACTAATTTAACACATGTCATTTCCTGCATTTCTATCCAATTCACACATCAGCAGGTGGTATACAGTTTTTTTTCCCCTCCTCTTTTTACTGTATAGCATTTTGTGTGTTTAGATAAGACCCATCTTATTTTAAAAGCAGCAGCTGAGTGGCGCTGTAGAACAATGCCAGCTTCTACAGCACCTATTCCAGAGTTCCTAAACACTCCTGTCCATGTACCATTTAGAACTGGTTTACTTACAGAGATAGCTCCGAGCTAGTGAAAAATTTAGCATATGTACCATATTAATACAATTAAAGGGCAATTACCAATATCAATCAGCTGAAGCAGTATGGACCAATTCAAGTGCAGCTGCTTCATGTGAATGACAAAAAAAATTTTCATCACTTGCATGATCCTGTATGACATGAGAGAAGATGATACAAGTTTTTTGAGTAAAACCCAGAATTTCACCAAAAAGCCCAGAACATTAAAAAAAAAAAGAAAGAAAAGAAAAAGATCACCTCAAACCCACAAAACACCAAGATCAATACATGGACCACTCCTTCCAACTCCCACCAAAATATCGAAAAACAGAAAGTGCCCTAAAAGAAGCCAAGTAAATGAGAGTTTTATTGTCAACCATCACTGGATTTGAAAGGAAATCTGTGGTGAATTAATCTTGTATTTCTGTATTCTTTAAACACGTAAGTTTATTGTCCTTTAGCAAACTACACATAAAGTAGAATAATAGCTCTACACAGCTCAAATGAAGAGTTTGGTTTTTCAGACGAACATTTTTGTTTCCTACAGTAGCAATTATAGGAGACACTAGGAGTTGGCTAGAAAGCTCAGTACAATCTATAAACACTTATTCATAGAACCACTGGGTGGACACTGAATTGGAGCCAACTCTTCTGTTCAACATTTCCGATGTGAAACAAGTTTGACATTTCTGTCTGTCTCCCCCCCTTTTTTTTAAAAAAAAGGACAAATCAATTTGTAACAGAGACACAGCAGTTTGCAACCAACTGTGCTTAAGATCAGAATGAATTAATGATATTGAAATAAAGGTAACAGCACAGTAAAGAGTAACAAATTGGAAGTAAAGAGTAATATAAGGTGGAGATCTGAATTAGAAAGGCACACAAAAGCAATATAGATTAACCAAAGCTTCTCTGCTTTCCCTAATTTCCTCCTTATAATTCTTTGTACTGTAGCGAATTGATCAGCTGTTAAACACATGGTCACCTCTTTTAAAAAAGAGATTGCTATCTTTCGTGTTTGGCTTGAAGCTAATGTTATCTAGTATTTTAGAAAATGATACTGGATACCCCTTTCAAACTATGTCAGTTCTTTATCTCTGCTGCACTTTGTTGTTACTCTGCTCGGATACATCTCGCGTTTCACGTGGGCGGACATTATCGAGGGATTTGGCGTCACTTCTGAAACAACAGGATTACTGCATCTCTGACCTCCTCACAACAATAACAACAACAGAAGTTTGCTTGCAGCCTAAACACGTTCAGCTGAGGGCTTTATCAGCTCACATTTCTACGCTTAAAACTTACAGTTATGTTTATGACTTAAACAAGAATATCTATAATAAATAAAAGCAACATTAGTAACAATAAATATTTGTAAGAAGAGACACCAGCCAAGTTTCAACATGAATACTAGTGCACCCCTTCTAAATAAAACGCTGCCCTGCAGCTGGGCTAACCGACCACAGCAGGTCAGCAAATCTCGAGCTGTTAACATGCCATCAACTTTCACATGTCCCAGAGGCAGTCAAGCAGGCCTGACAGTCCTCGGTTCCAGGCGTAAAAGCAAGCTCAGAGCAACTATTGAAGCCCACAGACTGTTCCAGTTATGCTGGGATTATCCCAGTATGGATCAGTCCAGAGACACAGGAGTGAAAACACACTTCTGAGAATGGTGATGCATCTTTGCACTCCATGTCATGCAGAATGTGACTTCTCAAGCTAGCCTTGCTAGTTTCCCATGACAGCCTAGGTGCCATTCATGAAACTGGAAGTGCAGACAGGGCTTCTTCCATTATTTTATTTAGGCTAGTGCTGAGGGCAATCATGCTGGATGGAGAAAGTCCATCTTAAAGTCTCTTCTTTCCTGACTTACAACAGGGCCTAGAAACAAGCTGAGACCTCATGTTAGTATTATAATGCAGAAGAATGGAACTTTTTTTTTCCTGCAGTTGTTCTTTGAAATGCACTTGTCTCCATACAAAACATTTAAGCAGTCACAGAATCAGATGCTGAAGTCGCAGATGTTTTGCGAAGTTGCTGGCTTTGCTTCTAAGATACCAAACCATCATTTCTCTTCTGCAGAGAATAAAAGAGGGTACCACTGTCTCCTCTCCCTCTGTAAATGATACCTATAGCCTGTTCCTACTCTTTCAGAGATGCCCCAAGTTAACCAAAATTATTAGATTGCAGTCAGTATTCAGAAATGGCTATTGTTGAGTAACTCCCTGCAGAGCCAAAGCCTCAAGTAAAAGACAGACACAAATACCACAGAATGCTTCCAAAATTAGCAGACCAAAGTTGGTTAGAAATGGAGGGGGGGAGGAGGGAAAGTCACAAAAATTCTTTCTTGATGGCAATTTAATTCCCTCAAAATTTTCTATTTGGACCCATGTTTAATTAAGAGTCTGTAACTGTAAGGGGGCTGCAGGAAAGATGAAATCATCCTATTTACCACTTTTATGGCATTTCCAAAAGATCTGTTAATGATATTTCAACTGAAGTAGAAACAGCAGCTTACATAATTATGGATGGCCACAGATATAATAGCATAGTGCCTCTACAGAAGACAAAAGGGAGAGAAGGCTAATTTAACCATATTCATAAACTGATTCTGACATGACCAGTGGAAGACACGTATACCATGATGTGATGGCTATTGCAGCCAGGCTAGAAACATTGCACTGGTATAACTACCAAAAGTTTTGATGAAGAGATGAGAAAGAACCATACAAGGGACAGATAATATAAACAGATCTTTCCCTAACACTTCGCCAACTTGGAATATCAGTACTACAACATGTATTCAACTTTGCAGCAATTCTCCTTACCGTACTGTATACCCCTGAACTGTGCAATTTATTTGATGTAAAACATGTAATTCTAGGTTTAAAAACCATAAAAGCAGAGTTATACAAGAATGGCATAGAGTAGATGCTCTGGAAATTTTACAGCATCCTATGTCTGGATGAACTTACTCAACTGCCAAGGAAAAAAGCTCTTTTAAATACAAGATTAGTACTCAGCCCTTGAACAGCAATGTCTGTTCTCTTTAGAATTTAATTGCAAATAACAGCAGATGATAAAAATAAATAAATTGAACACAGTTATATGATGCTAAAGCCTTTCTTGACAAATACTTAAAACAGAAATGTTGGAGCTATTAATGGTAATTTAGATGGTTGTCTTGATGAAGCTACTTCGGAGTCCATGTTTTTATTGCCTGCTTAGTCACACACATTTTCCCTATTAATATTACTTCTATAAGTGAGTAAGATAGTTCTTTGGAATATTCACTTAACTAGATTAATACAGAAACTGGAAAAAATGAATACAGGAACACAAGTTGGGCATTAAGAGTCTCTTTGGCTATTTTACTGAGCAGTTCCAATTTATAGTTCTCTAAATTGTCACAGATCCTCTCCTGGAAAATGATCATTCAACTCCAGTACACTTCAGCATGTTGGTGAGAATTTGTCCTAGGACCATTTCACCACAGTACTGATCACTTATTTAATATATCCTCACTGCTGAAATTTTTCCTCTCTGTAGGAACGTGAAATAGTGGCACTTTCTAGAAGACTATATATGTCTGTTTTAATGGGCTTTTGAGTAATTTTTAAGGTAAGTCTATATGCTCTTTTCTTCTTTATTCCATGCTACATGTTTCTTTTCTTGGAGTTGTCATGAATTCTGAAAGGTAGAACTTCTACTTCTCCTTACATGCAAAATTATGTTGGTACAGCCTGTGCCCTGGTCACTATCCCAAGATAAGGGAGAGCTAGACCAGCATCACGTGAAATATATCTTTGTCCAGGCTTCCCTTCTGCTGCTGCATAAGGATCTGGCTGAAACATGCCATAATATATAAATTCAATTTGCTTAAAAATGAAAGAAGTTCTGAGCATTTCAGCTATGTTAATCTGTTTTTCTGCAGATTTGTGTCTTCAACTTTTATCTGCCTGGTAAGGTGCAACTGCTGACTGCTCTCACCCACTAAGTCAGGGCACAGATCTTACGAATTAGAGATCTCTGTCTTTTGAGTAGGAATTCCTTCCACAGCTTTTCATTCAGTGTCAGAGTCTCTCTTTTACCCAGTCTGAAGAACTGAGAATAATTTAGCCTGAAGCTCTCCATTTCTTTGCTTAATTTCACTGGAATTGGCCCATTGGTTCAGAAGTTACTAGGGTAGAAGGCAAGACAGACAGATGCAGACAGTACGATTTCATAAGGCTTATTTTTCCAGAAGGCCTTTGCAAAAGAACCTGTGGGTACACAACGCAAGCCAATGCTACGTTGTCTGTATCTGGGGCAAAGGGAAGCCTGCTGACAGCACTGGACTGTATTACAGAAACCCAAAATCCTATTGCTGGATAGTTCACATACTTCCAGTATATCTCTGAACAGGTAATTTGGTACCTTTGTATCCCATCTATCTTTACGACTCATTTATCTTTTAGGCAATTATGGGTGAGGACCATAGTTTAATACAATTTTACACAGTTATCTAGGTCATTTGGATACCAATCCCAGTTAGACTTCTGTGAGCTGCTGTAATATAAATAGTTAAAAATAATCCAAAACTTGTCTATATTAAGTAGCTAATAGTTAATGTAGAATGAGTAAATTTTTAATCCACTGTAAATTACTAACTTGCATGAAAATCCCATGTAATTATCTGTCTACAGTAAATATCCTTCATACAGAGTAGTTTAGCAGGTACAAGAGCACTGAGCTGGGAAATGGCTGGGCTCTCACTTAATCCACAGAGCATTCCCTGGCCAACAAGTCCTTACTATCAGAATCGGTAAGATTCTAGTGATATTTAGTATTAAAACAATAATTAATATATAGAAAGAATAAGTGAAAAAACAGCAAAATATTTTTTCATCACTGTACTGATGTATCACAAACCCTTCTGGTGTGATACGTATCTACACATACATCCAGGCCAATGTTTAACATAACAAAATATTTAATACTTCTACTGCTTCTAATGAGAAAAAACTTAAGAATGAAAACTCCCCGTCTTAAAAAAGGACATTTTTCTGGTTTTTTATTTAATGTGTTTTAAGACATAAATAGAATCCAAAAAAAGTGTTTTAATATGCTTTTATGCTTGCATTAAAATGCAGTCTGATCACTGTAATAATGAGCAATATTCACTCTGAACCTCATTTCAAGATAATTGCCATTTTTAGTATTGAAGAAAAATCTACCTTATCAACTTCAAATTGAAAATAATTTAAAATCACAACAGCAGTTTCAGATTTTGCTCTCTAAGTAGTGTGGGTGAAACATCATATAGAATTAAAATATATGGCAAGGAAATTTGCTAAGAAGGTATTACATCTATTACAAATTATTATTGCCTTTCCTCAGCAAGTCTTTAATATATTGTAAAGGTGTCAAACAATTTGATAGAAATTAAGTAAAACTCCTTATAATTCTAAAATATTCTATCTATTCTAGGAATAATGGTGGCTTGCTTAAAATGAATAAAACATTTTGTTTAAGTCCCACTGTGTACTACTGAAGCATCACTATGCAAAGAGGAACACTGGTTCTGCTGAAGTTCTCTGCAACCTTCCCATTAAGGCTGAATTATGCCCAAGCAGTTGCTTGCACACAGGAAACGTAACAGTGCAGGAAAGCTGAACATCAGCCTACTGGAGATTCCTGTTCTTAGAAGTAGTGGGTTTCATTTTGTCAAATGTAAGTGGTTGTGAGCCAAAAGCTTGTCATCAGCCACATAAGAGATAAACATAGGACTGCTTCAACTTATTTAATTGAAATGTTTAAGAGATATTAGTGCTGTCAACACAAAACTAGGAAACACATTCCTCTTTCCCTGAAGACAGTGGACATTAAACAACAGAGGAATGTGATAGACCCCAGCTTCAACTTCCCACTTACTAAAAATTAGGGCACTGAAGAACATCACATAAACACCTGCTGATAGTTTCTAATCTCCCTTCATTCAAAGTAGACTGTCTGCAAAACCAGCCAGTGCTGTACAGGCACAAATGCTGAGAGGACCTGATTCTAGAAGAATTTGCTTTAAAAACAGAAGTAATAATTGATCATAGTGTCTGGACTATTAGCAAATTCAAAGCAAATGGTCATCTAATACTGCACTTTTGCAGTACCTTAACATAGAAATACTGAATTCTACGAGAAAAAGAGCTGCCATGTGTTATCAGAGTGAGTTACAGCATTTCATTTTCTTTGCTACACAAACAATGGAAGCAGCCAGAAGCCAGCTGCGGGAAATGGGATGACCAGTGGCCTGTCTGCAACTGAAGCTTCAGAATGTGAAGTTTAAATATATGTACCGGTTAAAGGTGGTGAATGTCACCCCAGCAGGCAAGAAAACTTGTACCGGGGAGAGCTAGTTCCTGTATTACTCATGTCTCAAGCCAACACGTCTTCAGCCTGGGCTGTTGAGTTCAACTTCACAGATATATGAGTACAAAGGGCACTTGGGGTTTTCAGTTGGTGGATTTCCCCCCCTTCCTACCCTGAATCGGCCCTTTTAAAAAACAACAACAAAAAACCAAAAACCACAATAAAACAAAACCCTAAACTTAAATAATGGCATATTCATTGGTTTTGTTATATGATATTGTTAGGCTATATTGTCTTAAGTATATCTCATTTGTAAGTTCATCTTTCTTGACCAGATTTTTGTGCAACTCTGAGGCACAAGATACCTTCCTAATTATGAAATATATCCTCTAGCTATCTCTTTGTATATGTAATATATCTACTGATAAATACTTTTTATTCACAATGTAAAGATACCATTCATTTAATTCCAAGGTGTATTTAAAAGCTTTTAATAAAAAGTTTTTAAAAATTTCACTTTTTCATAGTGTTTTTTATTTTGGTATTAAGTGATGATTTTTGTAATTATTAATATGGTTCTTTGCTACATAGCCATATAACTAACATCTAAGTAATATCCAAGATTTAGCTACTATTTTATGCTATCAGTAACTGTCATGACAAGTTACTCTTGGATTGATGAGGTGCTAATTAAAATACATCACAACACAGATCTTCGAGATATCTTCATGATTAGCAAAAAAAAGAAATAAAAAAGTAAAACATTTGTTCAGCTCCAAAATATGCTGCCTTTGGGTTTTTAACAGAGACACAGAGAACATGAGCTAAAGAAGATGTGAACAAATGGCTCCTGGAAGTCAGACTTTAAAAAAAAAAAATCTTTTAAAAACCTCTCAGTTCTAGTCATAGACTTTAACAAATACATTATTTGGGGATTATTTCATAAATACATTTGATCATCCTAATTTTCTGCTCTTAAGTACATCATCATCCAGTAACAGCGTGGGATGCTCATTTTCTGTGAGTTTGAACCGAGGGCCTGACTTCGAGAACCTGCCGAGTTCCCTATTGATCGCAGACTTTAAAACAGCAATGTTTTTCATTGCTGCTGATGGCTGTCAAAACTGATGGAGTATTAATGATATGATGTGGCTCTTTAATTCTCTCAATTTTTCTTTCACTGTCTCCTTGCCTTCTATCTTGAAGATGCTAGTGCTTGATGGATACAGGAAACGTAAAGAAAGGATAATTTCTAGCCAGGAATGTTCTTCTTTTTACCTTTGCAGTTTTATTTTTGTACTTCAGAGTGAAGTATTCCTACTGTGCAGCCAGATGTTCTATAATCCTGTTTTTATACAGCCCAAAGGACTCAAATCCCAGGTAAAGTCTCGTCCATAATGACTTGAATGATGGGTAAATTCAGTCTTTAAAATCAGATCAGAGTTTAAGACAAAAGTGAGGTGTGCTTTTGCAAAAACAAAACCACTCCATATAATATCACACATATATAAATATGCTAATATTCCTTTCCTAAAAAATGATGGCATATGTTTGTTACCACACCAGTATGAAAAAAAAAAAAAAAGAAAAAATGACATCTGTTAAATGTTCTGCTGCAATACAAAAAGGCAAAATATTTAAAACTTGGAAGCCTGCATATAGGTAATCTCCAATACATAAGCACCAAAGTAATAGCAATCAAATTCTATGAAAGGCCAGCAAAGTGCAGCTTTACCATAATCAGTTGGAATTTGATGACCCAAAGGTTTCAGGACAACCTTTAAAATTCCAGATACTTGCTAAAATCAGGAACCTTGTCACAAGACTAGAATTTTGACAGAGAATATGATTTCAGATTTGCTGACCTCTATATCTCCTCATTTGGTAAGCAGATTATCACTATTATACCACTGCAGAAGTTTGCCACACTACTGATTCACAAAGACAGTTATTTAGAAAAGAGCAAGCACTTGAGGTTAGTCCACCTTTTCTTCCACAAAAGTCAATGAGGGTTTTACTGCTGCTATTGCAAACAGAGGAGAACCCATGATGAGCATTTGAAGGAGAGAGAAAAAGAAAAAAAAATAAACAAACTCACTTGTGGAGCTGAATGAGCTCTGTAATGATAATGAGATGACAAGAACTGATCATAAATTAGAGTCAAGATGAACAAACTACTTTTGTCCATACACACGTGGTTATAACCAAACTCTCTTTCCTAGGAATAGGGCTGTCACCTGCCCCAGTGGCAGCACTACCCAATACAGTATCTATGCTCCAGGTCATGTAATAACACAAAATGCATATTAGATGCACTTGCATTTTATATGCTGGCCTCTGTATCTGCGTGTAAAAGCCACAGCTCTCCAAAACTGTATCAATAAAACTAGCAGGAGGCCAGCCACAATGTATGCTGCCCTTTCCAATGTTGGAAAAAATCTTCTTCACTCTGTATAGAGCTGATTCCACTATTTACTCTTGAATGATGGGGTTAAATTTCCCACAAGGAAAATCAATACAAAGACCCATAAGGCAGAAGTACTATTACAGTTAAAACACTAAATAGCTGCTATATGGCAGTAGAGTTTCTAATGACTAGAGAGAGATGTGTTCCTAACAGAAATCTCTTCCTACCACAGGATAGACTGAAAGGAAAACAAGGTATCATGTGCTGGTGAGGAGAGTAGATTATTACAAGCTTTTAAACAAGAAAGAAAAAAGGATTAACATAACAGAAGTAGGTCACAAAGATTCAGGCATATTTGAAGAAAATGACTTGTGCTGACTATATTCAGCTCCAACTTATACCATCTTCTGTTTTCATCCATTCCCAAAAGGGAATGTGGACATAAACTATCCATACACTGCCAATGAGAAATCACTCCGTGCCAGTGGGTGACAAAATCAAACTGTACACATCTGAATTAGCTACAGTTCAAGAAGTTTGTGCTCAAAGAAATATACATCTCAGTTTTGATCTACTGCTATTACCTCATCTATCGTATTATATAAGGCCATTCGCAGAATCTGACTTTTCATTCTCTTCTAGAATGTTTTTTAATGAATTTTGGAATAACTGGACTCTACATTGTTAAATTCCAGTTTTTGACTGCAAGGTTTGCAGTGTCTAGTTCTTTTCTGAAATCTCAAGATCCTGGAGACAAGTGATTAAATATGAACCTCTGCTTTCTTAAAAACAAAAATAAAATCCTAAATCCCCCAGGAAAAAGCCAAACATGAATTTATTAGCTCTGGTAGCTACATAGTTATGAGCCAAGAACTTGAAAACCATCAGAGTATACTCTAAAAGCTCAAAAGCTAGAATGCAAACAACTTGTATCTTGAGGGGAAAAAACACAGCAAAATTCTGATAATTTTGAGAATAATGTATATTTTTGAATACTTAGAATTGCAAGAAAACAAGCTCTTTAAACTTCATCTTCTGGAAATACTGCAGAATACCAACAGGTACTCATGGCTAGGTTCTCCCTCATGCTCTGGTGACTCTCCCTTTCAAAAATTAAAAGTGCTGACAACCACAATAATTTTTATTCTATGCTCCCTTTTATATCCATTTTGTTTATTGTGCCTATAAATTGTCTTTAGTCTTCATCACATGATAAAAATCTTTCAAATGAAGAGTACCTTTGCTAGACAGTGTCATAGTTCTTAGCACAGTAAGACTCAGACCTGTATGGAAAAAATAGGAGCTGCTACTATAAACAGCCAACCCTCATGAAAGCATTGGAAATTGCTATTCTGACTCTCCAATTATTCATGATCAGTATTTCTGGGCAAAAATCAGTGATGCCTGCATCTCATCTTAAAAATTTAATTACATTAAATTAAAACAATTTAAGATTAAAATAATCTGAATTTTAAAGTGTTTAAATATTAATGGGCATTTAATGGGACAGATAGAGAAGATAGGAATATCTTCAGATATCCCTAAAATTTTTGAAATTACTTTCAAACCAATCATATTTATTCTGAATTTTTGTTCTTTTATGTTTTCCATCCTCTGGTCATGCTTCTTATTCAGCTATCAGAGAAGCTTCCTTTACTCTCTGAATATCCACTCAGACCTACAAGACTAAACTTGAAGGAGAGAAAGCCACTATCATAAGCATTGACTACATTGGTTGAATGGAGAACAAGCAGTTTAAAAGTCACCTGGAATATCTGTCCTTCTCCTTAATTCTTTTGAGTCATTCCAGTGGAAATTTCATTGTAACAGCAAAATTAGCAGCTGTTTTCAGTAAATTTGATTTTTTTTTAATCAAAACAATTAAATGGATGCAGGACATTTAAACATTCCATGTCACTGTACTGTACAGCATGACTTCATTTTTAAGTAGGCTTAATCTTAAACTGCTGCCCCATGCCATGTCAAACAGCTGGCACCTCTCATCAGAAACATTTTAATTAATCTTTTATTTCATATACTCAAGATGCACTTCTCATGTTTTATAAACAAACTAAATTTTTCTTACAATATAAAGATTGGTTGAGCTGCTGCAGACTTCAGCATAAAGAGATTTCTAATCAGCTACAGGAGTCCAATTTCTCTATGCACCTTCTCGATTTCTCCTCTCAACATTGTATGGGATATCCATTATCACCATTCCTGCTGATTTAAAGCATGTGCTTCTATAATTTCTCATTTCTTTTTGCTTAAGGATGCAAGAACACAACAAAGTGGCATATACAAACAGTGTGTAAACGTGTTCAGTAACTGTGAGCAAATATGTAAATTACACATATCTATTACAATTTCTCTTCTGCTTGCAAAGATCTATTTTTACATTTGTGGCCTGTTGAGAATCTGCATCACGCTGCTCACTCACCTTCTGGGTAACATTTACATCAATTATTATCTAAAATACAGTCATCTCAAATGGGTAACCAAGCAACCAAATATGCCCCCATTATAAAAGCCATGGAACTGACTAAATCAGGACAATTCATGCAAATCACTGTCTTCACAGTAAGAGTCAGATGGTTAAAGGAAACTCTACACAAGTTCCAGCCTTTATATTATTGTTAGTGCAACGAGTATGAAACTGCAGTTTCTGAGTATCATTTAACTTGACATGTAACTGGGTGGATTGCTAAAAAAGATCCAGCAAAACTGTTTATCAAGATTAAGTTGAATTTTCATCAAAACAAAATCTGTTCTGATAAAAGCTTACTTTCTGCCTTTTTATTCTTTAAGCTGTAGAGAAACAAGAAACTTTAAGTATTCAATTCAGAGACACAGCCATGGGAATTTATGTCTGTTGTTTCTTCAGTGTGGCCTTCCTGGTAGTCTGCATGTTCCAAGAAAGAAGACAAGCATGGAACAAATCTCCAGTGCACCTGGAGTCAGGGAAGCGGAATCAGAGAAAGCAGAGTCTAACAATGGAAACCAGAGCTCTAAACAGTGAAGTTTGTGGTGGAAACCTAATATCCAAACATCATATATTTAGAGTTGTTTTACTTGAGTCATCGTAGTCTGGTCCCATGGAGTGGAGGCCAACTAGAAGTTAGAAGTCATAAGGTCTACTCCTCCAGTGCATCCTCTGATTAGCTTCATGCAACACACATTCAGTTTGCAATTCACAGCTGCTCTGTCAGCAAATCAAAGCACACAGAGAACGATTGGTAGATTGACTTCAAAAGTGTGCTTCTGAACTGAAATGCTCATGTAGTGGCATCCTGAGGTATCCAAACTACACCAATACAGCACCCTATCCAGAACTTTTGGATCAAAAAATCCTTTACCAGAAAAAACGGTCAGCATTTAGTCAGTGTCCTGTGAGAATGAGCAAGTTTTTAAGCTTAAGACTTTTCCTTCTTATTCTCAAATACTATTAATAATAATAATATCTAGACATTTCAACAGTAGGCATACTTCAAGTCACTGCTTTTGTAGTTTGTGTAACAAAAATCTTTGGGCCATTTTATACAATGGTCTTCACTTACAACCAGTTGAAGATTAGCCTAAGCTTTGACTATCATCGATTACTTTAATTTCCACCACAGTTTGCCTGCTTGCAGAAATGGGGTTAATTTTTGTAAGCACAATCATACAGTGACTTTTTTGCTTATGAACTGGGCTGCCTATGATCCATGGATCACAGATTAAGTCATACTTCTTTAACTGATTAGAATAAGTATTAAAATAGATTTTTCCAGGCTTGTTCTCACTGCATATTTTTCAGGCTAGATTCTAATTTCAATATGACAATTTCACAGAGTGAGATACTGTTCGATGTGAGAAAATGATCACTGACAAACAAAATGATTTTTCTTTTGTTCCAGGAGAACTAGGGAGGGAAGAGAAAAATAGACATTTAGAGAGAACAAAATCTTGAGGTTTCTAGTATTAATATTTATACAGAATTAAGTCTCCCTTGCAATTTCTATCTTATCACAAACTTACTTTTTATCACCTCTTACACATATTTGAGATTATTTCTGCATAAAAGAAGAGGATATAGAACACTAGCTAGTAAATCAGGGTAGACTCTGGTACTCTTCATAGGAAAATCTAAACCTTTGCCATTTTTAATCAGATCAAACTTTGCTTTCATTCCTGCTATTTCTTAGCTTAAATATTTTTTTAAGGGATGTGTAGAATCTGGATGATAAACTCAGAGTGAATTCAGAATCTATCCTCTGAGCATTTTCATTCTAAGAGGATGGACAATTGGACACACACATTTTGGGCAGATTAAACTGTTAAATAAACCTATTGGTTTCTCTTTTCTATGCTGATGCTGCCAGCCTTAGAGGTTGTTTCAATGTGGATTTTAAGCCCTTTAGAAAATTCACACAAGTTCTTCTTTTAAACAGAATGGCAGGCAGCCATTTCCAACTATAACTACTATCTGCCTTTATATCAGATGACAACCGTACAAGACATCTCCTGGGTAAATAGCATTAAGTCCTAATAGCCAATACTTAAGCAGGAAATGACGTATTTGGGGTAAATCTTACTGTGTCCTTTTGGTAAACAATAAGGAAAAGAGGCAGAGATCTTTAAAAAGTATAATTTTGAGATGTGCAATTTTTTGCATACTTTATGTGCAAAGTGTAATTGCACATTAGCTATGCTCTTTACATTAAAAAGATTGTGTAAGTAGAGATAAAAATGGTATTGCAGAGATAATGCTACGAGTTGCTATTTATATACTGCTGGACAAAATCTATTATTTTTCTCATACCTAACTTTTCTACTCAGTCAGTTGCAAAATTACAGAAATACCCGAGGCTATTTACTTCTTGAAAAAGTTCCTGTTGCAGAAATCAGCTCCTATGCGTAGACATATTTATCAAAAATCCCCTTTCTGTCATTTTGTTTGTACAACCATCTAGATACTAGCTTTATTAACATTATTAATGATGTGCACTATGTCTGTTCAAGACAAAACAAAAACTATACAGAGTTATTTACCTTCTTTAAGGTTTTAGTGTCATGTGAAAGAAATGAGCAGTAGAGCAGAACAACATTTTTTCCTAAGTCTGATGAACCAAAAGACTGAATATTGGCAAATGCTTTGCCACTTTTTAGTTCTGCTCTACAATCTCATTTCCTGCTTCATGCCAATCACGGTACAGTCACTGTACTGAATACTACTGGAAGCTTTCATTAACCTACTCAACAGTAAACTATTTGTGCAAAACAAAGGCTATAATGCAACAGACAGCAAAATTTGAAAAAACCCCACAATTAAAAGTAATAATGCTTTTTTTTAAAAAAAAAAATTAAGGTCAGAAGTCACTGTATGCTGAGAGTTGCAAAATTTTCCCTGTTGCTTCCTAATAGATATTTAAAAAGAGTTTTCCTTCAAGAACAGGGAAAAAAGAGTAGAAGGGGGAGAAAAAAAAAAAAGCTTATTTAAAAATAGGAGCACAAAAGACTGTGGAAGAACTCCAAGAAAGTGAAAACTGTCTTAGAAACTGTAAACAAAGAATGGTTATCAGTGGGAAATACTTCAAGAATCCCATGGAAACAGACCAAATAATATTTTATGAATTGGCTCCATTAAGTCACATTTTGTAGACTTTCAAATAGCCTTTGGAACACATGTTCTTGAGATTTGCTATTCATAGTAGCCAGCTTAACCTTTCTCACTATGCTAATGGCCTAAATTAAGAGAAGTAAATCTGAATGCAGTGGTTTAGAGATGAACTCCCAACGTCACACATCAATTGCACAGCTTTGGCTTCACAAGTCTTAGTTCCCAAACTTTGAGGAGTTCATAGGGACTGAGCTGATGCTTCCTCCCTCACGTCCTGAAGACACTGAAGGACTTTCCTTCCTAACCCATGCTGCAGACCGGGGACTTTCATTTGCTCACAGGCAGCAGCAGGGCTGTGTGCTCACAGCCAGGGAAGGCACTGTCACCTGCTGCTGCCTTCAGTACCAGGAGAAACTGGAGCTGTCTTAACTCTCTTGTTAAATACACAGCTTTCACCTAAACACTGTGCCAATGAGAGAGAAAAAAAAACAACAAAAAACCCCCAAAACAACAAAAAAGGATAACTTTGCTTTTTGATTAGTTTTTATATTAGAACATCCTATTGTTACCCACAGATATTTCTAGTACCACATTATTTATCACATTATTTTTTCAAAAAGTACTTAAAGCAAGGTTCATAGGAGCGAGGGAGCTGGACTTCACTGGTGGAGACACGCATGACATACATATTTTAAAAATTCTGGTGTCCTCCAGTCAAGGCTTCTTCTACAACAGCCAGCAGGTAAGAACACAGTAATAGAGTGTTAAGGCTGTGAGTATGTAGAAATGCTGCACAGCTGAAAATAAGTATTACTTTTAAAGATTATGTGATTTCTACAAGTTCATGAAATTTACTTGCCTTTAGGGATTGATAAAGGCAGGATTCCAAATGCCATGCAGCCCAATCTAACAAGCACCGAAGTGAATGGGAAGACTTCAGCTGACTTGAATGGTTTTCATGCTGACTGTATCTTTGGTGATGGAATGTTCTGAGCTGCCTACTTCAAATAACTAAAATTTTTAAAGGTAAAATCCTAGCCAATCCAGAGAGAAGACATAAAGAGTAGCTCCTGTCCCGGTTGCTTAGACACTTTGAATTTGCAGCAGAGGATTCTGGTCTGAAAAACTAAAGGAAAAACCTGCCATATTTTTCACTTTACTGATTTTGCACAGTCTGAATATCTCTATAGATATGAAGTTTCACTGCATGTATTTTTGACTGCAATGTGTATTATGTCAACTTGCCCTTTTCAATTACTGTTTTTACACTTTTTCCATTTCCCATTCTTCATAGGAGAAAAAAAAAAAAAAAAAAGACTGCTGTGTGTGCAATAAAGTCACCTGCTTAAATGAGCTGCTACCTACATCATGTACTCAACTGTGGTGCTGTCACAGAAGCCTCTTTGGGAAAATCTTTCTCCATCAAACTAATCACAGCAGTCCAAACCAAGTTTTTTTAAAAGATCATATTTTAGGCCCATTTGCTTATTTCAATAGAATAACATTTCTTTAAGAAATAACAGGGAGATAATGGAACCCTTCCCAGTTAGTTTTCAAAACCAACTGCTAGAAAACATGAACAGAAGTTGCTTCCTACAATGTAGCTTCACAGTAACAGAAAGTTTTTTTTGATTAGTAACTTCACAGAAACATAACTTAATTTCAAGAATTACTACAGACATACATTTTACCCAAACCTATAGTATTGATGAAATTGAAGTCCAAACACAATCACATCTATTCGAAAACAGACAAGTTTCTTATTGCTGCTGACCTAGAATGAATTTAAAGCCTCCTCTCATATCTACTGGTGACAGGGCCTCAATGACTCTCTTTTTCTGTAATAAAAAACAAAAACAAAACAAAAAACCCCACACCAAACCAAAACCAAAAACCAAATAGTATGATCTCAGTTAATGATCTCAAAAAATTGTGCAGTGTTTAGTGGGGTTGCCTTGTTTAAATAACTGAAACAAAACAAAAAACCTCTCAAACACAAACAAATGCCCAAAAAACCAAACAAGTATACTGTGGGAATTTAACCTCCATTTTCTTCTGCAGGTTGATAACCAAAAATAGCTCCATGCAGCAGGAGCAGTGAGCAGGCAGGTGCTGTCAGAACTCTGGCAGGCAGGACTGTCACACATGGCCACCCAGCCTTCTTCAGCCCCAGCAGTCTCAGGGTGCATCTTTCACCTGCTACACTTCTCAAACGTATGAAACTCTGAGCCAGTCCTTCCCATCTCAGAGGTACCAATTCTGACTGTCTGGGGAGAAACCTCTTCACACACCCAAAGTGTGTTTAAAGTACTGCTCAGTAGCCTTTCAAAGAAAGGAAACAACAAAGCAAGAGCAAACGAAAAGGGCACAAAATGAGCAAGAGAGCAATTTCTGGGGATCCAAATGCTTCATCAGAATTATGCTGGACAAGACTGTATCCATGGTGCCACATACACAACAAGTAAAACATACCATCAGGACTGTAACTCCTCAAAACACTGTAAAACTCACGTAATGGTAAATTCTTCCAGATAGCAGCCAATACCAGTGTAGGATAAGGACAAAGATCATGGCCTTTTACTAATCAAATACAGAAGCAATGTGTAAAATGTCCTGTTTGTTTCTCTGTGGGACTCAATAAGACATGTCATCACAAGTACTATCAGCTTTCTTTGCTACTAAGAGTCTTTGATTTACTAACTTTTCCATTTGATGTTTCACAAAGCTGGTTAGTGTAGCCCACTCCCTGTCCACAGAGTAAAGCATGGCTTTCTTTCCTGCACAGCTATGCCTGTTAGCCAGCATTGTGAATTTAAGCAGCACTTAGGCATACTGCCACACACTGAATAAATACAATATCTTTTAAAATATCTAAATATAACACAACTTAAAGTAATAATACAGTAGTATTTAGGTCACTATTAATGACAACTATAGCAACATTTCATTATTTTAATACTAATTAGATCTTATATAAAATCCTGTGTTCATAAAAGCTCTGGCCAGGTGTTTGCTGTAGAAAATTCTAAGGTTAAAAATAAAATTTTTCCTCTCCAGTACATTATTAGTTTGCTTTGACTGGGCCTAAGCTGGGTTTGCTGTTGGGAATGTGATCCAATTGAACCCTCCAGTAGTTCATTAGGCTTTTAATCTCCTATTTCTTAGGAAAAAAAACATAACATTTTGATTGTGCAAAAGAAGTCTCTTCAGCATGTCATTATAGCCTATGTGTTAATAGTACATTTTAACAAAACATATAATTGGCTTAATAGAGTATCTGTTATCAAATAAGGTCCAGTAAATAAAATGTGTCCTTAAAGTTATTTGCCAATAAATTGCACAGTCACATGAATTGACTAAATAACTTCTAAATGCAAAATGAAAGCATGATAAAATACACAAATACTGATAGAGAAAATGGAGTCTTTTCTTGAGCAAAGCTCCTCAGCTATCAGAACTGATTTTCAAGCAGAGCTCCTCAGTTAAAGTTCTTAAATGAAGTCGTTTTAGTGCAAAACTGCTCTCTCTGTTATTACATATAACAATAGATAGGCACAGACTGGAGTGAATTTATAGCTGTGTATCACTCTTGGGACTCTGCTTCTGTTCATAAACAACTTCGATACACTCTCATGGTTTGTGCTGTTAGCAGAGCCTCTAGAGGGACTTAAAACTTTGTGTTCATGCAGCATCTATGTATTATGCTATATATTTTAGATGATGAAATTAACACCCAGGAGATACATTCTCAAAACATTACATGGGGTTTTAGCTCTGTGACTCCCCTTGATTTGAAAGGCATGTGTGGTTAAACTCTTTGCAAACCTTTGAGAATTTAGCTTAAGATACTTATCTCAGTGGCAATAACAAAAACATTAAGGTCTAATGCTCCTCCCTGAAGCACCGTTGCTTAATCCATGTTCTTGATGCTGCAATCTTAGTCTTCCTGAAGAAAGCTCTTTCCCTCCCCATTCATCAAATTATTCAATTAAAAGCAACAAGACTACATGGACAAAACAACACTATTCAGTGACAGCATTAATGCACACATCCATAGTGTCACTAGAATTGTCTTCAGAAAGATTAGCAGCTGCAGTACTTGCACAGTACATGTCAATTCTATATAAGATATGTTTTGAATTAAACTATGCATCTCAGTTTGCAAAGGGCTATTGTTTCCCAGCTCACGGAAATTAAGGAACTGAAAGCTGTATTCAGCCATGGCATGATTGTTCCATTTTTCTGGGAGCAGTCCTATGCCAAGAAAACAATGTCTGTAAGGCATTCAGAGATATCAAGACCAGTGTTAGGATAACATTAACAGCAAGGTAATGGACTTTAATCTCATGAAACTGTAGTACAACAAAAACAATGTCAAGACAAACATCACAACAACAGAATAAAAGACATTGGCCTCTTAGATAAATACAAAACCAGTTACAATTCTATTGTTCCCAACAACAACAACAAAAAGACAGTGTTATCTAGATAAGAGCCCCTCTTATCCCTAAAATACAGTCATAAACCTGGAAATATTCAAAAGAATTTTGGAAAGGAAAGACAGCATCTTCTTTTGTCAGTGCTAACAGGTAGTAAGGGAACACTGCTTCCTTACTTGAAATTTGATTAGCTGTTTCATTCTTTCTAAACATTCATTTTCTTAATGAACTGCAGTCTGTACTGCATTCCGAGTTATGAACAGGTTTACGGTGTAAAGCATTGTGACACCTGTCAACGCTTGGAGCTGCTCAGACTCCTGCCTGCCAGGGTCTATATATTCCATTTTAACTCTGCCTCCAGGGGTGGGTGGGTATGTGTGAGAGAGAGAGATTGCCATTGACAGAAAATAAGTCATCTCTAATGAGCATGAACCCCATTCTCAGTGTTTAAAAGAATCTTTAGAGAGCATCTCATCCCCCGTGTATTATCTTATCCTCTCTTCTTGCACCACAGCCAGGCTCTTAATGGCAACATTGGTCCAAATTCCTACTCTTTCACCCCTATTCTTCTGCAAAAAGAGAGGTGCAAAAAATCAACACTGGAAAAAGTTGCTACAAAAATTAGAAGCAACTTCAGTGGGGGGCTACACCTCAGTTGGGCAATATGACCAGTCAGCTTTTCCTGCTATCTTCCATACAAGTCTTTTGGCCTACTGGACAATGTGCTTTCCCTCTTGTCTCTCTCATTGCACAAGTATGGCAGGATGTGAAAGGAAAAGGCAGGGCAACAAGCAAGCCTATCCAGCAGGGAAGGGTTCTGGATTATCAGGAGTTCAGATAATAGTCATTTAAAAACAGGTTGAATGCACTTTGCCATATTCAATGGACCTTCTTCGATATAGAAAAGAACATTAACAATTTGTTTCAGACAGCTCAATCTGCACACAGAAGATTCAGAGAATTCTACAGGCCCACAGCAAAACTATTTTATTAATTAAAGAAACCCAGTCAATCTTCACAAGCCAGTAACTAAAGGGTGTCTCTCTCTTCACAGACAGCAAAATGCATAGCATTATTTATTAAGCCGGATAAATTATTTGCTTTGGTCAAAATCAAAATAGCATTTATTATTAAATTCTCTGAAGTAACATATTCACAGTGGCTGCTGACTTCTAATTTAAAGTATGATTGTATAGAAATTTAGTTCCAGTTATTTTTCTGCCCAGCAGCTAAGAAATTAGTGGCAATTGCATTTGAAAATCTGTTCCGTTTAATGTTTTTTTCAGAAAGTACTGCCTCTTAGATGCTGTATTGCTTATAGAGGGTTTTTATAACAGCAAATGGTCAGCTGCACTTGCTTGTATTCCTAATGTTCAAAGTAATTTAATGCCAACTACCGTTCCTGAAAGCCTTCAAAATTTCCTACAAATCCAAATTTACACTAGTAGAGACTAATCAGCAACTACATGAGTGTTCTCTGGGTATCTGGGACACCGTTTAAAGCCACAAATGCAGCAATTTTGAGTATTTTTCTCCAGCGGGGATGCAGAAAAAAAACCCAAAAAACAAACTACCCAGAAGAATCACAGCAGATAAACTTCCTCACTGTAAATCTGCCCCTCCTCTACATTTACTTTGCCAGCTACACACGTTGAATAGAAGAGAGACAAAGCATAGGTTGAAACACATGTAGAGGAAGGAACAGAAATCCAAGGGCAACTTTGGATACCAGGGAAACATCAAGAGTCTACCAAGGCACATGGGTCCCGATTTAGATTTCGGTAATGGGAAGTGTAAAAAAAGGTAATCAAGCCTAGTAATGCAGCAGAAGAGCAATACCAAGAAGTCTGTGCAGTAAGTATGTTAAGGAGAGAGGAATGGACAAAAAGGTCAGCTTCTGCAAAGTAATGGTTATGGGAAAACACATGCACATATAAGCCACAAGCACACATTCATTTATACCTTCAGCTGCAGCTGTCACTGCCTTCAGCTTGATGTCCACCCTTCCCTAGTGGTTATCAGCTCTCTAGATCTACTGTTGGCTATGCCTATCCATCAAGCGCCTGTACCACTTTTGTATAAAGGATAACAAACTTAGAACAGCCTAACAAGGAATATTGCATTATCCAAACCAGTGAAGGTAACTGGAGGCAGGAGACAAAGAAAACAGCAATCAGACATGGTCTGGCATTTGTCACTGTCTACAATGATCAGTGACACAGTATTATAGAAGAGAATTACTGGAAGACATTAGGGTTTTACTCAAACATCTGAGAATTATATTAAAGTCATATTTGCAGCAATACACTTACAGAAAATTAATGTGTTCTCTGTTGCTGCAGGGAAAGCATAAGAAGCTGCAGGCACTTCAGACAGAATCATCTATCACTCAATATCAGAACCTGGTTTGGAGGCTACTTCTGGGCTCCCTCAGTTCCCAATAGAAAGCCAAGGGTCCTTATCCATTTAAGGCCAAACCTGTCTCAAATCTGGCGTCAGCTCTTCTTTACTCAAGGAGTGAGAAACAGTTCTGATTTTTCCACAAAAGATAAACATCCATTATTCTCCCCCCAAAAATAAAAAAGTAAATGACTGATCTATGAAAATAGTAAGTCTCCCTGTGCAAGAGTAAACAACATAGTCACTACATATAACCTGTTTAAACAGAATCCTGTTCACTCTAATAATTTTATGGGATTCTATTGAATACTTTTTTTAACAGCCTGGACTTAGGGCAATTGCAACTTACTTGATGTTGCAAATTTAAAGTTTTGTAAGAAGGGCAGAAAATGAAAGCCTCAGATGTTTATTCAACAGAAGATGCTCCTTGTTTCCTCTGATTTTGAAGACAGGAAATACTCCATTATCAACTTCATTTTGAAGTCTAATACACTGCTGATTTTCCAAACTTATATTAATTATACCTTGAGTGAATAGCAGGTGGGGTTGTGGGCTGTCAATGTGCATTGTCTGGAGCTCTGTTACACAATGCTTCACAAATCAGTATTCTAAAACGTGTGCTTCTCAATACAACAGGTATCAAGCCCATCCACAGTTCAGCAACAGATATGCTGAACTTAAAAGTTTCACAGAAATGACCCTCCTGGCTATTGAAGGGTCTACTTAGGGGAAACATTCCACATCCAAATAAAAGCTTCAGAAATCTGGTCTTTTCAAAACTCTTCAGCTTCAGAAAAGCCCCCGAAACACTTAATTTTACAAGCCCCAAAGAGCCAAATATTTTTATTTCTACAATAAGCCACTTCAGCATGATGCTGAAAACAGTTCTTATTTCCATTCCCACCCTGGGAAGTCTTATGTCCTATCCCACTCCATTAAACTGCTAAAGAAATACAAATGTGGTATTGATTATGACAAGTTCTTAACCTACTCGCATGAAAGAAATTACAGCCTCATCAGCTCCAACCGCCCAGCTCATGGAATCAAACCCCTCTAATTGCTGCGAATAGAGAAATGGTGGCAGAGGCTTTCTCTTGGTTGCTTTGTTCCATGCCCTCTGCCTGCTGCAAATTCCAATATCTCCATTTATCTTGCCTTCGTCTGAGAGCTTTCAACACTGCCCTGGATTTGCCACACTGAGAGCCCTGTTCCTGCTCCTGGCACAGCCGTGATCACCCTCCCACCCCGGGAATTCTTGGTTTGTGCTCTCTTCGAGTGCTTTCTTGATTAAAGACCAGTGCCAACATTGAGCAGCACTTCAAACTATTTGAGCAGCTGTGGCATGAAGCCAAAATATGAGTGATAAAATGCTTTATGGGGCTGTATGTCAGAGTATAATTTGAGGGCAATATGAAAACATGTGGATGTGTTTTTAAAGGTAAGGAGGTAAAGGTAGTTGGCACAAAGCAGTAAGCCATTTGTAAGATCAGCATCTTACCTGCCTCTTTGAAAGAATACAAGCATGGCTACAATACTGAATAATTTAGATGCAATTTCCTAGCAGGGCTCCATACAGCTGTCCTTATTTAATATCACATTAAGCATAAGCTCAGTCTCGAGGAATTTTTTAAAAGCACTATTATACACAGGTCTATGAGTTCTTCCACAGTGTGAGCAAGTTTTTAGTTTCTACAAAGACAAAATGGCTGGTTTTGTTCGGCTGTGGTGGCGGTGTTTTGGTTTTGTTTTTTGTTTTTTTAATAATTATTACTACTATTAATGTAAAATTGGTGGCAGATAGAAGAGTTATTCTCTGTGTTATTCTCCATGTATGGAAGCAATTCCTGGGAACTGGATGTTTGGAACTGTGTTTTTTGGAAGACAGGAGTGCCTCTGTAGTGTTTGCAGCTGCCTCTTTTTCCACAGCTTGTGAATTTGCATGTAATAAAATTTAAGTTACAAAAATTCTGCATCATTGATTTCTGGTAAGATGTCAAGCTGTGATGTTATCAGGATGCTGATAGACTTCCAGAATGATGACAATACTGTTAAGAGAAAAAGCAACAACTGAATCCGTAACAGCTTTCTGGGGGAAATGGGAAATTTCAACTTTTGAGACAGAAAGACTTGCACAAGGTAAGAGTAAATTGAAAAGAAAATTTAAATAAATTCTCTCATCTCCTATCTCATTTCTCTTATGCTTTGAAGCATTGCCATCCTTTGTGTCCTCCCCTCATGTTTCATTTAAAAACTCAAACCCACCAGAAGAATTTTCATAAAGTGTTCTTACTGATTTTTTTTTCCTAAGTGATTGCTATAGGCTCCGTTTCTGTATGTTGCTTAATCAGCACTCTTGGATATGATACTTCCTGCCAATTGATTGACAGGAAGTATTGCTTATTGTTTTCAGGAAAGCTAATTCAGCAAAAAAGGGAGTCTCACTGAATAGCAATGAATGCAATAAACAAAAACACTATAAAAAATTGTTTAAGCGGTCACCCTCACTCTATATGCAATGCTAAGTGATAAAATCTCTACTTTGATACAGGTATTTTGTCATAGGAAGAAAACAGAAAAAGTGTAAGCAAATAAAGCATTTCTTCTCTGAGGCCCAGTTATTAATGACTTCACACAGTCTCAAGCAGAAATAGTCTGTTCACTGATGCCACTTTTTCCTACCTTTTGGTGCCATATGCAGCTGAAGATTTTGTAAAAGGGAAGGAAAACCCTAGTTAGGGGACTTCAAGTGGGAATACAAGCTTACTGTTCTACAGCAGGAACCTTCTAGGCCAAACACGCCTGGGGAAAGGGGACTGGGGTGGACACAAAAGGCCAACAAGCCGCTCATTTGGCCCCTGTCTTAACCCTGAAGTTTGAATATGTGAAGTTCCTGTGGGGAACACAGAACACACAGGAACAGCCACATCTGTGCTTTCCCACCGCTCCCTGACTCTGGTCTCTATGCATGGAGGTTGGCACGTTCAGGAAAGGGCTGAGGTCTCTTTATGCCAATGGAACTTGTAGCTCAGATAAATCTTGTGGTTTTGAACTGCGCTGGCATGGTGACAGAGACAGACCCAGGGTATGAAGTGTAATGCTCTGTGGTCTGACATTACTTCCAGGCAGTTGAACCATGCATCACTAAACAAGCTCGCACTCACTGTCTTTTTCATAAATGAGGGGTTAGGTTGTGGGGAAAAAAAACAGGACATTAAAGAAGTGTTAAAACTTTGTCTCTTCATAGTTTGTTCAATAAGAATAATCAAATCCATAAATATTTCTAAAAGTTCCAAGTAGAGTATCAATACATGTTTGTCTCTTGAATTTTGCTGCTGCCTAAATTTTAAAAGAATACATATTTTACAAATACAAAAAAATGAAATATAACAAAAAATAAAATTGGTGGCAAAGCACAGAAATCAAGGGGAAAGATTTTCTGGAAAACTTTTCAGAAATGAAAGGTGTAATTTAAAAAAAATTAACTAGGATCTATTTCACGTTGATGCTATTCTTTGTTGAATTTTCTTTGCAAAAATTTATGTCCAACTATAGTGCTAGTAACACTGAAACCCTCAGCGAGAGACATCAAAACCCACTGGGAAACATGAGTTCCTTTGTGTGTTTCTTTGATTGTGCTGATAATCCCTACACTGAAGAATGAAAGCTTGAGTTTTCCTGTTTTTTAAATGTAAACACATAATATCTTCAGTCAGGGTAATGTATTTTTCATCACAATGAATATTGTTACAGATATACATCTTTCATACAGTGGACAGAGAGAGTTACACACAGTCTTGGCTATGCTAAACAACATTAATATTTTGTCCATAATGCTACTTCCTAGAGTAGCTCCAGTAAATGCAAGAGAAATCCTACAACAGAGAAACTGCCCTAAGAGAAATTGCTCTCTGTTTACCTTCAGTCAGTGAACGACTTCTCAGCCTTTAAGCTTTAGGGTATATTTCTTTCAAATGTTTTTATTCTATTTTTTTGTAAACATGGGTGTTCTCATTTTAAAAGGAGATGTCTAATCCTTTCTTGAATCCTGCTAAGCTTTTTGCTACAATGATATCCTACAGCAGTGAATACCAATCCACCAATCCTTATCTTCTTTGCAGTATCATTTTTAGAATGGCTGATGAGAACCTAATACAACATTCAAAACTGTGATAAACAATTGATTCAAACCAGAGAATTACAATATTTTCAGATTTATTTTCTAAAATCTCATTCTCTAGGCTTATCCAAATTTATAAACTTTCTCGACCACCATATTCTACTTGAAAGGGATATCTGTTTAATCTTTCCACAAAGATATCTAGGCCTTTTTCCTGAGAGATTACAGTTAATTACATGCTTGTAATTTCTATGAGCAGTCAAAATTATTTTCATGTGCATTACTTTGTGTTAATATCACATTTCACCTTCCATTATGCTGACCTAAGTTAAGCTTTAAGCCATGCAATCTTTTTCAGTCTTAATTTTCCTAAATAAATGCAGAATCTGAAAATTTATTACTTTTTCCCTATTTTTTTTTTTTTTGCCATACAAGCCACTTTGACCCACTGCAGAAAAATAATATGCATGAGCATCAAAGCAAGCTAAAGAGCAAGGAACTGGAAAGCAATTTGGTTGCTAATTTTCCGAGGTCATATTTGACTTGAAAAATATTGCATGCTAATCAGAGGACCTATTCCTCTTCCAAACCAATTTAGTGTTCATAAGTCTTCCTATAGACAGAAGTCCTCCTTATACATTTTGCCTCTCAAAACACGAGCTGTGTGTCCATATGAAATCCATATCCATGAAATCTGTATGCTCACTTACATCTCAATTACTTTGCAGATTTTTTTTTTATTCTGAGGCATTAATACAATTACAGAATTAGTAGTATCATCATTGTCTGGTGTGGGAATACCTAGCTGTCAGAAACTCAGTCAAGACTACAACTTCACCACATAAAAGCTTCTGAAGTGTCCCCATCCAATAACTTAAGGTCATAGTCAGGAAGAATGGGATTTGAACCAATACTGAAATGTAGGTGAAAGTTTTCAGTTGCTTGGTCAGCAGCTGAAGTATTTTTGTAGTTCTATAAATTCACTTTAAATGCCTGTTTAAAAAATCTGCCCTGTAAGAAAGGTTTAATATTTGATGATAAGCATTATGTGAAAAACTAGATACAATGCCCTTTTCACTATTAAAGACAATGAGAAAATACTGAGGCATTATATGCTTGAAAGAAAGTTATATTTTAAGAAAGTATCAGCCATTTTTTTTTTTTTATGAGCCATTCCCCAGTGCTAGCAGTAACCCATTGTAAGGCCTTTGAGGAGGGCATTTCACTTAATAGAACAGCTCGGCATATCCTGTTTCATCTAAAGAAAATACTTAACTGTTTTATAGAACTAGATTGATTATCATCATAACCTCAACATTTTCAAAGTAAAATATGTTATGGTAGATGATTCAATTGCTTTCCCTGTCATTACAACCACTTCTGTTATAACAGTCCTACCACAAGAAGCCACCAGGTTTTCTGTACTGAACAACTTTCCCATCACTATTTTAGGGGAAGAGGCAAAAAGCTATGAGAGCAAAAAGCTCCTGAATGATTCCATAATCAGTTTTAAATGTATATTAACCTACTGCATGTTAATGCTTCATACTCTTAGTAGAGATATGATAAGTAAAATGATACTGGGATGCATTCTAAATTTTCATATGAGACTTCTGAAGACTGTAGAGTAATCAGCTTTTAAAGATTGTCCTTTCATTTTAGTACTGCACCATAGTACTCAGAAATATTATAAGAATTGTAGTTTGGGAGCTTAGAAAATTACCCAGAAAATGTTTTGCATTGAAAGCATTCTATCTACGACTGAAGTGTTTTGAAATGTGCTCCTAATTTAAATCATCAAGCATATTGTCATGTTCCTGTGGGCTTTTCAGGATTGATTCAAGCTCACCGAATCATGACTCACATTACCACATTACCTTGGCATATCAGTGTACTATGCCTGTTGTCTATGTGTCAATGGCCAACTTCCCAAGATATACTTGAAGAACAAAGCTGAGATTATTCTTAGGTATGACTACAAAACTCCAAATGAACATAAATCAAATTACTGACATATCTTGCCCCACCACTAATTTTCAGCTGTTTTGATAACTGCATATGATAAACAGATAGAAAGAAAATCCAAATGCTGCCATAGTATCTGCATTAAAAAAAAAACGTTTCCCCTCCTACTACCTAGAGGTCTGAATCTATGTCCCAAGCTTTATCTGTGAGATACCAAACAGCAGAGTTAGAAATCCTTCAGTGCTTTTTGTAGATTATCTCATTGTCACATTTTCTTTGAATTCTGCTATTGGAAAATAAGAATCATGTGTTGGTTTACACCACTGTATCAATCTGCTTGTTGTTCTTGATACTGTTTTTAACTTCCACTCAGTATTTTCTCATTTTTAACTTTTGAACTAGTGGTAGCTGCTGCACATGCTGGTGGCAACTGTGATCTCAAATGGTCACAGTAAACACCTTATAGCAAGTAAGAGTAATAAAAGATTGCTTTACCACCTCAGCTGTTCATAGAGAAAAAACTAGCTGAGTACAATTCTGAATGCATCTTCAGGCACAGACTCGTGCAGAAACTAATTAGAACTTCTCTACTCATCACAAGAATTCCGATTAAGCTGGAAAACATAAAACGCTTCAGGCCAAACAAGCAAGTGTGTCATTGTATATAGATCTCTTTTATGTAATTCTTGTAAATCATCTTCCAGAAGATGGCTTTAAATGGTGAAGCATAATTAGGATAATTACTGCTTTGCAAGTAGCAGGAAGTTGTATCCAGTAGGGATAAACGAGACAGTTTGAAGAGATGGAGGAGGAATATGAAAGAAAATCACATCATCCCAAACTCTGGTGCTGAAAAGATTCAGAATTAATTTTGGACTATTTAAAGAGTTTGCTTCATCTTGGAAATAGTTCATTTTGGTGACAATATTCCCTCCAGGGCTAACAGATTCCTTTAAAAATATGCTTGGCTCCTTAAGAGTCCTGTTAGATATCCTAAAAGTTGAAGCATTCAGTAGAGTGAGGAGATAGGGAAGAGAGCTGCAATTCAGTGTGACACAGACAACAGCAGGGTTGAGGGAAACCCCTGGAAACACGACGTAATCCCAAAATAGTTAATTTGCTTCTTATATGAAAAAGATTGACTTACAGTAAGTACCAGACACCATGAAGACATATTTAGATACCATGACATGATATACAATGTGACTGTTGCACACCTTTGCAAGAAGTGCAAACTCCAGAAAGTTTAAGAAAACGACACAAAGCAAACAAACAAAACAAACCAAGGACACCCCCCAACTCCCATCTCCCCCCACCCCGAGCATTGTGCTGAAAAAGCAAACATGGATATGAAAACACTTCGTACCTGCTGCCCAGGACTCACTCAGCAACTTGCATCCTTTTTGATGTTTGATCCTAAAGGAGGCATCAGCTGGGAGCACGTCCCCTACAGCTTTATACATCATTTTGTCAAATTTGAAGATTAGTACAAAGTGAGAAACAGGGGGTAGGAATATGGGAACTATACCCCAGGGGAACATAAGAATGCTTGAGCTCAGCTAGCCTGGGGGTTTTGACAAAGCTCAGATATATTCTGCCACCCAATTATGTACCAGGATATCAGAATATTTCAAGATTCTTTAATGGCTGCATCAGAGCTAATTTTATGCTAATGTCTTACTGTGCACATCCACGATCATTAAGACTTCCGTAGACTGGATATTACATACCATAGCTGATCGTTTGTTAAATAGAAAGTTAATGGAAAATATCTGATAAATTTAAACATTAACTTTGTATTTGTTTCCTGTATAGCTGTACACAATAAGAAGTTATCTGACTAGCATTATGTACTTTTTTTTTTTCCAGAGTTGCTTTTGTTAACTAATACATCACAATATAAAAGCAGACCTTTTTAGAGAATACAAGGTTATTCAGATGAGGAATCATGTTTCCTTTCAGTTCTATATTACAAGAACAAAACTGTGACGTAATCTGAAAAAATAAAATAGTTTCCTGTCTCTGATTTGCCCGAACCTCATTAAATCTCAGTTTAACTAGTTTCATTTCCCCAGATTAATGCCACCTCCCGAGATAATTTTTAAAGTTGCTGCCCATAACAAAGCTCTCCTGCTGATAAAACTGAAAAACCTGTTGTTTCCTGGCTGTGCTGATCAACTTTACTCTTATTGCCAAAGATAAATATCACAAAGCAATCAGAACTGCACTGAACAGAACTCTGTATGTGCATCATTTGTTCTTTAACTTGAGTAAATTCAGCCTTCAAAGGTTACATACTCATGTGTTAGTGGTAGGTAGTTTTATAAAAGCAGCCTTTAAATTTGCACACCACCAGTATATATCTGCCTTTCTTGGAAATTAAATACAGCCCTGCTTCCACAGAAAAAAATAATTTTGTCTACATTCAGTTCTGCTTAGAAATGTGTGCTCTGGAAGTAAATAAAATAATTATGTTGAAAAATATTGTTTTGCAGCTTCTGTAATGCCGTTCATATGCTGGGGACCTGAGAGACTGCTTTCATTTAGTTTTATCCCTCATGGTTCAAGGCACAGGGCTCTCCTTTCACTGTTGACTGCTCAACCAATTCTGCCCTGAATCAATTCCAACAGTATTTATGAATGTTATTTAGCTGGAAATCTTAATGTAGGATGCACTGCAGTGAATCTCCCTGTACAAAGATGAAGGCACAAACTAGTACAAATTTCCAACCACAGCCAAGTTTTACTTTTATGGTTACACATAAGAGAGGTGGTCTGGAAAGTGAAGATCTTGACACCACACGCAGTTGTCCCCACCACAGATCCCAGCCCGGGCACCTGTTACACTCACACCACAGAGCATATGGATAGGCAGGACAACACCTAATCTCCCCTGCGGATGACAAGCAGCTCTGAAAGGGTTATGTCACCTTGTAAGGGAGCTCCTGTTGTGCAGGTCTCCTCACTGGTCACATCTCACCCACTGCAAGCTTACTTCTGTTGGCTGGAGTAGCTTTGATTAAGTAACTACCACAAGACTACAGGGGAGAGTGTCCCGCACCCCCTCCCAGCCTTGAACAGACATGCAGTATGACAGTCAGCTGTGCCCTAACTACGATAAAAATACCTTGAAAAATTGTGTAGACTGACATATTAGAGAACTCTGAAGAATAAAGGTTTCTATAAATGTGTTTGAGATAACTCATGACGTGTAAATCTTGATTACACTATTAGTATCTCCCATTTCTTACTATTCATTAGATTTCTCATTACCACTTAGGGGCAAAAAAAGAAAATGCATTTTAATATTTTCAGCTTCCACCCCCTTCCTCATAGTTCAGCTTCTTTATATTTTACTAGGTTCCTGAGTGTTAATAGAAAAAGGAAGGTGCTAAAAAAACCTGAAAGGATACTTGTCTGCCACAGGTTTATTATAAGTTACACTTGATGACAGTTTCTGTAGGCACTTACTGCACTATTTACTCTTCTGTTAAACAAAAGGGATTATTTCCTCTCACAAGTCTTGCATTTTGATAAAATACTACCATAGCAATATATTATTCTGTTTAAAACAACATACTTATTAAAATATTGCATGTAGCTCTGGCTTTCATATGTTGCTGTAAGCTATATAGGGACACAAACTGTTTTTCAGTTAACATTTTTCTCGCAGATTATTTTTATTAGTCTACTCAAGTCTAAAAGAGTTACACTTGTGTATTATGTGGCTATGCAGCTACTAGACTTTCTATGCTATGAAAAGGACAAAGTTTTCTTGGGACCCCTCTTGGTCTTAATGTATAGCCAAAAGCCTATGGACATTTAATTTTCTGTTCATAAAACACTTCCAGAAAGTGGAAGATGATGTTCAGATCTGATTAAAGTTTTTATTATGTATAATGTCTAATTTATACGGTAAACTATTGCAAATCAAACTTGATTACCAGTAAAAGAGACAAGACAGACACTGACCACAATTTTCAATATATTAGTAATGTGCAATGAAGTTGCAGGATTAAAAAGGAATTAGAATATAATCAAAAGACTGAAGGAAAACTTGTGTTCTGTCATGTTTTTGCAAGCATTAGTGTCAGGACTATTAATATTATAACTGATATTTTTGTATTTAGCTGTATATTGCCATAGGGATTTGACCCTGCATATTTTAATCATCCAAAATCCAATGACATAAGTTTGGGATACACAAGTAAAATTAATTTTGACCTACTTGGAGATTTGTGAGGCAAAAGGAATCCAGTATTGTTTTATGTGTTTACATACACGTTTTTCAAGCTCATTGTATTTCAGTTACTTACATAAACAACAACAACAACAAAATCTTATGCAGATGCCACCACCACTCCCATCCCCCAATATAAATTGATAGTTTCCATGGAAAAGTATGGCTGGAGTTCAGCAGAACATGCTATACTTCAGCTACCACTTCAGTGGGAAACATTTATCTTGGTTTACATTAATATGCATAGGCAACTTTTTCCTGCTCTGTTTAGAGTCAAGTAAGAAAGCTATGTTAGTGCAATGATAAAGCTGCACATTTAAAGCATCAAAAGCTCAGGAGGGTAAACATCAATAGCAATGTTAGGTTTCCATACTGCTACTGTTTTATATTCCTTACTGTCCATTTTTACCATTACTTCTATTTTAGTTTATTACCATTTTCATAGTAAAAATAAAACAGATTCTAGATGTGGTATAAAACAGAACATAATCTCTGTAGAAATCCAGGTTTACACATCCAGACAGTAATTTTAATGGTTAAACTTTGAAGTATGGTTCCATGTAGCAAAATACTTGTTTAAAGAACAGCATATGGTTCCATACTTACTGTCCCTCAAAAGTGTTCAAATATAAGCAGTGAACAAGGTGATCTCTCCCTGCCCCTAACTGCTCCCCAACCCCCTTTCCCCATCCATTATCTGGTAGATCCCAAAATGAAACTAAACCAGGGAAGTCAATTTAGTTTCTTCCAGTCTCATCAATAGCAGATTTTTCAGACCTACAGGCCCTCAGTTACTCTGAGCTGCTGCTTCCTCACCAAATGACACAATTAAAACCTCATTGTCTTCAATGTCACTAAAGGCATGAACTGAGAAGAAAGGGTGTTACAGGTGATCCTGGAAAGGCAAAGCAGCTACCTACGATGACTCTGAGAGACACAGAAGAGAGATTGGCATTAGCCTATTTTACATGCCCTGAATTATCTGGCATAACGCCAGCGATACATAACAGTCTCCCTCTGCCCACTCACCAAAGCAGAGGAGTGAAAAATATTTCTATAGGAGGAGAGACTTGTTGAACAGAAACCTGCTATTTGCACACATTCCTTCTTCAGTGTAAAACCTCCTTTTTACACTACATTGGCATAACAGTGTACTGACTGATCCAGTGAACACAGTTTTCAGACTTTGCATTTAAAGTACCATGTGAGCCAGCTATCAATACTGCCATGAGTTAATTTCATCCTTTTAAACCTAACAGCCAGAAGAGACTTGCATGCTTGCAAGGACAGTGCTTTTTTCAATTTTTAAATAAATGTGTCAGTCTTTCTGAACACTCACATTCCTAGGCTGATAACATTTTTTGCTGGTTGTGTGCTCACTGCTCAGTTGGTTACAGCCAGCTGATAAATGGGTGAGGAGAAAGTGCAAGCCTTCTTGACTATTACTCTCTACTGGCACTAAGGTTCACCTCTTCCTGCATAATGGTCCTATGTAGAGAGAAAAACAAATCCTGATTCCTTTGAAAAAACATTTGTCTTTAATCTCCCTTAGATCAGGCAATTTCCAGATGATTGTTTCTTCACTGCCTGAATTTCTAGATGGATTTCCACTGGGCGTTCTATAAGCTGTCTCACTTTTAATAGGTCATACATAATATTTAGTATGAAAGCTGCATACATATAGAGATATTATGCTACTAAGGTATACTACAGCTCTATCTTCAAATGTTTTGGTATAAACAAGTACTTCATCACTCTCTCAGCTCCTCCGTGGCACATTCCCACCAGTGTTTTGGGTCTTTTGGGTTTGTTTTGTGGGTTGTTTTTCCTGTTTCTTGGCGAGGGGGGAGGGAGAGCGGGGGAGGGAGGGTGGTTGTGTATTTTTGCCTCCTTTTCATGACATCTATTCCTTCCTCACAAGTACCCTTTCTGAAGTAGATGCTGTCTGTCTGAAGTGTTCACTTGGTCCTAAAATCTCATTCTTCTTTTAGCTAGATAGTCTTCAGAATTATTTCCTTCAGGAGCTAGAGGCTATTATTCAGTGAGCCTGCCTTTATATTTGCCCCTTGTGTTTTAGGCATCTAGAAAGAAATAGCCAAGTGTATAGAAAATTGAGTTACAAAGTTTTGAACTTGTGCTGTGATACACCTTTTTCAGGGTGAGGTATGCTCACTCATATCAGGAAAAGATTGGCCCTTGAGAATGCAAGAATCCAGAACAATTAGCAATCGTTAAGCTAGGCCACATACTACGTTATATTTTTAATAAACGGAGAACTAGAAGTTTTCAATAAAGGTAATGAGATCTGCACCACAATTCTGCAAAGCTCCAAGAATCTTTTCTTGCCAATATGCACACAAATGGGAACCTTTACTCAAATAAACAGTTATTTACAGGCACAAATATTTAAGGCTTCAGGCCATAATGAACACAACACAACAATGAAGAAAACAAAACAGACTCAATGCAATTCTATTTAAACGTGTAGCAATGCAGAAGTATTTTTGTTAGCTTCAATTTTACCTAGTTTCTTCTTGCAGGCAACTTTTGAATTTGCCCAAGTCTCATGTTTTAGAATTTCTAACACATAAGTGACAAGCAAACAAATATTTTTAAGCACAGACTAAATTAACTGTAGTAAAAGTCTCCTTATAACTGACCACTAGTAAGTACATCTCAAGCGTTCCGTGCATTTTCCTCTCTTTTGTAAAGAAATTGGAGGCTATATTTCTATGTGAAGACAAATAGATTCCCCTTGAAAACTGCAACATGAGAACATACTTATGAGTAAAACTATCTACAGCAATAGCAGAAATCTTTCAAAGGAGGGCTTGAAAATAATAATAAAATTAACAGTAAAGTAAAATGGACAGATCGGGTGGGCAGAGAGGAAAGCACAGAATACTTTTAAACACTGCTGAAAGACAATCAAACTGCTAAGGCAGATAAGAATAAAAGAGGTAAGAATATTTAGATTTACAGAAATTACAGAATGTTTACAGAAAAAGATACTATTGGGTAGCAATACTGAGAAGTACTCACCAAGTACCTTCTTTCAGATAATTCCTCTTTAGTGCATACTTTGCCTACTACTTTTATACCTCTGAAAATGCTGGTCCACATTTATAAGGTAGTATTTGCTTTATTTTTCCAATTTTAACATCAAGGATAGCAGGTCAACATACGAACCTTTTTACTTTATTGAATACTATACGTACCGTAGGTAGCATATTATTTCAACTACTATATATAGAAAACTGCTTGTCAGTGACAGCAATTGAACAAAATCTCTTTATTTTAATGAAGAAGTTACGATTTAATGGGTGGAAATGATTAATTACTCCTAAAAAACAGTCCAGAAAGCAAAACAAACCTCTACTAGTTGTACAGTACTTTCAGATACTAGAGTGCCTAATCTGGTCATTACTCCAGAAAACAAATGTCTGGAAGTGACAGCCAGACACTGTTGTATCTATCATACTACATTAGGACAAATGGACAACAATCTCAAGGAGAAAAATAAAGCACAGTCCAAGCAAATTCATAATATGAGAAGTTATTGCAAGTGACAAGGAAATAGAAGATGTGGTCTTTAGACATGAAAAGAGAGGAGAATGAGCAGGGATACATATACATCGTTCACCAGGTACTGCTGGAAGAAGCTGCCTGCACCCTTTTCAGAGTGATGCTTCCCCACGGATGGGTGCAGAAACCAGCAACTACAGTCATCAGCAGGGAAAATATTAACTGAACTGCTGTATCCCATGCAGGACCAGAGTGCAAAACTGCTGTCAGCAAATAAAGCTGAACAGAATTAAGGAACTGCTGAAGCAAATGAAAGGAAATATTTATTTTTTCCCCCTCCAACAAAAGACGACAACTGGCATGTTCACTGTGCATAAATCATGGTTTATAGTCTTGCTAACTGCTCTGAGTAGAGAAAAAGAATCTGCAATGACTTGAAATGGGACAAAGAAGGAAAAAGGAAAATTCAGTGAGAATCCCTTGAGGCTAAGTAAAAACATTCTGAGATACCACAGTAAAAAAAGCAAAGACCAAAAAAACCCAAAACCGATAAATACTTTTATCCTGTCAATGCAGCTGTTCATGTTTAAAAATCCCTGTAAGGGACCCAAACAGTGACATTTCAAAAACTTAACTATTATTTAGAATTCTGTTACAGTAGTAATTCAGTCAGTACAGTTCCCTTCTCATTAACACTCCTCAGTATGGCACACCCTCCATGTCACACAATAAAAGAGAAACTGTGCCACCTCTCCGTGCCTTAATTACCACTGCAGCCACATCTAACTCAGACAGCAGATCTCATTCACTGAACTTACATTGAACTAGGTCACAAGCTGGACTCCAGGAACTTCCCACTACAATTCTTGATAGCTAAATATGATCAAAAGTTCCCAAAAATGTTAAATGTAATCACTGTTTTTGAGTCTAGTCTGCTTAAAATAAAAGATGGAGAACAGCCACAGGCTGTTTAAAGGAAAAAAAGAATCCAAACAAACAAGCACAGCTTATTTCATCTTCACTTTACAGCACAGCTGCCAAGTAAATTTAATAAGTCTTTGTTTTATGAAGAATCCTAAAAACAGTCCAAAAGCAATTTTATAAAGCTAAAAGCTACTAAATAAATATACTTTCACTATAAAACACAGCTACTTTTTTTGTCCCATAAAAGTGGCTCAAATTTTACATTTCATTTTTGTGTGTGTGTGTGTGTGTGTGTGTTAATATGCAACATATGCCTAAAGTGAAAGGGCTCTGACAAAATTACCAAGTCTCCCTTAATACCCAAAATGTTTCTTAGTTGCCCCTTTTACATATATCTGTACAAGGACTTCCAGTTTATGCATAATCCTGATTTCCCTTCTGCTCCAAAAATGCTCTTTCTTCAGGTCTATTTCTGTGAACTTCTGATTTCCTTCAGGCTGTACTCCTAACTACCACTCTCTCTTCTTTCCCTACAAAGGCAATGCCTGGTTTGCCAACCTATGGGCCCAGTTCATCTGCTTTCTCTACTATTATGTGTTGCTGTGGGCAGTTCTGGCAGGAGAGAACTGACCAATTTGACATCTTTTTCTAGAAGTGTTTTTGCCCTTCAGCTCTGACATCTTCCTAGCTAAAATACTCTAACTCTCTGCCCTGGCAGAACACTGTGCTTGTAGTCCTAGACGTCTTTATGCTATTTTTGTGATTTTCCTTTTGAAACCTTTCCTCTCTCTTTTGTTAACCTTTCCTCTCTCTTATCTGTGCATCTAATGATCTCTTCAGAGAATATATGCAGAATATAAGCTGGTTTTCCTTATGTCATCTTTTGTCGCTTTCCACCTCTTCCCTATCAACAAGACAAGTTTTTTCCATCACTCTTCATGCTTTATTCTTCATTTGCTCCAGTAACTCTTCGTCCTCAATCTCACTGCCATTCTCATACCATTTTCCCCAATAGGTCACATCTGTCCTCCTCTTTTGTCTTCTAACACATTCAACTCTTGCTGGAAGTATAACACAATTCCTAGCAAAAAGCTTAGTAACAGTCAATATTCCAACCTCCTGTTACACGCTCATGTCTGTCTTATAAGCAATGATCATACACTGCTCAGTATGTTTCCCTCCTTTGGCCCTGTTTTCTCCTGATTCTTTCTCTACTTCTAATTCTCTTGTACTGTGTTGTCCACAAGAACCTTATGGTTCAACCTTTGGATCTCTTTCTTTCTTCTTGCAAATTTTGTCTCTGAATAGTTACCTCTGCACTTAGAGGTGAGGTTACCATACCTCAAATAAACCACCCAGCTCCAGGTCCTTACAAAACAAGAGGGAAATTCTATCCTCTTTCTGACTCAAATAACAAAATCTCACCATTATTACCAAACAAAAACTCTTCCTAAACCAAGTCACTTGCAAGTTTAATGCAACACCTGTTGCATGCTGTTTCTCATCCACTAATCTAAAAACTTGGTCTTGGACTCCCATTTTGCATCATTTCTCTTCCTGGTGGATTTATACACTCTCTGGACTTATGCCTTAATAACTCTGTAGCAGAAATCATTTTGCTTGCTTTTTGCTTTGGTCTTGCCAGTTTATTCTTTGTGTTCAATTTTAAGTTATTAAAAGCAATAATACAAGTAATGAAAAGTTCATGTTTAGAAGTGTCTGGAGCTATACACATTTTACCTTTTTTAAAATCTAATACAAAGACAGTCAAAACCAAAAGAAAAGTATTCTTTGGGGTTCCATCTCTAAAAAATAAAATCAGGTAGTATGACAGCACCACTGTAATGTAACACTAAAGTACAGTCATGATGTAGTTACTCAACAGTTTAAATGCAAGTTTATTTTATTTATTAGTAAATAACAGGTAATAAAAATAAGAAAAGGAACTAAACAGACAATTGTAGTTCCTACTTACATACAAATACAATAATTCTAATAGTATCTGTTTATCTGTGGTAGTTATAAAGTACCTCTCACTGTTATGTCTCAGCTTTAGACAGCAATTAAGTCTTCTTCAGTGTGCAACTAAACCAGCCTTAATTAAAGTCAATGGGAGCTTTCCCACATACTTAATGGCTGTTGGTTGAGACCCAAAAGTAATTGTGTAAAGATCATAGTATGCCACTTCACGATAAATTGACTCTGCCTTTGAAAGAAATATTGGGAATGCATTACCAGCTTCTCATTCCATAACCATTTGCTGAAGCCAGATGCCCAAATGACTACTCAAGCATTTTGATAAATAGCGAAATGATTATGCGCAAAGGACCTAATCCTGCTCTCATTGAAGGTGATGCTGAAACTCCAAAGCACCAAACCACTGGGCCTAAAATCTATCTACTAGACACCACATTTAGCATACAGAGAGTAATGAGAAATATTGACTTTATCATACATTACTACACATTAAATGCACAATTTTTCCGCAATAGCAGATCTCAAAATCTCTATAAAGATCCTGCCTGCCACAACATCAAATCATTCACGTGAGCAGCTTTTGCAATCCAGCTTGTCTTAAAACATGAGTTACAGCAGCCCTCAACTTTTTCCTTTAGGTCAAATCAAACGAAGAGATCAGTATCTCACCTGAATATAGGTCAAACAAAAATTAAAAGAACAAACTAAGTTTGAAAACAAAATTTCAGTTTCAATTTTCTTAGAAAAAATTGATTACCAGAGAGGCTCTTTTAAAATAAAAATAATTCAGCTAACAGAGTTTTCCTCCTATAAGCAGAATTGCTGGACCAAAGCTTTCCTGGAAATGAAGAACAGGTGAGGGAGCATTTGTCCAGCATGGCACCACCATGGGATGAAAGACACTGTGTGCAAGAGACAACAGGCTGGCAGGAGTATCATCATCACCAGTGATTCACAATGGGCATATCAGCAACCAACAGCTATTTCAGGAGATAAAATTGGGATAAAATGGAGGCAATATTGACATAGCCATACCCGTGAGATACTGCTAAAAGGCACAAGGCAAGAAAGCAGAAAACTGGCAAGCTACTGTATGCCCAGGCAAGCTGTCAAAATTAGACTGCACTAACTGCAACCCTGTGTTAAAAACTCTGTAATACAGAGTCAGTGGAAATGCTCTTGACTGTAGATTGTCTGTAAATTTTAATTGATTGACAGGTGCTCAGATAGACTTAAGACATTAATATCCTGTTCCCTCTCAATGAAAGACAGAGGAAGAGACAAATTATGTTTTTTATTCCTTCAATTTTTGTGGAATCATCCCCAAGTTATTACTGTAAAAAAAAAAAAAAAAAAAAAAAAAAAAGGAAATTTCATTCACATGAACATTTCACATATAAACCTGATCACTTCCATGGCTTCTCAATAATGGCTGATTTTTTTCATCCTCACCCCGGAATGATCTGTTTCCATTTCTCAGCCACATCTGTTCGGCCATAAGAGCTCCTGGCTGCTACCGACATGTTTCTCAGTTGCTCAAGTAACTAAAGCCGAGAGAACGTTAAATAGGTTATACAGTCATTCCACTTAAATCTTCCTAGATTTTTGGACTTTCACATTCTCATGACTTGTTTTAAGAGGTACTACTACTATTCATCTTACAAGAGTTTAAAGCCAGAAAGACCACTAGCTATTTAAAACTGACCTTCATTTAATTCAATTATGAGTCTAATAACCAAAAATAGCTGCTTTCTGACTAAGCTAGGTCTTGAGTAACACAATGGCTCTTCTGCTGTGATCCACAAGGCCATGACGAAGTGATCCTTAGGTAGTCTACAAAGCCTAGGATTTTCTTTTTAATTACTGTTGGTGCTTTAAGAGCTGAAGCTGCACGCGGCCTCAGCCTTGAGCAATTAATTCCTGACCTTGAGTGAAGATAAAATGAAAATAAAACAAAGCAAGAATGTGTATGAGACAAGATAAGGGATGATTATGTGTTGTAGTCAGTAACCAGTCAGAAGTAAAAGAATGGCTCGTGAACAAGTGGAATTATCCAATCATGTCAATTGTTTAGGCGTGTGTTCGCTGTGTGGGTGATAAAGGGTAATGAATCAAAAGTGAAAGAATGGTGCGTGCTTGGGGCGTGGGGAAGGAAAAAAAGGATATATAAACAGTGCAAAGCTTCAATAAAGTGCTGATGCCTGAAGACATCTTGGTGTTGGTCATTTCATCCGCCGCAAATTACAACATCCTTTCAGTATTTTCAATTACAAGTTTGAGGAAAGGGTCATCCTTAAGAATTAAAAACTATTAATAGTAGCCTGCTCACATTAAAAGTTTGGGAACTTTCTCAAGCATATGCTTCCAAATCAACATCATCACAGCCTAAAAAATTTACTGCATCTGACAATATCAATAGTTAAATCATATCCATTAGTAAAAATAAAAAAACCAAAAGAAAAACCAACAAAAAACCCATAAGTAGTCCTCTTTCAGATGTGAACTTTGTCTTTTTTTCATTGAATTAGGATACCCTTCCTGTGTATTGTTTTCCTGCCTACAAAAACATTAGGCATCTTAACTTATTTCTTAAAACACTTTTGATAAAAAGTGCTGGCTTTGCTCATCTAATCTCTCACTGCAGGTATTTTCTCCACTCCTCAAATAAGCCTATGGTGCTTCGATGCATCATTTAACATTTTACAACATTCATTTTTTAAAAACAAAAAAATGGATATACATACAATAACTGCTTGCTGCTGGAGCTGGTTAGCACTGAAAGAGATCTGGTCACAAGTCTGGAGAGAAGAACATCCTGGTTGGCCACAAGAGGCCCTGCACATCCAGTCAGAGGTGCCCACTGGTTCTCAGTGGCATAGCGAGCCTTACATTTTTAAGTAGCAGTCAAACAATTAAGAATAGTTAACATCTCTCTAAAGGTTATGCTGGGCACTCTCCAAATATCTGTCCCCTAGGGCAGACTACAAACGTCTGTAGCTTGCAGCAAGTTAACTGGCTATTAATTCATTTAAAAATACCACTAAAACCTAAAATCAGAGAGAAATTCCATTAAGTGTAGACAACACACGTCTGCTATTGAATCTCTACTCAGCCTGAGTCTCGCTGCAGCTAGGTCATGAGGCTGGTACACACATCCCTCTTCCTCCTAAGCAGTGCTTGTTTACAGTACCATATAAAATAATTTAATAACATTTTTAAGGGTATAGCAGAAGACAGTGCGAAATTAATGCCATTTCTCCTGAACCTAAGCATAGCCAGGGTAGAGTTTTTGACCCAGAGTATTGCCCCAGACGCTTCCCCATACAAATCTTGCTCCCAGTCTAGCAAGGACTGTAAAACATATCAGCACTTGAAGGATACGTAGTTATGTGGCAACCCTGGCTACACACAGGTCTGTCATTCTAGCACTTAAGTCCTAGAACTGTTTCCTCCATTTAAAATCTAGTTCATGTCACTTGCTAAAAATGGCACATACTGCGCACAGAGACTGAAAGGCACCACATAAAATAATGCAACGTATGCAGACAGCTTGAAAAAAAAAATATCATCTGTGTCTGCTGGTTCTGAATGAATGCTACTCATGTGACATTTTGGACAAGACTGTAGGGATAACTTTAGTTTAGTGACTAATTAGCAAACTTCCGCAGGAATAGCATGGCAATGTATTAGACAAAGTGTCACATCACAGGCATGCTGGGTTTCTCCTGACACTTCCCTTGCACTCCCTGTCTCCTTTTGGGCTGGCAGAGCAGGAAGGTTGCTTATGCTATAAACACTCATTATGTTTAGAAACAACAAACAAAATATGACAGTAATAAATATTTACAGCAGAAAACATAAAACATGGAAGTCTTAGTCTGTGGAATAATCAATCCTCTTGGACCCAGAAGGTATTTCAGATACAATAAGCAGCTCCATCTTCATATCTGGTTCTACCAGTAGCATAAGGTCAACATGCTTCTTCTCACCAAGTGACCCTCCTGATAGGCTTTCTCTCATATTTTAAGGGATCAGCTCCAGAATGAGGATAACACAGTTATCACCGTTTCATCTGAAACTTCTCTTTCGCTCTAGAAGCGGCAAGTGAGCAACGTATATTAATTGCTTTGGCATCCATAGAAAAATAAGGACGCCCACATCCTGCATACAGATAATCTCTTTACAGTTTAAACTGGAATCAAACCACTTTATAGCAAAAACTTTTCTTAAAAAAAGATATGTTTATGTCTGACTATTTTCTTTTTTCTGGAAGTAAGCAATAAATCTGGCCTTTTAAGAGTCCTACTGAGTATTTAATCAGTTAGTACATCTGTTTGATTAGAGAAAAAATTAGCACTTTTACCATTACCAATCTTATGTTTTGCCAGGACAAATTCACTGTAACAGGACTTAAGGACTAAGTAATACAGCTACTTGGAAAAACAGCAGTTTTTCCAACTTCTGGATCAAGATACTAGCTGGATGGTTCAGATACAGTGTAATACTGATCTGCACTGATTTAAAAAAAAAAAAAAGCTTCAGTTAATAATACTGCTCGATACTATCCATCTCCACTGCTGAGTACCTGAATACCAGTTGTTTGAGAATACTGGCAACAGGATAGTACCATCAACACCCTTCCCCAAATAAATAATTCCCACACACAAATCTCCCAACTACCTACCTAGGAAGCATCCTCTGTAGCTCAAATGGTTAGCATGCACTTTGTCAGGTATGATGTTTATTGTTTATTGAGTACACATTGCCACAGCCTGAGGAAGAAAAGTTTAAAAATAATGGCAATAGAGAAAGGATCATACTCAGTCTTGTACCTAACCTTGTTGTTCCCCCTGAAGCAAAAGCCTATACCAATCCATTCAGGGCCACTCTATTATATATGCAGGGAAGCATCTAGCAAATGCAGAATGAAAAGGAGTTACCTCATACACAAGGTCTGAAGGATCATTCTAATAACTAGAGGCTTAATTTCAAGATTTGAGAAATTCTCATTTAAAAGTACCTGAAGAAAAGTCTAAACAGGAAATGATAAGAGAAGTAATTGGTGTACCAATTTGGGTACTGTGTCCAATTTCTGATGGGAAGCACATTACTTCTTGTATTAAACATTAGGACAAGAAGTGCAAGCCACCCCAGTAACAAAGCAGTACAACAGGTAGTAGAGACAGTATTAAAATTAACTCCCAATTTCCTGATTGCTGTCAGCCACTTTCACAGCAAGTCTTTTCGATGTATTCTCTAATTTCCTTGACATTAAAATGAAGCTTTAGAAGAAGAGCTGAGAAGTTATTAGCCAAGAGACTGAAATGACCATTCTCTTTCAGTTTCTCTTCTTTTTCGCCTTTCTCCACTTTACAGGTTTCAGTGCAGAATTTCTCCTATAACTCTTTAAAAAGTGTATCTCCTCCCATTATCACCTTATCTTCCTCAGTTGCAACCTTTTCTTCTTCTCCTTATGTCTCCTTTTCTCCCCATAGCTAATTTCTCCCCTTAAAATAATGATTGCTCTTCTGTTTTCTTTCCCCATATTTCCATGTCATATCAAATTTATTCATGTCTACCAAGTATTCAGGCAACTACTTCTATCAGATATTTCAGTATTGCCGTGGCAGGGGGGCTCAAGGGAAAAATTCCCATTAATTTGTAAAAACTGCTATAAGCAACAATAAGGAAGAGCTGCACTAGACTTTTCCTCCTCGTTACAGTGAGAAAATAACTGGGATAGAGAACAGCAAGACAGACCTCAATTATACAGAGGTTTTAAGTCATTTAAGACCTCGATTCTGTTAAAGCAGGTCAGAACTGAACAACAAAGGATTAGGGAACCAGTTACAGGTCCCTTTATCTACTCCTACTTTTTCATTGCAAATCCAGCCCCAGCAATTAATCAGGGTTTTTTTGTTGTTTTTAAGCAAGATCCATCCTTTCTGGTCTACTGCCTAATAACAGAACTTCTCTACAAAGACGTTTTAAAAAAAGTGATATATCAGTGTATCAAAGCAGCAGCTCTCAAGTATATATTTGAGTGACTCCTCCAGTGGTATACTGGCACCTTTGAAAACATGGAAGAGCAGTTTGATCAAACAGTAGAACAAAAGCTGGAATGCTTTAGTAGTTTTATTTGTTTCCCCATTGCACATCAGAAATCAGCAAGATGGTATGTTTTGCTTCATTCTAAATTATTTATTCTGATTTTTAAAACTTTTTCAGCATGATGCACCTGAAACACAATCAGTAAGGGGAGTTCTGTAAACAAAACATTCACCACAGAATACATGCTTTTTTGTGATCTGAAAATAGTGTCCCCAGTCTGCATGACTTTTTATAGGAAATCACATATGCACTGTGATATCTGAATACAGGACATCTTCCTTCCCTATAATAAAGAGCTGCATATTTTCATTTTGATTGCCTGGAATGAGAATGCAAATGTGTAAGGAATTAATGGGTTTATTCAGTCACAGTCATAAGTTCGGACCTTTTCAAAGGCTTGTTCTGCTTGTGCAGTCATGCTGTTAAATTATCTTTCATTATTAATATTGCTCCTATTAGTAGCTCTGCTTAGCAAAATATTTCTTTTAATTTGCACCTAATGTGAAAAATTGACAAATGTTTTGACAATATTAAACAGTTTATTTTGTCCCCTGAATGTAAGAGCTTGGTTCTGCAATAGTGGACTAGAGATCACTGATGACTGACAGCGGCTACATGAGGATAAGTGACAAATAGGAGAGAGGCATAAGATAACATTACCTCTTGATTTAAAAAAAATAATTTCCATTCTGATAATTTAAGATACTATGTTTCAATCTGTGCAGTTGCAGTTTAACACAGCTTTAACTTCAATAAATAAACAAACATGCAAGTTACACAGTTACATCAGACTACACAGTACAACATACTGACAGGGCCAAAGGCAAGCGAAAAAAAGGAAAAAAATATCTAGAAAACATAGGAAAAAAGGTATTGGAGAATTCTAGCAATTTGTAAAACACTAAGTCTGGATCACCATCAGCTTCAAATTCAGTAATGCCTTTGGGTATGGGCTTTTTTTCCCCCCCTAGAAACTGTTTTTCTCCCTTTCTAGCACCCTAGATATTCAGTGTGAAAAATAACCAAATTGAAGTCAGTTTTGCCATTCTCCTTAAAGGTAAGATTTCAGCTCGGAATTTTACATTTTATGTTATTCTGTAGCATAGAATTTATTTGGCAAATAGCGATTTGTGGCATATGATGTGTTTTCAATGAAGACCTAAAGTTTCCTGAAATTCACATTTGCTGAACATTTCCTTAGAATAGGACACTTTTGGTTATAGATTTCTGACTGTATCTGGATGCTTCCAGGTTACTGCGAGAACAAGGTTACAGTACAAACATTGAGACTTGCCAGTGCCTCTCTCCTTCCTTCTTAAGTGGATGGGCAAATTCCTTCAAATGGCAGCATTATGCTTCTGCATGCACACTTGTTTCTTCCCCCACTCCCCAGTTTTCTGTGGCTTCATAGGGTTGTCTTAGATACAGGTAATCTTTTCTGAGACAAAGAGATGATTTCTCACAGTCACAGAGAGATATAATTAGGTTTACCAGGGATAGATTCTGCTACCTTATTCCACATACACCAGAAGTCAGTAAGTAGATGAGACCTCAAAATGATTTATCACCTGAAAGAAAGCTGATGGTGGAGTCTTGCTGTACGTGAGGCTGAAGGGAAAGAAGCAATGTGAACATGAAGTTCTTCCAGTATGAGCAGTTTTTCACCTGTCAAAAATCAATTTTATGTGCCATCCTGCTTTCTGCTCATCCAGCTTTGTTAGCTCCTTTTAGAGATAATACCAAGCCGCAAAACTACAGATCACAATGGATATGTCAGTGGGATTCTATCTGCATACGTCAATAATTACTTTGATCTGCTGTCTTCAGGCATTACCTAAATGTTTACTGTATAATTTCCTCCTAAAGGAAGACATGAAGTGTGCAATAGTCTAAATACTATGCAGTGCTTTGCACTGATATCCACTAACTTTATAATACACCTATAACTACTTTGTATTCAACTCCCTTCCTCTATAAACGTGCTTCCTTACTAGCTTATACTGAACATAATTTCTAAACAGAGGAGTTAAAACTGTTACACAGCACACTTGCTTTCAGGAATAGAGGAAATGTTGAAAGGCACCTATTGATTGTATGCAAAGCTTAACACTAATTTCCACATTTTAGTCTAGGATCTAAATTCTTTTTATTAGTTTTTTATCAGATCAATAAATACTATAGAAGTCTGATAAAAAAACCATTCAAGACTTGCACATGCAAAAATTATTACATTTCTAAACAGTCCACAGTGTTGCCTGTTGATCATTGAATTTCCACCCTCGGTTAGCAGAGTGTATGTGTTACATAGGCCCTGTAGCCCACATAAGCCATTTCTGCAGCGAGTCAGGTAGTCTTGAGAAAGGCCAGTTCTGTGCACTAAGTTAGAAGAGTATTTATTCCCCTACTCCAAATATGGCTCCCTTTCCCCCCCTTAACATCCATTCTTGTCATATGAAAGAAATTAGTTTATTCTGTGCTTAAAATAAGATCTTCATCCTTTTTCTCCATGAGACTGGTACTATGTATACATACATGTACAGACACAGTTCAGACTGACTTACAATACAGAAGATTCATACTCAAAGTCTGAAAGTCCTTTTGCACATCCCCTACTTCAATAAATATTGCAATGACTAACTCAAAAGAAAGCCTCTAGCATGTAGTTCACAGTTATTATTCAGATTTTTCTTGTTTGTATATACACTTTCACATATACTTAATACAAAGAAGCTGATGAATAACAGTACATCTGTCAAAATATGAAGATCCAACAGTTCATAATTTTACTTTTACAGCAGGAATAATGTATAGTATCTTGCATCTTAAAATAAATTTTAGAAAGGGCAGCATCATGCCATAAAAATAATTACTTCTTACAAACACTCATGCCTCTTGGCAAGTGCGCCAACTTATTCATTCTATAGTTAACCAACATCAGAACACCACAGGATGGATTGTGTAGGATGCCAGCACCCTCTGTGTCTTGAAAAAATATGCTTTCTTACTAAAATTTTAATAAGCCCTTGGGTTTTTTCTTAAATATTTAAGAACAGCTAGTAAGAAAACAATTGAAAAAGAACAGATGAATATAAAAATATGAATATATATACACTTCCATATTTTAAAAACATCTTGTACTGACTGTGATTGCATATTAGACAAAAAAAGAAATAAGTCTGCTCCTACTTTTGTATGCTCCTCCTGTACTTTGTAATAATGTCCTGTTTAACTAGATGTTCCATACTGGAAAGAATCAAGCACTACTAAAAAAAAAAAAATAATTCATGCAATTTGTTTTCCATCTTTCCAAAAAAGTTTGGCTTGTACTGCATTATGATTTTCACTGCTCTATTATTAAAGCACAAATTATTTCTAGCTTTGCTTTGAATAAATTATGGATAGCATATATAGGAAAAGTTACTTGGACTATTGACTGCAGTTGTGTGCTTTGAAGATTTGATTGTTCTAGTAGCTATGACCATGTCACCTGCTAGACTTGATGTGAATGAAGCAAACATCTTCAGACTGCAGCACATAAACATAAGTTTTCTTACTAGCTACCAATGATGCTAAACTTCTGTTAAAATCCCCTGTAAATTGAAGAGAAACTCCTCAAGGATTTATTTATATTACCATTTCATAATAGCAATGAGATGCCCCAGGTAATGACTTCATGAAAGATTACTGTACCACTCAAGTAGTTAAAGTAACACATGTTTCAGCTCATTCCCAACAATAACTCTGACATCAGGAAATATATTCAAAAGGATCAGTGCCTTTTGTGCCTTGCTGTTTAACTATATATTGACTACAGAGAACGTAAATACATAACTTAATACAGGAATATTCAACATTTCTTTTTGATTGTAGAGTCCAATGGATAACTACCACTTCCATAACATCATTGCTTAGAATTTATTTAATCTTATTAAATATCTACACTACCTGGCTACCAAATGCCCCAAAATAAGAAATGCTACCGTTACTTCTAAACTAACAGCATGTCCCAAGCTAAGTCTTTGAAGTGGCAGATGGTTTCCTTATTTCTCATCTGCTGCAAGAGAGAACTTGAATCTCATCTCTCCCAGTCCCTGCATTTTTCTCTGTGACAGAGTGCTGGAGGATCCCAGCAGCCTACAGGTACCAGTCTGGGTGTGTGAAGGCACTCTTGACAGCAAAGCAAGGCCACTGCTGGTGATTTCACAGCTCCACTGCCACATGCACCTCTGGGCAAAGGCTCTGCTTGAGCACAACATTGCACTGGACAAACTATAGTCTGATCTCCACAATGGCACCAGTTAGATAGAAATAGTTATTTTCTATTCAAACTGCTGGAAATCTCCCTGAATCTATTGGTGTGAATTTGACACTAGTTAGCTTAGAAGCAGCAACTTCAGGAGTTCAATGTACACCAAATTTAACTTGAGTGATTAGTTAGAGCTTTGTAACTAATCTTTTTAAAAAACAAAGCCCCATCCTCACTTGTTATACAATTGCAATTTTGCATAGAGGTTGTACTACAGGCAATTTTTAAACCAATTTAAAGGGATACAAAAGGAAATTTAGCTTAAATCTCATTTTTATAGCAAAGCAGTGGATGTGGTCTATCTTGATTTCTGGAAGGCATTTGATATGATCTCCCACAGCACCCTTGCTGCCAAATTGAGGAAGTGTGGATTAGATGATCAGGCAGTGAGATGGACTGTGAACTGGCTGGTGGGAAGAAGCCAGAGAGTGGTGGTCAATGGAGCAGAGTCTAGTTGGAGACCTGTGTCTAGTGGAGTCCCCCAGGGGTTGGTACTGGGACCAGTATTATTCAATATATTCATCAATGACCTGGATAAGGGAATAGAGTGCACTGTCAGCAAGTTTGCTGATGATACAAAGGTAGGAGGAGTCGCTGACACACCAGAAGGCTGTGCTGCCATCCAGAGAGACCTAGACAGGCTGGAGAGTTAGGCAGGGAGAAATTTAATGAGTCTTGCATTTGGGCAGGAACAACCTCAGGTTCCAGTATAAGTTGGGGAATGACCTATTAGAGAACTGTGTAGGGGAAAGGGATCTGGGGGTCCTGGTGGACAGCAGGATGACCATGAGCCAGCACTGTGCCCTTGTGGCCAGGAAGGCCAATGGCATCCTGGGGTGCATTAGAAGGGGTGTGGTCAGTAGGTCGAGAGATGTTCTCCTCCCCCTCTACTCTGCCCTGGTGAGGCCACATCTGGAATATTGTGTCCAGTTCTGGGCCCCACAGTTCAAGAGGGACAGGGAACTGCTTGAGAGAGTCCAGCACAGAGCCACAAAGATGATGAAGGGAGTGGAGCATCTCCCTTATGAGGAAAGGCTGAGGGAGCTGGGCCTCTTTAGTTTCGAGGAGGCTGAGGGGTGACCTCATTAATGTTTATAAATATATAAAGGGCGAGTGTCATGTGGATGGAGCCAGATTCCTCTCGGTGACAAGGGGCAATGGGTGCAAGCTGGAACACAGGAGGTTCCACTTGAACTTGAGAAGAAACTTCTTTACTGTGAGGGTTACAGAGCACTGGAACAGGCTGCCCAGGGAGGTTGTGGAGTCTCCTTCTCTGGAGACATTCATGACCCTTCTGGACGCCTTCCTGTGTGAACTCATCTAGGTGTTCCTGCTCCGGCAGGGGGATTGGACTAGATGATCTTTCGAGGTGCCTTCCAATCCCTGACATTCTGTGATTCTGTATCTTCTACTAAACACACAAACATACCTATACAATTGTTTAAATCATCTTTACCCATTTTACTTCATTTTACAACAGAGCATTAAGGAGCAATGCAGGTACCTAAACATAGACATCTAGTGCTATTTTAGATGCCTGAGGGCATCCCACCATGGCTTTCAACTGCTGCTGAAGAAGGCATTAAGTCATCTGTCACACCTGCTAGGCCTGACAGATCTCTCAGGTACCCAAAGCATCTAAAATGGCATTAGATGTCTATGTTTAGGCTTCCAAATCTTTTCCTTGGTGCCTAGAGAAAGTGCAAATGAAAGGAGAATTGGTGTCCCAGAGTCTGTCATTTATCTCAAACACAAGCACTGAAGAAGCAGCAGAAGTGTGAAATCTTTACATTGTCTCACTAATGTATGTATTCCACCCTGTTCCCAGCAGATCAATCTGTGGCAACATATAGAGTATGCTGTGAATTATTATGAACAAAACCTCTTACAATGAGGAAAGTTAGTACAGATTTTTACGAGGGTAAATAGCATCTCACAAAAAAAAAAATCTGATTTGCATGAGACAGAAGGATGAAATGCCCTCCCTTCAGCCACAGTTCAAGTGGAATCAGTCCCTTGCTCATTCTGCTTGCAATTTATTTGTGACACAGCATGAGGAAAAATATGGATTCCCCCCATGTTTTTTAAATCTTGGTGCTCTCAGCAATGTGACACCATGTTGATACCTCTGTCTGGACAATCCATAAAGAGTAATCAAAAACAAGGTTTGGCAAAAAGTCTGAAAATGCACTGCCCTAAATGTAATTTTAACTCAGCCAGGTAAGTAAGCTATAGCACCCTTCTTAATCAACCAGTTAGCTGATAATATTGTAGCAAATATTCTTGTTTCCATATATAGAGGTTTCAGGCATAGAAAGGGGCTTTTTATAACATACTATTAATTCTTCCTGTGTTCCTACTTTGAAACTAATTTTGTGGTGACTTTAATATTCAGAATTGAATAGTCTTTTAAGCATTGTCCCAAACAAAGCCACATAATGTAGACACAAATTGTATGGACATGAATTAGGAAGAGTGAGCATTCAAGAAATGCAAATTGCACAAGCTTTTCTCTGAACACACAGGGTAAAAAAGGAATTTCTAGACATATGCAGGAAAGACCACCTTCAGTGGAGATTGTGCAACAGGCTTTCAGGTTACCTTTTCCCAGTTCCTTCCTCCATCCCCTGCCCCAGAATGTTGATCTGGTCAATTGCAGCAGAGTTTACTACTACAGCATTTCATGCCTCTGACTTTTTTGATCTGTAGGTCAAGGGATTTTCATATCATTTTCTAAGTTAAGTTTAAACCACTATTAAAAAAAAAACATCAACTGAAAAAAGGCCTTTTTAAAATCTTCAGTTAAGCACAGCTCCTATGGCTTTCTTTCAACACCTTAAAACTGCCATTTTCACATGTTTACTTCAGTAGCCATGCATTATAGCATCTTGCCATAAGTGTTCTTAACAACACCTTTTGACACAATTAAAGCTATCATGCTTTTATATCACTAATAGAAAACACCCAAAGGAATTCTACAGAAAGGAAAATATTTTTAAATGCCAACAGAAACGATTTCTTACTTAAGACATTTTCTTGGTCACATAAATTTTCTCCAAGACAGTACAATAAATTTTACCCCAAATTGTTTATGAACAATTGACATTAATCTACAAAGTTTGGCAAGCAGTTAGTTAAGCCTTATAATGAAACACTAAGAAATAACTCATTCGACCCTGAATCCCTACGAGTACAGCTCCATTTTCCTTTCTGGTTTTACCGGTATTTCCAGGTATAAAAATATTTTGTGTAGTACCAATACCCATTTAAGAAGCTGGCATATACATTTACTTCTACAAATAGCCAGTAAAGCAAGTAATTTATTTCAAAGAAACAAACTAATTTAGACATCTAACAACTTGAGGAAAACAGAAGGTGTCTGTTACGGAAGGACAAATCCCAAGCTACTGGGAAATGTGCAGTGGTTAAGAGTTATTTTGGACCTAACTCTTAACTATGAAGATAAGAGTGTTTGATTAACCCTCAGCCCCCCATTTGCTCCCTGGCAGCCAGCCCACCCAAGGAAGAATACCAAGAAGCCACTGAGGGCCACCAGTTTAGCTCTACTGCTACCACCACTTTCCCTGGCATGGAAGGAAATAGTCATATAGTCTCTACTTGTAAAGGTACTAAGTTTCAAAGGCAGGAGGAAAAAAATCAATACTGTATATGGGAAAGGAAAAAAAAAATAGAATTTGTTTTCATTAACAAAACTTGAATGACTGCAATGTCATCAACTTGCTCGGGAGGAAAATCCACTCATGATCTTGCCACGATATACCACTCTCCCTTACAAAGCAGATAAGAAAATTGAAGTTCTTTATGTCCATGTCACATCATGAAATCAGTAGGTTAAAAGAATACCAGAAAAATAAAGCAACTCTGGTTACCTAGAACATAAGACTTCAAAGTGCCTCTAAGTAATTTCCCCAATTATTGTCTACATAATCACATGTTCCGCTGTTGAAGATGGAGGGAAAATGCACTTGTCCTTTTAGACCACCTGCTTGAACTTAACTAAGCTGATTATTGTTATTGTGTTTTACTACAACAGCACCCAAGACGAAAGATGCATATAATCCTTTCAGGCTGATAATCTGTCTAATAGTCATTTCATGGCTTATTTGAAACAAACTGATGTTAATGCAACAAATGAAATCTCTTGAATGCTCTCTGCATAAACAACAACAAAGACTGAAGCAGCCTTCAAGCTAATTTAGCTGGTTGGTTTTTTTTTCCTTTGGACCTGTTCCTCTCCCCATGAGTGTGTGTCCAAGATGCACATATACTGACACACTGCAGCTTTTTTTTAATTGCTTAGAAATCATGAAAAATACCCAATAACTAGAGGAAAACATAGAAATCCCTCAGTTTGAAGTTCACTGATGCAGCTCAGAGTGTGAACACAAACAATTTCTGATCAGGTTTTCAAGTGACAATATTATAAATATTTTGTTTGTTGGAGGTAATACTGATTTATGTAGCCAGGCCTGTAATCAAGACAGTCCAAAGACTCTTTTCTGCTTATTTTAACCATGTACAATTCCTCATCTAAACTTCTAAACTAGAAAGCAAAACAAAACAAAAAGCTGTGGTTCTTTTTATTACACATTGTCTTGGTTTTTAGCTGAAGTAGAGCTGGGTTTCTTTTTCAGTAGCTAGAATTGTGCTGTGTTTTGCTTTCAGCCTGGGACTCGCTGCGAGAGAGACACTGATAACATACCAGTGTGTTCATTTTTGTCACTGGAAGTGAAGGACTTTGTGTTGTGTTAGTCCACAAACACAAGATTTAAGGGGGGTGAAGAATATTTAAATTAATAAAATTAATAGACAGTTAGATATGCCAGTGAGGTATTCCATATCACATCACGTCATGCCCAGTATATCAGTGAGGGGCTGTTCCTCTCTCGCTCTCTCTGGCTTTCTCTCGGGCTCTCGCTTTTCCAGGATTGCGGTTTTGGTTTGGGATTGTCGCTCCTCCAAGATCAGTATCTGGGAACAGCCCCGGCTCGGTCAGGAGGAGGGTGAGCATTGTGTGTCATTCATTTGCATATTTTGTTACTGTTGTCATTATCACTACTATTTTAATATTAGTATTATTCTAAGTTTTCTTTTATTTCTATTATTAAACTGTTCTTATCTCAACCTACAAGTCTCTCCTTACCCTTGCCCCCCAAATCCTCTCCCCAATCCCCTGGGGTGGGGGGGGGAAGCGGATGAAAGGCTGTGTAGGCTGCTGGCCCAGGGCTAGCCCAGTGAAACTATCACACACATACAATATTACTATTAGAGCTTTGATTTTCTTACCTTCTCTTTCTCCCATAAAATTTCAGAAGTCTTCAGAAAAGTAGCTTTTTCCTAATCCATTTCCACTTTTCACAAATCTTTCACTTTTCCAACACAATTATCTTCAGGAAAAGAAAAAGCTGAACTTTTCTAAACTGAAAACCGAGGTTTTTTGTTGGAGTGTTTTTTAGGTTTGGGTTTTGGTTCATTTGTAATTTTGGTGCAGGTTTGTTTTGGGGCTTTTTTTGTTGTGTGGTTTTGGGGTTTTTTTGGTGGTTTTTTGTGTTGTTTTTTTAAAGAAGCAACATTTGCCACTGAAAAGCAGAAAGCACTTCAGACAGACTTCCAGCCTACCAGTCCTGCTGCAGCCGTGACATTAAGTTCATAATTTTCAGTGTGATAGAAATCCTGGTTTAAACTGCCTCTGCTTTCCAACAGCATCTGCACAAATGCAAGAGAGTTTCATCAGCCTGGGGCAGACCCCATAGCCCACAACTGGCGAAGAGGAGGGAGATGGCAAATCAAAGTGCTCTTTAAGGGACACGCACTCAAGCAGCCAGCCTCAGAGCATCTGAAGCTTCTGACATGGGTAGTGCGATACTGACTTGAAAAAACTGCTAACATCAGCTGACCTCCATTCACTTAAGGCTCCTAAATCAAAGCCACCACTTTAAATGTCAGAATGAAACTTGAAAGCACCAAAGAGAGATTAAGAAGTGACAGCAACACCTAACATCCCACAGACATAATTTAGCAAGTTTTCCATACAGGTTTTCACTTTTTTTGTACATCTTTCACCAATGACTGCTTAAGAGATACCTTCATACTGTTCTGATCACACACATGCACTACAGAGCACTACATGGCCGGACTTTAACAGCAACCTCAGTGTAAATATGAACAGAGGTTAGAGTTCTCAACAAAAGCAAAGGTACACCAGTTTGCTCCCATCAACTATTTGTTTCCCCTAGATCTATGAGAATGACCTCCAACACACATAAATTAAACATCCCCATTCAACACATACTGAGCTAGACACCAGTATTCATTAATATGAATAATTAATAGTAAAATACAGGGATTTTGAAAATCTTATTTCCTTGTAATGAATTAAATCCTATACTAGACACCAAGTTTACATAAAAACACATTGTTTAGCAAGTAACTGGTATCACCAGCATTGCAAATTTTTGTAGCTTTCTAGAATTATCCAAGGTAAGAAACAGTTGATCAGCTTTATCGTTACATTTCACACTCTTTGTAAGCATAATAAATTCAGGAAATAGTGCACCTATCTCTACTTAGATTACAATTCTCACAACACTGATCTGGTATAATAGAATATTTTGTTGTAACTAACATATATAGCTTCAGTTTTGGTTGGGGTTGTAGGAGGGTTTTTTGTTTGTTTCTTTTTCCACATCAAGAGGACAATATTAAACAGCAAACCTGTAATGAATTACAAGCCAGACAGCCGAAGAAAGAAAATGAAGTGAACCATTACAGATTTTACACTCATTTATTTTTTTTTTCTTTTATTTCAGGGGATATAATATTCCAAACAGCTCTTTTATGTGACACAAGAAGCTGCTTTTAAACAGTATATTTTTTAATTACCTAGCCAACTCTTCCAGCTTTCAGGCTGACTCTTCATACCACCAAAATCCTAGGATTTATGATAATTGAGTGACAGTAGATGAGTTAGCAATAGTAACTCAAGGTGTACATTTTCTACCAGGATAGATATAGTTAAGAGGAAGGCTTCGTTGTAAAGAAAAAAAAATAATGTGCATAATTCAACAGCTATGCCATTCCACACACATATAATTAACAAGTCTTCAGCTCATTAGCAGGCTGTATAAAATACATATAATATGCTGTGCAAAATTGATTGAGAATAAAAATCTTCTCAAGCATTAAAATAAATGATTTAAATTGTTTTGGAAGAGTGGTATCAGTACCATTTAAGGATGCGATTCCCAAACCTATTAATGGCTCCATCTCCTTCAGACTGACACTTTCACCCTCATGGTTTTCAACAGATATCTAGCCATGCTAATTCTAGTGTAATACATTTGATCAGTAATTGCTGAGATTCTGCTACAACCCTGAAAGATGAGTAGGACCAAGGGAGTACAAACAACTGCATCAGATAGCTCTGTGTAAGCACTAATTCCCCAAAGAAAGGACGCACACGTATCACATTGCATACATATTTCAGCATTAATTGCATGCATATTTCAGTATTAGTGTAGTAAGGGTATTTTTGAGGGACAACACATTTAGCACAAATTAGCATCATCTCTTTACTTGTCTATATATTAATTAGTAGACTGCAGAGTTTCAGTGTTCCTTTTTCAGACATATGATAAATGGCAGTGCATTACTGCACCTGATGACAGCAGCACTTATATGAGACCTTGAAACTACTCAAGTGTGTCTCAAGGGACAAAATAGCTACTCCTGAGCTGTAGTGACACCTCCTGGCAACAGACCGAGAAGGTCTTTACCTACCTAGAATTTTTTCTCCAGACAATTTTTGGGCGTTTCAGCCAAAAGACAACAATCATGGTGCTCCCACCAGCCTGGCTTCAAAGGCGCACTGCCCAGAATACCGAGCAGAAGCTTCCGATTTATAGGCACTACTGACATTTCGAAATCGAGAGGCTAAGACACAGGAATATCAGCCTCTAAGATCTCTAGGTTTATTGTACCACACATTGGTCTTGAGTGGTTGGAAAAATAACTGCAAAAGCTAATCAACTAGCAACTTAATTCATACCATGAATCTTGCAAAATGTTTTCTCATTTCTCTGTGAAACTCTATCTGTTTGCTAAGAGTTTATCTCTGCTCTCCGATATTCCTGACAAATACTGTAAGCATGATTTTGGTAAAAAAGAATATACATTAGCACAGAAAAAACAATAGCTTAAGACTAGCTATAACCCAAACATAATACTACATAGGAAAAACCTTTCTCCATGCTTCGGTATAGGTAACACAGTCAGCGTAAGTTGTAAATTCTGTAGAAAACCAGAGATAACAACTGATAACACGCATTCTAAAATAAATTAAATATCATAGTAGTAGAAGCAAAATAAATTATTTCTGATCTTTACAGCAATTTTGAACAGTGGACTTAGAGCCCAAAGGATACCCATCAACTTTAGCAAACACTCCACATTTAGAAGTCCTGCAGAACTTGCAACTCAAATATTGATATCCAAGTAAGTCAGACAACAAGTGCATTTAACAGTTTAAGTTTAGCTTGCTGAATAAAAACAAATACACATTCAATGTTTTACACAGCAATCTGTGGGTTTTTCCCCCTCCTCCCCAATGGTACAACTACTATCCAGCATTTTGAAAGACTTGATTGCTCTCATTATAACATTTCTGTTATGTCTTTTGTGCTGCCTTTATACAGTACCATTTTCTTTATACTTACATAAGAATAGAAAGCTGGATTTTTGCCTATTTTCTTTTATGTCTTTCTCTCCCCCCCTCCCCAACTCTTAAGGTAATTATGACATTTTAAGCACTTTGCATATGCTGAAAGGCAATCAAGAAAAATCATTTGACAAACCAGAGTATAGACTGTCTGCCAGAAAGCAAAGCGGTAACAACACTTTCAACAGTTTCTCAATGAGAATGCCTGTTAGATGCCCACAGCACACTGAAATAATGCACAGGTAAGAAGAGTTCTACCTTTACAGTTTAAATAAAGTGAAAAGCTCCATGAAAATTATGTATTTCCTCTCATCATATACAAAATTATAAAACTTTTTTTTTTAAAAAAAAAAAACAACAAACAACTGAAAGCAAATCTCCATTTGGCAATTAATTGCCATCTTTTGAAACTCCATACTCGCAGGTAGCGAGCTGAACTACATATGTGAACATTTCTACAGGGTAAAGCAGTTACAGAACAGTGCTTCTCAGATTGCAGTGCTTTAAGATTTAACTGCATTTTATCTTCACTCCATCCTATTTTCAAGCAGATAAATACCTACACACATACCAATCTCTTTCACTCTCTGCATCTATCCATCAACATATAGAGCTCTTCCAATTGTGAGTAATGCAGTCTCTTAAGTTGGGTTGTTACTGAAATCTCCGATGCCAACATGATCCCATTATTTTCTCACTCACACACTTGTAGACATGCTTGTGGCATACCCACAGATGTAACTGCTTTTCCATGTACAGCTCTATCCTCCAAGACACTCACAGGTATACTGTGTACAGAAGTATTTTGTGGGAATTCCTGAACTACTCCATATGCAGGAGACCTATTAATAGAGCACTTTGCTTGTGTTAATTCACGTTGTTTTTCTTACTTCACTGCATTTCACCTCAGTGCAGTGCTGCACAGGGCAAGTGCAGGCACATCCTAGCACACCTGGGGATTTACACACAGAAATACTGCAGACTACCTGTGATGTGTCAAAGGCAGGATGGGAGCTGTGTGCCTACCTAAGGCTGCCCAACATTTCCTATTACAGGATGCCGTTATAAGTACGGCTAATTATAGTTTTGGACAAATGTCATTATGCTGACATTTTACACAGGGGAAAGAAAAACCTTTTTCTTACGCCTTTTTCAAGAAATGCTTTATCAAAGTTTCACAGTTTGCTATATAGAGTTTGCTAAGAGAAAATGGGAATGCTGTAATATGGACAAACCATGTTTTCCTGGGAAAATCTGAAGGCTTTCTTATACTGGTGGAGCAACTTGATGTTTGATCAAAACAGTGAACTTCCTAACATACCCTAAAGACAGAGGCAAATTTTTCATGTAGAAGAGAAGCTTGTCTACTTTATAAGTGTGTGAAACTCTGTAGGGGTTTAGAGTTTAACAGCTGCACTCTCTGGAAATTCAGCATGTGTTCAACATATTTTATCTTACATGTTCAGGGACATGGCAAAACTCTCCCTGGACTGATTGTTATTGTTGTTTTTGTTAATTTGGTGGAGCCAGCACAGCTTTGGCTACCTAGGCAATGAGCAGGTAAAGCTTTTCTCCTCACGAACTGAAGCAATTTGGAGAAAGAATGGGGTTTTGTTAGTTTTCAATTGGGAATAAGAGTTGCCTCACTACCAAAATAGAAGTAAGGAGACTATAGAGCAGAGCGAGATTATGTGGGAAGTTGAAATGAGACCAATAAAGAAATACTGAAATCAATGAACGTGTATGGAGCAGGGGGTAGGGGGAACCAACAACTGGGAAAGATGCCTGGAGAAGTCTGGGAATGGAAAACAAAACTGGGATGATGAAGGTAAGCAGTGGAAGAGTCTGTAATGAGATCCAAGATCCTTTGATCCAAGCTTAACAGATACAACCAACAACTGCATGTTCCTTAGTTCTTCAGTGACCAGCATGACAGCCTAGGATCCAAGCTGCAGAAGCTCTAATACTTGTACCTGCTACAGGGTATCAATAGGAGCCCAGGTGGCACTGCTACTCTGAAAAATTCATTAGAAAGCTGTGAAGTACAGTAAGAAAATAGATTTTACTATTAGAACTTCCACTCTCACAGCAGGGACATGATAGTATTCAGTAAATGGAGGGGTGACATGCAGAACAGGATGGATATAGGATAACTCAAAAGATCTCTCAATCTGGGTACTTCTTGAAATTTTTTTGAAAAAAAATAACATAATTGAAAGTTCTAATTGGACATGTCTGGAAAACATAAGTTCTAGTTTTGAGAAGTTCTAGATACCTGACTTTGTGCCTACTGTCCTAAGGGGATTCTTCACTTAGGTTTTGTATGAAACAGAAAGGGATTTCTCATTTCATTAGACTTTGCACTATGAACCCACATTCTCATGCTAATAATGTTTGTGTAATTTCTCATTTATAGCTGAAATGTCTCATCTTGATCTTTTGCTTTTTGAAATGGTTGGTTTCCCCTTCTTCCAAAGGTGATTTTTCTTTCTAATTTTACAGCCTCAGACAGGTTCATTCACCTGTTCTTTGAATTATGGGAAAGTGAAAAACTTAATACTTGCTTTGAAATGGCAAAGTGTAAGTGGGTCTCCCCCACCTCAACCCCAATTCAAAAGTGCTGAACTTCATGATCTGACATTTTCAGGCTGGCTACATCTGACTCAGTAGTGGCCATTTTCATTATATGTAAAGAATTCTCTCTCCTCCTTACCCCACACCAACAAATAAATGAGGTCAAAGCATTTTTAAAGTAGATTTTGTGAATTTGGCTAGTATTGGAACTACAATAATATTTCCCATTATGAGCTAGCAAGAAGCTACCACCCATGAAGAAAATGCAGGGCTAGACTACTCCTTTCTAGAGCAGCTGCAATAAAGCAGAAATCTGTACTTCAGGCTCTCATGAAGACCCTTCCAATACATTTTGTATATAAAAACTAAGCTCTGTGGAAGGGAACAGTTCTCAAGAGAGAATTCTGAGCCTTCGAAGACTAATAACGAAAAGGGGCACAGGCTGTTAACCTGAGAAGACTGCTTCTTTTTGTTCTAGGAGCAAATAGAATCCATCGGCAGTTTGCCATTTAACAAAGAAAATTAGGATTGCATAAGCCTTTTTGATGAACTGTACAACAGTTCTGCTCTCACCCACACAGAAGTCCTTAAGCATCAATTCTGCTGGCTTCAAGAACACGGATGGATCAAGATGAACTCTTCACAGGGACAACTTCATGTGCATGCAGTGTTAGTGGCATGAAAATTCAAGTTCAGAAACATAATACTAGAGTCATAGATACATACTGCAGGTGGAGAAAGAGAATGTGTGCTGTCATATAGTCATGACTAGCTTTGAAGTGGGAGAAAAAGTTGTAGGTGTACAGACATCTTAGAGCTAGCAAGCAAACCGAACAGTGGAGGTAGAAGGGATTGGTTTCTTTGGGTAGACTAAGGGAGACAGAAATGGTATATCAGTGGGAAAGGTAAGGACTAATGAATACAAAATGTTTCTCAGAACTGAGGGAAGATGATCAAAACCAGAAGCGACAGAATAAAGAAAGGCAAAGTTGACTTTGTAAAGTGAATTAGAACCTAACAGAACAGGAAAGGTGGCTTCAGTTGAAGCTCACCTCATTGAAAAAGGTCAGAGAGACTGAAAGGTGAGCTCCCATTAGTGATACAAAGTTAAGAATACGTAATTGAAGCCGCTTAAAAACACTACTGCAATACCAATAGGAACTCCTACTCTGTCAGAAAGGACTTAAAGCCTCTCTTCCAAGTGGATCTTTCCTACTTGAGCTAAAGGAACAGTCCCCTCAGTTAATAGCATGGTAAGCTGAGGGGACTGCATAAACTTCCTGCGTTTGCAGGCCTGCCACAGGAGCAGAACACGTTGAGAAATAAAATTACTCCTCCTTGCTGAAGAAAGCTTGTCTCAAACATCTGAATTGTATGATAAAGTCAAGTAAGCTTCAGCTTACAAGGGAAGAAATAAATGTAAGAAACTGTCAGAAAAAACTCTAATTCTTTCATAGAATAACATTAGTTTATCCCTGAAACACTGCCAGGAATCAACCTTCAAAAATATTGCATCTTTCTTTTATTTTGATTTATAATTACATTTTGAAGATTTGTCTGGTTTTCTAGACATGATTTACATTAGTTCATAATTAAATCATCTACAACATCACCATAATTTGAGACACAGACTTTTCTCCATTAAAACTTCACTTCTCACGTAACAGACATCCTTACCGACTGCTTTCTTGCCCAGAAATGAGCATGAAGCACTACCTTGGAGGATCAACAGTAATTGATTATTTCAGATCAAACTTAGGACTTGTTTTATGACCTAGAGTTCCTGCATCCTGCAGACGCACACTCTGCTGCAATTCCCATTTCAGTCCCGCTGCAATTCATTTAAGGAGAATCATCTGGGACAATCAGTGTAGATTTAGTATGGCATGGAACGTACCACAAACCAACAGATAAACTGGTATGTGTTCTCCAGCCCCGTATTTTGTCATCTGTCATCAACACTGTCACTTTTAATAGGGTCTCCAGCATTTTGAATCCACTCATGTTTCAGGTAATTTAAAAATATAGTGCCATGGCAGGAATTAATTCTTAAGATAACAGATTAAGAGACATTATTTTAAAATAAATTCAGAACACTTGTTACTGAACTCTGCTACTATTTACAAGTTGTCAGTACCTATTCTTGGTGAACAGCAGAAGATATCAGCTTCCTACTCTGTCTACAGTCCCAAAGGGACCACCTAGTTTTATCTGTACTGACCCAAGCCAATCAGCCTTTTGGACCATAAACATGTCAGCCTACAGTGCTGGTGGTCAATGTGGACAGCAGTGATGAGCTCCATGTCATCTATCTGCTGACCATGACCACCACCTCTGTCATGCCCATATGGGAACTAAATCGGACGTAAAGTGAAAGTGAACTCCAAAGATCCACATGTTTCAAAGAAATCCATTTTTGGAAGTGACAGTCCACCACGCGCAGTGTCAAGAATAGCTGTGAGCCGAGGCATTCAGACATTGTAAGTTGGCCTGGGCCTATAAATACAGCCCATTTCCACTGGCTTGTTCCCGAGTCCACAGAGAATGAAACAGCATTAGAAGAATAGTAACTGTGTTACAAATATTGTATTTAAGAAAAAGTGAATTATTAAAGGAAATGTTTAGATAAAAACACAGACCAAGAAATATATATATTTTTTTGGCTTCTTGACATGTTAAGATAAGCATTATTTACACAAGATGTCCTTTAAAATTAGCACATTGTTCTTTTTGACCTTTGAAAATTTCAGCTATCTCCTTTCTCAGACATTCAGTAAACCTGACCTTCTGCAGCAGATCATATGCCCTTAACTCTTCCAAGATCCAACAAAGACTGCTCCCAGCCCTCTGCTGCAGCTTTCCCACACTTTCCAACAGAAAGTTCCATAACCTGAACACACTGAGGTATTGAAACATAAATTTACAAGACAAAATTTACCAACAAAAGATTTGGAGCTAGTAGAGAATTCATTTCACAACAATAGCTTTTTTATTTATTTCCGTTTTTACAGTCAAACCATAATCAGAAAACATGCGAGTATCAGTATACAAATAACTCTCTATTTTGGGGTCCTGAGAAGTTTCAGCAATTGCTTGCAGCATAATGAATGTTTGTAATTCATTAGATTCTGTTTAAAAATGCAAAGCACACCACAACATCAATGATGTTCTCTTTATCTTAACAAAAAGACTATTACACTTAATGTTCTTCTGCCAGAGCTAGCATGTTTCAAAATATGTATTTCTTTTCTACAGTATAATGTTTATAATGATGTGTTTTTATTTAAATTTAAATTAACTGTATTAATGTCATATTTCAGGCAAGACCATGCTCTGCTAATTATCCCAAAGAGCTTCAAAATCTTTACAGTATATTCACTGCATTTATATCTTCTCCACAAACTTACTGATCTTGTTTATATAATTTTGCAAATGACAAGATGTGTAGGATAACTATCTAAATGAACTAAAAATTGTGCCATGGACAGATCCTTCATAGATTTGCAATTTGTAGCTGTCAATCTTCCTACAGCTGCTAGATAACAAAACAAGAGTTCTTTTCTTCATGCAGAAGAGCAAATTCAATAAACATTGGTAAGGGCTCTTTTCCAAAAGAAAGAAATCTCTAGTTCTCCACTGTCTATTAAACCTTTCCTTATACACATCTTAACTCCTTCCTTTTTTTTTTTTTTGGAAGAAAAAAACCCATAGCAATCCTGTGTATTTTAGCACCATCTTTAACCAAATTTGAGTTATGGGAAAAATGGGCTTGCTGATTACTAAATATTTTGGTTAAGAGGAAAAATATAAGGGGGGCAGGGGATGAGAAGGGAGGACATGAGATGTACAGACTTACAACTTGCATCATATTGTAATTGGAGAACACACAATGGGAGTAGCTAAAAAAACGATCATTAAAAGCAGCCAATACATTTTTATTTCATCTTCTCGATCAAGATCTGCCTAAAATGGGCCAAGTCATAACAACATTTGAAAGAGAATACAAACGAACAATAAAAGGATCAATATTGCATGAACCCTATAAAATCAAACTTGTGAAATGAATAAGGGCACTGCCTACATGATTTTTTTTTCTTTTCTTCTCAAGATGAGGGTATAAACTGAACTGTAGTTACAAATGCTGTTAAGAATTGGATTAGGGATCAACATCCACTGTGATAGGAAAGAAAATGAAGTCAATCAATAGAAAATCATTATGGAAACAGCAATAAAAATGGAAAATGAAAACAAATTGCTACTACAGCAGAAAGGAATTAAATGTCTATATTGATGATAGATAATGCAAATATTTTATTCCTGCAAAACCCTTACATTCCATTTTATAAATCACTTTCAGTTTTCTTCTTTCTTCAAATAAATTATATATCACTTTCATAATCACAACACTAGGTCTGTATCATGGATTTTCCCTTTGAAATCAAACTCCACGTTAGACAGAGGAGTTCACAGAATGCGCTGCTCCCAGGGGTTAGAAAACTCTCAGCCTCAGCAGACTAATGCACTTAGTAAGTCCATCAAGGACCATCAAACAAAAAGCGTTCAAGGCAGCCAGGTATGTCAGGTCCGCTGAGATTAACACCCAGCATCACTTGATGCACATGAGCAGTTTAGGATCGTGAGTTGTACCAGCTCTTACACGAGACGCATTTTGAACCATTGCTACCTTGCACAGCTAAAGAAACACTCCTTTGTGAGTGCAGTGAACAAAGTGGTCAGGACACAGACTTGTAAGAGGAAAGGGTGCTCGCAGGTGCTGCGTTCAGCGAGACACAGTCAGAGAGCACACGTTTGCCTCATCTATCTCACTGATTTACTCTGCTCTGGATGGTCATGCCTTATGACGGCAAAGGGGATTTATGAATGCTGCGGAGAGAGAGACCTTTAACAGCATGCCCGCTTATGCTCCAAGACAACCGAGCAGCGGATAACATCCGCTAAAATAAATAAATAAATACATATTTCCTCAGTCCACCGAGTAGAAAGGGCTGAGCCTCCAGCTGAGAGAATAATTGGAAAGTAAAGATATCTGAGAAGAATTAACAGCCCCGGCAGTACCGAGCTCCAAAACGCCCGAGGTGCCCGGCGGAGAGACACGTACCACTGCCGACCGGCCCCGCAGCGGCCCTGGGGCTCGGGGTTCGCCAAAACACCTACCAAGACGCTCGCAGCCGCCCCACCCCAGCCCAGGGGAGCCGCGAACAATGGGCGGAGGAGAGGAGAGGGGAGGGGAAGCGAGACCCGCCCCGCGCAGCTTCGCGCAGCGCCCGGCATCCCGGCTCCGAGCCGGCAGCAGCACCGCGGGCAGGGGAACGGCTAGAGCCAGCTCCGCGGCGCCGGGGGCAGAGAAGGAGGGAGGACGGACGGACGGACGGACAGACTTACTCAGGGCTGCAGCAGGGCAGAGCGCGGCTCCGGGCGCGGCTGGCAGCGCAGCCAACTCCGCGGCGCGGGGGAGCAGCTGTGGGCCCGCCCCGTGCGGCGGCACTTCACACCCCGCCCCGCGGCCCCGCCCCGCGGCCCCGCCCTGCACCTGTGCCCGCCCCCGCCCCGCGCGGACCATTGTCCGCCGGCCGGCCCGCCCGCGCACCTGCCCGCCCGCCCCGCGGCCTCGCACCCCACCGGCATCCTGCCCCGAGCGCTGTGCCCCGGCCGCCCCGCCCCGCGGCCTCGCACCCCACCGGCATCCTGCCCCGAGCGCTGTGCCCCGGCCGCCCCGCCCCGCGCGGTGCCCTGTGCCCCGTTTATTTTCTCTCCCCCACCGCCGCTCCCCTCCGTGCCCCGACCGCCCCGCCCCGCGCGGTGCCCTGTGCCCCGTTTATTTTCGCTCCCCCACCGCCGCTCCACTCCGTGCCCTCTCTCCTCGTTCTCCCTCCACCCTCGCGTTTCCCCTTAGCCGCTCCCCCGCCTTTGTCCCTTGCAGTCCCCCGGCCTGGACCGCGGCCCCGCTCCCCCGCTGCTGTAACGGGACAGCCCTTAACGGGGATGCTCGGCCGCAGCTCGGGCAATCAATCCGGCAACCGCCCGAGCCGCCTCCCGCCCCGGCTCCAGCCGCCGCTGCAAATGCTCTTCAGCAATCAATAAAGTCATTCGGCTTAGCTGCGGGGAAAGGCATCAAGCAGAGATTTTCCTCTGAAAAGTAAATGGTTTTACTTTTCCTGCTTTGCATCCTGGGGGATGTTCCCGTTAGGTGGGAACACGGGTTGCTTCCCTGGTCTCACCTGGCTCCCGGGGAATGGCAGGTCCTGTCCGGGCTAGGATCGGCCCTTTGGGAAGTGCAGCCGCTCCTTTTGACACCTGCAACAGAGTCAGAGCAGACAGCTCGGGTTCACTGCCGGTGGGGTCCAAGTTCATCAACAGCCCTTGTCTTTGACTTTGGTGTGAAACAGAAATCTTTCAGTTCATTTTGGTTTTGTGTCATTGCACATTTTGCAATGAATTTTCAGAATAGTCTTTCTCAGCCAACATCAGAGATAGTTGGCTTTAAATTTGGAATTTAAGTATAAATTTAACCTCATTTTTTGCAGCTTCTGTTTTGCTGCTATTGTTTATTAAGACCTCATATTTTAGGAGTTGAAACATAATGTCTGGTCTGAATCTCTTTGTTTTACTATCATTTTCACTGAAGAAAAAAAACAAACAAAAAGCCACTACACTGATGATTTGTGCAGTTATAACCTGAGTTCAAAATCTAGATATTCCCTTTGGAAATAAATGGAAGCTAAAGCATATAGAAAATAAATTATTTTGCAGTTTATCTTCAAGCATAATCTATTAAGGAAATCATCACACCCTTCTCCAGGTAGAGGTTCCTCTACAAATAAGGAAGGGAATTGCTAGAGAGGAAAGTGATAGTTGTGCAGGAATGAGGATGCTAATATATACTAACATTCTTTTCCTGCTGGAAGTCCTCTGGTTACAATCGTGTTTCTGAGATTCTGCAACAGCAGCTTGGCTTCAAGCCATAAGCAAGGGGGGTGACTTTCTGGTATCTTCTCTGAAATTATCTCCTCTTCCTTTTTCCTCAGCAGCCCATACAAATTGTCATTCGTCATTGTGCTGAGCTCTGCCTGCCAGCCCAGAGCCCGCCTGAGTGGCCACAGCCCCTCTCACTCTGTTTGGGCACACTCCTGTCAAAACACGCCTGCTGGTTCTGTCTGTCACTGTGTTATTACTTTTGGTGAGGGATTTTCCTCAGCATTGTTGCTGCTTTAATTTGTCTTGGTGGTGTCTTGCAAGTTTCCAGGCTCTATTTCTTCCTACTCTTCCAAAGGAGCTGAAGCGCTAAGGGTCCCTGTTCTGCTTTTGGTTTTGGGAATGGACTCACTGTCGGCTGCTGTTTAGTAATAGCACCTGATTTCTTTGTCATTGCTGTCATGAACCAGATCAAGCTAGAAGGTCTGTGCTTGACGTGGTGGCAGAGCTCTGTGTGGGTGCAGAGGCTGGATGGAGCCCTGCTTGCTCTCTCACTCATGCACATCTGGCTCCTCTCCCTCTTGGCTGCTGGCTTTTCTTACCATGCTCAGCTGCCTGGTGTGGTTTTCCTCCTCTCTGGGGCTGCACTGGGTTTGCATGTCCAGGTTTCAGTAGCAGGGCAGGGGCTGTAGGGACCTCTGTGAGGAGAGGGCAGAGCTGTCCCATGCCAACATGGCAGGTTCCAGCCAGTTCCAGGGCCCCACCGTAGGGCACAGCTGAGCCCCTCACAGTAACTCAGGGTAGGGAGGAGGTAGAGGAGTTGGAGATGAGGCACTGAAGTGAGACTGGGGGGGTGGGAGGTATTTTTTGGCTTTGCTTATCACTATCCAACTCTCTAATTGGCAAGAAATTAAATTAATTTTTCCCAAATCAAGTCTGCTTTGCCGATGACAGTAACTGGTAGGTGATCTCCCTATCTTTACCTTCACCCAGGAGATTTTCCATCTTTTCTCTCCTGTCCTCTTGAGAAGGGGAGTGAGAGAGTGGCTGGGTGGGCGGCTGGCAGCCAGTCAAGGTCAACCCACCACAGAGGCTACAGTCACTGGGGAGGAAAGAGAATCCTGTTCGGAGCACAGCAGTTTCAGCACAGGCTGTTATAAACTTCTGTGTGTTGCGATGGTCCAGTAGTGCCAGAGAGGGATCCTTTTCTGTCTGTTCTGCCATCATGACCCATCTCTTGGCTGCCATTGCTGCTGACTCAGCAGAAGGTGTTGAGAGTACTGAGAAAGTATCTTTTTGCTGAAGTTCTCATTTGGCAGGAAAGCTGCAGTGTAACATTGTCTGAACAAGGCGTTTCAGTAGATCGTAGCACCTTCAGTTTTCTGGTGACAACTCTTGTCTGAAGGTACTGAAGTCAGGCCAGCTTGTGTGTTTGTATCCTATTGTCCCCTCTGCAGAATTGCACCATGACAGCATGGGGCAGAAATCTCTTTTTACTGTCAGTCACTATACTCTTTCCACTTCCCTTAATGTCCCACAAATGATCTTAATTGAATGCTCATTGCTGGAACACAGAATGCTCCCCCCTCTCTTGTTGCTTCTTGAGAATCTCTCCCTTTAAACAAAATTGTAGATGAAATCTGGGTGAATTATTTTTTCCTATGCACTAAATTCAACAAAGCTGCAGTTTCACTCAGCATCCTCAAAAAGTTACAGCTTTGGATTATCTTCCCCGAATAGTTTTTTTGGGGTGTTTTCAGGATAAGTTTCACAAATGGGCCAGAGTTGTTTTCATCAATCTCTCTTCTAGTATCTTCTTTAAGAAGGTAAATTTTGAAGCATATAGGAGATGCAGATTTAGTTCTGTTCCCTAAGTGCATTTGAATTCTCATTGTTGATCTACTAAATTGTAAGTTATTTGGGGGTGTAAGAAGAGGGAAGAGAAGATTATTTTTGTGCCAATACTACTTCAATATGTACAAATAACATTAACTGGAATGGGAATTAGATCAGAGTCTTCTTTCAGGTGAGAACCAGGAGACTGGAGTCCTGCTCATACCTCTCAGTCAGCATTTATTTCCACCTGGAGTTCAACAGGGCTCTGGCAAGAGAAGCTCCAGGAGCCGCTTCAGAGCCCCATGGATGACATTCACCCCAGATACAGAAATGTGGATACAAATCACTGACAAGAAAGTGAACTGAGCCCAGTGTTAAGGTGCTTTCAACTCTTGCGCTGCTACTTTTCCTGGTACCTTTCTTAGGGTTTGCATGGACAAAGAAATCAACTAAAGTAGGGAAACATTATCAACTTTTCTTTGCTCAGCCTGTGCTCTTTCTTTCCTTAGCAGTCACTGTAACTTGATGTCATAGCATTGCATAAACTTTTCCTTGCCCTTTCCATTTTATAAAACAAAGCTATTATCTGCTCTGATTTTAACACCTGGAAAGTGCCTCATTCAGTTTCTAACAAGTTCAGTGTAAACTACAATGCTTCCTTGAAACATCCATAGTTACTCATTTTCAGAGGTACTTACCACAGGATGAAGAAAACTCTGTCAGGTGACAGGAGAGCTCATCTAATTTAACACAAAATATTCACTCCTCAATGTTAGCAAAGCAGGGGCTGTTCATGAGCAATGTTATTCTTCACTATTGTGTTTCTGAGCCAATTCCCATCTCTGTTTTACTAAAAACTTTGTCACCATTGTTTGGAGGCAGATCCACACTGCACTTGTTTCAGAAGATGCAATGCCTTTTCTTTGAAGATATGCCTGTTTCTTCTTCAACAGTTTTATTAGGGCTGTGGGAAGAGTGGATGATCCCCATCATACTGGGATGCTGTTGTCCCCCCTCTTTCAGTTTCGAGTATTTTTGATGGCACTTGGTGAGCAAATTGCTCTTTTTCATGCTACACTTGCTCGGCAAGGTATTCCTGCCTGTCAGCTGTTACAGACTCCAAGAGATAATGTTGCTTGTTTCACAGATTTCCTATTAACAGCTTGTTTGTGCTTACAGGACTCAGAGTACATACACTGTATATCACTAGCTCTCAGCTACATTTCTCTAGTGTAATATTTGTAATATTATCAACATTTCTAGGGCTCATATTGCAGCTGGTTCTGTGATTCAGCTGCAATTGAATTGGTTTGTGATCTAATAGCCTAATTGCAAACATAGCAGCCTTTTTTTTTTTCCTGCAGAGCATTTAAATTAAGAGTTTGTGAAGCAGTTATGGTCATATGGCAGGTATCTTCTTGCTTCCTGAAATTCTTAATATTCTTAAGCAATGTTGGTGCTTCTGGTTCCCCCCACCCCCTTTTTGGATAGTTATTGCAGTGGAATACAAAGTCTTTGGTTTTGCCCCATGACTTTTCATCTCCTGTGACCCTATTTTTCTCTCTCTGCTGCAGATACAGTGGTTTAGGCTTTGTGTTTCTGTCCCTGACCTGTTAGCTGAACTTCTTTGCATGGCATTGTTTTGTCTTTTCTGCACTACATGTTGTTTTTGGTGTGATCTTTTTCTGAAAAATTTACCTGACATTGTTTTTGCATTGCTTTAGAACCTATGTATTTGTCTTAATAATAATCCAAACCAATTAAAACCTCCTCTCTTTAACTGGGAAACAGGTGTCCCACAGACAATCTAATCTCTAAGCAGAAAATTTTAGTATTTCCACACTTTCAAGTAGGGATGGCAGAATTCTTAGGTCTGTAATTTAAATATTTCCACATTACTTCTCCTTGTTGGCACCAGGAAATAAATAGTCACATTCTCTTGAACTTTCTAGCTACACTAGCCATTTCAATGTCTCAAATATAATTCCTTGTCACAGTGGAAGAATATTTACATTTAAAGTATTTAAACTTAGAATAGGCAACTTGTAAGTGAATCTCTATGTGCTCTGATATAATGGAAAAATAATCTGATTCATTTTACAGAATAATGCTTGGAAATTTAATCTTTCATTTAAAAAATCTGAACTGTGTTGTTCATAGAGCTGCAACATTAACCCAAATATGTAAAGTAAGCAGAAGACAGAACATCCATAAAAAAGGGAATATAACAAAGTTTTGCAAAGAAAATTAAAAGTTATGATTCTTCCCTAATACAGACTTCATTTACCTTTAACTATCATAATGTACCCTTTAGCAAAGTTGTCATGAAATATTATTCTGATTATACCAAACTTAAAGTCCTAAAGAAATCAGGCTCGGTGAATGCACATGAAATTGCTTCAGATTGCCGAATACAACTAGACCTTAATAGCAGAATTGTTTCCCAGCAGACAATGACACACAATGGCTTGTTATTCTTGTGATAATACTTCAGATTAAAAAAGGGTATGAAAGTAGAAGTCAAAACTTATTTCATATTCAGGGCATAAAATACCAGTAAAAGGTCAACTAACTATTCTGTCTTGTTTTAAAATAGTGTCACTTAATAATAATCCAAATAGTAAATGCTGATATATGACCTATTCCACAATAAAACCTGCCTAAACATGAAGTTAGTTGAAAAGATTCTTGCCAAAATTCCACAGGATAGTGCAGAGATACCAGGGAAATTCTCAAAATTATCTATTCTCAAACCTTTTAAAGGAGAACACTCCATTGCAGTAGACAGATCAGTTACCCTAGTGAACTAGACACCAAGAAAAAGCATCTCTCAAGAGAAAAAAAAATTAAAAATAATATGATACATGTAAGAATTGAGAGATATTAAAAAGGTAAATTAGTTTACAAACATGTCTTGTTCTACAATTGTTATTGCAAATCCAAATGAGCACAGACATCAACTGATTCATGTGATCTAAATAAACCCATCAAATATTAATATTATCTGATGAAAATAATGAAAGAAGTGGCAGCTAAAATCTCAAAACAAAGATATTCACCACGTTATATGCAATATTTATACTTGGACAAGTTAGATGACAGAAGCCCTGAATTAAAACTTGGATGCTAGCATTATAACTGGAGGCCAAGAGTTCTACTCTAAGCATACACAGAAATCAGAGGAAGTAGGGGCACATACATTTTAGTTTACATTGTTCAAAGTCAATCTTTTCTATGTCTGCATGTAGACTGCTTTATATGTACAAAGCAAAGGGATAAATGCACAGAGAAAACAGTAGTTGCCCGCAATTCCAGTACAGATTCCAGGCCTTGTACAAAGTTTTGACAGAAGCAGAAAACTGGGGTAGATTTCTAAAGATGAAAATTACCTTTTAAAATCTTCTTGACTAGAGGATGGGAGGAGCTAGTACACAAATTTAAGAAAATCTAGTGAACAACCAGAACAACCCATCACTAAAAAAAGTCTCTTCTAGATACGAAAATCATATCTACAAATATGTGAGTACCTCAGTATCATAGACTGTAGTGCATCACAGAGCTACTCCAGCTAGTTTTTACCAAACCTGTTGTCAGGATAAATTAGACAGTTTAGAACTCTGTTTTGCCATAGCTGTAGTATATGCAGTGATGAGTTGGCTTGTTTACAGCCTGTTTGGATATCTCCAAGACACAGTTTAGCCTGAAGGATATATCTGTTCGTTGTCTTCTAAAGGTGTGGTCTCATCTTATGCATTTTGGCCAGCTTTCTGCATCCCAGGATAAGCAATTTTGCACCTGCCTCTCTTAAAGTATTTCTTTAAGGCAGCTCTCCAGGCTCTTTATGTTATTTTTGTATGGACATCCTGTCTTCATTGTTACTGCTCTCCCAATATTTGGCTCATCCACGAGTTTCAGTGGTAGGTATTTTATACATATATCTACACCTTTATAGAAAAGATTCAGGCTTCCCCTTTAGCCCTACCAAAACTCACTGACAGTATCCCCATTTGATGATGGATTTTCATTCACACACTCTATGATGCTTTTTCATCCTGATCAGATTTTTCATCAGTGAATCTTTTTCCCCTTCTGAAACATAATTGTTGGGATTGTCCTATTTGTGCACACTAAAAATTTCAAGTAAAAAATAAAATGCCCAATTTCGGGCAAAATGGCTTTTTAATAGAAAACTATTAGGAAATTTAATGATCTCTTGTTACTGTTTGCATGCTATTTCAAGAATTTTTCTCCCAAACAACCTTTGTTTTTCTTCTTCAGTTATGTGCTAATATGCTTGTATCTTCTGTAGTTGGAGTTGATGATCTGTACACGTTGCCAAAGGTGTTCCTTTGGACTTTCCTAGCTAAGATATTTATCTGTAATATTCCCAGGTTCTTTTCTTCTGAGTTGTCTATACATTTAAATGTCCTTACTATTGCATACCATCCTCTCTGATTTTTTCCTGCCAACTTTATATCTATTAGGTTACAATCAGATTTTAGTGTTCCACTCACAACAGTTATTTGCTATGCTTCAGTAACCTCAGTTGTACCCCCTTTACTGAGAATTTGTTTCAGAGTCTACACAGAAAAACAGCACAATCTGTTATACTTACCTGACATTTTAAAACAACCACAGTCAAAATAACAACCACTATTCATTTTAGTTATTATTGCTATGAATGGTTCATGAAAGTGTATATCCTGTAGAGTAAGACAGAAATTAGGGACAGATTATGATGTATAGTGCATTATATACCAGGTGGTAAAAATACCCTGTACAGTATGAATTTGAGCTCTTTTCTGCAAAGTTTTTGCATCCATGAACCACTTCCTGCTGGCAGAAATAGCAATATTTTTTCACCATTTTCCAAAATCTGTCACAGTTCAACTGCTGTAAACGCAACAGATACTTTAAAACAGTGCATAACAAGGATGTTCACTTTCAAAAACTGGGCTATTCAATTGCTGGATGCATTTTTACCATGAGCAAATACTATCCAGTAAGAAAGAGTAAAGATAGGAAATTAAGTCTGTAGATCAAAAAAGTTGGACAGACTCAAAAGGATCCAAAAGGAATTATATTCTTCATGCAAGAGAATGCAATGTGTATTATGTTACTTTCTCATGTCTTCCATCAGATAAATACATGTGTACCATAGCAATAAGTATGTTTCATAATTTCATAAAGCTTATATGTTAAACCATTAAACTTAAGATCACTTACTTTCTCTGAATTGGTGAGCAGCATTTTTCCTGTTCTTTTAAGCAATAGTTAATATAATATTAATAAACAACTCATAAATGGTTAAACGTGCTGAATGCTTGAACTTTTACACAGTTTCTTTCATGTTTTCTAATACATGTGCAGAAAGATTTCTATAAAGTAAATACACATGATTTTATGTGGCTTTTGCACACAAAACCAAATGCAATTATGTCAAGAATTTGATTGCATAGCATAGTTTATATTCCCACTTCCTCACCTTTAACCCTTCTAAATGGACAATGGGGTTTTCTTTCTTGTTATATAAATCATTGCCTATGGAAACACTTCCTTGAACCTCTGGACAATTACATTCGATTATCTGTAATGTTATATTTTCCAATTATGAAGGAATACTGTGGCTTGCTATTTTTTCATGCCATTATTCTTTAATGAAATCTGAAGTGACCAGTAACAGAGTTCAAATCATTTGCAGATTTTAAAAATATGGGATTAAGTTTCATCTAAGCATTGCTTTTCCTGTCCTGCAAATCCAAATACATTGTGTTTGTTGAAGTAATCAGAGTTAAATTAAAAATCTCAGCATACCCTCTAGGGAATTCAACTCTTCCCAAACCTAACTTCAAGTAAAAGCTTGAATGAATATCCAGGTATTCAGTATGACAGGAGGGACAAGAATCCATGGTTTGCTGCAATCTGGAACTTCCTTTGTTACCATCTATCTTCAACCAAAGATGTACTCATACAGGTACCACCTGCAAGAAGGCCCCATTCAATATGATTTACCAATGTGAAGAAGAAGCTGGAAGCAATATGTGGTATTACCAGATGTAAACTGTACAATCAGGAGTAAACGAGAGTAAACAGAAGGTCCTAGATCAGCTTTAATGACAGCGATTTGTTAAGATAGTGTCTATCCCATCATCCTCGTGAGTGCTGTACGCATATGGAGCACTGAGACTGCCAGCCCAGCATGGATCTGATCGACACTAGATTGGTCACCAGCACTGTGAAATAAACAGACAGACTCCAAGTGGTTATATAGTCTAGAATCCATATGAAAAACAGTTCCTATTGCTAGGAATGTCTGTGGAAAGCAATTTTGGAGAAATGTAACAATTTGTATTGAAAAAAGGTTAAGACATGGGGAATTTAACAATATTTTCTGAAGTGATGGATCACACATGTCGTATGAAATTATTATATGTATAGGAGCCCATTATATTGATATATATATTTACAACATCAGCAAACAATTTGTGATCAATCAGCAGGCTCAATTTTCCTCACCATAATATTTGATGAAGAATAACTGACGGCAAACAAATAAGATCTCACAATCTGTTCAAGCAATTTGCAAACAGAAAGGAGGACTAAATTTGATTAATATATTTTTGTACTGCAAATTATTTCCTAAGATACTCATAGGATTAATCGTGGCTTAAAAAGTATTTAGTACTGGTACACATAAATATCATCGTTATTAAACTTCTAATTTCCAGCTAAACTTTGCATATGATAAGTGAAAAAAACAATATAAACCATAGAACTGCTGCTTTGGAATATATTGTACTAAGTAACCAACTTTCTGTGGGGTTAATGTTTATACGTGCGTAGGTTGTCATTTATTTGAGCATAAAAAGTAATTTCACATAAAAATGACATGTAACATGAATTGATATTCAGTTGTTATAATGAATATCCATTGATAAGGGTAGCAGCAGCAAACCTCAGTCTGAGCTTGAACAACTAATTTGTGTGGTCATTCTAGCCTGCAAAAAGGCTGAGACCTGCAAATCAAGGATTGATATTGAGAGTCGTCTCTTCTTCCCCAAGAGAGCTGTAGCTGTATTTGAGATCTTGAGGTCTTGCCCTTGGTTAGCTTGCCTGAGAAATTACCCTTGGATTACCTTGGATCATTGATTCCACTAATGTATGGGCAGTAGATATTATCTACTGCCAGATTTAAGATTTAACTTACCAGTTACCAGTGAGTATTGGTCTTGCAAATGGTAATAGGACATTCTTTAATGAGCCACTAATAATTCTGTTGAGCTGCAAACGTAGATCACTCTCCTCAAAGACAGACTGCTTATAATATTGCCTTTTCTGCTAAATCTTTCTTTTAAAGCAGATGCACTCAAGTTTAAGATTGGTTTTAAAATACTGGATAAAAAATAGTACCCTTGAGAGATTTATTTCTCCTGAACAGCTTTTTAAAATCTAGTATTGGCTGTATTAATTTGCACAAAAAATTTAGAAACAGCCTACTGTAGGCGCTGCTTTTGTGTACCGTGGCAGAATGAATTATGAATGATTGCATCATTTACATTCTAAGTTTAGTTTTCAAGTATGGTTGATTTTGCTTAAATGAGAATCCTGTAGCTATTTAGTAATTAGAACTGATAGTCCTATGAAGTTCATAATTGGTCCCCAAACAGGTGTTTCCTTTCTTTTTGAAAAAAACTTGGTATATTTTCACCCTGCTGCATGTGAGCTCATGGAAATTTACTGAACATAAAAGTATACAATATTCATAACAATTTTGTATTATAAAATCAAAATTATACTTCAGTTTAAATGCCTACTCTGCTAATGACTTGAATTTGAACTTCACTCAGGCATCATTTGCAACAATGCTGTGCACACTCGACCATGAACAATATTTTCTAGGAGTCTCTATAATGAATGTAGCTATTCTAAATAATAATTATGGACAAGTTAGAGATATAATGCTGTTTTTCAGTATAGACTGTGTCTATTGCATATAGATAGATGATTTTGGATGTATTGAAAAGAAATTTGTTATTGCCTATAAAAATCAGGTATCATTTACATTGACTGAGTGTCAGGAGCTGCACAACACTTGGAGGGGTCACCCCTTTGAAGTTTCTGTGAATTGTCTTAGCTCCATTATCTTATGTTTGTGTCTCTATTTTGGAAATGGCAACACTTGGCAATCATTTACCATATTTGATTGTTCTCAGACAAGTTACCTTATCATCAGTGCAGGCAATTTTTATGTAAAGCATCAGTAGTGACTACAAGAGATCTGATGGTAGTTTTAAAACCTTTCTGCATAAATAGCCTTCTCACTGCATTTAAGCATCCTGTCTCTTAGATGCTGTGATGAATGTGACACTGCTATTATATGTCCTAAGTACCCACTTTTAATGGTGACAACATCTATTCTTCAAAATGGCAATTGCCTAATGCTATCTACCTTTGCAATTTATGACCACCTTGGGAAAAATACTCCTTTAAAATTACACAAGTATTTAGCTAGAAATATGTAATTAACCAGTTACCTTGTTGGAGTTACTTCAGGGTAGCTACATATTATGGGATATTAAAGGCTTTTACTTGCACTCAGGTACCATAGTAAGCACCTGTTTAATAGTTTTCTCGGCAATTCAGAACATGGCTGCCAAAGTCATGATCTGTGCAGATCCTCTTGCCAGGAAAAGGAGGGAGCCAGTAGGTAAGACTGTGATTTGTTCCCGAGTGAAGCCAGACTGATCTACCAAGCATCTCTGGCATTGAACTACTCTCACATGTGTGCCTGTTTCCCTGCCTGTCCTTCAGATAGACTGTTTAGATCATAATGGCTCTGGACACATACTGTCTCAGTAGCTGTCACAATACAGCCTTATTTCTTAGTTTGTTAAAGTATTGATAATATCAATTCACTGCAATGAATGTTGAGATGTAGAATCTCATAGAGGGAGAGAGTAGGGGGAAACTCTGGAAAACTCAAAGAATTGGCCATTAGAGCTAAAAAACCTAAACGCCACAGGCTCTTTTACCCCCAAGGAGGAGTAAAATTTGATGAAAACAAGTCACTTGACAAGAACCAAATTCACCTTATCTGTTGTTTGCAAAGCAGTTTCTTGAAGAGGTGTAAGACTCAAACCCAGTCAGTAGTGCAACACCTCAGAATTTAAACGAGCAAAAGAATTTGGCATAGTTGTTAGACTGTATTTCACTATTGACAATCTTTAACTGGGGAATAATAGTTTCAGAAAAACATGTAGGAAGCAGTTACTTTCTGTGAAAAAAAAAATCAGCTTTCCGTTCCAAAACTGACAGTCCTTTTTCAACTTGTTTTGTCTGGAAAAAAATTGAGCGCTTTAGATTAAAAAAAAAAAAGATTTTCAATGGAAATATCAAAATTTGCTACAGATAAACTTGCTTCCACAAACCAAAAATAAAGTCATATATGGCCTCCTCTAAAATCCATCACAGTCCCCAGAGAGGCTCCTATAAATGGTTAAACTCCATCTGTCTGTGCTCAGCCTCGTCTGCCATGCTGCTTTTCTCCCATATTTTTTTCCTTTGTGACCAATTATTAACTAAATTGTCTGCTTTCCAGTTCATAGGCTACTGTTTGGTCCTTCCAGGTGTTAAGCACTGCCAGTTCTATTTGAAGTTCAAAGAACCTACAACAGGGACTGCTGCCTAGAAGATGCTCACTTCGCTGTGTTATCAGCCCCAGGCAAATGATGACAGAGCCAGTCCTCTGCTCCCAACATCACACTGTTTCCTTGGACATGAAAAAGTGTACCCACTCAAGGTTGGGTACAGCTTTTCCTCAAGGCTGCACTATCTGCTGGCATCTCTCAGGCCCATATTCCCAGCATGCTACTGACTAAAGAGTAAACATCACATTTTACACAATTGCAATTCATTTTCCCCTTAAAAATTCCCTGGAGAAATGCTCTTAGCAAAGTGTAAAAACTTATTTGATATCCAATATTAAAAACCTCACAAAACACAGCTGTATTCTGCTGTGCCTTGTTACTCTTTCTGCTATTCAAATGTATGGTAACAAGTCTTTTGTCACTGAAATTAAAAATTAGCAAAGTCAATGGCAATTATTTATCATGTAAGCATGGAGGACATTAAGAATTATATGTTCACCTGGATTTATAAATGTACACAGATTTATTTAAAACTTCCTCTAGGCAGATTCATGACCATATATTTTATTATCATAAATGACAAGATGCTGGGAAATAGAACATACCTAATGAAGCACTGACTGACAGATCTAAAAGAAAAGCCAAGGATCTGCAAAAGGACAGAAAGATTGAAAAGTTTTAATTTAGTTGTAATTATGTTCCAACTTCTTTTAGCGCTAAATCACTCACCAGTGCCATTCTGTTGAATGTCCCAGTGGAGCCAAAATAGGAATGCTGTTGACTTGATACTTCCCTGATCAAAGAAAAAATGCAGTGAGAATGGTAGTTTTTGGCACAAATGCCTTATAGCTCTCAATATGATAAATAATTTATTGAGACAGTACAGAAATAGTTTGTAACATTTTGATGTGGCAGAAGGAAATAAATTTATTTACTCATGTTTCGTGCATTGTTGGGAGATAGAGTGAAAAAGTGAAGAGTGAAAACTCCAGAACTCAAAACTTATCAACAAGCCTTCAGACCCTCTACAATAGATGCCATTGATTTTGCAGACCCAGAGGCTGAGGACACCTTCCCAGTCTATACAGGGAAACTTGTGTCAGACTCCAAATTCCCTGGAAGAAACACATAGATAAAGACTAGAAGCAATGCTGCCCAACCCATCTGCAAGAGGAACAACACAGTGGTACCAAACATTCAAGTTGTAAGATTTGAGAAGCAAATGTTCTGGAAGACTTGATCTCAGAGGACACACCCAGTGATACAATACAGATGTCACTCCAAAGCAGAGTGTGACTACTTTGCAGGATTTCTTTGATTTAGTATCACAATGTGATACTACACTCCCTGTCCCCCTCCACCACGCCCCTTTCCAAATCGTGCAAACACTACTATTAAACACACGCAAAGTCTTAACGGATTACTGAGAATCTTGACTAAGATTTCAGTGTGGTCCTATGAGTATTTATTATGTAAATAAGTGGATATGAGAAAAATTAATTAGGTGCTTTATGTATTTTATAAGAAAGAAGAAAACTACTTTTCCATTTGCAGAAGAAAACAGATTGTAAACAGTTTACAAGTTTGTCCATATGTAATAGCAACAAAAGAACCTATATAATCCCAGACAGTCATTCTCTATTTCCTCATACTATTTGTGAAGGAAAAGCAATATGACAGGTAAGGCTCCAAGCAGAGGAATTGCCTACAAGATGTTTTACAAATTGCAGTAGAAAAAGCTTTTGAAAGGAAAGCAAAATACAGGAAAGCAGAAACAATTCAATATGCAGCACTCTAAATTCAGCAGTGCCAGCAGGCGATGTGCAGTTCCTCAGAGTTTTGAAAACCATGTTTGTCAGGTTTAATTATTTATTTACTTCACAGAATAAATCCTTCCAAAGCAGAATTGCTTAGCACAGCTTCTAAAAGCAACTGAGCCTTGTCCTGATGCCTTTACATATATCTAATGAGAAAACTGAAAATATATTGGATTACAGAGATGAAAGGCACTCGTATTAAAAGAAAGTGCTCTCTTTTGTGATTACAGCCTATATATCCTCTCTGTAAGCTGGGACCAGGTGTCCAAACCTGTGGTAGGTATAACATCCATCCTGCTGCAGGCAGCAGGCTTCCCTGTACACCACCCTCTTCCCACAGCTTCCACAAGAGCCTGTCCTGCAGAAGCAGAGCTCTCCAAGTGGAGGACAGGCAGTCTGTCTCCCCCAGCATGGAGGAATGAAGCATAATCCTTTTATCCTACCAACTTCCAAAAGGTGAAAGGGGAAGGTAATATTTTGGTTTTTTTCATATAGATTGCTGGTCTCCCAAAGCCATGAGGAGGAATGCATTTCACAATACATGTAGCAAGTAAATTGGGACACACTGAACCTGTGGCCCTTATCTGCTAATCTCCTATATACTATTAAAGCATCTTGAGGTTTCTGACAAGTTCTGTTCTGTGTAGAAAATAATTATACAAATGATGTAGCTGTTATTAGACAGCTTTAATTAGCTGCAAATGCCAAAGAATTCAGTTTTAGTAGAAGATTCTGTTCACTTGAATTAACTAAGAAATTGGCTATTTTGACCTAAGGATGTAGTCACTTTTAATGATTGTTTTCTCTGGCTTTATACCTCCTTGACAACATCTGAATGGGTCAGAAACTAGCCCTCATTGCCATTTGCTGCTATTTCCAAGTGCACTACAGAGCTGTGACTGCCTTGCTTGCTGATGGGTTTTCCAGGGGCTTCTCTTGCACAGCCTCTTTTCGTGACACTGGTCAGTTTGCATTTGACAGCTCTGGGTGAGTGCCTGTGTCCTGGCATCTGAAGTACATGCTGTGCATCTACTCAGTGTGCTCTTCACACTGATGGAGATAAGCTGCTGGCTGATGATTTTGATTTCTAATTTCTCCATGTTGGTTAAAAGTGTATTTACCCAGAACCAGAATCTTTTATAGACATTTACGTTTTAGAGTGTCTGGTTTCACACTTTGGGTAGCTCCAGCTCTCTCAGCCATATGTTAGCACCAAGACTGCATTGGAGTTTAAAACCTCACTCTTGTTGTAGTGCTGTACGGTTTTCATTTTTTCATATTTTTCTACATTTCTATTTTCTGCTACAAATATCTTTCCTATTTTTAATATGATTCCTCTTGAATTCTCTGTTAGATAGTATGAGTGCTATGGTATGTTGTCTTCCAACGTAAGTATTTTGCCTAGCATCTGAGCTGGAAGGATTTTGTTTTGGTATCAGTGATTTTAATTTGTTGGACTGCCTTTTTGACTGGTTTTATGTGTCTTCCTTTACAAATCGACCTTACAGTTGACTATGTCATAGTGGCTACGACTTTCCTTCAAAAAGTGCAAAGAATAGACATCAGTCAGGCTCTTAGAAGCTTGGGCCAACAATTTCTAGAGCTGAAGTACACCTGCTCTGGGCAAAAGAAACATTGGCTTTTCTTTAATTTAATTAAAATCTCATATGTAACACAACTAGCCCTCCCTCCCCCATTTAGGGCTTGGAGATAAGCACTCAGGATGGGATCTGAACACAGACTACAGAGAGCTCATAAAATAGATGCATCTCTATTGTGGATATGCAGTTAGCTGGACATGCTTCCTTTCTGAGTTTTCAGATTGCTTTCATCCCCAGCTGTCAGACCTCATCTCTCTTTTGGGAAGAAATATCAAAACTGCTGAGAAACTGTCAAACCCTGCATACAACTATGCACTCTATCCACCTGAATTCAAGTACTTGTGGTGTTCTTCCATTTGGGAGATGTGCACAGTGGTCAGAAAATCCATTTAAACAACAAAACACATATACTTTAGCAGTGGAAATAAAGCGTACATTCACAGGTTGCTGAGACTGACAAGCATGATATGTGCTTGCCTAGTGTACTTACACCTTGCCAGCTTGATGGCAACATAACCAAGGCTAACTTCTTCAGGCACACTCAAACAAACCTCATGTTTTAGTTTGGTTGCCTTTTTTTGTTTGTTTGTTTTTGTTTTCAATAAGCAAATCTCTTTCCTTCAGCCACAATCAAGTCTTTTTTTAGTCTCTGTCATGAGCCTTTTCCATTACAGGACAAAGCGAGTTTTGTAGGTTCACAGCCACAGCAAAACCAGCAAAATTACTTGCTTTGCTATTACTCATTAACTCAAGTCTTTGCAAAGAGGTGGCTACCATGAGCCGTTCTTTTCCTTCCTGTGGGTATTACAGACATTTCACTACTAAGCCAACTGTACTCTGTATACAGTCCATAATAAGGTCAACATGCCCAGCCTCATAAATTCTCACAGGATGACTCTGACTCTATTTAAATCCTTTTACAATCCACAACATGTCCTTCCTAAGTTCCATGTTTTGATAAGTCCATGAACAGCTACAGAGACAAGTTTTTTACTTTCCTTTATCTGCTAAGAAAGTCCTAGCACTGCCTTGATCTTAACACCAAAGGATACAGATTTGGTGTGGATCACACATCTAGCAGAGGAAGGCTCCTTGCCTCCTGTCCTGCTCATGCATAGCCATCTGACTTGGGGCACTGTATGTCTTACATGTTCCTATAGCTTCAATTTCAATATTATTTCAACATAGCACTCAACAAACTTTACTTTAAAAAAGTTATGGTGAAAAAATAGCCAAATATAATAAAAGAGGAGGGGAAATAATGGGTTTGAACATGTGACTCGTAACTAATAGGATTCTTTGCCCATTGTATTTAGAATAATTATATATGAAATACCGAGGGAATTGAAGAAAGATTTTTTTTTTCACCTGACACGACACATGATGTGATAGGTGTTACAATGCTTTTTCTATAAGCTACATGTGTCTTAGATCTCCCACAGATATTCTACAAATCATTCTTCAGCCTACTTAACCTTCATTAGTGCTGTCATGATCCTTCCAGAAAGAAGAAGAGATACAAGAAAATTGTTTAATCTCCATTTTCTGAATGAATGAATTTAGTTGTGGAATCTTTTATCAGATAAGAATACTTTCTTGTGAGGAGCAGTGCTATGCAGTTCTGGCACCAAAAGAGAATACTGTGCTGTATTTTTTATTTTATTAGTGATTTTCTGTGAATGAGTACACTAGCCTTTCTATACTGGAAAACTAGTTTAAAAACCTGTGAAAGGTAGCAACTTCAGCATCTGTTTGTGAATAGCAGCGTAGAAATACAGTTCACTTAACTTGTAATAAGAAGATTTAAAACTTTATAGTGTGATTAAAGCAGAGATACGGATCTAACTTACTCAAAATGCAAATCTAGAATTCTTCTATGACTGCTATGAATTATGTCAGATGAATATAGATGTAAATCAGAACAGAATCAGTTTATTGTGTCTCATTGGCATAACAGGGTATTACCAATGTAATTTCTCTCAACTTTGCTTCATTTGAACAATAGAACTGTCCCAAGTTTGTTCTTACTTCTCTCTTCCTTCTTTGTTTCATTATTTTTAAGCATTTGTTCAGCTCTTCTCTACAAATCTTTGCAGGTCCTTGGTATCTGTCAGCTCCTGACTGTAGTGTATCCCTTGGCAATTTAAATAGAACAAATGAAATACCAATTTCTCATAGGTAGAAGTCAGTATAACATTTTGTCTAGATATATATGTATGCATATAGAAAGCTTTTCCGTGTTCCAGATGTTCAAGCAGATGAGGAAAAGTATTCAGTGATTTGGAACCTTTTCATATAATTATTCTGTGAAAAGCTCTCGAGCTGTCTACTTCACTGAGAATTTTTTAGCTTTCCAAATGTAGAACAGGTTGTCGTTCACAGATGTGTCTACACCTGCAAATCTAGTGTCTAACACTGCATTTCTGATACTAAGAACAAGTTGGGAAATTAGCTATGTGCCATATACTGCATCTTATCCCGCTGATGGGCAGACAACATATGTAGGGAATTCCCATTCTGAGAACAGAGCAAAGAGAAAACTGCTTGTGCTCCGTTTTTGAAGTAACATGATGTTAAAATCTTTATCTGATCCATAAGCTTTTTCTGATTTTGCAGAAAATAACAGGTAAAATGTTATTTATCATATTATAACTTTTCTGTCTAGCTTCAGCAGCACTATTAAATCAACATTATGAATTCAGTACCAGAACCTGATGTTCTGGTACTTATTGTTGTTGTTATTATTATTATTACTACTACTACTAATATTATCATTATTATTATTATTAATAATAGCAGCAATTCCACACACAGCAGGTCCTCTGCAACCATAGCTCTCCCATTTACCAAGATGGCAAAAACTGTAATTTTTAGAAAATTAGAAAGATTATTTTATAATTTTTCTTTAGTGCTTGCTAGAGAAATCCACTGTACAGTTTTTCTCCTAGATATTACTGTTCTGGACCCTCATATATTTCATGCTACTGTTTTCTGCTGTGAGACTTTAAAGGTCCATGAGAGCCCTGTTATCAAAATTGATACAGACAGCTTTCATATTTTGAGATAGCTTGAGTTCTTCCATTTCTGTAATTTCCTCTGCATCACTGTGTCCTTTTCCTACTCTGCCTAGAGTGAAATTTAGCTGAAAATGCTGTTTTGAAATACAGGGAATGATCTTGCTATTTCTTTTGAATATCATAATTACTGGAAGTCATTTTTAAAAAAAGAACCAACACAAAACTTGCTAAGATTCATGTCACAATGCTGCCTTCCCCACAATTAACAGAAATCTATGTCATTGATTCATTTATTATATCCTTGCCTAGCAGACAATACACAAAATTGGCTGCTCTTTTTGTTTCTCCAAAAAAGTCTTTTCTGGGCAGGTTCCTTTCTCCTTTTCTCAAATGCAGTCTTTTCTTGTGAATGGTGCATGACTGACAGCCTTGAAAGCTCAATTTTTCTTTATACAGAGAGCAAATTCACAAAGTTTGCAGTGTGAGATCGCCCATAGTGACCTGCACACCATGCACATGCCGGTTCAGTAGAGCTCTCCACTTTGGATCAGGCACTAGTTAAGTTTGTGAGTGACTTTTTCCCTAACAAATCTGACAGCTGAAATGCAACTAGTATAAATTCCATTAATTTTTGTGATATGACATCAATATCCCAGGGACTATGTTGAAACTAACGGTTTATTTCACACAGAGTTTGAGATGGATTTTCATTTAGTATCCTTAAAATCCTTTCAATCGAAGCCCTATTTTTGGTAATATTATTTCTATGTGATTAATCCTTCTGGAACAGGAGTAATAGCATTTAACATCACTTTGTTCTAGGCAACCAAAAACCACATTCCTACACTTTTTTTTTTTTTTTTTAATGATGGTCTCACTGTATTATATTACCAATCCATGCATCTGTGCACCCACTGCAGTTCTGGGCTCATACGGATTCATTTTCTTGTCTCTCCTCAAAGGCTGTTAGCCAGAAGTTCTTTTCAGACCCCAGGCAGAACTGAGTTCATATAACCAGCATCACGTCCCCTTTAAAACTGGTGTTTTTCAGGTGCTTCTTTGTGCACTAGAGGCCCTAGGTTTAATTTATCTCTTTGGTGAAGTGCACAACCAGTCCTTTCCAAAGAGTCAAGGCACCTACGAGATTCAGTAAAAATAAATGAAAATCAGATATCCAAATCTGACCTCGGTAGTGAGCCAAACCAGAAAACCTTAGGCAAAAAAAGAGCTGAAGACAAGAGGAACTGTCCTAAAACTCTTCTTCACCGGGCCACAGCGAGAGGTATCAGAAAGAGAGGTGTCATTTATCGGATGCTGTTAGCAACGAGCTCAGTGCCGCTCCACCTGCCCATTTCCTGCGGGCTCGGGCAGCCCGGCCGGAGGGAGGGAGGGAGGGAAGGAAGGAAGGAGGGAAGGAGGGAAGGCAGCACCCGCGGGCCCGGACAGCTCCCTCAGCACCCGCGGGCTGCCCCGCGGCGGGAAACGGTGCGAGAGGATCTGCAGCCTCCACCCAGTGCGTCCGGGGAAGTGCACAGCGCAGGAGATCCATGATGAAATCTAATGAACTGTATTATCTCATAAACTGCACAGGGAGAAATTCGAATCTCATTTTTCTGTGTCCAGCTCTTCATTAGCATTTTGGGAAGAGTTAGAAGCTGCAGCTCTCCTCCTGCCTGTTGTCTTTTAATCATCTCATTCTCAAGTCACTCACTATAGCATAAAATTGCCATAAAGCTAACGCTGTAAAGTTTTATCTCCATGCAGTAACAAATCTAAAAGTAGAAGGCACACTTGTTGCTTATCTGTCCCTCTTCCTGAGCTCCTTCCCAAGCCTGTTCCCCCGTTCCTAAATGCACGCCAGCTCTCTTCCTCTTCCTACTGCGAAACTCGGCACAAGGTGGAGGCAGATAGGTGCAAAATTCAACTATATTGCAAAGCAAACGTGTTTATTGCCACCATGGATACAGGAAAAGCAACGTTAAAACTGTTTCATTTATTCATGCAGTTTTGGGTTAAGATGGAGTTTTATAAGCTAAGTAGCCCAAATTAAGCTACAGAGACATTTCAAAAAGCATGGAGATTTTAAGGTGTTATATGCATCCAGCTTTGTTTGAACCCCTTGGGTTGAGAGCAATTACTGCAGAATGCCATTAATTTTGTAGTGTGCTTTATGCTGAACTGTAGGTGTCATAAAAAAAGAACCTGAGACAAAGAGCATACTTTCTTTTGGCATGCACAGTGCAAGGCAAAGCAGGTCCCCTGGGATGCCAGTATAAGTGGGGTGTACTTACTCTAAAAGCAGCTGATCATAACTGCTCCATATAAAGGCCAAACATATCTCTTCAAATTTATTTACTTGCTCTTCCTGCTCCTGCTATTACCAAACCTCACAGCATCCTCATCCCTACGAAGCTGCAACACCACATCCATCTGGTCATGAGACTCCAAGTGCTATTCACACAAGAATCATCATGGTCACTGTGCTTCTTTCAGCTACCAGAGAGCAGCTCAAACCCCACCTCATAACTGCTACTGGATTTTGTGAGGGAAATCACTTGTGAGTTTGATTCTGTCTCGTTCTAGTATTTTTCTATTCTTCCCCCCTAGCATATCACAATATGCTGTGGGGAAAAAAACAACAGTACCACTCCTGAAAAAATAGAATATGGAGAAGACCAGAAAAATTTATACCATGAGACATTTCCCAGAACATTAAGCTCTGTGTAGAATTTTGCACTGATTAGTAAGCAAGGCACTGAAGCCAATAAAAGACATCACAGTACTGCAGTTTCTGTATAGTTAAACATGGCATGAAGAGGTAACAAGCCAACCTCCTGTTAGTTCTCCACCAAGAAAAACCCAAAGGACAACAGCAAGGAGCACAAAGTAGTACACCAAAGTATGGTGGGGGAAGAGGAAGCTGCGGTCTCTCATCACATCAAGTTATACAAAATCCTGACAATCAACACAAAATCTAGGCTGTGAGACATGGTGGTTGGAAAGAAGAAAATAGTATTAGATTCTTCAGAAGGTACTTGGGAAACAACTACATTTAAATTATCCTAAAGGACTATTATCCTAGATGTGGATTGCCAACTTTTAAAGGAAACAGTAACTTTTAAAGGAAAAATAGATACCTTGTGAGAAGTGATGATGCAATCTTCCATGGTCCTTTCCCCAGCACTGTTTTCACTCTGGCCATAAATGTTCAGTCTCCCTAAAGTGATCCTGCATTGTCAGCTGGGTACTTTCTGACCCAAGTTACTGTGAAGCGTGGCTGCCCGGTATCACTTTCATTCAAAAATCAGTTGCATCTTAGTACCAAGGAAACAAAGAGCATCACCTTAACTTACTTTGGGGGGCGAAGTCTACACAAATGATGTAATAATAATAATAATCTTTGAACACACTGCATTTTCCCTAATTTTTCTAAACATAAATTTCTTCAAAATGAAAAAAAAAAGAGACTTAAATCATAACATATAAAGAATATCATAATGGTCACTCCTGAGCATATTTTAATAAGCCATTTTAGTCACTAGGCAGTCTTTATGGTTGTATTTCAGAAGCAATTACTAATTTACTGACCTTTTTTGTTACTAGAATGTCTTCAGGTTGCTCACGTTTTCCATTAATTTGTCATTTAACTTTACTCAAAAATATCTTCTCTAACTTATGAAAAGCACCCCATGTTGATGACAAACTTCCCTGAGAATATTTAAGATTCTATATTTAAAACATGAGATGGGTGGAGCATCATTTCTACTCTGAATTCATTAATTTAAGTCAGGAAGACGGGTTAAAGAAGCTACTGGGTAGTTTCTATTAGAAAGACATGAAAATAAGCAAAATTAAGTGAACAGTAGATTCCATTAAAATTTTTCCTTTCTGGGCTGCAGAAATCTCATCCAAGGCCTTATTCCCAAGAGGAAAACAGGATACTAAAGTTTATTGGCTTGCTATAGAGTTTAAAGTTATTTCATCTTATGATAGTCATAAAACATAACTCCAGAGGGAATAAAAAGGTAAATAAAGAGTTTGGATTTAAATCCTTCTTTGTTTTCTTTGCCTTTATCCTTTGACTCTAGAGCAATGGGCTTTGCAATTCCATCTCCATTGCTTATCTCCTAAAACATTTCTAGTTCAAATATCCAAACATATGAGCTAGTCACTCACTTCTCACAGTCGTTGTGGGAGTTGAACTCAGAAGTATTTGGTGGAATCAAGCATGAGTGTATGTTAAAGCAGCAACACAGAAAACACAAAATATTTGATGTTATTTACCTAACTCTCTGTTCCAAATGGCACACAGCAATAATCTAAGCAGGTATCTTCAGAATATTAGAAAAGTTATGAGTTCTTGAACTCCCAATATATTTTGCTGTTCATAATTTTTTCCTTGTACTCTACACATACCCATGACCCAAGAAACAATGCAGGCAGAATCGCAATAGAAATCATCAAACATGTGTTGATCATGAAAATCAAACAAAAAAAATCTCCAATGAACTTCATAAGGTTGTAGCACTGCTACCCACTCCTTTTTACACTTCCTTTTTTCCTTTCATTCATAGATAGACCGCTTTTTTTTTTTTCTTTAATCAGCAGGTAGACAGCCCAGGTAGAAGCAATATAATATAAAAATCTATACTTTCTCCTCTATCCTCATTGCCACACATTTGATCATTGCTATTTTATACTGCCTGCTATAAATAGTGTATTAATTAATTAGAAAAAAACCCTCTTTATTTTTGCCCCTGTATTTTTAAAACTCCTAATGAAAATATAACAGAATGGAGAATAAGGTACTACAATTGCATTTTCATGTCTTTTCTGTAACAGACAACCCATTCTTCTCTTGCATCTCACTAACAGTTCATTTGAGCATAAAGGAATGGCATGCATTTCTCTGTTTGTCAAAGGAGCTCCGTTTACATTTCCATGGTGACATACACAGCTCTGTTCTTTGTTACTCAGGAGTGAAATGTGCAGGATCTCTGCCACACACTAGAAATGCCAGTACATGCAATTTTAATTGCAAAAACTCCTTCTCCCTTTTAATTCTATTATTTCTATCTTGCTCACTTGCCAACTGTCTTGGCATTACTGGCTGTTTCACAACGCCCAACTTCTAACTCAGAGGGCAGGAAGCACAGCCTTCTCCTCGGCATTTGGTACAGGTCCAAATCCTTTCATCCTCACTTTTTACTAAATCTTGTTCTCACACAATTCCCATTAACTGATGTGAGAATTTTGACTGAATAAACACGGAGTCAGGTTGTTCAGATCCAGCCCAGTGTCTGTAAAGTGTAGAGCTCCAGTTCTCATCAATAGGCCTGTTTAAGTGAGCAGGAACCTTTGCACCTGGGTGCAACCTGCAGAATCAGGCTTCAACAGTTCAATTGGTGCATTCCTCCGGAAAGAAAATTTTCCATCCTTTGACCTGACGTGTTCGATTATGCTGGCCTATGGAGTGGAAATGGGAGAGACACTGCAAATACAGAATCTATTTCTGCCTCTCAGTAATAAATCATCATATTTCTCCATTGACTTAGTAAGATGTACTGACAGAAAATTGTTGTTGGCTTAATTTTCCATGGCTCACTCAAGTTACAGACTACAGAAAAAATATTGGTCCAGGTTCTCACCTGGCAGAGCCAGCACAGATCCAGAAAATAATCCAACCCATTCTTTTGAAAGTCCTGGCATGGTCATTCATTTCCGTATCACATTTCTTCTTCCTTGCAAGGCAAACGCAATAGTCCCTTTCTCTAATAAGGCCCCATTGCTTTCCTGCAGTTTTAGGAGGAGTGAAACCTGACTCCTGTTGCAAGCCTCAAAAATCAAATCCATCACATGAACATTTTAAAGTGTTTTGTACAAATGCCCCAGGGCAAAAACACAAAGAATGTAAAATACCATAAAATGAATATTTAAAAAGCTAAACAAGACAAATGGATTTTTTATTTTGACCTAAAAATAGAAAGCATTTTGAAGTTGTAAAATATAAAAGAATCACATCTCAAAGTTGTGGAGACCAGTGAATAAATGGGTAGGGTCCATTAGGTACTGTCCATACATGTGGACAAGCTAAAAGCCTTTTAGAAGCTGAAAAATGTCTCTTGATTAAGTGTTCAAAAGACAGAACCAAGAGATGCAAACCCTTGTAAGCTGAGATCAAACTTTAAAGTCAAACCTATTATTACAGCAGGACAATTAGGTTCTTTTCAAACCAGGCTAATACAATAGGAAAAAAAAAAAAATCATCTGTGAAGCTATTTTCAGGACCTGATAAGGCTATGCTCAAAGGTAACATCAAAGGCTGGATGTTAGAATATTCACAAATAAAAGAAACCCATACACAATCAAATCAAGATTAAAGTTTCAGCAACTACTTTGAAAAAATAAATCCTCTGCTTTACAGAGACTGAAATACAGCAATTTTTTTTTCTTTTTTCCTTAAAAAAAAAAAAAGCCACAGCTGCTGTATAACATTCTTCCTCTCTCCACTGTCCCTGAAGAACCAGCTCTTGTCCCATTCTCTCCTAGGATGGAGTTCCATCTCCCCTTTCCAGCTGTTCAAGTGTTTTTTTTCCAAATTATGTTAATCCTATGGTCTCATGGCTATGTTGCTGGAAGTGTCTATATTAGCCAGTAAAAATAGTTCAATAAAACACTATGAGTATCTCGGGTAATGCAGATATAACCTGGATTACAAAGATACATGTCTTATTGGATTTTAAGTGAAATGTACTGTAATTCTTCCCTCTGGAGCTCTATGACCAGTGCAGAGAAGACACCTTCTTAAAGCACAGCTTATTTTAGCGATAGTACCCAAGCACTCGGGGAGAAATACCATTAAAAAAACCCAACAAGGAGTTTATATTAATAACTGCCTTTTCCTGAGCTTGTTTAAACCAGCTCAATCTAGCAAAGAGGCAAAATCATCAAAATTAATGGTCTTGAGTTTATCCTTTATAATTTTGCAAGTAATTGTAAAGTTGCAGTTATTTTGAACCATGCTCTTCCTTGTTGCTTGCTTTTTCTGAATAGGAAAGCAAAACTTCTTTCAGAGTCCCTATTCACAAATGTGGGTTCTTTTAATGATAGTGTTTTCTAGTGCAGGTGACCTCACAGGAATTTTATATATATATATATTTAGCTGTTATTTGCTACAGTATTATTAAAATTTATTTGCAGTGCATTCTGCTACTACTGGAACAGAAACTTGACCCTTTCAGAGACCAAGAGTAGCCCAATCTAGGAACACTGCTTCTCAATTCCTCCAGTTTATTTCATGTGTATCATAGTAGCTTTTAATGCAAGGATATTTGTTAAAAAGGTTCAGTCCCCTGTGACGATGTACTGGGAGTCAGCAGTAGGTGACAGACAAGGTATTGAGGCAGGTTCACTCAGAGACTGTCTTGTGCTGTGGCTGGACATTGTGATTGCAGGAGCCAGAATAACAGCTCTTGCCATGGAAGCTCCCACAGGACATACCTCTTGACACCAGAAAGGAACAAAACCCATTTGAATCCACCACTGTTCTTGCCTTTTACTCAAGCTGTAATTCAGCTGTGCATTAGTTCTTGCATCCATCTCGTATTCCCACTCCTGCCTGTTCAGCCTCTGACTCTTGGTTCCTGCTTCTGCCTCTGGTTTACTCCTCTGCTTCCTGAGTCTAACCTTATATCCATCCTTAATGCTGCTAAATCTCTCTGGTCCCCAAGTAGGCACTCATAAAAATCACAAACTGTGCTCAAAAGCTTGACTTTTTTGTGATATTTCCACCAAAATTTTCACTGTAATTCAAAATATATTAACAAAGCTCTTTTTACCATAGAATTTTAACTGTACAATTTCTGCAAAATACCTATCACTATTATGAAATTTCCTTTCTTGCTAAATCTGAAATAGGTCAAAATTGTCAATCTTTCCATGAATTAAAAAATTCTAGAAGAACATTTTAGAGAAATGTTAAATAATTTTGTAGAAACAGTTCATCTCAATAATGCTTTTCATTTCACTATTATTTTGATCTTACCTTTAATTGATTATATTCTATTACACAAACTAAAAAGGAAATGGCTTATATTGTTTTAAAGTTAAATTTTGCTATATTGATAAAGCAAACAGATTACTCTGAAATGCTCCATTAAACTTAAATCTGCATTTTCCAGTGAGAAACTGCTCCATCATATTTTTCTTTTTACCACTTTTAATTTTGATCAGGTGTACTACTGTGCTAGAATTCAGAGAAATCTGATGGATGTTCTCAATTATATCCAATACCTGTGGCTACAACAAGCCATGCTGACAGTCAGGAATAATCAGCATTCAGAGATGCCTGGGTGAGGAAAGAAATGCATTACACCTTCTCAAGCAGTTATGTGATGGATGATTCTTCTTATACTCCCCTATTGCAGGGATCCTCAAGTGTCTGCTTAAACAGGAGTCATGCAAAACCACCCTTATATTGGATATTGCAGATATAAGCTCTCTATATGGACATGAATAGACTAAATATTGCAGTACCTTAGATTTTATGACTTGGCAAGAAGCTAAGTGGAGTAGAAAGCTGTAAAAATAAAAACTTTCAGCTCCACTAAGCTGAAAACTGCTATCTAAGATCAGAACTATAGCTGCTGGTTCACGTAACTAGAAAACTCATCCTCCCAAAGGGTTCTTCCCTGTCTCCCCACACCAATTCAGCTAAAGCTGCTATGATGCCAAAGGAGATGACTGTTAAGCATGAACATTATCAGTTTGCTGAAGTGACTCAGCTCTACATCTTTTAATCAAACTTAGATTTTCCAGTCTCTAATTTCTTCCAGAAAAGATTCTGAACAGAAGGTCACAGCCTCAGGCACACTCAAAGCTGGACAGAAATAGTGATTTTAAGATGTCATGGTTTAACCCTTGTTGGCAACTAAGCACCACAAAGCTACTCACCCACTCCCCCTGGTTGGGATAGGGGAGATAATTAGAATAGTAGAAGTGAGAAATCTTGTGAGTTGACATAAAGACAGTTAAGAGATAAAAGCTCTGACTCTGTGTGAGCACTGCTCAGCAATAACAAAAACATCTCTGCATTATCAACAAACATCTCTGCACTATATCAACACTGTTTTTGGCACAAACCCAAAACACAGTACCATACTAGCTACTATGAAGAAATTAACTCTATCCCAGTCAAAACCAGCCCATAAGGAAAGCCCTTGTGGAGGGATTTGTCAAGGGTAGCAATTGTTCTGATCATGTGAGGCATGACTGTCCTCAGCAGTCTGCAACGGCAGAGGTGTTTCTGATATTCAGTCACTGTTGTGGCTGAAGGTTAAACCTGGTCAAGGATGTTTGCTAGGTTATATTTTCACTAGAATGATTTCTGAAGTTGGGTATGGAATGTGTGCCCTGAGAAAAATAGCAGGAAGGACCCAAATAGTAAATAGCTGAGTGATTGAGACACTCAGATGAGACCCAGACTATGCCTCTGCTTTGGATTATGTAGAACAGGGATAATGTTCCAAGTTAGTACTCTAATCAGCCACATGGGACAGCTGCCAATCTTTTATTTCATAAATATTTATTAGTTCACAGAAAGAAGGATGAGCAAAATAGCTTAGCAGTTAGAGCAGAAGTGAGTTTGGAAATCAAATCAAACTCCAGCCAAAACCCAGTGTCAGACATCATGTTTTTTTCTCCAATCAGAACTAAGTGCAAACTGTGATGGTGAAATAGAACCGCCCCAGACAAAGATTAACCAGAACTGCAGCAAAACTAAAATACAGATATGTTTGACTGTACCAGGAATTATACAGAATGGACATAACACTTGGTCTTGGTAAGTCCTCTATGCATTGTGACACAGAAACAGCCAGAAAATCAGCTAGGGATAAAGCTGGGATAGCTGAATTCACAAAGAGACATACACTGGGAATGACAGAAGCCAGCAGATGTAGGGCCTGATAGGCCTCCATACAGGCTAGCAGTCTACTTCTGTTGCTATAAATTAGGCCTGAGTGATTTGTCCTGCTTTGGGCTGCAGACAATTTGGGATGTGAGGAGTCACAACACTGACTTACACTCTCCTTTGCTTTTCTGTCTGCTATGCCAAGTAGGAATTTAATACATATGAAGAACTAACTTAAGAAATTTTGCATGCGTCCCATGTGAAAACTTGCTTTCAAAAAGAAGAAAGAGAAAAGATTAGCACTTTCATTACTGAGATAATGCAAGTTCCACATAATCTATAAAATTCTAAATAAAGAGAGAAAAAATATATTTTCAAGGCCATTTTTTGGTATCAGGAAATTAGAAAATGGGATGCCAACCCCAAGAAAACCTGTAACAGCAATTGTCAGAACAGTTCATTGTGCACAACAATTTTAAATGAGACTATAACTTTATTTAAGCTATAATGGGAAGAGAGCATCTAACATCAGATAGTTGACAGCAACAGAAAAGCAGAGTCAGAATAGCATTACTGATACAATAAATGTTACTTCCCAATAATTCTACAGCTTTTAGATTCTATTTTCTTATGTACATTTAAGATAGGATCATTCCAGTTGGATAATTAATATGTCCTTCCAATTGAAAAGTCAATATTTAACATGCATTGTGTTCTGGTTTGTAGGACATGCTCCATTCACATAATAGTGATTTAAACCAAATTGGCTCCAGAAATATATGGAAGAAACATTGAATATGTACCATGAATCAAAAGCATGTATTTTACAACACTAGACTTATCACAACACTCATATCTGCAGACTTAAGATCAGTATATTGTCTCTGTGTGCTCACTGTGGTATAAGTGGGTGGCATAAGATTCCTTTGCATTAGCCCACAAAAGCCTTTTTTTGTCTACCTATTAAACATTTTGAAGACTATAATTTAATAGTTCCAGGCTACTCTAATGCTTTTTCAACATGATGGAGTCTGCATTTGTTAATTGATAATAATTTAGCGAGTATTTAATCTCATATTTCTCCCATTGTTCCTTCTCAGATTGTGGGCAACAGTGGCTTCATATTTTTATTTTGTAAATTTGTATCTCTAAGTGAAATTAACTATGATTGGAGTTATGATTATTAGGACTCTAGTAATACCATAGAGTCCAATTTTGCTGTTGCCCATGTGTAGCTTTTGCACTGGATATAGATCAACAGGATAAAACATTTCATTGCTGAGGCAGTGAAAGCATGTTAATTGAGATTTGTAACACTATATCGGGGAGGAAAATATCATTATTTCTGTTCTACACATGAGGAAACAGACATGGACAGACAAGGACATTCATTGAATTGGTCTCAGTTCCATTCCAGCTGTTTTAAAATAAGGAAAATCAGCCTGAAGTTCTTTCACGCAATACGTTCAGTTTAGACATCTATTACTGATTTTATGCAACTATCCTGCACCTCACTTTTTGGTGTTGGGTATGTTGTATTAAAGCACAGACATATTTGATCAGCAAATACCCATGTCAAATGTTTTTGTAAATTTTTATAAATAAAACTGTGTCTTTAAAATAAATAGAAGATGATCTTTCATCTGTATTTAAATGTTATTTTTAGTGGAAACATGAAGGTCTTTGACGTCTCAGAACAGAGGAGGAAAGAGACAAGGCAACAGTAAGGTATACAATTGAAGTTTTATCCAATGCTTTTGTGGATAACAGCACAATATTAAATTAAGGGTCTAAAATAAGAATTAGAAATATAACCCTGAATGGGTGGAAGGAAGGTTATAGACACAATGGAGGAAAGTTTGTAAAATAGCCATATTAGATGCTTTCTTTCCTTTTCTTTTTTAATATAAGAATTAAAATAAGTGATGTATGGCATCATACATTATCCTTGCTAATGTTTCAATGCTCTGGCTCCAACTGGTATAAATAATGCACTGTCCTTATATACATTTCAATCATGAATGCAAGAACCTGGTGGATCACTAAAAATAATTAAAACGTAAGTGGCTGGCTAATTTGAGATATTCCTATATGCTGTTCTGTGTAGCTTGAAAAATCTCTCACTTGGCTCAAAAATAGAAGTGGAATATCAGATTTTATAAGCTATGTAACAAAAGATACTGCTAAGTTTTGGATTAAGAAGTGCTCCCCTAACCTAAAAATATTGTATCACTAGCTGATAGGAAAGGTAATGACAACCTTTACTGATCCTGAAAGTCAGTTACATACTTTAAGAAATGCAACCAGGGAAATACATAAAATGGTGCTGGAAATTACCTTCTGAGGTCAACTAATGCAACCACTTCTGGAAAGCAAGATGAATTAGTCCTAAAGTATTGCTCACAAATTCTTGTCTAGCTTGTTCTTGGAAGGTCCAATGCTGGAGATTTCAATCTTAGGACTACCTACTCTAGTGCTGAATGCAATTCATACATAGATCACCTGCAATTATACCATGTATTAATGTTTTTAATTCTTGGCAAAGTCATTATCTTGTTTCTTCTCCACAAAAAATAATAAAAAAGAGGTGCATGGTGCACTATTTGACTATTAATTGCTACCTAAATACTCTAGCTCTTCTCTACCCAGCAGACCTGACCCCAGATAGCTCAGCTGCTTCCTCCTCATCATGTGATGTACATTCTCAAAGCTGATGTTACAGAAGAATACTACTAATGATGTGTCTGAATTTCTACTGGTTTGCAGATGATTTTTCAAAAGTTTGTTGAGGATACTAGCTCTTTAAAAGATGCACAAGAAGTCTCTGTAGGACATTGGTTCTTACTCTCTGCCTCTGTATGCTGAGCTGAACTGCTGAGAGCAGGCTCTGTGCTTTAAAATCTTTGTTAATAAAAAGCTTGTTTAATTTCTACTATTCTTTGTCAGTCTCCATTCCTCTGAGAAGTTCAACAAAAGGAAACAACCTGGAAACAATATAACACTAAAGCCAAGTAATCACGAACAGACTACGCAAATTGTACAAGAACTCAGGCACTTCCTTGGGAAATCATATAGACATAGAAAAGTAGGAGGATTTTCTTCTAGAAAAGATGAGATAAAAGCTATGAATAATTGCACACTGAAACACTGAAATGTAAGACCAAACTAAAAAGCCCGTGTTACCTGCAAATAGCTTTGGTAGTAAGTATAATTTATATTTAATAGGGGGCGAAAAATTGCATAAAGGTCCTGTTTTCACCCTGAATGTTCTTTTGGAAACCAGAAATTCAATAGCAGCTTAACTGTACCTTACCCACTAGGTTTAAAGGAATAAGAAGCCATCTATTTATAAGTATCCCTCTAATTATGTAAAACATCAACTGCTTTTCAAGTTCTGTGAAGACTGGAAAGTATATCTGGGCAATTTATGCATGCCAGTGACACCACAAACGATGTATATTAATCATGTTACCTTTGTATTTTGACCACAAAAGACATTCAGCAGTTGCAATGAGACAAATGGCATTAGCTAAATAATAACAGAAGACAGACAACCAAAATTTGATAAACCAGTTGAAATTGCAAGTGAAGACAAAAAGATCACAGATATCTGGATCATGAGAAAAGAAGTTTGGCAAATGTGAAAACAGGGACATCAGGTAGAGCAATTGTCTGGCTGCACTCTAGCAGTTGAGAAGTTTGAACTGTATGAATTGGTGCAAAGTGAGACAATCCATATCATTTTACACAGATTGCACCAAATTTACATCACTGAACTCTCATGAACTCAAGGCAATTATCCTCAAATGAAGTAAAATGGCACATTAAGCTCTCCCACGTGTATTAGTGTTGCCCAAATAAATTCTGCTTTATGATTTATTTGTATTGGAAGAGAGTTGATTTCATCAACCAAGGAGACAGTCCCTACCTGTCATCAGCTGAAGTATATGGTACATTCATATTGCAGGTGCAAGAAGTGATTCCATCGACCCAGGAGACAATCCTTACCTGTCATCAGCTGATGTATATGGCCAGCTCTGTACTTCCTTCAATAAATTCTTTGGTGCCCATGACATTGCCAGACAGTGGTTGCATTCCGGTTACTTTTCGCTGCAGCTATACCTCCTAAACCTTGGAGAAAGCCAGATAATCTTTAAAGTAGTACTTATCTGCATCAAACCTCCAGTCTTAAGCTGAACTCACTTATGACATAGGGATAAATTAAACTCACTAGCTTCAGAGAATTACTTCTGAGTTTTTCCAATGAGCAATCAGATCTGGGAACTAAGACTTACCGATAAAATCAAATACATGAAGCTGTTGCAAAAGCTATTTCACTACCACCTTCTCAACTGCCAGGGAAATAAAAGGAATGGTATAGATTGGATTAAAACTCACTACATTTAGTCAGACCAGCCAAGCTTTCTTAATTCTAAAAGTAATTGCAGGTATATTCCAGCAAGCTCAGAGCTGACCTTGAATGAAAAGAAATATTCAGTAGAAGGTGGATTAGCTTTAGGAATGAATACAGTGTACTCAAAACAAGACAAACCATCAAAAGAGAGCAAAGTAGTCTAATCTTTTTTGTTTGCAGAAATACAGAGAAGTGAATCTTTATTTAACAAAAAAAGATGCAATAAATATCAATACAGCCACTGTGTGCTTGACAGTACATTGCATCGAATGAATGAAGGGAAAGGAACTGCAAGCAGGAATCCCATACAGCTAAGCAAGGAGGAGACATAGAGGAAACAACCTGAAGGGAGAGAGAAGGACTTGGGAGGGGGCTTTGGCTGGCTTTGAGAACTGTCTTCATGTAGGATCATTGATTTAAAAGCACCTCTGAGCCCTCGGCAGCTGGTAAATACCATAAGAAAAGCAAGGCAAGGGGAGAGAAACCTTCAGTTAGTCCACAATAAGGAAATAAATGGGAAAGAAAAAAGAGTAGTATATTACTGTGATGAAGATTAAGTAACATAACCAATTCTAATGTATGGCCCATTTTGCAAGAAGGAAAATTAATATAATGTGATCAACTGAGGACATTCAACAAATCATTAAGCCTTTGTAGAGTGGATGTTCCAAAGCATCAGCATAAATTTCAAAACTATCCATAATGAAAAGTCTTAATGAGTGAAGAATCAAATCAGGAGTTAGCTTAGGCCATTAGGTAACAAATCAGGATGAATAGTTGGTTGGTGATAGAAAACCCAAATGGCATGAACTGAAAAGCATGCTGAAGGAATAACAGTTTAAAATCAAAAGGGTGAAAAAAGCAGTAGCCAAAGCAGTTCAGACAAACAGAGGAAAGACCATTAAATTTGGGTAGACAGATCTCCACAGAGAGCATACATCACTAGGAGTCTTTTTTAGCTGGAACATACAGTGCTAATTTCTTTGTACTTCGAATGAGGATAGAGAATTCAATTAAACTGGCTGAAAATTGGATATGTCTTTAGTAGTGCTTCCAGCATGTTACCGTTATTTCATGTACCTTAGTCAACAACATTGCAGGTGTCAGACGTTATGGGAGCCCTCAGAAGAAATCTCTTTTTGGTTTGAATAAAGAAGCCTGAAGATTTGAGTTATTCCCTTTAACACTGGGATTTGGGAGAAAAAAAAAAAAAAGAAAAAAAAGAAAGAAAACATTTTGTCCTGAATCTGCAGCCACTAGCCACTTCCAACAGCAGAGGCGTCTTTGTGGCAGGCAGTCTAGCTGGGACTGATGCCCTGCAGCACCAAAAACCTTCACCACTGGGGACTGTAGACCCCAAAGTAAGTTGGTTAATTGCAATTATTTCTGAGGTGGATGAAACATTGCACTGATCTGTCTTTTTTTCACACAGATACTCTACTGAAAAACCTCTCCAGAGTGATAAAGGATCAAATCTGCCATTCAGTTCCAAGAAGGAATATCAGTCGACTGTGCTCTATCCAGGTCATGGGATGCATTCCCTTCCAACACATACAATACACATTTCCACATCAAGGGAGCTACATTTGGCTCAGGTGCTGCACTAGGTAATGCAGATCCATAAAACTTTGTTTCAAAAGTGCATATATTTTGGAAAAAAACCCACTAAATATTTTGGTCTAGTAATTTTCCAATACTTTGTATTTATTTAATTTTGATACTTTTGGAGCTGAAGGAGGAATTCTCACAAAGCTGAAGTGAGAGTTAGTAGTTAATTACCACCAAAATTAAAGCCAGCAGCTACTTAAGCTGCATAATTTTACTGGAGAATTTTACTCATATAAGTAGTTGCTTGATTCACGTTCATACTATGGGGAAAGAAGTTGATAGTTGACCGTAGTGGGTCTGCAGTAGTACCTTAAGCAGGGCTCTCAGCAACTGCAGAGTTAGTGATTAATAATACTCCCAGACCTGGGACAGTAAATGGACAGATTTGTCTGTGTTTAGGTAGGTAAACTGGGAACTGCCAATGAAAGTAGCAAAAATCGATCTGTAATACAACGTGATAGATCATCAGGTATCGTGTTTTGTTTTACATTTCTGCAAGTATACCTTTAAGTAGTACTTCTGTATCATAAATATTGCTGTTGTAACTGCTTCTCTTGGAGTTGAAGTATATCTATGATAAACCTTTTCAGAGACATTTATATGTTGTAATCAGTGCTTTATCTGTCAGTAGTTTGCAGGTTGGCTACTAAATATTTTTATCTGTTTGTAGAATAGCATAAAGAAAAGTATCATTTAAGTTAGTCCTAAAAATGTTTACCTCTCTTTCCTAAATATTGCTTCATTTTTTTAGTTTGATTTAATACAAAAAAATAACTTATTATAAATCAATCTAACCTTGCAGAACTGAGTCTAAAAAAAAAGTATATGTGAGATAAGAAAAAGAGTATAGATCTTTTCAGAAGTAGCAACTCAAAAACCAGGTACAGCTGGAAATGGACATTTTTTTGTAGTAAGTGTTGGTCTGTGGTAACAAAACCTTGCTCCAGTGATAAAAGGCTCCTTAACAGTACTTTAATTGAAACTTTTTATCTGAATGTTGCCTGAACCTCTGCTAAATGCTACTTTCTTGCTTCAATTCAAATTTTCTTAATCTTCATTTTCACGTTGAATATTGGTACACTGTCTGCCTCATTATGCCAAAGAAAGATGAAGTGAGCTATTAACATGCTGAACAGCCTACGAGATGTTATGATATAGAATGTCATTCATTTTTATGAGTTGGCTGTCAGTGTGTGCTGCAATAAAGTTATAATTTCTCACTGACAATATGTGATGTCTGGAGTCGCTGCACAGTCCTTATTAAAATTCCAATAATTGTAAATCAAAGGAAAGCAAATACGACTTTTATGAAATGGTCGCTTCTGAAAGTCAAGGGGTACAAAGTGGTGAAATGCAAAACCAGAACATTATTCTTGTGCTGTTCCAAGTCATCATCATCAACCTACAGTTTCTCTTCTTCTCTTGTGCAAGGCAAGGTGTGCTTGGTAACATATATTGTAACGGTCTCGGAGCGGTGTGCTTATCTTGCGAGCATTATAACAATGGTGAAGTGCTGCTTGTTTGTTGCTCTCTACTGACTCTACTGTTATGTCGCTCTAACTGTCATGAAAACATTTCTGTAAATTTTTACTGAAACAATTTACTATAGGTCTTCATCAGTACAGTCAGGTGTGTTTGGAAGCAGTTATATGGCTTGACAGAAAAGTTAAAAGATATTTCAGAGAGTTTATGTGCATACGCCAGTGTGCAGGGGTTTCAAAACCTGTTTTCTTATGACTTTCCACAGTTGTGAAAAATGGCACTGATGAATTTACAGCAGGGGCTTTAAAATGTTTAAAGTGTCTTGGACAGTATACAGGGAAATGCATCCCAAATTCAATGTAAATATCTTCTATATACATACAGCTGTGTAATGGCTACATCTTTATTTCTACTCCTGTTATTATTGTTTCAAAACAGAAATGTAAGAAGTCTCCATCACTGTTTAAAACATGGTGATCTTTCATTTTGAGCTTGACATAACCCAGATACTCAGAAGTTAAAGTTGTGATAAAACATGCCCTCAAAATAACAGTTGGAGTTATTAGATACAGACCAAAGTGTTCCAATCACTGAACTGACTGAACAAAGTCTTGATGTTGTTGGGACATTTGCAACTACTCTAACAATTCTCCCTGTTATTTTCAGTTCCATTCAAAGCCATTATTACCTACAAATCACTATATGACAAGCAGAATAAATGCATTCATCAAATGTTTATAAATACTGTACATGGGACAAATAGTTATATAGATAAGTTTCTGAATTTTCTTCAGCAGATTGTAAGTATCAAGAACCAGTCAGACTCTAGGGCTCCATATAATTATGATACAAATGCTGGGTACTCTCTACTCTGTCACAGTATCAGAAATGTTTGCATTACACAGAGGTATATCAATAGGCAAAAATGTATTTAGATACTCCAGTGTGTATCATCACATCATTGCTATTACTTAGGCTATTCTTAATTATTCATAAGTTAAGTAAAAAATGCTTATTTCATGACAGCACTTGGCATGTTTTCTAAATGTTAACTAATAATTTTATTTCTAACTATACTCCTAAACTGACTGACTCTACTAAAATTTACAGCATAACAGCATGTCAGATACAATATATATCCTTCGGTGTCAAATCTCCAGTGAATCAACGTTTCAGATTTACTACCTCAAGACAGAACAAATGCAAAGCTCAGAGTCTCTTCTTGCACGGAAATACTCATGCACAATTCAAGCAACTGTATTTTAATAGATGTCCCTTCATGTCAGTAGCATACAAGAACAACAAATAATGCATGCTGGTTCTCCCAAACTTGATTTATTACCACAAGAGTCTTACCATAGCTGGAAGTTTTATAGCTAGCAGCATAACTCAAAGAACAGCTGTCCACTTCTATCAGAAAGCTCCCCTCTGGAAAAAAGCAACAATTGACCAACATAGCTGGAAATAACCTCTGCAATTGTTTCCTTAACGTTATGTCTCCTCATACACCCAGACTATCCTATATGGGATTCTGGCCTACATACCAAGACAAAGTACAAGAGAGAGATACAGAGCATTACAGTGAGATGAGACTTTCACAGAAACCTAAAGGAACGAGGTATGCAACTCACGATGCCTCAGTATCAGTGAAAAATATTCTATTTAAAAGATGTCAGCTGAAGACAACTGGTCTAATGAAGGCTAAGATAACTCCAGCAAGCAAGAATACTAGTAATGAGTATGAGTAATACAAGAATATAGTAACATTTGGAGATTTCTTTGGAAGGACAAGTTTCAGTGGCAGTCAAAAGATCAAATGTCTCTTGCCACCTAGAACAGCCGGGAAGCTAAACATATGGTCTGATTTTCTTTGTTTGATATATTTGATAGATTACCATTTGAAGCAAAATACATGAAAGCCCACTCTAATTACCAGCAATCCAGTGGGTGAACAGACAATCTGTGATGCAGAACGATGTACTAGTGATTGTACTGATTGACATTTTTATATCTAGATATACAGAGGTTGCATAAATCATCCAAAACATCTGACACAGACTAGGAAATGCTCTCACTGAGATTTCTGTTTATGCTGCTTCTTGGAAAAGGGTTTTGGACAAAATTTTAGGAACCTTATTCTTTTAATAGTTCTGTTTCTCAAAGCATTTTTCAAATAGATTTATTCATTTACTGTGAAGACTTGGAATGACAGAAATATTAGTAACAATAAATTCTTTAAATCATTAAAAAGTCCTAAAATCTTATTCCTGTATACTAGCATGCAATTATTTTATGGCCTGATATATTGTGAATGGCCAAGATTAGAAACATGTGTTTCCATGTGGTAACACACTTCAAAACATATCACTGGAAATCCTGTAATCCCAGCTGTGTTACGGAATAGAGTAAGTGTGTCAAACCCAAGCATTAGTCAGGACATTCAATTTAGGATCTGTCACAGTTCTGGGAAGAGGAGAGATGTATCTGTCTTAGATATGTGGCATGCATAATTTGGTGGGGAAAATTACATATTTTCATATTGTGGTAGGTACTGTTTCATGTTTATATAATCTGTATGGAAGTCTGAAATATTAGGCATAGAGGCAGCTAAGTCAGAGGGCAAAGTGAAGGGGAAAGATTTTATTTCAGGCCTCTATACATTATGTCATGGCTATTCAAATTAAGACAATTATACCCAGGAAACACATATATGTAAAAATATATGTATATATATACGCATTAATTTCACCAAAAGACTTCCTCTGCTGCTATGAAAATCAATTACAAAGTTACAGCAGATTTCAGTTGGTATAGTGTGACTTACCAGCAAAGTTACTGTTGCATAATGCAGACATTTTACATTCACTTGAGTAAAAGCTATCAATTAGTATAAGCGCACTAAGACACACACACCTAAACAAAGAAGTTTTGGCTTTGTAATTCTGCAGTTCTCTTATTCCTTCCCTTGTGTCTCTCTGGTTACTACCTGCACAAACCATCTGCTAGCTGAGGGTTAGACACAGCTGCAGTTAACACCTCAGCAAACAATACAGTGCTAACTAGTGACCCCCAAGAACACGGCACTGTGTAATTCTTCCTCATTTCTCAACCTATTTCCTAATAATTTCTTTGATCATCAATCTGTAAAAGTCTGCATATCAAGGGTTAATTTTTAAAGGAATCTTGTGATAAAAACAGATCTAACATATTAGACTTACAGGGATACGTATCTTTTGTGACTCCTTAGTTCAGCAACTCATGAGTATTTTACAAGGTATATCAGCATCAGTAGTTTTGTCTCTTAACAGAGAACACTGAATCCTTGTCTGATCCTTAGCATTTAAACTATTAAGAAGAAATTACATAAACAACTGCCAAATATTTTAAAACTGAAGTACTTAGTATTCTTCCATTTAGTAGCAAGTTATGAAGTTTCATTTAAAAAGGGTAATTCTACCAATTATCTCATCCTGCTCAAACACACACGTACCGTTGGGAAATATAAAAATGGCTTATTAAATCAAAAGATATGACTGTACTTCAATGAGCACATGGGCATTAGAGATCAAATATTCCCTATAGATTAATCCCCATGGCATCACAGACTGATTTGGCTTGCCCGCATTACATTAGTAAACCATCTAATCCAATTTAGAACATGCCAGGAATGTTCCATCCATTATGGTATTTCCAGTGTCATTAGGAGCAGACTGATCAAATAAGCATCCTAAATCAGCCTGCAGCATTCAAGTAAATCACTGTGACTTGCCCTGCAAAATCTTTTTTCAAATAAAAATTAAGGGGAAAGAAAAAAAGCAAAAAAGCACCACAAAACAAGATGGAAGCTCTCTGTTATGTTTTTGATTTCTGAACTCTTGTGACCATCAAAATTTCTTAGTACTTCGGTATATAAGATTCTTCTTTCTTTAAGGTAGCAGTGCAGCACATAGTGGATTTAGAGACTTGAGAAGCACCTTATTTTGTGGCAAGCTTGTTTTCAAGGAAAGCAGTGGAAAAAACTCCACAATAAACAATAATAAACAAAGTAGGCTGAATGAGGGCAGAGCATGATACTACTCTCACAAATGAAATCTACTGTGTAAAATTGGAGTAACCATAGTAATAAAATCTATCAATCAAATATATTACAAAGGTTGCAGTAGAAATGATGAAAAGAGAGTCCAAATTTTGTACTTGTACAAAATGAAAAACACTCAAATGCATTACGAAAACAGTATTTTCATTCCAAACAGGTATACCTGGAAGAAAAACAGTTCTTCAATAAAGAAGTAAATGTATGAATAAAATATTGGTGACAGTTCTTTGAGATGATGTAGCTATCAGAAAGATTTCAGAAAGGGGCTAGGCTGCAGCTTTGAAAAGCTAGGAATCAAACTGAATAAAATCATCAAAATGGCACATAACCTTTGCTGCCCCCTGAGACCTATCACGTTCCACCAGCAGGGCCACGCAGGTCTCAGCTGCACTATTTAAGCAATCAGCCATAAAAAAGAAACACCGCACCAATGCACAAGTTAGTGAATATCTGCTCCTGTTCAGTAGGATAAGGGCTCTCATGTATGAGAGGGATTCACATTTGTTTAATGGCAAAGTTGCTCTGCTGTCAGTCAAACAGCTCTTAATCTTGTCTGGACCCTTTGCATAACTGACTTAGAAAGGAAACTCTATTGATTCTTTGTATACCAACTGCAGAAAAAGTTAACAGCCACCCAGAAGTACAGAGATGGACATGGCAGGAATTATTTTCACTGCAAATAGTTATACAGCTGGATCAAAGACAGTTTTGCAATAGAGGAAAACACATACAGATCCAAAACAGGCTGACATTCTTGAAACAGGCACAAATACTAGATGTTTCTGGAAATTCCTTTCTTGAATCTTCCTTCCCACCTCCCTGAAAATACTTGAATAACTAAACTTGGATTATTAGGAGAAGAAAAGGGATTTTCCAATTAAAACAGATGGTTTATGTTTGTAGGCTTTCATTCTTTTTATGAAAACAGATCTCCTTTACTTTTGAAGGAAAACAAACACCTTTTATGAAAGAAAAGGGAAAAAAACCAAACAAAAAACCCAAACATCACCTCAAAAAATGCTTAATTTTCTGCAGAAAAAGTTGAAGACAAAATTTTCAACACAGTTTATTCAGAATGTATTTATATTTCTTTTCAAAAATTAAATCCTTTCACAGTACTACATTGAAAAGCTCAGTCTTAAATTAAACCCATCTGAGAGAAAAAAAATGGCAGAAATCCTATCTAATCTAATCCATCCTTAAACGCAATGACAACCTTGCAGCAAGCCTCTGCTCTTGTTTTTCCATGTCCTTTTGATCCCAACTGGCCTATCCCTGGCAAACCCTTCTCAACAGGACATGGAAAACCACATTCAGCCAGCTAGAGCTTGGGAAATCTGTTCTATCCTTTGCTTACACCAGCTATACTGGTGCCAAACATTATTATTGTTATTAATAGCACAAACACAGATTGCAGCAGTAAATAATATTCCTCCCAGAGCTGATTACTTGTCAAATGTTTATCCTCAGTGTAAATAACTAATGTACCTGATTAACAAAAACCAAAGGCTTGTTCTGAGGTAAAAAGACCTTATCCTTGCAATTTCTCCAATGAACTTCCCTTCTGGTCCACAACAGAAAACATCAGATTTACCAAATCCAATTTCTGAATGAAAGTGCAAATGCTCTGTAGCACTAATGAGTGAGAACTAGATTCAATTATGGCCACATGTTGCTTCTCTATGAAACAATGGGTTGGAAAATCACACTTTGTTCTTCCCTTCCCTTTTGCAAGGCATAGAAATATTTTGCTTCCTTATTTTTCTCTCTAATTTGGCTTAGCTAGGTTGGAAGAACATTAGGTGAGGACACTGGGGAGAAGAATCCAATCTTTCCTTCTTTTCTTTTGCTCCTCAAGAGGCAAATACAGACCCACTGTCAGTGAAGTTCACAGGAGCAGCTGGTCCTTGGTATCTTCAAAACTCAGATGCAAAACAGCACAAGGTAGGCTTCTGACAAAGAAAAAGCACAAATTCACTGATCACCTTGGTGAAGAAAGATAGATATTTACTGGCACAGAAACAAATAACAGCCAACTTTATATAGTGGCTATATTTCTAGCAAGAAAGACAATACAGAAATAAAACTAAATTTTCTTCTGACATTACTTCAACTATGCGAAAGAGAGAATACCAGAAAAGGATTTGGCCTCAGGTCTGTAGTACCAAGAAAATTCTCACTCACTGGCAGATTTTATGTACAGCAAGTTGAAGGGAAAACTGAATGTTACCATGACTGAGCTTGCATTTTCTGGTATCACAAAAGGCATCTTTTTTTCCAAAGGAGAGCATTAAACAAAGAGACAAATGTTATTTTCCTACGCACATCATAAGTGCTGAACATTACTTGTGATGGAAAATATTTTTGCTTACTATAGATGCAGCATTACTGATGAGTCAAGGTGCACCAGAAGAATGTTTCAACTGCTCATCTACAATTTTTGCTAGCTCCTGTATATTCAAACTTGTAGTTGTCCTGAAAAGGCTATGCTAGATATGTGTAAGAGGAGCACACACAGACACTTTTTGATCAGCAAGGCAATTTCCTGGAGCAATGTGCTGATCAACGCACTGAGCTGAAACATCTGCAGGATAAAGAATTGTGTCTGAAAACCCTGTGTTTGATGCCCATAATCGTGACAAAGTCATTGCATATTCTGCTCAATGCTTTTTCTGTTTCAGCACTTTCTCACTATACAAAGAAGCTCCAGCAGCCTCTTAAATGTGGCTGGTAACTCAAAGTACATTTGGGAAATCAGCCAGAGAGAAAGGCTTTTCTTCTGTATGTTTTGCTGCTTTTCTAGGAAGTGATGGAAAAGATACACATTTGCCATCTTTGCAGGGATTTCCCTTACAAATAAAGAAAAAAGCTTGAAATAACAATATTTTAGTATTAGTACCGTTTACATTAGAAAGCCTTAAAGCTGCTTAAAATCTGTCATGTACTATCTATATAGGCAGTTTTTAAACCGTATGCTATTACCTTTTTAAACTAAAGCAATGTAAAAGTCTATTGTATCTCAAGATTGAGTTTGCAGAGCTGTCAAAGATGCTTTTCCTCTGTGCTAAACATGATTCAAAAAATGTTGCAAGCCAAAGTGTTTGCCGTCATTTACAAAGCACTATGTGCTAGAGAACATACAGACCAGCAGAAGATGAAGGCCCAGTTACAAACACACTTAACCCTGGCAGCAGAATTCAGTAATCACGGTTATGAAGGGAAGACACCTAATTGGAGGAATAGGGAATGCTAAATAGGGAACTGTTTCTGAAGTCTTACCTTTCTCTGTGAATATCTATTCCATACAGCATGGTACAAGAAAGGGCTACCTGAATTCACTCCCTGTGAGCCTCAGTGCATCACTTCACCTGCATTAAACTGTTCTTCTGAGAAGCATCATTGCTATGCTGCTTTGTGGTACTTCTCAGCACAGTTAATGTTCTGCCCAAATATACCCACTTCATTTACCTCTGGTTTCTTTGTGCCTAATCTTATGAAACCTTTCTGTACACTGGCCCAGATCCCATCTGAGGGGTGAAGGGCACCTCAACTTTGGACAGAGCCTGCAGTGTGGATGCTGATAGAGTTTCCTTTGACAATGTGGCTTTTATATTCCTCATCCTAAAGAGGGCATAGGGAATAATCTTACACTCCTTAGAGCTTCTCAAATGTTATATAAAGATTGGGAGCAGCCATACTAGTACCAGAATAACCTTTGCACACCAGTGGCTATCACTAACTGAACTATTCAGTGTCAGTGTGCGCTCATGTGTTCTGCACAGGTCTTCATTTTGGACAATCAAGTGCACGAACACCTTGTCTGTCTTTCCAGAATGGCTGCAGGGCGAAGTAAGCGTTTGGTTCAACCAAAACGGGCAGACTGCCTTTCAAAAGGTGCCAAGGCTCCCTAGGCATTGAAGAGCCTGAGCAGGGCTTTTGTGTGATCCAGTCACTTGTCTTTTTATGTCCTAGTACAGAGCTCTTTTTGATGGACTTAAAACACTTCCAAAATGAATGAGCTAAATTTCCAGGCAGTGTAACCTGCCAGGCATTTTCCCTGGCAGCAAAATCTCTCAGTTCTGCAGACAATGTTCAGCATACAGGATGGTTCTCTACTGCTTTTACAAAATGGGTCACAATAACATGTATGTTTGGGAGGAGTGATGAGTAAAATGCCTTGCTTTTCCATCCTCCTCACTGCCAGGGGAGTCTGCTTCTCCTCTGAATACAAGGGCAGGTGGTTGCCAGTACTCTTAGTACAGGGAAAGGAGAGTAAAAGCCATTTGTGCACATAGATGAAAGTACCTGCAAAGGGACCACACGTTACTTAGCCTTTAGCAGCTTATAAGGTTTCATTGTAAAAATAGCAATTTAAGGCAAACGATCCAAAACAACCTCTATACTTTTAATTACAGTGATCATGTAAGGTTTGGTGTATCTGTATTTTTGTAAATAAAAATAGTAGAATATACTTAGTGATGGTGCTGGAAACTCAGTAGCAAAAAAAAAAAAAAAAAAAAAAAGAGAAGAAAAAAAGAAAAACAAGATAAAATTTTATAACCTGATTCAGAGCTACTGGAATCGATCAGTGTTCCACTGACTTCAGTACACTTTCCTATCAGAAAATGCTGCCCAGAACATGTTTTATAGCTGAATTAGAAAGCTCTGAATCACAGCCTTGTGATATAGAGTTCAACAGACATTTTAGTAGAGCCAGACCAAAAAGATGCTGTTAGAAACCTATTGATCTCTTTACCTTTCTGACCAAGTGGTGCCAATGGGAGGAAAAATGGCAAGGGTGCCCTGTTAGTGAAAGGGAGATCCAGAGCTCCCTTATGGGAGGCCACATGTACTAATCCTGTTTGTCTTGGTTGCAAAAGGATTCTTCAAAGTTAAAGCACTCTAAGGATTTATCAAGCACTTTTCAGTCTTCAACTGGATTTAGCAAGTGAAGCAGTTTCAAAGCCTGTAGATTAGTAGTACACAATCAGTCTCATATAAATGGGCATGACAAGGCTCAGCATGATGTTTCAGGCAGTGACAGTTTACACGTTTCTGAAGACAAAGGTGCCATTCCACTTGCAAAACAAAGATGAAAAGATTGTTTTACACTTTTGTGAGTTGCCTAGGAGGAAGAGGGTTTGCCATGTTGCCTGTTGTCAAATGACTCCTACTGCACTTGTGCTCATCACAATGATATGTTAACAGGATTGGCAATGCTGAACAGGTTCTTTACAACTTGGATAATGTCTCATTCAATAGTTTTAAAAAGTTTATAAAGCAAAACTGCACAGATACAATTTTTGGACATATTTATAATAAAAATAAATACTAAACTCTGTTACCAAAAAGTGCAACTGAGTTTCCTGGAACCTTCAGTGGGGCTAGAATTTCACTATGTGATCTTTGAGTACCAAAGATTTTTCTCTTAATAGAAGGAGCTGAAAGAAGCTTCTGAAACCAAGTTAACTGATGTCATTTGTGGTCACTATTAAACCTTGAGTTCTCATGCCTTAGGCAGAGAAACTTAAATCACAGAGAACTTAAAAAAAGGTTCATTTTGAGAGTTGTTTAAAAGAAAGATGGAAGAAGGATGAAATTGTGGCATAAGATATGCCTTTTTTTTTTTTTTTAATCTTTCAAATTTGAAAATGAGAGATTCATAATTATCCAAAGAGAGTGGGGGAGAAGCATTAGCATTAACAAAAAAATTGACATTTTTCTTCAGTTTAATTATTTTTTCTTACATTTTCATATGGAAAGAAGTTCAACTGGCTCTGCTTGTTACCTGGACTCCTAATCAGGCATAAGAATATTAAAATCCCAGACTTAATTGAACTTTGAGTCCCAGAACACAGCATTCTTTCTCATTAAAACAAAGCCTTGGTTAGGATGACTGGAAAGTCTGAGTCAAGTGGACCCTTAGCTATCCTAGTAATATATTGCCTTCAGGGAACATACTATAGATGAATACCTGGAGGGAGGTATTGAGCCCTTCAACCATACAATAAGATTAACTTTAAGGTCTATTTGAGTAAAAATTTCTTTAAGCAAGTAAGGAATCCTCTGGTTTCAGCTGGAAAGTGAAGCATTATATTGCTGAGTATTGCCAATGTTATTTATCATATATATGGCACTAAAGCCAACAGTCCATTCAGTCAGTGGGCCTGAATAAGGGCCCATTGTTCTAGCATAGCACATACAAGAAGTGTAATAAAGTGGTTAATCTCTCACTAGCAGTAGTGTTTACATCTATATAGTTACCATTTACACCTCTAAACATTAACAGAATGTTAATGCAAATTCTACATATTTCACCTCTGCTTTGCTACAGCTCTTTGGGTTCAAATCACAGCTTTCAGCTAAAAGAAAAGTCATTGTGAAACTACTGTCTGTCATTTACAAGACTGAAATGATCCTATTCCAGTATTATAACACATTGTAGCTTAACTACAATAGTTCACTGATTAGCAATCAGTCTAATTTTTATGGTGTATTTCTATGAGTCCATAAGCACACGACCTGCGGTTTAAGTTGATAGCTTATACTAAAAATAATGTGGGAGAAGCCAAGTTACTGAAGTTGGAGGTTACTGGTGCAGGTAGGAATCCTATACCTGTTCCAAGAGTAAAGACTGGCAAAATTTCCAGTTCTGCAGAAAGAACTGGGCTTTGTGGGCTACTTCATTTTTGGGAAAATAATTAGCTGAAACACATACTGAAATACTAAATTATTTCCACCCTTGGGTACTTTATAAATAAAATAGTTTGGGACTATGGAGCTAGACTTGCCGATGTATCAGTAGGAGTGAATTTTTCTCCTTTGGTTACAATTCTGCTATCAGCTTGATGATAGTAGGATTGCAGGAGTATAACCAAAGACTGAATTTGCATAGCCACATGGATCTTAATGTCTTTAAACAAAAGCAGACATTTGATAGTTTAAATTACCATTACCTGTTTGTAGTTGCTCACAATGCAAGTGAGTCTTGGAAGAAATAAGCTGACTGAGCTGTCTTGGTTAGTTGAAGATGAACATTTGTAATAATATTAGAAATAAATATTTTTAAAATATGTTAGCAACTTATTTTTAAAATGATTGGGTTCATTTTTATATCATTTTGAGTGAAAGCCATAATGCAAAATCACTTTTGCCAGCAATTTCAAATAAAGGCTCTGGTTTTAGGTAACATTATAAACTTACAGTGAACTAGGACAACATAGTACTATGGCATGTCAAATTTATTTGTAGCTGTAGGCAAAGAAAAATGAAGAAGGAAGAATAGTTTCAACAAAGTATTACAGCACAATAAAAAAATTGCTCATTAAGTTTCATAAATTCCACTACAAAGTTTAATGCATGTGTTTACATTACTAATACAGACTGAAGCCTGTGTTACGAGGCTTTCAGCTGGAAATTGCTTCACTTTACAAATTTTCATCTAAAGTCCTTTAAACAATGATGTCAAAATAAAGGCACTAAATATAAGCATTCACAACATTCTCCCAGTTTCCTAAGCATATCCTTTATTGGGAGTATAGTTTGTAAAACATCAAAATCAGATTGTCACACAGAGATTAAGGCTGGGATTTTCAGCAGAAGCTAAGGGAGTTAGGCACTCAGCAAATTGTGAATTTCAATGACTCAGGAGCATACATTTCCCTTCAGCTCCTTTGAAAATCTCAGCATAAATATTAATAACTAACTTCTAACAAGCATTTGGTCATTGGTTTCAATCGTCTCAAATATGCCAATGGCTATGTCCTTTTCCCCACAAATATCTTCTCCCATGTGCAAGTTTTTTGGGATGATCTTATGGGCGTAGTATCACAAAAAGGATCTTACAAGTTTCTCCTGCTATTCAGACCCAGTAGAGTTTACATATGCTAGCTACTGCTAAGATCTTTTATGCCATATCTTGCATCTGCCTGAGATGCTGTATTTTAAGAGCAACATCCAGTTCACATCATGTAATCTGATTGATATTACTTAGAGAGAAATCACAGAAAATAAAGCTCAGAATTCAGAAGAACAAGAAGTTATAGATATTCTAATCACTCCATAAAGACATTTATCTTGTAAAAAGTCAAACATTGACTCCTGACAAAAGTATTTAAATGAGCTCCAGTTTTACTTTAATTATACACAAGAACTACATTTTTTTATAACTTTCTTTTTTAATTCCAATGTTACTGCTAAGCCTTAATACCTTGGAATGTGTGTGATTTCATGCAGCACATGGTGCTGAGAATTATGGATTTTTATTAGAAGCCACCTCAGATGCTGTGCCCAGGCAGTAACTGATAAGGTGCTCTGCACATGTGTGCACTGGTATATCCAGGTTGTCATGTAGTTATGGGAAGTCAAATATAATACAAACTATCCTAGCACAGATATTATGCAAACATAAATAAAAGTTGGGTATTGATCCACTCTGCCTTTTTTATCAGAGAAAGAACTTGCTCTCAAAATGAATTTGGCCTCAATATAGAATTCATGTCAAGCAAAATGCAACATCTTAGCAAATTTGAAGCTGATGTAGCCTATTCCACTATCATCTCCTCTGTTATCTGCCCCCTCTTTTTTTCTCAGAGGCATACTGTTTTCTGCAAAGTATTGATACCTCTGAGAGTGCTCAGTTTTATAACTGTTGGGATGATTAAATCATATGCAAACATCACCCTGCATGCCCTCAGCTTCTCTGTCTGAGCACACTGGACTCAAGTTTCACCCTTCGTAAGGTGAAGGATCATTATCCAATATTTAATAAGAAGGTGTTAATCCTGGTTTCTCATTATCATTATTTTTTACTGCTTCAGCTGAGTAATATTCTTGTTGTTTAATATTATTCTTCTCTTCCTCTCCCCAAGTAACTCTATACATTTATAAATTTCAAAATGTAACTCTTGTTTATCCTAATATTTCTTCCTTTTGGTTCCACAAGGGGTTGACCTTGTCTTGCAGTCACAGCTTGAAGTCTTCACACGTGTCTTATTACACTTGAAACAGTTTATCTAACCCACAGTCTGGAAAATCTTGCAATGCCGATGCCCTATAAATTGGTTTACAAATATAGGGTTTTTTTCATTAATTATGCAAACAGAAGTCTGGTACCTATTACTCCAACAGACTCAGTTTAATTTCTATTATAACAACACTAACATGGAACCATATATATGTGTCCTTACATGCTTCATATTTTTATTTAATACTACAGTCAGGAGATTTGTGACTGCTGCAAGTACACAGTAACCAATATTACAGTGATAAGCCAGTTCAGACTCATGATAATTCTGCATATCCCCATTAAGTCCAAAGAATTGTGTCTGCTCACACTAGGGATAAATTTTGCTTTCTGAAAACTACACAAAAATCAAATATTTGCTTTGATATTTGATTCTGCCATAGGTTCTGATTTTATCCTGTTTAAACTTGTAACTGTGACAATATAAAGATGTAATAAAAAATACAATATAGCATTGTGCAGTGAAAAGTGAGAAAAGCTGATCAAATGTATTTTAGATTATTAATAGAATCACTACATGATTTCACATTCTGCCAGCTCCGAAATTGAATGACCTGTTCTTTGTCCCCAACATGTTTTAAACATATTTCAAGGGAAATGGTGCAAACATTGAAGAACCACCTTTCCTGGACATGAGACAGCAATCTGCCAGTACATACATGATTGTCACAGAGAGAAAGATAATGAACTCCTCTGCTTTTCCACTGAGATAGGGCAGGATAGAAAATAAAATTCCTACAATGCAACAAGAATTCTTTAGATGGCACAAGCAAACGTTTCCTAGCTATTAGGACAGTTAGACATTGAAAGAACTACTTAGAAGGCTTGCAGAGCTCTTAAGAACAGGTAAGGCAAACATCTGCCACAAACACTTCTATTTTTATTTTTGTCCTTACATAGGGCTTTGGCTATGATGCCTCACCACATCGCTGCTGGCCATGGTTCTATGATTAATAAACTGTTACAGGAGGAAAGTGCAATAATGTGACATAACTAAGTTAAAAATTCTGCTTTTCTACTGAAGCACATGAAAGCCTCTCAAAGGTAACAGCATTTCCAGGACTGCATTGCCTGAAAAGCAGAGCAGACCTTCAGGGAAGTGGCATCACCAGTGCTGTCTCTAAGCCACAGTGGCACTGGTGTGTGGGCTGAGCCTGCCACTCCATGGCCTGGCAGATAGGCACAGCTGAAGCTGTATTGGAACTGAGGTACCTTCTTCTGCTCTGCAATTCAGAGATTCTCTAGAGAGCTATGGAAGGGCACATGCAATTTCTGCTGCAGAACCTCTATAAACTCCTCAATTCTGTTGTAGCAAAACTGCATCAAGTATATTATGTTCAGAGACCTGGCAGAAGGGTCTACACCTTCTTAATTAATAGAAGTAGTCAACTACAAGTAGGAGTCTGCTGCACAGGAGAAGGAAGAATGAATAGATTAGAGAATATTTAGATAATTATGGTGATTTCAAACAATCTAGGCTTGATGATTTTCAACATAAATTATGCAGATAATAAGCTAAAGTTATTATCTATGGCAACTTGGAGAGAGAAGGGTTTATTAGAAGGATAAATCCAGTCCTAATATAAAAAAAAGGGGGGAAAGCGTAGCTGGAAAATTTTATCAGATAGATATCTTAGCTTCAACTCCTGGGGAAAAAAAAAAAAGGAAGTAACAAAATTGTTTGTAAGCACCTGAAACATGACAAGAAGGTATGTAAAAGCTGACATGGATTTTGCAAGAACAAATTGTGTCAAAGTGCTGGGAACGGCTCGTCTGGGGAGACTTGAAAGACATTACTATTGGAAGTCTAGAGCGTGAATTTAGATAAACATCTGTCAAGACTGACAGAAGGACACTGCACATCTTGCTTGGGAGGAGGAAGGTGGACTAGAAGATGTATCAAGGTACCTTTTAGCCTTATTTTTCTATAATTGAAGGAACTCTATTAATTGGTATGAGATTTCCTAAACCTCTAAATTTTATTTTTTCTATAGTTCTACGTTTGTGAATAAAGTCTCCTTTTTCTCTTTTATAGTTCTAAAACATTTCAAATCTAGAAGAAAATAGTTCTGTTTCTGGCTTCACAATGAACTGTAGGCACTATGCTCTAAATTTGACAGAATTTTTGTGTTTGTATTAACATAAAACATTTCAAGCTGTTCACAGATTGAATTTAATCCTCCTTTCAATAATCCAAGTTTAAATCCTCATTTCAATTATCCCTATATTTTGTAGAATCCCTCAAATGATTCAGCACTAAAGTATTATAAGTGTTATAATTTAAAACTCAAAAGTTATGAATGGAAACAGATTATATCTTATTAAAATGTTAATTCCAGTCCTTTGAGATAATTGTGACTAAAGGCAATTGCTTAATGTGTCAGAAATAAACACTGTCAAAAATAATTGAAGAAAAACAAGCATATGGACGTCATTCACTCCAGAAAAATGACAGGAAGACAGAATTATAGGAGTGATTTTCAAAGCATGGATACAGGTAAAGACCTAATTCTAATAAACAATATTTTTGTATACTACTTTATATATCTATATTTAAATATTCGAACTTAATTTTCCCTCTGTATTTCCTTCTGAAATTCCAGGGCTTGACAACACAACATGTATAATGCGGGCCAATGGAGAAATTCTGAGTTACCTTACTGTGCCAGTAGAGGAAGTACCCAGAGCTAGAAAAAAATTTCAACCAACTACTTGTCCAACCCTGCTCTAAGCAGATGGTGACCAAGCAATAGAACATTTTATAGAGGACTTGAGGCCATCCAGGATTCTCTCCTTACAAGTAGCCTTGGCAATTACTTGTAAAAGGGCCCAAATTTATTCTTAACAGTGTTGTAGCCAAACAAAATAAGAAAGAAAGCAATATGCAAGAGGTTGCATTGTTCAACAACTACAGACTTACTGGAGCTATTCCCATTCAACATGGCATCAAATCAGAATCTCCTTATTCCCATGAGCTGATGCACTGCAATCAATTACATTACTCATGCGAGTAAGCAGAGGAGAAGCTGACCTTTAGAAAGATAACAATAGATACCTTCCAATTAATGTTAAAGTAAAAGTACATAAATCAATCCTAAAAAGCATTTTAGATAATATTATATTAACTCTTCACTATATAAATCAAATCAAATGACATTCCATATAGAGGAGTCTGAGGTACCATACCATTAGTGATCAAAAATCTGGTCATCCCCTCCTGGGATTCATTCAGCTGACTGTCTTTTATCAACAAACAAGTCAATAAGTCAATGGCTAAAGCAAAAAGCAAGGGTGAAAATACATTATTGTGATACATACCAGCGTACAAGTAGGAACAACAAAAAGACAACCAGAATATAAACCCCTTATTTTTCCAGTATTAAAGTTAGCTGCTTGGAAATCCACACAGTAGTATTCCCTCTCAACTCTAGTTTTATTTTAGCATATATTTTTTTCTCAAAATCTTCACTTTAAAAAACCACACGTGCCTTTTTCCACTGGAAAGATAACCTTCTGAATGTAAATCAATGCACTCTTGCCCTGGTAATCCAGTCTTGCAGAAAGCTGTCTCCAGCTAAACAATATCAGCAGAAAAAGGCATAGAAGCCTTCACTCATCAGTACCATATTCACCCCAGTGAAGTGCTCATTTCAAATCGAAGCTGCAATAATTTTAAATTCTATTGCTCAGTCAATCTAAGAAACGTCTCAGTCTGCTTCAGCTCTCATGTAAACTGGGAATATGTCAATGAAGTTGTACCATTATGCCAGTTCTAAGTATCAAGCCTTTAAGAAAGGCATTAAAAGGTCTGGGTATTTTAGCCCTTTGAATAAACTGCTGACAATGCACTAGTTCTTCCTCATCGCTCATTGCAGAGTACTAGGGCTAGTGAGACTGTCCATGTGGAGATTTGGAAACACTGTACGTTGATCAAATGTGTATGACGGAAGAGATAGTAGCAGAGAAAAAGGTGTGCTTATTCCCTGTCCTCTCCTTTGGTTAAAAGTGTAGAAAGTGTAGCATCCCTCTATTTGCACTTATACGAGGCCATCGAAGTATTGTATATAGGAACATTGGTTCTCTGGTACTCAATTTTCTGGTAGTCAGCTTAAGTTACCATCTTGATTAAAAATGTATCTTAAAAAAGGGAAGAAGTTACACTTTAGAAAAAATACAAAGCAAACTCTTATGTCAACAGTGAGGATAAGAAGTCCTAATGAGCATCTTGAGAGGATGTGGTTCTGAAAAACAATAAGGGACTCGTACTTTCAAGGTCAATTGAATTCTTGCCATACTGTGAAACACTTGATCCCTGTCCCAAGCAGAGGAATTTCTAACTCTTCTTACTCCTGTTCTGTCTCCTCAAAAGATGCAAAAGCTTGTTCTTTTCCACCTTTCCACCGACAGTACACTGTACCACCCTCAAGGATTTAATAATTTATTCCTTTGTGCTTACTGTGATCAAAGCTGTTTTATAGCTACTTTCATTTATGTTACAGGGTTTGAAATGGCACACTGATAATCAGTCAAGCTGACATGGTCTACAGTCCCATAAGCATAAAGTGATGACAACTCCATCAGATTTCCTTGAAAGAAAACTGAAACAGTCTTCATTTTTAAAACTTCTTATAAAACAAGTGAACTTTTCAAAAATGACATAATTCTAAGAGAGCAGTGAATCCTAATACAGTGAGACAAGGATTCCTGAGGTCAGAAACATCAGCTTTACAAAAATGTCCTAAGGGATGCCTGAATGTATTATCTTGAGAACTTTAACCTCCCACTTAGGCCCTACTGCCAGTCACTCCACTATCAATCCATTTCTAACATTTTACTTGGCTATGAACAACTTGGAATGACAAGAGGATGATTCATAATATATAGTAAGGCTTCCAGGAAGCTTTCTCGCTCAAAGCTACAGGGTAAGTGAATCAGCCTTTTGCTTTCTCCCTGGAACTACTTATCTTTAATCTTTCAATTAAAGGTCAAAAAATGAAAGAAGGCAGCCCAGTCGTCTGTTATGTTTTTTCCCCCTTTCCTATTGTAAGAGGCTCTGTTCTTTACACAGTTGTGTCTCAACCAGTTTGAGATTGTTTTAGTTGGTAGAAATGTGAAAAATAATTTAGCAAATCTAAAGAACAGAAGGAAAACTGCACAGAATGATAGCAATTTCTCTCATGTCTCTTTAGGTCATTAGGTATCAAATCCAAAGTTTTAGCATAAGTTAGCAAACAGTATTTTTAGAGTGTCAAAATGAAGATAGGTTTAAAGGAAAGTATGTGTCCCATTCCTGCTTTGTTAGGAAGGAAAATGCAAAACAGAGTGATGTGATTGCAGCGTAGCTCTGTTATCTGAATTTCAGGGTAGAAAGGAGAGGGTTTTGGAATTTATCTGACATACACATGGTGAAAAGTAGCTGAGAATGTGGATTAGCATACTATGCCTATTTCATCATTGCCCTAAGGCCCTGTAGTTATCAGCTCAGTCAGAGCACAGATGGGTCACTGGGCAGATATAAGTCTCATTAAAGAATACCCTTGGCATCAAAAGTCTCTATGCAGGTCAAAGAACCAGCTCTGCTTGCTCTCTGCCAACTCCAGGCACAAGCCTAATACAAACATGGAGTGAATTTGAAGGAAGAGAAAAGTCACCGGAGAGGAAAGCATGTGAACAACAAATAAAAACAAAAGAAAGGAAAAGCTGAAAAAAATGTGACCGGGTCAAACCAAAACAATTTGAGATTTCCTTCTATGCCATTTCTTCTCTGAAAAATGTAAGACTGAGTAAATGAAAAAAAAAAAAGGTTTGAGAAAAAAATAATTTATTTCATCTAACCCAGCCAGTTTACCCATTCTTTTGTTAACAGAGGTTTGTGTTCTCATAAAATTATTTCACCAAAAAAGAAAGTTGAAAAGATTTTTTTGTGGGGGAAAAAAAAAAGTTTAAAAGTTTTGGCCTTTTAAAAAGTTCCTCATCTTGCTCCTGGTTTTATTTTTATTCCTCAGAAACTCTGTTCATTGCTGAAATAAAAGAAAATCCACTCTGCTGTAACATTATACCCCCTTCAGTCAGTTATTTACAAGCGAGCAAAAGCTGGCAAAACCTGTAGACTGGAGTCCATGCTGCACACAGCTTCCAGCAGGTGAAGCTGGGCTTTGAATTTCCACACTGGACCTAGTTCACCCTTGGTGAGGTTCCCTAGCCAGCTCCTGTGAGTTTGGAGGCAAGTTAGTCCCTGTGCCAGTGGTAGTGTGCATGTTAGGTCAGGGATAAATCAACCCATAATGTTGCTGCCTGGGATAGGGAAGATGATAAAACTGCTTTTTCTCAGTATCACCTTTACCCATGCTACTCTGCAAGAACCACCTCTGCCCCTATCTCTGCCCTCACTAACAATGTCCCCTTGCCCAAGGCTGTACAGTGCCAGCAGTCATGAGCCAGACACCTTCCCCCAGGGACAGGCTGCTGGGGGAAAGACTGGGAGTTCATTCCCATTTGGTAAGCTATAGCTATGACCTGGGAGAGCTATGGTTTCCTGCAACATTATCAGCTTGTTTGATAGATGAGTGCATTAACAATAACAGAAGCTGGCTGCTGAAACTGCCAGCAGAGCTCTGTGCAGCACTAAGTCCTTCACGCCGGAGGGTCAGCACCATCCGCTTCTGCTCGGCTGCTGCCCGCGTTCGCTGCCTGTGCCCGTGTGCCCAGCTGAGCCTGGCGCGTACACGTGCATTCAGTACAAAGGCAGCATCAGGGGAGAAAAAAATGATTAATGGATAATTCTGAATTAAATTGCAAGCACAAGATTAAATTTCCTTCATGAATGTCACTGTGTGTTAGTAGCTATGTCACAAACCAGCTACATTTTGCTTGTTCATTACAAAGCCGATAATGGCACTAACGGAGCATGTGCAGCAAACATTTGCTTTCTGCAGCTCCTGACATGGGTTCAGGCCCACGTGTGCATTTAACAACGGGAGTGCTCAGGCACAAGCTGCCTATTTGCCACCTGGCTACCCCTGCACACTGCTATACCTCTTGATATAGATGAAGTAGAGATGCTGGTTTTTTTTTCCTTTCAAAGAAGGAAATGTTCTTTTAAATCAGCAAATGATCCTTGGCACAGTTAAAGGAAAAAGTCTTTACAAAGAAAATCAGTCCTTTCCATGACCTGAAAACAGCCACATTCTTCTGCAGTAGCTCCTCTTGTTCCCTACAACTGCACCTTCAGTGTGAAGAGGATCTGAGTGAAAAGCGGGGCCCTAGTGAACTTCCAGCACCCAGGGCAGCACTACCAATCACCTTTCTTACAATTATGCACTCATTTTCTAGACAATTTAGAGTCTAAACTATGTCATGGCTACTCTCAGCCATGTGCTCAAATCTATGTTTATGGTTTGCTTATGTTTCACTGAGATTTTGCATGCTGATATGGCTTTTTAGTGGTTAAAATTATTCACTTCACGTTATTTGTTGATCATTTTCCATCATATTTCTTGATGTAATAACAGCCTGTTTGGTTCTACTGAAATTAATGTAACTGCAGATTTACATCACATATGCCTCTGGCTCCTTTCTTGACAAGAACAGCCTTCTCTGAATTGTACAATTAGTAAAAGTTCAGACTACTGAACTTTTCGGTGCTCAGAACAACACTTGACTGATATCCACATTTTATGGAAGAGGAATCAGAAGCAGTGATTTGGTCCAGTGTTCCTACTGCTTCTGTATGTTGTAAGGCTAAGATGTGAATAAAGTACAAAGCTCCTATTTATTGCAGCAGTACTGGATTGACCCCATACTATTATGTGGTGCTTTTCAAGTGTCACTTGGCCTCATACTAAATGGAGCCGCTATCCCCAGCACCGCACATGGGTCGGTGCAGGGTGACAAGGCAATAGTTTCCCCTGTGTCCCACGATCTGAACCTGTGTCCCATTCCCCTGTACCTCACTCTGCAAAATTAAAGCTTGAATGTTTTTTGCCTACAAATCCCTGCTTCTAAAACTGAGAAAACTGTCCAAGATTTGTGTTTGCAAGAGTTTCTAAGGAGCAAAAAGTGTTCGGAAGGAGGAGAAGCAAGATTCAAATTAGCCTTTCAAAAATGCTCAAAATCTGAAGGCACAAAAATGGTGAAGGCAAAGCTCTTCATCCTCTCTTGCTCCCAGCTGATAACCTGGCTTCATCTTGGCAATGTTCTGAAGGTCACATCTTCACAAAACAAAAGGAGTTTTAAAAGCCATGAGTCATATTTTCTTTAACAGACACACTGAAGAGAAAGGGGCCCAATTTCTTCCTGGTGCAACTCTGTGGATGTCAAGGAAATGAATATAAGAAAATTACATCCTAAGGATGAATTCTTCTGAAGTGGTGCCTTGAATGAGAAAAAATGCTCAAAGATGCACAAATATCTCAGGGAATTAATTCATAGCAGATTGCCCAGAAACAGGCCCAGTTACAACAATACAAAAGACAACGAAATTCAGACACAGGAAGAGGGGGAAAAAAGGAAAAAAAAAAAAAAAAAAAAAGAGAGGAACCAGAACTGTGGTAGGATAAAGTCTGAACAGTGAGGAGTCTTGCTGCCTCTCTGGAGGCTCCTTTTTAGTAACCTGTTTTTTAAAATACACTGAATAGACTAGCAAACATCCATGCCCTTTACATATATCACCCACAGAAGAGTCTCCCAGTCCATCATTCTCAACAGGCATTGAAAAGCACTAAATGTCCTCTCTTGTTGTGTCCTGAAACTCTTCCAGGTCCGGGGTATCGCTTACACTGAAGTTTATATGATGGCTGAGGAATGAAACATTTCCAAAACAAACAGAACACTCTGAGAAAAACATACAGACTGCAGATGCATTATTGGCTGTAACAATGCTAAGAGGATTTGGAGAAGAGAATGAGGTGACATTCTATTGCTGGATTATTATTGTCATTTTAGTATGAGCAGAAAAATGACCATGGGTCAGATACACCACTGTCTGGAGCTGCGTGTAATTGCACCAGTGATTATCTTCTTCCTAGTGTAGTCTAAATCCAGACCCACCAATTGTTGCAGTCTTCCATATGGCATTAATTTATCACATCTTGCTAAAACATTTAATTATTTTTGATAATGAACACCAACAATAAAGACAGAAGCTTCAGTGTACTGTTGGTCCTTTTGCACTAATAGCTCACACAGACACTGTAGGCTCCCTGTTAACTTTCAGAGCTCTTAAATATAGAGAAGAGGCAAGGCCACTCCAAGAGTCAACCTCTATTCACAGGGAAGGAACTAGCAGTACATTATAAGAAAGGTTTGCCTTTGTGGAAAGAACTTCACATTTACTTGGAAGTGAAAAGTTGACTATGTACCACTTAGATATTCTGCACATGACAATCATTGAGCCTTCCTCTGAGGGCAGATTTATACAGCAGTTGCCATTGTTAGTGAATGAAGAACTGCACAAGTGTTGAGTGACTCACTTTACTAAATATGAAGTTAAAAACTCTTTGATCAGACATTTCCTGCTTTGCCATTCCGTTCTGAGAACAAAGTAAGAACTACTTGTAGCAGCGTGAGCAAGCAAGGCTTTCATTGAGTTTTAATGAATCAGTGTATTTTGCTGAACAGCTTTGTATCTTGTTCTTGGCTGCACTGTAAGATATGAATGGCAGTGACAGCTTAGTATACACTTTCCCAGATCCTGAACATCAGTGTATTTTCAGAGGCCAGAAAAAATGATTTGTGGAAAGCACAAGGAGAAAAATATCTTGTTCTGGGGCTGGATTTTTTTTCTTTCTTTAAACATAAAAAAGGGTAGATGCAGATCTTCAGTTATACTTTGTACCAGCAAGCATAAAGCAGCTTAGGCAACTGCCTAAGACATTATTTGACATACCCTGTGATGTAAGAGACTGTTTGGGAAGTATAACTTGAGCCAGCTGTGCATCATCTGCTTCCTGCCAGCCAGAGATGGGGAACCCGCTGGTAAAGCGGGGGCACGTGGTGTTCCAGCCAGCCCCAACGTGCCAGGAGAGTCCCTGTAGGGCTCATTAGCTGGCAACATTTCCAGCAGCTCTTTCAATGGCTTCTCCCTCTGGTGATGTTGGAAGCCGGGAAGCACACAGCAGCTAAACTCCCTCCCCATCTCTGTGAGCTGCCCTGAGATTTTGACTCACCACACTGCACTCACAAAACATCAGTGGCCCCTCTCTCCTTCTGCCTGCTGCAATGTGGGAGTTAGGCTGTGGGTCTGAGAGCAATGCTGTGTCCTGGCAGCTGGGAAGGGCCATTTCCAGGTTTTGTGTTTCAACATACATTTGTCACCATACCCTACCATTTCAACACACCTTACCTGCTTTTAACTTTAATTAACTTCTGCTACTAACACTTCATATACTGCTCTGAGTTTGAGGGTATGATAGGCAAACATTACAATTGTTAAGCAGGTGAAAAATATCAACAACAAGCAGGGGATTTATTGTAATCAGTCAATATGCTCAGCCTTGCAACTGCTCAGTACTTTATGCTCCATAATTATATGGTTGCCACAGTGTAGCCATTCAACAGTGTTATAATTAGTGAGTAATTAACTGAAGCATTTGATGACATGCTGCAGAGCACAAAGCATGTGTGTTGCTGATAGCAAAAGGATACGTAAACTGTCTTTATAACATTCTTTTGAAACCATCACAAAAACCCATTGTTTCTCACTTGTGGTGATTTTCACGACTTTTCAGGTGCTGCACAAGATTAGGAGCATTTATAGATGTTTTAGATGCTATCACAGGATTTAGGCACCAGGTTTTTGATGAAATCAACCATATTTAGTTGCCTTTGTGGATCTCAGCCTTATACACACTCATCTACTGGGCTGCCTCAATACATCCATGCAGTCAGAGCTATATATCTCCCTCTATTGGTATATTTAAAAAAATATAGAAGTGTCGCTTATTTCTGTAGGGTTAAAGATTAAAGGTATGCTAATACAACTGAACCTACAGTATGTAGTATATTAAAATAGCTGTTCTGTTGGAAAACATAGCCCTAATTAAAGACAATTTGAAAGCATTCAAATTATCCAGATTGGCTGTGAGTATATCCTTTTAAAATTATTTATTTAACCCCCCCCCTAAACAGAAAACATTTCTAAATTAATGATATTTGTAAACGTACCTAATGAAGGTACAGGGGCAGGAATTCAGTGCAGCACTGAGTGGGAAAGGTGTGTGTGTGTAGGGTTTGTGTGTAAAGGCATGATAAGATCCACCTGGTAGCTGGCAAGGAAATGAAGGACGTACAGGGATAGCAGTCAAGGTCTGCAATTTTTACACCAGATAAGGAAAAAAATCTCCATAAGAAAAGCTGAATGCCACCCTGAAATCTGCTTTGTGTTCCTTGTGCCAAAGTCTTGGCCTTTGCATAGGACCGGTGATGTGTTTCACTTTGATATTTTCAATCCATTGTTTTTCTAAAACTGTTTTGGGTTTTGTTTGTTTGTTGCCTTTTTTTTTTTTTTTTTTTTTTACAGCTTTTTAGGTTATCCGGGTACTCCAGGCTATTTAAAGGCCCTTTCTTATCCTTTTGTTAGAACAGCAGCACTGCTAGCTGTGCATGTCCGTACATAATCTCCAATAACCTTTGCCAGCACAGAGCTGGAACACCTCCCAGTTGTGTTGTGTTTTAAGTGAATTATTTTACATTTTCTGGTTGTGGTGCCTGAAACATTTGTTCATAAATATATTGGAAATATGGATGTTCCTTATGGAGTGACTGTGTCAGCTTGAATTTGGTAGAACAAGCCAATGTAAGATATTTCCTCTCCTGAACAATAACAACAAAAAAATCGTCAGTAACCTATGAAACACTGCATAGCACCTACACAGCTAAACACAACAGCCTGTAATTTCTCACTGAGTGTCAGATTCTGAACAGAGTAGGCAGTGCTAAAATCTACCTGTACTTTTGTAATGAAGTCATCATTACTGCAGCCTTAAGTTTTTCATTAGTCAAAAGTAAGTTTTTTAGATTTACAGTCATGTGAAGAGAATGCTATCTGGTATAACACTGTCTAAACAGCTATTTCCCAGGCTGATCTAGAAAGACATGGTAGAAGTTTTTAAAGGTAACTTGGTTCAGTGACCTTCTGACTTCAGGACATATGAGACTTCTGCTTTCACTTTTTTAGAATATGGATTATGAAATTAATGATGACAAATTAAACGTTGGTATTTTGAAATACTTACTTTTTGGACCATATAGAACCAACCACTACATTTGCTGTAACTGTGAGTATGTTTTGAGTAGAACATCATCATTATACACCCTCATACAGCTTTTTGGAATAAGCTGGACAGGCTGCAGCAGGCTGAGGGGGTTTAGTTACCCCTCCCACCACAGCTATTAGTATTTTGTGCACTTCTTTGCCATGTGATATGCTCAAAGTTCCATGAGTGGACACGCTGCTCATCTAAACCAGAACTGCATCTGCCTCTGCCATGGGCATACAACTTTGACTCATCGAAAAAAAATACTGTCAGTACTGTTGTAACAGAGGTGGGGGAATATAGCAGAGAAAGAAAAAAAAAAAAAAAAAAGTTTCTTACATTTAGAAAGCAAGTGACCCTGGTACGTGTGAGGGATATCAGTGGGACAGCGAGATAAGTAAATGTCACTGTTTATTTGCAAAGCAGATTCATCAGTAAGCCAGGCTGCCCTCATGCTGCCTAGTAATATGCCTTAGCTTCACCTTCATGATAACCTAGCCGAGAGAGAGATTTAAGCTTCGTGCTTGATGACTCCTTTTCAACCTCTTCTTCTTTGCTGTGACTGCCAAGAAGAGAACCTGTCTGGCAGCACTTAGCAGGATCTGTTGTCAACTTTTACTATCCATTAGATACCAGAATGAGACCAAAGCCTGCCTGAGAGTGTTGCACAGCAATGACTTGTCAGTTCCAAAGGGACAAAGTCATTGTCATGCTTTCACTGGTGACCCACAACCAAAACTCTCTTCAGACACGCAGTTAGTTTCCTATCTGCCATTTACAGGCAAGGGATGAAAGATGTTTTGCAGTTGTTTTTAATGGTGACCTAACAACTTCCAGCAACGTCAGTGATGACAACGCCAAAAGCAAGTGCTTTTGAGGAGCCTACTTCAAATGCACACACAAATTGTAACTCAGTCCCCTCACAGAATACCAGGTTTATCGTAGTTTCTCTGCAAAGCTATAGTCACGTGCTTCCAGGCTCTTTAGCTACCTATGTAGATGACCCAAATTGTTTATAGATATTCCCAGACTAAAGGGAAAAAATGCTGCTTAGACTATACTATTAGCAAGGTAATAAAAAAAAGCACACGCTAACTATACTGGTGTTCAGCAAGGAGGAGCAGTTTGCCATACCTAATGCTTCATTTTTGGGGGCAGGGCATATAGATACTGTAGTATATCAATAGCAGGTAAATCAATTGATACAGAAATTACATGTCATGTACAGCAACTTGGCCTTTATTGCTTTTCCAATATAGCTCATCTTACGCTCTCTTCATTACCATTAAATAATACCTGGGAAGTAGAGCTATTTTACTGTTTCTCTATTTAAAAGGTGGATTTTTATTGTACAGATTTTATTGTTCTTGACGAGAGAGTCCAGAACATCTATCTGTGTTATTACTTTGAGTGGTAAAACATTTAGGGAAACAAATGCAGAAGACACTGCTTTAATCAAAAACAGTAGCACTGAAATCCTGAGACAATGCTGGTAGGATGCTGATAGAGTTCCTCTGAGGCTTTTGACAGCTCTGTCCACATTCAGACCAAGTAGCAATGGCTACAGATAACAACAAGGCATTTATGAAAGCTTCTCACATGGAGCTGGCAATGCTTATGTGCCTCATTTTTACTGAGGTAACTTGTCCCTTAATTTGAAATCGAGTATGTTTGTGTGTTTTGTGGAACAAGGGGTGCCTTTTCACTGCTTTCAGATAGACAGGAAACAGTGTCCTTTTCTGCTAAATGAGGTTAATGGTTGCAGTGAGGTCAGCCACTGAGCCCTGTTTTTCTGTCCTGTAGGTGGAGAGGTCTCCTGTAGGCCTAAGCATACCATTTTATCATACAGCTAGTGCAGACTTCTCTAGAAGAGTACGCCTAGATGGCCCAACTATGTCAGACATGCACTATATTGGCTGCTTTTCCCTCAAAAGCTCAGCTGAACAAGTATATCACCCTCATAACCCTAAATCGACCAGACCCCTCACCTCTGTGACAATACTTATGTAAGTTATCACTGAAGAAACACAAGTTTCTGCACTATCCCAAAACCAGGCAGTAATAAAGCACTCAGAAATTAGGACAATCTTGAAAAGAGGCTCCACACTTCAAAGCAGCATTACCAAAAGAAAAAGTGCACTTCCCCTGGAGACGCATGGGCCTTGTGCTGTGCTGTAGCAAGGGAGGAAAGGGGAAAAGCCTTGCCCAACGTCAGGCACTGAAGTCATATGCCATGTCCTGTTCTCAGCTGATGTGACTCCAGGGGAAGAAGGCTGACTTACACCATCACTCCTGGGGGACCCAGCCATCTCAGAGGAGCAGGTATGGCAGCCAGCTCATCAGTTCCTATGCCAAGTTTTTTTGGCAACTAAAGATTTTTTTTGTCAGTAAGGGTCTTTTTCACTGCAAAACAGTAAAGAGCCCTAAAAAAACCAGCAGAACAAACCAGATACTGGACATGCTGTCTCCACACATTTTTCTTCTTGCCCACACCCAATTAAGAGAGGTCAAAATAGGCCAGAAACACCAGTTACACTTTTCCTTCCCAAAATAAAAAATAAAATAAATTGATCTTAAGTAACTCTTCTTAACACAAATAATTAATTTCTTGCACAGAGATCTTCTAGCTATGTAAAACTGGTCAACACCACAATCCTCTGCTAATTTTGCCTCCCAGTCTGGAAGGACTTGAATCAGAATAACCAGCAGGCATCAGCTGAAACTCATTACATGCTCAAGATGTTTTCTATGGTTTCACAGGAATATGGTGCTTTGTCCTAATTTAAAGTACTATGGAAATTTTATTAAAACTGTGACAAAGCTTACAGCATACTCGTGGAGGGACCTGACACTAGTCCAGCTCTTGGGTCTCCTAGAACAGTGCAACTATTTAAATCTCTGTAGTCCCATTGGGGAAATGACAAGGAAGGGGAAAAAATCATCCCTCTGCTGAAGTCAATGACAACTTGTGGTGACAGCTTTTCAGCAGAGCTACCTTTCCTAGGCCTGGCAAGTAGAGAAGAGTTGTAGGACAAGGATATGTCCTCCAAGAAAGGAGACTACACAGGCAACCGGGATGTACTGCACTCATTTTGCCACTGAAAGAGAAACCTGAGCTGTAACCAAAGGATTTTCAAGGACTAAAAATAAATCGAGACTCATAACTAAAAGTTTCTATGTATGAGGCAGCCTGTGAAACTTATGGAAATGCAAATCAGGCTATTCGCATAGGATTGAATAATTTCACCTTTTCATATGGATTTATCCTATGGTTCCTAATTCACCTATAAGGCCATATGAAGAACAGGGCAATGTGCAGTACAGTGCAGACCAGAAAGACATGGATAAAATTGCATTTAAACATATTAAATCTCATTTGAAACCTCTTGAATACTTAACACTTGCTTGAACCCATCTGTAAAACAATATTACTTTCTCCCTATTTTTCAGTGAAAATTTTATGAGCACACTAAATTATTAAAGACAGAAGAACCTGTGGATTATCTTCTCAGACTTTTAGACCTGAAACCTCTTTTTAAAAACAAAAAAACCCAAACACCTTTCTCCTTTAAAAGAAATATAGCATCAAGTACAGAAAAGAAACCAAATATCTGCTGAAAATACCAAGAACCATTTGTCCTGATTCTTTTGACTAACTTGCATGCAGAAAAGTAAATCAGATGGATGTCCCATCCATGACAACCAAGGAGGGTATTTTTCAAACTCCACGATCAGTTCAAATGAGTTTCAAAGTGGTGAGGGAGAGATGTGTGTAAAATGCTATTAGAAAAATAATGGGATTTGTATCTCTACTGTACCTCAAAAGAAGAAAGCTCCTGTACTTCATTCCTTTGCCACTTGTTTTATCTTAAGCAATCTCTGAACCCTTCCTGATGCTCTGATAGGTGAGAGCTGATCTCATTTAGTCATATTAGCCGTCAGAGCACTGACAGTGCTAGCAGCTCTGGCTCTGTGCACTGCCTCTGCATACTTGAAAGTTTTTTCCAGGATAGTTGTAAAAATAATTTATTTCCATTTAAGCTCATTATTTCCTTTCTCTTTGAAAGTTATGCAGCCTAGTGAGACTCATTTCTCCCTTCTCACATCCTCAAGATTGTTGCTCATTTGTTTTTATCTGATCTGGAAGAAAATCTGCAAGTTCACATGAGCAAAGAACACCCTCAGCTTTCAGTGCCAGCTATGTAAACATAACATGCTTAATATCTTAGCTGTGTTCCATACATGTCCTATATGATGACATATTCAAGAGCAGACAACTTTGTAACTCATCAAAAAGTGGCATAGGTTGTAATTAGGCTTACTCCACAACCTGGCCAATGAATATGTTGATGTTAACTTTCCTCATATTGCTGTCTTATCACAGCAGTTCTTCTAAGAATGATGGCTTGAGATCAGCAAGCAGTTGTGTTTCTGTTACCTCAGCACCAGTTGCAGAAATATCACTTTTGAAATTAGAACAGTGAGAGGTAAATCTAAGACTGCTCTGCTAACTCCAAGGGCAATGGTACACAGTGGTGCCCACATTACTTGGAGGTGGCATTTGGCTACAGGAGACTTCTTGCAGGTGGATCTGGTATAGACACTACTTAAAAAATCTAATAGAAAGTGTATTTTTTATTGCTCTTAGCAATAATCTGTTGGTCAGTATCAATGCTGTATATAAGCTTGTACATACACTATCCATAAAAGACACATGGCAACCATCATAAACTTACCCAGAGCAAAAAAGGGAACAAACTATCTTGTAACAAATGAAATTTCACCACAGTTAGTTTCTCATAGATGTTCCATTTCCTTAGCTTCAACATTTGAAAGACATTAGGATCAACAGCAGCTATCAGCTGTAGCAAGACACTTCCATATGAATGACACTCTAGTAATGACACAGCTGGGTGTGGAATCTATTAGCACTTGCCATACAGAATCAAAACCATCAAGAGGGCTTATCACTAAGCTAGGAATGGCTTTATGCTTCCCATCATAATACCAAAGTAATTTGCAATACAGGGAAACTGCATTACTGGGTTCTACCAACAAATGGCTCTACACACACATGCCTATGCTGATAGGGTACGTCATGTCAAGGAACATACGCCACTGCCTGTCACATACATGACATGTCACTTAACATGGGCTTCACAGGTGTATCTACTGGAAAGCCTAGTCTAAGGCCTATAATTTGTTCACAAGCTACAGTTAGTCACTGTGCAATGTATACTCTGCTAAAAAGACTAGTTGGTAAGAAAAAAACCCAGACTATATACATTTTACTCCCTGTTGCAATCTGGGTCAAAAGGAGCTGTCTGGAGGAAGGGATGACAGTAAAATATACTGAAGGGCAATTAAGAATATATGCCTTTGAAGATCCTTCTGGAGTAGAAGTCAGGGTAGGCTGTGAAAGGAAAAGAATCAATATGCACGAAACCTCAAACATGAGTACAGAGTAAGACTACTCCTGGGAAATGCAGAAGGGACTGCTGGACACATCCCCAGAAGTGCCTGGAAAAGTCACTGATACACCAAAACTTTGCAAAGGATCAAAAGGTCTGCAAAGGTCTCTGCAAAGAGATGGCAGAAGTTCACAGAATCACAGAATATTAGGGATTGGAAGGGACCTCAAAAGATCATCTAGTCCAATCCCCCTTCCGGAGCAGGAACACCTAGATGAGTTCACACAGGAAGGCGTCCAGGCAGGTCTTGAATGTCTCCAGAGAAGGAGACTCCACAACCTCCCTGGGCAGCCTGTTCCAGTGCTCTGTTACCCTCACAGTAAAGAAGTTCCTTCTCAAATTTAAGTGGAACCTCCTGTGTTCCAGCTTACACCCATTGCCCCTTGTCCTATCATTAGACAACACTGTGAAGAGCCTGGCTCCATCCACCTGACACTCACCCTTCATATATTTATAAACATACAGAAACAAAATGAAAGTCAATAGGCTAAAAAACAAAGATGGAGGAAAGGGCTCACTCTTTTGTCCTCAGCAAGGATGAGGCTAAGGGTAAGTTTGCCTGCAAGCCTTGTTATTGAATCTGTCTCACTTAGCACATCTGAGTTTTCTCTGTTTAAAGAATTCCCCCGTTGCTATGTATCACTTTGGTTTTCTAACAAAATGCAGTTTTAAAGACTGAGAATCCTTTTGTACATTCTCACTTCCAAGAAACAGTTGGGCAGGACCACCTCCATGCTCTGGGCATGCTGGGTCCTGTCAGAACTGGCATGGTTTATTTTGAACTCTGAGCAAGCTGAGACGAACCAAAGGAGACTGACCAAACTCACGTGGCTGCATCTGTGCTTTCGCTCGCTCCAAAGCACTCTCATTTTGAACACTACAGCTCTCATGCTCTGGTACTAATGGAAATTTGCTTGAATAACACTGTGTTGCTTCAATCCTTTTGAGGCCTAATCCAATGCCCACTGAGATGAGATAATGCCCACTGATCTCAATGGGCTGTGAATTATATCCTTTATTTCTGACTTAAGAGCTCTTTTTATGTTCTTCCCTTTCTTTATCACAAGGTTTAAATCTGCATTTTCACCTAAATCACAAGTTCTGCAGCCACTGCACATCATACTTGCAGTACCCACAGCCAGCCGCTCAGGATGCCCAGCCAGTCAGTCTTCATCACTCCTTCTGCACTATCTGTTTCATTAATAAAAACTGACATTTCACATTTCAGCTGTAACATACCTAACTAGCAATTTATTATATATACAGAACAGCAAATGTAGCATTCTCTGGCTCCTGCTCTACAGTGCAGGCTTTCCTGACAATAAGACATTTTGTTATTCTTTCCAAACATGAATGTGCTGAACCTGTTTTCATATCCTCTCAAGCATGCTAATAGCAAGTGGGCTTTATTAGTATGCAAAATTGAATTCTCAGGAAACATTGCCAGATGACATGATCAGTAATGTGTGATCAATGCTTCACCTTTTGCTCTTTATTTGATTAAGTACTATATAACTGAACAAAAAGAGTAATTTGTGGAAAAAAATAGCAATAATACATGTAACAATAGTCGCCTCTGTTCCAGGGCACGTTTGGTAGTTCTGATGATCTGCATTCCCAAATCCATGTTGCTTTGAATACTAGGTTTCTGGGAACACATGCCCAGATCCAACAAAAAAATAAATTTACATGCCCAGACTTCTGTTGTAGTTATAAAATGTGCATGGAATAAAAAGTCTGAAAAAAACTGTATCAAAACTGCAAAAACTGACCTCATAGGCAGTGAAATTTGACTCACGCTCAAATTCAACACAAATCTATTCCCATCCAGAGTCCTGCTCAGCCTCCCAGAGGTGTAAATCAGTTGTTACTCCCTGGACCCTGACTGGGGCAACATGAGGATGAACAGGATGGTGGTCTGTAACATTTCCTTGAACCTTACAGTTCCTTCACCAATGCTGAGAGGAGCAGAGGTGCTGCAAGTACTTCACAGGAGGTTATAGCTTGGTCCAGGGTAACATGGCCATTTTCTTGAAGGTTGGCTGCTAACACAGGGCAGTGTTGGGACACAGAGAGAAAGGTCCTAACAAGCCCAAATGCTACAGCCACAGAAATGGGCCAGGGGAAAGAAGGAATTTTGACAAGTCATGCTCTTGCCTTTAGTCAAATACAGCTTTTTAGGGGGGCCTATGTGGCCTTACTATGGGAGGCTTGTCTCTATGTGTATTTTTTCTGACTGCCAGAGTTATTGCACAGTAAAACCTTAATTGTGGCTTAGTTTCAACCCAAACTGAAGACCTTGGCATACTTTTCATGTCCACCCAAACCAACAAATGAACTCAAGTTCACTTGAAATTTGGCTGGGAGCTTTGCCTTTCAGGATTTCCACCCCCCCCGCCCCCCGCCCCAGGGGGCACGTGTGTGGGGGGGTTTTTTATTTTGTTTTAAACATAGTCACTATACTACTCGAGGTGTCAGAGTCCCTAATTGCAATTGGCCTAAGTTGCTTCAAGTCACTCTACAAGCCTGAGCTGCTAAAGCAAACTCTTTCTGAACAACTTGGCTTGCAGCTACTCTCAGTATGCATTTGCAAAATCCCTAAAGCCACAATATTGTAAAAATCTAAAAATGTTAGCAAAGCTGCACTAACAAAGAAAAAAGTTTTCAAAAAGGGATGCATGATCCCAGGTGGATTCAATGTGATTTAAAGAAAGAAAAGAAAATAAATTATACTACTATTCTTCAAATGTAATAAAAAGAACCAGGATTGCTGCAAGACTCATATTTAACATCCAGGGTTCAGTATACGAGGCTCTGCAGCACTCCATAAGCACACAAGTGTCCCAGGATAGTCACCCCGACCTCATTGCATGTCTGTGCTCACCTGCAGGAGAGCATGAGTTCAGAGACTGCCACATTTACTTCCTTTCCTGCCTGTCAAATTGATGTGAGCCTCTTTCTGCTGCCTTTCAAGTGCCATCATCTGAGTGCCCTGAATCAATTTAAACCAGTAAACTGCATTATGTGTTTGGACCCAGACACACTCAGGTTTTGTTTTCTCCATTCTTTTAAGTCCATATGCTGTATTTAAGTAATAAGCTACACCAGGCAGTGGTGAATGAGAGATTACTGTACTCCTCAGGTGTCGTTATGCAGTATGAAGCTGGAGGCCAGAGTACTCTACCACCTGAGAAGTGCAGTAATCCTGTAGAAATGCACAGAGTAGGATATCTTCTTCTAAAATAGAATTTATAATCACAAATTCAAGAAGTAGAGAGCACTTGATATAATGTCACTGTCAGTTCGAAATGCTACTCTTAAAAACTTTTCACAGTATGAAAATAACTCCAAATGATTATGAGAGCTGGGTTATTGTATGAAGCTTGTCAGTGGAACTCAAACCACTTTATTAATATAAAATAAAGCAGTCACACAGTGTCCTATTAACAGAAAGATCATCTAACCATCCTGAAGCTGGAGAAAACAGTCTGGGGGGGTGGGTGGGGTGGGGGGCGGGGATGGAGTGGGAAATAACAAAGACTCTCCATACCTCTAGTATAAGTCAATGACTGCCAGAAATAGATATTTAGGCTCCTTTCCTTCTCATCTACTCATCACAGTCCTATAACAACAATGGATATGCAAAACCATCATCAGTTTTCGTCCAGGATCGTTTGGCTTGACATCAAAGGTGACAGAGTGCATGCTGCTTTCAGAGAAGCCCTGGCCTCTCAGCATGCAACTCAGGCCTATTAGCAGGCAGGTGCTTGCAGCAGCTTTGATGGTCTTCTGTGCCATATGAAGCAAATTAAACAAAACAGTTCTTTCCATTTTGTCTTTAAATTCTAAAGATGCCCCCTTGTGCAACTTATTTTATTAATGGAATGGCAGTCGAATTAATAAACATTTATTTTGCAGTGTTGGCTAAGACTTGCTGAACCAGGATGCACTGTCTTAAACATACTATGTACACTTGAATATCTTTCATTATCCCAAGTACCTTCTAATCAACAGAATTCAGAGAAAGAATAACTAACTTAACTCAACTGATTGTCTAAATGATTGTTTTTGTAGCTATTACTACCAGCAGCCCAATTCCAGTGCAAGAACCTTCTGTAGTTGTGTTGAAAGTGCAGCCCCAGCCTATAGGTGTCCAAGTGGATACAGTTGTGAGAACAGGGCCTTTGGTCTACCTGATTTAGAGATGTGTCCAAATGATGCTGTTGCTTATTTTGGCAGCTCAGGGCAAAGTGAGTCTGTTTAATTTAATGGAGTCCCTTGACATTCCTGCTACATAACAGAAAGAGGAATTTACCGCAGCAAACAATTTTCAACGTTGAGAGGCATGCTTTATCATTTTAACATTATTTCTTTTAACAGTTTTCTTGTCCTTAGTCAAAGACAAAGATCCTGAATCTCTTCACATGCTAAGCTACCACTCTGTTTTCCAGCTCAGTTGTGGCTCCTGCCAATATGTATAGGTTGAACAGATGCTAATTTTCCTAAATCCAAATTAGTACAGACAGTAATACAAGCACCTTGTCCTCATCCCCCTTTTCCCCCAAGATTACTACTAAAGAGTAAATTGCTTGGCTACTGATTGTACCACGTGCTCTAATTACTTGTTTAAATGATGGCAAACACATTAAACAAGTATTAAACAGCATTTAAATCAGTGCTCTTTGAAGAGGGAAAGACAAGCATTGGAGGTATTTATTAATCACTAAATTAGTCCTAAAATTAGCATGACTTTTGAGAATTTTAATTTTGCAGAAATGTCATCCTGGGTTAAAATGAAACCTCAGAACAGCTTTTAGAGCACTGAGCTCTAAAGAGGTCAGTTTACTTCCTCTACAGCCCAGGGGATTTATAAAGGAAAAGCTAATGTGAGAAGCATTGCCTATAATGAACCAAAACCCCCACAGATCTTCCTGCCCCTTGGACTTACACATAAGTACACATACAAGTATCCAATGTAGACTGTTATGCTTCTTTTTCAGATGCCATGGTGAAAACATACGGGTGCCACCCAATGTGACTACATCAAACATATTGATGGGACAAGATTAAAGCCTTGTCCCAAATAGCCAAGAAAGCACAGTCGGACAATGTGCACGTGCATGGGCAGGTGAGCTCACCCGCAGGAGCACAGCTGGAGTTGCCAAAAGCCTGGGCCCACGTTTTTCGTGAGACAGTTTCCACAGAGGAGACAGAAGTAGCTTTTTTATCATATCCTACTAACAGAGATAACAATCTGTGAATCACTCCTGAGAATGTACTGGTAGGAATACCAGCAAGCTGAAATACTTTCCATTTGTACACTGTCCCACAGATCGCCATCGTTTCTGTCACTTCTGTGCCCTAAGACACAGGGAGAAAGTCTGCTCCTCATGACCACAAGACAAAGGTTGGTGCTAATGGGGTTTATGCCACCCACATTCCCATGCAGAGTGATGAGCTTGGCCCAAAAGATTTTAGCTTTAATTTAATGCTAACTCCAAATCAAAGAATGAATTATTTGTAACATCTTGAGATCCATCACCTTTGCTTTAAATAATGTATAATTCAGGGAAATACAACATAAACAGTAATACACACTTCTAATCTCCTTATCAATTCCTGACACAGCAAAGCACACATACAATGAGCTGCTACAAACGTCACAGCACGTGTGCTAATTACTAATCTGTCAGTCATTTGTCAATTTGCAGGCTTTATTTTCTTGTGGGAAGGAAATTTCTAGAATATCATGAAGCACACACTCCCTCCCATTGTTCTCAGCTGATAGAGGTAGATTTGGATGATTGCTTTTTTCCTGTTGCCTCTTAACATTGCAAATCAAACTGCAATCAGAATAATGAGGTGCCAGTGGTTGAAACCATAGCTGATACTACATATTTTCAAAGGTTGTTCACACTAATCAACTAATAATGACATTGCTTCCTCCACTATGCTAAATAAAATTCCCCTGGTTGTGCAACACAATTACTACTAATAACCATAGAAACCTTAGTGTGTTTAAGGAAACTCTCTCTGAGATTATCTGGAGACTTATTTTAGAATGAACTGGGAAGACAGATCTACCAGCTGGAGAATATTCTTTAGTAATTAAGCAGACATTGTTCCTGTGGGTACATGGTATTTTTCAGTATCATTAAGTATTTTTCTTCTAATGATGCATCTGAATTAAAATGGTAGTTTTATGCTGATGAAGAATATCTTAAATATTTAAACATTCTAATAATTGCATTACATTAATAGCAATTCTTTAGTCTCGGAAAGAAAATAATAGGAAATGATACTCAATAAACAATTTGATTAAAAAATTTACTGTTAAAGGAGGGATGATAAATACATATTTATTTTATGACAAAAATACATTGACTCCTCAAGAGAGAGATACCTCCTGACTTTTAATAGTTTTTAAAAAACTATGCTGGGACAAATGCTGAAAATACTTTGTGCTCTCTAAGTCAGGAACTAAGTAACTTTGAAGGCTTTAGAAATTCCTTGCTTTTTGAGACAAATTTCATCCAGATGCAACAACATTTTTATACTGAGATGACAAGTGAGAAGACATAATTGTTAGGACACATATGCTGCATGACTTCTTTTTGAAAATATTAATCAGAAAGGGAAAAAAAGAAAGCAAGATGTGAAAGAACAAGTTGAAGTCTCAAGGTTAAATAAAGCCACCCTATATTAAAAATATAGGAAGGAAAGAAAATTCAGCTCTTAGTTACAGCCAAAAAAAAAGTATCCTGGTGATTTGACTGACAATTTTATTCCTGAGTTTAGAAATGCAGGATACATAGACACACAATTTTTTATCACTTTTTCAGATATATTTGAACCACTGTTATCACCAGATTTCTTTAAAAGACTGATATCCACAACAACAACAAAGAACAGAGCATATCTCAGTAGCACCCTTATTCGTTACGCTAAAACTGCATCATGCAGAAGGCCGATTTGAGTAGAGATGGATGAAATACTTCAAAAAAAATAAAAGCCATACCATACAATGGAGAAAACACTGACCCCCTCAATCCAATAATATTTGATGGGTCCCTTACAATATTGCACAGCATCATCATTGTACAAGTTGCCTTCCAAATTCAGTCCTGAACGCAATTTATTTTTTCCTCAAAATAAAATGAACAAAACCCATCTATTTTATTTAACTACATTTCTTTCCTGATATAGATTAGGGGGAAACTGAGATATTTCAGATTGCATTGTGTAGTAATCTGGGTGGCAGTGGAGAAAAACTCAAACACCTGATTAAGCCTATTCCTTTTTAGCAAAAAAATTAAAATCGTGCTTAGCTTGAAGTACGTTGCTGAATACAGTGTTTTGCTGAATCAGAGCTTTCACAAATGCAAACTTTTTAACAGCACCAACTGCAAGCCCCCAGCCTCTTGCAGGCTTATCTGAACTGAAACTGAACTGAAAGCCTTCCAAGTTTTGCCCGTTACTATTTCCTAATGCTTTGTGAGTTGTGCCAGTGACTCCTGGGATCCAGATTTGGAATGCATTTTGAATATTTTAAATAAAAAAATTTCCCCTTAAAGAAAACAGATGTATGCACACATTCACTTGAGTTCTTCATAATTTGAAACAGTATAATTTTAAACCAATTTTATTAGATACAGATGACCAAGTTAGTTTTTATCCTAGCAAACGGCTGTTTCTATTATTCTTATCCATTGCTTCAAGAAATCTTCTTACATAGCATTTGTTTTCTTGAAGTGAGTAATTACTCTTACTCTGCCATCTTGAGACAGACCCAGAAAACAGGCCCATTGCTGCATTTAAATGAAGCTTTTAAATATGAGGCATGCACTGTAAACAATAGACTCCTGGCTGCTGGCACTCATTTATGTGTTTTCTTTCAGATATGACTACAGGTATCTAATTCCTGTTACCTAATTATCCTCAATATTTCATGGAGTTGCCTCCCTTTCTTTTTCTTACTCGTGTTGCCACCATTGTTGAAATAGGGATGAATAAGGTCTCTGTGAAATGCAGGATGGCTTGAGGTGCTTTGTGCAGCATCAAAATAGGCCATTTTAATTGTAATTTATTTCCACATCTGGAAGACTGCTTGGAAGCACTTTCAGATGCTGATATATTCTCCTTGCATTATCAGGAATCAAGTAAAACTTTGGACCAGAATCAATGATCATCACCAATGCACAGATGAATGCCTATAGCAAACTAAGCCTTCGAATTATCAGCTTGCAGAACAGTTCTTCTTCCTCATTTCCTTTGATGTCTGTCTGCAGCTAACATCTGTTTCCACTATGTCACTTCTCCTTTGACTATTATTAAAACACAAGCTCACAGTGCCACTGGGGTGTACTTCTGCAGAGTGGCTGGCAAGGGAAGTCTGACAGGGTTACACACAGAAAAGGTAGTTTAAGCTGCATCTGCCTATTTACCCAGTTTGATACCTCTCACAGCTTCTGTTGATGAGGCTGGTGAACTGAAATCATGAGAAGCACAAGCACTTTTGTAGAAAGCTTTGAGAACAGCATCATTTCACAGAAAGAAAAAAATTATCCCCCAAAAAATAATCCCCTAAAATGTTCATAGAACTCTTTCAACATGGAATTAAGAGTTTGGGTATTTAGAATGCTGATTTCCAAGGATGTCAACAGTTTCTAAATTCTTGGAGACTTCTAAACCTGTGTCCCAGTGCAGTCTTAACCACATGTTGTCCATCTCTTGATATCTAACCATTTTGATCTGTTTTCATTTCTTTTGTTAGCCACCTTCCCTAAAATGCCCTTCATGAGTAGCTGGCATCCTAAACACTGGGGAAACAGTCAACTATTTTGATTTCCAATAACCATCTAATGCAACTAAAGATTTATCACAACAGAGACAGGGTAACAAGAGCGGGGTTGTTTGTTTGGTTGGGGATTTTTCGGTTGGTTTATTTGTTTGTTTTAAAATCTCTCCCGATTAGTGAGGACTAACTCCCTCTATCAGCAGTATTTTGGGAACATGGCATCTCTAGTGATCCAAATCCAACTGAATATAGTCTCTCAAAGCAGAGGAGAAGACAAAGCTCCACACAGCAACCAGGAAGCATGTGCTTCTTTCAGACACGCTGCAAGTAATCCACCACTGACCTGTTGGAAGGGAATGTGCCTGGAGAGGAAATGGAGAGGAAAAGGAACTCTGCTCTTATGAGACATGTTCACAACTGCACAGCTGCCTGCTCCATTCCCGTCATGGCTAGGTGTGCACTGTGGCTTTCTAAATCCCTCTCTACTAGTTACAGAGGCATTTGGTATATCCATCTTTACAACATGCCTACACAACAGCAAATGTCTCAGAGGTACCCTTGACATGAAGAGAGCTGAGAAGACAGAAGAATGTCCGTACCATTTTTTCCCTACTCTTTTGCCCTTTTACTTAGATTGATTCAGTAAGTTGCCAGTGACATCAATAATGCAGCTTTATCAACTGTATCGACTGAATGACTCGTCCTCATTTTCTGGCTTCCAACATCATTGCAATGCTTGAAAAAAATGAATTCTAATGAGGTATCACAATGACAGGACATTAATGGCAGCCTACATAGAGAAAGTGAAGAACCATGACAAACAGCATGCCCAAAATTTTAGCATGAAAGAAGTGAACCAGGAGTTTTATTTTCATTCCTGAGAGAACATGTTAGTTGGAGAGCAGATGACAATGGTGAAGAAAGTGAAAATAAGCACGTCTGTATGTATGTGGCTGAGTTTTGAGATAATTTTGATGAAAGCACTGCACAGACATATATTTATATAACAAAACCTGCCAGAAACTAAAATATATGTAGAGCAAGGACAGAGACTAATTCTGGGTAGCAGTAGGAGAGTTAATAAAGCACAAACAAGGCATCTGAGTGGAAGAAGATGCTATTTCCACACAAGGAAATAAAGAGGATGAGAAGAATGGGAAGTGGAAATAGGGTGGCATTAAACAATCTATGTAATTAAAAATGCTAATAGCCTCTTAGAGGCTGTTTCCAAAACAAGCTATTTCCTTTAGACAATCAAAGCATCATCAAGTTAACTATGTGCAAAACCTGATCTCTCCTTATTGCAGACAACAGATTAGAATGCTTCTGCCTTGGGGGTGGGTGGTAGGGAAGAAAAAGGAGCTTGTTTTCCCTCTCCAATTCTGGTATAAGAGCAAATGGTGGTGAATTTATACTGTGACATACTAACAAATAAATATCTCCCCAGCATCTTCCTTATTCAGTTTGGCCCCATAACAATTTTAGATGAGACCTAACTTTAACTTGCATAAATGAATCTATGTCACTTATATATTGGGACCAGATTTTGACCTCTTCTATACCAATGCAAAATTGATGCTATGTGTCATGGACTCAAGGTCAACATATGCTTTTACACTTTTGCTACCAAGTGCCGACCCTGGTGGATCAGGTTTTGGGTTTTTTTTTTGCTTTTTTTTTTTTAAATCATCCCATTTTACAGGGATTTTTGTCTCTTTTCTCATGGTCCTGGGGAGATGTACAAGTGAATTTTAATTTAGAATAGTTTTGTAGATCCATGAGTCTCTATCAAGAATATGACACTGGGTAAATATACCAGCTGCAGCTCCAATAAAAATACATGGTAGAATGGATCTTTCTATTAGATTAGATATCAGTGAAAATGCAACATCAACAGCACTGTAACCTCAAGGACCTGTTCTAAATCAGATGATGTACTGAGAAGGTGGCAGTATCACCTCTAAATCATATTGCTTGACTTGAATGGATGGCGATGATGTCTAGAAGTAGAGACTGGAACTAGATGATTTTGAACTTTAGCATTATTGATTTATTTCAGTGATATCTCTTAGGATTATTCTATTCAGTGAAGTGCTATGCATGCAAGGAATAGAAAATTCAAAAATTTTTGTCTGCTAGAAAAATGCTGAACAAAATTGCATTGCATTTTTAAAGATTCACATTATACACAACACAGTAAGTTGTTGTGTTTTAATGGAAACAATAACTTTTTTGTTTTGTCATCTAGGAAAATTCAGGACTCTAGAAAAGTGGAGAAACATTTTGCATAACACTGACATGAAATAGTTTTCTTTCAAAATTAGTTTAATGGGAAACCTGGCTTTTGCTCTAGTTCAAAATTCAGCATGTTTGGAGACTTCAAGGGCCCTACTGCAATCTAGGAAATGTGTGCTTTTTTTATTCCAGTCATTTTTTCCTTAGACAATTACCATTCATTATAGAAACTATGATAAATTTAGGACACCCATTGCGCATAGAGAGCTAGTATACCAAGTACTGTACAAACACAGGCCATGAGCTAATCTCTTACCATGCATACTTTGCAGAATAATGACTCTGCGGTATTTGTTCTGACCTCTGATGACAATACTTTATCTGGCAAATTTGCATTCAGGGGCAAGTCTCTGTGTGGACTTGGGCAGTGGTGGTGTTATTATGAGAGAGATAAACAGAAGGCAGCCCTAGCTCTGTAGAACACAAACCAAAGAGAAAATAGGCAATGAGCTCACTATAATAGAGCCATAATAATAAGTTCACCAAATACAGGATAAAACTGCTAGTAAGACAGCTTCTAATCTTTATTTGGTCTTGTTGGCTCTGATTTAAATTAGGGGTAATTTCATGGATGTCAAAGGAGCTATTCAGGTATGAATCTGGTTTGAGAGCAGAATCTGGCTTACCATTCAAGCAAATTTAAGAGAGAGAAAGGGAAAATTGTCAATAGCTGTTCACAATGTTTTTTCAATTGAATTAATACTGTAATTCACCTTGCTGAAAATGAAGAGTCTCCTTACATTTTGATACTGAACTAAACCCCTGCTTACTACCAATAGTTATCTATGTTATTACAGAGAAACAAATGGCAGTTGACTCTTACAACTGAAAGAATTCTCTCACAAATGTATGAATGTAGATCTGGTCCCTGGTGCACACTCCCTGTTTGAGCAAGCTGAAAATCTCGTAGGTAAAGACTAGTCACATAAACAGGAGCTGAAGGACCAAAGTAATTCATAACTTCCATAATCAAAGTCTTTGCCATATTAGAGCTATACTCCTGTGACAGAATCTGCTTATATTTACAAGGTTCAGCCAAAGTCCTTTCCATTAGAAGCCTATTAAACAATGTTTAAGAAACATCTTTCATATCCCTTTTGCCTCCTTTAACCTATGTTGTGTAGTTTGTTTTCATTTTTGCCAATGCAAATCCAAACTCCACTAGCAGAATCTATGGAATAAACTGAGATTTGAAAGAGGAACTGCAAACATTCTTATGTGTCTGAATTTAAAGGCTCTCCTCTTCTGCTCCAAAGTTTAGGAAACAGGCTATATATGACTTTTATGTCTTCCTTGTCCTCTGTGGAACTTTGAAGATAGTTAAATCATCTTGACTGTTTTTATGGGAAAAGAGGCCTACAATACTTATTTTTCAGAGATACTGACTCCATGGTATTGACATTGTGAAAATATGCCAGGACATTGTATTCCATAGAATCTCAGCAGCACTCAGGACTGCAGATGGCTGGTGGATTTTTAAAGACTATATATAATGCTGTGCGGGCCATAATCCTGGCATCAATAAGCTTTGTGAGGATATCTTATTAAAGATCAGTCACAGCTCTCAAAGGTGGAATTTCACTTCTCATGCCTAGAAGTGGCTTGCCTTAGCATCTTTTCCTCCTTTGCTACATGTTTATTAATATTGACATCCTGTTAAGACAAAGAGACTTCATTTACTCTGCATGAAAAGATCAGGACGTAGTGCAGGGCTTTCAGAAATGGCGTTCACTGACGTAACTGGGCTGAAGTTCCCCTGTTAAGCCACAGTGACCACTTAGAGAAAGAACAGAGGCATGTTAAGAGGCAAAAGCAGCTTACTCTAGGTAAATAAAATTGTAGACACAATGAAGAGACTGAAAATGGAAACTCAAAGGATTTAACTAGATATTCCACATATATACTGTGCTCTGATTTTAGAAAGCTATAGAATGAATCTTGTATTGAAATCCTAACCCTATTGAAATCAACAGTGAAACTTGGCCAATGTGAGCAAAGCTGGTGAAAGAGTCATCATAAATAGATAACACTGCTGACTATCATGTTCCAACATGGAATATGATCTAGTTTCCCCTTGATTCAATGGCAAAAATAAGTTAATAGGATTAAAATCAAGGTCATAAGAGCCCAGAGAAAAATAAAAATAATAGTATATATGTTCAGTCTTGCAAAAATCCAGAAGAAATCCCTTCATGTTTTGTTTTGGTTTTAATATCAATTCTCCTTAAAGTTTTCATCGTGGTTGTGAATAAAAAAGCCTACATTTCTCGGTGACAGCAGGAACTTTTTGAAGAAAAATTGTAATCATTACTGCTTATACAGCATTGTTTTTATATATAAACATTGTGCTGCTTCTCCTTGGACAGGTCAGTCCTACAAATACTTACTCACTCTTACTTCAAGCAGATTCCCCCCCAAATCCAATTGCATAAAGAATTGCAAGAATTGATGAGAGCCTTTAGAAATGAATTAAAGTTTTGACAGAGAAGCCGTTGGCTTAGGGCTTAATCCTGCAAGGTTCAGAGCACTCTGGCCTCAAACCAGCAAAGCATTCAAGCATGTGACTGCTTAAACGTGATGGGACTACTCACATGCTTAAAGATAAGCATGAGTTTAAGTGCCTTGCTGTATTAAGGCCAGACTACTCAGCCAGAATCAAGTCTTTAGCCCCTTTTGCCATTGCAGTGCTATTTGCTATTTACGTTTTGTGTTCAAGTCCCGCAATCCAAGGTTAATTTCCTCAGATTCGGGCTTTCTGTGAAGTACTTTTAGCTAATATTCCAATATATGCCCAAGGCTCCATAAATCAAGAGTCAAATGCAATCTAAATAAAATGGTGAAAATCCTGGAAGCTGTGTATCCCATCTGGATTCCCAGCTTTAACTCTACTTCCCACTTTCTCAGAGTATGTAGTATCTTCTCTGGCCTGTTATTCTTTCCTCTCTGGAGCTCACTCAAAGTCTTGATATTCATAACCAAAGAATTTCTTATCCAAGTTAGCATGATAGTTGTAGTTACAGCATTTCCATGATTTCTATGATTTTCCAGACCTTTCAGACAAATCAACTTAGCCATTTGCTAAAGTATGCTGCTTGCCTGACCAGGGGAAAAACCAGGAAGAGTTAAACTGGAGGGATTCACGATACTCCATGCCTTTTTACATTCCTTGGAGATTAAACCACTTCTAACTGACATAAGCTACAAACAAGCTATCTTATTATTTAAAAGATCATGTTCAGATTTCTAGTATATTTATATTTATATAAATATAAATACCCTATATATTTAGTTTTTACAGGTTTATAGTAACTTTATCTATATGAAGTCCTTTATGTGATTTAAGAGTGATTTTCCCATGTGAAAATAAGTATAAATAATACTATAAATGTATGTCAAATGAGTCAATATGATGTCACTGATGTGTACTATACCATTCTGTTGTGTTACAGAATGCCATGATGTCCTTTTCATAAGTGACAAGATAGTGGTGGTCTTGTTGAGAGGAAAAGGAAGAAATATTATTTTAGCTAAAATGATACTTTGAGAAAATACAGATACTTTCACAATCTAAAACCACATTAAACAAGCAAAGATACTGAAGAGTAACTTACATGTAATTAAAATTTTTTCATTGAACTTTTGTACTGAACAAACTTATATATCTTTTTCCCAGAAGAGAAAACCTAAAAATATCTGTGATAATACACAAACAATAAGTCAAGCCCCAAGACACATCAGATAAAAATCCTCTGTCCCCATTTTAACACATCTCTCCAAGTTCCTGTTATTTTCCATTGAGAGATGCATGAATTATGGGAACCAGAATGTCTTTCTACAAGATACAAATTTGATTATTATTAAGTGTTGTTTTGCTCGAGTTATGGAGTACTCACTTGTGTTTTGATCTATGCCTTAGTTAAAATTCGGAGATAGCTAAATTAAAAACAAACCCAACATTTTGCAGTTGTCAGCTAATACATGTAAGATGGTTTTGCTGCAAAATACTTTGTATATATTGCTTGGAAATATTTTCTAAAAGTTGCTAAGGATCAGATTTTCCACCACGATGTTGAGATCCTTTGTAAAGAGACTCAAAAAGGAAAACTCAGTTCTCAGATGCAATTTTTCTAACATGTTTTAGGCTACTCTTCCCCTAGCTCAACCACAGTGGCATTACTGAAGTAAATGGAATCATGTTCCCCTTAAGCTGCTGCTCACTTCCCAAGAATAGCTGCAAAGTTACCTCTTTCTATCTGCCACAAAGCCTCCTTTATGCAGAACTACAAAGATGTACAAATATGCTGTAAGCAACCTCACAGATACTGCATGGTAACTACCACATGGTTTGAAATAATATTTTTTGCAAGAGTTTGTTGTCATGGAGCAACATCAGACAATGTTGTCTTTACTGACACAACAGAATCAAATATGACAAACAAGAAAAGTGAAGACTTCAGTTCTGAAGGACTTTTATGCTGGAATGTATCATGTGAGACTGAAGAGGGAAATGTGTTCTGAATGTTACAGGAGAGTTAAAACAAAATCTACTTCTAGACCAAAATTACCAATATATTTGCAGTCATAGGTTACCATTAAATATTTATATTTTTACATTTGCATTTATTCAGTTACAGTAGTAACTAAACTATTTGGAAAAAAATACAAATGTTACAGTAAAGTTATTTTCTGTAGCTGCTGAAAGAACTGCAAAGATCTTACAAAGACTACTGGAAGATAAGGATAAATCTGAGTTTGCCAGGGAGATTTTAATAGAACTAGGAATAATTAAGATGTTTGGATTTTGACTTCTCTTTCTCCTCCCATTCTCTAATGTATGTAATCTCTAGATAGTGTTATACATACCTCTTAAAATGACAAATGTTTATGAGTGATCCAAATACTGCATGTTCCATGTAGAGACTAAGAGAAGTCCTTCAATCCCATATTATTATAATTTATTAGTAGTGTAAAATTATCTAGCCACTTCTAGCAGGGAACTAAGCTCTTGTGCTAGGTGATGTGTACATAATGTATGCACTAGCATTTTGAGGACCACTCAGAAGTCAGTGCCAGATTGTCTTAGGTAATTTATAAGTATGTATTAAAGAGTATACCCTCCCCAAAACAGCACACTTATCACACAGATGGGTAGAAAGAGTAAGGACACTGTACTAGAAATAATTTGCTTTGTTAGGATAAAGTGATTCTAACTTGACAACAGGAAATAGCATTTACAACTATACTTCACAGCTTCCAAACACCAGTCAAGCACATGATGGTCACAGTTCATAAATCCTCTTTAACTTATGTTGCATTTCTTCAGCAACACAGACACTCAAGGAGAAGGATTTGTTTTTTGGGTGGTGGGTGGGGTTTGTTTTGCTTTGATTTTGGGGTTTTTTTGTTGGTGGTGGCGGGGTTTTTTGTCAGACTTTTAAAATACTTTTAGCCACAAACAAAATCCGAGAAAATTTAAACAGATGTCAAAATAAATTTCCACTTAAATTCTCTTCTGAAGCATGATTTGCATATAGCTTAATTCGAAAAGCAGCTGGGTTCCTGAAGTTTTATTTTTAAAGAAAAAAACAAAATATAGATAACATAGAAGTGGAAAAGCAGCCATATTCAAATAGATTGTTTGTGTTCTGTTCCAGTGCAAGAGTAGAGAAGAGGGCACGGAGCCTTGGTATCTTAGCAATTCAACCCAAGCAAACACTTGGAAAAGGCAAGTATAATTGAACCCCATTAAGCTTCATCAATGCAAAAAAAAAAAAAAAAAAAAAAAAAAAAAAGAGACAGTCCATTTCGGGAGACTGTGAATAGCAAGTATCCCAGCAACTATAGCATATGTTATAGGAAAACCAGGTAGTGATTGTTAAGAGATACAGCTGTAGGAGGAAACAAGAAATTACTAGGAGGACAAAAGCTTATTCATTTACTTGATATTGTAACTACATCCAATTTCAGTGTAGTAGGAAGTAAAGGATTAGACCTTAAATCATCAGAATTTTTTTAATAACCATGCTGAACCAAATAAGTCAGGCTTTGCTGTAAGGTTATAAATGAGGGTGCTTTCTCAGTCTATATTTTCTGCTGCTAGGAGAGGCGCTGGGAGAAATACAAAGAACACTTTACCTCTCTTCTCTTAGGACTATGTGATGCCCAGAGATGACAAAGATATGAACAGTTCCTTCCCTCTGACACTGTAGCCTTTTAGAATGAACATCCCTGAAAAATACTGGTGTTGCAGAGAGTATTTCAGCTTCATTACATATGAGCCATAGAAGAAAGAGATGCAGATTGCTCTGTATTACTGAAGTTAAGAGAGGGTTTTCCATATTGACAGCTAGTCTGATCATTTATCACAAGGACAGAGTTTGTTCCAGGATGCTGGAGAGTGCTTTGTGACTACAGCAAGCAGGGACTCTGGTAGTTTAGGAGTCTTCTGCAATATTACTTAACGATGATAGGAAATTGGACTTAAAAAGATTGAACCTTCCAACCTTATGTCTAGAAAGACTGTGCTTCTCTTTTTCTGTTGTGCTGCCAAACATGAAACTTAGCAAGTAACAAAGATGCAGTGATTTGGCCGTTATGGATGAATACTGGCTGTTCTCTTCTACAATGAGAAGGAAAAGTAGGTGAAGGATCTATTAGTCTGATCAATGGGGTTATCCAGGCTGTGCGTGGACTGTTAGGTGTTTCATAAATTCCCAAGCACCCTGGGGATACAAATGCAAGAACCAAATCTAATTTTAATGTAAATATTCATAAGCACAGTCAAATAATATCTGCATGCCAGTATGATATTTATTGGTATCAGTATTTCTCTGCATGGAAAAGAGTCTTCCATGTGTTGGCTAAATTCACAAGCAGTAGAAACAAAACATCAAGGCATCCTTCCTCCTCAGGAAGCAACAGGAATTTTTGCTCGTAACAGACTGATTTCTTCATGTACCACATCTCCATATGGGAAGCATACCACAGTATATTAGAAATATGGGTGCTGACCTTTGTACGTGCTTAGGACTTGTGAGCCATATTTAGGACACAAAGCACATTTGGTTCATTACCTCAGTGCAACAGACTAGATTTCCTACAAAACACAAGGATTATCCATGCTCATCAGCAAGCTTTCAGACAGCTTCACACTTTTACCCAGGAATAGTGGTACCCTGTTGCAGGCCAGTTAGCATGCAGATTGCATGTAATTAATTTTAGCTTCAGTTTCTGTAATTGAGATGTAGCACAGCGTGTTATTGTATGGTGAAATAAAATGATTGCAGACACATTTTATCAGGTAATAATGGAACAAAAACTCATACTAGTGATTTAGGGAAGGTAAACACCTAACCAATTCTATACATATGTAATATTTCTTCATTTCTGTTTACTTAAAAGATAAAAGTAAGTGTTATTTTTCTAAAAGAAAGAAGAAATTAGCTCACTGAGGGCTTAATTATCCTTTCTTCTCCAATGGGAATCAATCCTATTGGCAGCTTGCAGGCCTGTTCTCTTGACAAATCAAGTTGTTGGCTGAGGCGTGAAGTGTTAGATTATGATCGACTCAGCGTGACATTGTGATTCATGGCTACTATATTACAGAGGGGAAAAAGGGGATTTATGCTTCATATCCTCTTTGAATTCATAGTGAAACAAGTGAATCATTCTGTTCAACCTCAGGAGTTCATGTTCTACACCTAGGGGCTGAACAATATTACAGGCTTGAACATTTTAAGGAGCAAGTGGGATAAAATACCACTGTGAAATATTCTCTCTTTCTCTTCATGCTATAAGTTTAAAGAATCACCTGGAGTAAAGACTTTATGAGTGCATTTCATTAAAAGAAGAAGGAATAAGAAGGATGGTAAGGACAGACATGAAAGGTGACATTGATCAACTGTAAAAAGACACTTCCAGATAGATAAACTTAACTAAAGGAATAATTATGCATGGTCTCTCTGGAAGGCCTAAATGATCTACAGCATTTTGCTTTCCCCCCTGAAGTAGCCCCTATTAATAGTACAATTTAGTTGCACCACCATGTTTAAGCAAAAGTATAACATTAAATGTGTTTGTCTTATTTCCTATATTCCCAGATCAACACCTGGAAATAACCACAGGCACAACTGGGGTTGTGTAGCTGCTGTAATGAAGAAGGGCATCAGCACAATTCTCCAGAGACACAGGACAAAACATGCATTTCACTGGACAGTATTAATAGGGTTTACAACTCCATCTATTCCTCCTGTAAGGGCTACCCACCCTTGCAATTCATGTGTGGTCATTTAACTAAGTGCAAAACCTGCAGTCAGAGCACCAAAAGCTGGAGGAAAATCTAGCCAATCCCCACAGTGCTCCATTTCAATTAAGTTCAAGATCTCCTGTTTTTTTAAAATGTAGAATTCACACTACTTTTCCCATAACATTAGGAAATGAAAGGCAAATTGAATTTCATCTTTGCAAACACAGCTTGACTGCAAAAGCAGAACCTAAGTCCATCTCTAAAATGTCAGCACTGGATTCCCATTTCAGCCTTATCTTTATAATGAGCAGAATCAAGGCATGGAAGGTGGCACAATGAAATTAAAGAAAACGCAGACACTTGCTCATTTTTGGAGAAAAACTATTTCCTCTTTTCTAATTAAGTAAAAGTGCCTTTTCAGTTTTTACTCAAACCAATGAATTCTCTCCACCTCTTGGTTATTGTTTTTGCAGAGAGGAACCAATCATCTGAAGGACTTGGAGAAAAGCCAGCAAAGATAAGGCTGAAAAAATGTCTTTCCAGTTTTGAGATAATGGTTTTCTTTTATATATTTATGATTTTCAAGAGACAGGGCTTGGGTTTTTTGTTTTGTTTTGTTTTGTGGTGGTTTTGTTTTTGTTTTTTTAAATCTGATACTGCTACATAGAAATAGCAAGGACAGGAACTTATTATTAACTATTATTTGTTCAGGGTACTAAGTGGTGAACATTTTGAACAAGTCTTTGTTAGATGATGTTCAGTATTTAATGAATTGTTAATGCAAATAGAGACCTCTTTGTGCTTTTGCTTGACTTTCTTGAGGTAAAAGTGGTGCCTTACTGTCCTTATACCATGCTTCAACCTGGATTGGTGTTTTATCAGTCGCTGTTCTCAAGAGGTATTCTTCTATCTGTAAGCAGCCAGGTAACTTCTGTTTCTAAGTTTACTATTGACATACAAGATAGAGGTTTCTACTCAAATTATGTCTTGCTACTGTGGCATTCCACTAAGATGATCTCTGACTCCTAACCTGACACACGGATACTAGTTAGTTATTTACCCATCCGTAAATATGGAATCATCTGCTCTTGTGAGAAGCAGATTTAATGATAAAGTGTCTTTCTATAACACACAATATAAGGTCACATAAACTCTAGCTGAAGAGGAAAACTACAGGCTGGTTTGTTAACAAACCACCATAAATTTGCCAAAGTCATTCAAGTATTGTTTTGATGATGTCTGAACTTCAAAAGCTATTTTGTAAAGTCATCAGCACCTTTATGGCACAACTGCTGCAAAATATAATTACTTGGAAAATTTGTCCAATGACAACATGTCAAAACTATGTCAGAAAACACATCAAGGGTAGGTCTTCAGCTGACATGTGTCAGCTTAGATAGTCCATCGATTTTAAAGGAGCTGTAGAGACTGCTATCAACTTAGAATCTTCATTTTCTATATCTAAGCTGTGGTGCTGAACATGTAAGAGGCTAATATACTGGCCTCTGGCTACCAGGTAAAGTGCAATGTGGAATTGTCTTCAGCAAGAATAAGATCTGAAAATTGCATAGATGTGCTAGTTGCCAAATGGGAGCATAAGAATAATATGTTTGTAACTAGTAAAGCTCTCTGCAGTAGTTAACCTAATACAGCAGCTGAGATCCTTTTCCTCTGTGCAGTTACAGATGCAGAAAATTTATTTACAGCTCAGATATCTCCTAAATTTCTGATACTGATTGCAAAGAGAAAATGACATTTTGACTAACTTACTGCACAAGATTTATGTAATCTGAAGATTAATGTCTGATTCTAAAGATCTTCAGAAGAAAGGTGCTTGAATGCCTACTGATCGCATTATCTACCTCCGAGTTAAAAACCAGAATTAAAAATGCAAACCCAAGGTGTTCACCTCTATTTACACTGCACTTCTGGATGTGCTTGTATCTCACTGCTGCCACTTCAGAATTGGAATCTCTCTAAACTTTCAGCTGGCTGCACCAACAGATAGGTTGTTTATATCAGTCCTCTGGCATAATGAAGAGTATCTTCAGCTCTGCAAAATATCAGGTCAACTTGATTAACGGGTGCAGTCACTGTTGCATTATTTTTAGACCATTTTCCAAAAGTTAAAATGTGCAATCTTAATATTGCTTTTTTTTTTCCCCCCTAATAAGTATATTATTAAGTAAAAGTATTAATTCACTATAGGAGTCACTGACCTCAAGATGGAGAGCTGTCTTGTGGAGTTCCATATACTATGTACCAAGAGATTATCCCTATCCCACAGAACCTAAACCACATAAAACAGAAAAGCCAACAAAGAAAGACATTTAGTCCTGTTTACAGATATGAAACCAGGGCAAACAGAAATCAGACACTTCCAAAGGTCACAGCATTTTTTGCAGGAGAGGTAAGAATTGAATCAACAACTTCTAGGGGCACATCTGTACTGTGTAACTCAGCGCAGAGCACAGGCGCTTACATTACTTTTTACTGAGCTGACTTTAACAGAGGAAGAGTCTTATCAGTGTAATACTTCACCCAAGCTACTAAGCCCAACTAGAGGGAAAGATATTCAGACTCTATGATGGTTATACAAATTAGGGCACATGAATAGCTCTTTCCAAATTAAACTTCAGTTTACTGTTCAGCTGTATGAAATACAGTGTGAGAATCACGTCCTAAACCTTATCCTAGTTTCTGAAAATAAATAAATAAATAAGGGAACCAAATAGTAATATTAGGTTGTTAAAATTGGCATGGATCTTCTAAGCTGGGACCAAACAATGCAACTTTAATAGAACATATGCATTGGAAATACATACATTAAATCATCCATCTTAGATACCAGAGCATTTGAAGGAGTTGTAAACATTGTTTATAAGCCTTTTTAAGAGTTAAAACGTAACCCTCTAAGATGCATTTTTAAAAAATTTGTTGCTAGTCACAGTTCACATTTCTTTCTTTACATATATAAGTATATAGATTTATATATTTTTATGTGTACATTCATGCATTGGATTAACTTATTCACATGTGTTTCACACCAGGCACAGAAGGTTTGTAGTTGTCCATCTTTAAAACTTAAAAGGATGCTATTATTACAAAGCTTATTTCTTTAAAAAGTTTGGTTCTTTAAAAATCAAAAAATAAAGCATTGCCAGCTATGAAGGTATCTACCAAAGAAGCCGGTATAGTTATTTTACACAGGCAGATAACAGTTCTCCTCAACTGTGTTCTTTATACTTCTGTGTTTGCTTTGTCCAGTTATAATACCAATGAAATTTTATTTTCATGGAAAGTCACTAAAAATAGTTGAAAGTTTCATGTAAAATTGTTCATGGAAACCACATGCTCAACTGAAGCAAGCCAGAGGTTGTGATGGAATAATTTTCAAATTTCTGCAATCCAGGAAGAATATTAATTGCTGGCTCATGAGATATGAATCCTACAGGGCTCTGCTTTGGGCACTAACCAGTTCACTTTGCTCAGCTTACTTACTCATTCCTTGAGATGATGGGAGTTTTAGCAACTCCCTTAAGTTCTAAGACCGAGTTCAACACTTGTTTCACATAGGAGTGTGGGGTACAGTAAAACATTGCTAGGAGAAAATCCACTGCTGGAACTGGCAAGCTATACAGATCTACAGCTCTGATCCCAATCACAAGAGTACAACATAACATGCAAATAAATCATTAGAAGTTGTCATTAATTTCTCTATTTTGTCTTTTGCAACACTAAATACATAAGGAATTTTTGATAAATTTTCCAATTATATTTGTTCAGAAACATTGGCAAAACAATCTGTGCTATTAATGAGATGTTTAGTGCAAATTAATCATTAAACTGGACAGTCTATGCCCTGAAAAGAAATTAGCTTTGCAGTGTTTTTATTAGCATAGTCAGTCTTTGGAAATTATAGTGTTTCTTGAAAGATCTTCCTAAGTACTTTAATTTAACTTGTTATAAGTGTGATAAATAATTTGTTACAAAGGGATTAATCCACAAAGCATTCAACTGGACTGTAGTCTGTCAACCTGTCCATGCATATCTGAAGATGAATATATGGAGTAGGAATCTCTAACTTCATACATGGGGATAGCAAACAAGGCAAGGTTCAGTTGGACTCTGGTGTGTCCTACGACACTGAGGAAGGAAGCGGGAGTGACACTGGAGATAGCCATCATATTATAAGTTAAAGGAACTCTAAGGTCACTGAAGCCTACTGGAAATTAGTTTTTCATAAAGAGCTCCCTAAGTTACCTAGGGAGTTTCCTAGTTTTCTTTCCTACATTCAGCATAACATGGGTGGGGTAGAGAATTTGCAGGGTTTTTTTAACCTCAGTTAAATAAGCTGCAATAAAGAAACCAAATGCAGCAATTAATGCATCTGAAGAGTGGCAATTGTGAACACGTTCTGCATAGAGAGTTTGCTCATATATAGGTTCTATTGCACAGTAGCATGCATATGAAGGTTAATGTTTTATTAAGCAGCACAAACACATAATATTGCTGCTTCCAGTACAGCACATATGGCAACGTCTCCTAGCAGAAAGAGCAGTTCTTGCTTAACAGAAATATAGTTAATCTAAATACATAAACTGCAAGTGAATTATGAAATCAGAAGCAGCCATCAGATCCTCTTAGCATCACTGCATTGTCTGGAGCTAATTGCTACATCCCCAAATTACGTTTTTTCCCTGGACATTTGCCTAACCCTATTTTTTGTGACGACCATTTGTATCATTGTCTTATTTATAATGCAGCATAGCTATTCTCTGTGCACAGCCACACTTTACTCACATTCCTTTAGGATTTGACCCTTTTTTGGCTTTAGTTCATGCCTCTTGTATTTGACACAAGTTCAAATTATCTTGTGGTGTCTATCCTCTTGAATCTCTTTGGAATTTTATATACCCCAAAAAGGGCACCACTTTTTCTCTGTACTCAATGTATTTTAGCCTTAAAGTTTGAGAGGTTGGTTATGGGTGTTTTTTAAAGATAAAAAAAAGGGTGTTTTTCTACAAAAATAAAAAAAAGTCCCTAATGTTTAGTAACATTATAGCTGCTATCTACTTTATGTATTTGATAGCCTTCAGCAAACTGACCTATAATTACTGCCTTTCACACGTCCTCGTAAGTTGCTTGCAGTGTGATATCAGTCTATTACTTGGCAAATACAGATATAATGAAATTACACGAGTTCCTTAAAAAAAAAAAAGTTGATCTTTGATTCTGTTTTAACAGCTATTGTCTTCAATGTGGCAGGGACTGTTTATACTGGCCTCGTATTTAAGGCAACGTCCTAATAGAGATGGTTGAGTTCAGTTGAGATAAAATCCTTCAGGAAGCTAAAATCACCTTATCTCATCATTCAGCTTGAGCACTACAGGACAGATACTCCCCCAGCAGCATGTATAACAGACCTTTGGGTACACTTGTAATGGGCCTCTCACTGCTGTATCTCATAAGCTGTTTTTTTTTCCCTTCTATATTTTAATAACCATGTGTATATACTAAACATATGCTGCCTTATAGTATCTTTTTACTGGAACTCCCTCTAAGTTTTGGCTTTTGTTTTATCTAGTTTGGAGAAAAGGAGGCTGAAGGGCAACCTCACTACTCTCTGCAGCTTCCTGAAGAGATGAAAGGGAGAGAGAGGTGTTGACCTCTCCTCCCTGGTATCCAGTGACAGGATGCGTAGGAATGGTTCAAAGCTGCACCAAGGGAGGATCAGACTAGAATCTGGAAAATATTTCTTTACTGAGAAGGTGGTGAAGCACTGGAACAGGCTTCCTAGAGATGTGGTAGATGTCACATACCAGTGTTCAAGAGGCATTTGGGCACTGCCCTTAACAATGTGCTTTAACTTTTGGTCAGCCTTGAAGTGGTCAGGCAGTTGGACCAGATGATCACTGTAGGTCCCTTCCAGCTGAACTATTCTAAATATGATCCTGTACTAACACCTTTTTAGGAGCCAGACTATGAAAAGGCCTCTAAATCTTTCTTTTACAGATATATCTCTCTGCAGATACAATATCTAGTATTTAGATGTCTACATCCACACATTTATACACTGATTTTACAATAAGGGGCTAAGATTTTTTTAAAGTGACTGTTCATTTTACAAAGAAATAACTCTACATTGTCAGAATTGTATCATACTATAAACTCCAATGCTATACTACAAAATACATGTTAATTAAAATCCAGTGAGTCTTTAATAGGAATTTGTGTCTGAAGACAAGCAATAATGAAGATAGGGTAGCAATCTTTATAATGAAATAATGATGTATGTGGGAGAGGGTAAACAATATAGATCTTTTATTTAGTCAGCATATTGTGTATATTTTATTATAGAAGCATTTTGGCCTAAACTGTATCTCTTCAAGATAGTAGAAGTTCTTACAGGGCTTTGCTGACTTTGTTAACTCTGATTTGCATAGTTACAAGACACAGAAAGGTTTTCATTGTGTGACGCAATGGGTAACTTCAGCTTCTTCACCACATGGCAGTAATTACCACTTTGTAAACATTTTCTTTGAGTCTAGGTCCACAAAATTTTGTTGTTTTTTTTTTCTCCAAGAATAATAGCTCAGGGAATGACTTGGAGTCTCATCTTCAAGAGTTGTGTGTGACAAAGAGAGGAAAGAGTCATCCTATAAACTTTTCCTAATATGAAAAGCCTAAGACATCCTCCTATAAAACCTGTGAAAGTCACGTTAGTACTTTAGTACTGGCTAGCGTTAGTACCCCTCCTTCCTACCTCTCAGCACAGCAAACCTGCTAGGACTGCACCAGACTCTTGCCCTCTAGTGACTCCCAGACAGGGCAAGGGATTTCAGAGCCATTAATACAGACATGTGGAAAACAATAAACCAGAGCTCAAAATGATGTTGATTTATCTTTTCCAGCTCCCCTGTCTTGCCCTTTCCAAATGTCGTAAGCAAAACAGGAGTCAGAAAGTAATAATTAGCAGATCTTTAGATTTCAATTTTATTGCCTTCAGTCTCCATCATTGGTGTTATTTAAGCTGTAGCAGAGTTTCCCAAGTGACTGTCTTTATCCATATTACACTGTCAGTATTGTCAGAATTGTCAACTGGTAGGTGCTATTGGATTGTAATTCTCAAGATCAGTATAAATATATTGGGAAAAACACCACAAGACTGGCTGACAACCACTCTTTGAAGGACTCATGGCTGTGTACAACAGAATATAGAGCAGCTCATAATAAGAACAAAGCCAGTTTTAAAATCCTCAGGGCTGAAAAGCCCAAAGCAATGGGGCTCTGATCTTCACCGGGGTCTCTGGACAGTGTTTTTATAATGATCATTAATCAATAATGATACTAATCCTAGCCAAAGGGAAAAGGAAAAGGGGCAGAAGAGAATCAGTTCTCTACTCAGAGTGAAGAAGTCTGATTGGGACCGTGCAACATGGGTAGTGTCTTCTGATTAGCATGAGGTCATATCACCTCTTTTCTCATCTGCCTTAATGAAAATATTACAATAGGATTTTACTGTGTTCTCTTTCTAGCAGAGAGAGCCTGTGATGGTATATGGGTTTCTCAGTGCGTGCTATATGCCAGTTCCTGAAGGAACAACGTTTTGCATTCTGCATTTGCTCAGGAAACGCTTCTCTGATCTCCTGTGTTGCAAAACCACTATTTGAGAGAACAGATTGCTGTGTCATCCACACTGCACAAATTGTTTGTAGCCATATTGGTCCTCACCATGAGCATATGTGAGCATTTTTCAAATGTCACAAAAACTTGCCATCTTAAGGATTAATATTAAACACCTTGTACCATATGGAGGCACATGAGAGAGTCTCCTTATAGATTTTAGCTAGGTACTGCATGATTTGCTAGAGAGGGTTTGTGTTGTAAGCATCTTTAGTGACTGCAGATAATAGATATTCGTGTGGTTAAAACAATATCTCTCTCCACAAACCTAGCTTAATTAGGTTTGCTGCAATTTTCTATGATAATTTAGTTCTGCCTCTGCCTTTTGGCTGGCAGATTGTCCCTGGAAACCTCTTACAGAAATTCCCATTGACTGCAATGATTCTCGGTTAGGGCAAAACTGATCACTGCTGTCTTCCCTGCTGTTGAACTCAATCATCAAGCCATATATAACTCTCTACAAATAAAAAAATACCAGTAGGGTCAGAATTTCTGAAGACTGGCAGTTTGACACCAAAACCATAATGATAATGTAACTAATTCTGCCAGGACTTGCATCAGAGCATAACAGATGAATGCCTCCCCATCCACTGAGTCACCTTGCCAACTTTTCTTTCAGTTAGTTCCTTCTTTATAAATCAGCAGTGAAAGATCACTTTTCAGCTAGAAGGTCTTCAGTCAAACAGCAATATACCATCCACAGCCATGAGACAAAAATATGAGGAAAATAGCAACACTGATGCTCTTTTTTCTTTCCTGCTCACCAGATACCAAACTTCTACTCTCTCCCTAAGCCCTGAGACTAAGTTTCTTATTATATTTCCATTTTAACAAATGCTCTTCAACCCTGCCTTTCCAACTTCAGAATGGTAACTTCTTTATAGAGGATGGTTGAAATATGTGTCTCCTCTATTTTTGCTTACATGTGTTCATGAAATTACATGATGTCTCCCCTCTGTTCTTCAGATCAGTCTCAAATTCAAATTTTATATAGAACCCTCTTATGCCTTAATCAGTACAGCTGAGTTTTGATTCAACCATCTTGATTTTCAGTCACAAGGACTGCTATTGCTGCACTACTCTTCCTTACATGTAATTCTTTCACATTTAATTGGAACTCCAGGGTGATTTAAGCTGGGTGAAATTTCTTTGTAAAACTATCTGGATGCTTATGTGCAATGTACAGCCCTACACTGTTTGTTTTGCTGCTATTCAGGTCTGGGTTCAATCTTGCTCAAGACTTTTGCCAATACACAGAGTGCAGAGCGTACAATAAAACAAATAAGCAGTAGGAATAGCATTCCCAGTGGATTTGTACCCTACATACTCCTGCTCTCTCACATCGCTCTTCCCTGGCAGTTCCCCATTGTGTTTTCTGTAGCATCCCCCCTAGCCAAAGGGCCGAGTGCTCTGTGGCTTATCTTGGCTGTGCAAGTGTCAGGCAGTCACTGCCTGGCTGCTGCCAAGCAGAACCTACAATGTCTGAAATCTGCCAGCTGCTTTTGGAGAAAATATCCATTTGGATCTCCCTCTTCTATTTTGCTACTGATTTTCAGGGCCTATATAAGAACTTAATGACCTTTGAGACTTTGACTCTTCCTTCAGAGTTGGTTAAAATTAACCAGCAAATTCAAAAGTTATCAGGGACAGATGGGCAGCATGCTCACGAAAGTCTCATTTCTATCCAGGCTACACAGTGCCTCAATTCAGATCTTGTTCTGAACCATTTATATACAGTCTTACTGTTTGGCTGCTGTGGCTCACGTTAACCTGTTTTCTGTGCATGTGTTTCATCAACATGCATTTACCTCAACTCTCTGAATACCACCATTCTGCTATAGTTTTCAGGAAATTATATAGCCCATATCATTAAAGCAGAGTTTTTTTGTCATAAAGCAAATATGTCACCTTTATTTTCAAGTGAATGCATATTTTTGGTTTCAAAGCAATGACTGAAGGAATTATCTTATGTAATCAGGTTTGCACTGCCTTATCTTGTATTTGAGGAAAAGATTGAAATGTGTCATGGATCAATAAATCCACTAAAATAGGGAGAGCCAAATACAACTTGGAGACCAGCAAATACCCAACAATAGTTTGGAAAACGGAGCTAGTTAAGAGTGATTTTAAATTACATTTGACCATCTTAAGTTAATAATAACAAAGAAGAGAAAAATGGTGTGCTAATTATTTTTTCACTCAGCCTACCTGAGTTCTATATAACATTCTGATAACAATTGCCAGGATTATGGACTAAATTGTACACATTTTCTTCATTTAAATGTTACTTGATGAATAGGAGTATTATGGGGATTATGCCTCTTAATGACAAAGCTAATCTATGTAATAGTTGATGGTGATCACTGCTTGTGTTATTCACAGTAAAAATGATTTTTTCTGTGTGCTCAACTTCAAAGGATTTCATTTAACTAAAAGAGAACAGAATATAAAGGAGGAGACAAGAGCATGAACTCTGGATCAAAAAGTAGGATAAACTTGGATTATTTCAATGCCTTGTACAATCCAGAGTTGTTAGAAAAACAAAGCATTTCATATACTAAATGACTGATTTGAGAGAAAAATGAAAATGCTCCTGTTTGACAATGTGCAGATGGACAAGTGCAAAGCTTTCAGTAATGATAGCTCATGGAAATAAAACAAAAATATCACAAATCCAGACGCCAAGTCAAGACTGCTGAATTGTCATTGTTAGGAGCCTATACTATTACAGGATTTATTTTTCATTTGAAGAAACACTGTTTTCTGTCCACAGCCAGATATGTTCAGAGGGACAGCATATTATGCAAAGTGCTATGATTCATATTGCCCCGTGCCCCAATCTCACTCTTTTGTGTGGATAATGTACCTGACAAATTATTCACCTTTAGCAGAGAAAAACAGTGCTGCATATTTGAACTGTTCAGAATCCCGGAAAGAAGTGTCCGAGGAACTCTGCCCAGCGAAAGTCTGTGCAGGGCGGTAAAACAATGCAGGTCTGCATATATACCTGTTTTCTCTGAGGACACCGACAGTTAAAGATACAGAAAATCTTAGCACAGGGAAAAGAAATACAATGGAAAATAAATTAAATAGTTAAGTACAGCTGTTTGCTTTTTGGCCAGTTTCTTTCCTGACTTAAGATAAATACTCCTTAGAGTCCTTTGACTTGCAAATTTTGAGACCTTGGAAGGAAGGAAGAGGAGGGGAGAGATAAAAACGAGTAAGCATAAACACGAAGTGGGACTTTATAAAACACTGCAGCTCTCAGTTTTAAAATGTCTAAAATGAAAATGTGTTGCAAGGACATAATAAAAATAAAGCTGATAATGTGCTCCCCTAGGAAGAAGGAGCACATGTTGCTCCCTGGTACCCAGAAGCCATTATTTCCACTGAGAATAAAAACAACTTACACAGTAAGATACATCCCCAGCTTCCAGAGCTGATTTAGAGATATCAGGAAACTTTCAAAATAGGCATGGTTTAGCATGAAATTAGTGCCTGGAAAATGCCTCTATTGAACAGCCCCCTGTTTTATCATTTACTTCTTTGCCCAGGAGGACTCATATCTGATCCCCCAGCCCTGCAGTGCCCCGTTCAGTCACGTTATTATCAAAGCACAGCAATCAATTGTGTCTCACTACAGGTGACACTCAATAAGCATCAGGAAACAAGTCATTGCTACACAGATATAAATACATGTTCCAGTTAACTGTCCTTATGTACAGTTACCTAACAACCTCAAAAAATTGAGCCCTACAGCCCAGGAAAATACTTCATCTGATATCAGAATTGTAAAATTTATATGAACTTGCTTATATGCAATAAAGTCCACAAAAACTGTAATTAAATTCAAGTGTGATGCACAAACATAAACATGCATACTCCAACATTAAGAAGATAGCACAGGACTGACCCATTAACTAAATGTTCCTCCTAAAACTTGAAATTGATTATCAGGTACTGTGACCAAGCTTTAAATTCAACATGATATCATTATTATTTGGCTGATCATTCTCCAGCAACATCATACCCCATTTTGTTTCTCCCATACCCACATTAATTAAAAAAACAATTATCTCAATTTTAGGGAGGAAAAGTAGTTTAGATTCAGAGCCCAGCTTTCCTGGAAATGGGGAAGGTGCACAAAATCACAAAGCCCAGCATTCCAGTCAACATGTAGGGATCACTACAAGAAGGACAAATAACTCCACATGAAATTGCAGACATGACCTGCTCCAGTAGGAAAGAATGTTGGACACAAACAAAAATCTGAAGAGCTCCTAGGATCCATCCACCTTTCCTCTCACTTGCACCAAGGACTTGACTGTCAGATGTTTTCTTACAAGAAGGCTAGTATCTAGTGTGGGGAAAAGAGTATTGCTCCTACTTTACCATCTTCCCACAGCAGTTATTCTTCAATAGTTAAGGACAATGAGGATAAGAGCTTTGCTGTGCTTACAAATAATATTTTTATTTTCAAAAGAAGATATAACTAAAAGTATATAAAATACTAATAAAGTAAAATCAACCAAGAATACTTTCCAAGATTTTTTTAAAAAGAAGTAGCAAAATTAAAAATTGCAAACATGCTCACCATAATGTGCTTACACTTCAGTACAATACAGTATTACTAGCACAGCACTTTTGGGTGGTTTACGAGAATTCTCTACAATCTGAAGTTCTTTAAAGTTAAATTGCACTTCTAAGTTTCATTTACACACTGTAAAAATGATATAGTTAAGTTTTCAACAGGGAATGAATTATTCATTAAAGAAGATAATGGTGTTAAACTCGTCCAAGGAGCTATAACATTAGCATAAAGAATGCCTTATGTCACATTAATTTTAAAAACAGAAAACATACAACACAAAAGATATTGAACCATGGATTTGTTTTTTGGTTACATTAAACAAAAAGCAATTATTCTTACAGCAACCTTTTCATAGCATTTTAATCATACTAGTAGGTATTTTACAAGCCATTTGATCTTAATTATTAATCGCATCAGGGTAGGCTGGGTAGAACATGCTTCTATTCCAATTTTATTATCTTTGCTTTTGATTTTATGCAAAGACAGAAGTGCTTAAAAAGGGAAAAACTCAACAGTTTGGTTTTTTTCCCTTTATGTCTCAATAAAATGGAAAAGTCTGATACAAAAATATACAAAACTTTTTTTTTTTTTTAAATAAAAAAATCTATTTAGGGAAAGTTTAGTGCGGGGATTCCAAAAGTTTTGGAGAGGCTAAAAGCAGCCCCTAAAAAACAACCAATCAATCAAAAAAACCCCACTTAAACAAAAAATAACCCCCATAAAACCTAAACAAAAAAGCCTATGAAAAGAAATATTTTCTCCAAAACCAGTCAGCTTTAATAAAACAAGTAAACCAAAACCCTCTACACATATATATGTATATTGACAAGGAGTAACTTTGAGGAATTAAATCAGTTCCTGTTAAAGTCAATTGTCAGTTAAATCTGCTTACTGACAGAACAGCACAACAATCCCTTAGCTCCTTCTTGACATAACTTCTGTAAAATGGACTCACTGCTACTTCCTAGACACTTTTTAGTCTTTTAAAGCTAATGTTCTGAAATTACTTCTGGTAAATAGGACTTCAGGATTAAAATAACTGTTTGTTTTCTACTATACTATCCATCTCAACTTATTCATTCCTACTATTGTGCAATGTAGCTGCTTCATCAGTTTCATCAGAAAGCTACTTAGTGAATAGCTTTCCACCTATTTTTTTAATTAAAACTAGTTTTAGAGGTCTTTTACCTGCTTCTTATGACTTGTTTTAGAATTCATTAGGGTCAAACCAAAGACAGGTTTTTCAGTCAGGCAAATAAATAATTGCACTAGAAAAACAGGAGGCAACAGCTGACTTTGTGCTGGATTTTCCTTACTTTACTTATTGTTACTTACTTATTTATTTTATTTACATTACTACTTAGATTTACTTTGCTTTACCAACCAATCTATTCAGAATTAGGAAAAACTTAAATGATTCAGATTCTGCAAAGTGGATGAGACAAATTCAATATAACTATGTAAAATATTGGCTTTATTTTAAGGAGTGATGGATTTGGATAGCATCCTGAAGGCAGGTGTTTTGCTATTGCAATGCCTGATTCAGTCTTGCAGTCTATCTCTCAGACAGGAGCGAATGTTTGATCCCAAAACCTTTGTAAGGGAAGGTCTAGCAGGACTTGCCCTTGTCGCAGCGTGAGGTGACTTGGCTAGCTGAACTCCTTTCTAGCCTAAGTGCCTAAAGTTTGCCTCACCCTGCAAGTCTGTCAAAGGGTTGAGAAGGTGCCTTCATTTCCAGTCTCTGACTGTAATGTTTACAGAGCTGCTCCCTTGAGTTAATTTGTAACCCACAAGGTATAGAATGATAAAAGCCAGTATCTCCTGGCTATGAAGAAAAATTGGTGCCATGGAAGAATGTCTTTTATACTCATTGTGGCATAACCCCAGAGCCTATAGAAACAACACTGTGAATGAAACTGGGATTAACCATGCTGTAGTGCTTCATTCTATCTATCTGGAACTTGTGGTCAAAATTCATCTCTTGCCACAAAATCATTCTATAAAACTGCTTATTTATTTTAGGCGTATTCCAGATCCTGCAGCTTTAAGAGCAACGTCAAAAACATGAATTGCCTGTAAACTCATTCAGCTTTCTCCTCCACAGCCTGCACACTGCTTGAAATGACAGCCCTGGAAAGCAAAAAATAGTCTATTTGTCTCAAATGTTTGTTAACCAAAACCCAGAGGTGCCCCCTCCCCACACTGTTAACTGTTTCAATGCAGATTATTTTGAGGAAACATTTAGTCTGTGTCCTTACCTACAATTCCATGACAATTCGGCATCCTCTCAGGTACCAACCTCCCCACTTCACTAATCCCCTCTCTCCTTTTCATCAACTTTTGTGACAGAAAAATTATTTGCAAATGCCTGAGACATCAACGGCATAAAAAAATAAGTAAGTCTAAAACTAATTCTATTTAGCAGCTCACGAAACAACACAGCAGTCGCTGTACCAGTTGCAGTATACTTTTACTCATTTAATTAAGAACTGAACTTCATCCATTTAGAGAAATCTGCTACACAATTTCAAAGACTGCATCAAACAATGAAATCTAAGCCTGCCTGTATCTTCGGGGGTATAGACCTTCCCCACAGTACATAATGAATGTTCCAGTAGCTCCAAATGAACCCCAGGTGTTTCTGCCTAGCCTTCAGTCACTGCAATTCCTCCTCAGTAATTACTGCTCAGAGACACCTTAAGTCAGGTAGTATATTTTAGCAGCATTAAAGGTCTTACGTGAATGCCAATTCCACAGAGATTTTCACGGGTTTGAACAGGCTTTAGATCAGGCACTAAATATATAGATTTGGGACTATGTTAGAACATAAAAAGCTGTTTAATTTTGGATGGAAGTTAAGTCACAAATAACATATTATGATGGGAGAATTCAATATTTCTGTTTCTGGAAGTTCAATACTTTGAAAGAAAGTAATAATAAAAGCATGCAATATCGAGTCAGGCACAGCAATCTGATGGAGTAATACAGATGCTAGTTGAAATAATGAAGAGATAGCAATAATAGATAGAATTCTGTCAGTAGATAATACTTCTGTGTTTCCAGACACATGCCAGAGACAGGTGGTTTCCAGAGGTAGAAGCTCTGATAATTCACTATTTTACTGACTTTAGTTCTATTATACAAAATTATGGCTGTTTAGATACAACCCTTGTATCTGATGAATAGCAATGCCAAGGAATAGGAGTCAGTCACTGTCATGGAATGACTGTATAGATTCATGACCAGAAATTTGTCTCAGTTTAAACAACTATCACACAGAAATGGATGCAGGATTGTGAACGGAGTACTTTAGACTCGGACTCTGGGTTTGGGGCCTGAATTTCTGAAACCATGGAAACTTTGGGCATAAATAGCTAAGTGCAATTTATTACATTTAGGTCACCCAAGCACATCCACAAAACAATGACCTTTAGGATATCAACTCCCAAAGGCAAACGAAGCAGGTGTCTGTGTAGTAGCTCACAACACAGAGCTTGAGTAGAAATAGGTAAAAGCTGGAGAGGTTTATGGACTGAGGTTAGATAAACATCTTTTAAATACTTTTAGGTCAGGTTTACTTAAGTCATCCAAACATCTCTAGGCTAAAAATCCATCTTCTTTGTGAAAATTCTGGACTGTAGCAGAACCCAGAACACTGGGAGAATAGCCTGTCTCATAGTACTATGGAATAGCAACAAAAAAGAAAAGAGGAAAATAAAGGAAGAAAGAATTCATAAGAGACTAAACAAAAATATGTGAAGATGGCATCTCTTTCTCTCTCCCCTCACCCTCGCCTCAGTATGTGTGAATACATAGTTTCTTCTATCTCTCACAACATTCACTAGCTTGCAATTTAATTTTCGACTCCCAGCAGCCAATTATCGGTGTAACAGGTAGAAGGGAAGTAGAGACAAAAGAGGTAGGCCAGTTTAATTAACACATGGGCAAGCAGAGGTTTATTTTGGTACTCTGGTCTCTCCTGAAGAGACAATGCTTCTGCTATCAGACCCTATTAAAAATGCATTTATTTCATATTCTCTCATAATAACCTCCATCAGGAAAAGAATTAATCATGGTGCATATTTTGTGAATGATTTATAAAGTGGTACTACACATTTATGATCTGAATCACAAGTTCTTGTGGAAGTCCAGCACTACTTCTGTTACAGGGAACTTAAAATGGTTAAAAACATTATTTTTCTCCTTTTTATTTGACACTGAGGAATAGCCCTTCTACCTGTCTCAGGTATTTCCAGATATCAGCACTATGGACATCAAAACCTTTCTCCCTCCAGTGCTGGGAGAAAGGACACTTCCAGCTCTGGAACATCTGATGAATAAGAATGTCCCAATGCTTCTTGAAAGGTGTAAAACAGCATTTGAACAACAAAGAATATGTCAAACCCTGCCCCCACAAAACAACAAAGCCAAACAAACAAAACCACCAAAAATACACAACAAAACAAAACAAAGCCCAACACTACAAAAAGAAAAAAAAAAAAGAAAAAAAAGAGAGAGAGATTCATTGCATGGGGAAAGTAATAGGCAATTTGCAATATCTGCTTTTGAGTGGGAGGTGATAGGTTCAGAGAAAGGTAAGATAGATCCCATGGTGCCTCACAAGTACTTCCCTCTTATAACACTTCGCTGCCCGGGATTCTCCAGCCCCACAAACAGCTAACTTATTTTAATTCTAGTCAAGTCATCCAGATGAAGCAGAAAAAGCAGCGAGGAAGAATGAGGATGGTATAATAGGAGGAAAATGTGCATTTTCCTGAAGGAGCATCAATATGCTCTTCCTTCAAGGTACACAGTTTGAAATGAGTTTTATGTTACAGGACCATTTTGGGCTCACTCTGCTGAACTGCTCACCCCCAGCCGAAAAAAACAAGCCCAAAACAACCAAACCAAAACCAAACACCTCAAAAGAAACCATATCCATAAAAAAAAAAAAAGTTAAGCTTTGCAAATTCAATGGCCAATATCTGCCTTTGTGCAACTGCACACACTTTTATTCCTGTATAGACCAATTTTGTTGTTTATACATCACAATCGCAGAATGTCAGGGATTGGAAAGGACCCTGAAAGATCATCCAGTCCAACCCCCCTGCCGGAGCAGGAACACCTAAGTGAGTTCACACAGGAAGGCGTCCAGACGGGTCTTGAATGTCTCCAGAGAAGGAGACTCCACAACCTCCCTGGGCAGCCTGTTCCAGCGATCTGTCACCCTCACCATAATGAAGTATCTTCTCAAGTTTAAGCAGAACCTCCTGTGTTCCAGCTTACACCCACTGCCCCTTGTCCTATCATTGGACATCACTGTGAAGAGCCTGGCTCCATCCTCCTGACATTCACCCTTCATATATTTATAAGCATTAATAAGGTCACCCCTCAGCCTCCTCTTCTCCAAACTAAAGAGACCCAGCTCCCTCAGCCCTTCCTCATAAGGGAGATGCTCCACTCCCTTCATCATCTTGATGGCTCTGTGCCGGACTCTCTCAAGCAGTTCCCTGTCCTTCTTGAACCGTGGGGCCCAGAACTGGACACAATATTCCAGATGTGGCCTCACCAGGGCAGAATAGAGGGGGAGGAGAATCTCTCTTGACCTACTGACCACACCCCTTCTAATGCACCCCAGGATGCCATTGGCCTTCCTGGCCACAAGGGCACAGTGCTGGCTCATGGTCATCCTGCTGTCCACCAGGACTCCCAGATCCCTTTCCCCTACACTGCTCTCTAGGAGATCATTTCACAACCTATACTGGAACCTGGGGTTGTTCCTCCCCAGGTGCAACACCCTACACTTGCCCTTATTATATTTCATTACATTTTTCCCTGTCCAACTCTCCAGCCTGTCCAGGTCTCTGGATGGCAGCACAGCCTTCTGGAGTGTCAGCCACTCCTCCCAGCTTTGTGTCATCAGCAAACTTGCTGACAGTGCACTCTAATCCCTCATCCAGGTCATTTATGAATATATTGAATAATATTGGTCCTAGTACTGACCCTTGAGGGACTCCACTAGACACAGGTCTCCAACTAGACTCTGCCCCATTGCCCACCACTCTGGCTTCTTCCCACCAGCCAGTTAATAGTCCATCTCACTACCTGATCATCTAATCCACACTTCCTCAATTTGGCAGCAAGGATGCTGTGGGAGACCATGTCAAATGCTTTCCTGATTTTAAATACATAATTTAAAAGCTTGTGATTCTTCCATAGTCAAGCATCAGGATATACTGTAAAGCACAACACACAAAATATGTGAGTAGGAGAAGGAAAAAAAAACAAACCAACCCCACACACCAATTGGCAATATCTGCTTCTATGGCATAGGTGAGAAGGTGGCAGACATGTTTGATGCACTGCTGTTTGAAGCAGTGAAAAGGGGTATCAAATGGTTAGTGTAAGCTTGCACTTGGATGCATCCCCAGAAGCTACATCTTAAATGCAAACTCTTTTTTGCAGTTTGAAAATTGCTTTGTTGTAGGGTATAGGTAGCCTGTGCCGAGAGTCTAAACCACGTGTTCTCATGGAGATAGGGTGATTGCTCTGTCTTTATTTGGTACAGGTTCCTTTTATACACTTTGCCACACAACATGTGATGCGTGCCAGCAACTAATTGGTTAAGACCCCACCCACGTGATACAGTCAGTAAGGTTCACACACAGCATAAAAGTCTAGCTCCCCATTAGTGATTAAAAGTCACCCAGCTCCTTAGTGACTAAAAGTCACCCATGCCTCAGCCTCTCACAGCATGTTTCTCTACATTTCCCCCTTTTTCTTTTGTATAAGGAGTGGCCTGTGTTCTAGAAAAACGTCTTTATAATCAAATTTTGCAAGCAGCTGATCAAACAGGGCAACAAAATACTGCCAATAAAATTATGCCTCCAATGCCAATTAAATACATCACTATGGTTTTTCAACCATGGTCCCAATCCAAGTGAGGAAAGCCAAGCTTTAACAGGGTACTGGTACCTTGCAGTTACCAGCTAAAGCTACTCCTGATACAAAATTGTCGAAGTTTCTTTTGACTTGGTTTTGCATACGTGTCCACACACTGTGTCCACACACTATGAAGCTAATTACTTTTGACTAATAGTACTAATCACACGTTGATCTCTCAGTCCCACTGGTTCGCTCTCATCTTGGTTCAGGTTCACTTCTTCGTCGCAAATTTTCAGCTGGCGTCCATCTTTTCCTGTAGCAATCACACTCTGTACTCTTTTCATTACACCTCTATAAGCAATTCTTACTATAATTAGAACTAAAAATTGCAATGCCTAAAAAAGCTTACACTCTCTTTAATTAAAGTTGAAAGCTAAAGCGACAGGTTGCCAAAAGAAATGTATTTCTGCTGTTAAGAGACACTAACATGGAAATGGCTACCATTTCCCATCCAGTCTCCTAAACAATCTGAGATGGCCAGATCTCCAACCCATCAAGAAAACAAATCAGCCCAAAGTCCACATCAAACCAGCTTGACTCCACTCCATACCCAAATCAGCACCAATCTGACCCAGAGAAGCACTCAATATTCTGATTTTTCAAAGCTGATCCTAACATATCAGCATCCACACCAGATGTGTGCGGTGCTCTACGTGGTGCTCTGCCAACAGTTTCCTACACTCTTCCCCGTTTTTATCAATTTAAGCTAAAAGGATACCTAGGGCAAGTTGATCCACACGTTTGGCCATACAAGAAAATAATATACGTGCTACAATGCAAAGCAAAATTATAAGACTGAGCCATCTAAGGCCTTCTTTTTACTTCTGACCAATTGTATTAGAATTTTCTAATCTTGTTTTTCTATTCTGGTGTTTCAAAAGTCAGGAGTTAATTGCCAAGGCCAAAACTGCCTGCATCTTGGGCTCTTAAGGAGCCAAGAATTTCTATTTTTTGTCTTTATGCCACAAAGGCGTTGTCCACCATCTTCTGCAGGGCCCTTGCAGACACGATAGCAAACAAGGCACTAATAAAAGGATTGCCAAATTACAAATAGCATCTTAAATCCTGACTTTAACAGTGAAAAGACTCATTTGTGTAAGAACTATTCACTTAACCAATTATCATTATTTACCCTCAACTGTTTGACATTTTCCCTTAACCTTCCAATGGCCATATGAATTGAGTCTGAGTGGTCTGATAGAATCACACAGCACATGCCTTCAGATTCCTCGCAAACATGTCGCTTGAGCTAACAAATAATAATCAATTGCTACTCTATTCTGTAGCATTGCATGTCTAATGGTATCAATGTCTACTAGCATCTATGTGAGCCAAGTTATACAAAGCACTCTACAAGATAGATCCTAAAAGGATTCTCAAGCATAGGTAGTGAAAGCCATAGTGATTCTTACTTTCTTACATTAGCCAAAGTTATCTACATGTTTTATCTAGGTACTACAACTTAAGGTCTTAAAACAATGCTAATCAACAAAATTCTTAATGCAGTAATAACTATAAACTTAAGACTCTTTTCTCCCTTTTTTTTTCTTTTTTTCTTTTTTTTTTTTTTTTTTCCAGCACTAATTTACCAGATGTATGAATGCTATGTAGTACTAATCATGTTGAAATCTTCTCTTCTCCTTCTGCATTAGCGAGTGCTAACACTGAATACTTGATCTATACGGTTTACTGACAGTGCAACTTGTTTTTCCAAGCAGTAGCTCTGCCCAGGTGTCGAACATCACAGCACTGTATATCCCCATCTGGATGTAGTGTACTTATACCTAAAAGCTACTACAACTATTACAATTATCATAATGATCTCTATTTCAATGTATACATCAATATAAAATACTACCCAAAACACTTTCACATTTCAAACAATTTAACTACTTCAACTAAAAATGCATCTGCAGAATTAAAGAAAAATCCAAATTAATGATGATTGCAAGTTAGAACAGCTCAAGGATTCCCAGCTTGTTAGTATCCATCTTAACCAGTGCTATTCAAATACACTGTAAGCCATTTAGTGTTTCTACAACGAAAAGAAAACATTCAAATATCAAACTATGACAAGCCCACAAAAACAAGGAAGGAAAATTTGCTCTGAACTCATCAACCGAAATAGAATCAACTCTGAATTTCCTTGCTGTTGTGGTTTTACATCAGAACATTCAAGTTATAACAACCTAATGTCTCTTTAGGAATTCATAAGGAAATTGTAAAAATGCTACTAAAAATCCCTATCTTAGATGCAATCTTCTGCTTTAAGAGCTACTGTGTCATTGTACAATATAAGTGGCTTATTAATCACTGAATTGTTGGTGTAGCAAAATGTATTTATCATTGTGGATGTATTTTGAAAATTGGTATTTTAAAGCCTTCCTTTATTCCATGACAAGCCACAAATTCGTGTATTTGAGTACTAATATCCCTACCTAAAATACTAAATGTACATTGTGAGTAACCTACCATGGGTGTCCTCGGGCCCCGACTTTAATATCAACTGCCCAATTGCATTGGCCCGAGTAGTAATTGTGGCCCTAAAAGTAGAACCATGGAATACTCACTTTATTAATCGCATAGGGGCGCTGTCAGGTAACTGAACAATCAATGAAACATCTTCTTTCTCTCGGTCATAGATAACCAAGGAAAAAGACAATCTTCCAATCTATGATTCATGGCTGAGTGTCTAAAAAAAATTTTTTTTTTTTTTTTTGTAATGTCATCCAGTGCTTTTGTAGCCTCCACAGTAAATGATCTAAGGTCAGAAGGGGAACTACTATTCTATAGAAGGTCAATCAAAGGAGAAAAATCTGTGTTAGCAATTCCACAGAAAGTTCAAAGCCACTGCAGATCACCTACCAATTTTTGAACATCATTAACAGTCTTAATTTCTGGGTGCAAAATAATTTTCTGAGGTATGAGTCTAATTTCTGTAATTTGCATGCCCAAGTAATTCCAAGGAGAATGTTTTGAACCTTTTCAGGTGCAATGACTAGACCAAAATTTTGCAAGCATGTTACAAGTCCTTTCTGTTTTTGCTCAGGAAGGGGTGTAGGACTAGCTACCAATAAGTCATCCATATAATGGTATGTAAGCAAGTCAGGCTTTTCCCTTCGCCACGGTCTTAGGGCTAAATCCACAAGCCACTGACAAACGGTAGGAAAGTTCTTTGTACCCTGTGGCAGTACAACCCATTGATAACGCTGTGATGGGGCAGCCCTATTGATGGAGGGCACAGAAAACACAAACTTGTCACTATCATCCTCGTGCAAAGGAATTGTGAAAAAACAATCCTTAAGATCTAGTATTAACAAATTCCAGCTCTCAAATCATGTAATAATCTCCATTTCCCCGATTTTTCTGAATGGTAAAAATAGGAGTGTTCCATGGGCTAACAGAGGGTTTAATATGACCCAATTTTAATTGTTCTTGTACAAGTTCCTCAACATGTTGCAGCTTCTCTTTTGATAGAGGCCATTGATCAACCCAAACAGGGTTTTCTGTTTTCCATTTAAGTGACAGGCAAGCGCTGCCGTCAGTGGCCCCAATCAAAAATCAGTAGATAACTTCAGTATTAAATGTATATTTATAGTGGCCAATTTAAAATCTCTGCATCTGCTGCTTCAGTTTTCAAAATAAGACTTAGTCAAAGTTTTCATTCTTTACATTACCCTAAAACAGAACTATTTCTGAAGCATAAAAAATTTCATAACAATAACAATAGTAATAATGATACTAATATGGGGTTGATCCTGCTTTGTTGATTGATTTCTGATTTAAAATATAATCCATGTCACAAAACAAAGAAACAAACTAAAAATCTCTCCTCAGGAGAAGTCCCTGCTAGTTGAGATTTTTTTTTTTTTTTAAAGCCAAATTTCATACTTACAGTATCTTTGTAGTCACTTTATACACTCTTGAAAATAAAAGCTCACATTGAAAATGATGACAGGGCCTTAGTCATAAAGGTGATAATTGGTGACACTATTTTTCATCAGGAAAGAAAACTAAAAGTTAAAAGTCTCATCAGAATTCATAGCTTATACTGAAAACTTGATCCATGCTCATTCTGTTAATTTGAAAATACTCTTTGGAAACTATGTAAACTCCTGCAGAAAAACTTAGTGATACACCTTTATCTGTTAAAATAAGGATAATTCATATTCACATCTACCCTATGCTATGTTCTATTACTAATATACACTTCATTACTTACTTATGTTACTATCTAATACGCATCTTTACATCTTTATATTCTTCTACATACAGTGTTCAGGGCTTCCTCTTCTTTTTTTTTGTTTTTCTTCCTTTTTTTTTTTTTTTTTTTTTTTTTCTTTTTTTTTTCTTTTTTTTTTTCTTTTTTTTTTCTTTTTTTTTTTTTTACCAAACAGAAGTTAACAACAAGTACACTCGGAATGCCTCCTGAAGAAAATCCCACAGTGTTCCAGAATCTATAACGATAAAAACATAGCTTCTATCCAAAATTAGTAGGTCTGTGTGACTCTCTCACACAATAGTGATAATTTCATAGTCATCTCTGATCCCAGAAACTTTTTAAATTCTCGTGTAGTGTCATCACAAAGGAAAATTACCTTTACAACATTCATTCATTTCACACAGACGGAAGGTACCTTCACTTTACCCACACACTCATTCCATAAAACAATACAAATCATAAAGCATTGTATAACTTAAACCATAATTTTAGAAGGTTTGAAATGCAAGTTAATATCACTTTAAAAAACTGCAGCCCGCCGCCTGGCCCCAAGAAGCTGCAGAGAAAGCGGCAGGGAGGGGGGGTGAAAACCCCCTCTCAAGGAATGCAGCCATCACCGGTCTGGTATGCTCTTATCTGGTGTTGGAATGTTCTTATCAAAGTCGTCATGGAAACCACCGTTCACCGTCTCTGGCTTGCTGCTAAAAATAGCCCAAAAAAGTTAATCATCAAGAAATCAACAAATGCTTGTATATAGGAAAACTAGTCCATAATTCCTCATTGCTTTTTCTATCCGCTTTTACGCTCCCTTGAAGCGGGGGGACTGGGGAGCTTCCCCAGGGGGGGAAAATGGGGGTGGGTGGTGCGAGGCACAGAAGGTGCCTCCCCGGGGGGAGGGGAGTAGGTGGTGCCAGGCGGGGAAAGTGCCTCCTCGGGGGGGAAGTAGGTGGTGCCAGGCGGGGAAAGTGCCTCCTCGGGGGGGAAGTAGGTGGTGCCAGGCGGGGAAAGTGCCTCCCCGCCGGGTCCGTCAGCTCACAACTCAGCACCGCCTCCCAGCATCGTCATCCAAGGGGGGGGGGGAAGGGGGGGGCCATCTTGCCCAGCTGTTGCGCACTTCTTTTTCGGGGGCGCCATCTTGGTCGGAGGGAGGGGGATCTTGCCCACACTACGCAGTTCATTTTCCAAAACTTCTCCGCGTATTCTCATCAAAATACTTCTCAGGAGAGTGAAAAAAATGCTATATCCCGCTTTTCTAAAAAGCATGTAAGTAAATGAGAGAGAGGGGCTATCTCTTATCTCTGACGCATTCTTTGCATTCCTTAGCACGGTGAATTTACAGTTCAGTCTCTTTTGCGAACTGAAGAAGATATTTACGACCGCTAGTCCTTTCTGCTTTCTTTCCAAGGTGCCCCGAGCCTGCGGTCAGTCTTTTTTACTAGCTTAAGAAGATTTTTTTTTTTTTTTTTTTTACAACCGCTATTCTGGGACTCTGCTCCACTCTCCAAGGTGCCGCGAGCTCCCTGACTGTCTCATTTTTATCTGTCGCCATTTCTCCCATTCGAACAAGAGGGGGGGGGAAAGAATCCTTGCTTCTAGCCCGGGATTCCAGCTTATGAAAAGAGGGAATCCTTGCTCCTCGCCCAGGATCCCAGCTTATGAAAAAGCTTCCCAGAGATGCCTCGCTTCTCTTAGAGAAGATTAATGAGGGCTCCACACAGTAAATCCTGCCATTATACATGCCTGCTTCCATTATACATGCCGGCAAAATATTCGCACTCGGCTAACTTCAGTTCAGCCTCACCTGAAACGATAAGGACGGTGAACTCCGTGGTCTCTGCCACAAATGCCTTCAACATTTCGTCTATATGGCCATGGGGGGGTGTCCACTCAACGCGTCGCACAGCGTTCCGTTTCTTGTGGCAATAAATCGACCTTCACTCAATGTGTCGCTCAGCGTTTCATTTCTTGTGAAGATCCAGGGTAATCAGTAGCGTTCAGGCGCCAACTGTAGGGTATAGGTAGCCTGTGCCGAGAGTCTAAACCACGTGTTCTCATGGAGATAGGGTGATTGCTCTGTCTTTATTTGGTACAGGTTCCTTTTATACACTTTGCCACACAACATGTGATGCGTGCCAGCAACTAATTGGTTAAGACCCCACCCACGTGATACAGTCAGTAAGGTTCACACACAGCATAAAAGTCTAGCTCCCCATTAGTGATTAAAAGTCACCCAGCTCCTTAGTGACTAAAAGTCACCCATGCCTCAGCCTCTCACAGCATGTTTCTCTACACTTTGTGTTCCCAAGATGGACATGCTAAATTCAGCCAACACATTTCCTTGCTGGCCATGGAGTTGCTAGAAAAAACTATTGACTTATACTTCCTTTGTGTTGCTTGTTCTTTAAGTCAAAGGAAAAAAGAGTGCTATCATATAAACTCTTCCTAGATAAACATAGCAAGGATCAATTCCACATCACGCAAATAACATGGCATGAAATTTGAGGCAAAATGTAGGCAATCTGCACTGTGTAGAGGAACTTGGTGCAGTGAGATGCCTACAACTCTTCCAAGTGGGTTTCAGGTAAGTTTCTAAAGCACACAGAAATATGATGCTTTTGGTTACAAGCTACAAAATCAAGAGTAACAAAAGTGCATCTCTTACAGCCTACACTTAGACAGTGCAACTGTAACCACAGTCTTTGTGACTCTTGTAATTTCACAGGAAGTTGACCTTTCTTTATGAGTCCAGGGAGCTCACTCCTGAGGGCCATGGAAAATTAGCAGGTGTTAAGGGGAACAGCCTGGCTCCTCCTCTCCTTTATTAAAGACAAGCAAGTTCCCAGGCAAAAATCTTTGTTAAGTGAGAAGTACATATTGGAGAGAGAACAATCACAAAACTTTTTATTGCTACTGGGAATTACTGAGTTGATTGAATTCTATCTTCCCTAAGTTCTATTTTTTTAATATATAAGTTTCATCTTTGAAGGCAAGAGGTAGTTGAAAGAAACAGGTGTTGACAACAAAAAAAATGAATGGAAATTGCCTGACTGGGGCCTACAGCTCAGCCACTGTGCAACACAAGTAATCAAAACCAATACGTACACACATCTATCTGCTACAAATTAGGAGTGAAAGAGATCACACATGATTGCATATGATGATTATTATGCATGAATGAAGAACTTTTGTTTTAATTTAGTCATATAACTTCTGAAAAGCTGAACATAGCTCTACTATGATTATTCTTTCTGCTACATTTCCCCTTACTCTTATCTGAAATTATTATTTTATACAGTTGCCCTCTGAAAAGTCTCTTTCAAAAAATCTAAAGAAAATTGTGTTCATTTGTGCATAATTTCCTTAGCTGTTTTTGCCTCTATTCATAATGTCCCAGCCTGTCTATGCATCTGTCCTTCATTGTGCAGTGTCAGGGTAAGGAAGGAAAAAAAAATTAAAAAAAAATAAAATAAAAATCAGTGTCCCACGTTCCTGCAAGAATCGGCCAGCACTATGACAGAAACTGTTTAGTTTCACTCAGGATCAGGACAGTTGACAGTGAGCTTCCTGGATGACAGCCTGTTCCTGAATGCCTGAAGTGCCCCTGCATATGATGTGTATTATAACAAGAATATGAAATAAATAATATCTATACCACACAAAGTTTTACAAAGATGTACTCTTTGAATGAAAACTTCTTAATATTTTATGACTACATTCTAAAACAAACCAAAGTTGCCTAGAAATAAAATATTCTTGGTAATGACAACACTCTTATTAATGTTAAAATTATCAACTTGGGGAAACTGTAGGACTAAAAGGGTCAAGCACTTCATTACTGTATGCAGTCTGAATGTGCTCTGTACTTTATAGATAGAGGTATTATCTGCATGCAAGGCCTTGTTGTAACTTAACTGCTTTTTCCAGCTCAGCCACTGACATGCTGAAAATCCAGTAAGTTTTAATAATAGTAAAGGGTCAAGTGTTTTCATGCAGCATTTAATGGAGACTTTTAGACAATTTAACATACTGCAATGATGCCACAAAAGGCACCCCAGGTACCACAGCTGAGCTTTTTTATTAACCATATTTCTAACAGGCAGCACTCTACTTGTTTCTGACTGCACACGATAGGTACACTGATGTCTCCTCCTATGGCATCAGGTGACAATAGACCTTTATCATTTTTAAAGACCCTAATAGGAAGAAGATCAGGCAAAAACTCTGATAAATTTAGTGGTTTGGCCCTTCGCTAGGTTTTTAAATATTTGAATATAAAATATTATTCTGATACCGCATTCCTATTAAAATCCATAGCAATAGGTAGGGAGAAACTTATAATATGTATGTATTTTGGAGTCATTTATGGCAGATGGGAACATTTCGTAATACCACAGTTCATGGACAATCTGTCAAAAAAAAGTTTTGAAGTATGACATCATTATTCTCCTGCTGAATGCTATGAATACAGCAGCTGCCAGTCCTCAACCAGCTGAGGCAATCTGACCTTTTTTAATAACTGGCTGTGTCAAGAAACCAGGGAACTGTAAGCCATTATAGCACCCAGAGTTCATAAAAAAATACGTATTTCTATCTTCACATGGAATATTACTTTATGCTTATATCAGCATATCAGGGTGAACCAGGAAAGAAGAATGCACAATGACTTGAGGAATGTCAAGAACCACAGTATCAACATTAGCTAAATTACATCGTGACTCCATCACAAGAGAGTACAGTTCAGGAATGACGGTTGAGAAGAATTCCTGATCTCATTGAGATCAGCTTTGCTGTTGATTACATTGATGCCAAGATTTCATCTGTGTTGTTTTCCTTACTCCTTTATGCTCCTTAAACAAGAGAAATGGAATACAGCTGGCCTCTGTGCAGCTGAATGCATCTTCCTCTCCACATTGTGGTTTATTTACACTGGCTAATATTAGAAACATGTACAAAGGCTTTTTAAAGAAGTGGCATGAAATCTGCAGACTGTACTGCCTCCCCACTGGAGTTACGTGGCAGAACTAAATGAATTATGAAGTGTGTACACTCCTGTATATCATTGCATACTTTGGGTAAGTGATAGACCAACAACTGAAATATCACCTTATCCATTTCTAGCAGTATGATTTCTGCACTGGTATCAAGAATTAAACAAAGACACTCACTAGATGTACATAGTGATTTTTGCTGTCTGCTACCATTTCTCTTACTGTTAGTTCTGTTACTGCAATGTCATTCTTACAGTCTCTTTTTCCCTCCATACAATCAACTGTATTATAACTTATCTCACCTCTTCTCTTTGTTACACAACTGCAAAATCAATAAGCCGACCTCAAAATAGAGGAGAAAAAATTATATCTATTTGCTTTGGCCTCCCACCTACTAAGAACAAACACACATTTCCAATATCATCAGCAAATCCTTTTGTTTCATAAACACACTTTCTGCAAACCCATTTCTGTTCTGACAGCAGTGAAAAGGTTAAGAATGAGACCATGTCAGCTTAGCTGACTATTCAAGATTTTGCCAGTTTGGATCACAACCTTAACATTATTATTTAAATGTGGCTTTTGTATTTCATTATATACAAAGCAATTATATTTGCATTTATGATGTACCATAATTGTAAGAACATGACATTGTTCTGATGGTAATGTTCATTGATCATTCATAATGCAGTTGGCTCATGCCATGAATCATGACACCCTTATCACCTTTCTCATTTTACTTGCTATTAGATGGCTTTATTTGCAGATTGATGCTTTAAACCCACATTTTTAATCTCTAGATGGTATAAAATGCCTCTTATCATCCCTTAATGTACATCACTATATACTTTCCTGAAAGTGAGCTATTGTCAAAGTCCTCATTTAGTTCTCTTAACAATAATGGTTCTATCTTGAAATATGTATGTTTTGGTGATGCAAACTAATGCCAAAAGCAGACAGATATCTTGCTCAAAAATATTTTAGATACATTTGTTACAGAGTTTGATGAAACTAAGAACTGCTGCATCATGGTGTATTTCAACATTCTAGTACGGGTTTTCTCTTGAATTGTGTAGAGTGCTCAAATATCTACATTTTTCTTGGACAGAAGTTTCCGGGGAACAAACAAACAAATAAAGCCATACCAAAATGCTGATTGCTCTTACGTGGTTTGGAAGTGTACAGTGTTTCCTTCCAAATTACACTACAGTTAAATTGCATTATCTAGCATGCTGCAGTAATCACTGTGGTTCAGACAATCCTTAGACCCATAATGCCTAAATGGCTGAGCCAGCTCTCTCTGTTTGTTTGTTTGTTTTCTTTCAATTTATTTCTTCCATGCTTTGGTACTGTGCCAGTGTGCTTTAGAGTATTTGTTATGTGAATGTTCAGCATGGCAAACCTCAATCAAGTGCTCAATAGCATGCTGATATGTCTGCATAGACATGCCCCCTTAGTTTCCAGGATGCACTACAAATTAGCTGAAGTGCAGACCTTGGTAGATGATGGAAGAAGTAAGCTAGCAAGCAACACAAGGATCCCAGAATGAGTTGTACAAACCACAGCTGCTGTTAGGTGTATGTGCAGATTAATCGTAAAAGTAAGACAGAAAACAGAAATGTCTCCTTAGTTAAATACTCTCAACTTTCAGTCAAAATCATTAATAGTAATTCCCTCTCACCCCCACAAACAGTTGCAAATATTACATTTTGTAGGAAGTCTTTCTTCTGTCCAAAAATAATTTTGACCAGCTCTACATATAATGATTGTCTATGCTATGCATTGCAAACATCAGTAGGTATAAGCCCTCCATTCATGATGAACTTTAGCTGCCCAAGGAAACTTTGTTAAAGAAAAAATTGCCACAATATTTACCAGAAGATAAAAAAAAAAGGCACCTTAGCATCAATGAAACAGAAGACTAAATTCTGCCAGCACAATGAAGCAACTTACAATAGTTATTACATAAAGAGGAAGAAGATGGTAAATATATTGATGAAATGATCACCTATAAGAGATTCCTCCAGCTATTTTTATGTTTACTTATACAAATATCCACACAGATTTTGATGAGCATCTGATTTTAAATTAGGAGTCAGCTATGTAATCTTGGACACACTTTGTTTGATAGTAATAACTCCCATGTTAATAGGACCAAGCACAGCTAGGCAGATATTTCCTCATATCATACAATTTACTCATAAGATTCATCTTTTTAGAAAGTTCATAATACAAAGCTTTTGAAATATTCAGAACTGCAATGTTTGGATTTTTGCCTTTAAATGACTAGTTGACACAGGGTTTATACATATCCTCCCTTGGCTGCAAGAAGGAAGAAAGATAAAAAGAAATTAAATTCTAAACCTATACATACAACTTACTGATTTACACACTGCGGTTTTGATTAGGGTCAAAAAGTTTGAAATTCTTTTTCTGGGGGGCTTGTATCTATTTGCATATGAGGACAGCAGGCAGAAGATAGCAAGGCAGCAACACAGGGATACATCTCACAAAGGGAAGGATGATGCAAAGCTTTCAGTTGTGGAAGCCAATAAATAATACTTTCAAATGAACTCGGGATCTGTTGCAAATCTTCCTGAAGTTCTCCATTAGCACTTTGCAGTTACAATTAGAGGACTGATCTCACCTGCAGAATATCTGTTGGCCTTGGGCTCACTGCTGATATAAGCCAAATGAATCTGCAAAAAATCCTGTCACAACCTGCAAAATGCATTGTTTTTCTTTCTATCTTTATCAATTCTAGATATGCAGAGTCCACTGAGGGAGCAATTCTGAATATAAAGTTGTTTACTTTAAGGTCAGACTGATAGACTAGCAGTTAAGAAGGTGCTCCTAGATTTTTATATTATTCTTGTAGAATAATATTGCTTCTTTTAGAAGAAGCAATGTTTCTCGGAACAGCCATGGAAGTAAGCCAACGCTTTGGGATCTGTAAGATATCAAAACTAATAGATGAGTTTGGAAGGTATCACGTTGTAGGAAAAGGATGACACTATCCAGTGCCGTAGACGTCTGGGTACCTGGTCACTGTTAATAAAATTTCTCTATATTTATGATGACTTTTGATGAAAGTAGTAAGACAACTGCCCACAAGATTTCATGCAAGGCTTATGTAATTAAAATTCATTTTAATGTTTTGATAACAAACAACAGGTGAGTGGGTAGAAAGCTCTTTTAAAGTCACTTTGTGGAGTAAGTACATACATAATGAACTGGTTTCTGTAGTAAGTATTGGAGTCTAGATAGGCCATTATGCCACTGGATTACTTGCCCTATACCCTTATCTTCATTCTTATTTTCTGTCACACTAAGGCTATGTCTGAAGCTTTGCAAACAGCTAGAAGATGACAAGTCACCTCTTCATCTTCTCCAGTAGCATTATTTACTTTATACAATTCCTAGACACCCCAGCCAAATTCAATCCATGGGTGTCTGACTATCATAGCAACATACAGAGGCAATCCTATTAATGAAGAGTTTAAAAATTAAAGCTTTCAGGTCAAAATAAGTGGAAAGAATGATAAATGATGCAGTCTGCAAAAGGTCTCATCCTGGGTTCATAGCAGACCCAGATTCACTAGTTTCCAGTGTGTTGCTATATCCACCAGATCCTACTGTTACTCAAGCTGTGCATACAAACAATGCCAAGCCAAGTCTCTCATCTGCTTTGTTCCCTCCGAATTGCCCAATCCCATAATGGATAAATGCCTTTTAAAGAACAACCCAGAGCCCATTTGCACTGAGATAAGTGCTCATCACCTTTTCTAATCCAACACAGGCTTCCATTTGAATAAGCAACTCCAAAAAGCTACCTTAAACAAACGAGGACATAAGCCCTAAGTGATATTAATACAATCACATTGAAAGGGGCTTTTTGTTTGGGGGTTTTTTGTGTGTGTTTGTTTGGGGTTTTTTAATTTAATTAAGATCTGTATTTTTCCAATGGTATTTTGGGGGGGCAGAGTGTGGTATCCCATTTAGGGCAAGTCTAGGAAGAAAAAGTGCGATTTAGTGGCAAGAGGACCTGATGTTCAGTAGAAAGTGCTGTATCTGTTTCCATTTATTTTTCAAATAATAATAGTGGGAAGAACATTGTAGCAGAGGAATTATGTTTGCATTATAGTTTATTTTCTCCAACCATAAGACTCACTGAATTGTACCATGGAGGCTTAATTTTTCACTTTGATTTTCTTTTTCACGGTTTGCAAATTGTCTATTTATAATTACTTTCAATTAACTCAGCCTTAGCCAATCAACAGATCATAAACTGAACTTAAACAGTTATGAGCTGTGCTTTGTGATGAGAATTTATCCTTACATTAAGTGTTAGTTCATTAGAAAATCTGAGCTCAGGGAATTACAGGAGCTAAATACAAGTTTTAAATTCATAGCAACATAGATCTATCTAAAATGTTCAGAGTCCTTCACTGCAATTATTAGTTTAACTACAAGGCCACAACTGTTCTGAGTGGGCTCCATTTGGATCCTTGGTACATTTTTCACAAAGAAGACAGCAAAGAATACAGTGAAAAACAAGTGAGAACAATGGTTACTATGAAGTTGACCGTAACATAGACATGTGGCTTAGCACTAGCTGTATTCCTTGATAGGCTTTAGGAAATGGTCTTCTTACAAATATATTTATCCAAAAACCTTAAAAATATACTCAAGCATATAGCACACTATTAAAACCACCTGTGAGTTTGCATAAAGCTCTGAGATTTTAGTCAGACCCAGAAAATTAAAACTTTTTCATGTCTTGAGTCAATGACTAAAATTGTAAGAGGAAGTAAACATTTCAAAATACTTATCTTAAAATACAGGGGTGATAAAGAAAGCACCTTATAAGAGTGCCAAATGGGGTACAAAAGCACCAGTCACTTGTGGAAGTCACCTTTGTATTCACTTAGGATTCACCATTAATGACATCACCTTTGGAGAACCTAGATCCATAACATCACATTTACTAACAGCAGCATCATTCTCCATTCTCATTTGTTCAGAAACTGAGTAGAAAATACTCCCTTTTGGTACAACAGAGCTACATATATAGTGATAATGAAAAATTAACACACTCAATGAAAAGCACACCAGGGCACAAAAAACACCTTCTAACAAATTAAAAATAAATCCCTTTTATCAATAATATATGACTTATCTGCTCTAAAGTCTGAAGAACAGCCCTCTCTCCATTAACAGCACTGACACTCTGGGAAATGTGAAATAACTTCGTTAAGTGTTTTCCTTTTATGTCTTATTTCTGCAGAAATCAGTGATAATTCTCTAGTTCTTTCCTCCTGTATACCCTTCCCTTTTCTCTGGGCACCATGCATTCACTACAGAACTAGGAGACACTTTCTTCACAGACAGCAGCTAGGGGTGGGTATGGGCATATCTGCACTCGTCTTGATACTGTTCTTGCCTTTACCTACAAGCTCTTCTCTAAAGAGTTATGCATCTAGTAGCCAGTAACTTAGAATATTCTACTTCTGTAAGTTACCCAAGCAGTTGAGCTAGGAACTTTAATTTCAAAACTTGCATAATCATCTTATTTGATTCTGGGTAGCTATCATGAGACAAACTTTGAGTAAAGTTCATTAAATATTGTGGCAAAAGCAGATAATTATTCTATAGACTCTGCCCTCTTCAAAATGCATGCTTGTAGATCTGATAAAATGATCAAATATTTCCAAGGGAGTAACAAAGGTACATTCATGTTTATATTATCCACTGTTAAATATATTTGCAAAGTCAATTTGTCCCTCAATGATCTATGGTTGGCAGAAATGTAATATTAATATCTCAAAACATGGAGAAAATTCTCATTTACTATTTTCTATAGTGTGCGATAGCATGCTCCATTTGAAGGCCATAATAATTTGAGCTCTTATTACTTGATGTAAGGACAATATAGAACAAAAGATGAAAAAGAATGGGACTACAGTGCACTTTCTGAAGAGAAGGAGACTCTCCTGCAGTGCTAATGTCTATTTTTTTTGTGGAAATATTAATGTGTTGCTACTGCACAATCAACATTTCCATCTACAATTAGAACTCCCGATTTTTACTTAGAGATACCAGTGACAACAATGAACTAAATGGCAAGGCATTAGACAAGAATGCAAATTAATATAATTAGAAAATTGTATGATTGAATTACACAAGTAAAAGGTTGAAATCCTCCATAAAGTATTTCAAGTAGCTAACATATTTCAAAATGTACTTTCAACATAAAGATTTTTGTGTTCTCCAGGATCTGCAGACAGATTAGCTACTCTAATCTTCCTTTCTTATTTTTTGATTTGTTTTCATTTGTAAAACCAAAGGACTCAACCTTTGGTGTCTCCAGTGAGAATGAAATTCAGTTAAAGCAATGGTAAAACTCCTGTGACTTTACTAAGCCAGGAGTGACTCTTCAATTTCTAAGTTATAAGAAGTTACTGAAACCTGCTGTTCATCACAGTACATATTGTGAAAGAGAAACTCAGAAAACTAATGGAGGGCCCACAGCAAAAGTAGCAGCAGGTCCTAAGACAGCAACAGCTTTACTAGGATAAGCCACAGCACCTAGAGATGTTGAAACTCCTTTAACAACATGCCACACCTGATCTTTTCCCTTTAGAAACACTGGTATGTATTGCTTAAACACCAGAATCGTCTGACCTTATTGTATCAAACGAGTCATTAGAAATGTCAGGTCTTCACATAACAGCGTTGAAAAACATAAACTTGCATCTAATTGTGTAAGGCTTAGCCATACGGTTACCACTGAACATAATGAAAAATTGCTGGCAAAGTCCCTGTGCAATAGGATTTGTGAATGTAAATTCTAGGCGAAGCTTTCAAAATGCAGAAAGGTCTAATATGTTATGGACTAAACATCAGCAAAGTAATTCAGCCCCTCAACCAACCTCTACTCAATATCAGGAAGATGTGGACCCGAAATGCCTTTGCTGTTCAGGCTGAACAATAATTTGATTTTTCCAAAGCATTTAATCTAATAAAGCTGACTGCCTGTAGGCTTGGGACTATTTTGATTACCAAGCTAAATAAACACACACCCCCTCAACAAATTAAAAACCCCAAAACAAAACAGTAACCAAAACCCCCTTCATGCTATTCTCCTCACCATTTTTTCCCCACCATGTTTTCCCAAAACCAACAAAGAAGAACACACGTATCATCACTTCAGGATGCATTTCATTTAACATACATAAGTGCTTCACCGAAAAGGAAAGCACTGTCTGTGTGTGCATAAAATGCTTTGATGAAATCCATTGCCTACTTCTAAGAATCTTCACAATTTCAGCCTGGTGCCAAAACTTAAGAAGTTTGCTTTAGAGGCCAGCAATTACTAACACGTCTTCAAGTTAGCTCACTCTGTAAGCAGTTAACAATAAAAACCCCCCTCTCATTACCTTATAGAAAATGAATATTTTTACTTCTGAATGTAATGTTTAACCATTCCAGTCAGGATACAGCTGCAGAAACAAAAGGGCTACCAAAAATGTATTATCAGATCTCTTGCATCTTACTGGCAATGCTTTGTGCTTGAAACAATAGCTCTGTTGAAAGCACTGTGACAAGATACTGTAAAACAATTACTTGTTCTGTAGCACATTCCTTCTTGTTAACACCTGGCCTTTCCTTTATCCTAAAACAATTGAAAAATGAATGGCAACTTTGTATTTTCAAAGGAAGAAATCAAGGTTTCAAGTGAGTTTCAGATAGTTCAAGGAAGTATCCTTTAAGATTGTAAAGATACATTGCAAATAAAGTTATATAACAGCTGACAGATACAGGTACTCTGTATAAACACATACATACATCTATGTGTACACATATATGTGTGTACGTAAGTATAAACGTACTGGTATAAATATATTTATATAGCACACCAAATGGAGAAGACGAACAAAGATGCTCTTAGAAAGGTCAAGTCACTTGTTTGGCTGAGAATGTGAAAAAATCAATCTACCAGTGCAATTCTCTGGATCTAGGAGCTTAGTCTGACAAATACTCAGTACATGTGTTTTCAGTAGGCATTTGCAGTCTACTTTTCAGATGTGGCTTCTGAGTGCAACAGTGCAATCTTGTATTCAGAAGTAGTCTTAAAAAAGTTATTGAAATACATTAAAAATTATTAATTTACAAACATTTGAACAGCTCAGACACTCATTCTTCCCCCCCCCCCCCCCCCCCCCCGCCCACCCCAACTTCATATCTTCTATGGATTAATTTAATTTCATGTAAATAAAGAGGAAAAAAGTTGGTTCTTTTCTAATAGAAGGAATATGCCACCATGGGGTAAATTTGGGAAGTGTCAGTAGATGAACCTGTTTCATTTCCCTGTGCTCATCTGCTATGAATGTGGGGGTAGAAGATAACCCCCCTATATTAATACATTATTCACCTGGATTCCCAAGGCTTTTTATAGGGGTCTTTTCCTTAATAACAGAGTACATAACAACAAAGTTAAGTTTCTCTTCAATTATGAAAAATATAAACAGATGTTTCCTAGGTGGTTCAAAGTCTGTCTGAGTTCATGCATGTGAATCTCTTTCACTTTCACATGTCTTACCACAGTGGTTGCTATTCTTGATTAAAATAGGCCAGACATCTGCACGGAACACTAAGAGTGGTCAGTACTTCCCGATCAATTTTTAGTAATCTATGAAAAACAATGAACCAGACAGAATGGTGTCAATGTAAAACTTTGCACTGTTTTAAGTTAGAAAAGGAAGATGCATTAAAGCAACACATGAAGGATCGTTTGTCCATAAATTCTTTATTTCTGACTGACTTAAAAAGTCCAGACCCGAGAATAACCTGGTCATTGTAAAAGGCCAGTGAGGTCAACAGGAAAGATGATGCAAATACAAAGTCTGAAGACCAGAATATCCAGGTAGTACCTAGACTGAAGGAGTCCAAGTAGAACTAATCTGCAAACAAGAGTCATCTTAACATGTTAGGTGCAAGATGACAAGCTGTTCAAACAGGCAAGGTGACTACATTAGAAATGGATAGATTCCTTTTTCAGCATAAGCTTCTGAAAGTTGAATTATGGTAAGGCAAGAGAAGACAGCTAAGGCTTTCCTATGCCAGAACCCTTCCCAGCCCAGAGGAGTTTTGAGCTTCTGTGATCTGCCATTGTTTGATATAGCAGAAATCAGTTGAAAAAGTAATTATTTGTGTCAACAGCTTTACTTGGGTGAAAGGAAGAAGGTGGTCCATGACAGACAAGTATTTTAAATAGCCAGTATCTAGTGGAATCCTTCAAGGGTCAGTAGTGGGACCAGTATTATTCAATATATTCATCAATGACCTGGATAAGGGAACACTGTCAGCAAGTTTGCTGATGATACAAAGCTGGGAGGAGTGGCTGACACACCAGAAGGCTGTGCTGCCATCCAGAGAGACCTGGACAGGCTGGAGAGCTGGGCAGCGAGAAATTTAATGAGATATAAGGGCAAGTGTAGAGTCTTGCATCTGGGCAGGAAAACCCCAGGTTCCAGTATATGTTGGGGAATAATCTACTACAGAGCAGTGTAGGGGAAAAGGATCTGAGGGTCCTGGTGGACAGCAGAATGACCATGAGCCAGCACTGTGCCCTTGTGGCCAGGAAGGCCAATGGCATCCTGGGGTGCATTAGAAGGGGTGTGGTTAGTAGGTCAAGAGAGGTTCTCCTCCCCCTCTACTCTGCCCTGGTGAGGCCACATTTGGAATATTGTGTCCAGTTCTGGGCCCCACGGTTCAAGAAGGACAGGGAACTGCTTGAGAGAGTCCAGCACAGAGCCACCAAGATGATGAAGGGAGTGGAGCATCTCCCTTATGAGGAAAGGCTGAGGGAGCTGGGCCTCTTTAGCTTGGAGAAGAGGAGACTGAGGGGTGACCTCATTAATGTTTATAAATATATAAAGAGTGATTGTCATGAGGATGGAGCCAGACTCTTCTCGGTGACAACCAATGATAGGACAAGGGGCAGTGGGTGTAAGCTGGAACACAGGAGGTTCTGCTTAAACTTGAGAAGAAACTTCATTATGGTGAGGGTGACAGAGCCCTGGAACAGGCTGCCCAGGGAGGTTGTGGAGTCTCCTTCTCTGGAGACATCTAAAACCTGCCTGGACACCTTCCTGTGTGATCTCATCTAGGTGCTCCTGCTCCAGCAGGGGGATTGGACTAGATGATCTTTTGAGGTTCCTTCCAATCCCTCGCATTCTGTGATAATCATATGAGTGTATACATATGTGTATATGTATATATATTTTAAGTGATCCAGGGGAAAAACTGGAAGTCACAACCACAGTATAAATCACCCATTTTAACAATCTGTGTTACATATAATGAATCGCTATCAGCTCAGTTAAACTGTAATTGAAGTGACTTAAGAACCAATCTTTTTAATTCATAGCTATCTATTTCTGTGAATCCAAACCCAAAAGCACAATAGGGCACACTGTGTATTTCTTGTAAGCCATTTTACAGTTCTTGATACACTTAATACACTTCAGGTGCCTGAATCGGAAGTTAGTTACTGGGAATTTTACGCTGAGTTATGCTAATTGAAGCAGCTTCTTTCTTTTAAATTCATGAAATACTGTGTATGCCCTTTTAATGATGGTATTAATAAAGTCAGCTTGAGCTCAGGAGGCAAGCTGGTAGTTTATCGTGCATCTGAAACCATCCTATGTACATATTAAACAAGTGAGCCACAAGATTTGGGCCATAAGTATAATGCAGTACTTCCTAATGAGGGGATTGTTTTTGTTTTGTCTTCATTTAATCATTGATGAAAGCACAGGATTTCATAATATTTGTCTCCTATTTTACACTACTTAATTTGTGGACCTCTGTTTTCTTAATAAACTTTTTTTTTTTCCTGACAGAATGTATTGCTCACACAAGTATGGCCTTCCTCAACTTGAGAACTCTTGAAAAAGACCGCACATGAGTACAAAATCTTTTTCATTCTTTGAAGGCACAGCCAAATAAGAGGTCAGTGCTATAAGTGGCCTCAAAGGGTCATAGTACTTTTTCGTATTTCTCATGTTTTTCAATTTCTAGCCCACATTCCCTTCTATAGTGCTTGTAAGAAACCGCAGCACATAGGTACTGGCCCAACCCAACTTCTGCCATGGGAAAACTCTTCTCCAGCCTGGCATTTTATGACCAAGAATGTATTTAAGCGAGCATACAAGACAGATCCACAGAATTGCAAGTCAGAGCCTACACAGGCATTAGCAAACGCAAACCCCACTGGTTACGGCATTAGCTTTACACCAAAGCTGTGATTAGTCCCTTTCTCTGAACAAGAGAATATTATTTCAAGGAGAGCTCTGTGCAAAACTCAGACTGACCTTGGACTATTAATTTTGGCTGTAACATGTCTCAAGCTGAAATAGGAGCTTATCTCTGAACATTCAACAGAGAACAAATGATTTTTTTCTCTTAATTATTTATAGACCATTGTCCTTTTCCCTTTTTAGTGTCAGTGTGAATGTTTGGATTATTACTGCCAATGTTACTAGAACTGCTATATTGTCTCACAGCAATGCAAGAACCTGAGGATATCAGTTTATTCTGTGCCTGTTTGATCTCTGCATACAATGAACCTTCTCCCCCTACTTGTAGAGGAAAAAGAAAAAAAAAAAAAGAGCAGGGAGAGGGTTGCTTTTAACAGGAACAAATGACCTCTTTCTTGGGCATAAACACAGGGTAATGATCCCAGATCAAAAGAAAGGGAAGAAACTGGTAAAAGTCTTCTGGGGTACTATATTTTATGAGACAGTAGAAAAGGAGAGTTATAAGGTTAGAAACCTAAATCATGTGAGAAATATGTTACAACTGTACCATTCTCTACTTCCACTACAGTCTTGGAGCTCTACAATAACTTCACGTTTTCCTGTATTTACAGAGACATAATGATTTAGTCAGCGTAGGAGAGTCAAGAAATCATTGCAAAGGGGCAAGCATCAGAAATTAATGAAGAACATGTAGAAGTGTGTCAGACTAAATAGATGCTAACTACAATTTGGTGAGAGCTTGGGGACATATTAAAGAAGATCTGGAGACCAACTCATCAACAAGGAAAGATTCAAGCATACGGCAACTTTGCACTGAAAGAGGCATCAAAATGCCTAATGGTGTTAAGGGCAAGAGGATAATTTTGTCAGTTTAACTGACTGCATTATCCTGTCAGAAAAAAACAGCATAAGAATGTTTTTAGGGACGGCATCAGAACTGGATATACGAGCACAAGGATGGAAAACAGGATATGGGAAGTCTGAGTAGTCAAGCCTGTAGGAATCCCTTAATTCTCTTTAGGTAGGCTGACAGAGATGGTAACTGGAGGAAAACAGAGCTGAAATGTAGTAGTGATAGCAGACGGGTTAGGAAATGTCCGTTCTGAGGTATGCTGTTCTGCTTCTTGCCACATTTTGATTCTTCTCATACTCCTAGTTCCTTACCATAAATAGGGATGGAACATGCAAAAGGAAGAAGGTCAATTGGGTTGGGCCAATTTTTGATCCAAACTATACTCCTATACTATTAGTGTATACTGGGCAGCCTGACTAACATCTTATCCATACACAACTAGCATCCCCCCCACCCCGCTGCCTTGCTCAGCACTATGAGCTATCTTTTCTGAAAAGTAAGATGCTTCCACAACTTCTATCAGCCTGGTCTAATCCCATCTTTCCCCTTCAAAGCCAAGCTTGTCTCTGATGCCCTCTGTTTTTTATAAGTACAGAGGTGCTAAAAGCAACCCCAAATCACAAAACCTTACACCAGTGTATGAGCAAACCATGGGGCAGAGGACTGGTCTTTTGGTGAGCCTGTTCTATGCTCAGGCTTCCCCACTAGGCATGCACAAGCTGGGTCTGTCAGAGAGCTTTTCCCCAGGCCCCTCTGGCAGTTGGCTAGAGACTGCAGTGGCATCAGTTTCCCTCCGGCTCCTCTGTGGCGCTTCCTGCTCCTGTCGCTCAAGAGAAGCAGGAGACTGGCTTACAGCTGCTGCAGCCTGCTTTGAGAGGAGAGCACTTCAGAAACTTTTGGAAATATCAATGAGCATTTTAGGAAACACTAACAACAAGTGCTCAATGAAGCTGACAATGGATCTCCCTCCATTCCACAACTGAAAAAAATAAAGTCAACCTAACATTGCTTAAGGTTACACAGAATTTCATCTTTGTTATCTAATACTCACTCCCACACATGCATCCACAAGAGGTTATTTTTTAAATTAAAACACCATATTTGTCCATCAAAACAGAAAAGTGCAACAAGAAGGGTACTTTTAAGAAGAGCTTGTATCCAAAAATCTTACTGCATCCTCAAAGAAAAAAAAAAAAAGCAAGAGTTAAGGAGCAGTTGCTTTTTTCTTTTCTTTTCTTTTTTTTCTTTCAGCAAAGGTCGGCAATCCCACAGCAGCAAATTAATCCCAATTAGTAATGATATTTTGTCTTGATATATCATGACACTTTTGATTTACTGTGTTTCTAGGATGCAGGCAGCAAATGTTAATGATTCAGTTTGCTGGGAATTTATACTCCTGCTCATTTCCCATTTGCTGATCAGTTGCAGCTCGTCAAGACTTGGCTGCTTCAACTAATGAACTGACAGCCTCGCAGGAATAATGGTGTGTTCTGCAAGCTTCATTTTTTTTCATGCCATCTGCAAAAATGCAGGTTCCCCTCTGAAAAAATATTCCTGGCAGACAGGAAGGAGTGATTATGATCATATAAATGTCACTTGTAATTTTTTTTTCACTTGCTTAATAGTGTTACCACTAAATGACGGTTTCTGTAGAGAACAAAAATAATTATAGTGAATTCAGCATTTTTAGGGGAAACTCATGAAGGGAGACATATCTAGTTTTGTTCATTTCTATAAAATATTCTAACAGAAATGATGTATTTTTACATTATGATTTATCTGCCCAGCTGGTCTACTTTGAATTAGAGCTACACAGAATGTTTCTCTGGAGGCATGTGCAGGCAGTAAACATCACTTTTCTTATACACAGTAAATGCAAACCCCATTCAAATCTGTTGTAAATGTTGTACCAAAGGTGTGGGGAAATCTTCAATACTTACAGCAATAAGAGTTTTATGACAGATTATTCTGTGAAATGGTTTGTTATCCAATTGCTGCTTACTGAGAGTTTGATAAAACACCTTGCTGAACCTATTACAAGAAAGGTCACTGCAATTTTAATGCATACTTCATACCACACTATGCTTGCATTTAAGTAATGCTTAATACAGCAACAGCAATGAAGTTTGGGCACCTACATCCCTGAAAAATCTAGCTTAAGTGAAACAGAAAACCTCCAACTATGTGATGTTACAAAAAGACCAGATTTTTTACTACTACAGAAGACCTCAGTGAAGTTCTTATAGATTGCATCAGAATAAAATCTGCTCTGAGTTCCAGAAGTAGCTTGCATTCTTTCTTTAAGTCTAGATTGTTTATTTGGATATTCTATAAATTTCATCCCAAAGCACAACAGAATTAGGAGTAACTTTCCCGACTGTATTCATGGCATTTCTATTTCATTAATAAAGAAGGAACCCGCCTTCAAAGTTTCAGAACTAATTTTTTCATATGATAACAGAACTAGATGGAAAATTTTTATGGAAAGTAAATGAAAAGTAGCATTTTTTAAAGCTCATCTAAAAAGAGGAAGGTAAAAAACATCTGATTAGTTTTTTTCCCCCTTCTCAAATAAAAACGGAAAACCATATTCCTGAACGCAGCCCAAACCAATACAGTGTTGCTGCACTCCTATAAACAACTAATTACAAAATACTCATTTGCACAGTCTGTATCTTCAAGCTGATCAAATAGCCCAAACACCAGTTGGTCTGTATTAGGCAAAGCAACTGCCAGTTAAGGGTGCACAGTGTTCCTTTGGCCCTGCAGTGATACTTGGCTGAGGGCTGTCTGGGTTTAAGGGGTAAAGGAAGGAAATGTCAGAAATGCAGCACTCACTAGAAAGGAAACTTTAAACCTCTACAGTGCAGCACTGACATCAAGACAGTTGCAAAATTATAAATAATAACTTCAGGTAATGCAAGCCATGACGCATTTTGTGCTGCTGGGATCCCCCAGGCAGATGGCCTGACACATTCAAAATGTGCATCCTTCAGAGATTATGTAAAGCTTCAGAAAAAGGTTATCTGCAATCACAGTTTTCCCGTGAAATGATTGCTCTGACTGCTTTACTGAAGATTGATGCACTGTGTCGAAAAAGTCCAATAAAGACGCACTTGATATGCCTTAGGACAACGGTTCCCAACCCTGTCCATGGAATGCCGTAGCTGGCAAAGCCCTAGATAGCATAAGATTCCCTCTTTCAGCTGTACTCACCTTCACCCGTAGTGAAGGTTGAGCTGCTGCTAATCCTGGTTTCATAACCAGATCAAGTCCTGCTGTGAGTTTCCTCCCTTCCCTTTCCCATTAGAATTTCAGACAACATCGAACTACCGCAACCAGTACAGTTTACACTAAGGCATCCCCTATAGATTGTGCCAGACAACATGGTCATCCTCAGCGCAGGGGCTGGAGAAAGTACTGTGCTATGCACATGAATGCAAAAGAGTTTTAAACCATGTATAAGAGAATGGAGGGTTGGTTTTATACTCTCTCATGGAATGAGGGCAGGGGTTTGTCATCAAAAGAGAAAGAACTCAAAAGATAAAGCAACATGCACCCGACACCATTCAGGAAACATTTCCTTTGAAATTACTGCTACAAAACCAGTCCTTCAATCTGTATGAGAGAGAAACCTCAGGGAAGAAGATTGTAATTATGGATGTAGACACACTATATGGAGCATGCGATCTTGCTTAGGTAGGTAGTGTTAAAATCTCTGCAAAGGGACCATGGGATGGCAGTAGTTAACACATTTTGAAAATATCTTTTTTTCTTTTTTTAATGTGCTGAAAATTGGACTGGAGCTAGCCATACACAAGATCAATTATAGGACATAGTTCTCTTTCAGGACATATGACAAACATTGTAGATAACTTTGTCATAGCTTACTCACCTCCCTCCCCAAATCCATTTTTTAAAAATATATGAAATAAAAGTAGAGAACTATTTCTGTCTACTAGTATTCCAGGTTTCCATGTTTAGAAGCTAAACAACAGAACAAGCTAAACAACAAAAAAGAAATTTATGTAACTTTAGAAAATCCAGCTCTAAGTACAACAAATAAAACATACAGGGACTATATGGACCTTGGTGCCAACAAAAAACTCCTTTGATTAAGTGTTTTTTCTTAGATTGCCAACTTAAAGAAAGAGAAAACAAAACAAAGGACATCTACCATTTAAAATGTATTAATTTTAAAAGACTGTATGTTATTTACCATCTAGATACACATCCCCCAACAACTTAGCTTTTTTTAAACTTGCAAAAACTGTAAAATAAAGTGGTTTCTGTGTAATTCCTGACCTATCTTATGGAATAAAAAGCTGACAATATTTGTTTTTGCTCTCTACCTTTGAGGAAAAAAATTAAATTCAATTTTTAATGTAAAATGTTTAAAATATCTTAATGGAAATAACTTAAGAGTGTGAAATACCCTTTAAAACAATTTAAATTAAATATCGTTGTCCTTCCTTCAAGGCATTACCTTTAATTGATTCAATCTTAATTTGTTTCTTCCTAACACAGTAATTGCCATTGATTCCAATTAATATTCAGCTGGCCTTCTCTATAAATAATTACTGGCCAATATATTTCTTTCAGATCAGACTTTCTTTCACTGTGGTCATTGTTTGTGGTTCTGGGGTACTATACCACAAGCACAGGAACTCGCGCATTACAGGCCTGGGTTAGACTTCAGCTACGGCAATACTCAATGCTTCCATGGCCTTCCATCCTGGTGCAATACAAAGATCTGAGCAAGATGATGTGTGCAGCCTCTCTGTGCAATCAATCCAGAGCGTAATTACACAGGAGTGGAATTCACAAGGCCCAGATCACTGCAGAGCACAGCTTGAGAGCAGACAATAAGCTATGAAGGGAGGAGTTTGCCTTAAATCTTGCCCACTCTACACAGAGAGATCCTGGCCTTGGAGAGGTACTAGTATCAAATTTGCATTCTAAGCCCCGAATCCTCTTGCCACAGCAGCACATAAAACCACCTGTTTTAAAAAAAGAACGAGTAGAAGTCAGGGGAGGAGATGGCCATGTTCCTTTTCCTTTCAGTGGCACAGTGGTTAGAGCATTTGCCAGGGATGCAGGAGACCTGCTTTCAACCTGAAGGGACTCAAGACCATGTCCATCAAAGTGGTTAGGTCATGCTCTAGCTTTTGTTTCTCAGCAGTCCACTGTATCAGCTCTTTGCACTTCATCCCTCCAACTCAGCCTGGGTGCAACAGCATCTCTGAGAAAAGTCACAGTGCCAGCTCAGTTTGAACTTGAAATCACTGTCAAGATCAAAGCTATTAGGCGAGGTGCTTCAGGCAAGATTCACATCATGGGCCCCCAAGTAAAGCTGATAGTGATGGTGCCATCATTGCCTCTCTGACCTTAATGACACCAAGACTGCTAATAAGGGAGAGACAGACTATTATCACCACAGGGCAAAAAATTATGGTGGCAGGTAGGTTGGGTATAACTTACTAGCACAGGAATGGTCCCCTAATGAGTTGACATGATGTCAGTGACTGAGTTTGTCCACATGGGAATGCTCAGGAAAGTTAATTCAATTTACCCACACAACTCATTTAATAGCGGTTGGGGTGGTTTGTGGGGTTTTTGTTGTTGTTTGGGGTTTTTTTTGTGTGTTTTTGGTTGTAGGGTTTTTTTTAAACAGAATTCCAGTATGGACTTTCATTCAGATGTGAAACAGTGTCAATTCATTTTTTTTCCTAATACACTACCACAAAGAAATTAGGACTAGTTTAACTGACGTTAAGCTACAGTAGCTGAGATTTAATTAGTACACTGATAATAACATATTAACTCCTATTCATCTACCAAAAGCACCGGTTTGACAATCTGGGTCTCTGAAATCCTTGCCCTCTCCTCCAGTTAACAGTGCAGTTGAGCAAATAGTGCCAGTGTGATGAGGGGAAGGAGTACCATTGGTAGGGGTGTGAAGAACTCCTACTGCTGGTACAGCTGTCTAGTCCCATGCTATCAAATTGTGTGCCTCTGAACAAGGCTGCCCTTCTGCAAACATGAGGGAAAGAATGGTACCTGGATGTAAATAGAAAGACTGAGGTTCATTCTCACTTCTGCATCCTCATAATGAGACAGGAAGATCTGGGTACCATCTGGGCAGACAATTTGCTCCCCTACCTGCTCACTTTGGAGAGAACCTTTCCAGCTCCCCAAGTCTGGCATATGGGGGTGGGGAGAGTTAGAGCAGACCTGCAACACTTCAAGAGTTGTGGATGATGGATTGCTGACCTGGATAAAGTGGATTCAGCCCTGCTGCTAGTAGCAATGGAAGGCTTGGATCATATCCTGATCATCAACTCTTCTGAAGTCCTGGTGCTTCCAAACAGTGTGAGCTTTTCCATGGATGCAAAGAACCAGGATTCCTCTTTGCATGTTCCATGCATTTTAATAGCTGTGAATAAGCAAAGATTTAATATAATAAATGAAAAGTGGCTCTTTTTCTTATGCTCTAGCTGACTACAGCTTATTAAAACATCTTGTATAACATCTGGCAATATGTATAAAATACAGAACAATTATAGTGGCCACAGATAACTTTCTTGTTTTGAAAACTGGAAGACAAAGTTCTACTATCACCTGTAGTTTCATAGTGCCTAGAATATACTGTGTCATAGGCCCAGTCTAAGAATAGTACACAATAAGACTTTATTGTGCTATGGTCTAAACTATATAAACAGTCAGGTTTCTTTACCCAAAGATATTTCAGCTTAAGACCTCATTTAAGTGGATGAGGCAATATTTCTAAAATATTTGAGTTTCAAAAACAAAAGAGGTTCTTTGTGCAAATTATAGTTAAACCCAGATGAATTAGACATCTACCCTGAAGAACTACTGTTGTAAATCTCATTAAATGTCAAAATAGGCACCTAAACGCCTTCATAAATCTGGCTTCTACTCCTTAATATCAGTATTTTTTGCCAGTAAAAACACTGATGAAGTGTACACTTATTGTACTACCTATTTTGCACAAGATTCTTTACTAGCTGGATTTGCAAATATGGAATCAGTTTAATTAGCATTTTTTACATTTATCTTGATTGCCACTGAGCTGTATAGAACGCTTGCAAAGTATAAGCAGGAATATCTTCCTCTGATGGTCCCAGAGCATGATAGGTTTACAGGTCTCCATGTGTGAAAACCAAGACTGTGGAGCTCATACCTGTGCTTGGAGTTAGAAAACTTCACCCATAGGAGCAAATTGGAGCAGGGATATGAGTTGGCAGCAGCAACAGATTAGACAAGGAGATAATTTCACCCCTCTTTGAGCTCCAAACGCAATGCATTCTGAAACCTTTAAGTGAAAGCTACTACAAAGAAGCAAAGCATTGTTGTGTTTCATCTGAACTAAATGACTTCTCTCTTGCTATGAAGTCCTTGGTTAGATGAACCAAACACTTCTATCCTCTGCTTCAAGCTGGGATTTAGCAAAAAGAGAATTAACAGCTTGTGCTTCTTAAAGCCCCTCTCACAAATCAGTCATATCACAGATTTTTTTCCTCTCTAAGCAGTAATTCTCACTCCATCCTTAGAGCAAGCCATTGAGTTTTCATTTCTGCTTCTGATCTGCTGTGACTTCTGTCACTCTGTGCAAAACCCATCTACATGGATGTTGTGATCTCCTTACTGCCGTGATCATGTGAGGGCAACTCTCTTTTAGGTTTGCAAATGAGAAGTGCTTTGCCTGGAATTATATGGAATATGGCATCAAGAAATTGTGAGTTCCATAAACGAAAGAGGGAATCCTACTTGTCAGCCCTCTAGAATTTCTGCAGCAAGAAACATTGAAGTCCAGGCTACCAACAGCACACACATCTACAGAAACTGAGGAGTTCCAACCATATTTCATAACTATGACATATCTGTTATTACAGCTCAGAAATTCAGGTTGAAAGGCCAAATCCAACACAAGAAATTCTAGACAGATGACAGGTGCCTATAGCTAGAAAATGCACCTTCAAATTGACAGGTCACTTGTCACCCAAAGAAAGATAAGTACATCAGAAAAAAGATTCACTGCCTGTAGTGATGAACAGGAGAAAACATCCCTAAAGATGCCTCAATTTTAAGAGTCATTAGGAAGAATAAAACAAAAAAAAAAATCATTTCCCAGTCATGCTCTCATGCTTCTTTTCTATTCAAAGTATGGAAACTAGCTAAATTCTCCCAGGATTACATCTGTGGGACTACTGATGGGAGGGAGAATGAAAATCACCCTCTGAGGTAGAAAGACCAAACAACTTCTATTTGAGTCTCATATCACCTGAAACAGTGACGTGGGTTTTCTTTCTATGTACCTTAAACTCACCAATCTTTAAGATGCTAGTCATCATATGGGACAAGACTACAACTTGAAAAATAATAAGAATCTATGGAGAGAGCAAAAGATGAACAGGGAAGAGTTTGTCCTATTAAAAAAAAAAAATCCCCCACACATGTACTTGTGCTTCAGATTTCCCGCTGGAAGCTCTCACTTAGAAAAAGACAGCTGTGACATGAACTGGACACCTCTGTGCCCAAGCCCACTGCAGATTAAAGTGTTGTTCATGGTCTTGTACAATTTGCTCCCTGGAAAAAGAAGAAGAAAGTATATCATATTGGTCATTACTTGGGAAATTCTAAGGTCTTTCATAAGTTATAACAGGCTGGGGATCAGCAAAGTCCTTTTATTGCATTTCTTTTCTGAACAAGTTTCTAATGAAACTAACCAACCAAAGTATCTGCAGATGGTGTACCAGAAACACTCTTCTTTCTAGCTGATTGCTCCAGAACCTGCTGAGCCTGTGGGTGGACAGCTCATTGTAATACCTGCAATCATTTGTCTCCTGAAAATTCACATTTTCTTTTTTTTTTTTAATTCTCAGCTGTGCTATTTCTTAATAATAGACATGAAGTGAGTTATAATAATACTTATTCATAGCAAAAAACAAATAAAATGGGTGGGATTCTGTGTAACCTGTGATACCCTAGCACAGTGAAATCTTATTTCAATATAGGCAGATAGAGAGACAATAGTGCTAGGGTCAGAACATTGCTTGTTATGAAATATATCAAAGTTATTTATATGAAACAATTTCATCCCCCCCCTCTCCTATGCCCAAAATATCTGATGCAAGCAAATGTGAATACGAAATAAGATTATGTGATTCTTTGGAGTCATTTCAGGAAATTGCAAATGTTTCTGAAATGAAAAATCCTTGCAAAGTCAATCAGCCGTTGCTGAGAGGTCAGCAGGGAGCTGTGCTGTGTCAGCCTATTTGCTCAGTGGTACCAGGAGATGCAATAATGCCCTGATAGACCAGGTTTAATCACAAAGACCTTTATAGAAAAGGAAAAAACTCCACAAAATAAACCACAAACTGAAAATCACAATTATTTCAGACTTGCAACAGACTTTGAGGGTATTTTCTCACTGGAAAGTTAGGCTGAACAATTACTCCATGGCAGTCTTGTCATCTGTTCTATATTCTATCATAATCTACTAACCAAAATTATTGCTTTTAAATTCTTGTTCCTGCTTCTCTTGAGATCAACAGTAAATCTGCCACCGACTTCAAGAAAACAAGAGGAGGCATTAAATACGCCTTTTGTTTTATATGTGCAGTCTATTCAAACTAAGCCTATTGGTTTCTAAATTTCAGGAGTTTTCAAACACTGTACATACTGGGATCCGAAGCAATTTGTATGACTAGGAATAGATTCACATTCCGTTTTCTTTTAGGCACACAAAGGGCTAAATAATAATTCCAGGAGAAAAAAAAAACAAAAAAAAAAAAACAAAAAAACCCCCACTTTTCCAAAAGCAGAAGAGACAGCAACCAATTAAAACAACTTGGATGTATAGACATAAGTACATAAGAACAAGAGAGAAGAAAAAATATGGTAGTTAAACAGTATTCAAAAGCAAAAACACTCTAATGTATATAAGATTTGTTGGAAAAGTATCTCTGACTCATCACCAAAACAGTAATAAATAGACTGCCCCTGACCAGTCCTCTACTGCCTAGTTCCCTTTGGTAGTCTTGTATGGCAAAGCATTACCCATCAAAGTGAAAGAATTGCTGGAGCAATTCAGAGTATTTATTGATAAAAAACCCAAACAAATAAACCCACAACTCCCTAACATATGCTGAACCATGCACAGAGCACTAAAAGAATTGACACTGATGAGGCAGTCACATGTAGAAATCCTGCCACGAAAGAATTATGGTGAGTTTAGATACAGAATTCTTTGAAACAACACGGAAAAAAAATATTCCTTAATCTTTCCCCATCCATAGTCTGTGGAATATAGAAAGCAACGCCTGCAAGCTAGCTAATACTGGCAGATAAGCTGTCCAAGCCTGATAAAAGGAAGGCATTTTCCTAAGAAAATATAGCCTAGCAGAGTCAGTATAGGTGGCAATCTTTCCCCTTCCAAGATATCCCGAGGCATGAATGCCATTCAGTGCTGATAGTGAGCAATGAATAAGCCATATAGCACACATAGACAGTAATGTCACTAGGGCAAGGACCACTCACTACTCTGTATTTGTGTAGTACTTAACAATTATATTTTATTCTTGTCATCAATGATATTTAGTTCTCATCATCTCTTAGTCACAATAAGTGTAATAAATAATGTGATGGAAATTTTGGATTAATGTTCTTGGGAAAGTAGATATTAGGTGATCTTATACTGACAAAGGTAAATGGATCCATGTTTTTTAAAGATAAATAAATACATCTCCTAGGAAGGTTGCTGTGAAGATAAGTAGCTTGAACATTATGCAGTACAGATTCTAATCTGGAGAGCAAAAGGATTTAGGTCCAGAAACAGAAGATGAAAGATTCAACAGCTGAAACAATGAGGACTTTGTTCTGTTATTCATTATAAGGACAAGCATTTACGGTACAAATTGCATCAAAACTAAGGCCAAAAAAACTAAGGCCAAATAGAAAGGTGCATGCATAGCTAAGCTTGTTTAATAAATTTGCAGTATCATAATAAGGACTAGGACATGCAATAACCTGTAGCTACATAAAACAAAACAGTCCTGTTGCGGAAATGTTATTATTCCCACAAACTGGTGATCAGGAAAAGTCATAAGAAGGGAAGAAGAAAAAGAATTCCCCAAACCAAAACCTGTCTCCCAGTTTCTCAGTGGTTAGCAAGTTTGCATTCCTGGATACCTGCACAGTGGTTTGGGACCAACAGGCTCCCATTTCTGAATGCCTACCTCAATGCCTACCTATACAGCAATTTTCCCACTCAAGTCACAATTTCCAAGTCTGAGTTCATCAGCAAACCCAACTTATGCCTCCTTCCAACCATCAAGGTCTATGATGGAACAAATTTGGAACTAGTGAGAACAAAATCAAGAAAAATTATTTTTGAAAGATATAACTAGAACAAAAAGGGCATAAAGGCATCTGAAAACTTGATGAAAACCTAGTGAGAGAAGGAAGCTCTTCCCTCTGGTATTTTCACAGCCCTAAGTGAAATTCAGCAGCTTTGGAATGTCCAGCTCTCATGCCAAGTTCTTCCAGATATCCCCTGACTGCACTACTAAAGAGAAAAAGGTCAATCCCAAGAAAGCTATCATCTAACCATTACTTTTGGAGAAGCTATTCTAATTTCAGAGGAATAGAGTATCACAGAAGTTGTCACTCATCCCCACAAAGCAAGGAATAATCTCTTATGGGAGAAATTATTAAATACATAAATTAACCTTTTGTTTGGTTGTTCACTACCTTTAATTTACTTTGCTTGCTTCAGAATGCACCAAAGCAGGAACTTTATGAGTAGTGGTCCTTGGAAGCAAATTGAACTTGCAATCACATTAGAAATTTGAATAGTCAAAGTCATCCAATTCAGGCAAAAGAACACATAGGTGACTAAAGCAGTTATCAAATACCCCACATCATAGAAGAAAATAAGCAAAAAGGCAAAAATAAACTAAAGATACAGATCAATCTGGAAAAAAAAATAGAAACAAGCAAGGTAGAAGTGATAGAGTAATAACGGAGCTCTTTGCAATTCCTTTACTCAAGCCTCACTGTAAAAGCTTGAGAGCAAAATGAGTATTTTGTGGAAGTAGGCATCTTTCATTATGCTTTAAGGTCTCCTTTATCCCCTAAAATGGAATAAAGAATAGCTTCAACTGACTGATAGAAATGTTTTACCTCTTCTGAAAAATATCTACTCTCAGACACTTTCTGCACATAGATTCCTTCCACTTCAGCAAACACAAACCTCACAAATTTCTTTTCTCTTGACAACGGGCAAGTTCAAAGAGTACCAGGAGAGCAGACAGGTGAGAAGAAACAAAACACCAGCATTTTCTAAACATATAGGACTAGATCACAGACTTGAGAGTCATAATGCTTCTGAAAAGCCTGTATGTATGCATCATGTGCAAGGAACAGAATCTGGAGCACAGCCTAGATAGTGATAACAGCTTTTGGTTGTTGTGTTGTTTGTATTTTTTTTTTTTCGTGTAGCATTTCTCATTCTGTGGACTGCCCCTTTATTATCAGTGTCTTTTTATGCATTTGAGATGAATCTGACTTACTCTTCACGCTCTACCCCAGTTCTGAGATATTTTCTTAATATCCTACAAATAAGTGTCCTCTGTGCTCTGCTTGGAAGCTTGTTAATAAAGATAATTATCACCTGTGCAACATTTAACTCTTAGTTGCTTCACTTGGTTGCAGAGGAGCAGACAGTCAGCTGTGATAGGTCTGAAACAGAAGACATCAAGAAAGATTGAACACACAGTGCAGTGCCTTGACAGAGCAAAGCAGGAGATTTCCAAGCTGTCCAAATTCTGGATGAATTAATTGTACCTTCTTGTTGTCTGCTGAACTTTGGAAATATCACTGAGTACTGAAAATCTAGCAAAGACAAGAGACCTCCTACTATTTTTCTTCAGTCTAAACAGAACAAAGTTCAACATGGTATTTAATGAAACCATACTTGAAATGTTATACCTGTGGTGGTAGAAAGAGTGTGAGGGAAGGAGAAAGAAAAGTGTTGCAAGAGCCTGCAACTGAACTTTCTCTTTTGCTAAAATCTTTGGTTTCCCTTGCTATACACCTAAGCAGCTTGATCCTCAGTTCAAGTAGAAGGGGATCAGTGGCACTGCAAAATTCACCTCTGATAAGGAGCTAGTCTGGTTACTGTATTTTTACAGAAAGACAGCAATAAAATTAGAGATTGAGAAAAATCATACCCAGATGCTAGGAGAGGGATGCCAGTGCTGCCTTCTTACCGGTGGAACACATCTTTCAAACAGGTCTTGCAGAGTTTAGGGGTCTACTCAAAGGGAGAGCCCTACCTACAGCATAGTATGACAGCACTTCTATTCCTCCTGAACCCATATATCTGATGAATCCAAAGTTACAGATAAACAGTGCAAGATGCCGGCATTTCAACCGAGGTGAGAGCAACTGACTAAATCTAGCACTTCATGTACTGGAGGGGGTTGCCTGGTATTCCCTTTTAGGATGAGTGCTGATATAATTAATTGAAGGCAAAATTTCACATCTAACTTTAATATTCTTACTAAAATGATGATTTTTCACACTTTTGCTTCTAAAAATAAAAGGTTACCAACCATTGCAGTGGTTAGAACGGGATTGTTTTTTTGGGGTGTGGTGGTGTGTGGTGTGGGTGGGGTTTTTTTTGTTTCTGTGGGGGTTTTTTGGGGTTTTTTGTTTGTTTGGTTTGGTTTTTTTGTTTTGTTTTTTTTTTGTATGGTTTGGTTTTTTAAACTTAGTACCCTGAGAAATCAACAGGGAATTTGAAGCTGTAAACCCAGACCCAGATGATATATTTGGACATGTTAAAAAAAGAGAAAAAATACTCTGAAATCTCTCATGATAAAGTTTTCCATTCCCAACAAAGTTGGTCGACTTTAAACCTGCTGATGCTGTGGGTTACAAACCTATGGCCCAGCAAGGCTGCTGTCATGGTCAGGAGAGGCTGTAGCTTGGGGTGCTGGGGAGAAAAGGAAAAAAAAGGTGTGAAAACAGATTAGCAATGAGCAGGTAGGATGAAAATTGCTGATAGAGAGTGTAGAAAGATGGCAAGGAAAAGTGAAGAAAGCTTTCAAATTAAGAAAAAGATTCAACAGCTTGAATCTGCTACTGCAAATATCCCCTCTCTCTCTCCCTTGAGAGGGCGTCATTTTTAATTTCTTCAGCCAAATCCCGTTACTCAGCAGTTATCATGTTTTGAGCTCTCCCCAGGAGATGAGGGAACAGGCATTTCACACTATTGGTGCAATCCATTTCTGGGCAGACTTGCCAGCCACTATGGTTTCTGGGATTCATTCCAGCAGGGATAAGTCTGCTTGTCAGTGTAAATCCTGTGTATACAAAGGCTCTTTTTTTTTTTTTTTCTTTTTCTCTCTTTTTTTTTGGTTTGCTCTTCCATCCCAATTCAACGAAGCTCTCCCATTAGCTAGTGGTTTCTACTTTTACACTGAATTGTCCTCGGAAACCACAAGTGTTTATAAGTTCAGGGAAAGAGGAATAAAAATATAGCATGGATTTTAACTGGTTTTGCACACCCTGTGAAATTTTGTAATAGTTTAGGAGGCTTGAAAACTCCCAAACTCCACAAGAAGCCTCCAGTCCTAGTCAGGATGTAAGACTGACTGAGTTGCATTTTATTGGATGGTACCCTCACCTGGTGCAATTTTTCTTCTTTAGAATTTGCCAGAGGACTGGGGTAGTGTTTTTTGGTGCCAGAAGCTGGGTTTTGTACTTGTCACCCACACAGAAGAATCTGTTTGCATATGGTATTTATGCCACTTCTGTGTGACATATGTTTGCGTGTCTCACTCCCAGGATGGGAAGCCTCAGGCACTGGGTAGGAGGAGGAGGAGCAGCAGGGCAAAGCCTCCTGCTTTTCAGTGGAAAAGAAGTTATGAAGCTCCACATGGTTTCATTTTTGTTTTTCTGAAGAAAAGGATAAACAAGGGCAAAGTATAAAGGAGGAAGAGGCAGTGGTGAGTAGGAGGACTTTATGTCTATATGTCTGTGTGTGCATGTGTGTACACATATATATGCATATATATACACACACACTACCATCTTGTGAATAAGAGGCCAGTCTCAGGAACCTAAGATTTCTCCAACTCCTAAATGTTACAGAGGTATGAATAAAAGAAAAAAAAAAATCAAACAAAGAGACAGCAACTGCACTAGAGATGGCTCAAAGCTAGATTCACTGCTGATTGCAGTAAACTCACAGAAATAGCTCTCTGCTTTCTCAGAGCCATTTTAATTGCACCAACTTTTTTTTTTTTTAAATTCCAATCCAATGCAGGGGGTGGGGGGAGGGAATAAACAGGGGAAAACAAAAAAATATTCTCCACAGAAAAATTGACAGCCTTTTTTTTTCTCCACAAAAACAGTCAAACAACTATTTTTTGAGTTGTTTAAAGTAAATGCAGCTTTTGTAATTTCATTCCAGTTGTTAAAGAAAATTTAAGTGTTATTGAAGGTGGTTTAGACAATGCACCACCCTCCCTGAGCACTTCTGGCACAGGGCCCAATGGCACATGCACATACATACACAGTTCATGTTACTACTCTGCATCACTCTTCCAGCAGAACTATTCATATCAGTGAGGCTAGACAGCGTGTTTACAGGGTGACTGAAGGATCACTATTTCCCACACCAACCAAATCTAAAGGAAACTCATCAGATTTACAGACCTCTCCCTTAATCTTTCTGTGCCTTACATTGCCACTTACACTATGGTGATAACTGCACTTCATAGGACAGCTGTGATGATAAATAACTGAGTTACTGTGATGCCCAAGAAACTGATGTGGTGGGTCACATGAGTTTTGAAGATATATCAAACATTCAAGTTTCACTAGACCTGCAATAACAAGAGTGTTTGAAGTCCTTTCATATTTGGAATTTCTCTGTGTTATGATTCTCTTTATATGTTAATCAAATTTTGTTCTAAAAGATTTTCTCAAACTAATCATTGTCTTTAAGAGAGATTTTAAATTTTTTTTAGTAAATTACATATTTTTATGTTCTTTTCACCATAAATAAGAGGGTATTCATTTACATTCATGCAAAATTACCATCAAGACACTGAAGCTTGTGAAATTGAAGCACTGGATATGTGGCAGAACTCTTCCTACTCTTGCTATTTAGCCACCTCTCGGTAGGAGAGGAGCAGTGAGTAAATTTGGTTTGAGAAGGATTACCAAGGAAAACTCAGAGCCAAACTCTTCAAATTTTACTGTCAAACTCCTAGTAAATGGCAATTACACTCATATAAGGAAGGTAGGGGGAAGGGGCTTCATGATGGGTTTAAGGCACAAGAATAAGCAGGGAGCAAAAGCATATAATGGAAGTTTCTGTGGCACAGAACACCATTGCTGAAAGTGGAAATAAAACTGCATTTATTGTCTCAAGGTCAGCATTGAAAAGCCTCAGAGAACATATTTGTAAGGGCAGAAAGCTTTGTGTTTCAAATTGGATGTACTGGAAAAGCTTCCTACCACCCCCCTGCAAATCATCATCAAGGCAGTAGGGCAGCAGAGAGGAGGAGAAGCAATCAAGTTCTTGGTACATGTTAGCGATAAGAATATCTGTGCTGTGAGTTGATAGCCACAGTTTCCTTCCTAGCCACTTGCACCATGAATGGCAGAGGCATGCGGTGGGCCAGGTCCATAGAACTGTCTATCACTTGCCATAACCTAATATTTCAGAAATATTTGAAAGGGCAAAAGCATCCAGTGGGGACTGTTGGGAATCGATATGGAATAAATGCCATTCCAGCTCAGCTCTTGCTTTGCAAAATATTTAATCTAGGATGTTTCTGAGGCTGATCTGTGCACCTGCATCAAGATAGCTTTATTCATTCAAAGCTCTACCCACCGTTGTCCCTACAGCCCTTTTACTTGCAGACTCTATCTCTATGGAGTGAAGGGGAAAATGAGAAATTTCGGAGCAAGGCCAGAGTACACATCTACAGATGCCTGCCATTCACATAACTGAAAAAGCTGAGGATGGTGATACTGAATTAAAAAGGAAGAATGATGCTGGGAGACATGAGAATTAATTTCAAATGGGAGGACAGAAGAGTTACACCCGGTTCATGATGTAGATGGCAAATTAAAGCAGCCCAGTGGAGAACCTGTAAACTTAATAAGCTTGCTCCATCTTTTCTTCCCCTATCCATCACTCTGCTTCTTAATCTCTCCAAATCCCTCTGTTAACGGATTCTCTCTCTCCCATTTCCTCTCTGCTACATGCCCAAAATTCTCTCTCTGTATGTTTTATCCTCCTTCTCACCTTAACTTGGAACGTTTTGTACTTTTCTTTGTACTTTGGAACATTTGCAGCTTTTTCACTGCAATCACAGAGAAGCAGAGGAAGATGACATTGTTTTGAGTGTTTTGTTCACCAAAGCATCTTCTAGCAAACTGCAGTTCCATGAACTGGCTAGGGAAGTCTGTGCACCTTAGTACAATAGCAGAAGTTATTCTACTACTTTATATATTATGATCAGGACAATATCTCAGATGCTTTTGTACCACTGTCTTACATCAATACCTTTTCTGCTTTAAAATCTATTCAAATGAATTTTTTTAATTATTATTTTTTGCTATCCAGCTGTAGTAAGATTGGGTTTTTGCCATTATCATTCTCAGATTTGTATGCTCTCCATTTGCAAATGAGCATTTCAAATGAGTGGGAGGTATGTTAGGTAGGGTGAGGACAATATCTTCCTTTCTATTCAAGAGCTTGCCAACAGAAGCATATGTAGGCTGGGCTGATTCCAAAAGTCTCTCAAGCATATGGAACACCAGTTTACACTGCATTCAGACCTCCCACTCAATTTTGTATGCTGGCAGAGCTCCCATCACAAGCACCTTGTTTCACAGTCAAAGTTCTTTCTGCCATTATGGCTACGAGTCAAAGCAGCCATAACTCACATGCAATACCAGGAACATATTTTTGTTCTATGATTAGTGATGCAGGGAGTTACAGACATCCAAGTTTAAATTACAAAGTATAGTGAGGGAGTGTTACCACTACTTTTTATTTTATGATGATGCTGACAAAATTAACTTCAACTTTGCTGGCCTAAGTGAATCGAAGAGGCAAGCATGGGCATGAATCTCACTCCAGGCAGGTGCTGGAGCTTTGGAAACAAACCACAGTGTGATCTATGTCAAAGCCTTTAATAAATGAAGTTAAACTGTTCTCAATGACACCAAACTTGGCAAAGGACAAAGCACAATTGGCAGATCAGTACATTCTCCAAGCTGTCTGAAACCGCCATCCAGCATTTAATCTGGAGTCTGAATATTACATGTATTGAAGTGACCTTGAAGTCACTCAGTTTTTCTTAGAGTAATAGATAGGAATGAGACAATGCTGGGGGGTATGAGGTAAGGGCATTCCTACCTGAATCCCATTTTTCTAATTGGCTTTTCTCTATATACTGTTCACTCTCCTTTGATGGCTTCCAAAATGTAAAGCATTGGAAAATATTACTCCAGGGTTGAATTTCATCCCACAATTTCATCTCTGTACGGTGAAGTCCCTATCTGCAGTTACTGCAAATGAGCATTGCTGCATGAAATCAGTGTTGTTACACTCCAAAAGAGAATCTGCAGAAGTCTGCATCACACAGTTCCATGTAGTAAAGAACGGTTAAAGATAATGGTGATAGTCTTACGCTTGAAGAAAGAATATCTTTAAAGAATCAAGGTAGCATCCACTGCACTTATTATTTTTTCCTATGAATTCTTCATATTGTATCCTGCCATGGCTCAGGAAGGGCACCAGCTCACTATACTCTGGGCTGGTACTGCTGTTATAATTGTCTTTGTGTTTCAGAAGGCATCCTGGAGTTTGTTTTTTGAAAGACTGGAACCATTTTCAAAGCACAGGTTATAGCAAACTACGTAAGAGTAGAAAACACAGAGGAAAAACATCTTTCCCAAGATTTGGGATTATGCCCTCTCTACCTTCCAAAGACTGTGGATACGTTTGTTACTCGTTTCTGTTTTACTACAACTTCTGGTTTTGAAGGCTTTTTCCTTGTTCTCCTTTATTTCACCCTCTTCTGATACTCCAAAAACAGCAGTCTTGAGCTTATATCCTTTTGTCTTTCCATTATTCCAGTGTAGAAGGCTCAAACAGTAAAGGTTATGTTTTCTGGATTGAGAGAAACTATCAGACTGCTTTGGCCTTGGGTCTCATAGCCATAAAAATCTGGTTGGGGAAAGCGAATTCACATGAAAATACTTCAGGTTGAAATAACCTGTATTTTTATATGGGTAACACTGCAGCATGGCTTTTCTTTACATATTTGACTCAGTCTAGTTTCATCTGTCACATGAAAGATTCTGTGTTTTACTACTATTTCCTTCCTTTCTCTAATTACATTGAAAGCCTAAGATTATAAAAGTCCAACTTTGCCTTCTTTTACATTCTGTCTCTCTTAAAACACCAAAAACCAACAAAGTATGAAAGGTTTCAGAAGTTTGTAAATAAAATAGGAGCAGAGCTTTGCAAGTACAAAATGCTAAGATATTTACAAGATCTTTCAAAAACATGAATGAATTTAGACTTACAATACTGTGAGTGGTGAAGTGTGACCCAGTCCTTCAGTTAAGAGATAATAGCTTGGAGAAATAGCTCATTATGTTTTTCTATGTCTCCTTGGACAAATCGTTTAGTACCAGGGCCATAAATATGGGGGCAATAAATTCCCCATTTAAACATATGCTAAATTAGACACCAAAATAGAGGCTCAGTGTTTAAAGACCTCAGCCAGTTCATATGTAAAATGCAAAACTCCAAAAGTTGCATGTAATGGGAACAAATAAATGTATGAGACACTCACAACCTAGGGCACACAGATTCCCACTACCAAAAGCAAAGAAAGGAATCATATCCCATTCACAGAAGGCAGAAGCAGAGCCAAGAGAATCAAGTGACTTCCTATTACAATTGAGGTTTGGGAAGCCCATTGCTTTGGAAGAGTAGTCTCTTGCTTCTCTATCAGGTGCTTATAAAAGGTGTGAGATACCTCCATAACTAATGATCTCTTTTCTACTTTTCTTCTGTTCAGTGAAACATACTCTTTTAAAATTTATTATATAACAACCAGCTGCATGCATTTGCAATTTAAAAGCGCCAAAAAAATTTAAAAAACAAAATTGGAAATAGTCCTTGGTTTCAGTACAAAAGGACTACATACCTCTCTGTCCTTTCACCCAGACAGAGTATCACTACTTAAAGATATTCCAGTTCTTCCCTATGAAATGCTAACTGTTTCTACAGTAGGAAGTCTTCTCAGTAAGATAAAGTAAACCAGGTGAAGTGTTATGTAGCTATATATGCCACCAATGTCATAATGTTTAAGTGGCTGCAAAAAGAAAGAAGTAGGGTAGAGGACCAGTAAAAAGAGAAACAATTCTAATTCAGGTTTGATGGAATAATTTGCAGGGTCTGAGGCAACTGGATCATTTTATTACATTTTCCTTTTTCATTATAATCACTATTTCTGAAAATGGGCTGTGCTTGCTGCTTTCCAAGCTTCTATCACAGTGAGACATCTATGAACTAAGGAAACAGACAATGCATCCGATACGAACAAAAGAAAACGAGCAGAAAATTTAAATGCCAAGGCTGCGTGGGCAGCCTATTTTGGCTGCTGCTGCTGAGAAGACCGTTTGTTTGAAATACTTTCTTTTGCTCAAGATTTGTTTCATACATGCTTAACCAGAACTTTAACACACACACTGCCCCCTGCCCTCTCCACCCCCCCAAATTAAGTTATTTCTCTCATTTCACCTGCTGTATTTTAGGTTAAAGAAGTTGCATGCAAGCACAATTGACACAGCTTGTCACAAGGTAGTAAAAGGCATCTTTAAAAGCTGTACTTACTGGATTTTGTGTACTACAGACAAGGACAATACAGTGACAAGGACTGCTGTGTTAGGTACTTGCACCAGTTTTATCTAGAAAGTTTATATATAAAGCACAGGGCACCTCTGCGTCTGCAGTCTTGATGTTTAATATTAAAGTCTTGCATTTTGCTCTATTAGTGACCTAGCCTTTTTACTTAACACCATATAATATGTTTCCAGAACACTGACTTTAAAGCTTGAAGTTGTGTGAAAATCTCTAGCTCATGTTCCTATTCACACCTACAAACTCACATACCCCTAGTCGCTAGAATTGTCATGATTCATCACCGAGTTATTTCTTCTCTAAAGAAGAAGGAAGTGGAAATTGTCTGTGCTGTCAGCTTTACGTCCAAGGATTTGGACACAGCAGAAATCCATGCAAACGTTAACTCATCTGGCCTGCTGCCTCAACCAACAGCAGTTCCTCTGACTGAAAATGTGGTTCCTTTGAGGTCACAGCAAAGCAAAGTCTGGCTCTGTATTGCCAAAGTGCTACTAAAAAACTTTACAAAACACTGCCATTTAAATTCCTCTGTTCTTTAAGAACTAAGAAATGAAAACAAAAACCCACTCCATAACAGCATGTAATCATAAGCTACAACAATATTTGTATAGTGATTTGGAAGGTATTAGACAAATACTTTGCTTTTCCAAGTGCCAACTACTACGTTGCAGCCTCATTGTCTAAAGGCTTTCTGGGCCTTTTCTTGTTCCATGGCCTGTTGTTTTGTTCCATGTTTGTACAGCTCTTAGCACAGTGGGATCCAGTTGAGTAACAAGGGCTTGCAGGTGCTACTGCAGTACAAATAATAAGTAACGATAAAGTGCACACGTAGATTAGATTTATTAAACTTGTAAATATAGTCTGTTCTGTACAGACTGTTCTGTACCACAGCTAACTTGGGAGTCAATATCTGAAGAATAGTCCCACTGGACCTTCTATGTTTTATCTGTTAGAGTATCTTATCCTTCAGCTGCAATCAGAACTTCATGGGAAAAAAACTCCAGAAGTTCAAACTTCTTTTGATTTTTTTAATTTTTTTTTTTAAACTATCACATTATAATTGCCATAATGTTCCCTAGTGCCTGCCATTTTGCACTCTAATAATAGTTCTCAAGTGATCAAAGGCACAAAGCTAAGTACACCCTCTGGGGAAAGGAATGTGTTTCCCTGCTTCCTGCACAGCACCTTTTAGTCCCCTGTTGTCTTTTATTATTGAAGTCAGCCATCAGAACAGTCTGTGTTGCTCTGAACATCATTTCACACAGTGGCATGGGATTTTTTTTTTTTAAACTGTTCAAAAAAAGTGCAAAAGTAAAAATTTACTTATAAAATGAAGAGGCTGCAACTCCCATCTTTCTCACAGATGTTTGTGTGGATGCCTGCATGCATTTCCACCTACTTTTAAACCACAACTGAGTCATTTTCCTATAGCTCTGTTAAACAGGCGCACACTGAGAGAGTGTGTGTGGGTGTTTGCACGTGCATGTGTTGTGTTGATATAAAAACAGAGAATGAAAAGCAAAACCACGCAGTGATGAAGAGCTACACTTCACATGGTCATGGTATTGTATGCAATGGTCACTGGATCACTCCCTGTCATTTTAGTACTCTGCAAGGTGACACTGACAACTAACGATATCAAGATGAACTCCTCCCTGCTCTCTGCAGCTGATTCACACAGAGAAGACAGCCCAACTCATCGAGACCTGCGAAGCTGTCAAGCTAGAGCACACACCCAGCTCTTAATATCAACAGACCAATGTAGTTTCATCCATTTTAAGTGAGATGCACAAGCTCACTCCAGAAACGTACAAGCTGGACATGTCTTCCCTACCATTTAACCAATAAGGCCTAGCTGAAATCTATCCTAATTCAACTTAAATACTATTTTTATAGTTTAACCCTTCTTGATATTTCATTGTGGAAAGGGAGAAACCTACACAACAATCTCATGGAAATCTCTTACACAGCAGAAAATATATCAGGACTGAGGTTACTAGGGAACTTTATCAAAAGGAGACCAAAAAACCCCACCACCCACATACAACCAAAAAAAGCTCTAAAAACCACATCTGCACTTAAATAAAAAAGCCCCACATCATCACCATTTTTACAGGTTAGGAAGTATTCACTGTAGATGTTATTTTATTCAGGCATAGCCTATTTTATTCTGACTAATCCTTTGAAAATTCTGAGCTGTGAAAGTTAAGGCAAATATACTTGCCATAGTCCATTAAAATGAGCCTGAGGAAGTTAGTCTTAAAACACTAATTGTTTTCTCCTGTGGAAACTGCAGAATAACTGAACAACAGACTATTATACAATACCTTAATACTAGTAAAGGTCTGTGATGAAACCGAAAATATTATTTCTTGTATGGTTCCAGTACATCTTCATTTATCAAACTGATCACAAAAGTAAATAAATCAGAAAAGCTAGTAGAATCCCTGTAAGTATAAACTAAAAGCTGTAGTCCCTTTAACCCCAGGCACTTTGTGTTACCAGAATTCCTGACAATAAATACAGGGTGCAACAGCATTACTGAGCTTTCCAGCTTCCCTATGGACACTGGCATGGCAATACGTAACATGAAGACATTATTCAGCACCTGTGTAAAGAATTATTAGCTCAAAGGCAAGACTAGAAAAAAATGGACCAAAATGCACTTAAAGAGGATTAGGTAAGGGAGAGAACCCAGGGCACTCTGCAATCATAGGCTGGTAACCTTCATTAATCACAAGGGCAGAAATGCACAGCAGAAGACGAATTGTTCATGAACCCAAAACTTGGCCAAAATGTTAAATAATATATAACTGTAGCATACGCAATACCAAACTAGCACAAGATGCATATGATTCTATAGGCTATTTGTGAGAAGATAAAAGAAAATGATATCCCACTGGAGACTCCCAAGAATTAATGAGACTGTTGAGTATTCCCACGGCTGAGAGGGCTTTTTTAAAATTTTATTTTACAAGATGGATTGCAAGTATGCTCGAGCAAAATGCACAGTAATTTTTATACTCTGCAGACTTAAACCCATTGGTGTGAGATGTAAAGAGATAAACCAGTTTGTAGCCATGAACCTCCAATCAAAATGGGACCGTGTATTTGAGCATTTGTGAATTTTCACTGCATTATAAATCTCCACAGTATTTCACTGCAGGTCTTTGCTGTTGTTTTCTCTCTTGTATTTCTGTGTGATTCATTATAAAACCAATAAGCTACTCAAACAAACAAAAAATATAAAAGCAATTTTCTTTCATCTGTGTTGTTTCACAGTAGCTTTCAGCTTTACAACCATTACTTTTCTACCAGTTTTGTCCTTTTCCCTTCAAAAACTATGCACCCTCCTCCTTTATAGTGGTACTTTCAATTAAACTGAAATCACCTGGGCTTCTTGTTCTTCTGGTTGCTTCCTTATTTACATATCATCACTGATTACGCTTCTAAAACAACTCTAGAAGCAGAGTTTCTTCAGTTAGTAAATTCCTTATGTTAATGTAGTCTTTGTGAGTGATGCTTTGAGGTTACTAAAGGACTTTAGGCACAGAAACAGCAGATAAAATACAAGCATTAACAATACAGACTCCCTCTCCACCCCCCCATCTTGCCAATATACCTCACACCTGACTTAAGAGGTTTCTTTTCTATGGCATGTTGAACACTTCACTAGCAAAGGCCAGCAAGGGTGCCAAGTATTACATAGAAAGCAGCCCACAGAAAAATTGACTGATACTCCAAAACCTCATTTCACTTAAACCACTCGGTAACAATCAACTGATAACAACCTTCAGTCATTACTGTTCTTGTCCCAGAGTTGAATAAGCAGGTGCTTCAAATTGGACACTTCAAATCTACTTTCTAGTCAACAGATCAATTTGGGGTCCTCTCCTGAAAGTGCACAGGATTAAAACACACTGTACACAGTGTTTGCTAGAAAATATTAAAATAGTAATTCTAGAGAAGACTGCTTTATAAGAAAAAACTTTAAAAACACAATAACAAAGTATCACTATATATGTCCTGTAAAAAGTACACAGATAGTTACAACTCACTTATTAGTTGCTACCTGGCATGTCAAGTCCTTATAGAAATACCATGTGAGAGGGAATCAGCTTTTGCCCCCAACATACAAAATTTCACAGCAAGAGCTAAAAATTCTTACCAAAAAAGAACAACACTGTTGAAACCAGCTTTGTAACAAGGCTTTGAGGACTACAGCTGCTCATCTCTGCCACATTTAAAGGCACAGCCCACACAGAGGCATGCTGGGTAAATTGTAGCAGTTCTGTTAATGATTCCAATTATATCAATGATGGCTCCTACAATGAGGAATTTCATTTTTAGACAACTTTTTAAAGCAAGTGTTAATCTTTTGGAGACTAGGGATTTCTTTAGTATTGACAACTTCTAAAATTCTGTTCCTATCCCAAGAGTGAGGCTACAAATTAGCCACTACTAAAACTCCAGACTTACCTCTGGCTACCTCCTGATGGATGTAAATTTATTATAGGACCTAGTAAATTACAGCCTCTTTGAGTATCTGTAAACAAGATCTTTTTAGTGGCTTAATTGCTCAATAAGAAGTAGAGTAAAAGGATTAACCCTGCCACACATCCTCTGTGCTAGCCAGATGTAGATTGCAAAGCATCCTGCAGCTCTGTACAGCATATACTTCTGTACAGAATGCAAAGGGAGTGAGGGACAGCTGCAGAGCACGTGGGCTTTAGAGTCAGGGGCAAGAATGATCATAGGCAGCTGGATGATGATAGGAATATTACAGACAGGTAAGGGGATGTTGTACAAAAATGCCCAAAAACATAAGACTTTATAGTCAAGGACATAAAAAAAAAACCCAAAAAACAAAAGTGTTATTAAATACCCTAAAGTAATCAAAACATCTGCATGTAGCTAGCAGATATGGCACAAGACCCAGGGGAAATCCATGCTCTTCTGGAATGAGAGTTGAAGGCCAAACAACTCCATCTAGGGCTCATAAAAAATCCCTGGAAACCTTATTTAGGCAACTGAATCTCATACAAGGGGCCCTGGAGAGACAACATGGCTCTCCATGTAGAGACATGAGGTTTGGTCTTGTCTGTAAGTTATGTCTTGATCTGAAGGCAGTTATTGGACTATACATGGGCCACAGGCATCTGGACTAGAAAGTCAAAGCAGCAGCAGCAGAATCCCTTGTTTGCTACCAGCAGCAGAAACAAGAGTGCCTTTGTTTTCCATGCATAAATGTACACATTTTACATGTACCAATAACCTTTTTTGACACCTTCATTGGCAACAGAGTCAATTCTAAAAAGAAAATGTTTGAAAGTTGGAACTGAATTATTGAATTAGAATGGATGAGGACAAATTGAGGAGTAAAAGTGACCTTCCTGACAATCCAAGAAATTGCCATATTTACTCAGCTCAGCAGAGCAAATGATGGCAAAAAGCAGACCAGATCCTCCTCCAGAGCATAGTAGCATCACTCCACTGACTTCAGTATACTTTAACATAATAGTAGTGTAGCTGGACTCTAATGGATTACAGCCACATTACACCACTAAGGATCTTTACCTGGAGAGAAAGACTAAAACACTGACCAATTTAACAGTCAGTTTCATTTTATCCTGATTTTGCTTCAGTGTAAACAGCTTCAAACATACAAAACTGCTGACAACCAGTACAGTATATTTTGCAACAGAATATTAGCAGACTTATACAATCTAACAGACATTGAGACAGGTGTGTTATACTGATAAATACACTGACCAAAATTAAAGTGACACCAGTAATACATATGAAAGAACAAGAGCTATGTGCTGGGTTGGAAAGATAACTAGAAGGACAGAGGGAAATCACTTTGCAAGAGAGGTGATGCAAACTGTCTCTCGGTAATACCCCACTAGACAACATCAGATTAAGGAGGTACTTCAAGCAGAAAACGAAACCCCCTTCCTCTCCCTAGCCACAACATCTGGCAAACAGGAATTACAAGCACAGCTGACTTTTCTGTTTTGATGTATAGCACCTTTCCCCCAGAAATGGGGTCCAGTCAAATTGATACCCCATTTTGGGTATGAGGTGGGTAGAAGAATTTTTTGTGGTCCTTATAAAACATTCTCTTAGCCCTAATATGAAATATTTTGCAGTGACCTAATGCTTTGTTAAGACTTCGAGTTGTGTCAATTTTTCAACAAAAACGCAAACTAAAAATCCCAAAATACTTCTTTTAAAATATTTCAGCTTTTCCATATGCTAATCAATTTCTGGACTCTTCCATTCTCTGAATTCAACCTGAAACTGGTAGGAGTTTGATGTCCCCAATATTCAACTGTCTGTGAGTTTACTAGTTATCAAGAAAAACAATCACTTGGATTTTGTTACCAAGAAACCTAAAGGAGAGGAATGACACAGCAGCCATAGGAATTGCATGCTATGGGAGTGAAAAGACACAGAGATTTATAAAAAAATTGTTAACATGACACACACTAGTCCCCTGGCATGAAGAAATAAGGAGGAGGAAACAAAAGCCATGTACAAATTAGGTACAAGGTAGCCAACATTTCAGATGTCATAATTTCAGTTCACACTAGAATAGAAGAACTTGCTAGGAAAATTAAAAGGTACATAACACAAAGAATGGATTTGAGATAATAGCATCACTCCAAGAATTACATTCATTTAATTTGCATGAAATCCTGAAACATCCCAGCCTGGCTTCACTGGGATAGATTTTTAGACTGATGGTCAGCAGATACTTATATTGCCAAGGGTACAGCTGCAATAAAAGGAATTAGTGTAATTCACGCTTCCTCTTCATTCTGAGAAACATAAGCAGTAGGTTAATAACTTGAATTTTACCTGTGTAGACGTTGAGTTTTCCCACTCTGCTTCAGCAGATAGTGCGATAGCAGAAGCTCATTTCTAGAAGTCAGGTACTTTGTGTAAGCACCTAGGTATTTAGAGGTATTCGAACATTGTGAAATGCCAAGGATGTTCAATGTGCAGGTGGAAAGGCTGCAAGAACATCTTATTCCACAGTATTTTATAAAACCAGATGCTGCTGAAGTGGTGGTAAAGCAGTGCAGGGATGGATGCACATAGTTTTGCTGATTTGGCCTGTTCTTTGTTCAGTGAAACCTCCACCAACTCCTGGGCTTTAACACTGTATCCTTGTCCCAAATTTCCTTTCCCGCTTTTAAAACATCTCATTTGTTTTTGTTAGGTGTCCTCAGGTGGCCGACTCACAGGTAAACACGACCGGTGCGGCGCCCGCTGAGCTAGGCTGCCCTCGCTGTGCAGCTGAGCCGCGGGGCTGGGGAGCACAGGCCCAGGCTGCCACTCAGCATGGCTGCAGCACTGGGAGAGTTTCTCCATGACCCACTGCTACAGCAGGTGAAGGGGCAGATTTAATTCATTCCTTCCACACTAGATTGGCAGGGACACTGGTGATGATGGACAGGGGAGGCCTGTGAGCCACCTTAGGCCTGTGCTGCGCCAGGGAACCCTCTGGGGACAAGGGGCCAGGAGGTGATGAGTCCTCTGGATACAACAGTGCTTCACTGGCTTCAGGACCCCTGGGTCACTGCACACTGCCCTGACATTATGGGGCATAGGTCGCCATGTCGTCCTGGGGGAGCCCATGGGCCCCTGAGATCCTTCTGGAAGAGAGAGCGGCCACCACCAGGGCCCAGCGGAGGTGCTGGGGCAGCGGCAGGCACCTGTGGCTGCAGGCAGAGGCAGTGCCTTCCCGCCTCTGGAGTCCAGCGTGTGCATAGGGCAAAGTCTGTCCTTCAAACGCAGCGTCCGCCTCAGACTGCGGAAAGCACCGAGGGGCACTGACTGAACTCCGTGTCATGGGTGGGGTCCAGGGTGCTCTGCGATTTCTTTTGTCTCCCCTCTGCCAGGGCTGTCTCGCCTCCTGAGAAGCCCTCTTGCAGCTTATTTTTGTGCTCTTCTCAACATCACCTGAGGGCCTGGGAATCTTTCCTGAGGCAGTTGTGCCTGACAAGGCCAATGGAGCCAGGCTGAGGCCTGCCTTGGACAGGGGCCACCTGATCCCACCTGGAGTGGGATCAAGCAGGTTGTCATTTACCACACCTCTGCCTGGCAGCACAGCCACGATTTACACACACAAAATAGGAAAAGAAGCACTCCTTTGACCATGCCTTATGTGCTCCAATGTCCACAGCCTTGCTGCAACAGTGGGCAGAGGAGGGAGGGGTGACAGCACAACACAGAGCAAGGACACTTTGATGAGGTGAGGGAAGGGCCATGGTGACGTCCTCACCAACCTGACACTGCTGGGAGCAGCTGATGTGCCAGCTCCAGCCTCCAATTAGCACTTCCCTGGCCCAGATGGCACAGGGGAGAGCAGATGCTCTGTGATTCCTTGTGCTCCTGGAGAGGGTCACCTCTTTACATGCTTCTGGGTCTGGGGAGAAAAGGTGACCCCGACTGGGGCCTGTTTTACTGCTGGCAGTGGACCAGTGACTGCTCTCTGGATCTGCTCTACTGAATCGAGTTTCAAGCAAAGCTATACCCACTTGCTTCGTCTCCTGATGATCAGTCTCATTATATATGCTGCTCTCCTCTTAACTTCCTTGAGCTGTGTTTTACAACATCGGGGCCCAAATCCTTTTCTGCCCCTTTTGTGTACAGGTACATGCACATCTGTCCAACTAGACAGATGTTGATTTAGCAGAGCTGGGAATGAAGAAGAGGAAAGGGAGAGGAGATGGGTCAGTGCAAGCTGGCATACCCAAGCTTGTTTTTCTTGGCCCAGAACTCACAGAAGAGAAACTGCAAAAGACTGAGAGTGATCTAATCCTGTCCCTAGGCCAAATCAAAGGATCACCTTTTCTTCCTTTGTGCCTGAGAGTCATTTGTCCAACATGATCTTAACAGCCTCTGATGTTCCATTCCCTGTGACATCCCAGGTAACCAGTTTTAGTGCTTACTTACCTTCATTGTTGGAAAATGTTTCCCTATGTCTAAATTCACTTTCAAGAATGACACTTTATACTTTTTGCAATTCACAGGAGTTGTGGAGAAGAGTTTAATTCCTTTATTTTTACAGCTTATATTAAAATACTGGTCATGTCTTTGTGATCAGCCATCAGAGTGCCTTGGGGACCCAGACCCAGGGCCACATGTACAAGCTGGCTGTGTCCTGACAGGATGGTAACTATCCCTCCCATGCTCTTGGTTTCCTGGCATGGACAAACATAGTCAAACCTCTCTCAGTGGCAGCTCCTGCTGCTACAATACAACAGCAACAAATACAGAGCAAGCATTACCTGAGACCCCCAGGATGCATATGTCGTGCTCTATATGTGTCATGCAAAATGGCAGAATTTGCTTCCATGGCAGACAGTCTATGCTATGTATTATCCAAAAGTCTAGCAATTAATTTCATCCTCTTGGTCTGTGTACAAAGGTGCATCTGTAAATATTGCTCAAGACAGCACTTTTTATAGTAGTAGAGCTGCTGTGATTTAATAAGGTTTTACTTAATTTTATGAATATTGAATATAACCTCTTTACAAATCTTGTGTGTATAGTGTAAGACTCCAAACTCCAGTGATTTATGCTCCCTCATTGTGCAATCATGTTTTAAATAGTTTGCAAATTGAAGCACTTTATCCATATGATGGAGGTACATATATTATGGCTAGAGTCCTTTTTGCTGAAAGCTTATGGCTGAGAAAAGTCACAGAAAGGTTTGGTAGCTGGAAACGTTTAATAAATGTAAGGTATTGCTATTGAAGAAAATAGTAATCCATGCTATAATTTAATTTAAGCACTTTCTATAGGAGCAGTCTGTAGTAATTTATATAGATACAGCTTCCAAATGTCTTGTTTTGTTACTAAATAATAACAAAAAAATCCTCTTACATAAAAAGTCAGTTACTTGCAGGAAAAGGTTTCTATTAACCTACATAGAAAACAGAAGGTGTAAGGCCACACTCCTGTGAAAGATCATCAGCTTCAGTACAGTGCTCCTTGTCTGCTCTCATGTCATCAAGTAGTGGGAGAAGAAAAGCAGTGATATTTTCCTGACCCACTCAAAGAGTGTGTTGACCTGGTATGTATTGGTGAGCAGGACTTTGGAAGACTGTATGAAAGTGTCCCGGTAAAAGTACTTTGTTTAAAATAAACTTACTTTAAGAACACATGTGGGAACCTCCAGACCCCGTATGCCAAGAAATAATCTGCTCTCAATTTAAAAAACAAACAAAAAAAAGGCGTGTATTTATTGCCTGGAAATTTATGAACCATTAAAAATTAAAGTTGACTAGCCACTTTAATTTTATTCCTTAATGTGGCTACCTCTAAACTCAAGAACCCCTAGCCTTTCTTTAAATACTGTAACTCGTCAGCCTGTGAAATATTTAGGCTGAATTTTCTGTGAATGTTAGAGGCATATTTTTTTCTTGAACCACAAGTAGTGAATAAGTACACATACTTATTAACATTTCTGTGCTGTGGCTTGAGTTAGCAGTTAGAAGCGTGGTTTGAGAAAACCTCTGAAAATACTCACTTAAATACAGTGCTGAAATAGCTTCTAGAGATTTTTTTGAAATTACCTTTTCATTTGTGTTTTAATGAAGCTCAGCTAAAAGTTAGGACCCATGCACAGCCCAGTGCCTTTGCTCTGTGTAGGTGAAAGCAAAACATCATGCAAAGGCTGAGTTCCCAGGAGCTGAGCTCCCCAGCAGTCCTAATGGTCCATGTAAGCCACCTAAAAATGGCTCGAGATGGGGCTTGAATAGCACGTGCCTCTTTCTCGCTGTTGATGAAGTAGTACATTTCACAGAAAATCAAATTCAACTACACAATTCTGAATAATTATATATATTACCAGCAGAAAGCCCATTCTAAGCCTGCAGATCTCATCTGCCTGCTTAAGGTTCCACGTGCTTCTTTGCCCATTGGGTGTATTTGACTCAGAAAAGGAATTATGAGTAACCACAAATATTGGCTATATAAGTCCAGATTTGAGACCTGAACCCATCCACAACAGAGAGTAATACTATCAGTTGACAGATAGTGTTACAGACTAAATTTTGTGAATACTCACACTGCTAAGAATGCTTGGTAGAAATTGCATATGAGTATCACTGAATGCGACATTTGAGGAGCTTGCATATAGTATGCAGTGAAGCAAGGTCATATTAGTTAGTTAATCACTTTCCTCTAATCACTATTATCATGGTTTGTACCGTTTCTGATATTCTTTCAGTATTGTAACGGCCACAAGTGCTAGACTGGAGCACGACTATTCAGTGCATGGGAAACTGGTGTACAGAAAAACACAGATGTGTGCAGGCATGCGCAAACAATTTCCCATTGAAATCAATATTGGATCCCTTGTTATTAAATCTGAGTATCAAAATACACTCAAGGCACGTTTCTGCCATTGCAAGCAGCAAAATTGTTCACAGGGTGCAATGAAACCGCTAGGAACATCACTAGTATTGATTAATGCAATATGACTGAGGGCAGAAATTAAGCTGGGGATAGGGGTCTCCATTAAAAATGTTTATTGCTAAGTGCTCATGTATCACTTCAGTTCCTCTGCAGATCTGAAGAAAAAACATTATAACCTTCTTCAGGGAAAAAGAAAGACATTTAACTGACGTATTTGTCAGAGAAATTTTGCTTCCTTCCTTTACTCCAATCTTATTTAGGGTGCTAAGAGTGCTAATAAAACCTGAGAGAAGTACCAGTTTGGGAAAATAGTTAAGTACATGCTTAACACAAAGCAACACTTTAAGCAAAATATATGCTTTTACAGTCAGCTCTGTTCTGGATTCAGTGGCCTGAATCTCAGACTGGGAAAATCAGATCTGTTATGATATTTCAAGTTGGATACATAAAAACTGTGCCACTCCCCCACTGGTATTCTCCCTACCCCACTAAACTCATTAACTTACCCAGCAGCTCCACTAGGTTGTAATCAATTCAGAAAAACATCCTGTAATGCAGAACAGAGAATATATTGTTACCAGCCACTTATCTTGCCACTCTCCAAGCTTGACAGCAGCTTCAGAGCCTGATTGTCTAGCAAGGAGTTTTCAGAATGACCCATTTTGTTCTGTGCTACTCTGTGGGTATCTACAGCTGCTTCAGCATTCCTTGTTTTTACATCCATCTCTTTCACTTGCTGTTCCAGGCTCATCCAAATGAAAAACTCGAGATTTGAGACTAAAACTTTGCAATATTTAAAAGTTCAATAGAACTAAGATGGGACTCCATTTTACAAAAATAAAACCACAGTTCCTGGGTTTTTTGTTTTGTTTTGACGAGACCCATTGTGTTGTATCAGCTTTGTAATAAAACCTGCTATGTTTGTCTTTGGCTACCCAGAGCCAGAGGGAGGGAAAAGAATTGGGAAGAATTCAGGTGAATCTTTCTCTGAACCGCAGTGAGATCTGAATTTGGTTCTTATTTGTTCCTTACTCCTATGGAGTCCTTTGACTCTAAACACAGGGATTAGCTTCTCTCTACTTTCTTTTTGTGTTAAGTTTTGTCTAAGGGTTGTTCTAAATTGCATGGAAAGGAGTGACGGGCCTGGAAAGGAGAAAACAGCACATAGCTAAATCTATGGAGGAATAATTTCTGGTGTTGAAGAGAAATGTCTGGACAATTATCAGATAATTGACACGGTGGGATGCTATTGGCACAATACATATGTAAAGGACTTAAGACAGAGTATCCAGGAAATGCTCCCTATGCCCTGGCACTGATAAACCATTATTGCTGCAATGGCACAGTCCTTACTTGCCTCTCACTGATGAAGAACTTCCATTGTGCTGCCTCCAATTGCTGACGAATTGTGTGTGGATTCCTGTCTCCATCTCTGGCAAGGCATCCCAAAACCTCCACCACTATAACTTGTCGTCATACATATACCAAGAAAACAAGAGATCAGTTAAACCAGGATAGGAAAGCTCAAAAACTTGGTGTTACAATAGCTAGTCTGCACACTGCTGCTTACCTAACCTAATCCATCTCAGCTGAAAGGATTGCCACCTGGTAAGGGTCTTGGCTGACACACAACAAATGTATTTATTCAGTCCAAAGCCAGTAACATCAACCACAGTTCCAGTCTTCCTCACATAGTTCAAACACACACATGCACACACACAGAAACAGGGTGAAATACCTTTTTTGTGTGTTATTTTTCACATCTCTGAAAAAAAAAAAAAGATCTCTTAACATGCCTTTATTTGTTAATGTGTTAACAGGGTCAGTATATAGTTACCAGGACACAGTTAGTCCATAGATACTGTCTGATGATAACGCACAAGCCCTCAGTGCTTGTAGCAAGTATGGCAGAGGGAGGAACAGCTAAAAAGCTGGAAAAACAGCAAAGGAAGCAAAGCATGTGTGAGTGAGTGAGTGAGAGTGAGAGAAAAATCCACAGTCAGGCCAGAATTTTACTTGCCAAGACCGAGCTAAGAGATCTATTTCCAAAAGAAATGAGTCAAACCAGGGAAACAAAAATAATAATGCTGTGTGTGTACAACTTAAAGCAGCAGCTGCTATCTGAGAGAAAACATGAGATGAGTTAGAAGACACAGAAGATTAGCCTTTTTTTTTGTTTTGTTTTCAAAGTATTATGACTGTGGAGCTTTTGTCTCAAAAATGTTTGACCTAATCACATCTGTTTTAACATCTTAAATGAGAGGTCTGGCAGCTGTAGCTGGCAAAAAAAATCTCTAAATCTGTAGACATTATTCCAATATTTGGACTCTTGTCCAAACAATCTAGGGATAAAATAAACTTTATACCATGAATGTGCCTATGCTGTGCATAACCACTTACAGACTGGTGCTGCAGGCCCCCTGCAAACAAGCCTGCTTCTAAATTCAGATGTTCCTTGGCTTATCCTCTGGAAATGGAAACCCGTTACTCTGATGAATGTAAATTTATTTCATATTCTTGCAAACAATCAACTGAAGCAACTCTTTGTCTTCACCCAGATGCAAAGGCAAACAATGGGTGTTGAAGAAAAGTGAGTGCTGACAACTTAGAAGACAGTGTAGAAAGTCTTGCAAGTAAGGTGAAGCCAATCTGGCTGAGCCCCCAGTGAATAGAGAAAATATGTTTTGTATAAATTTAAAATAGCATGCAGAAGATTTATTTTTACTACACAAATATACATATAACAAGTAAAAAAAGAAAAACTCTATTAATATGGTTACACAAAGCTGAACTGGCTAGATGATCTAAGCTAATTTTTTTGTGTCCTTGTAACCTGCTGGGTTTTATTTAGCGAGAATTTCCTGCCTGTCTAATTTTCATTGGCACATCAATTTTCTTGCAGTGCCTGATTCTTTTTCAACATCTGCTGCTCAGTTTGACAGTATTAATTTTGGATTTTTCCCCAGATCAGATTAGTTTAAGATTGTAGTGAATGCTGGCAAAAGATTTAAGTTTTTTGTCTCTCTTTTCTCCTCTCCTTAATGAAAAAATGTTTACTTAAGATTCATAATCATTGCTATTACTGCATTTGATACTGAAAATCATAAAATAGTCAGAGAACTATTATACATACTAATAGAGATAGGTTTTCTTCTTCCTCCAAATTTATCTCCACCATATACACATTTTATTACGCATGGCTATCGTATCCATGAATTCTAAGCACAAACCCCTAAGCATACATGTTCATTTTTTTCATGTGTGTAAATGCTGAAGCATTATTCTATAAAAACTACTGAAGCAGATGAGTCTGGATGGGGCAGAAACGTACCACTTGGCATACATGTGATGATAGATTGCATATTTCATATATCCAGAGTCATAGAACACCAAAATAGGAACACATATACCAGCATATTGCGGGGGGCGGGGGGGGGGGCTGGTTATGGTTAGTAGCAACAGGTGAGTCCTCTACTTCATTAACCATGTCTCAAACATAGTCCCTACAATCTGTGTTTAAGCAAAGAGATGCTCTGAGGCAGAGTGAAGGGAGATGCTCAGGATGTAATATTTGTCAGTACGATCAGTGGCAGCATCATACACTAACAACATGATATTATTTTTGCACAGATTATGGTAATTTAGATAATTGAGCAGAACAGTGAAGCAGGTCTGTGAAATCCGTTTGACCATGTTGCCTGCGTATCAAAAGAACAGAGAAAAGCACACTGGATGCTCATTTGAAGCACAAAGGCTGAACCACCACAAGCCAGCCTGTAGAGGGAAGCAAGAGGTGCAAGAAGTGAATGCAAACTGTCATGGGCATGTTAGGAGAAGGAAACCAGTCAAGTAGTGCTAAATAAAATAGGGTACCTTCATTTACTTGGTGTAAACGAGATATAAGGGAACTCTATGCTGCCTAAATTAAACTCCAGTGCCTGCATTTGTCCTGCAAGGATATGGTTAAAGCAACAAGCTATGAAAAAATCTTGGCAGCAATGTTCTGGATAGATATGGACACAGCAAAATGCATTGGTAATGCCAGTAAAAAGGGTGTTGCAGTACTCAAGATGTGAGATGAAGAGTCTCCGGGTGAGCATTTTAGCTGTGTGGGCAGGACTTGAGGGGCTGTGCATAAGATTTTTAAAAAAAACAACAAAACCAACAAACAAACCCAAACCAACAAAAAGAACCCCAAAAACAACCTTGCAGGATTTAGATATAATGTGACTTTGAGGACCCAGAAAGTATTACTGGACAATTATTATACTCCAGTTACTGGCTTAAGTAACAAATGGGATTGCAGTGTTGCCCTTGTGAAAAAAAAGGACATAAGAGTGAGGTAGCTGGAGAGAAAGATTAAAAGCTCTGTAGTCCTGCTCAGCTCGAGCTGATGGCTAGACAACCACAAGGCAATGCTAGGAACAGACCAATTTTATTTGAGCAGAATGAGACAGGTCTGGAATACAGTGGTAAAGCTGTGTGTTCTCTACAGAGAGATGGCAAATTTAGATTAGGTTCAGAAGGGTTAAATAGTTTATGCATAAATAGGTTTTAAATATTTGCAAGTGTTAAGAAGGAGAGGCTCTTTACATGTAAGCATACATCTTATAAATGAAGACACAATGAATGTACCTCCTCTTCCCCCAGATCTAGGATCTCTATAATTGCATATGCATTTTACTTCATTAATGACATGCCCTTATTGAAAGCGCTGTTGATGCTACCACTTTTTATAAAGGGGAACAAAATATAGTTGCAGTTTGGTATAGGTATCTAGTATCCTGATCTGAGGATCTTGAATACAATAAATCTAACTGATCTGAAAAATAATCTCTTCACAGACTAGGAAATCCTGATTAGCATAGAGGCTAATCTTTGCTCTCATTTGTAATCAAACAAATAATAGATATCCATCAAGCTGTTCTTTCCACAGGTTCTGAAAAAAACAGTTATTTTGTTTTTTAAATATATGGGAGGTGTTCAGATACTGTTAGCCAGAGAGATCTGAGAACTATTGGCTGGTTGTGGGTAATTTATTGCCTGCATTTGGGTATTAGCAAGATCTGTCATTTAGCTTTGTAGAAACCCATATCCTTTCATGAGGCACTTGAGTTTTACAGTCATTCCATTTAAAAATCAGCTGTCCTCACTATTTCAGTTCTAGATCTTTTGATCCTTATGCTTTAATGTACTGGACTTTTCAAAGTTAGCAGGGAGCTGTCAAGTATACAAATGATGTTTTAGCTTGATTAGCTCTGGCTTACCCTCCTTAGCATGAACTACACATAAGTGCATGCAAATATTATTGATTCAGAGTGACTGATCTATAATATTGCTCTGGGGGTGAATTATCACAGACAAAGAGCCAGGAGAGCTAAGTGCTCTGTCTAGGCTGCACCATTAACAGCAAGACTTTTGAAAGCTGATTTTTAAACTACAGTCTCCCTGGATTTGGGGGATTAACTTCCTCCTCTGACTAGGCACAGACAAGCTCACTTCATAGCACTAAGCTCACCATTTATTTATGTAACATTGTATGGAACGTGCATTTTCTCTTCATAGTTGGCATTTTACACACCTGTATATACTACTGATAATGTTTAGACCATCTTCATTATCCTATAGTAACAATAGAGCTCTGCATTTTGATGACACTGAATGAGCATTCACAGAAAAAGATACGTCTGCCTGCATCTTCTTAAAGGTGTGACAACTGCTTCTGTTCAACAGCCACTTTCCCAGCCATAATTCATTTGAAAACATGCATTTTTATCTCATCAAGTACTTTAAGAATTAGCTGGTGGATGTTTTCATGTGTACATTAGTTTTAAGTTTGATTCAGAGCAATCCCTAGACATTAGTTCTTTGCAATCCTTAAACACTGCTGCTGTTCAGTTACCCCTATGACCTATCCTGGAAGGTGCAAAACAGACGGCTATAGCTGAAGTCACTTTAAATACATTGCAAAGGAAGAATTTTAATGCAGGTGGGAACAGTAGTGCCTTCTATTATTAAGTGTGCTGATGTTTCCCTTTTTAACACCACATTTTCAAATACCATTTAACTCTGCCAAACTTTAATCATTTGGTCTGAAATTTTATTTGCCAGGTGATCTGCATCATAGAAAAGTCCATAGGAGAATTACTAATTTTATCTCCAGAGTGGGGTCTGTTCATATTGTCAGCTACGAGGACAGAACAAGGTACTGAACAGCTATTCACATTCCACTAAGAGTGGCTGGGGTCTTGTAGTAAAAATATTACAGTAAATCAAAATGCATATGCCTGAGGAGGAAGTATACAGAATTAAAGCTGGACAGCAACACCGGTTCCAGAAAGCCTGAATGCTGGAGTTTCTGTCTCTGCAATCTGTTCCTGGTAATGTTATTTTTGTATGTAATTAGGCAGAGGAAATAGTCAGCTATGCTTTCTTTGTTAACAGTTTCAGCATCATTTAAAAACTCACTTTTTCTGTCTGAATGAAACATTACTGCAGGAGATTAATAACCTAGCAATGTGTTGCAGGATGAATGTGAAGGGCTTGCAGCAACATCATTTCATGAGAAACTATGCCATCTGGAGCATTAAATATGGCCATGGCACAAGTCCTTTCTAGCAGGTACCTCAAACACAAGGGATCACATTTCCCTGAGCCTGGTCATAGCTGACTCTACATTTCTCAATAAACTGAATGGCTTTTGCTTGCGGCTGTATCTGTGCCGTCATGCAAGGAACAGATTGACTCTGGCTTGCAACTGCTGGATTATTCCCTGGAGTTGACAAGCACTCTGTCTTAGCCACATGCACTTTGTTCAGTCTTTCAAAAGTCCTTTAAACTTCCACTGATTAGAGGTGGCTGAACTGGAAACAGAGCTTTGCTCTGGTTTTGATCAGCAAACGCTAGCTCAGGTACTTCTTTGTCTTAAAGGTATATGTAAAAATGTAGTCTGGGAAATTTACAAGATGCACTTCTACCAGGAGGCATAAAGTACACAGTGCTTTATTTTGGGACACAATGTGATGAGTCATTTTTAATAATTGTTCTGACTCTTTATCTCTGGGATCTGGCTTGAACCTTCCTCTGAAATATAAAAATGTAACAATGACTCTGAATGCTTTAGCATTGTTCTCCAAGATATTCTTCCATTTTCATATCATTAAACTTTTAATAAATGTTTCAAATTCTGAGATGCCTATGAAAAAGGACAAGAAGTTAGTTTCCCAGATTTGTTGTTGTGGTGGGTGATGGGAGGAGAGGAGCATACCATGTGTGAATTAATACATTCCTTATGGTTTTCTATGCTGCTGCAATGCAGGATCTGCATTAGAAGCTTGGGCACAGTTAAATGATTTATATTGTTTTCTGAGATAGCAGAAGTTTCAAAGATTTCCCTACACTGTGGACAGCACAGTCAGAACCAGTAATTTCTCTAGAACTGGAGTAGACTTTGAGTGTGATCATTGTTATATTTATTTATTCACTGGAGTATGTCTTTTGAAAAATCTTTGTTTAAACATTGCAGTATATATGGAAAGTTGGAATGCAAAAGACTAAATGTCTCTTGGAAAAATATCAGGATGCCAAAACACTTGTATTGACAAACTAAGGACCTATTGGGAGGTAGGCAGATCAGGAAACATCCCACAGTCAAGAAACTCAAGGTTGAAACCCCCTCAGGAACAGGCATTTTTGCCATTCAATTTGAACAGTGCCTTGCATTTATTCTGTCTGAGGGCAGATGGATGGTCACAGTGTGAAATATCTTGCCGTAATAATGAAGTTTCATACCAATTCTGTTTTCATTACCAAACATTTGTAAAGTGGAACTAGAAAGGTCACTTAATTTGCATCTATGAAAGGCTCTAAAAATCTCTGGGGTAAAATTCCCTCGATCTCTGTAGAATTACATCTATTTACACCTGGCTGGACTTTGGTCCCTGACCTCCTTTTCATGTCTTACTTATTGAAGCAAGCAAATGTAATACTCATTCACAGCAAGAATCAGTTGGCTACGTCAAAAGCAGGAAGAGAATTACTCATTTTTGTCATTAGAAATAAGCCAAAAAATGTTAGGGATTTTTAAAAAGGTTACTTTTTTAAAGAGTTGTTCAGTGTTCTAATTTTCTGATTTGTCTGCAGAGAGCAAAAAATGTAATATAAAAGAAGCATAAGTGCTTCTTATGGTATTTTCTGAATGACTGAAATCATGAAGTCTCAGAAACCCTTTGTTTTTGTGAGATTTTCATCATCAAGAAGTCTAGATGGATCAGATAAGCTTCCTGACTTTGGGATACATAGTCAGGCTGATGAAATGGGTTTGCAGGTAGCCCCCTTTCAGACTACAAGCATTTAGTATTTCTCTGCCTGCTCATGCATTGATTTTTGCACTTGAGTATATAAAATGTGAGCTTTTAGTACAGGCTTGTGCTAAATTGCTACAGTTTCATAAGAGAATAACAAAACCGAAAGATTTGGCAGTAAGCCTCACAGAAAACTGTTCCCACAGCTCAAGCAATATCATGAGTTGTGAGGACTATTTGAAAGTCATTAATGCAGAATTCAGTGTGCTGTCTAATATACTGTGGTCTGCATGTGACAAAGATGTCTGCCTCAAAGGTTGTACAGTGTAAAGATACACTGTTTAATTTTTTCAAGACCGTCACTAAGGGAACTATGAATATTTTCAGTCTTCTTGTCTTCTTCAAGTTTCAGTGTTTTTTTAAATATATTTTTATTATGTATCTGAGGCTATGTTCATTTTGTTATAACAACTATCTATAAAACAAAGGACTTTGCACAAATCTTTCCTAAAAGCACTTAGAATAATTGTGTGATGATACATATCCAGGAGAAAAAACCCTGGAAATTGCCAACTGACAGAAGGGACCTACAGGTTAGCAGCCTTCACAAAAGAGTGGGCACGTATAGACCTGAACAATTCTCACTCTGTTTCAAATATTTCCCTTTTCCTGAATTAGTAGGGCTAGATATCTTCTGGAGAAGTTGCATATTCTACACAGTAAATAGGATTACTTTGCTTTTGTTTAAACTGATAGAGTAAAATTTTTAAACCAATGGAACCATTAATACCATCTCTATTCTTTCCAAGATCTCAAACAGCACACATAAGAACAGAATGTGGGCCCACATTATCACCTCTCATAGAAAACCTGCCCTGAGAAGCAAATCTCCACAGTATTTTCTGTTTGTCTCCCATTGGCTCTGTTCCCCATATTAGCATATCGCCAGGAAATGGTGGAAGACTACCACATCTGCATAGACAGAAGACCAGCTCCATGTCATGGCTTCTGTCTACCACAAGTGCACAAAATTAGTGGGGAAAATTGTAGTTGCTTTGACATCTTCAGGTGTCTCCTGAGGGCTTTTATGACCTCAGGCATATTGCTAGTTCATCTTGTTCAGCATTCAGGCAATACTGAAGTGGTAGGATACATTTTGCTCAAAAATTTAAAACATGGCCAAGTATTAGCTGTGCTATTTTTGGCAAACAAACATGTACAGACATTTTCTTTGACTTCTACTTTCTCAAAATCACCATAATTTTCAGCAGTTGCAAGGTAATTAATCCTGCTAGCTACCCCCAACCTTCATTTTCACAGATAATTAGTGGATGGGGGGCAGCTAGTCCCTACTATCATAGCTGGAGAAATCCATTGTTCTCAGTCTGCAGCTTACACGACCAAATGTTTCATGCTAAATTTATCACTGTTGATTACTTGCACGAATGCTCTGGGTGGCCTTTTGGGGATTTTTCTGAACTCTTGCTGGTATGTTACTTGACAGCCTTACCACAGTAAAACAAAGCTATGATTATACCACTAGTAAACAACTTCTCTTCAAAGAGGAAAAAGAAAATAGGGAGACAAGACACAAAAAGCTGCAGAAAGTACTGAAAGTCTGTTTCTAGACTCCAGGTCTAATGTTTGGTTAGAGAATGCTAGAGGCAAAACCAATTTCTTTGCCCTACTGTAATTGCTACCCAGAATAAGTGGCTCTATTCTCATATTGACTCTTTTCCATCCATTTTTCACTGCTGGATAAGATTCTTTGCTATGTTGCTATGCAGTACCAATCCTTCCACTACCTTCAAAAAAAGGGAAGTACTGAAAAAGTGGAAAGAAGTTACAAAGGTATCTAGTGAATTCTGGTGTCCAAGCCCCAGACTGTGAATTTCAGTGGAAATAAGTGCCTGAATCTCTCACTCTACCTTAATTTTCCTAGTCTATTTTTCTTTTTTATACTTAGCATTTTTTCTGCATGTGCTGTGCATCTTAACAACTTGCAGTCATTAAGAGAGAGAGATAAGGCAAATCAGTGCTCTGACAACAGAATCCCAAGTTCCGCTACTAAGGAGTTTAACAAAAAAGACAACTTTAAAAACACTCTCTATATCATCACCCATCCTGTTGTTCCAACACCATGTCACAGGAGAAAAGCTGTGTACTACCCAGACTTAACTAGATTTAGTTGCATTAATTTTCATACTGGAAAAAAAAAAATCTTTAAGGACACTTCCAGTTCTGCCAATTGATATCGTAGTGTAAGAATCAGTTTAGTATTTTTGATAGATGAAGGGTCATTCTCACATCTGAAAAGTAAATGACATTAACTCTGGGATTAAGTCATTGACAAGACAGAGGTAATCATATACATGCAGCATTATGCTAGTGTTATTACCCTGAATCTTTTAAGCCTGCACATATTCAACAATGAAGTAATGCAAAATGGAAAATTTAATTAGCCCACGCATGTGCTTCTTGAATACCACTACCCCAGCTCTGCATGTACATGAACAATACATTGATAGCTTATAATAAACTGTTGTCTACAGCTTTGTAGTTGTGCATTAAGATTTTGCAAAAATATTAATTTGTTTCATTTACAGGTGGTGAAAATATTAGATGTTACATGGGTTAAAAAAAAATCTTTCTTTATATAAAACTTAAGCAAACCCATCTCATTTAGAAATAAGTTTTAACAGTGAGAAAGCTTTAGGAAGGCTAGAACAAGAATGAGATTTGAAGGAAGTATAGCAGCTAGAAAAAAAAAACAAACATAAAAAACAACTACATAATGAAAATCAAATATTTCTGCTTAATCTCTATATATGGACACTTTATATATTTGTGTTCAAATTTTGTGAGGTATATAGAAGACATTCCATAATTCGACAATATATTAATATCGCTATAAGTATCTGACAGTGTGAGTGCATTTTAGAAGGCTCTTTTTCAGTCTGTAATGAGCAAACTGCAACATTTAGAGTTGCATAAACCTAAGGTAGTCTCTAGTCTCACAGCATCTCAATGCAAAGACATGTATATTGATTTGCATGAGGAGATTCACATTCAACCTTCCTGACTGTCAGGGAGAGCAATCTAAGTCCTTTGAGCTTTTGTTTTGCTAGTCCAAAGAAGCTTTCAGCTTTCTTTGATAAGGCAGGGTTCCAAATCCCTGTAGTTTTTCTTTATACCAGATTTAATTTTCCTGGGCAGGTTAGCTGAGAACTGTACACACAGTATTTAAGGTCCAATAACTGGAATACTTCCTCACGTGTGTGAGAATACCTTGAGCAATGCTACTAAACTAAAAGCTAAGAATTGTCAACATGATAATCGTAAGTACCATAGCCTGTCAATGGTGCAGGCTCTACCTTCCTCACAATGAAAACATGCAAATAATGTATCTGAACAGATTGTGTCCAGATAAGATGCTCAAAACAACAACCAACAACCAGACCAACCAGCCAGGATTGGACAAAACTAGCTCCTTAGAGGTCAATGAACATACATAGATCCTTCCTCTCCAAAGAAAAGTCCCAAGAAAATGTCCCCATTTCTTGGTAACTCCCCATGCTTATTTTCACACTGCCCTAAAAAGAAATGAGAAATATTGTCTGTATTCCTTTACCACTCATATGAAACACAGGTCTACAACCTCACACCAACAGGCAGAAAGATGCAAGATTTCTCACTAGACTTTTACAGAGCATAGGAAAATAAACACAGGAATTGAACCATTTCTGGTTTTTTGACCAGTAATTAACTTTGCTAGGATTATGTAATGGTTGAACAATTTGTCCCCAGAAGTCTTAAATAGTAAGTTTTGGGGTTTTTGTTTTGTTTTGTTTTTTGTAAAAGTAAGTAAAGTAAAAGTAAGTCTTAAATACGCAGCATCCCATGAACATTCTCATGACCATGACTGTCTCATCAGAAGAAGTTTAGAATTAGAAAAATGGCAAATATTATGGGGAATATCTGCACATACAAATGCTAGTTATATTTCAGAAAACCTTGTATGTCAGAAAACATTGAAAATAGTAGAAAATCTGCTAGGAGGGAAGAGGAAATCTGTAGGAGGGAAAAGGAAATCTGTAGGAGGGAAAAGGAAATCTGTAGGAGAGAAGAGGAAATCTGATAGCAACAAGCCTGGGAATAAAAGAACAGCATCAAGGAACATCAAGCACTCCTCACTCAGCTGATGAAGAACTCCTGTCACTTTATCAAAACACATGGAGAGCTCAGTAATCAAGGGTTGCATAAATTAAGATAAACTCAAAATGGTTTCCATGGGAAAGCGGATGGCTAAGTGCATTGCCATAGACCTCAGCAAGTATGGTTAGATGTAAAATAGAGAAAGATTTCTCCTCACATTAGCCATATAAAAGAGAAAAAGGCTTGGGTTTCTTCAGAACTGTCTTATCTTTGGGTCATGATTTATGAGAGTAAAAATAAAGACTTTTTTGGGGGGAAGAGGAGGCTACTGTGGCATCTTGAGATATCAGAGAGCTAGCTGATGCACAGAGGGACTCCAGAGAACATGTTCAGCAAGTTCTTAGGAACCAAAGTAATTTTTCCAAGCATGTACACAAACAGCAGGTCCAACATACTCAGAAGAACCATGTTACATCCAGTACGCACACATTATCTGGCCTCATAATCTCAGAAAGAACCATTGGATTGCCTGTAAAAAGTTGATTTGTCTGGATATCATCCATTGAACTTTCTTGAATATATTTAATTAATAGGTAGTGTGGTATTTGTAGTCACCACATCTCAGATAATTAGAAAAATTGATATTACTACTTTCAAACGTGCTTTAAAATTATTCTTAAAAGAAGAGAAAACCAGCTAGGAGGCAAAAGAGATGTCTAAATCAACAGCAGGAAGGCACCTGGCTGAGTTTGGCTGCACCAGTGCACTGTTTCCACAGGAACTAAGATGGGGAATGAAAGAACACCACAGGACAGAGACACTTTCGTTCAAATTTATTCTTACTGAAATGAAAGTGAAGTGCAATTAAAGCTTGGATTTTCTCCAAGGAGCTCTAAATAACAATACATTTTCTTCCTTTTATTCAGATGTTTAAATAGCTTTCAAAGAAAAGTTGAACATTTTAAATGTTATTTTTAGGTTTAAAGTCCAAGAGAAATGGACGCATTCGTCTTTAACTTAAACCCTAAAAAACCCCCCAAGAAATCTTTCATTTAAGCAATATTTCTTTTATCCTAGATTAAAATGATCTAGCTTTAGGGACTAAATCGAGAAGGCTATGTTAAAAAAGTGTTTTCACCAGCCTAAGACCTGCCTACTTTTTGGAAGGGTCTGGTTCCCACCAGCAATTACAGAGGGACTACTCCCAGCCCACAGTAAAATCTGACATTAGAACTAAGCTAATCTACTTTCACACCTCTTGTGTTCATCTGACTGCTCCAGTACTTGTCCGGCCCCACAGTAGGCTGCTTCAGGTAGCTCAACATGTAGAAAATTAATCCTGCCTTCTGAAAAATGAACAACTTCCTGTCATCTTTAGCTCTCTGAACAGCTCGTACCACAGCAAGGAATGATCATGTCAAATTCAGACCAAGGCTAAGAGTATGCCTAGGAACACAGTTGGAGGCACAGAGGAGGAAAAGAGAGTAAACAGCCCCATTCAGCAGCTTAGTTATGATATGAAACTGGCACCACCTTAAGTGGTTTGAATCCAAGTCCAATTGAATAGGTCCAATTATGGACACTATTTATATATGTGTGTGTGTTGTCTCCATCTGTGTATGTATGTATTTATCTCCTAGGTATCTACAAAGTTACCTGTCTATAAAGATAGATAGATATCTTTAGAAGAATATGTTTTTAACTAGGCTTTCCAAATTATGACACATATAACAGAAATCCTTTCTTCCCATTCTTACATCCTCCAAGGAGGCAGTGGTTCATCTTTTTCCCTAAAATGATGCTTGCCTTTTTTTTTTTTTTTTCTTATTAAAGTAAACGATCACCAGATCTCAACTGAATCTTTAATAATTTCCATGAGAGATTTCCTAACAGATGTATTGTGGGATCTAGCACACACAATTAGCTGAAATAGCCCTCATGGCATATATATTGTTAACATGAACAAATTAAAAAGAATATTAATAATACTTCGCACGTTATCAAGTCCATTCTTCAAGGATCTTGAAGCACTTAGATGTTAAATTATTAAGACTCCTGAGATCATTAAAGATGTAAACAAACATGCTTGTCAGCTAAGACAATGTCTGCTAATTAATTTATGTCTTGTGTTTATAGAGAACTTTTATAACTGATTTATAAACCTCCAAAAATAAAGGTATGTAATTGAAACACTGACATCTCCTTAATTTCAGAGCAACCAGCAATTAATTTTGTAATTTATTTGCACAAATAGTTAAGAAGCAATGATCATTGCCTCTTATGTATTATGTTATAGACAGAAATAGCTGATTTTAAACAACAACAAAAAGAAATTAATTCCTTGAACACCAAGTAATTGTTTCTCAGTTAGTTTATAATGAACAAATCTTGAAGCATGCAGCAGATCTAAGTTCAGATCAAACATCACTCTGAAATTTACTTATATGATAATTGTCTGAATGACAATACGTACTGTAACTCTGTAACTCTAGAATGGCCAATTTTCTTTTTGGAAACAACTTGAATAATATTACATTAAAATATTTCCCATCTTAACATTGTAAGAACACAGTTGCCTTCTGCCATATTAAAAGTAATGAAAAATCTGAATTTTTTGGTTTTTGTTTTTTCATCTTGACCACAGAAGAGAATCCTTACAATTAAATATGTAATGATACCCCCTACAAAATTGTCATATCCAAATTGCAAGAAACATACACATTACCATATAAAGCAGGAAAAAAAATTACTAACTATTTTTCTATTGACAAACTCTAAAAAGCTACATTATTGAGATTTTTTTTCATTCTCAAGTGACAGTAGAGCACAGGAACCATAACTGGACACAACACATATGCCAGATGTTTTATAAAGAATAAAACCGTGGTCCTCTGCCTCAGAGAATTTATAAACTAGGCAAAGAAAACCCCATTATCTAGAGCCACGTTTCAGTTATGTTGGACACCATTTTTTCAGTAATATTTCATAGGCCTTTGATTTGCATATCAAGCCCTGACACAAAAAAATAACACAGAAACTTCACAAAAAGTGCACACTTAAGTGCTAAGCTTAAAAAGCTTAAATCCTGAGTTCACAGAGTTTTAATACTTATCTGAAGTTAAAGACTTGCTAAACTTATTTTACAAGTTTTGAGTGTACTTACACATATATTGAACCATTAAACACCTGATGCAATATTAGTTGCAGTCATAATTTGAATTACAAGCTCATTTGATTTTTAAAATTTATACAGGATGAATGATGATGTATAAAAGCTTATTTTATGGTATCAGCCCTCAGGTTCATGTAAATTATGATTACTATGGAACACCACACCATAATTAGGAGGCAGCCATTCTATAATCCTTATACTCCGCTGCTCCCTAAGACTACAAAGGGCCATTACAGTGCTACGTATAATACAGCGTATCTTAGGGTTTCTTTGAATTAGAGCTGCCCAAAGTGCTTCCCAGAACCTTCCTTGTGTTGCTATCAAGTCCAAAGCTAGACTTAGTGACTTAGATTTTGGATCAATCCCAAATTATTACTGTGTGATTAGCTTAAGAGTACTCAGGGCCCTTTCTCACCTTTCTGCTACTCTAGAAAGGAAAAGGCTCAAGGAAATGTGAAGGTGTCACAGTTGAAATGGTCCTTAACTTTAAGGATGTCGCATCATAAGAGAGGTGAATGCAGTCTCTACTTGGTCTCAAAAGGTGCTGGGACCTTGCCTTCACAAAGCATCTCCTTACACTCAGAAGTGGGACAATAAACTTGGCACTCTATGGTCTGGGTGTTTGAAGAGCTCTGTCTAGAATGGACTTGTTCCTGGTTTACATTCCTGTAATGTCAAACTAGACCTGCTGCTACATCAAGCTTCTGTCTATCCTCTCTGATCATACAGGCACTGTAGCGAGATCAACTATGTTAGACAACAAGTCTTCCCCTAATAGTCTCTTTATTCTCTTTGTACTTCATGACAACCTGGAACAGAAATTTAAAGTTACATTAATGTTATCAGGCTGCAGGTGTCTGGATAAAATTTCATGAGTGCATAGCTTGTTCCCATTTCTCAATCTGTTTTCTGTTCACCCAATTTAATTTTTATAACCAGTCTTGCTACTCTTTACAAAAAAACCCATTTATTTTAAATGTGCAATTCACTCCCTTAAACACTTTAAATAGATTCTTATTCTTTTTGTCACTGAAAATGAAAGTAAACAGTGCCACAGTTGTAACAGAGAAGACGGTTCATAGTTTAAAGGAGAGAGAACGGTTACATGTTTTTTTTTATCAAGTCCTACACTGTTTAGCTTGTAGTCTTTGCTGTGGCCCATTTAGCTTCAAAAGAGCTCAGCTTCTGATCTCTATACCATTCTCAGTATATACCTTGATCCGGTATCAGCTCATAGAAGGAACTTTCGTCTTACTAACAGAATCTGGGATGACAGCAGACACAGCTATGTAAAATACCAAAGGCAACTTCTACGTGCTTACACACTGCTAAATGTTGCTTTGCGACGCACAACTCTTCAGCATAAAGATATGCCAAAATCATTCAAACAGAACTCACATCGTGTGCTGCTAAAAGGAAGGGAAGGCAGCCCTTCAGGAGCACAGGGCACTTCAAACTTTCTTTACAGTTCTCTTTTTTCTTTCTTCTCTCCAAGACAGTGTCCATGCTCCAAGTTCACTTGAAAAGAGTTTCTCCATCTGCCATTCATCTAAAAAAAAGACAAAAATCTACCTCAAACACTTGTCCATTGAGATTTGTTTGTGAGAAAGGAGTAATATGCATAAACCACGAACTGCCTGCTCCAAGACCATTTCTGTTAACATGAGTCTTAAAGCAACTATTCCCACGCTAGAAAGAAATTTAACATAGTCACAGTTCATACACTGTAGCTCTGGTCCAATTTTTTCACCAGACTGGTAGAAAGGCTTCACAGGGACTAACACAAGATGCTTGATTTTTGGGTTATGTCTTCATGTAGGATTGCATGTTGCCTGGTGACTTTAAGGGGAAGGTTAAATTTCTATAGTAGTATGTCCTCATAGTAATGCCCACACACATGCAGTACATGCTGCAGTTATATTGTAGACAACCCATTTGCAGGCAATATAGGGTACTCGCTTTCAGGGTGTAGAGTATGAAGTCTTTGTACCATTTCTGCCTGAGCTTCTCATTAGCACTACCATCATTGTGCCCGACTGTTCCACACGTATTTTTGGCAACCTGCTCTCTACAGTAATGTGGTAACATGGTAAGGTCTCACTCAGATTTTAAAGCACTCTGAAAATTAAGAAATTTTGAAATAAGAAATGTATACATTTCAGTCCTTTAAAATAAAATATCCAGCTTGTCAGGTTTCCAGATCTGTTCTGAAAACCATATCCGTGTGTCAGTAAAATATATTAGTCTAATGACATATTAATGTGGCATCAGTGGAAGACACTCAATCGCAATGTTTCATATCGCTTGCTTCATCTCTTTCTGTGTATGGCTAATGAAAAAGGACAGGAACTTTTGGAGAAAAAGGGGAGAAGATTATAATTTTCTGAATCTGGCCTTCAGCAATTGTGGTCATCTGTGAAATTACTTTTTCTGTAAGCAGAAAATTCTCCCTTTGGGTATTTAACAGAAGAGCGATGGAAAATGGAAAATGCTTCCTTTGTGAATCAGGATAGCAGTATTTAAAATGAAATCATTAATAAAGGATCAATGATATATAGAAACCCAACTTATTTCCAGAAAGCATGAATACTTTATTGACTGTTAGATTTTTAAAAGAACCCTGGCTGTATTTTGCACATTCTTCACAAAACCTTTTGCTCAGTAATTTGGATGATTGCTATACAGAAATTGGAGAACAAATCTGAACGGTTTAAGGGTGTAATATAACATAGGCACATACTTTATCCTCCAAGCCACCTGCTTAGAGCTACCCAGGTTAGCTCTGGCTGACAATTGTTACTCTGTTGTTAAGTGACCTGTGGAGGGAGTCATTGTCAATCCATCTCAGGTCTCAGCAGATAAAAATCTTCAGGAGAACATAACTGTATTGGTTACAACCCTCTCCAGTTCCCTGTTTGTCTGAGATTAGCAAAAGCTGGCACTGCCTCTGAGCCAGGTAATACAAGTTACTAATTTCTGATGTTTTTTCCTGATTCGGGGGGAGGAGAAGAAATAATTCTCCAATATTCTTGTTATATTAAGCAGGCCAGTACACCACTGAGCTATCTAGAAAATTTACCCATCCTGCCACTTGCAAATGCTTTCATATTATGCAATTAGTACTTGATATGACACTTTCATCCATTGGTGGAAGAGGGATTTGGTTTTACATTTGCAACCTCACCATCTGAAGGTCAGCTCTGGATGTTTTTTACTAATGAGATATTTGCTAACAGCAGAAAAAGCAGCAGCCACTAAAAAGGAATGAACTGGTGTGGAGCCATGCATGAATTAACAGAACATATACTGACCCTATTTCACCGCATTCTAAAAGCAGGAATAAAGGTAAAATGTACAGTATTCATGTAGTTTGTTGGTCTCAGTAGGTAATGCTCCACTCTTTCCATAAGCACTTTCACCATTTTCAACAGTGGAAGCCAGTTGAGGCTGGTACTAAAGCCATATGCAACATTTTGTTGGTATGTGGGCAGTACTCCAACAAAATAAGAGCTTTTTTCCATGGCCATATGTGTCTATTTTCTCTCCTAAACAAACCATCCATCCCATTAGTCAAACCATGTAAGCAGTTTTCTTGACAACAGAAAATTTATAATACATCAATCAACAAGAAACCCTAATGTGCCAACTACTATCTCAGTTGAACATGCCTTTTTCTTAACTTTATTTTAGCTGATGTAACTTTGGCAAAAACACCCATATATATTCAAACAATCTGACTGATGGAGGGACCTACACTATTGCTGCTATAGGTCCAGGAAATTTGACCTGGACAAGAATAATCACACACTAGTAGGAAGGATGCTTCTCTGGCAATGCAGAATGGCTCTGTGGTCAGCCACCTCACCACGACACAGCTATTCTACTTAAGCCATTTTTAAAGATCTACAAATTAAACTTAAAGAAAACTTACAGTGTAATTGCTGAAGAGAAAACATACACAAAGTGAGGGAGAAAGGAATCTTTCTAAATGCCTCTAAACTCCTTAGGGGGATAATCTTCAGAGAAAGGAGGCAGCAGACATAAAATTTTATGAGTAATTTTCTCAGTCCAGACAGCACTGAAATATCATCTGACACAGATATCCAGTTTAGCCCTCACTTATGTTTAATGCTTAGATAATCATGGATCATAAGTTCAGTTTTAATAACAACCACAGCAGACACTTTATTAGCAGATTTTGCAGGCTACAAGATTGTCATTTGTCATCATAGTGATCTTCTGGTTTAAATATTACATCAATTTATTTCTTTTTCTTTCTTTTATTTCCAATTAATGAAGTTAGATATATCTCAGTATTCTGTCTTCGTTCTGATTCTTTAGTACTATGAGTAGCTACTTTGGCTATCTGGGAGTTTTCTGGCCTGAGCAAATATTCTAACACATACAGCTACCAACTTACAGAGCTTCTAAGAATCACTGGGAGTAAAGTTTCTCTTCAGGGCAGTTGAAGAATTGCTCAGATTTATTCCATTTTCTTTGGCCTTCTGCAATCAAGGCAAATTCTGTGGCAAATGTCCTGATTGATAAGTAGAGCATAGAGTGAAAAAGCCCACAGACTGCCCACACAAGTTTAGTATACATGTTGTGTTGCGACGGGGGGAAAAAATCCGGACGCTCAATATGAGAATCATCAGACTTCCCCATTTATTGATCACACACATGTCTCTTATATACAATCCGTTAACCAAGCCCACATACGTTCTTATAAATCCACACTGATTGGCTTATTCATTCTCCTGAGAACTCTCTTCTCGTTACAACAGGTGGTGTTTGTTCAGTTGAACTTCAAAGGGCAAAAACAGGATACTCCCTTTTTTCCCAGCTTGATTAGAATTGTTTTGTCTAAAGTTCTCAAGGAGAAGAGGCCTACTGAAGATCTCTGCTAATTCTCTCTGATTTATGCCAAGAGGCCTAAGCCATTTCAATGATTTACAACAATGTTGCACCACTAGCTCTGAAAAAAGAGACGTCCTGAAATGAGGCTGATACACAGACCCTTTCGAGAGCGGGAATCCAGTGTGAAAATACACAGTCCACTTGGCTCTTCTTGCATCCCCCATAGTTTTACTGTCCTGATAAACAGTTACATGACACAGAGGGCCTTTCTTGACCCTATAGATGAAATTCGCAGGTGCTGCAGTGTGTATATGCTGGCAGACCCTATACATCATGGAATTTTGCTTAAGCCAAAATTGTGCAGTTTGACCAGAAGTGGTTGTGAGCAGTAAGGGTACAGCAATGAAGAGACCAATGACATTGAAGATATGAAATAAGTTTTCAGATAAATCATTTAGCTTCTTTGCCACTCTGTTTTCTGAAAAACACTGTGTTTTTCACAACAAAGTGGCTGATCTATATGTTACATATTACCATGGTACCAGCAGCTACTAGGCTTTATTTGAGTAGGAAAATTAGAAAGCTGTTACAAATAATAACTTAAAAAATAAACACTTCCTTTCTTCTGAAATTTCTCCTCAAACTCAGCATCAGTCCTGTACTGTAACCTATTTTTCTCAATCTGCAGCTGTCTGAAAGCACAGGCAACTGGTTAAATTCAACTTGAATTTTAAACAGAATAACATTAGTGTGTTTTCCAGCTGTTTGTTCCCTTTAGAAGAAAAGCACTGTGGGTGGATGCTGTAGAAGAAATAGAGTGAAGTAGGTTGTTCCACACCACAAACCAATTTGTGGGAAGCTCTGGTATAACAACAGCATTTTATCATTTTCTGGCTTCCAAGATTTTGATAAATGGTTTAGTAAAGTAGCTGTTAAAATTAATGCACAACAGTATTTCAGAAGTTAATAGTGAGTATGGAGCATTAGAGTGCACTTTAATTTTTATTGTTGATTTGCAAATATTCTTAACAAAGACCTGACAGTCAAAAAAAGATTCTGATTGTAAAGTGGAGCCTGTTCCAGTATTTTATCTGATCACAAAGCAAACGCTAAGCTGGCTGGCTTCCTCATGCATTTAGGTTTCTAACCTAAAAAGGTTAGAAAATTAAATCTCTGTATGGAGTCCACTCTTTCACAGAACCATATAACTGTAGGGAAGGGCTGGTACCTGAAAGGGATAATATTACCTTCTCTTGTTTTCTGTGGCCATTACTGCAGCCTAAAGAAGATCTTGTGGTTCTTTTATCCTTTCAGAACACCATTCACAGGGCTCATTTGTGGAAGAGCTTGGCCTGCTGGATAAAAAATCTCCCCTCTCAAGGAATCTTCACAGAGCAAGGTTGAGGAATTCCCAGTCTTGCACTTGATTACATTGCTAGTCAGGCATCTTAGTCAAGAATGAGGCTAGAAAATTAGATCCTTAGTGCTCACATCATGTTTATTTTACTCACTGTCAGAGCTGAAGTTTGGCATTGCCATGGTAGAAGCAAGCAACTGCCTGAAGGATAACTGTTACCTTTCTAAAAAAAAAAAAGCACTTCTTCAAGCCACAGACGTTATACAAATTTAAAAGATCAGCATGGTGGTTTGGCAATTTGGTTTAAACTCCGAATTCAGATGGCAATGATCCGAGATCAGTAGATTCTTGTTTTCCACAGTCCTGGAACCAATTTTACATTTCAAAAACAAATCACCAGAGATACTTTTGTTTCTGTTCAATGTCCTTCTGACACATGATCTCTTATGGACCTAAATTAGAAGACAGAATTTCTGCAGTTCTTATTAAACGAGTTTGACAAATATGTTTCAGCAAGTAGCAAATTCAGAGACCCGTAAGACTGGTTCTGGGAAGCAAGCCTGCAGTTCTTGCAGGCTAAAAACGATAGATGTGCATGGTATGCAGGCATGAATGTATGCCTGAGAAATCAGGAGGTAGATACAATGATCAATAACCGTCTATACTCAGCAGATTTAGAAACCCCTTGGCTATTACAGGGGTTGTAGGGTCCCAAGAGATCAATATTCATTCAAATGGTGGGTCATGAAGGTGTGCGGTTTTCACTACGTATCATTGAATACATGGGGCATAAGAGATTTCCAGAGTTGCAAGGTTATCTAACAGAGAACATATAATTAACAAACTGTAATGATTTAAAGTTCTACATTCGAATGCAACATTTCAGAATTTTTCTTTATCGGTTAAGCAAATGACTCATAGAAACCAGGACAAAATGTATGCTCTAAATATTTGAAGAAAACCAACCAATCTTCATTTAAAATGCCTTTTGACGAATGTTCATGACCTTGAGTTCAGAATTTGCTTACGGTTGCATTTGTGCAAGTGAAAACTACACATTCCAATACCTATTAAAAGCTAACTTGAAATAGTCATGAGCCATTTGAAAATTACATATAGGTAGTATTTTAAATGCTTTACAATTCTAACCTAACTGTCAAATTTAGAGCAGGATCTTCAACACTTTTGTCAGGAAAATATATTATTCTCAAACTCTCAATAGAAAAGACTCATTAATTTTGGGGTTTGTTCTCTGTCTGGCCATAGAGAAGCCAATAGTCCTACGTTGATTGTTTCTACTAGTCTCGCTATTCCTTTAGCCTAAGTTTACATACATTGTAAAATTGCTGCAGTACCAATGCACGAAAACTAAATCAACTAACTGAAAAGTTATCTGTTTCACAGCTCCTGCTCAAATTAAAGGGAGGTTATAGTTCTAGCTCTGTCCCAGCTAAAAACCAGGACACCGTACAAAGATAATACATGACAATCTGGGCCCTTAGGCAGAGATTAAGAACAATCCCTTAACCACATACATGTGTGTTTTACACTAATCTCTGTATTTGGGAAAAAGCATATCTTGAGTATTGGTTTGCTCATAATGATCCATAGATACATTCTTGCTACTTGATTTGAATACTACTATTTTGGCTGTCTGTAACATTCGCACTACTAGAGAACAGCACAGCCATAGGATGACTTCTCTATACAAATCCAAAGTTGAGGATAGGCAATGGTGAGGGGCAGGTAAAAGTCTTGAAAAATTCAAATTTTTTTTCACTGGCAGCTTGTTACTGCTTCCATCAAGCAGCAGATATAGCAGAAAGCAGTTGTGCAAAAACTGACCAACGTGGCAGTAGAATTCTCAGCTCTGTCTTGGGAGAAGCGTGTCTCTAGCAGCTAAGCAGTTGTCTATCAGTGCAGTTTCAGAGTTTTGCTTCAGCTTTTTACTTGAGATTGAATGGCAGCTACTTTTTTTTTTTTCTTGTTCTTTTTTTTTTTCTTTTTCAATAGAGAGAAACTTTAATTGTGAAAGCTTGAAACCTCTCACCAGATTGGGAATCCCAATGAGAAGACTTCTAACACCCTTACGCAGGCATTTGAGAACAAAACAAGATAAAAAATTTGTCTTGTAAAGCTTCTGCCTTCAGAAGCCTTCCAAAAAGAAGTTTCAATTTTAGATTATCCCTGCTGAAAGGAGAAGGTGTCTGTAATTGCTTCTTCACATTTTATATCTGCACATTAGAAGGGCCAGGTGCCTTTTCCAAACCAATTTTTCAGGATTAAAATGACAGTAGCTGCAAATTTATTCAGTAAACAAACCACCTCCTTTTTTCAAGCACTTAGAATAAAACTATTAGTGTACGTGCTTAAATCTAGCTCATTTCAAAGCATTTCCAACATACACAGGAATCAACAGCAACCTCTGCTACATTAATAATCTGATTTCTTGGAAGATATCCTGCTTTGGAATACATCTTTTTGGCATTCTCCGAGTGTACTGTACTTTCTTGTGTCTCTAAAGTGAGTAGCTCAGAGATTATGAAACACAGTTTTCATTTCTATAGAGCAAAATCTTTGTAATGCTTTGCACTACTGCACAGTAGTTGCTGCAAGAATAATTCAGAATAGCTTTGGGATTTTCTCCCTCCACACTGGATGAATAAATGAGCCCCGTAGTTACGATGGGGGCCAAAGGGCTTACTGATACCTACTAAGACAGAAAATATACAAATTAATGGGTTGGTAGCAAATCTCTGATTCACAAAAAGGAGAACACCCTGTTGTGTTGTGCTGAGGGACATGTACCTGGCTTCTCCCTGTTCCCTGCGGGCTTTATGGTATATGCATGAATTTGGGATCTAGCTCTTGTGTGTGCCTACATCACTAGCTGTTGCCACCTCTACAGTACAAAGATACTGAAGAGATTGGCATCTAGTGTATTGAATGTCAATTTGAAACGACATAACAGGCTTACTTGGTGAACTAGACAGAGTTAGAATGTGACGTGGGTGCCCAAAACTCAGGGATCAAAATGGCTTCTGATTTAACTTCACTGAAGTTAGCAGGGGCATAAAGGGTTATGCATTGTCCATATCCATTTAATTAGGATCACCTTAGAGTTAATGCAGACATAGCTTCACTACATTACTTCAGAATACTCATTTTGGCTGCTTTCTAATTTGGAGTACAGTTGGTACCAGTTACAAGGACAATAACAGTGGACTGAACACATGACAGCTGCTTTACTCAAGCCAGACCTAGATTCTGACCACCAATTTAAAACATGTCTTTATTATTACATAAGATGCTGATACTTGTTTACTGTCATTATCCCAGCAGTTAGAAAACAAGATGCCACATAAATAATTAATGGTTCCCAAAATCTCATAATTATAATCTACTAGTACTTCTCAGTGCATTCCTCTGTCTGCTGATGCAAGCATCTGCAGGTCAAACAGTTGTCAGAAAAAAGCTAATTATATCCTTTCCCAAGAGGAAGAAAATCTTTAAATTTAATTAAAAGACCTTAACTCCAATCCCGTACATTAGAGTCTTCTTCCCATTGGATTTTCTTCTATGTGATTTACAGTGCTGGGCTTAACATTCTTATTAGCAGTAGTTCTCATCTGTGGGTCTGCTTTTTGCTCAGCATTGGTTGAAGGATAATTTGATCAAATGAGTCTCTTTCTCACCACGACATCTTGCTATTTCACTTCCACAAAAAAAAGCTAATAAACAATCTGAACTTTAAAGTTCATTTCTGCAACTCGTGCCAGTATGTCTCACATTGCAGCAGCAAAAGTCTCACTCACAACATTTGGTTTGACATATTAATCAACATGGTGGCAAAGGTCCCAGGAAAATCATGAAAGAAGAGTAAAAGTGTTAAGCAAAATGCTCAGCTAGAGCCGATTTGGGCATGTAATGTAGGCTGGGCTAAATGAGTTATGAAACAAAAATACTCCCATTCCTTCACATGTTTTCAAAGGAAGGAAAAAATAAATCATCTCTGTATTTCCATGAAGTCAGAATAAACAGTCCTATAAATCTATACAGTTTTTCTTTGGTGTAATAATGCATTAATTATTAAAAGTATGTTTAGTACTACTGATTCTTTGCTGAGAAATCAAATACACACAGAAAATCTGGATATTAGCAAAAAATAAGTATTTAAGATGGTTCTGTAATATCAACACTTACTGTAATACCTGGATTATAAAACCTAAAAGGGAATAATTTTCCTGCGGTTCACTGTAATCGCTTCAAAGCAGTCATACTATTGTTATAGAGCAGTTTCACACAGTATTCTTAACTACCCAATTTCTTTTTCTTAGAGCTGTTACAGATAGATTACCATAAGTTCTTTTCCATTGTTCAAAATTGACAGCTAGCATTGTATAATTGATAATAATAGTACAAATGCAATTTTGTCCTATCATCATTTTGCTTTTCAGATCTATACCAACCCAGATTAAAGCAGATACTTTAGAAGAAGAGATTCAAACCTCTTTAGGGACAAGAAAAACTTCATGATAACTCTGTTTTGTAAGAAAATTCCCAATTAAAAAAAAATACTTGGTTTAAGAAACTACATTTTTTAAAATATAAAACAATGAAAGAAAACAATCCTTCTTGAAAATGTTTGTAGGAAATACCGCTTTCTAACCAGATGCACTTAAAAGAAGGCAGTGGGAATATAAAGCAAATCTTTTTCCTCACTGAGGACAGCAGATTCTATAGCCAGGATGATCCATTTTGAAAAAAAAAGTTGAGTCTTACTTGCCACTATCTGAACCACTCATTACCTTCCTGTACATGTGTGCAGAAAGACCTGAAGATCAGTAAAAGCTTTTTTGATACTACAAAAGGGGACAAAGACTTCTGTCAAACAAGCACTGAAGTACTGCATCTAGCAAGGTTCTTTCAGGTGTCGGGAAGGAAGAATTCAACTATCTATGGTCCACCAGTGCACCTCAAACTTCTACTTCTGAACTACTTTGTAGAGAAAGCTCAGGGATGTGAATTTTTTACCATAGGGCCCTCACCTTAAAGGCAAAATGACATGGCATAGTAGGAAAGTTCACAAGCACAGTGGAAAGAAAGCTGAAAGAATAAGAGCAACTACAGTAAAAAGACAGATTTTTCTCTAGGTAGAGGCAATACAGTGCGATTAATAATGGAAAAAAGAAGGCGTCTCCCCACCTTCTATAACTCACAGGATAGACATTTAGATCAAAGTCACTCTTGGTGTAACACTGAAATAACACTGGGGATAAAGTTAGACCATAAATCTTAATATCATAGCCTGTTATGATGATGACTAATTTATTCTAGATTGAAGACAAGGGGTTATAAAAACAAATTTATGGCCACTATATTTATTATAATTAATTTTCTCCACAGTGAAAGCATAGCGATTTGGAAAAAAAATGACCTTTTTAGAAGTGCCTTATTTAATGGCCCATTGTTGCATTATGGTGCCTGGCTGCATCTAACATTTACACAGTAAGAGAGCAGAGTTCTAGTGCTCAGGGAAGGGATGATTTCATCAGTTAAAGCAAATCTGGATGATTCAACATCCTGGAAGGTTGTTTTGTTTTGTTTTTTCTCTCTTTGGACTATCCATTTTGCCCACATAAAGATAAGTTTGGACATTACTGATGTAAAAGCAAGAATTACATCCAAAAATGCTTGCTTATGTTTAAATTAATGAAGTAATATTTATTTATTCAGCAAGTGTATGACTGCACCAAACCAACCTGTCAGAGGAACACCAATTCCCCTGCTAAGCCCCTCTGCTCTCATGCCCTGAATAATCTCTGTAGTGATTACTGCTGAGTCTTACTGGTGTCAGTACTAGCTCTGCCCCTGACAAAAAATGAGTATCTCACAGTGCTCAGGTGAGAAGAGGAAGATAAAGTTACAGAATTTTTGTGGATTGCTTCTTTCAATTTCCAATAACCTTGTCTCCCTCTCCATTCTTCTGCCCAAAAGTAGACTCTTCTTCAAGGAATTCATGTATTCTAATGAAGATGAGACAGACTACAAAAACTGAAAAATATCTTAAAAATAATTTTTGGACTAGTAGCTCCTTTCTTACAATAGGAAGATTGTGCTATAGCCTAATAGCTCTGTTGAACTACATTGAGAAAATATGTTGAGATGTCTCTTACAACTATACATAAATAGCCATTTTTTTTTAAACAGAGATAAAATTATACTAAACGTGGATTAGCTTGTAGTATTTCCTCCCTACAATGTATAGCTCTTTTCTTCTAAAATGGTAGTAATTTCTAAGATAGAAATGTAATTTTAATCTGGGAGCACAATCCTAGTGTTTGCAGATACTGTCAAAGAGGTAGCTCACTGTAATTACTTCCTCAATCATTCCCCACGAATGAAGCACTCCAGGCAATGCTAAAACTCTGCTTAATCACTTGAAATAATACAAATTTTAAACCAAGATTGTATTAGATTGCCATCTTTATAACTAATTTCCCAATAGTTCCATTTCCTACTAAATTTCAAGTTGTGATTACATAAAGAAAACCAAACGGATTAGGTTTTTAAATGAAGCAGGAAAGAAATGTTGCACTTTAGGAGTTTTATTAAAATTGCTTTGGAATGAAATTATGTCAGTCCCTTAACTATAAATTTTTGCAGTGAAGAGAACAGGGTTAATAGGTTACATTAGAAGTGACAGTATGCAACCAAAATGGCTAGAGAATGGACGGATCTGAAAAATGTCTAAAGCCAGCAAACATAAACCAATTTAGATGTGAGGAACACTCACTCAAAGTAACACCTAAATCTCAGACCCTTGCTCTCTCAACTGCAAGTATTCATTTAGTGCCTGATGTTAGACCACAGCTCAATCTAAATGCTACAAACCAAGTCTGTGTAAATTATACTTCAAACAGATGCCAAACCACAAATTTCTGGGCCTCTCAAGTGTTTGTTAAAAAATAAGATCATAGATGTCTCAAAAAAATAGTTTGAGTCAATTAAAATCACTTCCATGATAAATCCTTGGCCTCAGTAAACAATAAAGATTAATATTCACTGCTTTTAGATAAATTATCAACAGCTAAAATCATCACAGCATTTTGGTCTGAACTTTATCTCATAGATATGATTTCCATCCAAAATAGTATTGTACCACAGTATTTTGAGCTTCTTTCCTTGCCTTGGACATAAAGTTAACATACATTAGGCAAGAAAGAAACACCAAAAAGAATTTAAAGAAATAAAAAAAAAGACTGAATAGTCTGCAGTCAGTTTTCTTGTTATGACTATAATATTAACTGTTAAATCAAATACATAAAACATTATTTGCTATGCTTAAAGGTTACTAAATATAAAAAAACTTAGTAAAAAGTTCTAAAAAATAAAGATAGGAAAAATCCACCCTGTGGGTGGAAATCTTATTCTAATCTAGGCAAGAAAGAAATATTTGCTGTGCAAACAGATTTGAGAGTCAGGAACCAGACTGCAACACAGTTTTATTCTCTGAGTTCTATTCTCCACCTAGTTTGATGCCAATTAATTTCCAGCTCCATTTTGCTGTTAATTAGGGCTGTTCAGAGTACAAGGTTTCCAAGAAGCAGATTGCCAGTAACCATGTGATCATGCAAAATGAGGTGCTGCTATTAATGCTGCTATTTAGGTTGGAACAAAAATAACAAGTTTGAAAGTTTACAGTTTTAATGCAACCTTAGTAGAAACAACTAAAAGCAGATAAAGTGAAATCACCTGGGCTTTAAATGGCATGATAGTGACAGTTTTCCTACCTATAGTAACAGAGAATTGGTTTTTTATCAAAGACAAGGTTATCAGAAACTGTATTATTTTCCAGTGAGTTGATGATGTAAACAATTAATTAACCTCTTCCCAAGGTAGGTCTTTGGCTTTCTATGAAAATGAAATCAGAATCCAAAGTTTAATGTTTCTTATCAAGCTACTTTGAGAAGAAGGAAACCAAAGAAAATGGGGAATTGCCATTCTAAATAATAATAATAAAAAATATATTTAGAGACAGAAACAATCAACTATGTACTATCCTCATAGAGCAGGAAAATAAACTCTTTTTTTTTTTTTTTTTTTCAGAGAACAATTTGGTTTACCTACAGTTCTTTGCAATAGGAGATAGCCCTGGTTATTCTGTGGTATCTAACAGTGACCACTGGCTGTTAACTATGGATTACAGTTTTCCCTGAGCACAAATCAAAGTTTGATTGCTATACTATGAAAGTGAAGTACTAAGTTCTGTGTCTTTTGGAAACATACGTCATTCAAATTTTATAAGGGCCAAGTGTCTTGATTTTTTTCCCCTGTCTTTTCTGAATAAAATGCCTTAGTTGTCACCAACTATCCCATCTTTATTCATTTGATCTCAGGATGCCATTGGGCTTCCTTATGGTTTTATTGCATTTGAATTCAAAGAGCGACGGGTAAATGCTAACCATATGGAATGCAGAGAGAACTCTACTGAATATTCAAAATATTTAATTTTTTTATATCATCCACTCTATATTTACTTGTTAGTCAAGCTGACACTGCTTTTAAAGTCAATGTGTTAAAGAGCAATTTCAGGTACTGTTACTATCACATGTTAAAAAGATTTTTCTCTTCACTATTGCCATACTAAAAAAATAACTGAATGCATTCCAAGAAGGGACATTTGTTCAAACAAACAAGAGAGGACTCAAATGCTAGACAGAACATCTCTGAGCAGGGTCAAAAGCATAAAATAAGTTGCAGAAAGTAACAAATATTTTTCCACTGGACGATGCTCAGTTGAGATGTCTTCCACAACAGTGTCTGTTACAAATATAATGTTGAAGTCAGCATATCTGGTTTTTCATTAAAAACATTCAGGACTTTAAAATATTTTGAACTCTTGTCAACAGGATTCAGGGAAAGTTTCCTTTTCTACTCTAAGGTAATAGCTTCATTTTTCTAGTTAGAAAATTAAAAGAAAAACTGCTGGAAATGTATCTGTCAGAAGTCACCGTCGTCATTATCATCATAAGGAAAAAAAAAAGAGAGAGTGGGAAAAAAAAGATGTATAAAACCCCTTTTCCCTCCAAAGAAACAAGGAGAATTCTAAATATTCATTTTCCAAGGGCATTATAAAATCTTGATTAATATGTGGGTCAAATCCAAGATGCTGAATAAGGATTTTGAAATTCTACTCAGCAAAGGTATTGCATGATACCATCACAAACTGATTCAAAAGGAGATCAAATATCAGTCTTGTTTTTATGGACTCTCAAAGTTCCTGTAACAAACAACTGAGTTTCAATGCAAGGTTTTCTTGTGCATATCTTCATATTCAGCTTCTCATAAGCCTGTAGGATTGATTCTTTACACCTTCTCTGATCCATTCATCTACTTTTGCTTCACATCTCTCTTAATGGAAGGATGCATCAAGTGCCAAGACTTTTATAAATAGCAGCACTTAAATCCAAGATGAGCACAATTCACACTGCTATAGTCAATGCGAGTATGTCTCTAAGGCTTTGTAACCTGTGTGTAAAAGTAGGTTTTAGGCTGAAATCTGGCATGCATGGATTCCATGAAAATGGGAATCTATGGTTCTTTAAGAGGACAATTAGATGAAACAAGTATTGGTTTTACGCTTAGCTAGGCAGGCTGCAATCTCAGAAACACTGACTTTTCAAGTTACCAATTTTTTGCTAAATGATTACTGTCTGGCATGCACAATATCCATTAACAGAAACTGAGTTCATATTCATGTAGCAGGCAGCACCCTCAGGCACACTATTAATGAATAGAAGAACAGAGGCTTCTGGAATTGAAGTAGTACTTCCACACCTGAAGCAGTAAAACTACTGAAATGAGAAGTTTCCAGAAGTAAATTGTCCAGTTTTAATATCTGGATATGATTTGCTGAAATGAGACCATAAGATAAGCCTAGAGAAGGTGTGTAGTTGCTCAAAATTACTGCTGTCTAAAACCCTAGTATGCCAGTCAGATATCTCTATGTAGTCACTGTATTGAAGACTACGAAAGTCTAGGGGATAGGAAAAAACAAGCATTCAAAAGATACCCCAGGTGTTTCTGTAAAGTTACTTGCTCTTTGGTGCTGCTGGAATAGTGCGAAGGGATGTAATAGATCCAATTAGTCCACTACCTGTCTGTTAGAGTTTTTATACTATTATAATGGTTCTTCAGTAACCTTACTGTATCGACATGTAAGCCCATGACCTTAATTTCCACCACAAGGTGTATTGCTCTTTTCATTTTATTTTATGCTTTTATTCCTTTATGTCTTAGAAGAGGTAATAGGCTAACAAGCACAGCAAATACATCTAAGAGATACTAATCTTCCTACTAACTCTTACGAAAACAAAGAAATTGCATGTTAAGGTTAAAAATCTGAGCTATAAACACAGACTTACCTAAGCATGTATAGAACATATTTTAGCAGAGAAGTAAATGTACCACCCTCGATCTTATATTCGTTTTTTTATATTACACAGATAATACTGAAGACAAAGGGAGATTTGTAATATATTATCTTAAATTCTTTTTTCTATTTCTAAGATTTCTCCAAAACCTATATGTCATTGTGGGTGACACCAGAATAATAGGGGACTAATAGGAATTTATAATCTCTTCATTCTGTCCCTCTAGCATGCTTGGAGTCCAGTCCTGCAATTTTTTAGAACAAAATCAGAGAGAAATCTCCCGGAGTCCCACTGAAGTCAATACAACTATTTAGGAGTGTAACCACTATTCAGCTTTCTGCTGTTGTATCTACCAAAAATAGGATTGGATCTTTAGGCCTTAATTTAGTGATTTAATTTCTATTCAGGGAAGTGTTTAAGAACATATCTCTTTTGGTGAATCATTGTGTGCTCTTCACAGTATGGAACTGCTGACAATAACAGCATCCTTCTCTCTTGAGATCTGAAATGTTTCTCTTTGTAGCTGCTTGATTTATATTACAAAGACACATACCATGTACATCCCTAGGAGTTTTCTACTTCATTCCTTTCAAGAAAGACACTCTATGAGCTTAGTATGAAGAAGTAAAATCAATATTATTCAACCAAGAGTAGAATAAATGTCTCCTGGTTTTCTTTCCTCTCTTAGCTACAAACTGACGTGCAATCCTCCATTATTTTCACCAGTACTCTCATTATACCTCTGCTTCTAACACTTCTGATGATGGTTCAATAGCCTGAATGTCCAGAAATCGTTCATGTCGGACATCATAAAGTGTTGATATTAGTACCTAAACAAAGAATACCTCCTTCTCCAATGTCCATCAGTTTGCATTTAATGCACTGTGAAACTCTATTGTCCTTCCTAGAAAGGAAAATGGAGCGTAACTGGAGCCTGTCAAATCTGCTTCTTGTGGTCCGTCACCGCTACAGGTGGTGAACAGCAGCACTGAGTGGAAGGAACAGGGAATAATGTGCTTACTCAGAGCCTCTTAGGAATCCTCGTGTTTGCCCACTTGGGCATCAGTACCAGCACATGAGCATTGCTCTACTGCCTCACTAGCACAGAGTGCTCATCCCACAGCAGATCAGACACATGACTGATCACAGGCTTAAGTATCTGAACCACGTGCTCCCAGGAATATGAACAGGCTGTCTCATCTGACCTACCCAAAACCCGAGTCAACACAGACAAAGAAAAGCACATCTCCAAACACAAAACCTAACAGATATTATGTGTGTAACTGCCCTGCTTTACACAAAACCTGCTGCTGTGTCAGGACTCTGACCTAGTTGCTCTTGTTGGATGAGAACGGGAGAGAAGATCAGAGGCTGCCTGCTAAACTGACACAAGGCTCTTATCCTCTTGGCATTCTCCGTTTCTGACAGTTAATAAAAGAAACCCACTTATTATTTGGCAGTAATTAGTCCTTAAAAGTGCTTTGCAAATACAGCTAATTGATTAAGTAGCCTGTGAAATAGCAACAAAACACTAGTTTTAATTAACATCCTTAAAACATGCAGTTCATACAGAGTAAAAGAAACTTTTTTCATCAGCCAGGTGTACAAAAGAGGGAGAGAAAGGGAGAAAAAAAAGGTACAGATTCATTTCTCAGTGAGCCTTCTATGCTAATTCTGTAGCCTTTTCCAGCATCCTGTGCAAAGTTTTTATTTCATACTAAAAAATCCCCCTTTTTTTCCCCTAAAATAATTTTCTTATATTAACAAAAAAAAAGATACATTCTCAATCTTGGTTCCAAATCTTAATCTCACAACTCACCTACCTTTACTTGACAGAGATTCAATGTCTCTAAAAACTATTCCTGCAGGCGACATCTGCCCTATCCAGGGATCTACCATCACCAACCATCTGCAGAAAGATGCCACAACATCTGCAGACAATTTTAATCATCCTGGTTTCCATCTCAAGTCATCCCTTTCTCTGTGTGTATCTAATGAAACAGAACAGTCTTTCCTGCCTTAAACTTTCAGATACCTGTGTTTGGGATTGCTAACCCAACCAATGCTGATTTTTCACACCAAAGGAGGTGTGGATTTTACTGTGATCTCGTTATACAAGCCTGTATACTTTTTTTTTAGGCCCCCAGTACCTGAAGGGGGCCTACAAAAAAACTGGGGAGGGACTTTTTACAATGTCAGGGAATGATAGAACAAGGAGTAATGGCTTTAAACTGGAATAGTGTAGGTTTAGATTAGATATTAGGAAGGAATTCTTCACTGTGAGGGTGGTCAGACACTGGAACTGGTTGCCCAGAGAAGCTGTGGATGTCCCCTCCCTGGAAGTGTTCAAGGCCAGGATGGATGAGGCTTTGAGCAACCTGGTGTAGTGGCAGGTGTCCCTGCTCATGGCAGGGGGGTTGGAACTCGATGATCTTTAAGGTCCCTTCCAGCCCAAACCATTCTGTGATAAATTTCTGGGCAAGAAAGAAGGTTTGTTATGTGTCCATCAGCATTACTTCATCACAAAGCACAGCAGTGCCCCCCTAACTCATGCTCAGCAGCTTACAGCTTAATCAACAACAGGGCTCAGATACTCTGGTCTCAGTATCCAAACACTCGAGAAAGGGGAAGTGAGAGAGACTGGGCTGTATTTTTCAGTCTGGAGGATACCTTACCTCAGAAGACACACATACAGTCTATATGCCAAAGGAGAATGCTTTTACTCTGCAGTCCAAGAAGTAGTATGAAATTTGGTATTCAAATGTGTATTTCTCTGTATGTTGTAAAGGCAAAATATGTAAGTTACTGGTAACATAGACCAGTCTTTTCCAGTACAGAAGTGGGAGTGATAGCTAAGGATAAACAGGACAAGGGTGTCTTTAGGCAAAACATATACTTCCCTGATCCATGGCTTGTTCTGTATTTGTCTATCCATCCCAGTGTAAATTAGAGCAACCGTGAGGCTCTATTACTGACTATGATACTTCTGCTCTCTCTGCCTGTAGACAGCCGTAGTCAGTACTGGTTAGGCAAACAAGATGCATTGGAAGTGGCCTGAACAGACACCGTGCAACCTGTAAGATCTAATGGATCTTAGGAACACTTTGCCCATTAAAATTTGCCTTACCTGTTGAGACTGCCCCAAAACATGCAAATTAAAATGGAAATGGGCACAATAGTTGGCACTTGTTGGTAAAAATTTGAACACAGGCACTATTGATGATTTTTTTTTTTAAGTTACACTTTAGAGAAGGCATCTAACAAATAAATATAATATTCTATTTTCACTGTGTGCAGTAGGATCTGGAAGAATACTGAATTCATTAATTCAGCAAAATTAATTTTGAAGACAATAGTGTCCTTTTCAATTTTCCTCATGGGCAAAAAGTAAAACACTAACCTACTGTGTACACCTCTCTAGAATGAAGTCCTGCACGTATTCCTCTTGAGATTTTCAGTGTATACATGAAGAGTTAGAAATGGTAATAGAGAAAATGTGCCTATATTTTCCTATACAGATTTAAATCTTTTCTTTAGAGACATTTAAATCCTAGCAAATTGCCCCTTGCATATGAAGCTTTCTTTTTAAATCTTAAGTAAATTCCAGTGCTTCTCTATTGCATAATGAAATAGCCAATCATGCTGAGGAGATGATGTTAAGCTTGCCTGATCTTGCAGCAATGGTTGAGAACATTTCATACTTCAGAAATGACATAAAATCCTTCATCACAAAAATTCAATTTTTTATAATCCCCAGGAGTCTCTAGGCTGTATCTAACACTAAACCCTTAAAACAAGAAACCAAGCCCAGACATGTTCACCTCCCATTCTAGCCTCCACCCTCATTTAGCTCTTTAAAACAAATATTTTTTTTTCTTCATTATTTTCTTTGAAATCTATGCCAGTGGGAAATATATACATGCACACAATATATGAAATTTATCCCTTTCTCTTCTGCAAATGCATATCTAGTCCCAGTTTTGCCTAGGAAATAATTAATAGAGGATCAAGCTTTGTCTTCTAGCTTGTCTAAAAAAGAGCCTTTTCAAAAGACAGCATTCTGTTTTTTCAAACAGAATAAATTAAGTAAGAATAGGTTATTCTACATGTAATATTCACTCCAAACAGCCATCACTGGAGTTCCTAAGGTGTGATAGTTTATTTCAGATGTATTTACTTTAATTGTTTTACAGTAGCTTTTCCTGTCACACAGCACTCCATTCTGACAAGCAGTGCATAGAATTGTTGTTGTAATTTTGCTGCTATGAGAGCCCATGTTCAACTCGTAGGAAGATGAGGTATTTAAAAGATGTGTAGATGTGGCAGTTAGGCAGACGGTTTGGTTTTGGACTTGTCAATGTTAGCTTTACTGTTGGACTCGATGATCTTAAAGGCCTTTTCCAACCTAAATGATTCTGTTTGTCTTGGTCTAAGCAATCATAGAGCACATGAAGCAAATAAATGCATATGAAGAATAGTGTGAACTCATCTAGGTGTTCCTGCTCTGGCAGGGGGTTGGACTGGATGATCTTCCGAGGTCCCTTCCAATCCCTGACATTCTGTGATTCTGTAATAGCGTCAACTCTGAAGACATGAACAGAGTGAAATATTTGAGACTTGTACTTAGACAAATAAGATGTAAGTCTGAAAGAAGTTCATTTAACATTATAACTGCAGCTGTCACTCTTTCATCTCCATTGGGACTGGAAATAAACACTTCCAGGGGAGCCGAGCTCATTCAGTGACCGACCTTCTGAGAAGGACTGTACCTGAGACATCCGGAGCCTACTGTTCCTGGAGTTCAGGGCGAGGCGGGGGGGAAATCACCCTCCTTAGCAAAAAAGCTTTTAAAATATTGCCTTTTTATTCTATCCCCTTTCTGGCCTCTAACTTTCCTCTCTTCATGCCTTATCTGCCTACATAATGTTCCTTTGTCCTTTCTTTTTATAAAACATATATACTAGTAGCAGGTGTTGTGATACTTTTCCAGACAAGTAGCCAAATGATTTTGACCTAAGGATGAACAGACCTTAATTCATTCAGAATAATGGTCAGGAATACTATAAACACACACACAAATTGTTCCTGTGTCTACAGAGAGTAGAATTATTTTATAAAACAAAACTGAACACAGTACTATTTATAGCAGTAGTTAAATTATAATTATTGATATTTATGTTGTATCTCTCAGCAAAGAGAATGTGTTCAACAACAATGCAATGTCATTTATTAGACACTTCTCAGACGAGTTCAGAAATTTTCTATTTGTTTGGTTTTACTGTCTTTTGGAGAGGTCATCTTGTTAAAGAATCCTCTCTGAAAAAAAAGAACATGCTTTTGCATTCTGAATACCTTCAACTCTGAGGTAACATGAGCCAACAGTCCCTTGTCCAATTCCTCTCCCATTCCAAACTATACTGTGAGGTCCAGTGAAAACTGGCTGAACAACCAGGCCCAGAGGCTTATGATCAGTTGACCAAAGTCCATCTGGAAGCAAGACCCCCAGGAGTCAATACTGTCTAACATCTTCATTAATGACCTGGATGATGGGGCAGAGTGTACCCTCAGCAAGTTTGCAACAGTACCCTGGCTGTATTTGGAAGACCACTGCCAGCAGGTCAAGGGAGATGAACCTTCCCCTCTACTTGGCACTGGTGAGACCCCATCTGGAGTACTGCTTCCAGTTCTGAGCTCTCCAGTATGATTTTGCACACTATTTCCTCTCAGTCATAACAACCATAAAGTCACATTTACTAGCTGATTTTAAGGGACCTTAATTTCCCTCCAAAACCTTCAAACAATCATAAGAACATAACAAGGTCTATAGTAGATCCTCAGGAAAAATCCTAACTGTGTACAAAATATGGCTGAACCCTAGTTCTTCTCTGACATCTCCATCAGACAGATCAAAATAATTTATCAGTTCAGTGGTTCTGCTACTGTTTAAGCTTCTGCCTTTTTCTGTCCTGTTTTGTGTTTCTTATTTTTCCATATTTAACCCCTTCTGTTGCCGGTCAAAGTCTAGTTCCAGTAAAACACCTCCTTGCCCACCTGTGTTGCAGAATTTTCCGACAACTGAGGTCTTCATTTTGCCATCAAACAGCCACAGGAATAAGGAAGAAGGGCACCAGGGATGACTCAGAAGCAGAACTGTTCATGTTCTTGCCTCAGTCATTTATATTTTGTCAGCCACTCTTCACCTATGCGCATGCACGTGTCACTCTCCACCATGACAGAAGAGCAGCACCAGCAAAAAGAAGACTGGCAAGAGGTGGCATCAACCAGCTGCTAAGCATAAATCTCGAGTATCAAATGTCAGTTGTAGAAAGGCCATGAATAAATGATGTGCTGTAGTCAGTTTTTCATTTGAGAATCACCCAGTATTTTCAAATACTTTACGTATGCACAGTGATGAGTTTGGGATTGTATATTTTATGTTCACAGGATCTTTCTCAACTCTTCGACACTTCCTTTGTGAAGAACGATGAATACTGTGTCTGGAAAAGAAGAGATGAAAAGGGCATATCCTAGCAACTCGCCTTCGTGCTGCTAGTCTACCTGGCTCACTACAGTTTTCATCAGTGCTGACGTCATGTTTGAGCAAACGTGACTTGGTACCTCTGCAGTTCGATAATTGGATTTGGAGCCTTTAACCTCCTGGTCACAGGGTCAGATCCAACTCCAGTTCATAGACTCTGAAAATCATTAGTATCACAGATCTGTTCAGTGGCATATATGAAATGAATGTGTGGCTTCAGCCTAGCTGCTAGTGGGAATGAGTCCCTTGTCGACCTTTTCATCAGAAAAGCCAGGGATTAAATGAGAAAGGAATACAAGTCAGGTTTTTACCCAAAAGGGTGGTCTCTCTGGTCAGAGTTGAGACAATTTATCTGGTGAGTTTTACTGCTGCTTGCTCTGCGCTAGTCTTTACAAGTATAAAAGTGTGAGGTCTACATATTCCAGAACCTTTAGGGCTCCTACATTTATTTGGGATAAAATTAAAAAAGAATGAGATCCACACATCCAGTGTTCCTTTAAAAATTTGTTGACTTTTTTTTTTTTTTTTTTCCCCCAAAACCTCAGCAGGCCAGATGTGGCCAGCAGCACTGTAGACTGGATCTGGTTAGGATGCCTATATCTGGAGATGGTTGTGCCTTGCATGAAATTGGACTACTAAAAACATCACTAGAGCAGGATCCATAGCCTCTTATAAGATCTTTGGCTTATAGGAAGCAGAACTTCAATTAAAAAAAAAAAAAAGAAAATAAAAGGAAAAAAGAATAAAGAGATGTGTCTCTATAAACATTTATCTAACAGTTACAAACTCTTACACTCAAGTAGGATGTAATACTCTCATACTCAAGTAGTTCTCAATCTGTGCTAGATTCTTCAGCTATGGCTGTGGCACATACAGATGACACTTGTCAACAGGGAAGGAAAGGTAGCTGATGAACCTGCCTCTCTCTTGTCAGTGATAACAGCTTTAACCATGAAATGTCCGGCAATGTGCACTTGCAGCCCAGAAGGCTAACCATATCCGGGGCTGCATCAAGAGAAGCGTGGCCAGCAGGTCGAAGGAGGTGATTCTCCCCCTCTACTCCACTCTTGTAAGACCCCGCCTGGAGTACTGCATCCAGATCTGGAGCCCCCAACACAAGAGAGACATCGACCGGTTATAACTAGTCCAGAGGAGGCCACGAGGATGATCCGAGGGCTGGAGCACCTCTGCTGTGAGGACAGGCTGAGAGAGTTGGGGCTGTTCAGCCTGGAGAAGAGAAGGCTCCAGGGAGATCTTATAGTGGCCTCCCAGTACCTGAGGGGGCTACAAGAAAGCTGGGGAAGAACTTTTCATAAGGGCAGTTAATGACAGAACATGGGGAAATGGCTTTAAGCTGAAAGAGGGCAGGTTTAGATTAGATATTAGGAAGGAATTCTTCACTGTGAGGGTGGTCAGACACGGGAACAGGTTGCCCAGAGAAGTTGTGGATGCCCCCTCCCTGGAAGTGTTCAAGGCCAGCTTGGATGGGGCTTTGAGCAACCTGGTCTAGTGGAAAGGTGTCCCTGCTCAAGGCAGGGGGGTTGGAGCTAGATGATCTTTAAGGTCCCTTCCAGCCCAAACCCATTCAATGATCCTATGATTCTATGTTTACAATAAATAAATTGCTTTTTTTAGCAGATTTTAGAGCCAGTCCTAGTCCCCAAAAAGTCAAGGGTGTGTCAGCTTTTCAAAACACATGCTAAAGTCAAACGTTTAGTCCTCAGAACTTAAACAAAAGCAAACAAAAAAACCCATAAATGAAATTCTTAAATTTCACCATCCTTTTGTAGACATTTTTGCCTTTTGAAAACCAAAGTTCGAAGCACATGGAGAGAAAGACAGAATAATTAAAATAAAATAACCTCACAGAGATGTAGAGGCAAGGACTTACAAAGCACTAAGAATTATTTACCTCTAGCTTTAGAAATCATTCACTGAATCCCCAATATAGACAAAACATTTACAGAATCCCAAATGCAGTTCCCATGCTTTTTTTTTTTTCACTTGTTTAGTGTGAATTTTTTATAACAACTTTTGATTTTATTTGTATTGGGTTTATTTCTCATAAAGCATCTGTTCTTCTGTTTCTTTTTACGTGACTGGCACTCTCTTAGTGTAAAGGGCTGGACTGACATTTATTGGATTGGGCTTCACACAGAGCACCTCGAAGCAATATGTGGTGTGTGCGACTTTCCTATACAGCCCTAGTAATTTTAATTGGTTGTGATATGTTCCTCTTGCTATATACTGGAACTTGACCTTTGCAAATATTATGAAATTAAGTAGATTAACATTCCAGAAGAATGAAGTCTTCTGTTTAGTCACAGAAATAGATACAGAAAAGGTAGTGGCAGCACAATTTTATTTCAACCAGAGATTCATATTAACCTTGGGAAGGTAGGTGGTATAAGTGTAGAGTAATGTAAATGCTCATAGAACATAAACATAATGGGGGTAGAAAGTGGCCCAAAAGAAAAATATAGGAATATTAAAAAAAATAATTATCTCAGGTTTTAGGAAACACAAATTCTGATAATATCTACCTTTTTTTTTTTCTACTCAACCTTATAGCATTGTTGTAGATGCTACTAGAGAACACTTAGCTTATAATATTTTTTAAAAAAACAAGTAATTTTTGCAAAGCCTTGTGAATTGGGCTAATTACTTATTCTTAATTTTTCTGGGGGGAAACTGAGGTACTGAGTTTTCCCCAAGACTCAGAATGGGCTAGCAATAGACAAGGGATTTGAAGCCAACGGTTCTTGAGTTCTGTTCTCACGGAATAATTATACAACACTGCCTTTTAAATGGTGAAAGGTATGCAACAGCATTACTTCAGAAATAGTGGAGAGGAAGAATTTCCTTAAGGAATTATGTATAACATGCCAGGTATATTAACCCTATTAACTCTTAAACCTTTCAGATTTTTCTGTATAATGTTTCACTCTAAAAATGAGGATAGGCAAATATTTCAATACCAGAGTAGGGTGTTGTCAACCAAAGACATTTCAGTTATTACCTGTGATGATTTTACATACCTATAACTTCAAATTTTCTAAGCTGGACAGAGTTTTAGTTGCATGAAAGTAATGACAGTTTGAGGGTTTTACAGCATTTTCAATTAGTATCTTCTATAAATGTTAATTGAGCTCTGAACTCCTTTTTAATTGGGGGGAGAATACTGGAAGATACTAATTAAAAGCTGTACACATCTCCTTAACTAGTAGTTTGACCAATAACGTATTATTTATTAAACATCATGACTAGTTGGTACAGCACTAAAATAGGCCCAGATTTTGTAACAATGACAACCTGATGACACAGTGCTTACTAAGAGACAACGCTAATGAGATTTGACAGAGATGACATTCCTCTGAGGTTTGGAGGCTACTAGCCACAGGCCTGTGTTAAAGGTTTTACTGCTTAGACTTCCCAAAAGGAAACAATATAAAGGAAACTGGGATCAGACTGCAAAGTGCTTATGGTAAATGAAAGAGCTATGAGAAATCATGTAGTGTCATCCTTCAAAAGGCTAGGCTTATTTTATATCCACAATAAGGCCTCTTTATAATGCCACAGCATCCAGAGGTGCCTTAAACTAAATGAGAATCTGACCCATGATGCTTAGCTCATGAAATTCAAAGGCAGTTACTTGTTACTATTCACTTAGCAAGACTTCTGGGTGTGAGTGCAGTGTGTGTTAGATAGCTGAATAGCCCATAATAGCTAATAGCCCATCAGCACAAACTAATCATCAGCAGAAAAGACATATTGTGAGCTGGATCTTTACCTGGTGCAAACGGACATAACTGAGGGCTGCAGAAAGCAGCTGAGTCACACTGGCTAATAAGCTTATAGTATATGAGCCAAAGAAAATATTTTGTAGTTTGCAGTTAATTATTACATCTATGGGTTTTTCCTCATTTTAAAACCATAAAATAAATTGAAAAATACTAATGTCAGCTTTAAAACAGAAACAGAGCTAGGCCTAGGACTATGACCTTTTTTTCCTACACAACTATCTTCCTTAAAATGGGATCTATTGGTTTCATTTCCCCAGCACAGCAGTCAGACAACCCTTCAAGCAGAATTATTGCTTCTATTAAAACGTGTACCATCTTCTAACTCTTCCTTTTTTCTCAGCTTAATATGAAACAATTGAGAGTTATATCAGTACATTAGAAAAGAATTATCATTATCAGCATCCTCAGAAGTCCTGATTAATGTAACTATCTCTTTTCTCTAACTAAAGATGCCACAGGAGGCACTAGTCCTTCTTGAGTAATTATGTAATTTAAGCTTTGTAAAGTGCACATTTTTTGCCAAAGTGGTCAATAACTTCTGGCTGAGTAAAAGCATTCCTTTCAATTAATACAAATTTCTAAGTAAACTTATAACAAGAAATTCAACAGACTTGGATTCTAGAGCCAGCTGCTTGCAACAGTATATTATGAAAATACCATTTACTTCACTGACATATTTTCTTAAACTTACACTGGTGAATGCTGTGGGACAAATTTCCCCCCTCACTAGAGCAGACACAGAGGTATAATTTATACATATGTACCCACAGAGATGCAGTTCCTGTACCATGAAACAGCTTCATAAAATTGGGAAGATGAGGCATTCAGGTCTAAAATAACATGACCAACAAAGCAGGTCTCCTGAGATGCTGCCTGCCTGCAGCTCCTGAAATAGCCCACATAGAGACTTCTCATCTGAAGAGAACAATGTGAGAGACCATTGATGCAGCATTCCCCTCAGTCCTTGCATCCTAGAAGTCCTGATCACAGAGTTCTGGGCTCCTAGAGGGCGTATTATTCCACACGACAGCTTTCATATGCTGAAAGAAAACCTTGGAGCCTTCTAGTAATGTCTAAAGACATCTACAGCCTAGTGATGTCCACCCACATTCCTAGCCCCATCAAGAGAAAAAGTTTGTAGGTGGCATTAGTGTGGCGCATTTTCAGTTTTGAAAACTGTCTCAAAATTCAGAAAATTCTTTAAATTTTGCCCTAACCCTCTGCAAATTATGAATACTAGTGATAAGTCATTGTCATGGTTTCAACCCATCCATCAGCCAAACACCACGCAGCTGCTTGCTCACCCTCCACCCTGGGACTGGAGGGGTAAAGTTAAGGAGACTCATAAGTCATGATAAAAACAATTTAATAATTGCAATAATAATAATAGAATATACAAATAAGTGATGCACAGTGCAATTGCCCACCACCTGATGACCAATGCCCAGCCTGTTCCTGGCTAGTGATCCTCGAGGAGATAAAATCCCAAAACTACAATCCCGGAAGAGAGAGTGTGCTTCCTGGCCAACTGTCATCTATATACTGAGCACGTGGGATATCCCATTGGACAATTTGGATCTGTTGCTCTGGCTATGCTTCCTCCCAGCTTCTTGTGCACCTGCACACTAGCAAAGCATGGGAAGTTGATTTCTTAGAAACAACTCAAAACATCAGTATATTATTAACATTCTTCTGATACCAAATCCCATACTAAATCCAAAACACAGCACTATTCTGGCTACTAAGAAGAAAATTAGCTCTTTCCCAGCGGAAAACAGGACAATCATCTATGTAGACACGTGCACAGATAGAACAAGTATATTAATGTGTGGGAATGGCAGTGCTAAAAACAAAATAAATTACCCTGTCCAACTGAACTTTCATTGTATTTAGCAAGGGACGTTTTCCTCTGATACATGTGTGAGAGGTTGGATGGAAAGTTAGTGTTATTAGATTTTATACTTTTTGAGATACTCTGTCATCAGACCCTAATCTCTTTGTTTCTCTTCTGTTCTCTTCAGGGGGAAAAAAATGGATATTTAAAGTTCAGTTGAATTTGTGTGCTGAGGGACTTGGTTATTTGGTATAAATGTGATCCACCCCCACTCCTCCCCTCCTAACTCCCTTTTCTGTTCTGTACTTTTTCCAATTAGAGACCCCAGTGACTGAAGCAAGCACCAAATTACCAGCCTGAGGCTAAACTATAACAGCAGCAAAATTCCAATTTTAAAAATCTGATTGAAGAATGTGGGGCTTTATCTACATACTGGTGTGTGTGGAACAGGAAAGTTTTCTTCTTTCTTCTCTTGGCCCTGTGAGCAAACAGAGAATCCAGTGAAAATACCAAAATGAGATCATATAAACTGATAAGAACACTCACAAAAGAAGAAACTAGGAGTCTGTATAACTGCAGCAGTACCTCTAGGTCAAATTCCCTGTGACAAGACAGAAAAGGTCACTTTTTGAGAGAGTCCCCTCTGTGTATATGCAGTGGCAATGTCTCTGCTGCTACTGTGAATGCACAAAATGTCTGTAACACAAGGACTGATGGGATGCTGCACCTGAGATCCTTCACATTGTGCTCCTTTCACTTTAGAGGCCTCTACTTAGGCTTTTTCTGCAGCCTCCTGTAGTTACAGGGTCACTAGCTTCTTATTTTCCCTGTGGGATCCCAGGTAGCATATGCTATTAATTTGATCTCTTGATGAAACTGTTGATCTCACTTTGTTACACGGTGTTAACAGGGGAAAATCACTGCCTGTGACTAGAAGCTCATCCAGAAATTCAGAATAATCCTTCCAAATAGGCACACTATCTGTGCAGATATACACAAAATCGCAGATCTGCAACACTCTTCTGTAAGGCCCGTGTGTAGCCACTTCTGCCCAAGTTTAGAAAAGAACATCTCTGTCACGCTCGTGCTACAGAAGGCGTTGCCTCAGCTCCATGGCCCTGCTGAACACTTCACTTCTCTAAGTTCTAATAACCCAAAACCTGCTGCACAGTTCACCTTGGCAAGGGAGTTTCATGCCTTGGTGCTATTTTCAACTTAGTCTTTTGTGCTATATTATCAGATCAGTCCCAGAGATTGGTGGCAGGCATTTCTTGGTGAATACTGACGGATATTGCCTGTACACAGGTGAGGTCTAGGACTTGGGCTGAAAAAGGAATGCTGCTTGAAGAACTAGTTTTGGTTGTACAATCTGACAAAGATCCTAGCAGTATAGGAGACAAGAAATTCAGCTCTTATTCCCTTTGCCTCTCTAAACAAATTTCCATATTCCATGTTAAAGTATGTAGTGTATATTATGACTCTTTTTATTAAGCATCACATTCAAACACTATCATATCTCACGTACAAGTTATCAAAAGGACACTGGTATCACCCCCAGAGTCACTTCCTTCTCTTTCATTGTTTCATCTGTTGTCAGCTCCCCTTTTCTAACAACATTCCTGTATTTAACTTCTTGCTGTCAGCCAAATGATTGAATATACCAAGGAAAACATACTGTGCCACTGATACAGTCCAGACTTCTCTGTGTTACACACAGCAGCTATGTACACATGTAATTCTAAGCACGTAAATAGCTTATTCCTTTCTCTTCTGCCACCATGTGCTTATAAGCTTATATTTTTACAAGTACACATGGATTCACTAAGGGGCCAAGACCCATTCATCTGCACTGTGTACTGCAGCAGACAGTGACTCCAGCTGCCCCATATCCTGGGGGTAGCTGAATCCTGTCCTGGTTACAGGGCTGTTTTTTCAAAAGGTGGCTCAAAACTCTTATTTTAGTCCTTTCACCGGGCTAAATAGTGCATGAGGCTTATATGCAACTCCAAAATATTTCTTGTTAGGGATGTATGAGCTTATTTAAACTAATGTTAAAAACCCCTTGGAGTCTGTGAGTCTGAAGGTTTGATTTCTAAGTAAATTGTCCTTGGGTTGAGCTCCATTTGGAAGAGATTGCTTGGAAAGGATTGGAAAAAGAATAAATAACACAAGGAAAACAGGTTGCAAAATTGAGTTAGAGAGAAAAGATCAGAGGAAAAAACACTGCAGAGCCATTTTCATGCCATACACAAAGACTACCAGGTTTATGAAGAACTCAACCAGCCGAGTGCAATTTTAGTCTTAGAAATATTCAACTCATAGTCAAAAGCAGGGCCTAGATTTGTTGGTTTTGTTTTTTTTTCCTTTCTCTCCAAACTGAAAATATTTTTCAAAAATATGTAAAGTTCCAGAAAGAGACAGAAATAGGAGAACTTGCTTAAATGGTTTGTGACTGCTGACAGAACAACCCTTTGACAGCCTTCTTTTGAGGTGTTTCCTGCTATCACAGAGTGCTATTTATCAGAAGCTTTAAATGATCTCAAAACTTGAATACATTTCTTAAGAGGAACAATTTGGAGACTTATATAATTTAGGTAAGATAATCCAAACCAGAGCTTATTAAATACCTTTGCAATTTGATGGTAATAAAAATCTGCACATGGTGAGTCTGTTATAGATGACATTTGGATTAGAGATAGTCACAGCTAGTTGGCTGGATGCATACAAGTATACATTAAAAACATGTAACTGATCATTTAGATCATCAGTCAAGAAGTAATGTATGTTCATAAGTATGAACATGACCTTCACCCAATCTGGTGAAGAACTTAAAGTGAATGACTGTAAGCTTCAGCCTAGAGTTAGACAAAGTATTTTTTACATACAAATTGTAACTTCAGTCCAAGTATCAGCCCTATAATGGACTTTTTCCATGCCTTGTGCATAGGGCGATTTGCTGTATATTCCCTTTTCATGGCTTTTGCCACTACAAACACCAATGTTTGCTTTAGTACAAGCCATTCACACTCCTCACAGAATAACAGAATATCAGGGATTGGAAGGGACCTTGAAAGATCTAGTCCAACCCCTCTACGCCAGAGCAGCATCACCTACAGTAGGTTACACAAGGATGCATCCAGGTGGGTTTTGAATGCCTCCAGAGAAGGAGACTCCACAACCTCTCTGGGCAGCCTGTTCTGGTGTCCTGTCACTCTCACAGTGAAAAAGTTTTTCCTTATGTTTACACGGAACTTCCTATACTCCAGCTTGCATCTGTTGCCCCTTATCTTACCATTGGACATCACTGAGAAGAGTCTGGCTCCATCTTCCTGACATTCACCCTTTACATATTTATAAACATTAATCCACATGCAGAAGACTGCAATTTCACTGCATAGGAGCAGGAACGGGGCCTGACTGGTCAGAGACCCTACAAAATCATCATGACAACCAAAAATGAGCTAGGCAAGGAGCAACTATGGAAAACATATTACTATTCAAAAGAACCTTTTACCTGCATTTAGACATGTACAGAATCTGAAGGCTCCAGAATATTAAGGGCAGAATAAATGGAAATTAATTTCTCATTTAAAATATGAAACTATTGTTGCTTTAAGAGGAGGACCTATTTTTAACCTTGTCCATTCAGTTCTATTAACAGATTAGCTAAACAACAAGATACAGGGCAGTTCTATATGGCTTAAAATGTCCCATATTAGATGGCAGATTGTAGATTCATGTATCAAGTTATTGTGAAGGTCAGGGGGTTATTTCTCTTAGTCATAATGTAAACGTAAAGAAGAAAATCCACTAGCATTTAGGGAGGGGAAGAGAAGGAGAAAAAACAAGAAGGAGTAATTGGGGTCACATCCACTGAGCACAGAGACATTTTCAGAAGAGATTCCAAGTGAGTCACAGGCAGCATGAGTGAAAAGAGGGGGCAAGTGATAAAGTAGAACTCATGTGGCCTTTTAAAGCTTTTCTGGCAGAACAAGAAAAGTAATTACACATTGTATCAGCAAACATCCATGGCACCACCTGGTGTATTCTCAGAGAAATCCCAAGGAGGGATTCTTCATCTTAACCTTGATAAATGCTGTGCTGGTAGCAACTCTTTTGCATTATACACAATTTCTAGAAGGTATCAGCCTGGGAGCATTATTTGAAACATAAGTCCTCTGAGATATGCAAGTGATTGAATCTAGCTGAAGACCACTGGGTAACAAGACCTCAGGAAGAGGCCACAGTTCCACAGACTGCTAAAACTGATTCTCACTCCATGAAGTCATAAATATATAAAACCTCCTGGAGCTTGGGAAGAGAGAGGGTGACGAAGACTCTCAGCCAGCACCATCATTCTTAAGCATCATTGTGCCTTGTTCCTGGCTGTGTGCTGCACAACTTTCTCCTTGCTTTGCCTACCACCTTTGCCAAAATTGGTGTGTCTTTTCCCACAAGCATTTAACAATCTCCTAAATAGAATTCAAAATATATTAATTGCTTTATCAGGCAACTATGGTTCCTGCATTCTGAAAACACTGCTACTACCAAAAGTATTCTTTTGATGGCATGTCCTAGCCTCTCATAACCTAACCCCCAAACAAATTTCTATGAATCTTGAGCTTTTTGTGCTGGGTTCTAGCCCATGAAAATATCTTCTACAATCCTATTTACCCTGACTGGGGCACCAGTCTAAGTCCAACCTGTTGTCTGTTCTTTTCTCTTTAATTGAGTGAGAACCCAGCGATTAAAGATGATAACTCCTGCTTGCTCATGTCATCAGAGACAGACATCAGTTAAAGCTCTCCACTTTGAATATGTGTACACACTCTTTTCCACCAAAAACCAGCAAGTTTGTCCTTGCTGTTGTTTTGGACAACTTGGCTACTTCCTTACTCACAAAAAACTTATATCAGAGGTATTCAAGTTTAAGCCTCAAAATGTTCATGGGCTTCTGTGTTTGGGAGACATGCATGTGTGCTTCTGCAGACACACTAATATTAAAAAAACATATTTCTTTAAGTAAGTGTTTATTTATGAAAAGATGAATTTGTGAATCATGTCACTCAGAAGATTGCCAACATGAATATCTTTGGTAGGATTCTTAGGTTTGAAAGCAAAGAATAGTGCCTTACTCGAACTCCAGCAGACACCATATTGCAAACATTTCAATGAGTTTTTGAGCATGTACAAGACTGAAATATCGTGTTGTGTTACAAATGCAAAATTACAAAGGAGGTAGTTGAAATGAACCTGCCAGTTTCTGAAGTACAGCATTCATTTTTCATCCTCAAATTTTATTCCAGATCCCATACTAAAAAAAATAAAATAAAGTACTGCAAGTGGGACATTGGGAAAAGAGATGTTGTAAAAAGAATAAAAAGAGAATTTTCCTGATGGATTCCTTAATCGTGTACAAGTCACTGGTGAACAATAAAATACAGTGAAGATTGCTGTAGAAATTAGGTCTTGACCTGAGTTGTTGAAAAATAGTTGAAAGCAAATTGAAAACATAAATGGATTTGTGGGGTTTTTTTCAAACAATATTTCAGAATAATGAAGACAAAGTCTGTGTCATACCAAAGGCTAACATTAAAATTAATGTTACCACCTCTATAAAAATAGATAAATCTCTCTACATCTAGAATAGTGTATACACAATGGACAATAATGCCACAGGAGACTAACATACACACACACACAAAAAAAATCTCTTTTCAGCTTAAACGATGTTCAGGTCATCATGACACTTGCCAGCCAAATCAAAGAAATTCAGAGTTAAGATTGGCATTTTGTGCATTATCTTTTGTGCCTTGGACCTAAGGATTATGTATAGAAAATATGGGATGAGCTTAGCTGAACACTGCATTACATGCTGAACGTAATTTTAATCACTTTTACACTTTCTTCTATAGTTCTACAGATCTACTTGATTGAATTCTCCACTACACTGCCATACACCTGCAATTGCTCTCCTAAAATTCTGAATGTCTCTAGTTTTAGTGGACTAAGGCTAGAATTTGATTCATAGAAGTTATTTGGATTATATCCTATTTGAACCAAGAGCATAAGCAGAATTACATCCATAGTCTCTGTGCTTCCAACTTGTCAGAAAACAAAATCAGTGTTTCTGCTGTGTGAACACAGCTACTGCTTCAATCAAATACTTGGATGAATTGAGGGTGGGGTTTTTTGTTCTTCCCCACCCCCCCAAGAAGCTTTTACTTTTAAATAAAACTAGCGTCTATGAAAGATACTGGGTTCATAGTTACATGGTCAAAACAGGACTCAAATTTAACTCCATACTATAGGTAGACAGAAGGTAGCAGCACTGCCCTCCCCACAGACTCTGCCCTGGATTACATTTCACTGTGTATTAGTTTGCTGTGTCTTTACATCCACATTTACATTCATAGTGGGTGAAAAGTGGAAACACATTTTTAATGAGAATTATTATAATAAACTGGTATCCTTACCAGCGGGTTTGACCATGGGTCTGCAAAGGTTGAGTGCTATTATAATACTTCACTTTACCTAACAACATCATTTCTGATTCCTGGGTACATACCAGACTCAGGCTGGCATCTAAGTACTCTGTCCACCCGTCACTTTGCAGGTGCTTCAGCTCCCAGCATCTCTTCATTTTGATCATGAAAACTCTCACCTCCAGAGTAATCACTCATTCTTAGACTGATATTGCTGTATAAAGCAATTTATATTAGCCAATGCTGTAATGACATTTCTTAGACTTGTATTTTATGGGCATTGCTTTTCTGGAATTTGTGAGGAATACAGAGGACTAAGCTGGGTGGTTAAATTATTAGACTACCCTCTAAATACTCATAATTTCAAAATGCCTGAAGTAATATTTTAATCAATACATAAGTAAGCTAGTTTCAATTGCAAGAAAATTCCCATGGACACTAGGTACTATCCCTGTGCAACAGCTTATTTCAAAGCTGAATAAGCTGTTGGCTAACAGAATAACACTCTAGAAAACATACAATCTGCATTTATTTAGTATTTTACTACATTTCTTTTTTCTTTTTTTTTTCATCTAGTTTAATAGTAAGAGATACAAAATAAAGCATCTTGAAAGTACATGTCCTAGATATCATTATCTAACAGAGCCTAAAGTAGCAAGATATGGCAAAGTTTGCATTGGGAGCCAGAGCAACATATCCTTGGTCGGTTACAGTCATTGTGATGGGCCTCTGTGTGGCTCAGCACAGTTTGTTGCAAGGAATTTAGCCTTTTGCTAAACCATTCAAAAGCAAACCCCAACCTCCCTTAAAAACAGAATCAGAAAACTAATGCACCACACAACTGAGAGAGCAAACTGGAGGCTTGTGATTTTTATGGAATAAGAAAAGATTTATTGTTATTTTATTGCTTGTTATTTCCATCTGCATCTATTAGACATAAAGAGGGAAGACTGTAAATGGAACTGAAGTTACATCTGATTTCAATGGAAAGAGAGCAGGGCCAATTATGGTTGAAGATGTCATCAGAAACGGCTCTGAAGCATGAGAAAGGGGTCTGAATAAGAAACAAACCTCCAAAAGCAAATGGATATGGCCAGTAGTTTTCCATCTATTACACATAATAAGGCAAGTCTCTTGGGTCTATGCACTAGCAGAGATGCACAGGCAAGAGCACACTGACTCCCATTCTTTGTCTCTACAAGGGCAATGGATCCAGGCTCTTACTCTCCTCTCATACTCATTTTATTTCATCTGCATCTTCCCTGGTTTGCACTGGAAAATACAAGTTGAATTAGGAACCTTCAGTTCTACTGATGAACTGATTACTCCAGAAAAGATTTTCTGCTTGCCCCATACCCAAATGAAAAGCAAGATCAGACTCCCCATTAGCATAATCAAAATCAGAATAGAAAACACGGATTGGGCACATGGTAAAGCTTTTCAAACACAGGCTGCCTTGAAGTCCTATTGAACTCTATTTCTAAATGCCAGCATCTTATTGTATGAAAGCAGTCTGCATCCAAAACAAGGGCAGTCAAGTAGAAAACAGGCCTTTTGTAGGTCTTTCCCTGCTGTCCCCCTTGTCTCTTACACATGTTTCTCTGTTACAGGACATCTTTTCATTCTCTCCCTATGAATTTATTTGGTTTTATTCTTGTACTACCCCCTCTTCTTATTTTCTTGTACAGTGCCACAGCTGTTTTTGTCCCACTAGTGGCTCTGGTCCTTGTGTCTATATATTTCTTCTCTCTTCTGGTACAAAGAATGGTAAGTTTTAACAGGCACAACTAGACTGTTTATTCCCCTTTTTTCTTTCTGCTTTTACAGAAGTAGAAGCATCAGGAAACAAAAGAGAGGGTTTTGTCATGTGCATCTTTCAGTCAGTCAGTCCTACAAGATCCTATATGGAGGGTTTGATATATCAGTTCTGGAAATCCTGTTCTAGCTATTGAAGGGAGAAGTACTACTGCAATACAGACTCGTCATCTAGTGGCACCTGAAATGTTTTTGGCTGGTACATTCTATTTAACTGGCATGGACTCATGGGGATGCATCTGAGCTATTCTTATACGTATTTCAGGCAATAAATCTAACACAACTTTCTGAGATTAATGTTTGTAAAAATGTGAATTACTTGGGCTTTTACTCAGGCTACCCAAAGCTCACAGTACTAAATTGAAAACCATAATGATTGCTGTGAGCGTTCTTCTTTGAAACTTTCTTTCAGTGTAGTTAAGGATCATATCTGCCTTCTATTAATAATTAAGCCACTACTGAAATTCTCAAGATGGGGATTCAGCAGCAGGCAAGCCAGCATCAGATGTACAAAGGTATTTGTACCAACACAGTGACAGAGATAAATTCTTGTTTGAAATATTAATTTGAAAAGGATCACAGTGCAATAGGTTCACACTGACTCAGCCCATATTTGAATAGATTCATCCCAACAGTAACAAGTGCCAGAAGGAAAGGGAAAACAAACCAAGCAATTTTAAAAATAAATAAGACTTTGATTTTTAATAGCACCAAAAGGCTTTAAATTCACACGTTGCTGCCCTCTCCACCTTGAGTACTGCTGAGTTCACAGAACTACTTTATACAAACTTTCAGCATACAATGAATATTTAAAATAATCTACAGGGAATAATGTTTGTTCTGTCAGCTCTTCATAGATTGTTTTGTGGCATCTACAAATAATGAATGATTAGAGAACAAACATGAAAAATAATTGACTTTAAGACATAAATAGCTGCACTTAGTTCTGGAGAATTGCCCAGAATAGTTGCTTTGAAATCCCTCTGCTTTTTCCTGATAAATATGTTACAGAATCATGAAACAAAGCCTGCAAACAAATTATGACTATTTATCTCTTATGTGTCATTCTTCTCTGCATGCTTTATTCTGCCCCGTTAGCTTTTGCATTGTTACCTAGGTGTAGTACTGTATCATTTGTTTTTATGAAATAATTACAGTTGGAAATAAGTTTTTTAAACCTGATTTACATCCCTTCAAAACCCTTATAAGTTTCTAACAGCCTAAACATTTCTGATTTAGCTCTGGGGCCATGGAAGGCATTTTCTACAACATTTGATTTGGACAGTAAGTCTCTGATCTGATAACCCAGCTATACCAAATTATACATCCTTTGACAAAAATTGAAGTGGTCCTCAGATTCCTTGTCTCATTTGTTTAGATACTTGAAGTTCTAATTCAAGCTGCTATGTTGCAAGAATAACTGGTTCTGTCTATTTTTCACAGGCTTTTTTAAGAGGTGAAAAAAGATAAAAGATCTAATATATAGCTACAGTTCTCCACTGTAAACTTTTACTAAACTGAAATTTGATTATATAGGACAAGGTTGAAATTGAAATGGAATCAATAAAAATCAGTGGATTAACAGTGATCCTGAACTGAATCACCATCTAGCTGATTCACCAAATCAATACAGCCAGTCACCAAATAATATGGTTATACATCATAGTCAGTTCTTACAAATATGCAAATACTCTCCTATAGATTTTAAGTAGGTATTGTCCATTTAAAACTAAGTCCCAATTATAGCATCCTACTTACAGAAAAGTAACCAGTCCAACGAGCTGAATCTTTTTGAATGAAAAGCATCCTGTTTTATATCTGAGCCCTCAAGGGATGCATAAAGTCCTGAAGTTCACACACGTTTAGCAGCCAGCTGATTTGTAATTCCCTGGTATATTGAATTTTGATACAATATTGGTCATAATCATGTTTATTTTAATGACACTTTCTCTTCCATCGAGATGACTACATTATTTTGTCTAGGTATAAGGAAAAAGAAAAATTACCATGGCAAGCTTGAGGCAATGGGAGGAAGGTAAAGCACACTAGGCTCACCAATAACACATCAAGTCTCATCTCAGTGAGCACCAAGAAGGTGCACACTGCTTTAACCTTGCCATCACAAAGCATCTTTAGCAAATAAAGCAAAGTATATTTATTCATTTCCCTGTAAGAGTTTTATTTCAGCAGTCACCAGAAAAAGTAGAATCTTTTAAAATGCAATTGTATAGCACTTGGGTAGCCACTCTTCTTGTCATGTAAAGGTAGTTAACTAATGTCACATTAGATTATTAGAAACCACTTGGCATTCTTCGTTGAGGCTTAGGACCCACCGCAACCATTTTACAACAGTCAATAATCTGTGTTGTTAGACAAAGAACTAGCAAGTCTCTTTAATAAAAACACTCATAGTGAGACTTCATGATTAGAGCATTTCTGTGACAAAAGCAATGGTCGGCATGGTGACATCAGGATGCAAGCAATTGCTCTTCTACAAACAATACTGATGATAGAGCTAACAGCCTGTGGAAGATACTTTCAGTAAACCTTAACAAACCTCTTGCAAGGAGGGAAAATGGTGGACTGAAATGGCTTAGAATAAGGGTCAAACTTCTACCTTGTTTCAAAGACCAACATTATCAGCACATTTTCTGTATTCCTTAAAGGTCTTGTTTTCAGTTCTAAATGCCCTCCTGTCTTGTACCATAAGAACAACACTTAAAATTTAATTGAAGTCCTCATATGCTTACAATTATAAAAATCCGAGTATTATTGCAAAAATTACTTTCTTTCCTATTTTCTATTATGCCATCACACTCCATGTCATTTTTTTATATTTCACATCAGGAGTTTCCAAGCTAGGATGCTGTACGTGAAGGGAGACAATGTAAAGCACAAGGGAGCAGATGTCATGGCAATCTGGTTTAATAAATTATACACTTTCTCCCTACAAACTTTACCTTACCAGTGTAAACCACCACGGCACTCCTGCTGGAGCAGAAGTGCATGGCTGGCACACTCAGTTAAGACAAAGGGAGAATTTAGCCGGTTTACTGCTATCCCTGACACCCAGATGAATGTCCACTTCTGTCTCTGGCACTTTGCATCTGGAACGTGGAGCTCTTTTCCTCTCAGCGGCAGCTGCCCTCTCCTCTCTTGTTCCCATACAGACAACTTCACTAGCTTCAACTCAAAACAATGACTCCTGCAGTAACCAGTTTCAGGTGATAAGGTGCTACCTCTTTCAGATGAAGTTGTTCTTGGCTTCCTACAAAATTAATTCCACTTTGCCTATACCATGCACATACTTGCAGCATGTATGTGCAACAAGAAGAAAAACTTACTTTAAAGCTGAATAATCTGTTCGATTTTTTAATGTAACTACTTTATAATGATAGTCCACTTACAAGCTTAGTAATACCACTGTTTTTAACTGGGCTACTTACTAATTCCTATCTTTGAACTTCCTCTCGGAGATGGAAACATGGAGTAGCTTCTCATTTACACCAAAACATAGTTCTCAGAAAGAGAGAGATAAAAACCCCTAAGCCACAACTCTCTGCCAATGGAGATGATCAAGGTTTGCATCTGGCCATCTTTTAGTTGAGAAGCACTGGACATTTTTGGAATCTTATTGCATGTTATCTTTGCCTGCTGTTTACCATCATTAGTTGAAATTTTAAGAATACTCTGAACAAAAATACATTTGGAAACAATGTCATCTGCAGCTTTAACCTACCTGTGCTGATTGCGGGCAGGGTTTTGATTTGTGACACAATACAATATGACATAAAATCTTGTGAGATAAAATCTTACTGTTTTGGCCAACTGGAGGATCATAAGGCACCCCATTAATTATATTTTTGAATGGATACTTAAATTTTATTTAAATTCTGAAAACTCTGACAGATAGGGAAAAGAAGTTGGTAATTAGCTGGAGAAAAGAGTTTGGTAAGAATCTATGTAGCATGTTGCATTGCTTTTCCATTGAAATCGAATAAATGTGGTTAGTTTGTACTTTCGCTGGCTTTCAGACAGTATATTCTCCAAAAAAACCTGAGGATAATTTGTCTTATATACATTAGTCATATAAAATTATGATTATTGTTATTAAAATAACAAAGTTTATGGTCTAAAAATCTACACAAAGGTATGTAGGGAGATTTACTATCTTTTTATTAAACCGACTTATTTAGAAGAAAACACACAAGATTTCAGAAACTCAAGATCATCTCCAACGATCTGAAGAACTATATGCCAAAAACGTCTGTCTGGTTTTCTCCTAACTATCTCAGTTAGGCAAATAAAATATATTAGCCTTCCTCATAAACCTTGCTTCACTTAAAATACTCAAAAATTGTGCTCATATGAGTTTATGGTTAGATATGGAAATGGTGAGAACAGAGAGAAGAAATAAGGTTAAGAGCAGGGAGATTTTTCAAACAATTTATGCTAATACCCTCCTAATTTCTAACATGAGCTTCCAGCAAAGCTATATTATTTTCAGTGAAATAAAATTACTCATGTGGAGACTAAGCAAATTCAGTCACTTGCTTTTTTCAAACTGGCTTTGTGTTTTATGCCTGTAAGAGATTTAAATTACCCATCAAGTGAAAACAACTGATTTAAGGACACAGTGTATCATCTAGCCAGTCCTGTCAATAATACTTAGGCAATTATGCAAAATTATTATTTATTCTTTTTAAGTGATGTGGATGTACAAAGCCACTTCCTTTGAAGGAAGAAAAGCAGCACAGTGCTTGTCTACTTAGCCAAGATCCTGCTCTTCCAAGAATCACCGACGTGTAATTTCAAGGTATTTCAGTTATTGTGAATGCTTTGGTAGGTTTTGCTCCCAGGATATCACAATGAATATTATCCTGACATTGCAAGGACATCTAAAGTACTCATGCTGATCAAGTATCTCAGAATAAGACTGATTGAGCACTTAATAGGCATGGCTGCCTTGCAACTGTGTCCTGTAAACGGTGCCCACCTTCATTGCTGTGATGTTTGACACATCATACCAGGAAACAATCAACTCTTTAGGCTCACATCTAAACTACACACCTGATGGCCAGTTGAGAAGGAGACAGGCTGTAGCAGGTAGTGTCTGTGAATCTGGCTTCATTTAACTAATATTTTTTTAAAATATCCCATCTTCCCTTCTTTAAATGGAGGGAACGTATCAGGCCAGCAGTTTGCAATGCTTGCGTTAACTAAACAATTTTAAGGAAAAGAGATTTACTATAAAAAGCATTGCTGAAATAATCTTAGTTGCCACCCATACAATAAGGATGCTCTTATATATGTTTTTTTTCCAGATATCTAAATGGCTGCCATCCCTTTTTTAATTAATTTACCTGGCCACTCCTGAGCCCCAGAAAGCTCCAGTCTTGTCAGTTCAGCAGTCTTCCATCTTTAGCATCCCCCTGACCACCAGCACTTGCCTGTACCTCCTTCACTATCTGCAAAAGGAAGTCAGTATTTAAGGGCTCCCCTTTTACCCAGAATCAACAACAGCACAAATTTTCCATCAGGCTTCTTAACAAGCCTCCTGAAAGGGCTGCCAGTTCTTCTAATCCAACAGTTAGGCTTGTCAAAACATGGTAACTTTGGACTGTAAGTCCCCCATCCTGCACGTCAATGGGCTCATTTGGCTGGGAAGGACAACCCAAGTCTTTCTAATTGACAAAAAGGGGGAGGAAAAGAAATCCCACAAACACAAATCATTGAAACCCACACAAGTGAAAAAAAATCAAGCTGATCTAGGGGGAAGAACCAAATGGAGCTACTGACATGAAAGAATTGCCCAGAATGAGATTACACTGTATTGTGGTCTCATTGTAGGCATGATGGTTGAATAGTGTGTGCTTGAGCTATGCCTGAGGCTGGGTTTGTATGTGTCCATACAAGAGACTGAAAGGGTGAAGGCCACAAATCAAGCATTAAATACTGAAAACAAACTTTTATATTTTTCTCAGTCTTTCAAGAACCTCTGAAAATGGCTGGGGAAAAAACAAACAAAAAAAAAGCTGGGGACAAAGGCAGAAAGATATTGAAATTAGGCAGAATAGCCCTGAGATGGGTTGCACAGACTGCACACAGGACCATGAAATTCTGGTTTGTAGCAGATTATTCCTGAAAGGCACACAAATAGTGTGTATTATAAATTGTATGGGATGGAAGGGGTCAGGGGACACATGCTTGTGAACACCACTGACCTCAGCCTTCATCTGAGAAGAACCCTGCAGCTCCAGCAGTACAGCAGCCTCTCTCAGGTTTATAAAAAGCTCCTGTTGCTAAGTGCAGGCTTGCTGGCAGATATCTATATGCACCATTTGCCAAAAGGTGTCTTTTCCTCTTTTGACTTATTCAAACTTCTGTAAATTACCAGCTAAAAATGCCCTGCTTTTCACAGGTTTTAATTAAGATTGCTTTCTCCCTGCTGGAAGAGAAATATTGAAAATAGCCTGAAAAATGAGTCCCCTTGTTGCCAGGTGAGTTTCTCCAAACACACCCAGCCTCGCTAATGAAGTGAAACTCTTATCGTCACTTCAGGTGGTAGCTTATTAGTATATTTTCTTAATTAAAATGCTTTTCCTATCGAGGTTTTCTTCAAGAAGGCCAAGGAGGGCATTTTGTTGCTATGACCACTGAAAATCAGAATGTCCTATTAGAGGAAAGAGACATCTGCTCTGGGATTCAAAACCTGCTAGAAAATTGCTGGGAACAATGTGTGCAAGTCCGCAACAGCAACTCAATTCATTCAAAGACCAAATAAGAACTTCAAGACCAAAGGATTCAAACTAGCAAGGGCTAGAACCTCAGCTCATAAATGAACTCACAAGAGAGGTGCCACTCAAACTATGTGTTATGTGTATATTACCACATAAGCATCAGTTTGATGCACAGTTTTGTATAAGTTCAGGGCCATTTAATTTTTGCTTCAAAATAATTTTAAACCCCCAAAGCTTTCTCTCCATTGCTTTTAACATCTACAGATCTTTAAATAATAAACTCTTTTAAAATTATTTCATAGCTTTGTAATTAGCATATTACCTTAGCAATCATAAGCGTTGTTAACATTGCCACAGGTCCAATGGTTTGCTCCAGCAGCTGGAGTATGTGCTTGACTAGTCTGTTTGGCAGCTCAGTTTTACTGATCACAGTTACTGGTTAGAACTTTTAACAGAATGCATTTAAGTATTGGGAGTGCTGGGAAGGGGTCTCAATTGGGCGTCACTGAATTAAGGGCTAAAAGAGGATGGGTTTGCTATATTTTTACTTCATTCAGCTTCTGGATCTTCAGTGACTCCACTCCTGTGCCCTTCCCCATTTCTCTCTGGAATAAATGTGTACAGAGCTATTCTCAAACTTCCAGATCTGCACAAAAAAAAAAAAAAAAAAAAAAAAAAAAAGAACTGCAGACTTTTGAACCATTTGTAGGAAGAAACGTAACAGCTTTTACCCTTTTTCTCATTTTCCTGTCAATGGTGTTCAGATAACATAGAAACTCAAGTCTTTCAAATGCTTCAAGTTATTTGAAAGTACCTTGAAAGTGTCTTATTCTGCTTTTACCAAGTTTGACTCTCCCTCTGATTCCTGCAGAATAGGAAGTATGAGAATGCCACTCTGCTTCCATCTGTCTCATTGTATCTGAGAGTGCAGAAAGGAGCTGTCACACTGGTGGCTCTCCATCACAGCACTGAGCTGGGGTCACAGCTGTCTTCCACCTATTAAAGATAATTCTAGGTTTTGTCTGCAGAGTGGAGTGTTTCCTTCCCCTTTCTTTTTAGGTGCAATGTATAACCTTGTCAAAGAGCTAAATATACTGCAAGTTCTCACAAGAAACAGAGAAGTGTCAGGGACTGAATACTTTCACACTGACTTTATAATAAGTTTCTGGGTTTTTTTAAATAACAGTCTGATGGCTTGCAGAAGCAGTTAATTTTCCCCTCTGGTATAGTAGCTCAGGGTTGTGAATCAATTTGTTCTTGTACAGACATAGGTGAATTCCGGGCCCTACTAAAAAACTCTAGTCCAATGGGCGTTTATGACTGACATCTTGGGAGCTATGACTTTCCTTGAATGTTAAAAGATGAGGGGATTTGGTTAAATTCCAAATACATGAAAAACCTTAGAAGTCATGGAAGGATTACCGATTTGAATGATGTAGGGAAAGGACTGTTGAAAGGTAGATTTTCTTCAAGATAGAAATTCCAAATTTCTAGGGAGAAATTAACAGTTCTGTCATAAGAGTGAGACATGAAATATCCATTAGAAGACAATATTTTGGTTAAAAAAAAGGGAAAGTTATTCATTTAAAGAAAACATAAACAAAGCTGTAACCAGGACCTTTAACAACTGCATGCCTTTCACCTTTAGTCCTGCCAGAATTATGGCAATTTTTAGCAAGAGGAATTAAGATACTTGTAAGTTGAACCTCCCAACCTCCCATACCTGTAGTAGGAAGCCTGGGAAGCTCTGCATTCCGAGACAGAGATGTAGTTTGTAACAATGGTACCCAGGTCCTTTCACGGTGATGGACCAAACTGCATTTCTCTTCTTCAAATTAGGAATTACAAATTTACAATTGAAACGTACAGTCAGATGTGTCTCCTGAATCAGCAAGGAATGACTGAAAGCAGGCTGTGCCTCTCCAGTATGGGACAGAGACAACACAGAAGGATATGAAAGGTCTGTAAAATCCTGCTTTGCACAGTGAAGGGTGGGTAAGAATTGCCTGTTCCGAGTATCTATTACAGTGCCAGAGCTAGCAGTCAACAAGTGAACCTGTTCAGACCCATGTTCAAAAGAAAGGAAAAGATGGGTAGTAGACAGAAAAAAAAGCAATCCTTTGAAGCTTTTATGCCTATTCTCACATTCCTTTTATGAAGTCATGTCTCATATTTGTTACAGAAGCTGTCTATTTCCCAAGTTCAGTTCCCTGTTCCTCCTCTCTGCTTCATTATATTCTCATGTAATTCTGCAATATAATCCTGCCACAGTGTTAAAAAAAATTTGCAACTGAACTAGTCATACATAAGGCACTCTCTGCACTTGTGTGATACATCTGTGCTGTAAAACAACAGCCTTCCCTAGATCGGGGTTTCAGAATTGCCTGTAGTAACAGTAGTAAGGAACTGGCTTGCTTCTGAGTTTATAGCAAAGCATGCAACAGATGACTGAAGGGGTACACGAGGATACACACTGAATGACAAGCACGTATACACTTGATACCAACTGTCGTATGGAAGCAAATATCTCTCCTAAAGCTCTATGTTGCTCCCAGCACTGAGCACAGCAGGAGTGTTTCAGTTCAGGAAGGTAGACACCTCCTGCTCTGCATCAGTTTTGCGATCCTGCAGGCCCTTCTGAGCGCCTTAGTGCTGTGGGTGCTGTGACATCTTGGTCACTCAGCCGCAGAGAAGCAGCACAGGTGGACAGAGTCCAGGACATCCACCCTACATAACCAAAACTGTGCACAGAGATGCACAGCCTCTCAGACAACATAGTGATCAGCTGGCTTTGTGCATTCCAGATCCCTCTTTTCTGTCAGCACGCACCTTGTGCAAGGAGCCACACTAAATAAGCTTCTGACTGGGTCAGGGCCTCCGGTATTAATCTTACATTAATAAATAAGTTATTGCTTATGAGGAGAAAGGTTCTTATTAACCAAAGTTGCAGAAACATTAGGAATTCAGCAGGTACTGGAAAGTGGCTGCTGCTGTTTCTCACAGGTGTCCATCACATGATACTGCAGTCTGTGCTCATATTAACATGGCTTTTAAATACTTCAGTGTCATGTCTTTGGCATCCCTGCTGCTGCCCTGTTAGACAGTACTTTTGCCTGGAAAAACTGTTGGTCTGTTCTGTTTTGCTCCACACATACAAAGAGCAGATGGAGGTCTGGGTCTAGCATCAGATTTATCCTTGAGTGACCCATCTTCCCTGCACAGCTAGTGACCATATGTTCTTGCCAATGCAAATGGTGCATCATTATTGAAAAGTCTTCCCAGAAGCTGCTTCTCACCACCTACAAGTTCACTAGCTTCTTTGAATTTGGGTACAGTTCTCTTCTCACCTCATGCACACTATACTGCTTAAAATGCTGCACCACTGCTGCTTCTGATCTGCTAAAGGGAATCTCCAACCGGTTCCACATCCCTGTATAATCTGATCTTACTTTGGATCAGTTTTGGGTCTTGTTCAAAACTGTGCTGACTAGTACATTCACATACACCATGCAAATATATGTGCCAGGCCTTAAATTTCAATCTGTAAGGAGAGGTTTTTCCCAGGGTGTTTAAAGGGCACTACAGAAAGCTCATTCACAAAGTTATTTAGAACTGTTTGAAAAGTTCTATATGTAGAAGTGAGAAGTATTTTTTTAAAATCCAGTGCAAGTCAGGTGCAGCAGACCTCCACCCCCAAAATCATTACACTTAAATGTAGTTGATGCCTTTCTAAATCTCTTAACAGAAATAAACAAAAGCATTATGCAAAAAGATATAAAGGAAGAACTGAAACATTGCTTGTAACTAATAGGGAATATTTGTATAAAAATTGCATGCTACTACATGGCATTTCTTAAATACAGACTAAAGACCACACTATGCAACAAATGCACAAAAGAAACCCCTATATCAGAATCTAAAATTTCCCTGCTGGAGTGTGTAATTTCGAACTTCACCACTGAAAGATTTTTTTCTACAGGAACTCCAAGGAGTACACTAGTACACTTTGATTTTAACATGATTAGTGTTTAGAATGAAAAACATGTTATTTTGTACTCTTGATGGAAAAGAATTATATTTAAAAGTGTAGCTTTTATCTCCATATTTGAAATAAATAAAATCAGCATTTATCAAGAAGCCTGAAGGTGCTTCTCATACAAAATCTGAAGCCACATATTACAGATGATATATCTGTTAATTGCAAGTTCTATTTTTGACAGATGTTCGATATGTAATAATGATCTGCTGCTTTGACTAATCCAGCCAAATCAACAGCTTTAGACAGAATTCAAAGGCTATTTCAGGGAACTCCGCCAACATTTATTTCGCTGGATCTAAAAAAAAAAACCAACAAAAGCCTGACTCCCCTCCTCATAAATCTAAGCATACAGAAAGTAAAATATGAATTGTCACACTCTATCCATAATCAAGCTGACCAGAGCTACACTAAATAAATAAATAAACGGACAAAATATGGCTAACATTATTGCCCATGGGTTCAATATTTACCAGCTTAAATACCATCTGAGCTGTTTCCTGTAATCAGCCAGGCACATGGCACTTTTATTCTCAAGAGACATTATTACCATGACAACTTTATCAGAATAAATTATGAAACACAACACTTGGGACACGCAGAATTTGGGCACAGGTCTGGAATATTATGTTGTTAGTTATTCTTTTATCAACACTCTAAGTGTCCACTGGAGACAAGGAAATTAAAAAAAAAAAAAATCAACTCTACAAACCATGACTATTGAAATCACAATAAAAAAATGTAAAAATTTTACAAAGAGAAAAGGAATAAAGTCATTAGGCTGAAAAATGGGCAATCAAAGAAGCTATTGCGCTTGGCAGATGGAAAAGCAGCAGGTGCCATAGTGCAATGGGGCCTTGCTTCCCATCATGCACACTCGACAATGATGCAGGCTGACAGGGAAGGGAATTAATGTGTTGGAGCAGGTACTTTCTGTCCATTAGCTGATTCTCAATACATCTGCACAGACTGCTACCTCTAGCTCTTTGATAAAATGACTAACAATCCATTGTTCAAAAAGTTGTATGAAAAAGGACAATGTTGTGTGACCTGCCTGTCGCTGTCCCAGACTAACAGGGTGTGAGTGACCAAGTAAACATTTCTGCACCTCAAACTGGGATTAGAGATTTCAGCCTATGAATAAATTATTTGAATGCAGATGTTTAGAATACATTAAGGTAAAGCACATTGGATAGGCTCCACTGGGGGGAAATTCTGTTGAATAGAATTTTCAAGCCCATATTAACTTTGGCAAACAACAAAAGCCGCGTGCAAGGCATTATAACACACCCACACCTATGTCTTATCTGGGAAAATCCCTTGTTACATGAAGGACAACTTATGTACTATAAATTCCATTACTCTGGTGGCCCATGATACATCAGTATATTATAGCTGGTTTACATTCCTCATTTCCATCACAAATGACAAAAAATATGACCATAAAAATAAAAAAAAAAATCACCACAGATAATCTTAAGAGGTTTCAGTTTGTTCAAATCAATCGTGCCCTTCACTGGCCATCTGTCCTTTTGCTGGTAAGTTCAAGGATGTCTAGAATGATAAGTACAAGAATTATTTCTGGCAGCAATGCAAAGACACACTTTGAAGTCCTTGCTTCTGACACAGCATTTCCAAAGAGGCAAATGCTGCTGCAAGTACCAGGCTTGCCCTGATTGGAACAAACTGCAAATTTATTACCACAAACAAAAGGAATCTCTAAGAGGGCCTCATTAGTATTTTTCAGTGACTACAATAATAAAAAATGAAGTATGTAACTCTGTGGCATTTAATATGAAATTGGCACAATCATATGCCAGGTTTCTGTCTGACACCAAGATTTCCATGTATCAAAATATTTTCTATTGGAAGTTACAGCAGTCTTTGAGTACACTGTGCTTTGAAAATATTTTCTTTCTCAATATGATAAGCAAACAAAACATTAATGATGTCATAGCCCTGCTGCTATTTCCAATTGCTTCCATTTTTCCTTGTAATGATCACAATTTAAAAAAAAACCAAAAAAAAAACAGATTGAAAGAAAAGACAAATCACCGGTCGACAATAGAAAAGGTGGAAAATTTCTGCAGGTTAGACAATGTATCTTTTCCTCTCAACCTGCTATCGTGTAAAGAGACATCAGCAGCTGTAGTTAAAATGGAGTGTCAATTTTAATTTTAATTCCTTGAATTTTTAAAATGTATTTTACAAACATATATTTAGCATTCTTCTATTTTCCCCTAATTTTGTTGTTTGTGATATATCATTACACCCTAGAGCTAAGAATTATCTTTTAATTATTTCAGTTTCTCAAAAAGTAAAGACTATTATTTTCTGAAAACATCACACAGAATCATCTTAGTTTATTCCATTCATAATTACTGTAAATAATAAGATATAATCTACAGGCATATTTTATTCTTTAGAAAAGAACCAACAGAAGATCCATTAGGCATTCTTAGGCCTTTCAAAACAATCCACTAGATATGTGCAATAGCTACTTTAAAAAGTCCTTAAGTCCTCGCTTAAAACTGTAAGACAGCCTTTTAAAAATAAATAAATAAATTGGAAAAATCAAAATACCACCAGAAATGGTCCATTTGTTTTGCCCTGATAACACAGTATATGACTTTAGGGAAGTTTTTAATTAATAAAGCATAAGCAGAACTCACCAAAGTATTATTTAAGAAATGTGGGGTACAGACAGGTACAGTCTTCACAATGACTTTTTTTAGTGGCATTTGAGATCTAGTACAAGAAAAAGAATTAACATTGAGATAGAACATAGTCAGATGGGTCATGGCAATTCCAGGAACTAGTACACATGTAATTAGAGACTGTTTCTGCCTTAAGAAAATCTATGCATTTAGAAGGAAGGCATAAGAAGTAGATGAGATGAGAAAGACAAATAAATATCACAGAAATATGAAACTCAAGGAACAAAGTTAAATCTCAATACACTTTTGCATCAGCTGTTAAAGCAAAAGATCCCTGTCCATCCAAATCTTGGAAATACCCCAAACAAATGTACTGCTTCAAATTTAACCGACTCAGGTGCCTCCGATTAATCTGACAATGTAGCTTCAACTGTGCAAGGCACTGCTGTACTAATATTTATGGTGTTAGAGAGTCTCATGTTTTCCTGGAGTCCTAAGGGATGTACCTTAAAAGCCTAAATATGATACACTTATTTCTATACATTCTACTTCTAGCAGCTGCCATTTAAATGCAAACTACTGGATAAATTTTCAATCATGACCTATAAGAATAATTTCTAGTAGCATTTGGCATGATTGATTTGAGTTCTATAGCACTACCTTCTCACAGGGATTATCCATTTTGCAGCTTGCTTTGCTCTGCAGCAAAATGGAATGATAGAGACCGAGAAGGACGGATGCATACAAAATGCCTGCTAACCAGCAAAGCTAATAAGGGTATTTAATCCTAAACCTATATCAGAGTTCTTTTTGTAGTTACAAACAGTAGCAGACCAAAAAGAAATTGCAAAGATCTTTTCCTTAACTTGTGGGTTAAGAGGTTTTTGCAATTGCTTTTTTGACCATTAAAAAGATATTTAAGATGCACTCTGCCTACAAGCGCTGCATGTTAGCAAACAGGGTATCATGTTACTCTGAGCAGTTCAGGATGCAGTAACATTAACACTGACGTATTTCTGTGTTGCATGGCCTGCTCTCTATATGCTCATTTACAATCTGATCACATGTCCACTTAAAAAAAAAAAAAAAAAAATTAAAATATCTCTCTGTGAAATGGATAAAATACTATTACTAAATGATATGCGTAATCATTCAGTGCCGTTACTACTGAAAGGTGATATTGCAGTGACATTGAGAAAATTGGATCTATTCTTCATACAATTATATAGCTATGCTTTCACTCTAATGCCATTCTAATTGGAAAGGAGCACTGAAATGTGAAACTGGGTGCATTTCAATATCTAATTATCACTCGGTAACTCATTCTCAAAATAGTTTTCTGGAAAAGACAATTGCCAAGAATGCTATTTTAATTCTGAAGTCTTCACTAACATTCTTACAGAAAACATCTTTTATTCACTATCTGTCTATATTTCAGCTATGCTACTAAAAAAAAAATAGACAATAAATATATACAAGTGTAATTTGGTCTTGCTCCAATGGAAAAGCGCTTGCATTTACCATTCTGCCAGTCAAATAATTGTGAGCAATATACACTTCCTGGGGCAAGAGCTCTAAAGGGTTAAGAGATAAAAACAATTTAAATTTAAAAAGCAGTATAAGGACAGAATTTTTTACATAAAACATTTGCTTGATACAACAATAAAAGAAGTCATTGGACTTATTGTAGCAGAAAATATAGTATGGAGCCATTACAGTGCTTTAACAAGGTTCTTTTCAATTGGTGTTTCTCCCTCAGGATTTAACCTGTTCACAATACAATTTAATTTTGATAACAGAATATCTTTGGGGGAAATTTGTAATGAAAATACTCTAAAGAACCAGGCAAACATGAAATGTGACAGTTTTGAGGCTGAGCCTGGGTTTTATTTTTGAAGTTTTTAGAAGCTTTTACACAGCAACACCTCTATTGACAAAGACAAAAGGATGTCCTGCCTGCTTATGTAAATTGGCAGCATTCACCTGCTAGAAGTCTCCTTGTAACAAATCCAGCAAACAGCAGCCAGAAATAGGTGACTCAAGATGCTGAAAGATCGGAATTGCTCCACAGCTCTCAATTTTCAAGTTTAGGCTAAAATTCCTAATTTTCCCTGCAAGTTTATTCTTCTTGCCTCTACATTCTCTCCTCAAAAGCACAACTCAATATAATAATAAAATTCTTTTCATTACCTAATGAAATGGCTGTATCAGGAGAAGACAGGCAGAACAACTTGGGGACATTAAGTTAGCAACACCAGGCATCCCTAACACACTCTAAACATGCTCCTTTCTGACTATTCTAATCTCTAATTATACAGTCTTTAATGACAGAGTGTGCTGCAAAAAGCTTCTCCAAAGATCATTACTATGGACCATCTTGCCCAGTGAAGAAAAGGCAGGGGGAAGGGGTGGTAAATGAAACCACAAATTTCTGCAGATTTAGTAAACTTCCATATCTGCAGCCCAGCAGATCATAATCAACAGCATGAAATAGATTCTTCAGGTGCTTTTTATACAGGTGCCTGTTCACACATCCCAGTATGAGCTTTACATTTATCACAACCACATGACACTGTTGACTCACATTCAGTCAGTACAGGTCTGATTTCTTCTTTTACTGATCTGTCATTTTTGCACTGATAAGTAGTGGTCCTACTAGAGAGGAAAACTTTCCACTTTACTGTATTTAATTATACCTGTTGCTTGTTTGTTTCAAAGTGCTTCTCTAGCTTGTGTAACATCATTATAAAGAGCCAAACAATCCTGCGATAGTTTTGATGCTCATCCTCACTTGGTGTCATCTGCAAACTTAATAAACGTACTAGTAGCTCCAAACCCTCTGCAGATTGCCTGGAAGGCTGACTGATTCTTATTTAACAAAGCCATTAATAACTACTCTTCAATTACAGTTGTTCTAGATCTTTACATGTGGCTTCTGGAACTTCATTCACTTTAAGTTCCCATACACAATTACAAATGGCTCCAAGATTTTCTAACTGATGCTTTAAGTGCCCTAGAGAAAATGTCTGTGGGCCTAAATATTTTTAAAATATCCACTAGATAGAAGGTCTACAAACCAGGTTAGGATCTATCATAACTTCTTTCATATTAGTTTTGATTATATGATTAAAAGACATTTTGGTGAAAAACAAGGCAAAAAGATTTCAGCCTTCTGGGCAGCATCTGCTACTACCTCTCCTTCCCTGTTAATGAAATAACTGAATTCTTGGTTATTGGCTTGCAGCGTGTTTTCTTCTAATGTTTATGATCCTGGCTGGTTGGTTCTTCTCAATGTTTCTCATATTTTCCCTATATACTTTTGCTGCTCTTTGACAGTCATTCTTAGCTATTTGACCTACTTTCAACTCCCTATCCAATACCTTCTTGAGGTTTAAGTCCTTGAAGAGTTCGTGGTTTAGCTGACCTTCACATAAGGATAGCCAGTATCTGTGGCTTTACTAGAAAGTCTCTCAGGAACTGCCAAATCTCTTGAATTTCTTTTCTCTTGCTCTGACACAGTATTCATATCAGTAACATAAGAATATGAAGTATTTATCTTTAAGTCTAGAATTTTTAATTTGTTCTTATCTCTTGCAGTCTTCTGTATCAAAACTGTTAATATTTCATAAACTTCATCACATACTCCACCTTTCACTTTTGTATTTTCCCCTGTTCATCTTTAATCATTACAACACAACCCATGAGACTCCCTTTAACTCTTTCTTCACTCCTTAAAACCTTCTGCAAAATATGTTAAGCAGGTATTGGGCCATCTGTATTCCTTTACACCAGATAGGTGGGTAGCTCATGACGCACGTTACCACACAACAGCATTGTCAGGATCCTTGGTTTAATATTCTTTTGATCATTGCAAATATAAGCTACTAAGAGACCTGATGGAAGTCTCTGGATCTGACTCTTGCTACATACTGCTCATCAGAACAGTGCATACTAAATAACCCTATATAATTAATCATTATATCCATGTATCCCCAATAGCCTAATTTCCCTGCTTAAATTTCTTTTTTTTTAAAAATTTTTTAAATAACTCCTCTTTGATATACAAGGCAAAATTTCCCTTGTCTTCCCTCCTCAACAATTCATGTCTGTCTATATTGTGATTATGATATATGTAAAAAATTATAGTTCCTTCCTTTTACTTCCACAATCCTTGCATTATAGCACTCAAGACACATGGCCTTGGCATATGATATAAGCGCTACCAGAAGCACCAAGGATTTGAAGGATACCTTAAAAATAAGTACTAAAGACTCAATTTTCCCCTCTGTCCTAGCATATAATGAAATGATAATGGTGCTTTGCTGCAGCTAGCCAGAAGGAGAACGTTACTGACAGATGGATGCCAAAAGAAAAGAGCTAAAAACAACTAACAGATTTAAGAATCACAGTCTGTTGCCCAAGTTCAGACTGCTGAGCAATTCTAATGAAGACTGTTCAAGCATACTTTTGGATTGGATATAATCAGTTCTTGAAAAAGAAAAACTCCAAATCCCACTGCAACTTGATATTTTTACTACTCTTCTTATACAATACACATCAAGTAATTTATGCCATTAAAATTCTTTAGCATTTTAAAGGGGATGGCAGCACAATGAAGGAAAAGCATAAATTAAATAATCACTTCCTTCATATGAGATCTGTTTTTTTTCATGGAGAAGATTAGAATTGTGGATCTGTGCAGGACAGAATACAAAATGAAACAGAAGAGTGCATCATTTTTGGGGGGTATCAAGAAAGTATTGCTAAATAAATACAGCACCATATTTCTCATTTCTTTGCAAAGTTTAAAAATAAGGTCTTGAAGGTAATATAACCTTAAGCTATATAGATTAACCTTTTCCACGTATAGCAACCACCAGCCAAAAGATAGAGGGAGTGAAATTCATATCCTAACAAAAGGCCAGAAATAAACCCCTGCACTTCAATATAACCTAGAAAGCTTGTTCTGACCATCCACATTAAGCTGAGTTTCATTTTCAGAGAGTTTCACAGAATCACAGAATGTTGGGGATTGGAAGGGACCTCAAAAGATCATCCAGTCCAATCCCCCTGCCGGAGCAGGAACACCTAGATGAGATCACACAGGATCACCCTCACAGTAAAGAAGTTCCTACTCAAATTTAAGCGGAACCTCCTGTGTTCCAGCTTACACCCATTGCCCCTTGTCCTATCATTGGACATCACTGTGAAAAGCCTGGCCCCATCCTCCTGACACTCACACTTCATATATTTATAAACATTAATAAGGTCTCCCCTCAGCCTCCTCTTCTCCAAGCTAAAGAGACCCAGCTCCCTCAGCCTTTCCTCATAAGGGAGATGCTCCACTCCCTTAATCATCTTGGTGGCTCTTCACTGGACTCTCTCAAGCAGTTCCCTGTCCTTCTTGAACTGTGGGGTCCAGAACTGGACACAATATTCCAGATGTGGCCTCACCAGGGCAGAGTAGAGGGGAAGGAGAACCTCTCTGGACCTACTAACCATACCCCTTCTAATGCACCCCAGGATGCCATTGGCCTTCCTGGCCATAAGGGCACAGTGCTGGCTCATGGTCATCCTGCTGTCCACCAGGACTCCCAGATCCCTTTCCCCTACACTGCTTTCTAACAGATCATTCCCCAACCTATACTGGAACCCGGGGTTGTTCCTGCCCAGGTGCAACACCCTACACTTGCTGACAGTGCCCTCTGTTCCCTCATCCAGGTCGTTGATGAATATATTGAATAATACCGGTCCTAGTACTGACCTTTGAGGGACTCCACTAGACACAGGTCTCCAACTAGACTCTGCCCCATTGACCACCACTCTCTGGCTTCTCCCCACCAGCCAGTTAATAATCCATCTCACTATCTGACCACCCAACCCAGACCTCCTCAATTTGTCAGCGAGGGTGCTGTGGGAGACCGTGTCGAATGCCTTGCTGAAATCAAGATAGACCACATCCACTGCTTTGCCATCATCTAGCCACCTCATTATGTTTTCATAAAAGTCTAGTAGGTTGGTCAAGCACGACTTCCCCTTGGTGAAGCCGTGCTGACTGACCCCTAATGACCCTCTTATCTTTGATATGCCTAGAGATGGCACCAAGGATAAGTCGTTCCATCACTTTTCAAGGGATGGGGGTGTGGCTGACCGGTCTGTAGTTACCCGGGTCCTCCTTCATACAGTAAGATAACAGATTTACCACTTGCCAGCAGGGGTAAGGTTCATTTCACTTAGCATTAGACATCTTCTATGCAAGCATCTACATTTAAGATAATCAGACTAGGATCTCTTTACAGCTCAACTTGGAAATATCTGCACATTTTAAAGGATCGATTCATCTGACCTATTTTAGAGATCCACTTCTGAATGAGGTAAACCATGCCCCTAGTGCACCTATTGACTATAAAAGGAATCCAGACAACTAGCTCATTTTGGACAGCTACTTTTGGCCACGTTAATCCCACCCTCAATACCACTGTAGTCCAAGGTTACCTCATAACCTACAAGAAAATAACATTAAAAGGCTCTGGAAGAACAAAGCTAGACTAAAAGCAACATAAAAAACAGAGAGAGATCTGAAAGACACCATTACCCTCTCTCACAGCAAAGATTTTCTAGCGATTCAGGAGAAATATGTCACATTCTGTGAATTCCAGATTACACAGATAGTTCCAGCACCCCTTTTTCAACAAAGCTTTCCCAACATTTGTATAACCCAATGTTTTCTTGCAGCAGGAAGACCAGAGCAGAGGGCTTTCATCACACAGTACTTATTTCATTTTGAAATGCAGTTCAAAGCCCTACTGGACATCAAAACCATAATAAGAGAATTTCTATTTTATTAAAGTAATGCAACAGCAGCCTTGGAGCTATAGGTATTTTTAAAGGTTTGTCAACACTATTCAGCAATTTAGTCTTTGATCTTCAATCAGAGTATATATATTTTCTGTACTTACAATAACTATTCTATAAATAAATGGAGAAGACAACAAATTACTTTCCCAGTCCACCCTATACATAAATACACCAACATAAACTGGAGTCTATTTTTATCTGTGGCATACAAACAATATTAATACTGCCACTGCACATAATTTTTAGTCTGCCTTTATTCTGACAAAGTGAGAAAGTGAGGACTTGCTAAAGAGGTATTATAATACTTGATAAAATATTCGTTACTGCTAACAGAGAAAAGAAAACCTCAGGAACATCTGATAGCTCTCGCCTTGCAAGTTTTTGCACTCATTTATTTTTTCCACGTATTGACTCACACTAGAACTAAAAATATTTTCTCTCAATTTTAACTGGCTACTGGAAATTCAGTCAATAACATCTACAATAAAATGTTGTATTAAAATATAAGGGTGCAGAAGAAGTTAAAATTATTTTTGTTCCATTAGAACCATACTGTGAATAGTAAAGACAACTGACTTGCAGTGTTTTTCTCAGAAAAACTGGTTTAGCAAAATTACCTTGCTACTAGATGTGATCAATGCACTCTCACAAACCTGCATAAATACCCATTGATTATACAGTAACCAAAAAGAAGCAAAGTAAAGCGCTGGTACTATGCTTATTTATCAGAGACTCCCTAGCCTGCAGATTATGGAGATGCTCTGCCTTTATAAAGTTAGACAATGTTAACATGAGCTTCTTTAGAAAGAGATTTTTCTGTGAAGTTTCAATGAATACAAAAGCTAAAGGGCTTTGACTCGACAAAACCATACCAATATCTTTATTCATCTTCTTTGTTTCACATATCCTCAGGACATCTCTGGAAATACCAGCCCTCCCCTCAGGATTCATACCACTGCACTGTGAAATTCAGTGCACACACCCCCCCCCTCCCCATCACTTTGATATAGACTCAACTATTAACTGCTCTAGCCCACAGGATGACAGGGGACTTGACAACCACATATTTTACATGAAGAGATCTGCTAAGAGATAGATGAGTTACACTGGTACATTTCCATTTCCCACTGCCTTTTCTGATTGCAACAAAGCACCCTTTTCACCAAAATGGAAAGCACCCCTCCAAGCTCTATATAGATATAAACTACCTGAGCTGAAGCAACTCGGAGATGAAAGTATATTTAAGAAATTAACCAATTTAGTCAATTAACCAATTAACCAATTAAGTCAAATTAGAAAGGAAAGACCAGTTTCCTTTCTAATTTGACTACTTAAGTTACATTACTTGCTATATGCTATATACTTGCTATAGCAGTCTGTTAATACTAAGGTCATTAAGCAGGAGTACAGACATAACAGGATTTTCATTTATTTTATAGATCTACTCTAACTTTGCTCTGAAATTTTGCCAGCACAAACCAATCCCTTCAAAATTTATGCAAACCCGTGCCTTAAACATACCCAAACAGTTCATATTAAGAGCAACATCACAGGAGAAAATAATATCCATATTATTTTTTCAATATCAGTTACCTCTGTACAGACACTGACAACAAGCTTCTGACTCTTGATATTCATATGTAAGAGTGACTGTTCATTAACCATCTAGAGAAGGCTACAGGCACTCTTGTTCAAAAGTAAAACACAAGAAACACCATGCAGCCAGAATATAATTTTGAAAATTCTGGACCTGCATAATCAAAGAAACTAGGCTGGCTGTACAGCCCTAGCCTCATAAAAACAAAAAGTCTTAAATATCAATACTTAATTTTTAAGATTACCTCATAATCTTGTAGACAATATTTCTAAGCCTGAAGCACCAAAAGTTGTGAGGTTATTTACTGAGCTATGCCTTTGCAGAAACTTACTCTCATCTGCTTCAGATGCTTAACGGGTGGTAGGAAGGGAAAGGGAATCAGGTGCTCACCATTAATCATTGCAAGTAGCCCTTCCAGCTCATAAATAGCAGATGAACCATAATGTTTTTTACTGATCTGGTTAAGATAAGTAGCATAGGACAATAACTTAAGCTCCCCTTTCACCTCCTCTGATATTCTGAGGGTGCTGATTGAATACCAACACTCATCCCCTGGCAATATTGTATTTTGCTTAACTAGCCTTGCCTCCTTTGAACCTTGCTCGTAAAGAAATAGCACTATTGTTAAAAAAAATAAATGTTTTATTCTCCTTTTTTTTTTTTTACCCACTATCTGAGCATGTTCTTTTGTGTATCCATGTGTCCCAACAGTGTTATTAGCATCTCTTTTCTTCCTATGTTACAGACTTGTTGCAGCTCTCTTCTATATAGAAAATGACCTCTGTATGCCCTGAAAGTCACAGGTTAAATCTATTTATAATTCAAGTGGAATGAATATTTCACAGAAAGGTAACATTCAAGAAACTTTGTCTCTCTTTCTTTTTCTACAATGTCAATGGAAGATTTTAAGCTTTTATTAAAAAAAAACAAAAAAACAAACAAATTTTGTGCATTTACCATCTGAGTAGTTTTGCTTAGTCAAGCCCTTAGGCATACTTTCTGTTCCCTGACTCGGTAACTGTGTTAGCAAAGCATTAGTTTCAAAATATGGTTGCTGGAACAGAATATTGCTGAAGGGACCTGGAAAATGCAGACAGTTCTGAGGATGCTTAATGCAAAAAAGACTCAATTTTTAGGGAAAACTTTATGTAAGAAAGGTTTGTATACAACTTAAGCAAGTTTTTCTGAAAGGTCATATGAATATTCCCTTTTGTTCCATTATTATTATGGCACTATTAATACTACTATTCCTGTGTTATTTATTTACTAGAATATCTGTATTCCTAAAAAGTTGCTGGATTGTTCTAAAACAACACAATTAATGCATCAGAGACCTATTCACAGACTTCATTTTGTATGAAAAGAGTAAATTAAATACTTCCATAATACTTCTTAATGTTTACCAGACCCAGGTATTCTAGCTCTTAATAGGAAAAAATCCGCTAAAATCGAGCCAGTACCAAGCACTCCTGTATTGCCTCTAATAAGGCACTTTATTTATCTACCATTTTTATCCTCCTTTCTCAAGTACAAAGTGACCTTGAAGACCCATTCTCCAGTTCCAAGAAGTTTTTCAAAGTTTTTCTGTGAAACAATAAATAGCAAATTACTGTGACCTGTTGAATTTGGAATGGCCTCCCCAATAGATTAAACTCTCTTTACATCTAAGTCAGCAATTGTTACCTGCTTTCAGCCCCAGGTCAGTCATTAAAAAGTACAATTCTGTAAGATAATGATGAGGTTTTAGAAAATCCTCCCCATAATTTAGGGAACATAACTTCAAAAACAGCTTACTAGAACTTCAGACTTCCTCCTCCTGGAGGAAGGGAACTGAAAAATTTCTAAAACTGTGAGCTACTGAAACAGAAATTTGAAAGACAGTATCTATAAAAAGGATAAAATAAAGTACTTGACACAATGCATGTTTAGCCTCTGGAACACATAAGATAATATTGAACTTGATAATTCAGCATTAAGGTAGGAAAAAAAAAACCTCAACCAAACCCAAAAATACAGTATGAGAGTGACTCAGTACACAACAGCAACAAACCCAGACAAATTTAATATCTCTGGAAAAGAGCCCTATAGTAACTGACAAGAAAAACTTTAGCTATTTGGGATTGACACAGTAAGTAAACTATTTCATAACAATTTACCTCAGTGTTTTAAGCCTAATGAAAGGTCTATATAAACTACCATTTGGTCTGAGGCATAGTTTGTGTTGTTAGGCTCCTAAATCGTCCTGCAGGTCACTGCAGATGTCAAGTTTTCAATTCAACAGCACCTCTTATGTCAGCTGCATGTATTAAGTTCACTCCTTGCACCTGAACACCAGGCTGAAACATGTGTAACATTCACACTGATTTCCTAATAAACCATACGGCAGGTGATTCATATTTGTTTACTTTACATCCAAATTTAGTGCAGCAATGTCCACAGCAGCTCCTACAAACACCAGATTTGCTCATTAGCTATGTAAGGGAAACTATATTTTTGTTAGTAAAGGAATGAATATTGAGACTTGTACAGCTCATTTTCAGATGCTTTCCAACCTACTTTAATAGGGATCACTATCCTGAAGAGTGTAATATGTACAGTCAAGGGCATCTCAATAAAGTTTAGCCTGTACAGTTGAAAGGCATTGGGGATTTTGGGTCAAAATCATCTGGACAGTATGTTTCATTGCCTAACATGTCTTCCCATCAATATCTAACCTTTCTGCAAAGAGTTTTCAGTTGCACTGACAAACCAGTTGGGTATTACCTTTGTTCTCTCAGGTCTCTTGTTATCTATGTGTTCTTTCCTTATTTTGCCTGTTGGTTTTGGACCTGAATTCTTCCCAGACACCTTTCTTTCTTTTGATAGAAAAAGCAATGTAAAAGAGTAAAACACTTCACAGCCCTCTAATTTCTGCAACTATCACTGATACTTCACTCATTCAGGTCCTGAAAGATAGCCTCTTTCCCAGAGGTATAGTGGGAAAAGCCCCTTACCACTATAAATAAATATAGTTTCATTATATCTGATTAATTTATATTGATTAATACTTAAAAGACTCCTTCCAAACCAAAACATTTTTTTAAACCATTATAATAATAATCCAAGAGAATCAGTAAAAACTGAATCTTGGCTAATTGTGAGGAACCTATCACGATGTTCTCAAAGGAAGTAAAGCAGCACAAATCAGTACATGGAAATAATCTGGTCTTTTTTCGCTTGTGATGGTTCAAAAAAATTGGCCTGCTTTGCTGCATCAGGAAACACTGAAATAGTACCATTTGAACTATCTTTTCTCTATGGGAAGCTGCTGCTTGCCTTTAGGAAATCTAGATGCTATAAAATGAGGTATAATCTGGAAATAGGGAATTGATTCACATTTGTCTATTGGGGTAGAAATCCTGCCAATTAAAGAGTGTGAACTGAAGAGAAATTTTTCTTTAAGTCAGCTTTAAGTATTTACATTTCAGGCTATGTGTAAATGTACCTTAGATGGTTTCCTGAGCTTTTCTTAACAGGAAAATTAAAAAATACTAGTCCACTCCTGTATTTTTACTCTATGGACAACTCTAGTGTACTGCAGGTCCTGGTACAATGCTTCCAGATGATTGATGAGTCAGTGGTACTGATGCTCATATAGGTACCAAGAAGCTTTACTTAGCTGGTGCTTAGGACAATGTGTGCACTTTGGATGAGAGTGGACAGCCACAGAATAACCGAGATGGCTCTCTTACAGTGGCCTCTGTCATAATTGATTTATACCTCACAGTGTCTCAAGCAAATGCTTTTTATTTAGGTTTTCAAATATGGTCAGCCTCATTTAGCATTCCTCACCTTATGGAAATAATATTTCTTTCTCTTAGCAGTGGTTTTTACTGACAAAATAAAGAAAACTGAGCTTAATTAAGTTATTTAAGTTCATATTGTTTTGTTTCTATGATCGCCCAAACCTCACTCCAAGTCCTTGCTCCAGCCGATTCTTGGGTAAGTGCTGATTGAGATGTTTCATCTTCCACTAGGTTTGCTGATGGAAGTGGCAATCTGGAAATCAGGAATCCTTAAGTTGCTGCTTAACTTAGATGTTATGACATGACTATTAGTCATTCCAGCCTCAATTTTTTGGAGCTGGTTATGGAATTTTCTGAACGAGATCATGAGGTTGTAGCTAAAATTACCAAACTTCATAATCCTAGATGTGATTGTCTTGTTCCTTGTTGGCTCTTTTCTTCCTCCTTTATATGTTGTGACAACTATAGGACCATTTCTGTTTTGCAAGTATAACTCACTGTAGTCTCATTGTAGATAACGAAAACTAGCAGAAGTGCGCAAAGACACATTTCTGGTTCAGGAAGGCCCAGAAACACAAGTTGTTAGAGACTAAGAGAATATTCTGGGAAAGCATCAGCGTATTCTTGTCCTGCCCTTATTGAGCATCTGCTACTACTACATGGGGCTACACGAAGGTTGGCCATACTTACATAAGCAAGAGGACAAGCAAACTTAGGATAGTTTCTCTCATCCTAATTTATATATTAGCCCATTTTCTTTTCTGCTTACAAATGGAAATTGACTGGACAGCACCTGTGCACTCTTAATGACAGAATTTAAATCATATTTTACTTCAGAAATCATTTAAAGTAATACCACTGTTTGCGGGTTTCAAATGACATAATTTAAAATTTATCAGTGTTCCTACCCCAGCTCATACTCTAGCCGTTACAAAGTTATGGTTATGCTTTTCTAATTACATTGCTTATGTCGTCAGGGAATAATAAAATAATCTGTTTTGAATAATTTAGTGTTCAAACCTTACCAAGCTCTTGATATCAATATTGATTGCCACAATTTGTAGATGTTCAGTGCTAACGCTTTCGGTAGTGACAAATTTTCTTTTTTCTTCAATTTCTTTAACTCTGATACCAATAAATCTGCTAATAGAATTAATACATTTCAATGGGACAGGATCACTGCAGAGATGATGCATGAGACTCTTCTGCATGGTTTCAGTCATGGCTCAGTCTAGATAACTGGGAAAGAAAGTTTTCCACAAGGAATATGTTATAAAAACCCTTAGTGCTCACTTCTAATGAAGAATTGCCTTCTTTGAAACCAGCCACTACCCCAACTAGTTACTTATTTTAAAAACAATTGTAATAAAAATATTCCTATGATTTATCATTCCATTTTTCAACTAGCAGTCTTCACTTATACAGGGGCAACTCTATTCTTGTAAATACAAGTGAGCATAATTTTGAAGTACCAATTTTTGCATGATAGGTTTGTTCTGCAGATTTCATGCTCTCTTCATTAAGAAAGGCTATTGCATTAATTGTCATGCCTGGTACAAGAACAGTGTGCAGGCAGGGGTGCATAATTTATGCTCCCACAAGTTCAGGCTAGACAGAATTTTAAAGGAGTTACCAAGTAACTGAGTTACAAGAGTCTGATTTAAAACAAAATGCTGTAACGCCTCTATTCTGTCGTATCTATATGTGCAGTACGGTGGGTTTGGGGAAAGAGAGATTATTAAGTGTCTTTGTCTTGTTCCAGGACTTCAGTCTTACTCAAGAGCAAACTGCAGTTTTCAGATGGTAACTGACCTTTACAGTGTGCACTTAAGACTATAAGGCAGTTTGGAGTTGCTTCTCACATAGACTGCTCTGGTAGAAACGCACCTCCTTGACTTTGACAAGTTGTCTCATTTTCCACCACTGTAGCTGAGAAGAGTATCAGAGCCTGCCTGTACTCCACTGTCCCCTTACTCTTTCACATAGTTCTTACAGGATCCTGCTGTCTGTTAGAACTCTTGGGTAAAGGCAGCAAAACAATGCTCTAACAAGGCTATTTGAGTAGCTGTAAGTTCTCCCGTAAATCAAACTAAACCTTAATAGCATTTTTCAACTCAGGAAATACTTGCAGGAAAATGAAAATTCCAGGTCCAAACCTCTGTGAGGACTCTCCCTTCCTTGTGTCACAGCCCTCCTGCTTGACCCACTTTCATTTCAGTCTGTGAGACTCAAGCTACTTGTGGTGTTGTGCTCTGACTTAGCTGTCCTGAAATTCATTTTGATCATGTTACCGCTTGGATTAAGAAGCTTCATCGACTTTTTTTTTTCTTTTTTTTTTTTTGTGAGCAGGGATATAATTTAAAATTACTTATTATGTTCAAGGTGCTTCAGGCCTCTCATCCATGTTATTTATAGGAACTGATCGATACCTATGTTCCATCTTGGAGCTTGTGCTCAGTCTGAGATTACTGTCTGCATTGACTCCTTGTCATTCTCTCTTAAAATTCAAGCATTTTTCATTTTGGTTCCTATACATTCTGATTCTTGCCAGGGACCTAAACCAGCAAACTCTGTACATCAAAAACATTAACATTAGACATGTGCTTCATTGTTTTGCTGAACTGGAACATAAGTGCAACCTCATGATGTATCTAAAATAGCAGGTACTGCAGGCCAGCAGAAGTGCTTCAGTAGAGGGAAACAGTTCCCTACTTCTCTCCCTTACAGGGCAGCTTCTTTGCTTTCCTTGTGCCTGTCTGAAACAGGCAGGATAAGGCTACATCCAACTAAAGGAGGAGAAGACATTTATAGATTAGCCAGAGGGAATTGTGATTGTGGTCCTTCCTCCACTCAGAGATTTTGCTCATCCTGTATCTAGCACACTGCGTTGGTGCTTGCATATCCCGATACTCACACAGTTTCACTAGTGGATTATCATACGCCTGTCCAATCATTCTCTGTGCTTTTCCCCCTTGCGCTACCTCAGAGTTTCACCCAGTGTGTTTCAACTGTGACAATGATTGTGAAGGTCACAATTCTGGGGGTTCCAGATTGAGCCATTTCCAAGAGGCCTGGTTCTCTGAAAAGGTTATAATAATATCCACCCTCAGCTATCACAGCTTTATAAATGCATCATGGTGGAATGCCAAAAACTAAAACAAATAAAGTAACTTTTTTTTTTTTTTAAAGCCCTTGCTGTAATTTTTTAGTCCACATCACAAAATCATTACTCAGATAAAACTTACAAGAATGGACATAAAGACTGACTGTATAAAAATAAGTAAGAGAACAATTCACAAACCATGTATATGATAAGGAGCGAGTTCTTTGAAGTCTGTAATTTTAATTGGACTTTCAAATAATGTAAGTAATGATCTTGGAAGAAGATACAAAGCTATTGGGAATAACATGATAGCAGAATCCCACTACAATTTAAGATGCCAGCACACCCACACCATACCAAGCATGAGAGAAAGGATGAATTGCTTTTAGACTAAGACTGATGAGAAGGAAGTGACATTTCAGTATGATTCATTGCTTATTGAATTTTATTGAGTGGTGGGCTGCTCATTCTGAAAGTCTTCAGCTCTGAGAAGAAAAAATATTTGAAGAGAAATATTCCACTCTCTAGTTTTCATATGAGCCCAATACAGTAAAATCATCCAAGATAACTGGAAACTGGCCATATTATTATGTAACTTTATGGCAACTTGTTATGGTGAGTGCATCTATAAGCACACTATTTGCATAAACACACTATTCACATAACTGGGTGATGTGTGTATACAGATAAGTACACACACAGATCAATAAGCAAATAAAGGATTTCCAAAATGTGCAGACAAATCTGCATTGCAGAAATTGTTAAGAATTGTTTCAACTCTTCATTCTGTAATGTGAGATTTATGACGCTCTAAATCCCATTTATATTTTTATCTGAATCAGCCTGCTCATCCCTTGCTGCTCTGCCTGCCCAAATCAAATTCAGTCAGTTCTCCTAGCTCTGTCTGAATGTTTCCTTTGATTGAATGATGTTATTTCTAGAAAAAACACTCAAATCAATTTAATGCAAATTCCTTTTCACATCCTGGTTGACCCATCAGGACATCGACAATAATAGATTGAAGTAGTTACTTCCTGAGGCAGATGACTCATTGAGTGCTTAGTAATCAATTTTCATCGTTGTGACTGCATAATCTGTCTTTGGGGTTCTGTTACATATCGTGACTAGAATGCCACAGAATTCTGGATTGCCTGATACAGAAAATGAATGGTAAGCCATCAGCCATTCAGCCATTTGAAATTACAAAAACAACCATGACAGAGTTGCATCTAATATAGAAAGGGTCTAGCTGTTCTCACGCACGCCAATAAAAGATAGGAGTAAACCCAAGTGACCTGATGGTGGTGTACTTGTCAAAACCCACAACAGCCAAGAGCAGAATTTGATCCTTTGGGGATATGCCAGTTTAATATTCTTTTGAAATTGGAAGCAACTCACTGCATTCAACCTTTTCTCATCTTTGTAAAAATCTGTTTCTTTGCTCCTAAAGTGAGAGATGTGTAATCAAAACAGAGTGAATGCTATAGAAAAGGTGTGGATTCATTTATGAAAACATAGATGGGAGAACTGGGGATTTAGATCACCTAATTATGTTGTGGCTATACATACGCACACTCGCAATGTTTCCTAGCATCCAGCCTTTACCTCATAAGGGACATTTCAGATGGTGATATTGCATTAGAGTGGCTGCATAGCTTATAATTCAGAAAGATCACCAGGAATGTGTGTTTCTTGCAAAATGGCAGGAAGAAACTCCAAACTCTATTGCTATAAGGTATCCTGCAAAAACATGTTCCTGCACCACAGGATGCCGGACTAACTGAGCTGAAGTCAAAGTTGTTAACTCAGTGCAATAGGATGAATGTCAGTTCTGATTCTCCTCAGGCTGTGATGTTACTGCTGAATTCAGGTTCCTTCATAATTAGACTGTGTAGATAACAATCAAAATCAGGGCAAAGTACATTTTGCAGATTGTGTTTTAAGGCAAAAACTTTGGTTCTTAAGATTCATATCAGTGTGACTTGTTCGGTTTTGTTGCACGTTCCTCATTCTCTCTGGTGTGTCTTTGCAAAGCAACACTTAAAAGGTTTGATCTTGTTTGACATTGTAGCTTTCTGACAGGGAAACATCACTCTTTCTAACCAATTCTTTGTTTATGAGGAGTGCACTAGCCTATGAGGTAATTTGAAGGGCAAACTCCATAAAGTTTGGAGGCATAACTTGCAGTGCAATTGTCACCACTATCCTGCAAGAAATGTAACAAAACAAACCACAGAATCAAGGAAAGTTCTAACTTTTAAGTTGGTCCATAAATGTTACTACACAAAGTCTACACTTCGGTATGAATAAATCTGATTTACTCCAGCAGTTTCCTAAAGATCTTCAAAGCTCAGGCATGCAAAAACTACCTTCTTATCAAAGAAGTAACAGTTCCATTAACATTTGGGAAAGAATTCTTTCCATTGGGTTAAATCTAACTGGTTGAATTTTTAGCAACTATATACATCTAAATAGGAAAAATATCTACTAAAGAAAAACTGTAAGTATTTCTCATATATTAGCAAACACAAGTGTTCAGACAAAAAAGACAGATGTTTTAAACTAAAGCAATACAGAAATCTCCCTGTCCAAAACACAGCATACTACTACTGCCATGCATAATAATGAAATATCCCTGAAATGTAGCATTCACAAGGTTCTGTGATTCAGGAGCACCCTAAGTGATATACACAGGAACAGCTGGATGAGGCACACTTCATGTCCAGAAAATTAAGGTTTTGGGGCTCTACCTGAAGTAACTTTTGCTATTATAGTTTGTTGATGATGCTTAAAGAGCAAAACCACTGACCACTCCTTAGCATGGAGTGGTCAAGCTACTTGGAATACCAGCAGCTGTTTTATAACTAGGCACAGATTCACCATCCCTGAGGGCTAATCTCTTTAGCACTAAGACAATTAGATGGCTTGGACCTGGCCCCTCTTCTCATTCCAAGTGCACCCTTAAGGACCTTACCAACAATAACTCTTTCAAATCAGCTATGGAAACAGAGAGAGGAGTTTTGGTAGAAGATTCTGTTGTAAATGGTCATGAACTACTTGTTCCCTGTAAAGATGCTCAAAGGCCCTGCATGTCTGCTAACCAATGCTGCGTGTTCAGTGTCAGAGTATATATCTCTCCCTAATACAGAAAAACTTATAGTAGTCATGACCCAGTCTGTGGTAATTTAAGTGTCCAAGTGAACATGTAGTAGCAGCATGATCACAGGAGTGAGCTCTGATATTTCACATCACATAACAATGTTTGGCAATTATCAATGAAGTGGCTAACACCAAAAGAGAACCTTTCCTAAAGGAAAAACATGTATAGAGATTCTGGAAAGCAGAGCCACAGATATACTTAATAATAGCACCTGCCTTAGCTACAAGTAGCATTCCTTTTGATCATGGTTATTATCTCCACAGGCAGCTGCTCTTTTGCCTTCCTGTTTTTCCATATTGTGCCACTAAAATACACTCTCAAAAAGGTAGGTTTTTGTTTTTTTAAGACAGTTGCTACAATAAAAGAGAATAAGATGAAAAGTGATTTGCATTGTTTGGAAAAAAAAATGTTCCAGCAACACCAGTGTTTTGCCCTTAAGTCCTATTGTAATACAAACTCTCCTCACATTTTCCCTTTTATCTGAAGATTTCAAAGCAATTAACAAACTTCGTGTTCCATCCTTTGAAGCTGATGACAGTGGTCACAAGAAGAGAAAAATGAAGTTACGTGTTATCTACATTCTGACTTGGCTGTGTGAAAGGTGAAGAATTTTAAGTAAAGATGGGGAATCGTTAAAGCTAACGTTAATGACACACTAGGATCTGAGCTGGAAACAATGTATACAATTCTAAGCACCCTTAAAATAGAAAGATATCCTGATCGCATGCAGGGACGTGCTTCTAGGATGACCTGAGCAGTGAACATGTTTTATTAGAAATTACAAAGCCTGGACACTGGGGAGGGAAAAGGACATTCTTAAGTATAGGCAAGACTAGCACAACAAGAAATAGGAATAAATCAACCACAGTAAATTTAGACTGGATGTAGCAAGATTGTTTCTGAGCAGTCAGATGCTGAAATAGTCTTCTGATGCTACTGCTAGACTTTTGGTAAGATGAGGCTTACACATTTATGAAGGGAGCGATATCACATAGTTCCCTGTGATGGGAGGGTCTGGATTCTCTGTGTTTGCTTGCCCTGTGCAGCTTCTAACTTGGCAAGCTCTCCTCAAGGTTTTAGCACCAAAGTGCAGCAGTTAAGTCTATAAGTAGCCTACTCCTCTTAACTCTGCCAAGCCAGAGCACTTTTGAAAGGAGAACTTATTTTTCCTACCTCTTCTTCACTTTGTGACCACATCTATCTAGTTTCCATGAGCAGCGGGAAATATCAGCACCTTACTACAGGATTTTAACAGAATTCACAAGGTGGTCTGCATGATGTTGTTAGCTCAACATAGAGGTGATAATGCACAATTTTAAATTGATAAAGACGGATCTGTAGAAGCACATCCAACTTGTCTTGAAAAAAGCTCTCGTATTAAATAAAGAAAAACAGTGGGAAATGTTTAGGCCTTTAAGAAATCAAACTACATGAGCTACCATTTCCTTTAGACTGAGTCAGCCTAAAGATGCATAGCAAAAATTTCTGGAGTTTAGCAAAAAATCCTCTGTTTGAAAGTTAATTTTAAAGGTCTTGATTTTAGTCCAATCTGCTAGATAACATTAACACTAAATAACACTTAAGTAACTCTGAGTACACATAATAATTTGCTCGTACCCACAAAAATTCTTTTAAAAAATATTTCATTCAATAATTGTTGGAAAGCCCCACTCTGCTAACTGGTCTGTAAAAACATTACAAAAGATAAATAGCAAATACAAAATAGTCAAAGTTTACTGATGACAACCCCTTAGGTTGAAAACTATCCATCCAGACAAGTAAGGAAATATTAAAAAATAACAATGTACTATCAGAAAATAAAGATAATTTATTGAAATATTTGCAACCCCAAAAGTACTATATTCATAATAATTTACAATAAATATCCTTCCTATCTCTACTTTTAAAGTATAACAACTTACTGTAATTGATGTGAATAATCTCAGTCTGCATTAATATAATTCACCTCTACATTGATACATTAGTTAAAGAGGAGCATTGAGCACAAAGTCCCATAAATGCAACCATAGTTGCAGTGGAGTGGAATGCAATTAACCTTTACATGGTTCAGATGCGCACAGGTTGACACCTGCCACTTACAAACTACTCATGGCTGGTCTCAGGAAATTGGGTTTCTTGTAGATACCTGTCTGATTATTCTGAATCTGCATATATATACACACACCATGTTGAGTGTAATTTTTAGTAGTTACAGCGAAGCCTCATAAGACTGCATATTATCTGATGTAAGCAAGCATTTCAGATCTCCATCCACCTTTCTGGTTCCCCTCTCCTTAGTCATTTGATACTTTGTGGAGGACATCTCCTCTGCTCCAGTCCAGCAGAGTGCATCATCAATGAATGTTCATGCACCAAAAACTCATGACAAAGGCAGAACTCTGACTATGCAGAAGCAGACATTATACCCTCTGTGAGAGTTTTTCATAGGCTCTGCAAGGAGATGGGCTTCTCAGCATCAGTGTAGCTTGCAGCAGCCTGCTGCAAGTGAGAGTGACTCAGGCCCAGCAGTGGCCGTGTGGTGGGTAGGGTGCTGATTGCTTGCATCTTGGTTAGTGTGCAAGATCAGTTGGAACATTAATAATAGTCAAACAACTGATATAAGTGTGTTGTGCTTAGATGTATTTTTAACAGGGCTTTTGAGATGGGGACAGCTCTTAGTCGACCTTCAGCACACACAGATTGAGAATGTTCTCTTGAAACATCCCATTCAAAAATTTGAAAGGACAGGCATGGATTTTGCCATTTTTTTCAAGTATTTAATAAAGAGCAAACAAGGTTCAGAGAAGATATTATCTGTCTAGAGGGTCTAGGGTACTGATTACAGGAAGAACCTGATCCATTAGAGGCAAGTCTTGAAGCAAGAGGTTTTGATTTAGCCACAATCAGGGAAAGACCATGGTTCACATGCTAACTACAGAAACTAGCTCTGTAATGACATCATATTCAGCATCCTTGCAGCTGGAAAAGCCAAAAGAAAAAAAAAAAACAAAGGAGAAACAACCAAAATCCAACAGTGACACTTCAAAAGTTATATAACAGAGGAAAGGCTCATTAATGAGAACATCTGAAAGTAAAATTCTTGCAAACAGCACAAACATTGTTTAAAGCTACCATATTAGAGTCTCAGAGTAAATATATATCAGGCATTAATACTGAAAGGACTGTTAAATTAAGCTAGCAGATTTTATTAGCTGAGTAAGGAGAAATACTAGCAGTAAAAACATTCATCAAAAAAGTAAAAATCATATGCAAATGTATATTAAAAAAGCCTGGCAATTTAAATGTAAAATTGTTAAACCAGGTGAGAGATTTCAGGGAATAACTTATTACAGGCACAAAAGCTAGCAATAGAAGTTTTTCTAAATACAGTGGAAGGAGAAAGCCTGCCAGAAAGTTGTTGTGATCAACAGATAATCAAGGCAGAAAAAGGGCATCCTGCCATTCCCAGAGAAAGTCTACTTTTTGCAATTGTGTTCATTGATGACATCTAAATATTCTCACACTAGTATGAGGTGAGTCTGAGAGAACATTTCAATAATAAAAGTTTTACAGGAAGAGAAAAAACAAAACAAAACAAAAACAACAATCCAAATCTGAATGGTGACAAATTTCAGAGGACCAGAGTAAACTCATCCAAAAGCTGCAAAATAACTAAGGAAACAACTCTCTGTAGTGTATGGTTATTGCCCAGAACCAAACCCTGGCTTGGTGTTCCTGAAACAGAAAGGTTTCAAATTCTATAACACAAAAGCGCATTGCTTTGATACTTCTTACCAGAGTAGTTCCCTTGGATGCAAGGCACAACTGCCCTGTGAGTGAGGCTTTTACACACAGCTTCAGAATGAAGGCAGTGGGGTAGAACACACATCCTATTGCACTGACAAAAGCTGTCATTGGCGAGGTGCAGCAGGTATTGATCACTTTTTCATTTTTAGAATGGTGATGGTAAATTGCTATAGTCAATACAGTTGGTAACAACAATTTTTATTTATCATTAGCAGTCTAAGCAAAAGCCAAATATCAAACAGACATAGGAGCTGAAAAAGAATAGTCAATATAAGAAAAGAGCTCATTTCCAACAGTGTCATGTACAACACTATTGAATGACATGTACTGTGTGGTACTCAGCATAGCAGAGAAAAGTATCTAAGATTGCTGCATAGCAGCAGCTGGCAAACACTCCTGGCTATTATGCCTCCTTGTTCTTAACAGATAATCCCTCAGATTCAGACTTGAAGTCTAGCACCAGAAGTCTGGGGGTTTTGTTCAAGTATTGTGGATTTTAGTGCTCTCAATCTGGTATTTTTGTGAAAATTAAATATTCCCTTTAAAGAAAGGTAAATAAATACAATAACACTCACGGTGGAAGGAGAAACACGATGAAAGATTTTCTTCAACATTACTCTTTGACTCCACACTGGGGTTGAAGTAACAGAATCAAAACAGAGTACCTAGTACACCGGTTCAGTACACAGCTCACACTAGGAAGGAGGAAAGGGTCTGCTTTCTTGCATATAAATATAATCCTCTTTTAAAACAACTATATTTTTTCTTCTTTGAATTAAAAGTGAAAGAATTAAAAAGCCAGGATAGCACATGTGAATATAATTTAAGATCTGTATCAGAACAGAGGAGAATTGCTAAAATATATTGCATTAACACAACTGAAGTTCTGTGCAAGAAGGTATCCCCAGCAGTTTGCAAACTCAGAATATTTGAAATAATATGGTTGGTTTACTAGAGTCCTTAATTGTACCACTTGCTGCTTTACATAAAAATATCAGACTTATTTTCATTGGTAAAGCTTTAACAAAAAGGGGAAACGAACTGCAAAAAAAGTAGCAGGATTTATTTTCAGGTTTTCCTAATTAAAATTTAGTGAGGCAAAGTACTTGATATCTGAGCTTACATCCCTCTGAGGATATCTTGCTTTTAATGCATTTAGAATGTTAAGAAAACACCAACATTTTCTTTAATGTTTAAAATATTAATACTACATACTGAAAATCTTATCATTCTCTTATCCCTTGTTGGAAAACATCAGTGCCAAAGACTAGCTAAATATGCAACTCAGTTGTCAGATCTTGGCCATCAAACTGAATTTAACGATTCAAGTTTAGTAAAGGTGCAAAGGGATAAACATGTTTCTGTCTGCTTTTATTTTTCCCTAGCTGCAGATTTATTGTATATAAGGAGTTTGTACATGTGCTTCTATTTGTGTGCATGTCCTTCACGTTCAGGCTTTTATCTCGCTCACAGAACTGTGAATTTCATGGTTTCTATACTCTTTGCAGAATATCATGAAAGATTATAAAGATAAGAGGTGCATAGATGGCTGAATTTACCTAGTTCCTATGAAAATGTTCATAAAATGCTACAAACAAGTCCCAGAGCAAAGTTACAAGTACTGTCAAAAATATTTGCCTTTGAAAGAGATCACTGGTATTATCATAGCAGCATGTAAACAAAGGTATTTAGATACAGCATTAGAATTATGAACATACCATGTGCTTTAGGGACTCTGTCATCTCACTTGAGCAACACAGCAAGGAAAAAGGGCAGTCCATTTATCTCGTTCACCTGTAAATTATGATCTAGTAGCATTCTTAGGGGTTGGTTTTAGTTTTTATAGCTCTATGCTTTGTTCTAAAATAATATATTAGAGTAATACAATACCTCTGCAGCAACTGGCCTGCAGTAACATCAAAACATGTGGTCAGTAGAAAGCAGAATCCCAAGCCAGATAATGAGATTTCTCTTAATCTGATTTGCCATGGTTGTAGTTAGCATGCCAGTATTCTCCTTGCAGATATGGTACTTTTTATGCTTTGGTTGCTAATTAACATAGTCACTTAGAGGTATATAATGCTGCTAGCTCAGCTACCATTCCACATAAATCTAATTTGGCCTTGAAGAGTGTTGCTAGTGCTACGGATATGAGGAATTGTCTGACAAACAGCACAACAGCCTAATGCATCTGGCAGAATATTAAGTTCTACATCCCATTGGTGTCTGGTTCGGCAGAGGAAGGAAGAACAGTAGTCACTGCAGCTAACAAATCAATGTATTTCACAAATACTCTTCTGGCCATGGCAATTCAGTAATTAAAAAAAAAAAAGAAGATTGAAAGGATATTAAATCTATAAAGAAAAGATTTTAAATTGATTTTTAAAGTTTCTATACTAGGCATCAGGATCGATGGTCTGTGTTGAAGTAAATGCCTAGTCTAACTCCTAAAACTCTGTGTAGAGAGCGACATTTCCGTTTTCCTCAGCTTTTGGAAGCTTGCTTTTACAGTTACAGAACTGTCTTTGAGAAGCACCTTCTAGCAGTTATAATGAAGTATACAGAAGAAGGATAAGGACAACACTGATAAAGAGGCACTAATCCTGATGCTCTGTGAAAAAAAAAATCTGAAATCAGACTCCATCCTTAGGAGAGAAATAATAATAATACTAAACATGACTCAGAATAACCTATTTTTCAAAGAGGAATGAGGAGCCCAAATGTGCACAGTATCATTGGAAAGCCATATCACTTAAAAGCATTTCACAAGCAAACAAAATTAAGCAGAAATAAAAATATAATATAAAAAAAAATTAAAGTGCCTTAGAACAGAATTATAGCAAAAAGTAATTTAAGGGAGCTTTAGTTCCACCGAACTACCAGATGCTATTGAAAAATTGCACCGGTGTTGGAATTTCTCCTTTTAATTAGCTGCTTCATCCTTGCTTACAACTGTAACAGCACAAGGTTTGAGGGCCTCAGCAGAATTCAGCTCATAAAGTTCTATTCCAGCTCACACCAACATAAATTATTGCCAAACCCTGTGCCATAAAGAACATAATGTTAATGATCTTAGAATCTGTTAGGTCTCTGAAACAACAGAGAATTACAACTCTGTCTGCATAAACATTGAAAACTCCCCAAGATTAAAGCCTGAAAAATGAACTTCTGTCACATTTCACAATCCAATTAAATATATCAGTGTCTCAAGGGCCAACAGTTAGGTCTCAGAATAACATTGTCAGGCAGACAGGAAGACATGAGAGTAGGATCAGTGTCGTAGCCTAGTCCATCCTGAAATCAGGCCCAATAAGATGTCACTTCATCCTTCTAAATAAGACACTAAAATGACAATAAGTTGTGGAAAAAGACATTTATCACAGGTAAAGTCATCTCACAGACAACCTTCAGTTTGTGGTCTGTTCTAAAAATGCTAGAAACCAACAGTGAGATTCACCCATGTCTTTTTTTATTGCCTTAGTACCACCATGTGTTAGCTATCAATGTTCATTCCAGAATTTTATCTAAAGGTTCTTTACCTATTAAGTGCCTGTCACCCATGTATAGAAAGACTGCCTGAGCATTGTGGATGCCACTCCATTTTGCAGTGGCCTAAGTACATTGCAGCACTGCCCCAGGGGCTTAAATTAGTGGCTGTATCACTCTCCTCAATTGTAGCAGCTGGAGAGGGGAAGTACCAGAACATGGACATCAAAAACTATATTGATAGGGTAGAACACAATGCATAAACCCAACAGTTTTAGCCATATCTATCTGAGCATTAGTAATTTCTTAGTATACTTTAGGTAGCAACAGAGCATAAAAATATTTCAAAGCACAGAGAAAACCTGAAAATACCAAGTATGCAGTGACCTTAAGGTTGTCTATGAATAAGGATGCAGACCTAGTCAGCAACTTAAGAGGCATTACAGATGCCTCTTAAGTGAAACCAGAAGTACTAACTTAAGTAAGACAAATGCCATGGTTCCATAGCACGTGAGATCAATCTGATTTCATAGCCCATATGTATCCTTTCCTTCTGCACTGAAGAGCACTGATAGTCCAAAACACTTGCTGCTCAGCAGATAAGAACATGACATTTATGGCTGAAATAGAGAGTAGTGTTACAAGTCACTGGAAGTGCACCTTGTCCCACCCTTTAGTAGATTTACAGGAATGAAGCTCCCCTTGCTTCTGAGTTAATTCAGTTTTTGCTGTTTTGTTTTGATTTTTTAAACACAGATGAAGGAAGTTGGTAGAGCCTGGTGGTAGCTGATAAGACCCATTTCAACATGATTTCTCTTTCAAAAACAATATGTTGTAGATTAGGTTGTAAAAAAGGCTGTAGTTTGGGGTGTAAGATTTTCCTTCATGTACTAGGACAAAGCAGTTCACATAATAACAAAGCCTTAGTCAATGGATGGGTCTGTATTTTTTTTTATCATTATCATTAGCCATTCTTAATTTCAGCAATATGTATCAGCTTCATTTCTTACACCAACATAAAGGTGATAGTTTTATGAACCCAATAAAACTTGTTTGTTTACATCTTACGGATCCAGATGCAATTGTCTCCTTATCACCTCTCTTCAAGCATTTGAAGATCAAATAAATTTCTCCAGACTGAACTGCAGTGTTGTACAGGGACCAAATCAAGTGAACTTGTCACTAGTTGGCCATGTCAGCTGCACACAGCTTGGCAAGATCACTGCACATGTTCAGTCCAGTTCATAGTAGTTTTTTTATTACAAAAGCACAAGAAGAGATCAAAGAATTTATGTGACAAGGAGGATAATACAGGAAGATGTGAGGAGGTGGCAGCAAAACAGAGGAACTTGAAGTGCTACAATCAATAGGTAGTGACAAAAGTTCAGTATTTTAAAGAACAAATAAAGATAGTGCTTGATGATCTGTCTCCTCTCCTGTTTTCCCAGTCTCAAAGGATTTGCATTTAGCAAAGATCTCCCTGACATTTTCTCTGTTATTCAGTATCAAACCTTTTTTGCTCATCAGCCCACATACCAATCAATGTTCTCCAGAGCCTGCAAACTTCCTGAAAAGCTCTGTGCACTGGGATTCTTCAACTTGTCTTACCACTTCTCTCCCACTTTCTGGTTCTTGGTATGCAGATCTGACAACCACCCTCAAGGACTCCAGAAGATGTGAATCATGCTGTAATGATTGCCTGGAAAATCCCCTAAAATATATTTGAATGCACTCCTACCACTGAAAGTTTTCATTTGTTTGTTCTGTAGAGTTTTCAGTTTTGGAAATTCTGTTGAAAAAAAAAATTCTACAGTGGCAGGACAGAATCTTTTAAGAATAATAAAAGTTATATAAATATCTGCCATTCTGAAAGAACAGACAAATTTGCCAAACTCAAAATTTAAGGCCCTCAGACCAAATATCACTCAAGATCTGAAGCAACTCAAGATTTATAACAGTATTAGAAACCACTAAATTATTTTTGCTAAAGTCAGCCATTGAAATCTCCTCAAAAGTACGTGAAATCCTGCTTCTCTTGCATTACTATGAGGTGAAATCAGCTAAAGTTTATTTTTATGAGACTTACAGGCCAAGAAGTAGCAGATAATCATCTGAATTTTTAGATGCTCAACCTGAAAAAAAAATGAAATTCACCTATAGCTGCTTCTTACATTTGTCATATGATTGAATCTGTCAAGGATTTGAACTCGCACAGTCAAAGTACTCTGCTATCACAGATCATTTTCTTCCCCAAAGACAGAGCTTCATTTTTTTTTTCTCCCTCCTGGAGAAGAGGTCTTTAACATTTACAGTCTTTAAAGACCAGCTATGCACTTACAGAAAGAACATCACTTTATAGCTGCCTGTAGAATCATCAACAAAAGAACACCTGTAAAAAAAAACCAAAAAAAAAACAACCCCAAAAAACTCAACTCTATCTTTTCCCCTAAAACATGAGAGAGTAATTTTCAATGTAAATGAGACCTGAATATTTTGCTCTTGCCTGGCAAGAATCTCACATGAAAAGCAAATTAAGCTTTTCATGAAAAAGACTGACACTACTACTCACCAAAAATAGAAATACTCAGATGCTCAAACATTTGCTTACGATAAATTACAAAAAGGCAAGATAATGAAAAAATATCTCTCTGCCTTTTTTTCTATTGAGCTAAGAATGTTTCTTGACACGAATAGTGTGAATTTTGGCCTTATAACTTAAATGCTTGAAGGCCATACATATCCTTTTCACCTATACTAGGAAAATACCTAGAAAGTGTGTATGCTACCAAAACATAGTTGAATGTTTAACTGGTAGAAGTAATTGCTTGAATGAGAAAACACTTAAGCAGAACTACAATGAAATGAAGCATATGCTCATGTGCTTGGCTGAACAGGGGCTGGCAATTATAGGACATTGCAAGGCAGGCCCCAGGAGGAGAAGGCATTCAGCATCCTCAGTTCAAGGTAGGCAATGCTTGCGACACAGTTTCACTCTTGGCAATCAGTATAACATAGCCTCAACCGTCATTAATAGTGACTGGGGGAACAATGTTGCTAGGTGTCTTGTTTGCAAAAAGATGCTGCAAAAAACATGACACTGAATACCACAAGAAATAGAGGCAATGCAAGAGGTTCACAAATGCACCATGTAAGAAACATGCAATGCAAGAACTCCACAAATGCAGGATATCTCTGAAGTGTCACAATATTTAAAGCCGTTGTACAGGGACTTGACTCATGATTTCAGAACATAGTGAAGCTGTCCCGTCAGAAAGGAGAGGGAGAGGAAGGATGTGGTATGTCTTCCAACAGAGAAATTCAGCATGTTGGGACACTGTGAGATCTTCTAGAGCAGAGAGCAAGTCAGGTGGAGACGAGAGGAGGGAATACATTAAATAAGGTTATGGCAAAAGTGTACTTTAAAGAGCAGACATGGCCAAAACTGAGGGGATTGAAAGAAAAATACTTTCCATAGTGACCCACAGGGTCCTTGAAGAGTTTGCTGCAGCACAGACAGACATCAAAAGGCTTCCAGCTTAGAATAGAAAGTGGGACATCACCCTAAAATGTCAGAGGACAGGACTGTCTCTGAGACAAGGTAGGAGGAAAGCTGTCTAAGAAGCTTTTATTTTCCTCTGGCTCAGCCAATCTGAGGTTCTTTTACCTCATTATAGCATATCTCTCATGAAACACCATTTTGGAGACCCACTAGTGCTGCTGGTCTGAGCTCCACTCTAAGGGGGTATGCAAGTTAATTCTGCCTCCATACTTCAGCTGATTCGGGGTCTGGTCCCACCTCCCTCACCAGCCTTTTAAAGGTCACGGAAACTCAGCATTGCCCTCAGAGACAAGCCGTGAGTGTGCCACAACTGGAGAAAAGAGACTACCAGCTTACTAGCTATCAGGGGTGGGGTGTTTGTCTTGTGGCAACTCTTCATGACATGTTCTCATGTTTCCAGCACTCCAAAAGAAATTCCTTTTGCTTAAGTTCATTTGATTAACTCATCACCTGTGAGTGAGAAAGTTTCACTTAGACAACACCAAGACATTTAAATTCAGTTTCACAGGTTTCTAGATGGTGCTTATATCTTTGTGGCTTGTTATTTAGTAAGGACCCTCAGAGGCTTCCACTGCAGCCAGTCAATACAGGACAGAAGGATTATATAGTATTTATTGACCCTGTAAAGCTCTTAGAAAGCTACAGGTGGGAAACAATATACAAGGAAAACCCCATATATTTCCTTGAGTTGAAATAATACCTAATGGAGAGGGAAAAAAAATAAAATAGTGGCTTCACTGAAACCTTTTCCATTAATTGAGGCACAGGATCAAAATTGAAATTCATTAGGTCAATATAACATGATTCTTCTTCCCCCAAGCTAGCAAATGTGCTTTTTATCCTTTAAAGAGGCTACTAGCTGTACATATTGATAAAGTGTTTCCTTCTCCTGCCCAAGGAAGATTTTAAACTTTCAAGGGATTACAGGATTTTATATTGTTAGTGGATAAACCTAATCTTCTGCTACCCATGTCCTGGAATCCCTAATAATGAAAAAAAAAAACCGAAGGATTAAAAGCTAGTGGTATTACAGCTGTCAACACATCAGCCATAATTTTTCAAAAGCTTTCATACAGGTACACTGCTGTGTCTGGAGTTTTTTGCTGAAAGCACTTGATCAGTTTCACAGTGATAAGATAACAAAAAGTTACTTTATTTTTGTAAGTATAGCTGTGAGGAACCGCACTGTAGACTTGTCTCAAAGATTGCTTGCAAAGACGGTCACAAGACCATTGGGTTCTGGAAACCCCGACTTGTGAAGGCGCCCTGCCCATAAGACAATCTTTGAGCCATGGGGTGATGTGAGGAACTGCACTATTGACTTGTCTCAAAGATTGTTTGCAAGATCTTTTGCAAGATTGTTTTCACAAGACCACGGGGTTTTGGAAACCCCGACTTGTGAAGATGCCCTGCCCGCAGGAGATCTTCTGCCCGGACATGTCCCTGCCCCAGTGCTGGGGGGCACAAAGAGACGTGCCATTGCTATGGTAACCACAGCCCTCGAAGGGGTACTTAAGGAGGACCTGCATGGGCAACAGCAAGCAAGAAGAAAGGGAGCAGAAGACAGACAGAGAGGATGACCGTCTGCCCACCACACTGCGCCTCGCCACGCTGCGCCTCGCCACGTGGCACCACCGCTGGAACAAGCAACTGAGACCTCCTCACCCCCCTGTCACCATCGGCTCGCCGCTGGACACATGGTGGTGACTATTTCTTGCTGCTTGCCCTATACCAAGTCCTTGCTTGATTTCCATCTTTCTTTCCATTCTGTCCTATCGCTACCCTCTTTATTTCTTTTTCTTTTGATAATAAATAGTGTTTTGGGAATGCGGCATTTGACCTCATTTGTGTCTTAATCTCACTCTTGGGATCATATCGAAACCTTTCCCCGACATCGGATCAGGATATTTGAATGATCCCGACATCAGATCGGGACAATAGCACATCTTGTACATACACTGGATTCACTTTAAACTCTTCCTTCTCCCCCGAGTCATGGGTATTTGGAAAGATATGGTCATTTAGGACAGAAAGGCATTCAAATGCATCCTGGTAAGAACTGTTTTACAATACTGACCAGTAGTTTGGTGTGTCAAAACATCTCAACAGTTAGTGGAAAGGGGAAAGTGAAAAATGTGTTGTGAAGCAATGGTTACCTTTCTTCCCCCATAATGATGAAGCGGTGAAATAAATCCCCAAATTAGCAAATCACAGTTTGTTTCATTTCTTGTGCTTTAGAGCTCCTTGATTCTGCAGGGAGATAGAACAGCTGTGAGCTACTGGGACTCCTCCAAACCGATGTTAACATTTACACTGGATGTTATGACATGACTGGGGCCAAAAAAAACCCAACAGGGTGAAAGTTGATGAGCGAAGTAGTGTTGTTTGCAGCCTACTGGGATTTGTGACTGTGACAGAAGAAAATCTTTAAAGAGAGAAAGGCCAGGATACATTTTTTACTGCTTTTATTATTTTTTTCCTTACTTCAAGGTTCAAGTTCACATCAAGAAGAAAAAAACTTAAAGAAATGGGAATTCTTAAAGTGTTGGGATCTCATAGTTCTTCGATTCTCAGGGATGTATGTTAGAAAACAAGCCAGTTTCATAGTCGGATTCAAACAACTGATTCAACGGGTCTAGATTTCTGACATCATTTTAGGGGATATCTACCTAAAATGGGAGCATCATGTCCCAAAATACAAGCAGTGGACATAGTCTATAAACAACATGCACAGCTGCATGTTGTACCCACAGTGGCAGAAATTTGCATTCATACAAGTTATTCCTATAGCCTGTGGCTGAGCATTAAAACAGAACTTCCTTAATGGCCATGAAGGTCAGGAGTGGCTTAGTGAAGCCTGTCCTAAAAGTCCAGCAAGTGAGCCTGCTCATCTCAGCTGCAAACAAATGGAGACTCTGTAGCTGCACGTGGAACCATTTGCTGTCTGAGGGAAAGGAAAGAGGAATTAAGAAAAAAAAAAAAGAAATCAGTGGGCTGGGAAACAGGCCTATATAGGTTCCATTAGCTCCAAAACATTTGCAGAATACATCAGAATTTAAGTTAGCTGCCCGTGGGAGAAAGTTTAAGAATTACATAGAATCACTGTCCCCACTGGAGGCACAGCACCTCAGGACAGCTTAGAAAACACAGAACATCTTCTCACTGACCCTGTGCAGTGAATAATCACCAACGTCAGGTGTAGAGAAAGCAAAATTTCCCCCTTTCCTCCACCCACCTTTAGGGAAAAAACTCCTAGACAGCTACCTAAATTGAGAATTGAAGTTTCCTCTCACATCCTTAGGTTATTCTTGGATAAATCAGAGGAAAGTGCTCAAATAGAACTGTGTTGGAAGGAAAAAAGAAAACAGACTTTGGAAAAATCTTCACATCTTTCTTTTACATTGATCCAAGAAGCTAACAGGCAATTAACTACTGCAGTGGTACGCTGCCACCTAGAAGAAGCACTTCAAGACATCACAGACATCCCATCTGATTATTAAAGAGCAAAGATACCGTCACACTGGCCAGATCTTTGCAGCTTGACCTTTGAATATTAAGTTGTCGCCAATATGCACACCTACCAGACAAATGCTTGGCCCAGTGAGAGACATTATAATTGAAAGAAGATACAGACTGATGCCAGAAATGTAGGATGCCTTTCCTATTAAAAAGTTAACCTACATTGATTTACTGTGTGTGCATATCTTGCTATTGTGATAATAAATTGACAAAGGAGCCTTCGAGGATAGCCAAAGAAAACAGACTTCCTATGGAGGTTTCTGTCTGTGAGAGCCCTTTCAGAAATAATAAAAGTGCAATTAAAAAAACAAGGGACTCAACAGCAAAATATAATCTTGGAGAATCAGAATGGTATTCCACATTTGCTGTTCACAAAGGCTAACCAGTATTGCTTTGTTATTGTTGGGTTTTGTTTGGGGTTTTTTGTTTTTTTTTTTCTTAATATCACTGTTCTTTCCCTAAACTAAGCATCCACTCAAATGACCAGTTCATTTCAGCCAGGGGAAGTAGTCATGCAGCCATGAGGAGTTCAACATTTGACCTTTGGTCTATGGAGCACTTTGCCATCTCCACACTGATGTGAAATAGGCTTCCACTCCACCAGTAGTGTTTTTTCCTCATATAATGGGCAAGACACACATCACATAATTCGCAAGAAAATAAAAAGAAATCTATCTACATTATGCCACCAAAACCTCTCTGATCATCTGATTTGTCTAAGGATGAGAGGTTTAAATCAGAGTCTGCTGAAACAGAAAGCTTTGATTTTCACTGCTTAAGGTATTTCAAACCAAAATCTGGACTTCCTGGGAATGCACATACAACCTTAACCTCAATTCAAATACAAGTGTAATGAACTCTTGATCAGAAACAACAAATGACAGGTCTAGCAAAGGCCTGGACCTCTCCACAATGTAATCTAAAGCAGTTTCATGTACTATATAATGGCTATACTTCAACTAGGGGTTCCATTTCACTCTTCTTCAAGTGCCTCCCTATACAACTGAAAAACTTAGTATTTGCATTTACTTTACTCTATGTTATCAATTTTATTAATCAATTCTCTCTGCATAACAACAGAAAACTTTGTCTTGTGTTTGCAGTTGGTCACTTAATTAAAAGATCAAATAAACTTTAACCAATGCCTTCAAATAATCCAAAACAATGGAAAACTTTTAAAAAACTATTTTCTATTAAACTAAAGAATACGTAAGGTTGTCTTTTTTTACTCACTATCACTTACTACTGCATGAAGAGTCAGTCTTTGTTTATCCTGATTAAATCTCTGCAAAACACAATATACTCTGTGTACAGACCAGATAATGCAAAAAATCTCCCTATGAATATTTACACCAACACATTAAATACGTTTGTGTCACTCACACATTCAAGGAATTACATTACTGAGTGCTGCCTAATCTGGGAACTATGCCACAAACTACTCTTTCATCATATAATAATAAATTCAAAGGAACTCTGAGATGAAATGTTTTATCAGAAACAATGATGATTATGCTGAACAGTGCAACGAACCATTCACCAGTAATTCTGATAGTGGGAATATGGGACACTTACATGCTGTCTGAGCAATGCAGATTTTCTTTTAGCAATGAATGAACTGCTCTGGCTAAAACACTTCTTTCCTCCATACTATTGCATAAAAACATAAAACCACAGAGCTCCAGGGGGCTTTGAGAGGTCACTGCAGAGCACTGATTGCTGCACTGCCCAAGGGCAGGATCAATTATACTTCTATCATTCCTAAAACACTTTTCCATCCAATTCTTGGAGAACTCCCAACAGCTGAAACTTCAAAACTCCCCCAAACAGTACATTACTGTCTCTGCTTTAGAAAGCATTCCCTAAAGAATCTTTCTTGCTGTGATTTAAATCTATTACTTATTACAGTCACCACAGACATGTACATAAACTTTTTCATTTTGCAATAATCTTTAGGTACTTCATTCTAATTATACCTCCTTCAGACTCCTCTTCAACCTAAAAATCCTAAAATTTTAAAATTTTTCTTCACATTTCTTGTTTTTAGACAAACCTTTCTTCTCTTTAGGTCCTCTATAAATGATGATTCAAACCTCTTTTGAAATTTCTTGCCCTTAAACAGTGGAAGTGTAATGTGTACAGTGTACCTATAGTCTCTTCATTCAAGGCTAGTAAAATGTGTGGCTTAGAGATGCTCTTTTCATTCCAGAATTGTGTTTGATCTTTTTGCAACAGTACAAGACCCCTGTTTCTTGAGCAGTTCATAAATTGTCATAATCCCATTGCTTTTTTATGCTGAAAAAAAATAAATCTTCCTAAATCAGTGGCTTCTCCTCTTACGTTTATGTTGCTGATTACTTCTGTGTAAATGGGAGAACACAGCACCATTTATCCCTGATGAATTTCATCTTGTCTTTTGAGACCATTCTTGCTTTAACTAAATAAAATAAACTAGAATTTTGATCTTGTCCTGCAAAATGTTGGCTATTCTTCCCATGCCATTGTTTCCTTCCAGCAAATCTTATAAATTTACTACCTGTTTCACCAGTCAGGTCCTTCATTACATCATTATTCATTATATTTTACTGACTAAAACCAAACCAAGGCAGCGTGAAATTGGATTTCAATCAATACTTCTTTAATTTTGACTATGAACTATACTTTGGTAACTATTCTATGGTTAAATTAGCCAAACAATTTTTTGCCATTTTTTCTATTTCTGATACTTAAAAAACAGGATTAGAATACTGCTCATGAGCTCCTTTCCTTGTCCCCACTTTCTTTTTAATGAGAGGTTTTACATTTCCTTTTTTAGTACCTCACTCATTTTCTGTAACTCTTCAAAGTTAAGTAATGGTCTGAAGCTGCAGTGGTACTCCTATTCTAGACTAGATCTCACGCCTTCCTATCTATGCAAAAGGAAATGAAGAGACATTTAGGTGTTGTTAGTTTCCAGTCTCCTATTGGAGGTAGTTGTCTGTTCTGCAAGTACACTAGAGTACAAGGAAGGTTCCTGTATTTATAGAATGGCTTCTGGGTATGTGTGGTACCGAGTTTCAGGGGGAACAGGCCACTGCAGAGCTATATGGGAAGTGTTAAGGGGTGGAGGCAGAGGGAGAGATTTCAAATTCTTGCTTTTTTCTTCCCTCCCTCTAATCATTTTACCTTTGGGAGGATGCATAATAAAAAAACCTTTAGATGTTTCATGAAGGAGTTTTTCTGACCCTCTGCTCATCTGTCAAAGAAATCCCCACTGAAAATGACAGCATGATCCATGTTCAATGAGCAATAGCAGCAACAAAATATAAGTAGACTGGTAATTAGGGCAAATTTTCTCATGTACCCTCTTTCTCTGTAAAAATTGCCAGTGGCCATTAAAAATATTCTGGTTTGTTAAAACTGAGTAGCAAACATCCGTTGAAGAAAAGGTTTCTCTTTAATAGATGCTCGGGTTGTTTTTTTTTTCCTTTTCCTCTCAAATGGGCTAACCTTTCAGGTTTTGTAAGAGGCACTGGAGGTTGTTTACCAAGAAACTGCAGAGAAGAACGGTGCTTTCACTTTAATGTCCAAATATTTCATGTGAACTCTGTACTTCTTTCATTCTCTTTATTCTATTAAACTACCTATTAGTGCAACTCAGCCTCAAACAACCTCAATCTAGTTCTATCTATAATATTAAACCTTTGAGATTAGAGAGAGGTGAAGCATGAGTCTAACTGCATCAACACTTCAGAGGCCAGCTATACAAACTCATACCTGAAGAGAAGCACTGTATCATTTACCTGTTACATTCTTGACAGAAAAAACAAATGAAAACCAAATGTAATGCCTACCCAGAGTCCCCACCACTACATTCTTCAGGATTTGAGTGTGTTGTTACAGAGAATTAACTTACCAAATTGTAGAAAAATTGGACCAGACTGCTCAGAAATTTAAAATGCACAGAGAACACTAATCCATGAGCATGTTGAAAGGATGAAATCTGAATGAGAACACTGCATTATTTATAAGCTAATTATGAATATACATATTTTTTATCTCTGCACTGTGACCTGGGGCTCAAGTGCCAAGGAGCCTGAAAAGACACGATGGAATTACAGAATGGAATTAACTTTAAAAAGCGCATTTTCACAGCTCCAGGTCTTTTTATGAGCATCAGCAAGGCTAAGAAAAGGAACATGAGCAGAGTGAAGTCACCGGAGGAACTTTTCTTTCCAATAAAACAAAGGTTTAGAAAAGATGCCGCAATTTCAAATGTTAATCCGTGCTTGAGGACAGCAATAAATAACAATAAAAAGTCAATCAGTGCTCAATGCTTGAAACATAAAGGACATTTGTCTTTTTCTAACACATGAACTGCAGCTGACAGACAGGGTGTCCAGATCCCTAGATTTGTGACATACTGCCTCTTACAAACAACTCATCAAATTTCTTGATGGAGATTTTGTGCCACAACACGGTTGTGCCCCTTTTTCTGGAACACACTGTCTACCCTTAGATTTGGAGTGAGGCAGTGCTTCAAGGCATTACATCTCATCTGAGAGGAAGCAAACACCCGGTATCCTTTACACAAGTAATCTTTTATTATTTTACTTTTTCATTGTGCATGCTTCAGTTAGTAATGAAGCTCTGCTGAGATACTCAGTGAGATGAAAAGATGTCTGTATCCAGGGGATGAAAAGAAATGGAGAATATGTTGCCTACAGGAGCACAGTAAAAATACAATAATGGCTATAACACGTAGCTAGAGACCCGTTCCGGACAGAAGGAGCCTCCAACACAGATTTACATAGTCCTAAACACCAGATCTAGAATGTGTTGTTTAGATAATATCCCAATATAGCTTTGGCATTCTTCAGATTCTTCTCCTATACTTCCTAAAACACACAAGTCCTCTGTTCTTGAAATTTTGTGCAATTTCCTAAGGAAACTGTCTCAAAATCAACTGGTTTTTCAAAGGACCTTAGAAAAATCTGTGACACTTAAACACATAGATACTATCATAACCTGCAGTTTCTTCAGTCAGCTGCTAAAAGCCTAAGAAACTCTATAAGTCTTTCCATGAGGAATTAGGAGAAATCAGGCATATATTCCATCCCTTACATGTGCCTATTCCCAGACTACGTTGCCTTCTCTCCTACTATAATCCTGAAGGCCATCAGTGGGATAAATACAGCTACAGCCCTAGTATCGTTGCTTGTTCTTTGCATACACAGCAACCATGGGTTACTCTTTCCCCACCTATTTGCAAGAAAACATACAGAACTGGTGGTTATTGGCCAGCTACCAACTGCAGAATTAAAAACCTGTGTGCCAAATGGGCACAGCTGCATCAGCCACTGCTGAGCTATACACAGACCTGCCAAATAATAGCCACCTCACTTGGGCTGAACTGGGATCCATCAGAACCAACATCAAAAGCGTAGTTAGGGAACCATTTTTCCCCATTGAATGAGTTCCTCTTCAATCACCACTTAAAAACAATTTATACCAAACATCAGACACTATGTAAACAAAACCATACAGTGAGAGACAAGAAAACCTCCTCCCTGTAACACAGTCACACCTCAGACAAAACTACTTTGAAACACCAATGTGCCCTCAGAGCTAAAAAGTGTCTTAGACATATACTTATTAGTATTAATAAATTAAACAGCATATGCACCCTTACAGATGCTTTGAAGCATTAGAGTATGGATAAGACTGAAAGAAAAAAAAAAAAACACCTTCATTTTGCTTTTTTTTTTTTAAAGCAAAGATTGTTTTCTTTCTCCTATTTTTTTCAGAAAACAAAATGTTGAGTTTTTACATTGAAGTTATGGAAGCTAGAGACAAAAAGCTACCTTTTTATGTGAGATCTTTTCTTTTAAGAAAAAAAGATTGACATTTCTAATGGAAATAAATCCTGAACAGACTTATGCAATAATCAGTAAAGTCATATCTCAAAGTGTCCATCATTAGATTATAACAAGTGCGCGACTCCTATCAAATTTGTCTTAATTTATTTGCAGGAAAATAAAAAAAAAAAACAAACCAAAAAACATACCATTAAGTCAGAAGTATTTAGATTACACTGTTTCAGCAGGACAAGCCTCAAATTAAAATTTGTCTCGGCACCTGTAAACTTTTTTTCTTTACAATATCACAACAGATTTTGGAGTAATACCCAGAACTGCTTTTTGTAATGGCAATGAAAGTCACTAAAATTTTTTGCTTGACCTACGGACCAATAAGATGAATTACAGCAATAATCCAAATTGCCATTACTTCCAGCTACCTTAATGACAATCAGATAAGAAAATGCAAAAGTCATGAGAATTATATCTGGAATTCTACTATTAGTTTTTATGCCATTGCTTGACAACTATTTCCAGGAACCTATTTCTTCAAACATGTCGTCTTTTTCACCTCTTTCATTGTAGAATTTTCAGGAAAGCCTTTCATAATCTAAACCACTTTTTAACAGTAACAGTTGCAATTAACTTTTCCTAAAGTGTATTCTGTGACTATCTTTATGCCCTTCTAAAAAAAATCAAAACCAAAACCAGCCATGCATTCCTTCAAGGAGAGGACAGCAGATTTTTTATACTCTGCCTCCAGAGAAGGGGACATAAACACCACCACTGCCATCCCCTTCCTAAAAGAACAAAGGTAAGTCATGCTGCAAAACTGTGCTTTATTTCCCCCTCTGTGACATGAAGCCAAGTAATTGGTGCTTCTTATGGAATCTGATATAAATTAACTAATGGGTATGAAATGACTCATATTGCAGAAAACATCACAGAAAAAGCCTTAGTTTGTATCTCAGTCTACTAGGTGTGTAGAGTACTACAGCATGTACCACACCCTTACGCCTCCCTCTGCCCAAGCAGTACACTGATAGAGTTCCTCCACATTACCTAAAATCTAAAAAAAAATTTTTAAAAAAAGAAAAAAATAATATGTCTCTTTTTTTAAAAAAAATGAAAGTTGTTAATTACAATATATGGTAAGATTTGCAATAGGAATAATGTTAGAATAACCATCCTCTTGCATGAAAATTCCTCCAGGTTTTACTATTTACTGTTTGATGAAAAGAGCAGCGACTCCCTCTATAGGGGAAACCTGTCCCAACAAGAATGCACCAGTTAAGCCTCATCCTCCATCTTTGTATCTTAGTCTGGGGGTGTCATTTTGCAGCATTGATTTCAAAGCAGAAACCCCCACTGAGCTCAATGGGGATTTCTGTTCAAAGATCAATAGCACAGTATGGCTCAGGGTATTTAAACTAACCCTGGATGCTGCTTTAATCTACTTTCTTTCCTGCTTCTTTAGCATGGAGATAAAACTGATATTTTTATGTCTCTATTGACTACATTTTAAGAGATTAAATTAACCAGACTCCATAAAAGTACCAAGAGTTATTATTTTTACCATTTTAAAGACAAACCTTCTTGATACATTGGTTTTCCATAAAATGTCACAGTGGTAGACAAAGTGCAGTTCAGCTGTGTTGTGGGGGAGAAAGCAGGATGCAGCAGACTCGGAGTGAGTACTAATACACTGGGAAAACTAAGAGTCTATTGAAACCAACCTAGAAATGTGGTTTCTTTCCAACCCTGTGTATTGCTTTTCATTTACTTTGTAGTCAGGGCACATGAGAATTTGTTTGAAGGATGTTTACTGTACTTCTGCAAGCTCCTGTGTGTGATGCAGTGGCTTTCACTCAAATATAAATCTTTTGGCCGTCTATAGAGACTTTGGGACTATTGGGACACACACACAAAGAAGCAATTGCTTCTTACTGAAGAAAATTAGAAATGTCATTTTTTAGAGTGTTTGTTTTTTCTACAGAAGAAAAAGGTTTCTACAACCTCATTCAATTAACTTATGTAAGAAAGAAAACATTCCTATAGCTCCTCCAGCTGTTTCTTGTAGTTCTCCTTAACGGCTTCCTAATTCCCCACCCATGCCAAAGTGTATTCCATGTCTTGTCCTGTGGGTCCAAGGTTTCAAGTCAATTTAATGGACTTCTGTCATGAATTGGTTTTGCCTGTATCATTTAGATTTGATTCTAACTTATTCCCAATGAACAAACAAGACTGAAAGGTATTGGGTTCTACACAATCTGATACTTGTTTCTTATCAGCTCAGCTGAAGGCACCTTTCAACTGAGGAACTAAATTAACCATCAGGAGCACATATCTTCTTGCCACCTTGGAAACTAAAGTCTAAAATATGTTTTTGAAAATAGTACAACCTTATTCATGGGCCAAAAAAAATGATAAATATCTAGATTCAAAAGGATGTTTGATGGATGCTGGAACAATGCGGAGGAATCAGACATGATTTTAAGCAGATTGCATTGCTCTAAAGGGACAGACAGTTCTCACAGTGACAGTGAGAATGAATTATCCTGAAAAAAGCCAAAAACTTACTGTAGTTACCAGTAACTTTCCTGAGGCAGTTCTGCTAAACCCACTCACCAATTCCTCCTTCATACACAAATCTAACAATTGTTGAGGCTTTGGGGCTGCAGGGACATACACATTGTGAAGACATATTCTTTCTTTAGAAGAACTACTTTCTGAAGTAGAATGAAACACTCATTACACTCTGATCCCACACAAATCAGTGGCAGCCTACTGATTTCATTTGGAGTAAACTGGAGATGCCTTATGATACTTCAAAAGGACAGACTGTGAAAAGTCAAGAATCAGCTTATCATAAAACAGTGTTTAAGTTAACTTAGTCTTCATATCTGGATAAGGATCTTATTGAATCCTTGACTGCATATCTCTCTTTTGCATAATGCCAGTTTTCTATGCAAAAATAGCAGTTGGTAAGCTGACTGTTCTCCCATTGGCTATTTTGGGAGCTAAGGTGTATTGAAAAGATTCTGTAACCACATCTTCTGATACTTCTTCAAAAAACTTGAAGCTATATAAAGCTGAGATAATTTTAACAACAAATATTTGATGTCCTAAAAGTAACTGATACAATATCTAGTTATAGAGATCATCATTAACCAAAACTGGATTAACATTAATCACAAACCACAATTTCCTGTGCTTTCCTGTAGGACTCTGCTCAAGAGAGCTATTTTAGATCAACTGTAGTCAAGCAAGTTTGCTGTCACTTGGTGATATAGTAGCATCTAGTCAGCAGTAGATATAGTGTTCATACTGTGAATAATGCTGCAGGCACTGATGCCTTACCACCTTCTGAATTGAGCACCGATGTTATTACACTTTGTTCTAATACAGACTTTAGGGAAACAATACAGAGGCCATTATTTTTGAGACTATAAACATGGCAAGAACAGAAGGCTGGAATTGCTTGGTACACCCTTAAAGTCAAGGGTCCTACAGCAAATCCATAGTAGGGCTATTGTTCCAAGTTTTCTAATAGTAGCTGATAGTAAAGGTGTTGTTAAGAACTAGTTTTCCTTGCTAAAGTGCTTCAAAATTCAACCAGTCTTTTACTGTTCTACGTGCTCAGAAAAACAATGCCTATATTTCAATAGGAGCTTCCACAGGAGAAGTTCACAGTACTTGAAGAGCTTAATTTGTCACACTTAATTGCTCACCACCCTAGTAAAATACCTCACCATCCTAGTAAATGTCTCACTGTGCTAGTAAGACAGTGAGATATTATCCTGATCTTAGACAGAGGGAAAGCAGGACATTAAACACTATGTTGTAAAAGTGATGAAACTTGAAGAGAATCCAGATATCCTTGTTAAAGCTAACTAAAAGCTAGAATTCTCACTATACAGAGAAACTTCAAATTTTTATTCATTTAAATAATAATGTCCTATTCTACTTCTCAAATGCCTTAAGGATTTCAATAGCTTTCATGAAATTGTATTTAAATTTTAACTTTTCCCCTTTTAACAGTACTGTCTTGGTATAATGATATGACATACCCTTATTTTTCTATTGCTTTAGGTCCATGAAAACAGCTACCTCCTAATATATACTGAATATTTTTCCAGAAGAAAGTGTTTTGTTGGTGTTGTAGTGAAACTGATACTGCCAGTTACTCAACACTACTAGTATAGATATGTCAAGAAATAAAAAAGTTTTAAATAGAGAAACTCATGCTGCAGTACTAATTATAATAATTAAACCAGACAGGCATTCAGAAGAAATGACATTTTTAAATAATGCTTGCAATAGTTCAGGTTACAAAAGGTGAGAAGGACTACTGGAGAAAGATACCTGTGTACAAGCAAAGTATATGCTCTTGGGAACGTCTCTGAAAGAAGCTGTTTACAAACAGCCAAGCAATACCCTGTGAGAAACATCTGCTTTGCCAGCAGCACACTATCAGTAGGAAAGATGAGACTCCAAGTAGCATGTAATTTCCACACTTTCTGTAAACACGTGTATAATAACCACTCACTCATAACTGTCTCTTCATTTTTCAGAGGTAGCCAAACTACTTGTCTGCAGCTGGCCCAAGTCGCAGAGCAAAAGTCCTCTCTGCATGCTTCTCTGCAAAACTTTCAGATCAAGAAATGTACAGCTGCAAGTTTTTTGTTTAACTTTTTATTCTTTATCTTGTGGATGGATCTCCTGAGGAAAGGAACACTTCCAGTATAAGCCACCATTTCCAGCTGGTAAATACATAGCCCATCATTTCTAAAAAAACCCCATGTGATGTTAGGAAGGAAAATCTTGTTACAATACAAAAACCAGAGCCATAAACAATGACACTTTCTCAAACCAGCAGGATCTATCCCAGCTCCAGTTCAATATCCCTACTAGAGAGCCTGAATTTTCACTTTGTAAAGCACTATATAACACGTTAAGTGCTACAGAGTAATTAACAACCCAGGTTTTGATATATACATCTTAACATCTATTTCTTCATATACTCTATTCTCTTCAGTAAGTCAACAAGAAACTGTACGTTATTCCTCCATTCTTCCCTGTCTGACTTCCAAGAGATGGAATTGCAATTTAAAAAACAGCTTGTAAGTTCTAAGTTATCTATAGCTGTGACCAAGAAAGGTGACACCTGCTTCACTTCTAGCTGTTCTAGGCCTGTAACATATCAGCATGGACCAAGAACTCTCATATCTAAAGGGCTTTCCTTGTAAATTGGTCTGCAGTTGTTTACAGGACTATTTAGAGCCATACAAGGTTTGGTACACATCTAACATATATTACCTGCCCATTCTGCATTGTGAAACTTTCCTCTGGGTTGCACTCTGCAAGTCCAGGCATGTAGGTCACCATCAGTGCAAAGTTTCTTTCCAGTTTCAGAGCACGGGATTTCTAGCTGAGTTACTCTGCCCTGCTCTTTGACTTGCTCAGTCAGTCTCTTTCTCTCACTCCCCTCCAGCCTGCTTTTCCCTTTGGTGAAAAAAAACACAATAATGTATTCAAAACGGGAATAAGTTCTCTTGCACTTTACTACTAAGCTACTGTATAAGGACAGAAAATTTAAAGAGGAACTATTTCTACTGCTCATTTCCCCCCGTAATATTTTCTTGTTCCATTTCAATTCTACTGCCCTCATTAGCTGTACCTGTCCCTTTCCTTATTCCTGCTCACTGCCTAACCAAAAAAGCCATAGTCTGAGACCTGCTACAAACAACATTCAAACTTGAGCTCAGAACTCTGATGTCTTGTAGGTGACCTTGAAAATACCTTCCAGAAAACTCAGTCTCACAAAGTAAAGATTCCCAGTTTTTCATTGGGAATGCTCAAGCTGCTCCTGAAAGTTCACATCACAAAGCTCAAAGTGTCAATGTTCACCTCCGTAAGTCTTGTACAGCAAGACTCAAAGCACAAGAACAATAGAAAAATCATCTTCTCAAATAAATTAACTGAAAATATGCTAAAACATTTTATGAACTGGATTTTCTGTCTGACACAGAATAATGCACAATGATGTACCAGGCACACCAGTCATTTGGAATGTCATGGACAATGATCCTCACTTTGGAGTTGCTGCATCACCCCTAGCATAAACAGTAAAATCTTTTTGTCACATTGCAAGTGTTTCAATGAACAGAGTAGAAACTTGCAAAAGTGATTCAAGACACACAAATAATTTTTGTTTATCAAATAACAGATGTCACAGAATTGCATCCTTTTTAGCAATGAAAAATTGGACGTTGTTGCAGGACATAGTTTTGTCAATCATTGACTGCTATTCATGCCAGAAAGATTTAAAGACCTTCTTTTTCTTTTAAATGATATGAAGCAAAAGTAACTTGGACATATAATGCAATCAGTTTTATAATTGACAAGCATTATTACATTTTTGCAATAAAATGTATGCCAGTACCTCAGCAAATTATTGCCTAATGCTCTGTGAATCTGGCATTAATGAAGAAATTGAAAAATAAACAACAGCAGTAGCTTTAAGTACAAAAATCATCAATGCATATTCGAGACTAATGTGATTAAGAACAACATGATGTGTGAACACAGATTGCTTCTTGGTTCAGCATTTCTCATTTTCATACAGTGTACAAGACAGCACAGGTTGCTTTTTACTGAATAGCTAACCTAGTTTAAACATGTTATGTGCTCATTCTATTTTCTAAGTGGAGCAACATTTATATTCTAGGATTATATTCTATTATGCAGGCAGTTGAATTTTTCAAACTTGTTTGTCCTGGGATTAGATGAACATGAATTTGCAATATTTAAAGCCACCTACACATTTTGAAACTAAGCGAAGGCCTACAGAATTAGAAAAGGTTAAAAAAAAAAAAGAAAGAATGGTCCTTCTTCTTGCCAAATGGGAAGAGATTAGATGGTATGTGAGCAGTGACTGGTTCTTAGCCATATTGAAAATGACTGACAGGGGCTCAGAAATGATTTAGTGTAGATGCATCAATGTTTCCAACCAACTTCCAAACTTCTAGATTACCTGTGAAAAACAGCCCACATACCTTACTAAAACTTCTCAGGAGGTGGATCATTTCATACCTATCAAAAATATAACCCCTCCCCCAACAGCACTGTCGTATTCACTAAACAGTGAACTCACCTTACAGAGTTTTCAAGGGCTATATCTGAAGTGCCTTGGAACTCATTTAGACAATTTTATCCCACCTCCTAATAATGTTAGCTGACTCTGACTATTTCAGATGCCCTTAGGACGAAAGCCCAGTTGGCCAAGCACTGCCCAAGGAGTGTCCACATTGCAAGGCAGGACATTGGCAAAACATTCTATCCTAGAATATCTTCTGTAACCAAACAGATATAAAAAGCAAGCTGGCATAGAAGAGTCTGGTCACACTGTGAGTAATCAGCTGTGTCCCAACTGATACCATGCAGGCTGCCTTTTACAGATCACAGAGACCATAGCCCCAAGAGAAAAGCAAGCAACTACAACAACTGTATTTTTGCAGGCTAACAAAAATGCCCAAACCACCAGGCAATAAACTTTTGCGTGGGTTTCTTTGAATCCCCTGTTGCTGTGTATATACATTAATTATATATTCATTATATAGAACTTCGTAAGTTATAAACATATAATACATTAGATATATACATAAAATAGGAGTAGGAACATAAATATGAGTTTCCTGCTATCCAGCTGACAGTTGTAATTAATAGATTCAGCTTCTCTTTCCTCTCCCTAAGTCAGACAATATTGAATCAATAACACAGCCTTGATTTCAAAGGAAGATGCTAAAGGACATCACCCCAAAATACTTCACAACTAAGGCATGCCCCCATACTGGAGGAAACCAGGAACCTTTTCTGTGGCCTAATATTCCTTTCCATGTGAATATCCACACCAATGGGCAGTTTTCCAAAATGGAGTAAGAAATTTCCTTCTTGGTATGTGTCTGTTTTTTAATGAGCATGCTGACTTTATCCATCTAACTCTATAAATTATAAAGTTCATGTTTGAGACCTAAGAACCTATGGCAACTTGGAAGAAGACACAATTCATCATTAGGATGGAAAAAATAGTTCTTTTGAAAGAATTACCCAACCTCCCCTAGAAACTCAAACCAGATGAGTTCAAGATGAGCTTTTCTTTCCCACGGAGCAGCCTGGGTTCTCAGGCACACCGAGCCTAGTCAAGCTGAGAAAGAGCCTTTGCCTACCAAGACTGGCACCAGTTTACATTTCATTGCTTCCACTAGTCAGCATTTAGCACTGACCATGCTTTACATTTTGTACATGGACTTGACACTGAGCACACCTGCACCAGGTAGATCTCTCAAGACAATGTAATAAAAACATGGCAGTGTTTCCTGATACAAGTGGATTGATCAAGTCCATTGGTAATAAGCCATTAGAGAAATGGTGCTTCTCCTAGACCTGACAAACCACTGCAAAACTGAAAAAATCTTGTGAAACAAAGTATTGTGAAATTTTGTGAAACAAGTAATGGAAAATTTCATGAAAAAAACAGTTTTTCACAAATCATACAGTCCTTGCTGCATCTCTAGCACTATGTATTATGAACAAGGACATAAAGTGGCACCTGAATTGATACTCCAAAGCAAAACAAGACCTGGCATCACAGGAAAGAACCTGAACAACTTGATTCACAACCACATTACTCCCACTTCATAACTGAGTAAGTCTTATCACTTTAAAGGGAATTCATACCAGCATAAAACTAGAGTACTATAGCAATGAATCACGCTCAGAATTTAATATTCATGCTGGTTCAAATCAATTTTATTTAGTGCAGGTGTTCACTTAATTTTGATTATAAAATCTGAGGGGGAAGGGACTGTCTGCAGCTAATTCATTTCAACTACCTGGTAGTTTCAAGTCACTACAACACCAGTCCCATTTCTGTGTACTTCAAAGATTGCTGAATATCTGTTTTCTTTTGTCTACCATCTACAATGCCTTCACTTAACCATGTGGGGTTTTTTGTTTGCATTTATAGTATCTCAAAAGCAGCAGCAAAGGATACTAATATAATAATTAAAAGACCACACAGATGTAATGTAAACATAAAAAGAAAAAAAATTAAAAAACAACAGGAGAAAAGCATGCAAAGAGCTCAGAGGAGAGAATAAAGACATAACACCAGCCAGCAGCAGCTTTAACTTGTCTGCCAATTTTCTATAGTGCAATCAAATCCATTGTCTGCAAGCCACAGGTGCACAGCACATGGAACAGACAAAAATGCAATGGGGAGAGATGACAGTTAACTTCTGAGCCCATGCTATATTCATCTCAACATTCATTTTTGTGCATCTGTTGTGCTGAATTTTAGTCTTTAATTTCTTTAATTTTATTTTTTCCTCTGGTTTCAGAGGCATTTGAGCAGCTGAGGAACTGTACCAAAAATGCATTATGGTAGAGAGGGTCTGTGCTTAAGAGGAAGAAATCTATTCAGTAACCTGAAATGTGAAGACATTCTCTGTGTTTATCAGCTAGGTAACCCAACAGTTGTGACTCTGACGATGGCGATATAGCATCAGTTCAGCAGCAAAGCAACTGCCAAGTAAGATGTTGATCAACTCAAAGATCAATAGAAGTGTAACAATACAAATATGGATTTTGTGTCCAGTGCAAAAAAGGTCATATGGGAAAGTTATCTGATGTACTATAATAATGAATGGTAATATTACTATAATGGTTCATTTCACTGTTTATCACAAACCAGGTCAGTATAGATTACACTTGGATGATGGTCTTTTGATCTCAGATAATTTTCCCACCAATAGGGCACTTTCTGAAATTAGATGCAGGTTGACCTCTTATTCTTTGTTTTCATCACTCTCCAATCAGTGGGAGGAAATTAGCCCCCTGGGAACATTTGATTCACATTGGCTTACTGTGTTATTTCAGCTGTGAAAGATGCTAATGAGCTAATATCAACTTTCCTAGCAGAAAATACACATATGTCACTTTAAATTTTTGGCCAGGAACCAGCATTTCATCATTTTAGGCAAGGTCTATCATTAGACTGAAACAAAAGAAAAAAAAAACCTCAAGAAATTAAAGACAAGTTCAATCCACCTAAAGGGCAGAACCTCATGCAGTCTCCTTCTGATATGTAATGCAGATCAGCAGACATATAATTTGCTGTGGAAATTAGTTGTCAGATTGTGTTCTATGTTTTCCCAGTTGGAGAGAATAGGGCAACATCCCAAGAAGCTTTAAGGGTAATTAATTTCTCACAGGAAAAAACATCACTGAAAGGTTTCACATGCTCTTGAGGAACTCACCTGTGACCCACAGACAAACAAACAAGTGGCCTAATGGAGGGCAAGGGCACACAAAGGAGAGAACTTTATGAGTTTTCAGTTTCAGGGGTGAATCCTCATCTTTCACACAAACAAATAGAAAAATCAGCTCATCCTAAAAAAGCAAGGAAACTTGCTAGAAGAAAAACAGCTTCAGGTTGACTACATCATTGTGGTTTTTTATTCTCGTAAAGAATTTCTGATGAGGTTTAAGAAAATAAAAAAGCCCCCATTCCCTTTTTTCCCCTACCACAGTTGTCACATTTGGGGAAACTTAAGTCAGTTCCACTACAAAAAGGTTTGTAAAGTCTTTTACAAAAATAAAACTTTTCATTTGGAAAAGAGGATATTCCATCCTTTACTAAATCGATTTATTTTTTAATAAGCTATCAATTTGAGCCTAAATCTTAAGCAATTTTGACGTTTCAGTTACTAATTTTTCTTTCAATAAGTACATCTTCCTCAAATAAGTTTTTTTTTTTTAATTTCAGAAGAGGTCTGTAGCACAATATTACTTGCAAAGTAAAGTATTGATGCTTTGACATGGACTATTTTGAGACAAAGAAATTTCTAAGTTTTCAAGATTTAAAGCAAAATTTCTTATTTTTTACCTATCACACATTCTGCATCTCAACCTCCTCTGAGAAGACTGAAATACAAGCATGTGAAAGCACAAAAAGAAGTTATTTCACTTACCAGAAAACGAGTGACATACAAAAAATTTGAGGGTGATTTTTCTCCCAAGACACAAGGACAACCTGCTTTGTTCCTAGCGCTTAAAAGCAATGACTAACGAAGATTCATTATATGACTAGGTCTAACCAAAAGGTGTCATTGAACGTACCAGAAATTAAAACTTATCTTTTTTTAATCCTTTTTCCTTACTGTGCAATTTTTCAAAACTTACACATCTTTGGAAAATAAGCCTATAATTTGTCTGCTTGTCACCCTTTCTCTAAAAGCAGTGAATTAGCTTTCAAGTGTTATAAAGACGCAAATTAGGCAAAAGAGGAAAAAATTACCACCTGTAGTATCATTTGATACACTGAAAACCAGAAAATTTTAAATTCCTATGAAAACACTGAAAATTCAAATTTTAAAAATTTACAGACATCATTGTCAAATGCTTCCACTTCACTGAAGCAATATAAAGAAATGTTCAGGGTTTGTTTGGTTTGGGTTTTGTGGGATTTTTTTTTTGGTTGGTTATTTTTTGGGGTTCTTTTATTGGGTTTTTTTAAACAGACATTCATTTCTAGATTGGTCTTGGTTATCTGAGCAATTTTGCAGCTTGCTAAAGATTGGTTCACATCATAATATTTGTATCCAGATTTTTCCAGTCTGAAAGAATTTGGAGCCGGGATTTTTGTTCAGTCCTTTGGTGCTGGCATCTGAACTGTCACCCTCTCTAGATTATTTTTTTTCCTATTTCTAACGTCAAAAAAGTTATTTTAATACTTATTTCAGTTTATTTTTTCCACAGCCTTGCTGCAGAAGAATAATTAATTTATACTTTCCAGACAACCTAATATTAAGACTCTGAAAGGAACAAATTACATTAGTCCATTTGCATGAGCTCTGAAGCTGCAGCATAAGACCCTGATTGTCATTAGTGAAAAGGCAAATCATTCTTTGTCTCTTAACCACTTTAGAAGCTTCCTAGAACTCTGTCTGTTGACTACATAAATAGCAAATACATTATCCAGCACTCTCAAACCAGCTATGTACAATGCTGCATGAATCACTGCCTATCCTTTCATATGCCATTTGCTTTATTGAGTGTGAATGGATCCAGAAAGAAGAGAGAAAAATCCACAAAGCTACTTATAAACTATGTTTCCCTTGTTTCAGTACATTCTCATTCTTTTTATTTTAAATTCTTGGGTTTTTGTTATTCCCTTTTCTCTGTGCTATCAGTGATACTAAAGGCTGATGAGATGATAGCTAGTAATTCAAATTCAAACCTGGTTTCTGCTTAATCTTTCAAAACCAGTTAAAAAGGTTGGTCAGAGCTCATTCAAACAATTCCGAGAGCAATTTTTAAAAATTGCAGTGATTTAAAGCCTTGTTGCTTTACATTAAGCAGCTTCTGAAAAACAATTAGGGAAAGAGAAGTTCAGAGTTTCATGTTCTACAGTTCTACCTTCCTTTGCTTACAAATAAAATCCCTTGAGTGGTTGCAGTACCCATAGGCAGTACATGGTTCCAGCATGCAATGATCCTGAGCAGTGTGTCCCAAGCACTGGGAATGAACACTGCATTTCTGACTGCATACCAATGCACAGTGTCACTAGGGCCACAGTCTGGATATTCAATGTGTGACTATCAAACATGAACGCAGACTTCTGCCTACATACCTGTGCATGGTGCAACAAAAGCCACAGATACAATTAATAAAGCACACTGATAAGAGTTTCTGAATGTGTTGAAGGCAGAGGTCTGTTGTTTGGCACTTCAAAATAATCTCTGATAAAGAGGAAACTCTTCCTAAACAAAATCTCTCCACCTCATTCAACATCCCTTGACACTGTAAAACCAGACAAATCCATCTATAAATACTCTTATTCTACAATTCTTTAACAACAAAAAAACCCTTTTTTACTACTCATTTTTTTTATTGGCTGTTTCTAAAATAAGCATGAGCCTGAACTTGTATATTATGTGATTGTTATACTGCCATATTGATCACATTTATTCATGGATATCAATACAAATTGCTCAGAACTTGGCATAGAGATGTTTTACTCATAAATTACAGTGTGCTTTTTCTATTATTGCAGTCATACCATGTCCTTTTTTTATTGAATTTCACTTCTTTGTTGAATTCTGCACTCCCACCAATGCACAGAAAAGGAACCATTTGTATAAGAAACAAAGATAAATTAATCAATCATATAACTACTCACCTATACAGTATGTACATTTATCACATAAATACAAATAAAAGTGATAGTTTCTGTAGCCTTCCTTCATCAATAGGGCATATGAACATCATTATTAATTCAGTGATAACAGTTTTAAGTGTTCTTCAGGGCCCTTCTGAAATATGCAGATTGAAATCTTGGCCACCTTGGAATCATCAGAAGTTTTGACAATAGTCAACTGAACTGGATTTTCACCCGTATTCTTTACTCTGCCAGCTATCACCAGAACACGCAAGATGCATTCTTTCAAGGATTCTGTTCAGTGTCCCTAACAAAGAACGTCTTCTAATTTTGAAATTACAGTAGCATGACTTTTTTCAGATGTACAAACATGTAATGGAAATAATCACTGTCCTGACAAGTTTCAAATAGATGTCTCAAAGTAAAGGAAAACCACTCATTCAAATTAATTACATATTAAAATACTTTCAAAGAAATTACATGGGTCAGAGAATAAGCATGAATCCAGGCTTCTAGTGGCTTTGTCTCATATCCTCAACTACCAGCATTGGTCCTCCACTCTGACTCTATGCTCTTACAGTATTTGCAATTATTTTCACAATGTACGGTGCAATACACCTAACGCAAACACTTACAATGTAACATTTCTAATTACACTTACAGTTAATGCTGACAGAATCATATTGCTGCAGTTCTGATTAGTGCTAAGATCAAAAGATGACTTCCCCACACCCCATCTGTTTTGCCTATGGCATAGCTCTTAGCAACTGTGGAATCTAGGACTGAGTATAAGCATATTTACACTGTATCTGTATTACTTCTCTGAGCGAAAAGTGTCTTTGCTTGCAGATTGAAGAGGCAGCTAAAGTTTTGTGAAGCTGTGTTTATTATTTTCTCCATTGGTTCAAAAAGGTTTTAGAGCTTTTTTATGGTGCTAAAGCAAACAGTGTTTTCTATACAGATCTATGCTGCTAGAGCTTATTTGCCTACCCCAGTAATAAAGTCTGACTTGCACATTAAGAAAGGTTGGAATTTCAAAGACTGCTAAGTCAATGGGACACATGCAAAAATATCTGAAGGCAGGCTCTAGGCCCCCAAAGTATTCACTAGAATTTTGCAGAGCTACAAAAAACAACTGCAGGCAAGATTTCACTCAAAAAGGCACAAAAATATAAACTGTATTCCAAAACAGCTATTTTTGCCTGTGTCAAGTTAAGTGCCACATACTACTCCTCTATATAAAACCTTTGCCAAAGGACTCTGCAGGGCTTTCATCATCTCCCAGAGACATTTGATCAGGTTATGACCCACTCCCATGGAGGCTCTGTTTTCAAAGATTTCTCTTAAATGAAAGTTCACATGACTTCAATGGGAACACTAATAAGCCCTGTGGAGTTAACAGCAAGACTGAGATAAATATAGGGAATAATTATCTGCAAGTCTTCTGGTCAGTTCTCAAACATTTTTTATTCAGCTGTACCTGAATTCATTTCATCAGAAGTGGAGATGGGAGTGACTTCTTGTTCAAAACATATTGGAAAGGCTATTCTTCATTTCATATTTCAGATGTGAAAGGGAGACTTAGAGAGAAAGAGTTGTCTGTCATTAGTAATAATTTTCCTCCTCTTTAGTGCAAAAAGTTTCCCTCCTTCACAAGCAGAGGAAAATAGGTGAGCCTTACCATAACTGGTTACTTTATATAAATTAAATGTAGCTTCTAAATAAAGCGAGTGCCTAATGATCAATCCACAGAGGGAAGAAAGTGTTTTACACATTATTACAATCAAAATGAAAGTCTGCTTTTGGATATTTCATTAATAGAAAACAAGCTTAATTTATCAGAATATTGTTGGTTTAATGAAAATTTACCTACCTCATTCCTAACAAGTAGCACAATCCTAAAATATATTATTATTTATGTCTCAGAAACCACGGACTACTTAAAAATAACTTTTTATTTTAACTGTTCATCACTCTGCAAAGCAAGTGAGAAATAAATTTATTTCTGCAAAACTGTATATTGAATATACTCCTTTTTTAGTAGTTATAGTCAGATAGTCTTGCATTTATCAACCCTTCTTATGCTTTGGTGAACTGTTAAAAGCCCACAAAACGATATATATTTTACATTACCATTGTACTGAAAACGGATGAACACTATTTGTAATGCAAGTATAAGACACACTGGCACAAGACCACAATAAATCTTGACCCATATGAAAACAAGAAGATCTTAAACCCCTTATCCTAATAATACTTTCTGAGAATTAAATAGCAACTATAATCCCTTAGTCATTAATTTTCCTATGTTACAAATCTGGATGTAATTAAGAACAACGCATTGCTGCCTATGTGGTGAAGAAAATGTCATGCTGACATGATTGATTGCATTTATTTAAACTGGAGATGTCTGACACATCATTCAATTTTTATTACTATTTTGTGCATCGAGATAAGCTTTTAATTTCCCCTGTTGTGACCTACTTAAATAAAACTTAGGAATAATCTGAGAAGCATTACATGAAATAATATTGTTGTAGTTTTGTGGGTCTCTGGACTATACAAGACTACAGAAAATAAAATTAGGTTTAATATTTTCACTCACTATAACTACTATCAAGGATTTACATAGAAAGCCATGTATAAACTTTAACTATAGAACATCTAATACATATCTTAGAAGTTGCTAATCAGAAGAATTAGACTGAATAGAATATAGAACATATTCTATTTTATTACTTGGCCTTTCATTACAATAGCAGTAAGCTTATTACTTTATACATACTTTTTTGTTTGTTTGTTTAAATATGAAAGATTATTTTTCCTCATAGACATTGTGAAACAACAATAAAACTGAAAGTGCAAGGCAATCTTTTCTTCCTTTCATTCCTAATGAGAGTAGTTAAAATTCTCCTCATGCAAAATTTGACAGTATTAACTAACCTGTAAATGTAGAAATTTACTAACAACAGGGACAACAACACAGAAGTAAAACTTAAGAGAAATATCTTCTAAAAGTATCTTGCTGCCTTCATATGCATTAGAGGTAAGAATAATTGTTTATATATAATATTTCTGCATAAATTTAGCAAACTCTCCTTTAAAATGCCAAGTAGTCCTTTGTGCAGATGCATTCAAAGAACAATTGCCAAGATCTTAGTGTGGGTACCAAGGGACTACATATACCATCTGTAAAGAAGAAACAAAACCTAGTGAGAAATCACAGCTTAAGTGTATAGATTTCCAGCTGGTTCTGAGGGACCAGTCTAAGCCTGTACAGTTCCAAAACAGCAATCCCAGTGTCCATCCCCTATATATTCTTGCTGACTGCCTTGTGGCTGCATAGAGACCTAAGGTGGGGACCTATTTCACCAGAATTGCCTTTCTGAGGCATTATTTTCCTGTCAAATTGCATCAACACGTACGAGTGCTACTGCTGGCTGAGGGTTCACAGTGGAAATACACAGTAAAGGACAGGAAGGGGAATATTGCCTTCCCACAACAACATTGTCCCAACCGCAAAGCTTCAAAAAGTTCACCTGGAAAGAGTGAATCATCAACTGTTAGATATATCTGAAATATAAGAGGAGGAAAAGGTTTATAGGGAGAAGGAAATCATAGTTAACTGCATGAAAAAGGTGTACTTTGAATTTTAAACTGTTCTTCAGATGTGCATCATTTAGACAAGGCACCTCACCCAAAGATGATTCTTATTCTACCAAATCTCCCAGCATGAATGGCATTCTTCAAGAGGTGAAACAATTAAAAAGTGAAAAGCATGATTTTTATTTTTTCATTACCAAAATAGTATTTATAATCAGAGATGAAGAAACACTAGGAAATGTCATTTTCTCACAATTCTGTTGGGCTAGGACTGATTCTGTCTCTTCTTCATATGCGTAACACTCCACTCAAATTCTGACCTGTGTCAAGGAGCTGCAAACCAGGACATAAAACCTGCTGATACGTATTTTCAATAGGTTATATTCTTTTCAGATGTATTTTGTCATTCATCATGAGCACAGTGTACCTGGCAGTAGCGTGGCCTTATGAGCAGTAAATTGAGTGAAATTAGCATTTGAATCGATGCTACATGAAGATAACAGCCTGCAATAATCCTATTTAACAGCTGTTAATTGTCTGCTATAAACCACAGTTCAGCAAATTTTGATCACATAACTGAAATACCTCCCTAATATGAATGAAGAAAATATACCAACTGATGCACAGAAAGAAATGTTCAGAGATATACATCTTAAATTTACTGTAAATATAGATTTCACACAGACACTATATCCCCTAACTATATGTAAACCATAAAATATTGTCTCTATGCAAAGATTATCAAAAAACATTATACAGAAATACATATAAAATGGTTTTTGTTCTTTTTTAATAGAGAAATATTAGGTTTATATGTCTTAATAGCAAATTCTTCTGTTCAAGAAGCCTATGACATCTCAGCTTAAAAGTTGAAGGTTGGCCTTTACTCCTTCATTTATCCAAGAGAACATGTCTCAGAGACAAAAGTGACAACTGTGATGTTCATTAATTAATCAGCACTCAGATAATTGATGGGGCATACTTTCCACAGTGGACTTCCCAGGAAGTTAGACTTTTCTTTTATTCCTTCTTTGATTCTCAATATAAGAGCTTTTGAAAACCTTTTCACCCTTGCTAAAAGAACAAAGCATGGAATGGGCTCATCTAGATCCCTCCTATATTTGTTCTGGAAGCTTCCCTATCTCTGAAAATGTCCTCAGATTCTCTCTCATTGGTCTTATCTCTTTCTGTTCCAAAAACTGTGCCATTACGATCACACCAATGGTTTCCATATATTTTTTAGTCAATAGGATGTTGTTATAATATTTTCTTTCCTATTTTTTATATTTCCTCACACAGTCCTTTCACTATAGTCTTAGTAGTCCAGGCCTCAATTTTGGGTTTCATTCATTCAATTTCTAATGAATTTTTTTCTTTAGAATTCCAACAACATAATTTCTAGCACATTTGACTTTAGCACTTATGTCCAATGTAATGTTAATAACTGCCCCATTTACATTCAGACTGGTAGTCTATTCATCACCTGCTACATCAGTGTCCACTGATTTAATAAAGGAACTCTTCTGAGCCAAAGAAGCCCTTTAATGAGCCTGTGCACACTCTACCAATATTTACAAGCTTCTGCAAAGTAATGTGATATATTGTAGCTCTTCAAACTTTTTCTCATTGCCAAACATTGCCTCACCATAGGCTATTTCCAGAGTATGAACAGCATCATTGGTCAGGATATTTTGAGAGATTTTTTCCTGAGGAGGAAAAAGGACAGTTTGAAGGTGAACTATGCTTATCCCACTTTCTTTTCTAGTATTTTGGATTCTCTTGGTGAATGCTCTTCCACACAGAAGTGTGTCTTTCCTTGCAGTCTTTTAATTTCTCTAACAAAAGATAATTCTGCCTTCTTTGATATAATTGGTCTGATTCTTACCACAATGCAGTGTCTTGTCAAAGATTGCTTAACTGACCAGTCTGCAAGATTATATTTTTTTAGCTACAAAGTTCTTTCTGCTTTCAATTTTTACTTTTATATTTCTTTTGAAATAATAGATTTATGAAAAGTTGCAATTTAACAGCAAAGAAACTGGCTCTGCAAACATCATTAACAGTTCTGTACTTCCGTATCAGGGCTTCCTTCTGTGCAGAATTAAAAGTGATGCAAACTTCATTTAATTTGTGTTACTCCTTGTATCACACACTATGAATTATCCAGATCATCCTTGAGTGTATCTGGTTTAGTAGGAAATAGAGGATAAAATTTCATTTTTCATTTATTGTAATAATTTATTTATTACTCATGAGAGTGAAAAATTTCTTATATTGACCAAATCAGAAGTGAGAATACTAAGCAGCTGCCCTCAAGTGAAAGCCATCCCCTTCATTTATACCAACATAATTTTGGCAAGCTCAGCACAGCTGACTTACAGACAGATCCAACCATGACCTCAGTTGATGCATCACAGGCTCACAAGACAGTGGAACCTCTTGACAAGCAAACACATATCATTAAAAATCTCAGCAGTGTATATTTAAGATACAAATTCCACTGTCAGTTGCAGTTCAAGGCTTGTATACTGCTAAATGTATTTATTGCTGCTAGTGTGTTGAGAATGCTGTTTCAGCACAGTTGCACCGCGTTTCTCCAAGCTTGAATTGCACCTGAGGTTATGATACTGATGTTGCTTTGCATTTAAAGGAGAAGGATTTCAAGGTGAAGTGTAAGGAAGGTATCCCTTCTTGCTTTTAGAGCGACTCTGAGGCTGCCCCAGGTTAGTGTACCACAGGGGTCTTCCCACTCATGAAGTCTGGCTGCCTCCTAGACCTTGATGAACCATCCCCCCTCAGCTAGCGCATTTCTGGAGAAGAGCTACTTCACGCACTTTCCAACTAGGAGACTGGGCCCAGCTATCAAAGCACTTGAACTGTACAAACAGTCCTGAAGAACCAACAGCCATTTTCTCACTGATCTCAGTGGTGAATTCTCATAGATTCATCATCTTTAACTCAGGATGTCCTTTCTGACAAACCCACCATTTTAAAAACTATCTGCCTGTCTTACCCAGGTTAAATTTCTACATCTCCTTCTGATTGTTTTCCTTGAGTCACTTTCTTTAAAACCTGCCCACCAAGGAGGGAGAGGAAGATTGCTGACTAAGGTTGATGTCTAGTACCTGGAGGTTTCTCTTTGCCTTTTAGATTAAGAATGAGGTGTGAGCAACTACAGAGTTCCTCTAGATGGGTTGAGGAAAAATTTTAACTCTTACTTAAATACAGATCATTCAGCATGTAGCATCATAGCTGACTGTGGTCAGCCCAAACATCAATTAAAAAACCCATCTCTCAGAGTGCTGATTTGACTTCCTGAGCAGCCACACAAATAGTGCAAGTGCTAGTGCAAGGGAAGGAAACAGGAAAATGCAGCCAGAGATAGATGGTGGAGTGGATAGGACAGGATTTCCCGTCTTGCTGACAGCACAGTCTTAAATTGACTAATGCAGGATCAGAGAGGGGAGCATCAAGGCAAGCGGGTAATGTAAAAATATGACATTATGTCCCCACATTTTCCACTGTAATATATGGACAATTAGAGACTCTATCATAAACATTTTTCTAGACAAGGAAAACATACTAAATCTTACAAAAGAAAGAACATTAATAAAGCTACAAAGTCAAGTACCCAAAAATGAAGATAAAACATTTTTTGTTGGAACAGAAACAGGCTAGGAGCATTGTTATGCTTTAACTATTTTGCTTCTTAGTTAGCTTTGTGCCCACATTTCCTGTATCCATCTCAGATCCCATAGACTTTTCTCAGAATTTCCAAGGCAGGATGTATTCCACATGAGGAAAGAAAAAAAAAATTTCTATGAATGGTTCTATTTATAAATACAATATGAATTCTATTGTCTGGGTCATTTTTAGACCATCAGTAATCGATATGCACTTGTTGGTGTGGACATATGGACAAGAAACTGCAGATTAGACTAAGAATGGATGTAAAGTGCATTTGTTTCTTCATACCTGTGAACAGGTTCTCACAGTACAAAAAAAAAAAAACCAAAAAAAAAAAAAAGAGAGCTTACACCTCACACAGCTCCTTTATATTTGGAAAGGGAGGAGGTAACTATTTGCAAATCAGCTGATGTGTTACCATGTACAGTCATGCCTTGGCTTCTCCCAAGTTTGTTTGTGTATGTGCCTTTACTCTACCTCAGATTAAATGAAGCCAGGAGGAGGCAGTACCGATACACAAATTAGTACTGAGAGCCAGAATCAAGACAGCCACTCTAACCATCCTCCAGGGGTTTAGGGCAGACCCATTAGATTAGGGAAATTAATATAGCAAACTATTTCAGTTTGCTGATGCATGCAGTAGATTGTCATAGTATGTTAATTACTACCTTTGGCAGAATTTATTTCCAGAAATGTAAAGACAGAATCTGGAAATAAAATGTCTCCTGGCACCACAACAGCATTTTCAGATACCACACTCAGATGTGAAGCATTAGGAAAAGTTGCAGGAAAAGAACCTAGAAAGTATTGTGCCCAGCAAATCCTGACAAAGCACTATAAACCTAGAAAAAATTTCCACTACTAGATAATCACATTACATCGCAGGAGAGACACTCTGTACCACCACCTGGAGTACCTAGGTACAAAAGCAGAACTTAGTCCCTTGACATCCTTGTTAGACCCTGGAGACACATCTTACATCAGTTTCTGCCAATTAAATTTCCTTTAAATTTCAACCTCTGAACAAGGACAGAGTGCCTGAGGCTGCTCAATACTACGCTGCTTATTGTCTCTCCCATGCCAAGGATGAGAACAGGAGTCATAGGTTAGGTTATCCACCATCCAACTTCCCTGTAGGGTCAAATCCATCAGGCAGGCAGGCAGGCCTTTTGCAACCCACTTTCTGTATTGCCATAGCTCCAAATCCCACAGAATAAAGGTTCTTTCTTTTGATGCTGGAGACAAACCCAGATCTCCCACCTCCCAGAGGACGAGGTTAATAAGATATTTATTGGACCACAGACAAAAGTACTGACTTTTAGGGAGTTCAACTGTGCTGCAGGTGAGTGGAGACCTGACTCTAGAGATTATTATTCATAGAACATCACACAGCCTCAACAGAAAAGACTATAAGAGATAAACCTCAAAATATTTTAGAGGGAAACTTTTAATGATAAATGACAATAAACTAAATGCCAATGAGCTACTTACACATATTAAAAAAAAAATAATTTCACTTCACATATAATTTTAAGAACTAATATATAGGTATTTCAAAATGCACAGCACGCATGATTCCCATTTAGGTTTTACTATTTTAACAGTAAACTAGTACTTTAAAACTCATTAAACTGTATCTAATTCCTATCTGTTTCTCCATAATACCTTCTAATTTACAGCAGCTCGGTAAGATCATGATCATTATAATTTTGCTTGAATAAAATTTATTTATGGAATAGGACCTTGAACTATACGTAGTTAATCTTAAAGTGTTAACTGAGTAAAAGCTAAGGATGACCTAATATGTCTGCACACAAAGATATCTGTAAATTTTATCCACAAAAAAATCCACAGAAAATCAAATTAAGGATGAAGAAATATCTAAAGAAATTGCTTTTCAGAGAAGCATAGACGTGTAGTCAGTAGGATCTGTACAAGCAACAGAAATACAGTTTTAATAAATGCACATCAGAGGTAAATTCAGCTGAAATTGTTCAAACTAAGTAGAGGCAATCCAAGACTTTTTGGATATTTCAATTTGTTTGCCAGATGGAAATCTTGCAGGATGTGTTTTCTAAAGGCTTTATGTTGAGAGGAAGGAGAGGGGAAAAGAAAAGAGGAGGACATGCAGTGTAACAACTTTGAGGTCTAATGCTGCATTTACATGTAATCTCAAATTATTATCAAAACTTCCTTGAAATATTTCTTTTTATTTCATTTATAGTTACTTGCTTCATGTCATGGTTATTTCTTTAAAAATTTGGAAATCAGCAATCATACCAAGGCTGCTGAATTTTGAATGTAAGGACGTAGTCTGAAACATTTCCTACATCAAGACTAACTCCTCATTTATTTTCCTATTTGCGAGAGCATTGCTCTGCATGCAAATGGGCTGATGCACACAGCAGCATTTCACTGATAGAATATCAGCGTATGTTATGAATACTGATTAAATTCATATTCTCTTATAACTTAGCACTGTACTTTTCCAATTCCATTGCTAGGTGCCTTCTGACTCTAGCACAGAACTTGTATATGTGCCTTTTCTAACATTCATTACAGTCAGTCTCTCTCTCCCTCCTAACGACTTCCATTATATTCAGCCCTTGTTTCGAAATGGAGTCCCAATATTGTCAGGCTCACTTTAAAGGGCATTTTAATAATACTCGTATTGTGTATAGAACTGTTACAGGTAAAAACAAAGTAAATGAGATTTTAGATAAGTTTATCATATTTTCAAAGACTCTCAAGGGACTGGGATGCTGGATTGCCCTTAGTTACAATGCAAATCAAATATCCAAATACCTTCCATGAGACTGAAAATTTTAGAATAATGTACAAAAGCAAGAACACTTGAAATTAAAATTGACCTGCTGCAGTACCTGACATCTAATTTTTTGTATCTTGGCATATTAAGAAATTTCCAAACCTTGCATCATCAATACATCAAATATATTTGCTCTCCAATTCCCAAGACAAGACAAAGCTGAGTTTGAAAGCCCTATGGCACTCAACTAGGAATTACTTTTATTTCTGGGTTTGCTTCTGAACTACAATATTACCTAAGCAAGAAAATCACATATTCATATGATTCTGTGTTTCATACCTTTAGGTTTAAATAAAAGCACAATATCTTGAGACTCTCAATAAAACCACAGGTATCAGTTGCTGTGGATATGTAATAAATCCCAAAGGGTCTATCCTGATCTGATCCACTGTTGACATTTCCAGTGTTTTAATTCTGAACAAGGAAAGCTATATAAATTAGGGGGTTCAGACATGTCGTGCGTGCATCTACCTCCGCTTCTGTTCATATCAATATGGAAAGAGGGTCTCTGAAAGATAAAGCTTTATGCTGAAGTAAGCCATGGAAGGGACACATCTTCATTACAGCACTCCCTTTGACTACAGGATATTTCTGAGATCACAGATGAGAACACTATTTCCAGTCGGATTCCAGGAAGGTACATGCGGTACAACTACTTTAGAGTAACTGCAAAGGTAGATCTTCAGCAACAAAATTAAAACCTCACATGGCTTTAGCAAAAGGAATAACTTGAGTAGCAGTTAACACAGGGTTAGTTTTTTCTTGTATGACCCTCAGCACCTTCTGAAAGATGATCCTAGAAATGTTGCTACATCCTTGTAAGTAAAATTCACCTCCCATATGAGAGTTTTAGCTTTCTACTTTAGGGACTGCTAAATCTGCTTGTTGGCTAACCAATCAGTTCTAGTTCATTGCTTACCAAAGTTTATGACACCATTTCTCTAAGCTCAAGAACTTGGAACATTCTTTCCATCCCTGCTAGCAAGGATGACATATTACAAAGTATGAACCAGTCAGTGTTCACACAGTCACTGAGCATTGCTACTGTGTCTGGATACTGAGAAAGTGAATGAAAGCACTTTGAGTCTCAGGCAACAGCTCCTGAAGTCCCTTCTGTTTCTATGTGGTGTGAATGAAGAGCTACTCCTCTGCACAGCTCAAGGTCTGGGAGAAAGGAATACAGTAAGATTAAAAGCTCAAGCACGTTCCGGTCTGAACCCCTCCTCTGAAAAAGCTGTGGGAACTGCAGTCAAGTGATATTGCAACTGCTTTGCAGCTTTCCTGATTATAAAAATCTTTTTAGAACTTTTTACTATGTCTTAAAATGTTCTATTTTTTTCTTTTATTTACCTTTTTAGAAGTAACTGCACTTTAACACGCGCACACAAAGAGAAGCATCCCAATCTTTAGTAGCCGGATGACCCTCTGCCCACCCATGCATATGTTGACAGAGCACTACAATTTCCTATAAACCCAGTCTGTGTGTTTCCAAGTGAATATATTAAATGCCAGGCTAACTCTTCCCCCCACTCACACAAAATCTCTTTCTTCCTTTTTACTATCTATTATCCCCATTATGACCTTTTATTATACAAATGTTCTTAAGGGGTTATTTTTAATTCTATATCCACATGACCAGCTGTAGGAAGAATATTTTCATGTTCTCTCAATAGGACGTGTGGGTGCTATAAAAATTAATGTGCTGTGATTGTGAGAAAGTTCAAATTATTGTTGGCTTTTTAGATATTTTTTTTAAAAAAAATATTACTATTATCTCTAGTTTTAGCACTAGGTTGAAAGCTATTCCTATGGTGCACACGCAAAGCCTCATCAATTTTGACAGCATGGCTATGCAAATATTCTCCCTTCAAGTACCTTAATGAATAATTAATATTGTGCTTAGAGATCTAGTTGAAAGCACCAATCAGAAGGTCCAAATAAATTGGATTGGTATTGAAGAAATTGTTCCCCCTGCTCATCAAAAAGATTACTGTTTCTTTTAGAGAATAGATTTAACAATACGAAATAAAGCCCTCTTGGAATAACCTGCTGATATCTGCATGAATAATCAGATCAGCTATAACTTATCTGTCATAGTGCTGGCTGGTTTTGAAAGACATCTTCTGTAAAGGTATTGTTTTGTAATGACAGAAATCAAACTGATTTGGCAAAAGTAACAATCTCTTTTTGTCTTACTTTTCCTTCATCTTTGAAATAGATACTTCCAGCATGCCAGTTTGAAATTAAAAACAAGTGACAAAAGCCATTATTTTACTTCAGGAAGGGCAGAAGGTAACCTGCCAGAAGTTGTCTTATATAAAAATAAATATTTTTTTTTTGCTTAAAGAATATTAGCTCTCTCAGTGTTTATATCCTTCAACAATTTGGGTTTCAGTGTGGCTTACGGATGATACACATTATAAAATGGATGCACATTGGGCATACTGATACTGTGCATAGCGTTCCCGTGTTAAACACGGATCTGACTAAAAAAGAGAAGCATTAAGGAGACATACTAAAAGACATAGCAGTGACCAAGAAACACAGGAGGTATTTTTTGTTTTCCTGACCATAATTACCAGATACAATTACCAACATAAGAAATAACACGTTTCTACCTAAAGACAGTTAAATCCTTATATAATATCTTATTTTTAAACACAAACTGAAACCCATTCTACAATTTCAGATAAATCCTGGCATGTTTTTTGCAGTAATTCTGCTCAGTTAGAGTATATGCAATCAAATGTAGAACATTTCAAAACCAAAAAAGAGCATTTTTCCTTATCCAATTAAAGGATGTTTTAATTCTTGTGAAAGGTGATCTGGTAAAAAATGTCAGGTTTTCCACCCTTCCCCACAATGAAAAAGCTCCCCAGCCTGAAAAAAGTTCAGTACTTCATCTCCTGTAGTATACAAGCCTGTTGCCCTCAGAAACTTGTGGTTTTCTGCTCATTCTGTGTTAAAATTTAGTTGGAGCCAGGAAATTCCAGTCTCAGATCCCACATACTTGACTTTTAAGTTTCCACTGTAGGAAAACTTCTCTGTTCAGAAGAGGTGTTAAAAAATACTTACTTAAAGTATAAGTTTTAGAGCATCTGGGAGCATACAGCCTTGAGTGCTTTCTTGGGAAACACTAAAGCGATCTAAGGAAACAGACCTGGGATCCATCTATGCAAATGGATATCTGCATCCATGAAGCTGTTCCAAAGCCATACAAGTTTCAGCCCACTGCATAAGTCTATAAAGTTGACAGAGAAGTTGAGCAAAATTACTAGAGTAAATTGCACTGGTGTAAGACCTATCTTGCATCAATGTCATGCATTGCTTATGGATTCAACACTACTGTAACTACAATATTTGGGTTTTCCCATTAGCAGAAGCAAGTAGTTTCTCTTATGTTTTAGCCATCTCTTTGAATAGCACTGTCAACTCTGGCATCAAAATATAGGTTATCAAACCAACAGAAGTAAAATTTTAAAATTTGGCATTTCTAATGTGTAAACAGTTACTTTTATGCAGCTTGGTTTGCTTTTCTATACCTCCCACAAAACCAACAGATTAGTGTGATAAAGGATGGATGGCCACTCCATACTGTCTGTGTTTACTCTACTGTATCACAATTACACAAACATCTGTGCTTGAAAACTTTGCTTTTCTGTTGTAGAAAAGCCCTTCCATCACCACAAAAAAAAAAAAAAAAAAGCTAGCTTATGAGAGGTAACTGGTTTGTTTCTATGTGTACAGGACTGCTGAATGGAGGCAGTGGCTGAATAATCCTTAAAAGAACTTTTAAGACTAATTTACATGGTATTTCAGTTTCTTTTTTTGTGTACATTTTGACTGCTCTACAATTATGCTTTGTAGCTCTTTTAAAAAGGAGTCCAAGGCTTTAAGGATGCTATTAGAAAACCTGTGAGAACACTGGTTATAAAAGCATACATAAGAGTTTAAAGGCTGTAGATATCATTGCAATCAAAGTTCTCACAAGTGTCTAGTATCATCATGTCTGGTACAGTATGCATCTAAACAGACATTTGGTCTTAAATTAAAGTTTTAGATTTAGATTGTAAGAAAGAAAAAAGTTAGATCCAATCCCAAACATGTCGGGCTCAAGTGGTGTAGACCACCACTATTTTAACAACTCTTCTTACAATTTTTGGAATGTTACTGGAGCATGGAGGATTTTTGTTGCTCTAGATATATAGATAACTGCTACACTTTGTCTTCTTTTATGCTTAACAACCATGGGAGGTACTAGCTAGAATTAACTGAAAAATAGTGAAAATGAATTCATATAAGGGAACAAAGGGCTGATTTTGACTATTTCTGATGTGTATTGCCATGCTTAGAGTTCACAGTCATTTTAGCACACTCTAGTCCTAATGAAACTTCAGATTCAATTCCTCTTCATCAATTTAGTTCATAAAATGTAAAGCATCCTTGATTTATGCATCTTCATCCATAATCATCACTGAAAATGTAAATATTTTGTTGATGGCTGTCTATGTTGATAATCAAATGAGACACTGAAAATTACATCTTGGGTTTACTGCCAGACCAACATCTCCTAGCAAGAGCAACAAATAAGTTGTTTTCACCACAATGTGTGAGACAAGAAAAAGAACTAAAAGGGAAAAAAAGTATGCAGGAATTGGTTTTATGAAATATCTCAACTACTGAATAAATTGTTTAAAGCTAAAATCATGTCTGAGGAAAAATGCCAAGCTTAGTATAAAATCAAAAAGCTACACTAATATAAGATTAAAATACCATTCTAGGTTCAAAAGCAAAATTGCACCTGCTCCCCAGTGCAAGTGTTAGCAGGGGCACTCCTATCTCGTTCTGTAGCTTTTCATCCAAGAGGACATTGAAATGTATCTGATGAAGTATTTGAGGAAAAACAGAACTACATAACGATGAAATTAATGAGTTCAGGAACAGAACAACACTTGCTCCTGACAAGTAAACAAAAGCAGGCAAGCCAGAAGTATCCTTCCAGAAGTTCAACTTCATCCTTAGGCACACCTTCCTCCTTTACAACTCAGCCTTCATGCAAATAAACAAACCTCTAGGAAAAAACAGCAAAGTCATAAATTTAAATTCAGTTTGTTTACTTTGGAAGCATTTCAACATACATTCTTTTTTTTTTTTTTTTAAATTAGGTCATCATTTAAACAAAAAAAGTGTAGGGTAGATAAAGTAATTCTGAAAATGTCCAACATTTTCCAAAATAATAAAAGACAAACATTTTTTGCATAACAAAAACATCAAAAAAACCCCTCTTCTTTTCAAGCCTTTCATTGAGGTGCTTTTTTCCAGGCACCATGGCATTCTTAATCCAACCTGTCTTTATGAACACGTCTTCAGTATCCTTGTAGGACTACCAGTTTGATTAGACTACCTATGCATGTACACAAATGCCTTCACATCCAAGGACAGTCTACCAAAATGCCAGCTCCTACAAACACAATGGCCCCAGCCAATGCTGAGATCCAAGTTGCCCACCCTTCCCACTCCAGTCTCCTCCCTTTGTGCCTTCCACTTTCGTCATCTACTACTATCATTTACAGCCACTGTGGTGATGAGCTACTCTGTTACCTCTCACACACATATTCACCTTTTGATCAAACTTCATAGGCATATACACGACTTTGTACACGAGCAGGCAAGAAAGCTGCCTGAATCCATGACCTTCTTTCAGATGTATGCAATGTTGGCAGAAAATCCGCCCTACATGGCCCCCTGTTAAATGTCCTTCAGCATCATACACTGTTCCTCTGCTCACAGTTGCATTTTCCCTAGGGAGCACGCAGGGCACCAGTTTCCCCTAGAAGCTGTCTAAGAAAGAATCTTGAATCTGCAACTAAAGCCACAGGCAGCTATGGCTTGTAAATTCTCTGAAGCCTTGAAAAACGTTCTAGAAGAGATGCTACCCTGAAAGACAGAAAATCAAGGAAAAATTCTTGTTATTTATTTATTTGGCAGTTATGCTGAGTTCGTTCCTTTTGGTGAAGATGCTTTACTTATAAGCTTTACTTATCCGACCATGGAACTTTGTTTAGTTGTTCCAAAATCCATTTGGTCATATCCCTCCCCTGCAAGCCACTAAGAGCTAGAATGCAGCCCTAGCTTCCAGTGTGACCCTGGAGACACAGAAAAGATCCCAACAGATTACCTCAGTCACTGCCCTTTGAAAGTAAAGAAAGCAAGCAATACAACTGGGAAAGAGGAAAGGAAGAACAGCCAAAACTCAGAAACACTACAAAAGTAAACCCCCAAAACCCTGTTGGGAGTCGTTTGTTAAGAGTTCCAGCCTAGAAGTCATCTTGCTTCATTGAAATGTCCCTACCTTCACACTCTAAGTGCATGTGCAAAAACACTCTGAATATGAAAAATCCTACTTTCAAATTACACTCCTCATCATACTGTACTTCTGCATAGAATGTGCAGCATCTTCTGGAACAGCAGCTTAACAAGATCAGTGCAATTATAAATTTCTGTGCAGTGGAACTAAGGTTGTTTTGCATTACATTAATTTATTTTTTAATGTGTTTTGCTCCTTTGCTTCCTCTGCAGACATAGATCACATTCTGGTTATTTTCTGCAAAGGGTTCATTATACTGTGCTTAATAACTCAGAGAACCTGGCAATTTTAGTAGCAAATATTTTTAATTCTTAAGCATAGCATAAATGAATACATGCATTTCCCAATACATCCATTCCATTAGAAAAGTTAAAATGCAAAGCACTGATCTGCACTTGAATGTATTTTTCCTTCCTCTGTCCCATTGTGTCTTTGCTCTCTACACAACACAAAGGAATAGTTAGAAACCACAGAGGCACAGCTGATGTCAATTAAGCATGTTTACTAGCTAGGTACAAATACACATGCCTAGGTCTGTGTGTGCTGCCCTTCTAGATGGCTTCTGGTAGCTACTGCGACAAAACATGGCTCCCAAACTGTATTGGTACTCAGTTCCAATTCATTTGATAATTTAAAATGCCACAATATTTCAAAACACTGGAGTCAGAACTGGCCTTACCACTAGGCACTACAAAACACATACAGAAAATTATTCCAATCCACCAGAGTAGCACAAAAGTTCACAGCGACACATGCAGTTATTTTGCACAGGTCCAGGAAGATAATTCTTAAAGTCACCTTAAGCATACATGACTAATTTGTTTTTAAAAGACAAATGGATATAGTATGTAGTTAATACTTAATTTTTCCTAGAAATATACAAATTCTGACAAAATTTGTCAACAAAGATTTCTCTGGTCATCAGATGAAAAAGGCAAACTGGAATATCTGACCAAAAATTGCAGCTGGGACTACCAAGAAAGGAGGCATGTGAGACTCCAGAGTTCTAAGCTTTTAAACTCATAGCTCTCACTCTCCACACAAACATTTTTCCCACAAGGTCCAGACTACTCTGGGTTCTTTACTCATTTTTCAAATGAAACTTTCCTACTAAGAACATTTTCAAAAAGATTTGCTGAAGAAGGTAAATAGCTCTACACAAGAAACACTAAGAATCTCAGGGTTTTCTGAGTGCATATCACAGTATCATAGAATAGATTGGGTTGGAAGGGACCTTCAAAGGTCACCTAGTCATATCATACACTATTGCTGTGTAGAATGCATGTGAATATCACATAATTTTCATATTTTACATGGAAGGAGGAAAGTTAACTGGCAAATTTTGAAGGAAAAAAAAACCCACAGTATTATTTGTATTGTCAGTTCTAGATGTTTTGTTTTGCTTTATCTTCACTCTTTCTGTCCACATGGTACAAAGTTCCTGATCTCTTGCAAAGCTTTTCCCAGTCTTTTAATGCTCTTACAACTATTTTTAACAAATAAAGGATACCACATCTAACTGTTCAAGCTAAGGGCACCTTCTACATCCAAAGGTGCTTCTGTGCAGGCATTGCTGTTCAGACACAGATAGAACTCCAATGCCTTCAAAAATACAGTGGAAGAGACAGAGAGAATGGCAAGATTTTAATCCTTTCTGAGGTTAATTCCCTGTGATCAGTATTACCCATTGTCTGTACATTGCCTCATCTAAGGTGGCTTACTGTGCTATCTTCAGGTTTGCCCTTCTATCATGCTTTATTGCGTTTTGCAAAAGTTGGTTCGAATTACTTACGATCACACTTACTACATCTCTTCCTTAACTAGTGAAGAGTATGTTTACAAACAAGACAACGTTCACAGTTTTCCCTTTTTGGAAGCTGCATTAAATGATGACAAAAAGCTACTTTTATTGTAAAAGACAATGTCTTTTTACAAACTTTCTTGTACCTTCATATGCTGTTTCTCCAGCTTTATATTTTATTTCTACCAGCTGTTGCCCTAGTGATTCTGCAGATGGCTATATGAGTAGATGGACTGGATGTTCATACTATAAACATACAACAAAGGAGAATCCATGGTTTTGCACTGCTTCAGTTACCAGGATCTGCAGAGATTTCAAAGACAAGTTATTCCCCATTTGGCAATATGCTTTGATTGCTAATTAATGCAAACAGCTTGTTGTCTACAGTAATACACAATTACTTCTCAGTGACCAAATGGCTTACAACAATTTCAACAACCAGTTCAGGAGCCAAAAGCATTCTATAAATAAGATGCTGACACTGAGCTTGTGTACTTTTATTTAAAGATGTAATATTATGGCCATCTGGAGAACTGTTTATTTAATAACATCCAGCAACATGGGACTTGCCACCTGTTAATTGGCAAGTTATCAGCAAAACAGGTAGCCAAAGGCATAAGTGGATCCAGCATTCAGGGCTAGGGAAGAAGAAAGAGACAGTGACTGGCTTCTTTTTTGGGCCACTCATTTTGAAAAAACAGTTCAATTTATATGGAAAATCATAATGGAATGAATCCAAGCACAGGAAAGGCATTTCACTATCTCAGTGAGAAACAGGCCTCTTCTTTCCATCTTTCTTGAAGAAAAAAAAGAAGAGTCTTTGGTTAGAGTTTCCAAAATGAATATATGACAAAGGCCTAAAGCTTCGACTTACTGCAAGCTCCACAGACCTACCAGCAATGCCATTTATTGAGAACATGGGTGGCTCTTCCTTTCCAGTACCCCTCAATCTATAGCAGTATGGAGAGACACTCAAACAAGCTTGACAATTTAGAGCTACTCCATGAAGTGGGGTGTGAATGCTAATTAACTTCCCAGAAATTCTTCCTCTGAGGCCAAACACTTTCTGAAACTGCTGCCTTACAGTAAACACATCTGAAAACAATCCTGGTTCATGTTCCGTTCTCACAGCCCAGTGTTTTGAGTACAGAAATCTTTTCACTGAAGCAGATGGCCAGAAAAAGGGATACAGCATAGAAAAGAGCATGAGCTGGATTTTCCATTTGATAAATACATATTTAGGATCTAACATATATTGTATCTGTACAGAAAATCTGTCTGCAACCAAGTTAGAGGAAGGAAACCCTGCCAGGGTTTTAGGTTACATTTGTAACTAGGGTTTAAGTCATTAGAGAACACAGCAACCAACAGCTTCTGTCTGCATTCCCATCGTGCCACTTCAGTCTTTAAGTTTTAAAAACAAACCATATAAACAGCAAACAGCAGTAAACAGGCAACATTATTCTGTCCAGACTCGTCTGTCTTGTCTCCCAACAACAAACCCTTTACTTCAAAAGAAGCACCTTTCCTATTTTCCTGTAGCTGCACTGGAGTACTCTAGTTGATGGAGTACACCTACTCTTGAAGTCTAGAACTTTCTCTAGAGCCAATGCAGATCCCACTGGTGCTGGTAACAAGTAGTGCAAGAACAGACCAACTGCAGCTAGCTCCTGCCTTAGGCCATGGCATGATGGGAAACTGCAAAGTAAGCTTGGTTAACACTGATGTCTGGCATTACAGAAGCAGCACAGGTACAGAAGATGACTTGCATTTTCCTTGTAGCGCTGTATATAAAAGTATATGTATTTTAATTACATATTATTTTTCCTCTAATACACTGAAACTTAAATGCTGTAATCTATTAAACTTCTGGTTTTGAACACAGAATGGGGAGTAGATAATTGAAAAAATAAATGATCAGTTTGGATAGATTTACTTTAAATATTAACATCATACTAGAAGATGCTTAGAAATTCAGAGTAGACAAAAATGCTGGATGGGCTTCTCCTTCCCATAGGTCATCTTACATTTGCATATTAACAGTAATTCTGACTAATGGTTGCCATGCCTCCTTAATCCTGCATTAAGTCTCAGGTTCATATATACTTTCTGCTTCCAGGATCACTGCCTGTCATAGAACTGCAACAGTACCTAGTACATTTAAACTGAGTTAAAGGTACTAGTACTACCCATGAGACAACTGGTTCAGGAAGGAATCAGAAAAAGCTGCTATAATGAGTTAGTGTGTGTAGAAATAAGTTTCAGTTGTTATCCTACAGGATTTTTCAGTGTGTTGAAATTCCTGTTACCTTAAAGACTTCTCAATAATGAGACAGAAATTAGACACAGAAATATTTTTTTAAAAAGTCAAGCTGCATTAAAGCAACACTAATATTTGCTTCTTATGCCCTTTCTTATCCAACCTAAAAAACTTCAAATATTTCCCTTACTATTATTTCATACATACTATAAAACATCTCAGATCACAATATTAAGTGCATACGTGTATTTTTAAAAGTAAAAACACACTCATGACTATATTCATAGCATAAAATAAAGAAATAAGAGAAATCTCACAAAAAATAATAAAAATAATACAAAGGTAATACACACAAATCTCCAGCTTGGCAAGAAGGCATATCTTGGAACTGCTGGATACCATCAAATTGAATTTTTGAGACATGAACTGTTCACCAGTCCTTACTCTGAACTAAATGACTAAAGAATAAATTATGTTAAAGTTCTCTTCCCTTTACAAATGCACACAAAAAAGCAAAGAAAATATTCTTCAGATAAGTTTTCAGTAATGCTACACAAAGCAGTTTTTAAAAAGGAAGCCCACACAAGATTTTTCAAACCCTCCAGGCTTTGAAATATGCCACAAATACCAGAAGACTGTCATAAAGCTGCAACTCTGAAACATCCACCCTCTAAGAACTTTCTGTATTAACATATTCTTTTTTTAAATTTAGATTAAATATTGTATTTTCTATACAATTAAGTATTGAAATTTCTATACAATTACCTATAGAACACTCACCCTTGTAAAATTAAATTTGGAGATTTTTTTAACTACCCCACACTATGAATGAACTGGATAGCAAATTGTTATATGAGAAAATGCAGAGATTACATGGAAGAGATTGTATTTGAATATCTTCCCAATGTTAATGCCACTTCAGATAGGTAAGATGGGCATAAAGACGAAGCAACATATGATTTAATTGTGGCACATTCTCAATATCATGATAGAGTCAAGGAGTTCTGACCTGTATATGCTCTTTTTCATACACTTTTCCGTAAGTAAACTGATGAACAAAAGTTCATATCTGTTGTTCATGAAGGATAACTTTCCCTCCCATGGATTTTTCATTTGTTATTATAGTGTTTTTCAACTCGTGGTAGAATTACTTTTCCACTGCTTGTAGCTGTCGGCTGCTGTCTGTCAGCCAGCAGAGCTGAAATGTTAACATCCAATTTACATAACCAATCTTAGTACCAATGAACAACAGTCAAATATATACAGTCCAAGAGAAATCTAGAGCTTTGTGAAACTGTATTTGCCCAAAGTATGAGTTAAATAATTATGGTTACAGTCATTTAAAAAAAATAAAACTAAGGTGTTTGTGCTTAAAATTTCTGGGCACGAAGAAGTGGCACATGTGGCAAGTGAAAAATGAGGATCAGATTACGATTACACAGTTGTGAAGAAATAGGCCTTACTAAAAAACAAACAGGCACCAGAGTAAATGTGCTTTCATAGTGGCAATGTTCAAGTATATCACTTGTACAAAGTAAAAAACGACTTCTGCAATTTCTAATCTTCCTTGTTTCATTTGTGAGCAAGGCAACCTGAGATACTGCTGACATATAGCAATAAAGTTCTGAATCCCTAACCCAAATAATGCCATGTATTGTTTTGAAGACACACCTACCTGTAGTGGCTTAAAACATCTGCAAGACATACAAACACTAATTTGCAGGGCTGTCATGCACAAATCTGTATTACATATGCAGATGTAGCTTTAAAATACCGCTCAAACAACAATCATTATCAAGGGAGACAAGACAACACTGCATCCTGCAAAGGAAACAATCTGCTTAATGTAATTCTAATCCTAACCAGATTCCTTACCTGCTTCTCTCTACAGCTGTATATGCTTTCTGTATTTCCTGTCAACAGTCCCAGTCTGAGCACCATTTTTCAACTGTTACTGATGCCTTCATCAATATCTCCCTTCTACTGCAAGTATCACACTGACAGGTACCTTGCCAGGGGAACTGAGGGGTTTTTTCAAGTCTACCCACTTTTGTTAAAAGCATTATTCCTTCCCTTGCTGTGTCTCATTTAAAACATTCAAACTGACAGTCTATTAGGTGTTCTGGTGGCAGCTTCTTAAGAGAGTAAGGCCTTTTGTGTGTCAGCCCCCTGACACACAATCTACATGAAGCAGGGAGGTGACAGACACAAAGAATCTCTTTTTAAAATGAGAGAGATTTGCACGGCGTAAGTGAAACTGTTCTGAAAACCTGGCTTCTCTGGAAACAGAGTTGCTGTTCTCGCAGGGTAAGACAGCTGTTGGGATTGCCCACACAATCAGCATATCAGGCAGTTCAGGGGGTGATGGATCTAAAGCAGGTGTGGAGGAGTTTTAACTCTAAAGGTCCTTCTTGTGTCTGAAGAGATTAACACTGTGACGGGGGTTCCCTGTCATTTCCCTGTGCTGCTAGTGCTGCTTCTGCCGGTGGCAGAAAAGAAATCAATATCACTCAAACTATCAAAAACTGGAGGAGAAAGAAATTGTTTGGATGCCATGACAAGGGCAGTGAACTGTAGGTAAAGGTCCTTATTGAGTAGTCTGAAATTGATCTATTACTAGTTTGATAATGTAGAACTTGGGCAACTTATTCATAGTACCTACTTCTGCAGGTAACAGACAGGGAATAGATAAGAGTCTACTGAAGAAGCTTTTACTTCTTTACATTAACAGCACATAATGATAGAAACAAAAGTCAGAACAAGAATGATGATGCCAACAACTCCATAAGACCTATTCTTGTTGACAGTGACAATTTATTGACCTTCCCAGATTTAAGATCATTGCTATTATTACCTTTTAAGACCATTCTACTATGACTGCTTATCTTTGTCCATATATTATTAAAAATTTGCCCTTCATCCATTTCTATTAATAGCTCTGATCACCTAGATAAAGGAATTAAGAAACTCAGATAAATATATTCTTTATCTAACTCAAATGCCTACTCACCCATCTACACAAATCGCAGATGTTGGAAATAATGGATGAAATTCATAGTTTCACTCATAACAGATGTCACAGAAGCCAACTATTCCCTATGCAGAAAGAAATAATTTTTTTAAAAATAAAATTAATAATAAAAAAATGACTGGAAGTCAAACTCAGCCTACTTCAGTCTCAGAACACTATTGGGAAATAACATGCTACCGATCCTATTTCAGAAATGTAAATGATATTTTGCACCTTACGCTGGAACTTACTCTAACATCTATTATTGCCATATTCATTATTATGAAGCAGATTCTTACAAAATAAATAATGGAGAAAAGCCTGTCATAGTCATTCAATACATGAGAAAGAAATAATGCACTTGTTGTTGATCTTTATCTTCTCTGCTTTTCCTTCCTCCTCTCCTCAGTGGAAATGGACAATCACCAAGGGATAAGGGACAGAAAAGCATTCTGCTTTCTTCCTTTCCTTTCTGTTTGTCTTTCTCCTACTACATCCTTTCCTCATACACTGAATGGCCATTTTTCTGTTAAAGGCATTTCTTTCCTACTGCTGAAAATTCATACTGAGAGCTCTTCTCTTGTCTAAAATAAATTATTTTGTCTTTTTTCTGGGCAACTGTAAGGTTCACTCTCACAAGTGAATGTTTTCTATTTCTTTTGTTCACTGAATTTGCTGTCATTTCAGTACAATTATTATTACTTGGTTCTTAACAGAAACTCAGTTCCTTACTACTCTTATTTTTACATAGGCCCTAACTGGCCCCAAAATTAATCTTGATACTGCATAGAATCACATAATCATAGGGGTTGGAAGGGACCTCAGGAGATCATCTAGTCCAACCACCCCTGCTAAAGCAGGTTCCCTACAGCATATTGCACAATCCATTCTACAATGGATTTCTACAGCTTCTTAATAAAGTCCCACATGAACATACTTGTCAACCTAATTATATATCTGTAATTAAGGATTTTCAAAAAATGATTCAGAACTAATCAAGAGATTAAAATCAACTTCAATATAGTCCATCTCCTTAATTTACCTGATCCATTTACCACAATTCATTATTCTTAATTAATGTTTCTATACATTTACACAAAAGTTTTTTATAGATGTGATTGCCAGCTACTGTGTAAGACCTTACCAGCCTACAGCCCACTTTACAAAGTTATAATTTCACTGGTTAAGTATCCCATTCATCTTGCCTCCCTGTTAAATTCTCTGCCATTTTGAGCATCATGTCTTCCATCTCCAACCAAAATGTACCAAAAACCTGCAGAATTAATCCAATTTTTCCACATATACATCAAAGAGCAATGAGTAAAGTGGACCTTTCCCCTTAATTCTGCACTACTGGCAAATGAAGGGATATCGCACACTCAAGAAACATTCTACTTTTAGAACTATGAGCCACAGTTGTGTTATCTTAATAATTATAATAGGAACTCTTAATTTCTTTCAGTTTAGACCTTTTCCTTGAAATGCATCCCTTTCCTAAAGTTTTTAATAACTACTCACATATTTGAATACCCCTACTTTTCTGCTAAGCTAGGAATTTCTTGTTTTTCTCACATGAGCTGGGTGAAAGTAAAGAAAAAATAATCTACTATGAGATAAAAGTAATTGTGTAATATGCTTTAAATAAGTTACACAAGAATTACTACTCAGCCTCTTCTATGGCTCTATACTACAATTTAGTCTGTTTCAGAAAAGAAGTGCTTTTAAGAAACAATAGTCAAGAAACAGACTGTAAAATCTGTTTTAAACAGATTTGTGGTTTTTATCTACCTTTTCTTGGATTCATTTATTTCAATAATTTAATTTTAGGTAATTACTGAAAGCATTACACATTTGCTTGTCTTTAAACTTGTAAGCATCCATGTGAGGGCTTTAAAAAGTTTAGATCAATTGCTCTGTTGAAAAAAAAAAAAAAAGAATTTTATCACTTATTGTTGTATCAATCAAAAAACAGCATTTAAATTCCATTATACTGCACATTTCATCAGAAAACTCAACTGTTTACAGTCTTCAGCTGGAAAGTCACTGCATTAATGGCACCAGCCATTACTGAAAATTCTGAGATTGGTAGTCAACAGGCAAAATAAAATAGGACAGTCTGATTTTTAAAGACTTCTAGTTAAACTGAATTATTGCAAAAAGGCTTAAATTATTTTCCAGACAGTTATGCTACTAAAAGCAGAATTAAACTAAAACTCTTTCCATTGCCAAAAGCCAAGACTTGTATTATGCAACACCTTAGTTATCTACAATGTGTATCATGCTGAGCCATTCATCCAAGAATATCCTTTGCCTCCTTTACAGTAAGAAGTAATTTAACCTCTGTACTAGCTCATTTCTCTCAAGATTGCCAGTCTTGTGAGAAATTGCAAGATTAGCTTTATGATGAGAACAAATGTGCATTAGGCAGAGGAATTTAACCCCACCTTCACCCTAAGGTTGATATACAACACTAAGGGAACAGAGTTTTTCTCCTAACCTATTGTAGTTTGATAAGGTGAACTATCTTATTCACTATTAAAAGATAAAATGTAAGTATTCTAGGCCCAGCAGTGGAGGCCTAAATACCTTATTGACAATCTTTTATTCCCTTAATATACTATTTCATTGTAATGGCCAAAATTGTTATGCAGGAATACACTCTGGAAGTCAACTTGCATAATTCAATACCCTTCATTACCAATGTGTTCTTTCCAGTCCTGTCTAACACTATCTCTCTCCAAATCCTCTTTTGAGAAAATAATTTTTCTTTCATTTGGTGAGAACAAACCAGTCTCATACACAAAAGCCTTATTACAGATACACATCATTGTATAGTTAGAACTCCAAAATACCTTTAAAAGAAACACATGCAACATGGGACAGCTACTTGATTCAGCAAGGGAAATAAAATTAACTCCATGATAGGGCTGTCTCTCTTTAGTTGTACAGGTAATTAGGTATGAAAGAGAAAAGTATAATAATTTTTAAGTTATTTAAAGAAAAAATTTCCTGATTTGCTGCCATCAGCTCTCAATAGAAAGTGACATTTTGTCATGCTGGAAAGAAACAGCAGACACAAGGAAACATGGATAGAAACAAGAATTCTTTCTCGTTAGTTTTGTAGCTTAAAAATGAGAGGGTGATCTCATACAGCTATATGTGGCGTCTCACCTTTCCAGAACTCCTCAATACCCTTCAGGTTTGAGGCTACTGGAAGACAGACAACTCTACAGACATCACAAAAAAAATATTTTCTTATGAGAATCTTCACTGAATGGCAGCACTCATACTATAAGTGACACTTTGGAGGCATGAGGATTGCCGGAAAATACTTACATGAGCGTCTCTAAACCTCCAAGAGGTTATTGAAACCAGAGAAAGCACAGTAGAGGGAAGTCATGGAGCAGACAAGATTTCATTGGGAAGTTCCTGTCCAAAAGAGGAGAAAAGATCTTTAAACTAGCTTTATTTTACTTTTCTTATTTACCAAAGAAAAAAAAAAAAGAAGAAAAGAAACAGCAGAAATGCATCTGTAGACAAGCAGAAGACGCACTAAAGTTGCACTGTGTTTTAAATGCAAGAATACAGGAACTACATGGAAATACATCTAAACTGTCTCTGTAAATGGATAGTGAAGCTTCCATATGACTTGAATCATTACTTCATTTGTGCAAAATCCCCCTCACTGGTGGGAGAATCACTGTTCTTTTAAACACCGCAGCATGTCTGAGGTTTCTGAAAATGTCTTAAAGAACAAGGGAAAACATGAAACTGGGAAACTCTTCTTTGGAGAGCATTTTCTTAAGAGTAGTAGCTTAACTTTACATAGCAACAGAAATACTCAATAATTGCAAAGAACATTAGAGTTAAACAAGTTCCTGTTAACTTCTGAATGCAGTGTGGATCAGATTCAATCTGGCTAGCATGGGGATGTGCAAGAAGTACCTACAAGAGGGGATCCATCACAATGAAAAATAATACTGCCATTTGTGCTCCCTCGGGGCTTCAGCTTTCATTTGATGCCAGAGGCTCCATCACAGTCTCACTGTCAGAGGGTGTCTTGTAGAGTTGATGAATCAATACATTTTCTAGCTTCCCAGGCTGGATTCTGCCTCCAGCCCCAAGATAGGTGTATCTCAGGTCCTGCCAGCTGCTGCTGACTGCTAGGTCCACCACCAGCTGAGACTACACCCTCCAGCATCTCTCCTACTTTCATCATCCAGCTGGTGCTTCATATCCTTCATTTCCCTACACTGCCTAACTCCACCGCAGAGATGACATTAACAGATTACACAGGAGACACATCCAGGACTTCTCCAGAGACTGCAAACATAATTCAACAGTCCTTGATTTAAACCAAGAGCAACACATGAGACAGAATCATAGCCTAACTCATGCATTCTGTATGATAAATAGAGCAGGCACAAGGCTGGTAGCCAGCAGCTCCTAAATTTGAGTACCACCTCTGATGCCTTGGAATTCACAGAAGTTTTGGATTCGTTTGCCCTGTGCAAATTGGAAAGCTATATTTAGAAGTCAAATAGCTTTACTTGTTGGATTATGTTAGACATAAAAGTCCCTATTTAGTTCTCTGTAATGGTCATACCTACAGAGAGTCACACAACAGGCCAGAGGTCCATTAGCAGCAGTGAATACTAGAAGTTTGCAAGCAGCTTTTAATGAACATCCCAGTGTAACAGTTCTTGCCTTCATTGGTTTCCATCTCTAAGATAAAGTAGTGTACGGATACTGAATGAAACTTTTAGTGCTACTGCATTTCACCATTATTCAATAAACATTTTTTGATGGTTTGGGATTTTTTTTTTCCTTTGGTTGGTTGGTTCTTTGGCTGGGTTTTTGTCGTTGTTTTTAAACAGACACTCTTTTCTGCAGATAAAGGTTAGTATTACTGGTTAGATTTAACTGCAACATTACATACTTTACCTTGGATTCTCAGATTGGATCTCTACATCCCCACATGTATTTTCCACCTATGGTCACTAAATTAAGTGGACTGATTTAAGAAAGTGTAGGAGGTTGCCAGTCCTTGGCTAGTTTGTGGAACCAGCTCACATACCCATTGAACATTGTGTGGGCATGCAAATCAAATAGCATTATTTCACATTTCTATTGTGCTCACTTTAGTAAACCCTGAACACCATGCACCCTTCCCCTTTAAACCATAATTCTATTTTCATATTAAATTTAACACTTCAAAAACAGTGTTCTCATTCAGTACGAACACTTCATAATTACATTTTTCTAAAAAGCTGTAATAAACTTTATTTAAGCAAGTGCTTCCTATTTTATTGCCAACTGCAAACATTGTTCATTTGCAAGCACAAAGTGTCCTCTTGACACGATAATGAAAGTGCATTCATACATGTCAGCTGGAGCAATTATGTACTTCAGATTTATATGCAACAAGTATTATTCAGTCTTTTCTGCTGACATTTTAAAACATGACATGCATATTAAAATTAACACCTAAAGAGTGAACATAGTTCACCTTAGCTGCATATTTCCCAAATCTCAGAAATTTGGACAACAAGAAAGAGAATAGGCAAAATCTTTTTATGAATAGGCCATCTAATTCCATAACATATTCAGACAGATTTACTCTTGTTGAATCACCTCTCCAGTACCTTATAGAGTAAGAAACAAAGAAAGAATCAGAAAAGAGCCCTGGGCCTGTATTAAGATATACCAGTGTCTCTAGTGGTCTCACAGTGTACTGGGCACAAAGGGTCAATGTCTGTTCCTTTCACCAGAGCATTCTCCATTTACAGAACCACTTAGCTAGCCTTCAGCAACGCTCATTGCCTGGGCTTGCAGCCCTACCAGTGCAGGCTTGGATAGGAAATGCTAGATGTCTCTCGAAAGGCAGATTGCATCCCGCTGCTTGGAGCACAGAGTTTGCTGGAATAGTGCTGATTTGTTGAAAGAAAGAAAAAAAAAAAAGAAAAAAGAAAAAAAAGATATTACTTCAAAACAAGATTTTAAGACATTTCTTTTCTCTACACCCCTGAGCTGCCTCAAACGTATTTTATTGTCAGGAGAGAAGAAAACTTGGATTATCTATTTCCTTTTATTTTAGTTAGCTTTTAATTTTTGTCTTTCTTCTAAAGCCTCCAACTCTCAAGAAAAAAATAAAAATTAATGGAAAATCGCTACTTCTCTGAAGAGAAAAAACGCCATATATCTTTCTATAAAGTAAAACTCAACAAATACAACCTCAGCCAGGCTGCTTTAGATGGAACTCACAGCTGCAGCATCAGTTGCCCCAGGGCCCTACTTCCCCACTTGACATGTGACTAATGGTACCTTCAATTTGTTTTACAGAGCTGCTATGAGGATCACCCATCATTTACAAAGCACTCTGTGAACCTGAAGTGAGATACATAGGAAAATTGCCAGTCTTCTGTTCAGTGCATGTGGAATGACAGATTAGGGCATGCCTGCTACCAAAATGCATTCTTGCAGGGCAGGATCTAACAGTGGATGGTACAATTTAAAACTGCTTATTGCTGCTTCATCTTGCCCATTCTCTAGACTCAAACAAAATAATATAACCTAACAAATCTCAGTATCTTGCTTAAAACATCCAGAATATAATTTCATTGTGACACCACACCACTGTGAAGCAAGAATTGGTTTATCTTAATTTCAAGGAACAAAGAAACAGGGAATCTTTTTGCACCAGATCATGAGAACCGACAAACTCAACTATTGACCATTACTGACCTGCAATAATACACAGGTCTTCAAGAAGCTTAATAAGATCCAACTGTTTTGGTACAGGGTCAGAAAATATCTTATAGATATAGCAGTTAAGGCTCAAAACAAAACAAAAAAAATATACAGAACTGTGCTACTCCAAGAATAACTGGTTGAGTGATAACAATGGAAGAAATCTCAGGTGAGAAAGATGGTAAACCAGATTCTGAAGTCATTACTCTGGTAAATCTATGTATATACCAATAAAAGCAAAATACACATCCAAGTAGTAGGCTCAGTCACAAACTACAGCCCTGCTCTGTCACTCAGTTAGACCTACTCCTGATATGTCTTCCACTGAAGCAATTCTACACACGTGCAACACGTTAAACACTTCTAGAACGCCAGGGGTTCGTTACATTCAAGACATAACACAAAAGCAAGTTCCTGTCCCTCCCAGGATACAGAACAGCCAGGAGAAGGCTGCTGCTCCCACATCAATTCATGCAGCACAGTCCTGTTGCCCTCTTGTTCCTGAGGTAACTTGAGAGCAGACAGAAAGCAAACACCAAGGTCCAAGCCAAAGATAAGCAGTGGAGCACAGCAAAGCACCTGATTTCCATCCTGACTCTATCAATTCCTCCTCATTGATTACTTTTAGGATTCAACCTTAGGTTGAAGTGTGTTGCAAAGTGGTCCCTGAGGTGAAATGAAGGAGTTTCAGATCTTACCTTTGCAGAGAATTCCTTCTCAGAGTATTTTTTATTTCTTTTTGGGCAGCAGGATTCAGCCCTAACATAACTCTCACTGCTCTAGTTCTAACCACTCCTCCTTAGTGCAGAGTTATGACTCTTAGTTGTATTAATTTTAACTGTTTTTTCTATTTTAACCTGTTTCCATTCTCATTGGAAGTAAACTTTGAAAATTGCAATTATAATTGCAGGTAGAAAATGAAAAAAAAATAGCACTTAAAATTTAATACTTAGTTTCCTCTATGGGATCTCCAGAGGCACAAGTAATGGTTTATTGGAAACAAGTCATTAAGCCAAACATCCAAGGACAGAAATACAATCTGCAAAGCTCCTGACTTCTTATCAGCTCATTTACAACAAGATTTGGCTTTGTAACAATTTATAGACTCTTTAGTGTTGTCTGCAATTACTTTCTTTGTCAAAATCATTGTGAGGAGCAAGACAGCAAGAAAAAAGGCACATCACATGCATACACACGACAACCCTGCACAAAAAAAATCATGTGTCTGTCAGGGAATCAACTTTATCTTCCTGATTCTATAACATCCTAAGTTTTTCAAATGTAACTGAGACTAAAAAACCAAAAAGACATGGAGATTGCAAATTAGAGGGGTATGAAATGTCTCCAGTTTTGCTATACAGATCTTGCACGTCTGTGGGTCAGACACTACCTATGAAATTAGACTGATCCAATAGAACCAGACTGGTAGATGTCACACAAGGCACAACAGATAAATGCCATTTATTTCCAGCATGTCCTACTTGAAGAAAGAAGTTCTACTTATCTCAAGGAAAACGAAGAACATTTGCATGAAAATGTCTAGAACCATTAGTACTTATTGGTAAACTACTACCCCAGGATTTTGTTTGGAAAAAGTGTACAGCTCAAGGGAATTTAAAAAGATCCAACAGCTTCAATATGTGAAAATATCCATATTTAATTTGAAAAATAATAAAAAACATATTAAATTAGTAACAATTAGAAAATTATATGGAATTATACTGACAAAAATTGGACAAGTTTAAAATACATAACACATTCACTCAAAGTCACTGATGCATACTGCAAAACATGACTAGAATGAAGTATTAGTTGTCTCAGCTACAGGGCCATTGGGTACCTACTCTTCATATTGAGTAGGAAATGCAAAGGTCTTTGCCCATCTGAAAGTGGATCACTCTTATCCAATGGCAGTGATTTCTGTTACCTTCATACACTACACACTGCTGAATAGCGACCGGTACCTCGCAATGGCTATGTGAAGAAATAACAGCTCCCTAAATGTATTTATTTATGTCTGCTGCTGATGATCTGCAGGTTTGTTACCACACTAATCATATCTCACTATCACTCTAACAACTCTCAGTTGTCAAACAGAATAATTTTTTTCCAGTTGTTAGATGCACACTCAGATCTGACTTATCCTTTGCATCATCAGTATACGCCACAGAAGAAAAGCTTTCAATGGAGTTTTCCAAAAGAAGACAAGAAGCAAGTCCCAAAAGACATGAAAGCTCAGTCTTCATGAGTTGTTTTGATTTCCACTTCTGAGTAAATATTTGTACCACCACAGACTGGTGCATATAAGCACGAAACTCTCATGTTTATCAATAGGTCAGCTCTATGTACACAAAGCCACAATGCAAGGTCCCTCAGGCTGTCTTTGAAGTGACCTTAACCTGATATGGAGATGACACACACAGAGAAAGAGAAAGAGTTTTATCTCTTAGAGCTCAGTGCTTAAACTCTGTTTTTTGAAAAAAAAACACACAAAAAATCAATACAGAACAGCCTGACAGCAGTGCCAAACTATACTGAACTATACATAATAGGTTCTTGATTGGAAGCATTTTTCACCAGGGACACAAATTTGTCCTTAATTTTGTGATTTGCACTTGGCTAGAGACCCCTGACAGTATCGTGTTTTCAATTAAGGTGGTTGCTTTTTTAAACGTGTTTCTTCCCTGGCCAGCTTACCTGTAGAAGTATAGTCAGGCTAGTGAGAAATCTTAAGGTTTTGCAAATATATCCTTATTTAATTTGGAAAAACTAAAATCAAAAGTATGATGACAATTACAGTGCCATCATATCATAATTGAGTACCATCATACCCTGTTATCATTCAACAATCTAAAGATGGGAAATGCAGATGAGATAGAGCAGAGACTTTCCTTCCTCCAAGAGTCCAAGTTGTAATGGACTATGCACAGTAAAACCATAATGTGACCTAAACATCCATGAAGTTCTTAAGATCATCAGCAAAAACTTCAGACTTCTCCACTGGGATAGAATAAGTACAAATAACTATTTTTGTATGCAAACTAATTCCCATACAAGTGTCATCTGTTTATTAAATTAAGGCATTGAGGATTTAAACTAAGACTATGATATAAAGTACAAGACAGAATACAAGGAACTGATACTTAACAATTGCATTAATACAATTTAATTGTACTAATTACATGAAAGGTTACAAAGCTTTTCAGTCCCACATTCAGAAGTGATCAAACATATACATTTTATCTTACATTTTTTTTATCATCCCAATTTCATTCCAGTATAATTTCTTTATATTCTACCAAACGGCAGTCAGATCTCTCCTGTAATCATTTAAGCTACAGGAGTTTTTAAGATTATTTGTCCCTGAAGAAATTATTTGCTTTTCTTTCCCCTTCCCCCTTTTCAAAATTCTTTATGCTCAGCTCAGTAAAAGGCAAAGGATCACTGATCAGAGCAAAACTGCTGTAGTTGTATGGAAGACGCTGATGGTAAAATATGGTTCACTTGTAGTATATTGAGATGGGACAGCAGGAAATGAGAAACATTCCACCTGTCTGTTTCTTGAATCACTTGGCTCTTCACAAAGCTTTCTTCGTGACTTCTTTATTACGTTGTTCTTTTTGCCTTTGTATTCCCCAGTGGAGAGACATTTCTTGGTTCATTTCAGTAACGTCAAAATAATTGAATCAAAACCAAGAGCAAAAGTGTTACAAGAGCTGTGTCTTGACGAATTTATTATTAGAGTAATTGATAAGAGCTCTCAAATTTCCCAATAGACCCCTCAAGTTCAAAAACCAAGCAGAAGGCATATAGAAAAACACACACAATAATATTAATACTCTCTTCATCTTTTCCAAGCGCTCACTCTTATGATATATAAATCTACACAGAAGAGATCAGAGCAGATGCTTATTGTTTTACATTGTTACCAAGTCAATTATTCTACCCTAAAGCCCGGTTTCAACCACTGTAAATCAGAAGTGATTCCACTAAAAGCAACAGTGCCATGCTCATGTGAAACCAAGAAAGAGAAGCAGGGCTCCTGGCCTTGAGAAAGTTAAAGTGGAATACATCTATATGGTACTAATATTGCATTATTTCATATAGTTTGCTTTTACAAAATTTAATGAGAGTCCAATTACAGATCTGCTGGCAAAAATTAATGTATAACACCCATTTAGACAATTGAATATTTACTTTTAAAGCCTATAATTCCTGGAAAATTCAAGATGGAAAAGGAAATGCCAATGCACACCTATTTGTTAAAAATAGCAAAAGGACAACACAAGATTCCCTCTGTAATTTAGTGTCACACATCAGAAGCCTTGTAGAAATTTCTCTGACATGCTCTTGTACTAAGACTATATAAGTTTATTTTACATCAAATGAATTAGTTACACATGGTCAAAATATGCTAGGTCAGTGGTCTAAATTTAGGGTATTGGCCTGGTTTCAGTTAAAACAAACGTACTATACAATTCTGTCTTTACAAGAAAATTATGGATGAAGAGGCTAAGGCATACATAATTCACATTCTATGAAAAGATTTGTCTTATCTGCCTAGTATAGCATTTCTAAGACAGACTGTAAAACGATGCTTAGAGGATTGGGAAAAGTACTGTGTTTTGAAAGAAATATGCTCACAATATTTGAAATTAATGCTTATATTTTATTTCATCAAAGTCTGAAGGAGAGAAATCATATTTAGTAATCTAACTACTTTTCTGCATAATGGCATATTAATTTGGGATTTACACATGTAGTTGTATTCATGTTGCCTACTATAATACCATTTGCTCGACAAATTGAAACAGAACTGTCTTGTGAGAGAGTTTATCCAGGGATGTAACAACATAACCTGGCTTCTTGGCTTTAGCAGCCAAAATAGCACCACATCCAAAAGCAAGCTGCACAACCTAACAGCAGAGTGTTAATTTATGCCTACTCTCATTTTTATGTATCTTTTCTGGGTTCTCTACAGCATACAGTGCTTTATAGCACATTTTAAAAGAAGGAATATAAGTAGTAAAAATAAATAAAGGAAAAATGGGGTAAAATGCTGGCCATATTTATGGAAACAGGTCTTATGGATGACAGGAAGTCCCAACAGGTTCTGTGTTAAGGTAATGGATTCTGTAATTATGGACACTCCCTCCAAGCTTTCACAAAGACGTTTGAAATTCAGCCATTAGTACAGTACTACCACAAAAAAAAAAAAAAAAAAAAAAAAAAAAAAAAAGCAAGCTTAGTTCTAAGCTTAGTTCTAAGATACATTAAGGGATATATTACCAATATAGATAGAAAAAGATTAACATACTAAGAATCAGTGAAATTTGGTCTAAAATACTAGACTGCCTGTAATCCCAGCTACTCACTTTTTTCTTGCTTAAGCAAGAAAGACCTAACCTAGAACTGGAACAGAGAAAGGGCTCCAGGTGTTACCTCACCTGCCTTAAGGGAAGAAACAAAACCAAAACAAAACAAAAAACCCACTAAGCTTCCCTTAGTGCAGTTTATGTTTCTTTACATACAGAAGTACTGAGACATTGTAATCTGAAAAAGTAAGTTTAAATTGAACAACAGGAGAACTGTTGTTCTAGGTAATTGGTTTATTATAAACATGGCTCCTAAAATGTGGGATTAAGCTTCTTAATTATAGTCCTTTTACCAACAAAATTTAAAGCTTTGGGTTTTTTTTAATTTTAACCTGATTGTAAATGGATCATCTGGAGACTGAACTCTTTGCTTTGGGGCTTATTGAATTTTGACACTTCATTTCATAGGAACCCAGCACTCATGGCACATCTTGACTTTATCCCTTCTCTTTAATTATAAATGGTATTCAGCATTGCCTTTTGCAAGCCATGATCTTTTGTACATCTCCTTCATAATTATAACAAACTTTCTAGCCCCTCAGCTGACAAGCAACATTACAGGCCTGTCAGGTTTCTGGTGATAATGTCTTATTCTATAATGCCATATGAAAAGCTGTCCTTTGAGGACCAGAAATGCACAATATGCACTGCTTCAATGTGTAAAGATAAGATTAAACTACAAGGAAGGCAATTAAATGCTCAGATCATACTAATAAAAGCATTTCCTGTGTTTACCCTCGTGTTATCATTGCCTACAACATTGAGCAATGTATTTGTTTTGCTGACTAAAACACGAGATGAAAACTCAGAAAGGGATTAAGAAAGTGTTTTTCAAAGAATACAGCTCAAACTAGTTTTGTTCAGTGCTTTTTTACCATAATGTAATGAAAAACTCTGCACTTTAAGGGACAGATCTCTGTATAGAAGAAATATCAATCTGCCTGAAAACAAATCAACATGCATTAAACTCCTTTGAACTTTGTGGTTTCTAAAAAAATCTGCAACTCTCTTTATAGCACTAATGGTTTCTTACTTCTCTTCATAAAATCATATTAATTTATCAATACAAACAATATCTATTCACCCTCATTTGGCTATCACATGCTAAAATTAACCAAAGTGACACTGATGGAAATCAGAACCTCTCCAAGCTTAATAATTTTGTTTAGTACCAAGCAAAGTAAGTTTGTGTAATACCATTGTCCAGAGGCCACAACCAGAAATGGTGCTATATGTACCTGGCACTGCTCAAATGTAGAGAGTTACTGTGGAGTTTTTTGTTTTATAAGAGAAATGAGATATTTTTCTACTTGCATTACACAAAAAGATTCATGGAATCTTTTTGATCACTAATACCTGTGATATTAGTAAAGTAGCTTCAAAGCAACAGAGGCAAGAAATTGGATGGAAACCTCTCTATGACTTAAGTTAAAAGTTTGAAGGTTTTCGACTTAATAGCCATGGGCATGTTACCCAGCAATATTTCCAAAAATAAATGAGAGAGACTGCAAAAAGATAATTCAACATATTCAGGAGAAAACAATTCAAAGGAGTGGCAGAAACCTGAAAGACTTGCATACTGTTACACAGAGCTACCCAATAGTAATTTTATCATATGCAAAGATGGTGTGACAAACTGGAACAATATCTGCAGATAGCACCTGACACAGCAAAGAAGGCAGAGCTTCTTCAGTCACAATAGCAAGGCAGGCCTATGTCGAGTCTTCCACGGTCTTTCCAGTATAGCACTTCTGTTTCTGAGCACCAGTCACACCTCTGAAAAAAGCTGATGATTTACAGAGGTTATGTATCTCAAGGAAACAAAGGACCGTCTTTGTTTTATTTTTTCACACTGACTCACTCAACAGGCCTATTGCCTAACACAATGTAAATAATACTAAGAATAATTAATAAACACAACTGACTTTACTAAATATTTAAGCCTGTGAATTAGGGAAATATGGTCTACTGCTTGATACACTTAAAGGTAGGATGCATAAAACACAAGAAAATGTCCTGTGGGGAATAAGCTTATGTTTATAGAAACATCAACTAGACTATTAAGGCGGTTTCATGTCCAGTAGATAAGTCAATTTACACAAAAATTAAAAATGAAAGGTTTATTCGGAGTGTTTTCTGCTTCTGCTGAACTGTTGATACTGTTTTACAGTATCAACAAGTTTAGGAGTTTTGTTCTTCCTTTAGAAAAAAAAACAGAAAATTGAATAAGTATTAGAAAAACTATATTGAATTTCCTTTATATTATGTGGAATGAAGCAAGGGAAAGGAAAAATACTATGGGCCAAAACATCCCATTCTTGGAAGGCAATATTTAGTTTTGGCAGGCACTTAGAAGTGTCTAACAAACTTAATTATCTCATGTATATGTATATATAAATACAGTTGCATACAATGTGAGAGAAAATAGAACACAATCTTGTGAAACATGCAGGTATAATGATATTCTGTTACAGAAATTCCTGCCTATTAAGATCTAGATCTTATGAGAAATAATTCCTGTTTATTGTTAGGATAAACAAAACATACACAATAAACTGGTCTTTTATCACACATTGTAATTAAAGCTTCAACACACCCTGTGTAAGCAATCAGCATTGTCACTTGGAAGTTCATAACATTCTTAAGTCGGAGTTCTGCCTGACTTGCTAGCTTTCTATGCTTAATGCAAGCTGTAATTTTTCCCTCTTTCTTTCCCCAGAATCACAGAGCACTGTTTCCCAAGCAGTCACCTATGGACAAGCAATTACATCAAATTGAGTAACAGCAAAAAGCTAGAAGACTATTCCTCTATGAAAGAATTTTTTGTTGTTGTTGTTGAAACATTTTTAATATGTTGCACATAAACCCATATACACAATTACAGCCACAGTGTGGCCCCATGATAACTGGATTAAAAAATTGATTAAAGGAATTAAAACAATCAAGCTTTACAGTGAGAGACACTGCAAGGAATTCCTTCATCAATTCTTTATTTCCATGTGTCAGGCAACTTTAGCACCAGAGCTCTGCCAAAGCCATGCAGATCTATAACACACTAACAGTATCTCCATTAAAATCAGGATCTTCAATCTGCATTAAGCAGCAACATCCATTTCTGTGGCAAGGAAATGAGATTTCCTTGGTAAGCTTTAGTACACACTGGTATCCTCTAGTGAGGATAATACATTACCTTCCAGAAACTAGGATAGGTGGCAGGATGCATAAAGCCTTTGCCCTCTTTCTGCTTTGCAGAGGCTCCCCTTCCACAACTTAGAGGTATTCCTCCAAGCCCACCTCCACTTTTATTTTGCTACTTTGCTGAAAACAGACAGATCTCTACCATGTTACTACTTTGGAAATAGTGGAGAAGTTACTGCACTTATGAACTGAACTAACATCAGCCACTTTGAAATCCTAACCCTTTAAATGGGCTTCCAGTTACTTAGATGAAGAACCATAACAAGTTGATTAGTAAATTAATACATGCTGAGAAGAGAAATAAGATATTTTTCTACTTGCATTACTGTAAATGCAAGACTATACCTTTGGTAAGGTACCTATAATCAGTTTCAGGAGCAGAAAGAGCTTACTGCCTGGGGCTTTTGTTGAGAGTGAGCCCATTTCCTGAAGTTTGCTCAAGAAGCCTAAATATTTAAGGAAGTTTAGCTATAGACAGAAAATTAAAATACAAACATTTATATCATGCAAGATACTGTATATAGCCCTACACTTCCCTTTGGAGCTCAGCAAGCCCATAGCTATATGTCCCCCTGTTTCTGAAATGTTTTTAAGAAGTCATTGCTACTCCCATTTTTTTTTTTTTTTTTTAACAGAGTAATTTAGTGTCTTCCAGTTGTCATTTGAAGATAAACTTCGAAATGAAAATTGACCACAGAGCTTGTAAGACTGCCAAGATTAGTTTTGCTGAAAATTATTGCTTATCCATGGTTTCTCTCACTCCCTGTTAACTTAGGATGCTTATTCAAGTTTGAAGGATGGAGGTTAACAAATAATCTTCAATGGCTCTCCTCAGCATTTTAAAGGTCATCTGAGAATGTCTGATGAGGATGATTGTAACTGAGATTAGTCCTCAGATGACGAGAAATAAAATGAAAAGGGCAAGTTGTTCAGGCATATAACGGAGACATGCCAGAGAGTAGTTCTCTTGGTTTTACATAAAGCAGCACATATTCTCCTAGGCACTGTTGGAGTGAATCTCTGAGAATTATTATAGTAAACAATAGCTCTTAGATCAATTCTGCTTTCATTCAAAGCCTACATTCAAGACCAAGGTTTGTTCTGCTGTTTTTAAAAGTGTTTTCTTTGGAAATTTTAGTGGCTGACTGAGTAATTCCAGTCACCAACTTGGAAATTTTCCCTCATGAGGAAATAAGAATGCACATCATGTAATATATGACTACATTTATATACTGTATAGCCTGAACAACTAAGTTGTTAATTTTGTTAATTTTTCTCTTGCTTCTATTTTTTGTGGGGCAGCAAATGTTCTGTCAGCCATTATCTTGAGAAAAATTGTAATTGATAGGTTCATTTTCATTTATGCCTAAGGAATTTTCACATTATTGTAAGCTGGAAAATATTAGATAATTAACATTGGTGATAAAACTACATTCATACTGATTATCCTGTTCCACGTATATGCTTAATTGTCAACATTGTAATAGCTTTAACTGCAAATAGACATCGTCCATTAGCCAACCAGACTGCTCAATGAGGAAAACAGAGACATCTTAGCTGTTATTTGGAGGATGAGAAGAGCATAATTATCATTTAAATAAGCAGTTTTACTTTTCTTATCCACTTAGAATCCCCCCTAAAAACACTTGTGTTAAATATTTGGGGACAAAGAAAAAATGTTTATCATAACAGTGATACTGAAGTCTCCTAATACACTGTCCATCCAGAACTGTCACAGTGTTTTGTAAAGACAGAAAAGAAATATATTCATTTCCATCTTTGGAAAGGGGTAAACAAACACAGAAAGGAGAAACAATTTGCCAGGTGGCTAAAAGTTTGTATCTTGAGGTATTAGACAAACCTTACTAAGGAGAGCTGAGAGAGAAAACACACTGCAGATCCACATGAAAAAGGAATCTTTCCTACATAGGTAACATCTATTTCCAGCAGAATAGGGAAGACAAGGATTTCTCTTCTGCCCTGTTCCTTCTGCCTTGGATACTAGTTACTAATATAAAAGAAAAATTAATATCTATAGAGCTCCCTATGATCTCTTGGTGCACAAATTTTCTGATTGGACTTGACATCCTTTTCTTCAATAAGGTGGGTGACAAATAAAGATAATCTTTTGACAGAGGTTGACAAAAGAACTCCATCTGTGGTGCATGTTCTTATGGGCTCTTCCTCTGCTTAATCTAATGCCTGATTTTTGACAGCACTTCTTCATTCACTGTCGGAACTCCTTCAAATCTCAGAAGCCTGATCTGACTCCAATGACCTGAACAGCCCAACAGAAGCTGAATCAGTCCCCTAAGCACAAAGCCTTTTCACCCCAGTGCATTCAGTCCTAGTCCCTGTACAGGTTGAGTTTAATGACAGAATTCTATTCCAAGCTATCGAGCATTTGTGTTCACTCATTCTAGTGTTTCAGTCTGCTCTATCTATCACTGGTGTTATTTCCCTGGATGGTTGTTTCATATTTTATTAGAAATGACAACTCTATTATTAGCAAGAAAAAAAGTATCATGAAAGAAAAATACAAGTACTAGCTTTGAGATCCAGGTGCTGAAGGATGTGAAAGTTTTATCTGGTGACACACAGAAAATGGCTGAATCTGTAAAATATTTTCTACTTGAACAGTTTATAAACCAGCACAACAATTACCAGCAATTATTTTGTCAGAGTGTCTATTCCATTCAAAGTGAGAAAGTTAGCAGCAAAAAAAACATGCTAAAACCTAAAAGTAATTAAAAGACCCTTTTAGTAGGGGGTCACTCAATTGCTCAAGAATTTGGTAAGGATATAGAAAGAATTTTCTTTGCAGATAACCAGTTCAAACACATACCTGATACTAATCATAGAAATACATACCAGCAGGTATTTTATGGTAGCATGCTTGACATTAGTTCATGGATTATTTAGTGGTCAGATGTCCCCACCAAAAAACTTCATTATAATTTTTACATGTCAGTAGATTATACTATCTACTTCCCAAGCCAAAAAGTAACCTTTCATGAAACGATGCAGTGGGATAAGTAGAAGCTCATTCTCCCAATCAGACTTTTTATGTAATTAGGTTTTTTTTTAATTAAAAGTCATAAAAATATTTACAATACGTCTTCATTGTAAAGTTAACTTAAATGTAATGCTAACTCCGTTTCCACCTGCATACAGAACTCTCACCTTTCAGTCCAATATCCTCAGTTAAAAGCGGTGCAGAAAATCAAAGCTGCTCTGCAGAATGAATGTGGTGAGCATCTTTAGAGCATCATTAACCTGTGCCCAGTACAGATATACAACAACCCCCCATGTAGATTATAGACTCTGCAGAAGAATTAATCTCACAATTCCGTTTCCTACAGGATTCCCAAGGCTGGTATGTCTGATCCCAATATTCAGTGATGTAGCATATGCTCATCAAAATTAAACTACCTAAGATGCATTAGACTGTCGCACTGGTTCTTTTCTACCTGCTTGCTCTAACAAATCATGATACATCAGACTCTGAATAAATGCCTGGAAACCCTACACAAATTAGAATAGTTCCTCTTGTTTTGCTTGGACAAAATAGCTGTGCAGAAATGATGAGGATGTCTAACAAAACAAGATATAGTAAACTTATCACATAACAAAACTTTATTCCATAATGAAATGGCATAATCATACACTCCAAATTACTAATACCAACAGTTTTCCTTTGGGAAGGGTTCAGAATTCATCTTCATAATTCAGAAGAGTATATTTACATTAGCTATACTAGCATAACTATAGCAATACAGCCATAATAATAGACTGATACCTATATTTCCTTATCTAGTTAGCTAACAAGTAAGCTGTGTTAATGGGTGACAAAGCATTATTAAAATGCAGTAATTCAAATGTTATTTCACACCCTGCCTTTCCTTACCTCAAAGTAGGCTAACACAAGAGGAAAAACTTTAAAAAATTCACAGCAGTTTTAACCTGAGTGATGACATCTTTTGAGTCACACTTTTTCCTTTCAGTGACAAACAACATGCTGTGTTTGGCAAAAAGGAGTATACTTCCATTTTAACTTTCCCAATTGCTTCCTAGATACAAAAGAATGGAGAAGGATCAGCCACCTTTACAAGGTGAATTATTTTAATTTAATGTACCAAGGCTTCTTCCATATTTGTAAACATAGTTACTAATTTCAGGCCTTCTGATAATACAGGGACTGTATTGGGGGGTAAAAATCCCCAAACTTCTTATTCCACAGATGGGTCAATAAGCAGTGAAGCAAAACCTTTATAACTATATGATCCATTGGTTAATAAAGCCTTTGGTGCCAGAAGTTACATTTCATGCTCAGGTCACACCTGTTAAGGTCTCAGATGCCCCTTGTATGGACCACCACGGCCCAAAAGAAATATCAAAACCTACTGACCTGGGGCTACTCTTGTGTTTAATAAATATCTGGCAGATATGTGAAACTGAGAGCAGTGCTGGCCCTGTAGGGCAAGGATAAAATAAAAAATAAAATAAAAACCCAAAGCCATTTCAAATTTGAACCAAACACAGAATAAAGTTAGCTTATTTTGATATACAGGAACTTGAAGCAATACATTTTTACAACTCTTATTCACAGAACTTAAAGCCAGAAGAAACCATTAGATCATACGAGCTGACCTCATATATATCACAGACCAGTTATTCTCAGCCAGTTATTCTGTGCTGAGCCAAATAACTTGTACATGATTAAAGTGAGATTTTCAGTCTCACTTTAAAAATATCAGCGGAGAATCCACTACACCCTAAAGCTTCAACTGCCTGTTCTGACAGTTAATAGCCCCCTCCTCCTTATGTATTTTATATTTAGCATCCAACCCATATCTCTCTAGCTTCAGCTCTCAATCACTCTTTGTTTCAACATTTTCTGCTGGATTAAAATAAGTTTTCACTTATGGAGAAATTATATAATGTAACTAAAGTTAAATAAGAAAGCTCTTACTTGATTAGGAACAGGAAAAATAGAAAATAAGCTACAGCTAAGGAAAAACCCACAAAGAAGCAAATGAAATGTTGGAGAGAAGGAAACAACCTAACCAAAGAACAAAATAAAAAGTCTGAGAACCCTTTTTAAGGACACAGCTTGAGAAAGAAATTAAATTAAGGCCACAACCTCATTAGCATTCAGCACTTCTGCTTGCTCTTGGGCATGTCCTCAAGCCTCAAGATCAAACAAACAAGATTCTGTCGGTACACAATCAAAGCACAGATATTTGCCTTGACCACAAAACAACTATCATAAGTGACATTCTAATCTTTTGAAATGCCTCTGACACCAATCAAAAATATAATTTAATAGATCCAGATTGCACTTTTATAAATATTATCATCTGAAAATTTTCATGAAAGAAAATGAGAAACAATGAAAACTTATTTCAAAGCAGAAAATTAGAACTTGATTGAGAAATACATTGTTATGAAATGAAATATCAACCAGGTTTCATTCACATAGGCTGATCTTGGAAAGCTTTTTAGCCCAGTGGCATTCTAGAGAAATAGACCTAAATTCTAGGATACAGGACAGCTGGGATCAGGTTGTCACCCCAGCTGAAGTAAACAGTCTGAATTAATTGCTTCTAGGAGCCTCATTTAGATAATACTCCAGCCAATTTAGAAACACCACCAACCCACAAACTGCAAGTAAAATTAATTTAAATACTAATAAGAGTAACAGGTAATGTTAGATGGACCATGATAATGCAATATCTAAGCATAACCATACCTTCAAAATAAATATATCCTTACAAAACTGGGCACAAGTTAACAGACCCTAGCATTTGATCAATACATCCAAAATTTCAAAATGTGCCTAAATGCATATTTTTCAAGTGAATATTATGCAAAAATAAGCCATTCCTACTCAGCAATGCAAAACTTCACAGGGCAGCAAACCTATCCATTTTCCTAACTCACATCTTCATTTCTTTCTTCCCTTTATTTCAAACTCTGCATTTATATCATAACAGTCCTTCAGTGAGCAATTTTTTTACTACACCAAGTATTGTTACTGCTGCTGTTCAAAGCAAGAAACTCACACTGTACACCAAGTGATAAATACTATCTGACACTGCAAACATCTACATTCATTTGCATCATAACAGAAACACATTTTTCTGAAGAGAAAATGGTTATTTGGAGTTGGAGCACAGAATAACAATAAAACTGGTAACTTACTGGCATCTTTTCTAGGACTCCTTAAACCTGTGCCACAATTTATATATATATATATATAGCTTTATATTAGATTTTAACTACACTTAGAACTCTGCTACCATCGTATTAAAATAAGTCTTCTAAAGCAAGAGGTGATGGCAGGAGAACTTATTGCAGATTGAATCTCTGATTCACCATTCTCTCTGCGGGTGCAGTTAGGAGCACTTCCGAGATATTTTGTGCACATTAGGCTTTCTCAGGCCTGAAAGTTCAATGCAAAAAGAAGTGGTATGTTCTCAGGCCTCAACCTCTAATTTAGTTTGCATATGAATGCAAGTCGCCTGTTTGGAAATTTAAAGTAACAATCTAGTGACTAATTTATGCAGAAGAAATTGAAAGCACTGACTCCTGTAGATCAAAATTTCAAAAGCATTCTTAAAAGACTTCAACTAAAAAAAAATAAAAATCCAACCACACAGGCATTTGGTAAAAGTAACATTAGTTCAAGTTGCCAGTGTGCATCATTCTTAGGAAACACTACACGTGCTATGAAAGCCAGGCTTCCTGGAGCAGCCTCAGTCTTTGGCAGGCTTTGCAGTCTTTCTGGGCAATACAAGCCACCAAGTATTTAGAAGCATTCATTAGCCTTAAGTGCCTTGTTTATTGGTTGCTCAACTCAGGATATCTTGTAACTAATTTCCTAAAGTGCCTCAGACCTTATCTCTTGACCAATAGTAAAAGATTGCCTGTGACAGTGATTACAAAACCTCCCTGACCTTGCTAAAACCCCTCAAAGGTAGTACTCAGTGTCACCCAGACTTACATTCTTCTGTGAGAAGTCTGAGGGAGACTTTGTGCTGGATATTAAGGCTTGATCTACATAGGTTTTGTCCTCCAAGAGCTTTTCTTAGGAATACAATTCCTCGGGCTGTGAACAGAATCGCTCTTTCAGGTGTATCTGGAGCAAAAAAAAAACTTTTTTCCAGTTTACAGTAGAACAACTTTCTAATTCACTTCAGTTTAGGTCAGCCAGTTTATGAAAGTACTCTCATCTGCTAAGTTTACATTGCTGGAAACACATTATGGAGCACAACCATACAAAGACTTGCAGGCAATTTTGAAGAGGCAGCAGAGGGCTGTGTCGATGAGCCAGGTGCAATAACTTTCTTCTCCACATAGTTCTTCAAGTGAACCACTGAAGAGAGTTTGGGCTAATAAAGCTGACACTGATTACAGCATATTAAGGTACTTTACCCACCTGTGCCATGAAAACAAATGTATTCAACCTCTTCAGGTAGACCTGGACAAAAATGCATGCCTACAGCCTAATGGCAGAATAACTGTATCTGCACATCCTTCCATGACAGTTTACATTTATAACTGTTGGACACTATAATGTGATTTCAGCACTGTCCCCTTTTTTTTTTTTTTTTGACTTTTCAGCTGGTCCTATGCACCTGCCATGCTAGAAGAGTAAAGATCCCCTCCCTGCTCTGTTACAGCATATGCCCTCACACTGCAAGGCTCCTCTCTTCATGTCTTTCTAGACAAGCCTGCCATAGGACCTCAACAGTACTGAATCTGAATACTGTCCTGATGAGTACTGATGGGGTGGACGAGTTGTTGATGTTTGGAGAACAAGATGGATTTGCAACAGTACATTGAAATATAAGCTTCAATAAAGAAAACAGTAATTGTGTGACTATAATTTCACTGATTACAGAACACAACTTGCAGCTCTCTAAATTATAGTTTACAGAGATAGTATCCCAAATCTTTTAATCTCTGTGCTTCTTTCATATGACTTCTCCCTCCAGAGCAGAATATGAATTTTGCAGTAATGGTTTTACACAGTCTGAGAGAAGCTGTCCTACAGTCACGAAGTAAACAGAAAATTATTTTTCATTAAAAGGCATGTTCTCTAGGGTAGATAACTCTCTATAGGAGTCTCAGCCAGTTTCAGTCTTTCAGAGTCATATACGGTTCTACCATCTTTGACTTAGGTGAATTTCATGAATATCTAGTAAGTATCATGCAAAAATATTTGGTGTCTTGCAAGAGCATAACTATTGATAGCAGTATTGTCCAATAATGAATTAAGAAGAAACTAGCAGAGAGGTGACTAACTGTGCGTTTGACCACATCAATAGTTGAGTTAAAAACACAGTCAAGGAACCAAACCTGTATTTCCTTATTCAAAGCATGAACTACAGTACTGGTCTAAGGTTATTTAATGCATGCTGTTGACACATATACGGTTCTACAATCCATTTGCTCTCTAAAGAGACAAGGCAACAATACTAAAAAGAAAGCCCTTCATCGTCTTTTATTTGGAACTACAATGTGAAAATCAAAGCAAACACTTTCTGAGTTCTGATAGTTATAATTTTTGTTTGTTGGTTTTTAAAATCACATACTTTCTTTGCATGGATGAAAGCCCTTTCCCTGTCTGGAAAGACTTTTATCAGGAAATACAGACTAAGTATTCCATGCTTCACTCATCTCTTGTGGTAGCCAAATAAATTACAAAGTAACATATATCTTTGCTTGCAAAATATTAATTCTTTGGTAGAAATTCCCTGTCTCTTAAGGCAAAATTTATTTCTTCCTTTTCAGTTTAAATAATTACTATGAATACAGATTTTGTATTTTCTCCTAAGCATAAAGCAATGCTCCTACTGAAAGATGGGGTTGTGTCTTCTTTCTACTATTTATTCAGCCTCTGCATTGTTCCTTCTCTCCTCCCATTTAAAAAAAAAAAATCTTTATATAAGAAAACAAATCAAAACAAAAACCAGAAACTTTTCTATATGTACCTTTCTTGAGGCACACAACCACTTTCATATGTCCGTGAGTTAGAGGTAGCCAGCTCCCTCCCACCTCATAAAAATCCCGGGTTGAGCTGCTTGCAGTGACTGAAGAAGGGTAACACTTCAGTAAGTACCTTTTAATAATTTTTCTGCCTTTTTTTTCAGTCAATTCTCTCAACAGCTTCTGCAAACCATAACAGAAGCAAGCATACTAACTGCCACAGTGACCTTTTTTCCCTTGGGGAGGAAAAAAAAGTTATCAAGCTTGCCAAGGAAAAATATTTTATTTTGATAGATGTTTGTGTTTGAACAGAAGACCATCTCTATTTAATGACTTCTTAGATTTGTGCTATCATATTTCTGAGTTCTGACACAAAGATAGAAAAATTAAAAGCTTTTACCATCCAACATGAAACAGAAATACTACCGAGACTTCAAACCCACACTCACTTCTTAGTTACATGGGCAGATACTTGAGATGGTCATACACATCAGTTTATGGTAGAGGCTATTGGTCACAAGAAGAGAGATGCTTTCTTAGAGGTCCCAAGTCTTACATTTTGGTTTCAGGCAGCCACTCACATCTTTAGACACATCACCTGGCTGAAGAACTTCCTGAGATTAGCAGGAGAGTTTATACAGTATACATTACCTAGAACTTTTTTAACATCTTTTCTTTCAGTAGCAAATGAGAATTCTCCACCCCTACTCTCTTCAGTAAGATTTCCTCATAAAATCTATTCTATCAGAACTCCCTGGATAACAAAGTTAAATTAAGATTAGATGCATTATTTCAATTTTAAGGCTCATTCTGTCTGTACACCCAATTCAGTCCTCGGTCTTTCCACTGAGAATCATTTTAGAGTTTTCAAATTATTTTATCATAGTTTCCTAAATATATCCCCAAACAACACTCATTACAACATGAAAATCAAATAAGGATAAGATTTTAATAAAACATTCAAAAAAAAGTTTACATGCTGCTAAATTACTCCATCCCAAGTAGTACCACCTACCAACAATGCAATCAAGCACAGCGCTGTTGTTATCTTTCTTTCCCAGGGCTCTCTTTGCTTCCTATACAGAGGCAAAACCACTCCCACCACCCATCTGCTTATTAAGCACACTCATTAACTCAGCATCTGTAGCTTGTTAATGCAGCTCCTGCTACAACAGCAAAGCAGGTTCTTCTAAACTATCCAAGATTTTTACTTTCTTACTCCAATCATTGGCTCAAGCCAATGATTCATGCAGGAGAAATATCAGCAGACATAGAAAATTCCATGCTGTCACTTACTAAAACAGCTGATCTACAACATTTCAGGAATGTTGTGAAAGATAGAAACCATATTGGTTACAATGATCTACTCTTACTATACTGTTTAACTCTATGACTTCTAAAATTTGAGATGTTTTTGTGGGTTTGGTTTTTTTAAAAAGGGTGTGTTTATCCAAACAGATGTTTTTTATTGAATAGAGCTCTTACACAAACTTTTATTTTTAAAAGTACTATTTAATTTCACCCCAAACAGTTATTTTATAACAGTTATAACAGTTATTTTAATAAATGTAAATATTAAAAATAATATATTAATAATGTTAAAATACATTTTGAGAAAAAACAACTAATGAACAAAATAAAAGACTGGTTTACATGAATTAGGATAATTATGCCACAACACTCTGTATGTGTCCCTTCTAGAAACTTGAATTAAATGACTTTTCTGAAAGGAAAGAAGAAATTATTATATTTCAGTTTGTTCTGGAGGTAGTTGTGCTGCCTTCAGAACAGGAGACACTCTAGGATTTTAAAAGCATTTAATGTATTAATGCAAACTTTAAATCAGACAGATCCTCAAATCTGAAAGAATAAAAGATCACCTATTTTACAGCACTAAGACAAAGCCACCTATTGTCAAGTATCTTTAAAACAAAATACATCTATGACAGTGAAGTGTTTTAGTATTAAGCTAATTCCAGAATTCCACATACTGCAGTTATGTGGCTAGGAAATGGCTCAGTTATTCAAATTGTCTGGGAATAACTTGCAAAAGCTGTTATTTACAGATTAGGTACTTGTTAAAACAGGCATTTGTTTCTGTCAGGATGTCATAATTGTCACGTCAGATCATATGACAAAACACAGCAAAATGGGGCACAGAGGAGGCAACATTAAGTCCCCCTCATCTGCAGTGGCTGCACCTATACTCGATAACGTGCACTCACATTAATGTTTTGAACACTACAGCCTGACATTTACTTACCTTGAAATATCTGCACATTAATTTGCCCTTGTGCATTAAAATTAGCCATGGAAAGCTTTTACACATACAAAAGATGTTTCTCAAAGTTTTAAAAAAAACATATTATGAAGTTTGAAAGAGGCCTACAGTGGGTTTTCTCAAGTAGATTTACTTTTATTATTATGTTTCTGTCTGCCTTTAGCTTTCCTCATTTCCAAAGTGTTAGAACTTATTTCCCTCTACACCCACTGCCTGTGTTACCACTGGTTCTCATTTGTGTTACACAAGCATGCCATCCTTGCTCCTTTGCAGAATCACTAGGCCACAGAGAGCAGGAGAACACTTACTGTAGCATCAGTATCTGAATTCATGTAGATTTGGGGGTTTAATTTTCTTCTTGGGTTTTTTTTTTAAAGATCCTTTACTTGCAAAAAAACATCAGTTAGCCTTTTGGTGTCCTAGATATCTTCTCACAGAGGTGTGGGAAGGAGCAGGAAGAAAACATTTTAGCAAGATAGGGTTCTTTAAGAGCACTTGGTAATTTTCACAGTGATTGATCCACCAAGGATATACATATTCCAGCAGTCCATGAATCTGTTGTTTACCAAGAATACCAGCAAGAACAGTCCCTGTGCACTTAGCACAGCTTCCACTGAATCACACTAGCAAAGACTTAGTAACTCTGCATGTTAATAGCTAATGGTTCTAAATAATGTTAAGATAATTAATATAAATTAATAATATTAATAATTTGTTGAAATTAGACTAATTAGCATTTTTTCAGTATCTTCTATTTTGATCCACAGATACTGTGAGTGTATGATAAGAAATACACTTTTAGAGAGTATCAGCCACTGAAGGACACCTGGCCATGCAATATAATCAGAAATACAAATACAGTACTTCCAAATATACTGTTCTTTACTCTAAATCCCCACAGCCATCTAGACAAGCACATGGCAGGGGCATAGCTAGAAGAAGCCTCTGAACCAACCTCCTGTGGCTTCTGCTTTAAATTAGGGCTAATTTTTTTCCTGAGAAGCCAGAATTTCTCCTTGCATTATAGTCATTCATCAGAAGAGTTCTTTACACAGAAATGTCCCACAAAACCATAGAAATATTAAGCAATACTTATTGAACTGATGCTCCAGTTTCTTGAAGTATTGTGTTCTGAGGGCAACCCCAGACCCACTGCTAAACACGTCTTTTGAATTTTGTTCCCAGAATACCCAGAGGATCAGCATACTATTCAGATTTGTCTAACACCCCAGTTTTTGCAAGGGTCATCACCACATTTTATTCTAGAACTTCTCATCTTAGGTAATTTTTTTCCATATCTTTTTATTTAAAACTTTGCCTTCTTTGTAAAAGGGTTGTAGCAGGTAGACAGCTCTGTGTTTGGGGCTCTAACCAGGAGTATCTGAAGCCCTGACAAGAAATGCCTAGCTCTTCACAGCAGCAAAATATAGCTAAAGAATTCATAGATCTGGGTCGTATTCATCTTGTCTTGTCAGTGCAGCAGAGTCCAGTGTGTCTGCAGGTGAGAAAACTGCAGTTGCTGAATCATATGCCTTGCAGTGCTTGCTCCAGGTGCTTCTCCAGGCTGCAGCCGTGCTCGTCTAGCTGACATTAGGGTGATACTGCAGAACTGAAAAGCAAAGATGGAGAACAATCCTTAGCAGGACCACTGCTGGCAACGAAGCAGGCAGGATACAGCTATAGTCAGGATGGTAAACATAGAAAGGTGGAATTATGGTATTAGCTGTGCAGGAGTTCCGGAGTCACGTTCCACAACGTGCAGCTAGGCTGCAATAAGGTTGCACAGTTACATAACCAGAAATTGTGCAGGGCTTACAGGCCCACGCTGAGTTTACTGGTATGAAAGGATAGCATATACAACCCTGAAGAATCACTTAATGATTGATGTAAGTAAGTGTATTTCCTAAAGATCAAACAGCACTAGAGAGATCAGTTAATCTGCTGCTGCCATGTTGTTGGTGATTTACACACTTTCAGACTAGTATGGGCATGAACAAGATTCATGCAAAGAAGAAACCAAGTGTCACAAGGTTTGGCTAGAGTACAAGTCTGTATGTAGTGCTATGTATATATCTGTATAGTATTACCTATATCGTTATTTCCCTACTTCCTTCATTACATCCCCTAGATGTAATTTATTACATTACCTTCTACTTCTAGAGGGCTCAACAGTGTCATTTAAAATGATGTGACACTGTTATAGTTTAAAACTATGTACTGGGTTAATTACTAACAAACTCTGTGATTCCCACTATCATATATTTGATGTGGTAAAATAATTAATATGTAGTTCTGCAGACACTTCTTATTGTTAGAAGTCTAACTCAGGCTGAATTGATACATTCTAATGGCTTCATACATGTGTCAGTAGAGCTTAGCCTGAAAAACATTGTTATCTTTATTAACACTTGGAAAGATTTTGCTTGTAGGACAGATCTGCTGCAGCATTGGTCAATGGGCTCTGAGCTGAAACTCCTCACTAATACATTTGAAGAAGCTATTAAATAAGCCATGTTGGCAGTCTGTGCATTCATCTTCATCAATTACATTTTTCTCTTTTATGGTATTTTTAGGCTTAGTTTAGTCAGTATGACAACACAGAACACACATTTAGATGCAACATAATTAACTGAAGACATGCTGTTGTGCAAGAAGGATGTCAGTTGACCTAGCTTTAACCTCTTATGCCTTTGAAGGCTAAATTAGTTCTGTGAAATTTGTTGAAGGCAGAGCATTGTAATCATGCTTGACTTGGAAATTAGCCACATATCCTCCGCAACTTCACAGCAGTTTAGAATAAAAGTGTGCCCCAATTTCACATGACTGGGTAGCAATACAAGGATTACACATTTTCAAATCACTATCAAGGAGAATCACTATTTTTCCTTTAAGTAGATGATGTTTACACTATCCTCCACACTAAAATGGTCCTAATTAAAAGAAAGCTCATCTAAACCGTTTGTTTGACAATTTTTCTATGTGAATTCTACATGTTATTGCCTCGTTCAAGACAAAAATTGACAAGGAAAGCTATCGTGACCTAGTACTAATGATTCATGACTCATCCCTATGCCACAGTGACAACATGGATATGTCCTCCATAGGCATCATTAGAATATTTTTCCAATTAGTTTAAAAACGATCTGAGCTTAGTCACCAATGCAGGGGTATGCTACAACACTAGCTGCCAGGAAACAAACTTTTAAAAAAATTAATCACAGAAATTACAATTTAACAAAATATTGACAATATAACCTTTGTTCTGGCAACATCATTTAAATGAATTTCAAATGCATCTGCTTAGTATACCACTATGTGATGTGATGCCATACTGATTGCTGAATCGGCAAATAACCTAGTCTATTGCAACAAAAGGTCTTCTGAAAACTGAATCTAGTTATTTTTAAACTACTGAGATCCCTGCAGAACATCTGCCTATCTGCACTATCTGCATTAAAAGTTCCTAGGTTACAAAAACATAACTCTTTAGGACCACCATTATAATTGCTAGAATTGTTTCATTTGGCTACTCTTGGAGTTAAGAGCTTCATTAGAATCCCAAGAAGATATTTGTGATGGGAAGGCATGAAATCAGTCAGAGCCTTCATGTAGAATTTTCTCACACAGCAAGCACACTACTTGGTAGTAAGAATCCCACAAGGCTTTTAAACCTTAAAGGAAAAAAAAAGAAAAAGAGAAAGCATTTAGAAAGTTAACTACAACTTAATTGATTTAATATTTTAAATAGTGAAATACTAAAGCAACTAGAGAAGGCAACATAAAACTTCCTTTCCATTGGATCCTTTCCTGCAAGCATGATTCCAGTTTACTCAGTGATTAAGGTGCAGAAAACTCTGCCCAGCCCGTTCTGATTCACAGGAGATTCTTCTCAGTTTCCTCTGGGATCACCGGCTCCTCCTCACTGCTGCCTCTTTATTTTAGTTACAGTCATAGAGCTCCCTGATACGACTCCTTTACCTGCTATAAACTGTCATGTCTCAAATCTGTTCTCCCAAAGAAGGGAAAATATCTTCCCACCTTTCAGAGGTTTCAGACATTTCTTGAAGGAATACAGCATGACAACTGAGAGCAAATTAAATATAACATGCCATAAGAAATTAAGAAGCAAGGTGATCTTGGGTGAGATCTAGACTGCTTGACAAAAACACATTAATTGTGAAGCTGAGAATGATGCCTCCAGAAAGATAGTAAGGTATTCTTGGATATTTCCTCTGATGACATTAATAAACTAACAAAATACTTTGCAAAGACAAGTTGAGTAGGAATGAATAACTAAACATTTTTTTCTGCAATAAGAAATCAGATACTCCATATACAAGCCCAAGGTGATAGTCCAAGATAGTCCAAGAAACCAAATTTAACTTTATAATTGTATACCCTGGAGGGTGGTTGATTATTTTACTCTGGTATTATCAAAACTATCTTTTTTTGTTTTCCTTGGAGAAAAGGAGAGAAAAAGACAGAAAGTGGTGTCTGTGACAAGAAAACAAAGCATTAAAATTAAGGAAGTCCTCAGAATGTATCACATGCAAGGAGAGTAACAGATACAGAAGGAGCACTGCTACTATGTCTTTTTCTTTATCTGTAGATCACAAAAAGGCATCTGTGCCCCATCCCATTATGCTGTGAGAAAACAACAGAAAGGGAGACATTATTAAGACTCGGTGAGAGTGGCTGACAAGCGGGAGTCAGGGAGAATGGCTCCAAGTCTGAACACCTTCCCTTCAGTTCCAATTTCTAAGTCTTTTTCTTTTTCTTTTTCTTTTCCCTTTCTTCTGTGTTTCATAGATTTAGAAACTCTTCATCTTTAAGAGGAAACTGGTAGCTGGAGAAGGTGGAAAGAAGGGATATAAGCTTATTGCTCAGCAATTACCCAATCTACCGAGAAAAATTGCTTCTATACAAACAAAACAATTGAAATATTGGACCTCATGTTCAACTAACGAGATTAATGTTCAACTAACGAGATTTTAGAAGCAAACTTGAAGCATTAAATATTTCAGGCAGCAGCTTCCCTGAGAACACGGCACAGTCAGGAGACGACCTTAGTTCAGTAGTCCTGGCCACCTCTACACCCGTACATTACAGTGGGATGACAGTGCACTGAGCATTGGCCTAACGCACCAGAGGGTCAGAGTCTGACTTTGAAACTAAAGTTCAAAGCAAGCTGCAAATCTATTGGCACAAGATGTTCTTAAATGTTTTTTTCTGGAGTTTGAGCATGGTTTAATGTAATAGACATGCTGACTTCAAAACCTTAGTATTCAGAAGATTAAGAAAGTGAAGTTTAGACTGTGCATATTAAGTCATTATGTCATAAATACATTTTATAGGAACTTATGTCTATTTCTCAGTCACTTAGTGTGCATATACCCTCCACTTTTGCTAGGGAAAGAAATGTTATTCCCTTCTACAGATATGAAACTGAAGCACAAAGAGAGGTAGTAATTTGCTCAGAGAAAAAAAAAAAAAATTGCAACCAAGCTGCACAGTGTCTTAAACACAAATATCCTTCTCCTTAGACCCGTTGCCTCGCTCCTGAACACAATTAGGAAAGATCAAACACCACTGCTATATTTTGGTCACATCTTCATTTTTAATTTTTAAGTTACTTGTTGCAATTATGCTCAACAATATATAACAAATATACATTTATAAAGTTAACAATGCCTTTGTTCTTGTCACATTCTGTTCCTTCACTACAGTGAGAAGTTGACCTCTGATACCCAATAAAGAAAAACCTAGCAAGCACATGGGGTTGTATTGTATAGATCTGCTGAAGTCACAGAGTGTCAGACAGGCCTATTATTAACAATTAGCCACTTATTGTAAATTCTAGCTGACACATCTCATTAAATATAGGCCAAAATAGACTTTGGTGATCGAACCTCATTTTTAATAGCTTTTCCCAGCATTCTGCCAATTGTTGTCAGGAAGCTGAAAATTACTCCTACCACTAGGATGCCCACTTTATTCTTGCTGACTGCTGAGAAATTTCAAAAGGCTGGCCTGCCTCCTCTGTGCCTGATAAAGGGTAAAACCCAACCATGTGCTCATGATGGCAACAGGCTTTTAAAAACCTCTCAGCAGTCAGCATGAAGGGAAGAAGAGTAGGGGGTAAAAGGAAAAATATTTTCCATTGTCACTTCTTCTACATAAGAGCCCAGAGTGGCTTATGACATTGACTGCCCCCTTCTAGCACTCAATTTGACGTGCAGAAGTGGGACTGAACAGCTGGTCTAGTATCCAAAATGTAAATGGCAACTTATTGTTGAAATGTCTGCAATTACATTCCACTCCCACAAGTAACCAGAAAATAAATACATGAAACCCAATTTTCCACAAGTATTAAACTTATCCAAAGATGCTTTTTTACAATTTTTTTTCTTTTTTATTTCTCTTTTATTTCTCCCCAAGCCAGTTTTCTACAAAGAGCAGGGATTCTGTCTGTGTTCAAATGGAAGCAAGCAATTGCAGGGAAATTCAGCTTACCCAGTGGAGTCCTCTCTGAGTTTCTTAAGATCTCACTATACAAAGCTAATTATCTTAGCTCCAGTAATCTCTTCAGTTTAAAAGTTTCCCACTTCTGACTAAGTACCAGAACCTAACTTGAGTCCTGTGGCTTAGTGCTGAGGTAGTTTCAGCAGTTATTTTACAGGCTGCATTTAAACAGATCCAATGGCATGGCAGAACACAACCTTTAAGGAAAAATAATTTTTAAGCTTACTACATACGGAGTCAGACGATTCTATTCTGCTTGTCAAGGTTTTAGAGTTTGTCTTCAACCTTACATTTTTTTATTAAAAGTACCTATGGCCAGGAATCTTCCTCACCATGAGCATAGAACAGAATTTATTCAGGCTGTAAAGCACCTTATCAGAAGGGCCATAGTCCTCAACTATGAGCTCAGACCAGGTTGCTCAGGCCTTTTCTGGTCAGTTTTTTAAAACCCCGAGTAATCTACACAATTTGGGACTACACAATCTTTCAGGAAACCTGTTCCAATGCCATGATTTTTCACAACTTATCAAACTCTATAATAAAGTTCCAATGCCCTCTACCTCTCATTCTTTATAATTTGTAGTTATCATCTGCACAAGACCCCAGTCAGGTTGGTAATGCACTGACTCCTATCCATCTTGTCTTCCAAATGTGCTATTTTGATTCATTTAGCAAATACATTCAGTGAATATAGCTTCTTTAGGTCCTGTATCCTCCCATTTGTTTAAGAAAACACTTTTGGCAAACACTTCTGAATTTATAAAAATAAATTGAACCAGAAAAATAAATGTATTAATAAGAGTAAAGTTCTTTTACAGTTAGGATGCTATACATATTAAAAAAAAAAAATCTTTAGAGACAATTAAGTCATCTGCAAATCAGTCCCCTGAATGGAGAAATTAGGAATAAATTCAGAAGCCTCAAACATTTTGCTTCATAAGTATCCAGGTGTGAAAGTGGAGTCACTGAACTGGGTTCCCTTAGCCTTGATCCAGCCAAGACCTTTTAATAATGTGTTTCATTTTAAAGAAGTAAATGTGACCTTTTTGTGGGTAACTTCCTTTACAACCCTTCTTCAGCAATCTAATGAAACCATCTTTTCTACCTCACCAGGAAATCTGCAACAGAGACTGGCTACTACAGCGTTTCCAAGTTTCCTCCAGGATATATTTCCCACGAGAGTTCCTGCCTTTTGACATCTTTGTGTCTGAGGCAAGCACTGTGTCTTCACTCCATTTCCTACTCATCCTTCAGACAGCCAGGAGTAGCTTTTGTCAAGAGGTGCACTTCTATCAGAAAAATTGGAATAATCACAGGAAATATATATGGTCATTAAATTAGTTTCCTGTAATGAAACTTGAGCACACTGCTGGTTTTAATTCTCAGCTTCAGAACCAGAAATAGCAAAACTAGCAAAGACTTATTAAGTCACACACAAAGCATTCTAATGTCCTGCCAATGAAAATGTTCTTTACTTGTCCTGTATTGATTTTTCTATACCTGTCCCCTAACAGAAAAAGATCCAAAAAATTTCTCTTTGTTTTTCAGCAGTGTACATTGCAAGGAAAAATAAATACTTCAATTTGACTCTACCTCTATACAAGGGTCCTGCACCCTGTCTGGTGTGTGGTGTAACCATCACTACCAATAGCTCCCACCTGTGCGCCCATGCAAAAGATAATGCTGGGCTGCTGAGGAGGCAGCAAAGAAATACAAAACAGTATATACGCACAGCAGCTGAGGAACCCTAGCACTCTACCTTAAAAGGAAAGAAAGTTAAGAAAAACAGTAACGTAAATTCAGTGGATTTCCTGTATTTAGTCAGATTCTTAAAAATAAGACTCCTGAGGTGGGCTAGGATTTCTTTAAATACTTTTTTTTTTTCCAGAAAACAAATCATTACGAGTAAAACTGTCTAATCTTACTGGAAAACGAACCCAGACATCCTGCCATATGGAAAGATTCTCAAATTCTCTACTCTGAATTGCATGGGCTATTTAGTCAATTAACTAAAGCTGCTTAAAGGAAGGTAAAGTGGGAATATCAGAAAAAGAAGCCAACCAGACCTTCATAAATATAGCAGCTACATCATGCCTCCTACAATCAGCAAAGGAGACATTGTAGGAATTATGGTCAGGGTAGAAGCTGGGTGCAGCTCACGTGATGAAAGAAACCTGGTATTATTTCAACACGGTGAGCTCTGCGACAGAGGGAAGGCTACATGACCTTTCTTGTAACATAGGACATTGCTCCTCATTTCTGTGAACCAATGCTGTACACGAGCTGAGGTAACTCACCACCACAGCCTCCCCAAACAATCTGGAACATGGCTGAGGCAGGATGGCACTCTTTTGTACAGGACACCCCACTTTGAGCCGCTCACTGCCTCAAAATTACTTCCCAGCCCCAGTCATCAACTATTGACACCTGCAGCCAGAAACACCTAAAAAAACTGATTATCATCCACAATTTACGGGACGTCTCAAAGGATAAGGAGTAACTGCTGTACTGAATTTCAAAATAAGAACCTTAAATTACTACATTCTTCTTGACAGGATGATGTTTGGGGCCAGGCCAAGCTGAGAGAACCATAAGGAACTTCAGATCAAACACTAATTAAGAGAAGTCACGTACAATACTGTTTTCTTCAGTATAAAAAAGGTCTTGCTCAGCCTTCCAAAGCTTCATCAGCAGAGCCCTATATGTGGCATTGTTCTCTGAACAAGGAAGTGCACTAAAGCTTCTAATTTCCTGACCAACTTCATTTAAAGAAAGAATGAGATTGGTGCCAAAAAGCAATCAATGGATCCCCAGCCAAACAAAACACTTAAGGTCACGATTTGAATCCAGTCACTCATGTATTTAAAGTTACGATTGTATTTGAGTGTATTCCTGGATGAAGGCCCAATGACCTCTTTTTTGGGCTGTAGTCTAGCTAAATCCAACAAATAAATGGAGTTATACTTGAGAACTGAAAGTTTATTTAATTATAAACTCCAAAATCCCAATTTCTTCTTTCTTTGCTGCCACATACATTGTCTTGGAAAGTGTCCATCTTTCATAATGATATTTGGAATAATCTCTTCAGAAGACAGACAGCCTGGGTACACTTGTCTAAAGATAACCCCTAATCTTGTGATACTAGGAGAGATGTCATCAAGAATTCTAACAATAAGTCAGTATCCAGTTGGGGCCTGAGCAAATTAGTTACATTTTCTAAAAACTACAATAAAACAGGACAAAAGAACTACAGCTGAGGAAACTGGACAGTGCTTTCTTTCAAATCTTGCTAAATAGATTAACAGATATTGTCAGAAAGCTGTGACGAATTTTTCCAATCTTTCTATAGCCTTTTATCAATAGAAATCATTCAGCTATACTGACTAAAACTTTTTAGAACTTCGCTTAATTTTTTTTCCCATTTATTATTTTTAATAGTATCTTCCAATTATGTTGTGTTAAGTTATACAATTGAAAGTGGATTTACACTCGAAAGTGGATTTACACTCATCCACATTTCAGTCAGGTGATCCTCATCAGCAATGTCCATCTGCCTTAAGTATTCTGAAAATAATTTTTCAAGTGTATGTGATTTTACTTTTTCTTCAAATAAGAAGAAACAAAGAACTAACTCTTCAACTTCTTTTAAGGTGACAACCTCACTAATTTACAGCAGAAGGACTTTTGCACCTGAAATCTCCCATTAATTGTCAAAGAAGTATAATCAAACATAATGATTGCTGCATACTGTATGCTAAGAACAATAAGCTATCACATATCCATAAGCACTTTGAAACTTAATTTCCAGATATTCTGGCACCTAACTGCCCTGGAGGACTCAAGTCCTTTCTCTTTCTGACAATGGCATCCCTTTTTTCTGTGCTTGGGCTAATGCTTACCTTCATGTCTTTAAAAAGAGCATGTTTTGGGGAGAAAGTAATCCTTTCACAACAAGTGGCTGATGTTAGGGGATACTTTGTCATTTCTCCATAAGGAGAAATTGTGAGCATCTGCCAAGACTGCACAAAACTATTATACATTTTAAATGGGAAACAGTAAGTCTTCTGTATGTACAAGTTAAAAACTTCTGGAAAGGAATTTATCTTGCAGTGAGAAATGTCATTACCAACTACAATGAAACTCGCTACCAGAAGATCTGGATCTTCAACTCCCAGTAAAGCCAGAGCAATAAAATAGGCAGCTTTTAAGTGATCATTCACTATCTTCCATAGTGTTGAACTCATCCTTGCATTACCAATTCTGTTGTATGTTGGCAGTAAAATATGGAGAAATTAACCCTCCATTACCTGACTGACTTAAAGCAGATTCAATCCTTGTCATGGGAGGCACTAACCCCTTACCATTACTGATGTCAGATTATCCTAACTCAGTTCTATAAAATGTAATCTAATCTGACTAATGTTGTAAGAGGTGAACCTGTGAACCCCTGAACTTCTTCAGAGAGGAAAATAAAGCAATATAAGTTTTTCATTTTGACTTCAATTTCATGCAGTAATATTCAGCATAAATATACAGTATTAGGATTTTCTCTCTGAGTCTGTGCCTTGTTCACAGATAGGACTTGCTGAGCAAATAGCTCCTGAGGCTCTTATTTCCAGATGCTGGTGAACAAAAAGTTATCTTGGTAAACCAATAATTCAGAATGGCTTCATTATTCTCATAAACATCTATGTGTAAAGATATCACAACATCCATTGGGTGTTACTCTATTCAATTTGTAATTACACTGAAAAATTTATTAAAAATCCTATCACAAGTTTGATTTCAAATACTTTCTTCAAAGGTAAGTGCACCTTTCCTCTAGTTTCCTCAAGGAAATACAGTTCACATTCTTTGTTAGATAGCTGAGAATGATACCTCCTTCTTTTAGAGAGAAGAAAAATCTTAGGTGACAGAGAAGTGAAGAAAAGCCTGTTTAGCTTCCCCATCCCTTATTCTGGGATATGACAGCATCTGAACTTCTCTGCATTTCAACCTGAGAACAGGCCAATTAGGATCATACACCAAGCTCTCAAGTAGTCGAGGACAGACATGTTTGATGTACAGGGCTTTTAAGTGTTGGCACTGCATGGGTATAGAGCAGGATGAACATAACTAGTACAATTAATATAATAGTTCTCAATAGACCTGCTTCAGACTACATCTACTGGTGTAGGCTGCATTCAACTGGGAGAACGGCATTAAAATGACTGGACACTTTCACAACTCTCTGAGAGCAACTTTACATTTAACAGTTTCTTCATCTATAATCAAAACACTCTTCCCATTTTTCCAAAATTCAGCTGACTTCACAGGGGTTGAGGGTTGGATCAGTGAACTAGATAAATGTGATTTGAAGTTAGAGCTTTCAAAAAACAAAATTATACCATTGCATGGATGTGTGTATCAGTGTCAGCATACATATTTGTAGGTTTATACACTGACCTACAAATTCAGTTGATCAAAGAACCAACCACTGGACTTTCAAACTCATTCATGATACGAGCTACCCCTCTCATGGAAGGCTATGTTGAATGCAACATTCAGCATGAAATTAAACTCACTCATTCATCTCTAAAACTGAAGAGAGAAGGGAGTAATCAATCTTGATCCCTCTTCCCTTAAATATTTACCTCCCTTGTCCATTTCTTTGTGTCCATTCCTTCTGGTAGCCCAGCAGTATGACAACACAACCAGGTTGTAAGACGTTAACAGGATTTTTCTGGTTTATTACGCTGAAGATTAAAACTATGGTTTTCGCTTCCTAAAATAAAATTCAAGTGCTTTACCTCAGAAAACAGTGACTTGAATATAATGTACAATTAACCCTTTGAGAACCTGGAAATGCAGTATGTTTGTTTCCTGAGCATGTCTAGGTGCACAGAAAGAGACAGAGGAACCTAACGAGGTGAGCCAATCCCAAAAGATGGGTGCATACTAGGAGTAGGATGTGATGTGAAATCTGGTTACTAAACAAAGAAAACTAATGGCCAATTATTGCCACCTGTGATTGGCAAAGAGCTCGTGATAGCAACATAGATGACCTTTGTGTGTTAATGGCTTTTAAAATGCTAGAGGATTCATTTGAAAGGAAGAAAGATATTAACTTAGGGAATAATTTAATGAACTTGCTAGAAGAAGCAATGAACAATGGCAAAGATGGAGGTGAAAGGAAATCTGTCCGGTTTTGCTCATATGCTTTCTCTTACTGAAACAAGCCAGTAACTAACCTATGAAAATTAGGGAGCTAGAATGTGACTTTGGTTTCTCATGCTTTCCTGTTGGCATCTGGATGCTGCAAATATTTCAATATATGACTCCATTGACATACTATATTAATAAAGAGGGCCAAAATGATCAAACTTGTTCCAAGACAGAACCCAAGAGCCACATAACATAGTCAAATAAAAGGATTCATCTCAATACTTAAATTTCCCTGGCATTATCATTTGTCACAAACAGTATTATTCTGGTTATGAGTTACTATTTTTATGCATTGTATTTATCAATAAAGATGAAGGCATTCTGCCAATTGCTTTAGAATTTTTGTTTTGAAAATGATAGCACTTACCATCAGTAATGGGAAACAAAAAGTCATCTCATTCAATTCCTAAGAAGGATCACACTTATCTTTTTAAAAAGGGACACAAAAAAGTTAGTTTCCCTTGTAAATATGATAGAACAACAGTAGTCAACAGCTGAACAATTAAGCCATTCATTTAACAAGAACGATGCTGTCAGATTCATTGAATCCACAACAGTTATATAATTTAAGATTCTTTTTTGTAAGGATGACCTATGCAATTTTGCTTCCATCTTATCTTTTTTAAGTTTTTCATCATCTTTCTTATTCTACTTAATTATAGCCTGCATTGCTAATACATATACTGTGAACCAGATTATAATATATAAACCTGTGTTTAATTCAGACACATTCTGCCTAAAAACATTAATGACATCATAATCAACTACACTACTTTCAACTTTTTAAAACACTGTAGCTTAAGTTCAGATTTTTAACAAATGCTCAGGTAAATTTAGCATGTTTTCTATCAGTCTGGCCAAAAGACTACCACAACCCGTCAGTACCAGTGGTTACTGCTGTTCTCACATAATAGATATTTCCAATTAGCATGTCAGTTCTGTAGTTATCACAAGACACAGTAATAAACAATATCATAGGCCTTTCAAAGTATCACCCTCTGCATTTTTAAAGCAACGTAGCACATGAAATCCTGAGAAACTAAAACAACATAGCACATGCAATGTTAAGAAACTACACTACCTCTAGTATTTATATGAGGACAATTTGGTTAAACAACTGTCACAAAAATTCTTTGCGGTTGGAGAAGAGGAAAAAACAAAAGGAGATACAGGCTAATGGTAACGATTTTGTGGTGTCTGGTAATACTTAATGAAATAAGCTATCAGCATTTACAAAAAGGTTTGAAACAAAAATATCCCTTTCCCATGTTCACAGAGGACACAACTAAAATCCATCTCTTATAGAAGGGTATTTTAGTTTGCCTTTTTTTTGTTTGTTTGTTTGTTTTAATGACCTCCTTGTTAGTACAGGCACGATATAGGATTTTTTGTTACTACTACTAGATGAAAGCAGGTTCAAAGTGAGATTTGACTTTGCATCTGTCTTTCAAGATCTACTCTGTATAATACACACTAAAAGCTTCACCTAGTTTGGCCTCATTATTTTTTCCTTAATTGAGTCTTAATAAAAAGACTGTGTTCTAGTGTGATGTATTAATTTGCTTTAAAGAAGAGAGACTTGAAGTAGGATAAACGTCTCAATTTGGGATGCATTTCAACATAAATAATACAAAATTTAAGCCTCTTGTGATTGCCAAAAGATTGACTTAGAGCTAAACATAGTGAACTGATACACCAAGTCTCTAGATCTATTTTGTACCTAGCTAGCAAGGCAAAGTATTTCTATAGTAGATTGATTTAACACCACTGAAGACTAAAGTAGGACTACATCTTGAGCATGTGAAAGGCTCACAGAGGGAAAGCTTAATTTATCAATTTGCCAGTTTCTCAGGGGAAGCCATTAATGACAACAGCATGAGACTGCCGTTTAGCAGGATTCATTGGACTTAATTTCCTAACTTTAAAAAAAAATATAACTTTTTCCCTCATAAAATACCAGATCTGTCAGGCAGGCAAAAGGATGACAGGAAATGCAGCTCTAAGCACAGAGCACACCGCTTATTCATCCCACAGCTTCCTGCTTATATTCAGAACTCTGAGTGCCATGAAAACAGTATATTTAAAAACCCAAACCAAACCAAAAACAAAAAAAAACAAAACTTAGCTGCACTAGGTTCCAGAAGAGCTACCGCTCCCAGTGACAAGGTGTGAGAGCTGAGACTCCTTTCAGCTTTGTACATCTATGGATGTGTCAAGTTTTTTGACCTCACCTCTGGCAGATGGGTCGCTGAGCAGAGGGGAGCTACGCTGCTGTGCTTTTTCTCCATTGCTGAGCTGCACTATATCTGCTCTCCCATCCAATGACCCCTACCTTTGATCTCGCAACAGGTTCAGAGAAAGAAAGACTGGTACTGACTCACTGGAAGAAGAGGAGAAAGCTAAAGTTTTCTTTGCTTTTAGAGTCAGAAGAGCTGAAAAGAGAAGCAGGTAATCGTGCATTTCCTGTCATTTCACCCCTTGTTTGGGGTGACAGGATGAAATGAAGTAGCATAGCCATATTTAAACTCCTTACCATTTCTAAGTCATTCACTGTGTTGTTCCAACCACTGTTAACTCTAAGAAAGGTGAAGAAAAAGGATACTGTCACCTATGAGATAACAATCCTCTTTTACCAGGAAACCTGCCAGTGGTTTTGATTACAATTTTTGTGTTTAACCCACGGGCAGAGATGACCTAAGTATATGTTTGCCCCTGGAATATTAATTCCCCCATAGAAATTGAAGATAAAACAAAAAAACCATTAAGGGCAGAGGAAGGCCTTCCAAAACCTTTTTCATTCATTAACAGCATAATATCCTTCTTTGAACTATTTATGCAGACTGCAGCAGTCACAGAGAGAAACCTATGGGCCTGAAATGCCATGCAAGCACAGACATAATGATTAGCAGAAGACAGACACTTGTTACTAGAACACAGACACTTCTGAATAACAGTGTTCAAGATATACATCAGCTGTTTTCTGAGGGTCTGAACTCTTCCATTGGTACATACAGAAAATTCAAACCCTAAAACTCAAGAGCATGTTACAAGACTTAAAATCACAGCAGCCTGCTAATCAGTGGCAATTCAACGACATCCATATGAATACTAGAAATACAGTAAAGCTAATACTGCAGAGTAATCTTTGCATATTCCAGCACTGACACACCAATTGTTGCATGTTATTTACACATAATTTGAACACACTGACACCTGAAGCAGTCAGGATAATGGAAATATTTTTAGGGGGACAGCTGGTGAAGGGGGAGTTAAGGTTTTCCATCCTCCCTAATGATCTCCAAGCAGCTAACTCACTGTGATCCTCAGACTTTGAACAAGAGAATCAAGGAACAATAAGCCCTGAGAGTGCACTTAGTCCTCTAAGTAAGAACTCCATTTATGTTTATAACTTTTCAGTCTTTTCTCTGTTGTGAAGACAGACTTGTTTTCTTGAGGGATAATACAGTCCCCTGGCCATTGGAAGCTAACGTTTTTTTCTCACAGAAAAATAGGACCTATTATCATCCAGATTTACAGATCTTGAAACAGAGGTTGCAGGCATCTTATCGCCTTTCTTTCAAACTGATCTATAGAGGCATGTCCAAATACATGGGTTCTCAGCACAGCTGTTTTGAAATTAGTGAGATTTCTGCAAGTGTTATACTTCTTGAGCTGGAACCTGCATTGTAAAACTCGAAATTTTGTCTCAAAGACCATAGTGAGAATTGGTGTCCTAGTAGCTGTTTCTGATTTCATTTTACTGCCCATTCTCGAGATATTTCCAGGCAGTTAGAGCTTACACAGCTGTTCTACATAGGAGCTGGATCAACCTCAGTCAAACCATTCAGGTTTTTATGGCTTCTCTAGTGCCATTGGCAGTATCTTGTGCCAATCCTGTTTTTAGCTGTACTGAACTAATCTTTGGCTTTCTCAAAGATCAAGGCATGTGTGAAGAGAGTCTCCAGATCCAGAAGATCAGACTTAGAGAGCTGTGATATGCAGGGAAGCACTGAGCAAGTACTTTGCCTTCGTGATCCATTTGATTAGCACGTTTCTTTCTCTCTGCCAATGGAAGCAAAATTCTCTCTTGTAAACTCATTATCCTTTACCATGCTTTCACCTTTTAAACCTCAAAACTGATGAGAATTCACTGAATAGAAAGAAATAGAGTAAGAGGCTAGATTTTCATTTAGTGTCACTCCAGTCATTTTAAAAGGATTTAGATTAGTCCCCAATGGCTATAGCTCCTGTCTGCTTCCAGACTAGACAAAATCTCCCCCAAACTAAATAGTCTCTAAAGTATTCTGAGGATTTATCATAGGAATGTTTCTGTAGGAGCTCAGACTACTTCTGAATGCAAGGCAAGCATAAGTGTTCAGGCAGTTGCGCCTAAACAGGAACACAGATATTTGCATTCACACGCCTTCTCTTTCTTAACAGCCATGTAATCCCACTCTTCCTTTAGCACACAATGAAAGAGGAAAAAAAACCCAACAAAACAAAACAGCTCTTTTGCAAGCTAGCTAGCAAATGCAAATTCAAACCCTCTTTGCCCAGTACCAAATGTGTCTGAATTCCATCTGTATCACACTGCTACATGCCAATTACTTTAATTAGGGTGAGATCCAAGACTTGCAAAGAGAAAGTTCATAGTGTAATTAAGAAACAGTTTTTCTCCTCAGTGCTCTTCTTTCATCATCCTCTTTGCTCATTTTCCTGCTTCCCTCCCACCCTTTCTCCATTGAGGGAGTTTCTCATTCTGATTCTTCAGTCATTTTGGCACAAGCATTGTTGTACTTACACCTTCAGGCAGGCATGAAAGCCAAAAAGCTGGTTGCCTTTAATGCTTCCAAGATAAGGTGTAAAGAATGAAAAGCAAAGAAATGAAAGTGAAATGATTTATAATGTTTTAGAGTGCAGTTTGGTGCAGTATGGCGCAGTGCTTTGAAGTGTATCTTATTAAAAGCAATGGCACATTCTGCCAAGAAATGCCACTGCTCAGCATTCAGAGAGCTGGGTAATCTCTCACAAACACAACAAATGTACTTGACAATGAAGGAAAGACTGATTAGGTTGTGTAGATGTTCTGCAGGACCTATAATCAGCTTGATAATACTGAATGAATCAATGAAATTAGTGTTGTCTTAACAATACCAGCAAAAGTCATACAGCTGTCAAGGTTTGTTCCAACAGCAATTTTCATTTTAAGAGCTACCCAGTCTCAATCTGCTTTGCAGTTGGGAAGGATTAACACCAACAGTGGGCAACATTTAACAACTCCCATGTCACACAGTAGCCAATGCTATTTATTCCCTACTCTTGACACTTCAAACTAGAACGTATTAGAATTCGTCTGAACAAATTCCCACGTAAAATTCTTTGGCTGTAACAAAATCCCTTCTGGGAGTTTCTCTGGGTTGCCACTATTGCACAAATTCATCACACAGCTGCTTCTGAAGTGTTAGGAATTCTCTTTATTTTGAAGGATTTGTAAAGTATTCACTACATTCATTCATCACGTCTTACTTCAGCAATAAACCTTTCATTTCATGGCAACAGAGAAAAGCCAAGCTAAGTGTTATGTCTAAAATTTACCATATTCTGGGAGTGTCTGAAATTACCATGATACATTATTATTATTTATTATTTATTGTGCCTCTTTGTGGATAGATAAATCTTTTTTTTTTTTTTTAGTTCAGGTTTAAAAGTTGGGTATATTCCACTAGCCAAGCAGGTGCCCCCATTTAGAATATGTTACCACAGACTGATTTAAAATCAGATGCTAATCATAAACTAACACAGTTAAACTGTGTTATAGAAGTAGATTCCAGAATTTAAACCATCTATTTCTTAATCTCATACATAGTTAGACTGATGGTCAAAGTGAAGTGACATTCAGTGCAAAACTGTCCACCATTACAGCTATAATAAGATATATGTTTCACTCAGTCATGAAACTTTCATAATTTTGCATCTGAAACTGAGCTGAAATGGAGCCCTGTCGAAAATTCAGTCATTAAAAGCTTGACATTCAGCTGTCTGCTGGCAATAGGAATCTCATCTGATTATAGAGATCACTGTGGAAACAACATCTGGTTTTAGAATTATACCAAGTAATTTCTGAATAAACACTTCTTTGCTTCTGTGCTAAACTTGAATGCAAATTTATCTTTTGGGTTGTTTTTTTTTTAGTGGAGAAAGTAGGTTAATGGAATTTTACAGAATCAGTGCTAACTAGAAAATAAGTTTGTTCTCTAAATAGAAGGGGATGGATTCATAGCCAGGATAAATTATTTAAACACTGATTTATGCCAAATGAGAACTGGCCCCTGCTTCATTAAAAGAATGATTCAATCCTCTCTCTTGTAGTAAGTGGCAGGATCTCACTGAATTCATCTAGAGCCAGATCAGATTATAGATGGTTTAAAAGTGGGATGTAACACTGTGACCTAAATGCATTCAAAGCCAATGTAGTTATAGTGTGCAAAAGCCTCAGTGGGCACAGGCAAAGCCCTGCCACTGCAGACAACACAAAAATCACAAAAGCTGCTTTATAACCCTTAGATATTTACTCTAGTGAACATTTGCCATATTGAACAAGTTGTACAAGCATATAATTAATTTGCAATCCTTCAACTCCTTTTGCATTGATGTAACAGAATGTGATGTGCTGCTGTTTTGGGAGGTTTTTTGATTGTTTTGTTTTTGTTTTTTTACTGGCATTATCAAACACCTTTTTTCTGAGATAAAAATCTGCAAAAGTAATTATTCTTAAATTTGAAGTGAGCTTGGTCCAAGAGTAGAGCTAAATTTGGATCTACTATGTAAGTAATCCTGAAACACACAGTTTTTAAATGTCATGAATGCACATGTAGACACACATTATCATAGGAGTGTCAATTTATGATGAAACTGATCTTTGCCTGAACAAAAAAGTAGCACGATAAATGGAGCATATGCACTTCTAATGGTTTAGGCAAACATACGTATGAGGAAGTGAAGGCCTCACTTAGGATCAAATATAACAACATTATTTATATTTCCAGAAACATGTATATCCAAAGTTTTCTTCCACTGTACCATGATACAGTAATTACCTCATTATGTAATTAGCATTTAAATGGAAATAAATAAAACATGCAAGGTTTTCTTTGAAATTTTTTTTCAAGTTCTGTATATTTTTTTTTAAGTTATTCTCCTGATATGTACAATTTTCTCCAGAAATATCAATATTAAAAAAAGTATACACTGTGGAACAAAAGTACTGACTTGCTATTCAGTTTTGGAGTCCCACATGCCCTATCATTAGTGGCAGACTGATTGTTTTCTACATTTCAGGAAAACACACTGGACTAATTATAATTCTACCAACACTGGAGTTGAAGAACACAGATTAATGATCAGCAATTAAAACATCAACAACATCACAAACAATAATGTTTCATACTGTTAATTTCTGTTGCCTGAAGTCATGCTATTTCTCTTTGGGCACAAAATACATAATACAATCATTACTTCCAACATGAATAAAATGCTCTCATATTACATGCTGAGAATCATATACTGTAGCTAATTTACAGTACCTAGAAAGGAATGTGCACTTGGTGTATTGTGCATAAGTAATAAGAAGTTAAATCAGTGTAAGATCTGAAATATTACAAGTCAGTCACAAACATATGCAGCACCAAAAAAAGATTTTAAACAACCATAAGCTTGATGTAAACAAAGTATATCAGACTAGAGTCTTTACCTTGAAAGGTTTTTCTGAGAGACCAATGCTGTCAGGTTCAGCTGACAGAGGTACAGCCTAGTCTTTTGTGCTACATGTTTTCTTAGAACCTCTAACATTATTGTAACCCTTTCTGTCTGGTGCAGCATCCAATTTAATCAAGTCTCTAGCACAAAGCTCATCTGATGTCATCTCTCATTTGTGCACTAGGAAATCAATGGATGCAGCTGCAAGTCACTGCAGAAGGTGACTATAGCTTGCCCTTACACTTTGAGCATGTGCCTGTAGAGTTTACAGAGGCAGTCAGCATAGCCTGTGGTAGCACAACTAGTGCAGAACTTTAAACACCCCTTTTGTCAGTACATTTGCAAGGACATCCCATTAGCTACGGTACAAGTGATTTTGTGGTCTCTGTTGCTGTAACACTGTTCCTGATAAGCTCAATATTCTCTGTTATCTTTTTCACTTACTGAAATTTATGCACCTTGAGATGTTGGTAGATGCATTCAGTAAACTGAAAAATAAACAAATGGATTCTCTGTTGAATGTCACCACCTTTATGTGATCTGAAACATGAAAACACAAGCAAGGGGAAAGCTTTGTTAGGAAAGAACGGTGAGCAGCAGCAGAAACACAGAAAAAATTAAAACAAACACATGAATGTCACTAGTCATTTTCAGAATGGAAATATTCCATTCACTCAGATGCAGGACAGTTATGGAAATTGAAAAATTGTTGGGATAATAAGCCCAACAGAGTCATCCATGAATTCATGCTTGCTACATTTAAAGTTTTCCCTATATAATACAACAGGGTAAAGCAAGACGCCATCACTTGATGTATTATTTATTATTTATTTATCAAGGAACAACTAAGTGGCCTCTTAGCAAGGTTACAGCTACTCCTGATGACGACAGAAGTGCTAGACTGATATAGAAAAAAACCATCCGAACCAGAGGGAGCGTACAGCCTGACACTATCACGACTAGGTGTGTACCACAGCTGACACAGGTGCAGAACTGCAAATGGACATATGGATAAATAATTCACCCATCAGCTCACAGTGATGATCTGCCTGCTATAGCAAATATCAGATCATTAGGGGTGCCATGGAAGAAGGTGGAAGGGAAGTTCAGATGCTTTATTTATCTGCAAAAACTTTCTGATTCGTTTCTAGCTTTAAATGTTTCTGATTCCTTTCTAAGCAGCTGGAATTACAGCTATTCAGCTGCCACTCATGAACAAAGTAAAATTGTGCTACCCTGACTTTCTGCAACAGTATCTCACAATTGTCATTAAAACCAGCTGGTATATTTATGAAAGAAAATGTTACTTTGTGAAAAGCTTGGCAGAATTTTTCCCTAATACATTAGCAGCCCTGGAGGCATTGTCACAGAAATAAGCAAAGCCAGAAAAAAGATCTGGTTTCAGTTCCTACCCCAGATTCCCAGGATCAGCAGGGATTACAGCAATAAAAGTCTTTAGTGATTGCCTGAGACTTTCCTTATGCTGCTTAATGGGATGCCCTCTGGCCAAATGAGTGTACTCAGTGGGTTCTGAATACAGCCAGGTTGACACTCACAGTATTTCTTCCTGTGACACAGAGAAGTAAGGATGCTTCCACCTGACACCTAACACATGGCATATGGGCAAGTATCACAAGTGATAAACAGAATGTCTGTTACCATTTTTCAGACATGAGCACTGATGGCTGAAGGCCCAATTTAAGAAAATCCCCCTTCATAGATCCAAACAAGAGGTGGAATAGAATTAGCATCATATTCACAAGGTACTTTATGGACATTGTCAGATGCTTAGACAGTGGGGCTGATGCACTTGGCTTGCACATACAGTAGTTTGGATATGGACTTTATAAGCATTTCAAAAACAAAGAACTACACAATACACAAGTAGCTTTGACAGTTGGAGAGTAGCCAAAGAACTATGCATAGGATTCAGATACCAACTCAGGGAATGGGTAGAACTTTTTCACTACTTTGTTCATTAACCTTTCCTTGAGCATTAAAATATTCATTACCTTTTCTTGTGCAGTATGTTCCTGACGCATTATTTTTTATCATGCACACTCACAGTATGGTGGCATTCAGTAAAGATAATCTTCAAAATGGCAAACAGAAAGTGAACAACTCTGGAGCTTAGTGTTGTCATGACAGCTTCAAACAACCTTGTTGCAGCTCCAGGGGAGGCTTCAAATGCTTCTGTGTATGAAGAGCCAGCTTCACATTAACCCTATATCCACCATTAGAGAAATTTTAATTGACAGTAGTCACTCTTAAATACACTTTCTTAATTTTACTTTTTTTCTCTTTGCACAAACTTTTATAGGCCCTGAACTCTATAAAGGGATCCTGTACAGGTGCACAGGTGTTAACATAACAGACGACATGATGCTGATGATTTATCACGTAATTGTGCTGGCCTGCATTGTCGTAACCAACACCTACTATCTGAAGACATCTGTAAGAGACATCCAAAACCTGCAGAAAACCCTAGATCATTCTGCAGTGCAAGACTTAACCAAGAACATTCTTCCTGGCAGCCCAACAAATACTATCACAATGATACTGGTCAGTAGATCATAAGCAAGCCCATCACACCAGTGGTGTTTTTTCTTCTGTATATTGTTTCCTCCAATACCTAAATGGAAGACATTGTAAAAAGAATCTGTTTCAGAGGCAATCTCTCAAGAGGTCCATATTTGAGAGGTGTAGAAGTACCTGTACAGTTTGACCTGGTATTCATGACATCAGCAAGTGCTCAGTTCCAGACCTGGATCTAATGCAGTCAAACAAGCCAATGCATCAACTAGATCTTCACTTCCAGAGTTGTAGCATAACCTTAAAAAAGCCACTGAAGACCTGTCCCCAGGCACTCTGCCTTTGCTTTTCTGTCTTATCACAAAGCCAGACTTCAGTTCAACAAGAACAAGGAATGAAATAACTTCCCGTCACATTACTCACTTTGCATGTAAACTTACTGTGCCAGATGTCACAAAAGGTTTTCAGAAATACAGAGAGCTGTTTTTACATGGCTTTCAGCAGCAAATAATTAGGTATTTGCTCTCAGAATAATGCAGTGGCTCTTTTGAGAAATGTATAAGCATAAAGGAAGATTTATACAGCAGTTTCACAGTCAGCAAATCAAAAACATCTCATCAAAATGTGACCTATTCAAATGGCAAGTGATGTAGTGAAGAAAGATCATCTCTTAGCTGAGTACATGTTAAGTTCAGCAAAACTGTCAAAGCCCTTTAAGGCAAACAGCCCATTACAGATCATGAACATTGTAAACTATTAGCACTGTGAAGGTAATGTGGGATAACTTCTCTGGAAATGAGAAGCTGACGTGTTGCCATTTGACTTTTCCTCATAAATCTACAGATAGATCATCTGTGCAGATAACACGCTCAGCAGTAGGAAAGTTCTCTCCTTTTGCAGAGCAGCTAGCATAAAATAGTTGAAGTGCAAGCCTGTGTAGGCTACAGAAGTTACAGCAGCAAGAAGAAAATATAGCAACAAAATCTCTTATGAATTCCATAACTGTGTACTGCTCTATAGGAGAAATCTTAGAAAATTCAACTGGAAGTCTAGCAGAAATCAGGATGCTCATTTCTCTGTCAAGAATAGAGAAATATTATAGCATTGACTCCCAGCAGTAGAACCCACTATCCCCAGGGAAAGCAGAAGTTTACATGGTTAAACTGCAATCATTTAACCGACTAGGCAGTTGATCGATATGCCTCCTATCACACAAGAAAGGACACAAACTGCTTTGGGAAATGCTAATGGACATCCTAAGGTAAATCTGCCTTATAAGAGCATCTCCCTATGTTTGTACACTAGAGGGATCTAAACCCATAAAAGTGCTGCAGTTGCAGAGGGGAGCATACACAGGAGACATATTCTGCATTGTTATCTCTATCTTGTAAATATAATAGCTAACAATGAGGCAAAAAGAGGTTTTTCAAACATATATGATTGTTACAAAGCCAATACAAAAGCCTGACATTCTTCAGTAACAACAAGCAGCAGATCATCCACTGTACCTATTAGAACAGGCTTTTCGGTATTCTTCCAGTTTAGAACTGGCAGAGTGTCAATGACACCTTTAGAATAATTACTGATTTACTCTGGCATGAATCAGTCCCTAAATACATAATCACCTTACAACAGATGCAAATAGATTATTAAAAACAAATAGGTATCCCACAGGAAACAAATAGAACATGAGCATATAATGGAAAACAAATATTCTCTTAGACCTTCAAATGACAGTTCTGACATAAAATACTGCAAGAAATCAAATAATCTGGCACTTTCTACTCTGAGTGACTTTACCATCAGTATATTAGCACATCTCATTGAGCTCTCACTGCTTTCATATCAAAAACAGCCTTCATGAAAAACAGTTCAAGAGAACAGAGACTGAATTCACTGTGTTCAAGAGGCCGAAAACAGATGTTTGGTCCCACTGGAGTTTTAAAATAAATAAAGCTTTTAAGGACTATAGACCACAGTTGGTTTAGATCATTGACTGAGTATAAGACTACACAGAACAGCTTTTCAAACTGAACTGCACAGATCTGTACTGTTGAGTATAACAGCTCCAGAAAAGTATTTTGTACAACTTTTATTAATGATATACCTGCCTACTCATATGACAGTCAACAAAAACCACAAATGTCTTTAGCTACAGAAAGTTAAGGCCGTATTAGAAAGATTCATGGGTTTAGCTCTAAGTTCAAGCTGGTTCAGACTTCAACCGATTTGTAAAAAAAGCATCTACTGGACAGTGACTTGACTGGAAGTGTGTGGCAGCCCAAAAAATTATAAAGAGGGAAATTTCAAAACAATGCTGAACACTCATTTATAAATAGAATCTTTTTTTTTAAAATGTATTTCTTGTTCCAAACAAAACATCTTATATGTGTATTTCCTCACAGAACTGACCCGAGTTGATTTTCAGTTAGGCTCCCCAAAAAAGTTTACTTTCTTTTTATTTAGATTAAAAAAAATACCCAAACACACCAGGTAATGTATGTCTTGGCTTAATTCACCCATGTTTTTCATACCTGCTTTTCAATGTTGCTAAATAGCAAAGGATTCCACAATTCACACTGTTCAATTCCTTCACAATTATTTTATTTACATTCCATACAGATCCAAAAATACTGTTAGCCACAAAAATGCCAAAGGTTTCTGTATTAAGGTAAAATTCCATTAAGCCTTACTTTGAACTTATTAAGAGATCCTCTGGTTGAATTTTATGTAGATCAAGTTTGCTTTGAGATTCGGATTCAATACTTATGAAAATGACTTTGTTTAAAGCTACAGTATTAAAAAAATTTCTGCCCAAAGTAGCCCCTTTAACTTTCAAGCTGTACTTACTGTATGTATTTATGTGAGCTTTGAGTAATTCCAAGTCTCTTTTCCACGAATCAGTATTGTTATTGTTCACTGATCCTTGTTCATGTCTTGTAATGTTCCCCAATTTAAATCCGCCTCTAGGGGGTACTCATTCATCCATTTTCTGATAACTCATATGTTCTCTTGGGATTTCTAAAACAGATGGCAAATACTGTGAAAGGAAAAAGAAAAAAAAATGTTCTGAAATTTTAAATACATTTGTCTTGGCTACATTTACTTTTTTCTTGTATTTGCTTTATATGAATATCCATTTAATTGAGTTTCATCAGCATGAATGAACACAGAAAGTAAACTCTTAATTTGCTTCTTTCAAACATTCATACCAGAAACTAGACAGGTTAAACATCTACAGGTAATGAGGAGAAAAACAAGTTTATTAATGAGAACTGAATTAAAAGCATGCATTCTCATGCTTCAAGGCATTGCAAAAATAAATCTAGAGCTGATACCCCTGAGCTCTATAAATAACATCTGATAGAGATTAAGGAGAAACTTTTCCTTCTCATATTTGTTCCATGATTGCTTGATGGTACTGTATTCTGGAGCAAGTTTGTCAGAGAGGCAACCGACACATGCATACTTCACTGCAGAGAAAGCAAAGTTTCATCAGTTATTACATGGTAACTCTGTGTGATTCTAGTTCATTAAAGGGTGAGGTTGTTCCTCTCTCTGCAAAAAAAATGCAATCTATCTTGTAGTTTCTGTTAGATATATCAGGGTATGAACATGCACAAGGGTGTTTCCCATATAGCAAGCCAACTGAAAATTATCTCAGAGTGACTTGCCCGCGTGCTGATACACTATGATGAAAGGTAGGCTCCCCTCACCTGCGCAAAACAACAGTTCAAGCTTATATGGCAATATGTACACTTCCCTTAGAAATGTCCAATATCAGATCAGAAACAGTAGTAAGGGACTACCTGTACTCAGTTCAAATCACACAAACACCTCTTACATAAAAATATCTTAATCTGATAAAGTTACAGGTCTTAGAAAATATTCCACTAAGAAAAAGGTGTGATTCATCAAGTAAATTTTTGATTGTAATTTATCAGCAATAACCATTAATAGATGTCTACAAATTTGCAAATGGATCCATTTTCAACATGCTTTTCAGGCAACTATTTAGAATACCATGGCATTTTAACAAAATGTTAAGAGGTGATATTTTGGTATGCTATTTAATAATTCATATGGACACATAAACTTCCTTCCTTCTGCCCATCAACTGGCAGTTACAGTTTAAATGATCAGTCTGGTAGTTCAGAGTTATGAGTCCAGAATGAAAAACCGAGTATGCAGCAGCAGTTCCCTATAGAGGCAGGGGGAATGCTACAAACTGAACATGCTCCTTTTTACACTACCAGCTATGGGAAGTCATCAATCTACATGACATTGTCTCTTTCAGGCATGTACTGAGAAAGAGAAATTAATGTGTCATTTTAGGGTTGCACAGTCATCAAAGGCCATAGATAGAAAAAAACAGCCCTAGAATTTTTATATTCAAACTTCATTTCTGATGCAAATGATATATAAGAGGCGTTGACCATAAACTTTGCCAAAAATAGTTTTTGTGAATAATGAACTTTTTCCCAGATAATTCCTTTTAGTACTTTTGATATAGTAAAAGCTGCAGTAAATGTTGTTATTACAAGTAATTGCAAATAAATGATAGAACACATTCTGTCCTTTCTTAACGGGTTTATTCACATAGCTATCCTAGGCAGGTGTTATTCCTACAGGAGAAAAAAAAACAACAAAAAAAACCCAAAAAACAGACCCTAAGCAATACTGCACTGAGTGACAGACTTTACTGAGTAGTAATATAGTTTGCTAGGAGATCTAGAACTTGTCATCACAGCCACTTGCTATTAAAGCTCAAACATTCTAATGAAGAAAACTGCAGCATTTTCACTGTTATAGTCTGCATGATACTAATTTATACGATGGACTACCCTAAATGACAAGCATTAAATTATGAAACAGGTTATAATGCAGATGTGGTCTCTATCCTCTGTTAAAATCCTTCCCCAGTTCCAACTCCTTCCACGTGTAGTAAATACCAATAAACATCTTCAGCCATTTACAAAACCACACTATAACCTTGAAAAAAATATAATACACAATGTTTCATTTTCAGTTTTTATCTTCCATTTAAAATGGTGCTTAAAAAAACCCAGTATGCAGACTGAATAAAACATACCCCTTTTCTGGGTTGTTCACCATAATGGAACAACTAATAAAGCAGAGGAACAAGCTTTCACTAATAACTGGGAAAACAGTGAAAATACTTTCATTTTAATTAATACCATCAAGAGGTTTGGAGGATAAGATAATTCATTTAGTGACTTAGGAAGTATAGAATAGACAAGGTTTGTGCCCTGTCTTCCATATACAATGCAATCAAAAAGCCCAGCTATATAGGCCTGTGGTGGGTTGACCCTGGCTGGATGCCAGATGCCCACCAAAGCCCACTCTATCACTCCCTGTCCTCAACTGGGCAGTGGGGAGAAAAATACAACAAAAGGCTTATGGGTTGAGATAAGGACAGACAGAGATCACTCACCAATTACTGCCATGGGCAAAACATGAATTTAATTTATTACCAATCAGATGGGAGGATAATGAGAAATAAAACCAAATCTTAAAACACCTTCCCCCCACCCCTTCCTGCTTCCTTAACTTCTCTCCCAATTTCCACCTCCTCCCCCCAGCAGCACAGGGAGACAGGGAATGGGGTTGGGGTCAGTTCATCACATGTTGTTTCTGCCGCTGCTTCCTCCTCAGGGGGAGGACTCCTTCCCCTGCACCAGCGTGGGGTCCCTCTCACGGGAGACAGTCCTCCACCAACTGCTCCAACGTGAGTCCTTCCCATGACTGACAGCTCTTCACGAGCTGCTCCAGTCTGGGTCCATTCCATGGGGTGCAGTCCTTCAGGAAGGGACTGCTCCAGCACGGGTCCCCCACGGGGTCACAAGTCCTGCCAGCAAACCTGCTCCAGCCTGGGCTCCTCTCTCCACAGGCTACAGGTCCTGACAGGAACCTGCTCCAGTGCGGGCTTCCCGTGGGGTCACAGCCTCCTTCGGGCATCCACCTGCGCCGGCGTGGGGTCCTCCACAGGCTACAGGTGGTCATCTGCTGCACCATGGACCTCCATGGGCTGCAGGGGGACAGCCTGCCTCACCATGGTCTTCACCACAGGCTGCAGGGGAATCTCTACTCTAGTGCCTGGAGCACCTCCTCCCTCTCTTTCTCCACTGACCCTGGTGTCTGCAAGGGTTGTTTCTCTCACATCTTCTCACTCCTCTCTCTTGAGCTGCAGTGTGAGCAGCTTTTTTTTTCTCTTCTCCCTCTCCCCTTTTTTTCCTCATTATGTTATCACAGAGGCGTTACTGATGGGCTTAGCCTTGGCCAGCAGCAGGTCCATCTTGGAGCTGGCTGGCATTGTCTGTGTCAGATATAGGGGAAGCTTCTGTCAGCTTCTCACAGAAGCCACCCCCTCTGCTACCGAAACCTTGCCACACAAACCCAATACAGGGCCCTATGGGGAGGTCAGTCAGCCTCCATATCCATTCAGTCCCTGACCTCTCAGTTAAACTTTAAGTGTCAATGAATGCCATCTTCATCAGATGGCTCTAGACAAAATGAGGACACAAAGTATTACTGATCTTGATCATTATCAGTTCTGCCTAAACTCAAGGCTGTGTCTAGGAACTGAGACCCACACCTCATAGCCAAATCATGGATCTGTACTTCTAAAAGGAAGGATTTTTCAGTCCTTGTGCCTCCAAGTTCTTTGTACTTACTGTCTTTCTTGTTATTCAAAGTCCTGGGAAAGACAAATAAGGTTATATTTAAAAAAAATAAAATCTAAACTTTATAACTGGGGATTAGAAACTTGTTGCATTTAATATCTTTCCCTAAAAGGGTTTCACATATTTCACACTGGTAGAAGAGCACTGAATGTGTTGCATAGCTGCACATGGAACAACACATGCCACACCAGCCTGCTATACTCTGTTGTGTTTACCACAGTAGAAACAAACATGCTAGCTTTCTACAAGCTCAGAGAACACTCTGTAAAGTGTTTCTTCTTTCCACCAAGAAAAAGGTAAGGTGGGAGGAGGGAAAGAGGTATAACCTATAGGTATACTTTTTTTCCCCAGAGACAGTTTAATTTAAAAGATTTCCATTGCCATATGGGTATAAAGATTAAAAAATAGCACAATTGTAGATTAAATACTTAATGACTTGTAATAGTCATGCCTGTGTTCTAAGAAGGGATTAAAGTTAGGAAAACAATTTATTTATAGCTCCAAGAACACCGAACCATTACAGAATCCATACATTCCCTCCTACAGTTCAATAACTTACCAGATAACAGGTTGACAAAATGAGCCGTCACTTGCACTAAACTTTATGGTCCATGTCATGTACACTAGTACATGTATACTTGTATACTTTTATTGCAACTCTATCTAGGAGTAATTTCAAGTGTTCACAACATTTCAGAAACAGCGGACTACATTGCACAGTGTGTTCTAAATGCCTAACAGATATCCAGGACCTCTCTCAAAAAAAAATTCATGCATAATAAGAATTCCATGGCTCCCTGTATATTTAGTGGATTTTAAAAAATACATTAGAAATATTTCTAATGTAGTTTTAGAAAAACTAGCTTGCTAAGCATGAAAATGGCAAGTCTGAAGCAAGGTGCTATAAAAAACTCTAAAATTCAAATTAAAAAATCTTCTTTTAAAGAGCCAAAGCTGCAGGCAGATTCAGCCTTGAGCAATTAATTCCTGACCTTGAGTGAAAAATAAAACAAAGCAGACTAACAAGCAATAATGTGTATGAGACAAGATAAGGGATGAGTTATGTGCTATAACCAGTCAGAAGTAAAAGAATGGCTCGTGAACAGGTGGATTTATCCAATCATGTCAATTGTTTAGGCACGTGTGTGATAAGGAGTAATGAATCAAAAGTGAAAGAGTGCTGTGTGCTTGGGCCATGGGGATGGAAAAAAGGACATATAAGCAGTGCAAAGCTTCAATAAAGTGCTGATGCCTGATGCCTGAACACATCTCAGTGTTGGTAATTTCATCTGCCACACTCCAATATAAGATTTTAAATTGTCTGAAATAACTGAAAATACTGGCAGTGATTCAGCTTTTAATGGAAAACAGGTAACAGGAAAATTCTGTGTTGAAAGATATTGGGAAAAGTCAGTTCTTAGTTAAATACCACAAAGTTCCACATAAATTTTGCTGTTTTGTAAACATGAACAATTTTTCCACAAAGCTTGGCAATCTAAGAATCAAGTTGAATTCTTCCCATATAGTAACAATTTTTACTCAAAAGGACTCTGATAACTAAGTTTCCTCTTCTGAGTTTCAAATGGAATTGTGAGAGGAATGTAGCAATTTAACTTGTGCATCACAAATGAGGAGTATGAATCAGATCAGCATAACTTTTCAAAAACACCTTTGAATGTAAGTTCTCAAACTCATGTTCTTGGTTAGGAGTCTCTGATCTGGTTTCTACAGTTATGGAGTTCTTACAATTGTTCTGATATTGATTTAATGTCTTCCAAGGTCATGAATTTGACAACTACAGCTTAGAAGTAAAACATCTGTGAAAAATCAAGAGGGGAAAAAAACGGGGTTCAGTACATCTTATTTCTCACTTCCCTTATCTGATGCTAGGAAAGATGAAGTTATTTACATCTCTGTTTGATCCACTTCCAATGCAAATAAATCAAAATGCTATTCTTCTCATTTATTAAATTTATTCAAAAGACATTCACTTATACTTGTATTTTTAGTTCATTTACATAAGAATGGTGTGAAACATTAGCAAGAACAAAACATACACACTTCCAGAGGTGTATGTATCTATGGCCAGAATTCACTGTAAATGTCAAGTGTTCTCATGTCACTGCTTGCTTACTGAAGTACTAAAACAACAATGCTGAAGATGAATAGAATAACAAGCTTTAAGGAACAAGTATTAAAAGCAGAAGAATTAAGAAATACATACTTGCAGAGAAAGACAGAAAAAGCTTTCCCTGACAGAACATTATTCAATTAAGGTTGAAGTAGTGCCCCTACTAAAGATCCTGTTTTTAATCACTTACACCAGTGAAAAAGCTCTGATCACCTGTGACATATGTCTACCTTGGCCTCAATTTTCCTGGAAAATTTCAGTCAAAATACTGCAGCTGCTCCCAAGAAAAAAGCTAGTGGAAATAGCTATGTTTTAGAATGTTAAAAGTTTCTGAAGAACTTTAAGAAATCCCATGCTTTAGAATAAGGAATTGCAAGTTGGCAGAGATCTTGTGCCTTTTGCACTCTCAATGAAAAGCCATTCAAAAACACCCAGCTCGCAAGCCTTTTGGTTTGTGCACAGCCAGTACTTCCTGGACTTCAGCTGCTGTAGTTCCCAACCTTTCTGTCTGTACTGGACATGCTCCAGGTGCCTGAGAAGGTCTTTCTCTGCAATTGTATCTTAGTGTCAAATCTGAGTGTAACATCTGAACTAAGGCCAGAGGTCTTTGTTGCTGTTTCAATATTCTCATTACTAAATCCAAGCAATACACAAGAGGCAGCTCTGAAACTCAAATTTAAAGGAAGAGTACAGATCCTCCAGGGGAACAGACTGGGAAGAGGAGCCTGAGGAATGAAAAAGAGATGGGAGAAAGGTGAGGGAAAGACAGATTGAAGCCCAGAACATTTGGGTCAGAAGAAAGAAGACAGAAAGCAAACAGCACTGGGTCTACTCAGAAGCAAGTAGACTGCTGAGCAGAAAGACTAGGGCAGAACCTAGAAGAGGTCAAGGGAAGACAATGTGCTGTGGAAGTACAACTCTTGATTAGCAGTTATCTGGGAGTGAGGCTGGAGGAGTAAAAGAGAGACAGAATTGAAGATATGGAAGTCAGACAGTGTAGCCACGTAAATATACTAGGTCAAATAAAATACAGACAAGGCAATGCATGTGAAAAATCTGCTTTATAAAAACTAAGACTTTTTTAATCAGCAAAATGCATAAGCCAATGGAGGGAAAAGCCAAGACTGGGCAGGTTGGAGGGGATGCAGTTACTACAAAAGGCTAGAATGGAACCAAACTTTTCCAGGTCTCATCTCTCATTGCTGATGGCAAACGCTTATGAAACTCACTGGAAAATTGTCTAAGTCTTTGAAAACACAAAATCATGAAGTGGCTTTGCTATTCATGCAATATAATATCATTGTACAACACTAGAGATTTCTTATAAGAAAGTTTTTTCTTCTTTTCTTTTATTTCCTGTTACATACATTATTTATATAATTTTACTACTTTCCTGTGAGGCAAATATTCCAAAACTTCTCTATCTGTCTTTCTGAGATTTGCAAGCCTTTCTCTGATATGACTGCTCTGAGCCCTAGTAAATTCTTCAGTGCTACTTCTGGGCTGTGGTGACTGGCACTTAGTTATGAATTGTTTAGCTTCTACAGGTATAGAAAAAGAAAATAGTCCAGGGAAGAACCTGATTGGAGCACTCTGTTGAGGGGTGTCACTCATTTGGTCTTTTACTATCCTTTTTTCTGTTTTGTCATCCTTCATTTAAGTTCTTCAGCATCTGCAGTGAACTAAACCTCAAAGTGCGAGTCGGAATTTGGTATGCAGAGAGCAGTAGTGGTAGGCACTTATAAAAAAACTTTATGGCTTCACTTACAGTTTGAGATCAGCAAAATAATTCCTTACTCTAAGAACATATATTTTCCTCCATGTTCTGTGTTTCAAACACAAGATATGAAGAGAAGAGAAGAGAATACCAGCCCAGTTACTCCTCACACAACTTTCCACTAGGCCCTACTATCTGCCAAAATCTGTTAGTATCACTAGTACAGAGATTAAGACAAATATTGTTGCTACAGCAGCTGGAGATATTTTCAGGATGAAAATATTGAGTTGTAATGGATAGAGAAGGTAACGGTTCAGCAGATCACGCAAGTGTATTAGAGGATGAGAAATTAATTACACCTGCAAAAGGACTGGTGGGAGAAGGAATATTTGGTTCACAAAAGCTTTCAAGTTCCTCACAGGTGCAACAGCAAAATAAAACATTCAAACAAACCAATAACATTTTAAATAACCTGTTCACATCAAGAAAAATTAGGGACCATTTCCACTCCCAAACATATTACAAATGGTGTCATAATATTATCAGGAATTTTCATCAACACAATTGAAGCTACTGTAGGGACTCCTCCAGTCTCTTGCTGCACAATAACAAATAAAAGCAATCACTACACTATTTATGCTGAGAAATTTTAGAAGACTCTTGTCCTAAGCACTCAATGAGAGATTTAGCCATTCAGGATACTTTGTAAGGACACTTTGTTTACACTCTTGTCCTTGATCAAAATTCAGTGAAGAAGGAGAAAATCAAATCCTGTTCAGTCCTCATTTATGGACTTGTGCTTTGTCTTGGTCCACCTCTTCTGTGAAGAAAAATTATTTTGGAACTTTACATCCCACAGAGAACTCTGACAAATGAAGCAGCTTACAGATTGAGATCTTTATACCTCACCCCCCACAGCCTCAGGATTCCTCTGAATCTAGTACCCACACTCTGATTCCCACAGAATATACTGTCTCAACCTGCTCCCCAAAAGCCCTATTTTATCAAAATTTCTGGAGCCAAATGCTCTCCAAAATAAAATTTTAATTAATCAGTAATAAAAGCTAAATCCAAATAATATTTTGTAAAAAGTAAAAACATGGCAACACTCACAGCATTTGTATTTTTGTCTTAATTAGAAGGAAATGGTTATTTGAGTATTTTCTGAAGTCTTTACTTTTACTTTTTCATAGAATCATAGAATGGTTTGGGCTGGAAGGGACCTTAAAGATCATCCAGTTCCAGCCCCCCTGCCACGAGCAGGGACACCTTCCACTAGACCAGGCTGCTCAAAGCCTCATCCAACCTGGCCTTAAACACTTCCAGGAAGGGGGCATCCACAACTTTTCTGGGCAACCTAGACATGACATGTTCCTGACATGACAAATTTTTGGATGTTGTTTTGCTTTGGATTTAATAAAAAGATTATATTCAATTTTTTTAAAAAAAGCCTTCAATAAAAAGTTTTACTTCCATGGCTGTACGTGAAGCCAACTCAGCTCAAAGGCAGTTCCAAGGAACACACCAAATTAACCTTTTTGGTTTTCTGCTTAATAGTTCACCATTCATTTGGCAGTAAATCTACTTAACCCAAATACTACATCTGATTTGCATTGGGAGAGCAAATACAAACGCTTCTGCAGAGCCAGAGACCTTCTTTTCAAAACAGTAAAGCAATTCCATTTTATTTTTGCAATTTCTTAAACATCATAGCAGATATGAGTATATCTGATAACTATTTAACCACTCTTTAAAATTTTTATTCTTTCTAAAGATTGGTTACAACTGAAACAACACCAAGATCAATAGTATCCAACCCATTTAAGCCAAACCCCACCAACTTGGGTATGTAATATCAAAGCGCTCTGACAAAAAATTGACATTAAAAGTAATGAGAAGTACAGCATGTAGTCTGGACATCTATATAAATCCCCAGAGATTTTGTTCAACATTCAGCAAAACTCCAGTACAAAATTAGCCACAGTACCCTCATCTCCTGATTCCCAACCTTGATAATCCCAACACAAGCTTCACTCTTAAGTCCAAAAATATCTCATGAGTCAAATATTCACAAGTTAATCAATGGGATTTCCTTAAGGATTATTAGAATAAAAGGTTACAGTGAAAAAATGTTATTTGAACTGTAAAAAAAATTAGTACAAAGATTTCTTTAATATTTTTCATTCCATCCATTGCTTCTGGCACTCATCAGAACAGCTTTGACAGCTGCATTTCAATTTTCAGATTTCAATATTGCCTTTGATAGGTGTTATGCTTTGTATACATCTGGCTTATTTCTGAGCCTTATTCTTCTAAAATGCACTGCTCAGTTGGCTCTACTTTTCACTGTCAATGGCCTGAACAAGATGATCACTTAATGTGAAAGGACCCATGAAGCAGTATGAGAGAATGACATGTCACAGTGTCAAATTTTGCAAGATTTTTCTGTACTACTTAAGTTGATGTGACTGAATCACAGTCTGGAAAACTTAATTTTGGAATTCAGTACTAAGTTTTTGAAGACAGTTTGTAATTGAAAAGTTCATTTCTAATGCAACTATGAGGTGGTGAAAGGTTGGACTAGCAGACTAGATAATTTGAGTCTTTATTAATAACATGAGTTCATTTTAATTCAGTGAAGCACATAATTGGCATCAAGCTTTTCAAGATCAGCACTCTTTTCTGTGACTGGAATCTGTAATACTTTAAGGCTTTTTTAATGTTATGGTAGATGTTTTTATTATGTGCATTTTTAAATTAGGTTACTGTTAGATAGTTCAGACTAATTATAAGTGTGTTTATTTTATTGAGCCCAATGATATCCACTGGCTAGTGACAAATCTTTATAAGTCTAAATCTGAATTCCTTGTAATTACTCTGCAGTCATCTAGCACTATGGTACAGAGATGAACAGATCCCCCTGAGATTACTCCACCTTGAATAACCAGAAGAGGGCAATGGGATCAATTACTGTTTCAGTTTACCCCACAGCTGCTGCATGTAAATCAGTTTACCAGAAGCTGAGGAATTGCTTTAATAACATTTATTTCAATGCCTTTATCTTTGCTGTTTCAGGCAATCTTGATGTAGGACACTAAAATTTGGAAGTAAAAATACACTGAACACAATGGAAATGGTCTTAGCTATTTAGAACAGAAATCACTACTTTGCAAGTATAGAAACTTTCTAATGTTGGCCATACTGATATCAGCAATTTTCCTGGGCTACTTGTCTACAGAAGAGACATGCTTAAAAAACCCCCATGTAATATAGATCACTCAGTCATAAGTGACATTCTATTGGATATGAGCTTTCAATCAAGAAGGTACTGAGTACTTTTGCGCTCTTAATATTAGCAATGCCAGGATTTTCTGAATAACAAGCTTTTTTGCAAATCCATAGTCTGATTTTTAGTTCAACTTTTCAAAAGAACCCATGATTTAAAAGTCTAAATTGTATTTCATTACTCTTTTAGGCAGTGACAAACTTTACATCAAAACAATTTACAATTAATAATCTTCAGTGAAGTGATTACCAGTTAAATTCTTGTTTGCTATTTCATTTTACATAAGATGGTTATTTTAGTTACTACAAATTGGGAAGCTTCAGGTCTAATTTTTTTGAAACAAATGAGGCTTAATACACAGGTAAAGACAGAAGCAATCTCAAACTGCCAGTGGGTATCTTGAATTTATCATCATGCTTCTCTGCACAGGTTTACAGCCCTCATTACCTAAACCTTCTACTTTAAACAGCAATAACATTGGAACAGTCTAACTAAAAATGTGCTAAGGCCTTTTTAGGAGGCTTTCAGAGGCATAAATGAGAACTAGCTATCCCATCTAGCAATAGAAAACCACTACCTTTGAATTTTCAGAAAGCCTCAACTTGGTATGATTGAGCAATAGGGTGAGATTTTTCTCATTTTATTAGGTTGATAAAGCTGATGAAGGTGCTAAGAAGGGATAGCGATGGTATGGCTGATGCAAGCAATAACTTACGGCTTTCAGTTGTTCCAGGACTGAACAATAACCCTCATGGCACTACAGCATTTTCTTGGCTCCAAATACAACACAGTCCTCAAACATATCAACAGAAGCTGGACCCTACAGAGCTTGAAAAGTCATCAGGTCTCTAAAACCAAGAAAGGTTTCCTTCCATCAGGTCTCCTTTCTGGAGCAGCAGCTCACCAGCGCAGGAGCTTAGCTGGATCCCTTCCCATACATACTTTCTGAAACTGAGTATGAAAAAGTGTCAAATAGAAAAACTGACAGAACTTTCTTGAGATGAACATCCAGACTGAATTATTTTCATTGCATACATAATTATATATTTGAAATAATTAATAAATACAGGTTATCTTGGATTCAGTGGATGTCCCTCAAGAGCCTAAAGGAAGAAGAGAGAAGGAGGTACTAAAAGGATAGACAATATCTTAGCACAAAACTCTGTGAAGAGTATTTTAGCCATTCTCACAGGTCCTCAAAGTTTAAAGTCATAACCAATCATGCTACTTTTACTTTAGCATGCTTTCATATCCGTTCAAAATGCTGCATGAGTAATTGATTGCAAAATTTAAACCACATATTTTTACAACATTTAGACAAGGGAGATATATATTTCTTTTATCTGCTCAAAGAAATCTACAATTTACTCTGAAAGAACCTGCAGAAATAATATTAGATTGTTTCCTGCCATCCTTTAAAAAATACAATTTAAAAAGTGCTGACACTGTATTTTCCTTCTCATAAATTAAAAAGTGCCATTAAAGATTTTCTATTATATTGTTTTCTTTTACTTGATGACTTCAGTCTGAACTCTCTCTTCTCTTTCTGTTCCAGCATTTATCATCATACTGCATGGCACTTCTTTAGAGAACATGTCTGCAGACCAGAACTCTAGAAAAGAACAAATGCAAATTTGCAGACTGCGTGTTCCACTTCAGAAACAAATGGATATCTGCTCAGGGCAACAATTTGCCCTGTGATAGTCAAAGCTTTGAGGCTTGGTCCAACTTCTGTTACACTGCAGTCTGCTTCATGTAAAGGGCAGCATGTAGCTGCACTCTGACAGAAGCAAATGAGGGATAGGATGGATGGGATGGTCACCAATGACCTCAGTGATTTGACTGCTAGAGATCCAGTTTTGCTTTCTTGTGCAATGATCTCAGCCCCACTAGCACTGTGCCTTACTGATTCATCGCTTTTGTAAGAGACTCTAGAACAGCTTCCCTTCAATCTTTCATTTCAAAAACTTCCAGAATTTCAGCAGACCTCTGGGTGGCTGTTAAACATGAAGTACAATTTATGAAGCTGTGTGACAGCTCCAAGAGCACACAATGGCAAATGGATCAATCCTGGCTGTCCACCAGCTCTTAAGGAGCAAAGTGAAAAATACTTTTACTAGCATCCCAAGCAAAAAAGGAGACACAGCTATGAAGCCAGTCAGTCTTCATGGGATGAGAAGCTCTGAAGGCAGCCAAGGAACCATGCAGATACTACATATCCAGTAGTTTCTTAATAGGTTCTCTCTCTCACCTATCCATGCACATTAAGCAACACATAGAATCAAGTCATTGCAGCGCGCTACGATTAAATTCAGCTCAAACTAGGCCCCTCTGTCACTCCAAGCTCAACCATACCATAAATGAAGTGAGTGCCTAGGCAGAAGTATACGTTAAGGTCAAACAGACAAGCATACATAGACTAAGCAAAAATATGTTTATTACGTATTTCCTTCCTACAAATAAGTTCTATTATGTCAGATAAAAGACAGAGCAATACATATCTAGAAATGTAATGACAACTGGAAACAAAGCTAATAATTGTTTCAAAGAGGAAGGAAGGGTTTGGTAGGGGTGTTGAGGAAATTTGTTCTCATTTTAACTGCTACACCAAGGTAAGGTGTCTACCCTTAGTCAGTTATGTGGTCTGTCCACCATTACTAGCCTCATTATTATTTCTATTGCATTTATGTCATTTTACGTACTGAAATATATAATCAAGGCTATACTTCAATACTAAATAAGCAATTAGCAGTCAGACACTAATATTAAGCTGACATTTCATAGGGATTTTAAGATCCTCTGGACCTAAAGTTCAGCCTGTATATCCATTAACTGTGTGCACTACTTCTTAAGTAACACAATCTTTTCCAGATAATTTTGTGATGTAGTACCACTATTTTTAAAGACTAAATACATCATTTGCAGAGGATTGTCCCCATCTCATGACAGGGTACAGGAACTCCACATCACAGCTTTACTATAACTTTGTTGTTCAGATGGAGATCTGAATTCATTAACTTCAAAAAAAACCTAGGGTTTTTTTCCTGTAAAGGAAACAGCAGCCCCAAATTTAAGTATTAACTTTTCCAGCTTTCTGATCTTCATACAAAGTGCTACCTAGGTCTGTAACCTAGCTCTAGAGACTGTATAGATGTAAAAGGATGACTAGCTGTTGGCAAGAGGAATACCCCATTACTCTTTATACTGTGGTGTAGCCTGTGATACTAAAGCTGGATGATATGTTCAGATAATGTAGCCATCTTTCTCACAAACATTCAGCTTTTACTAACTCTAATATGTATATATTGGAGAAGTTTAAAATACAGTTTCTTCTTGGAAGTGTCACTCCTATTCAAATCTTTGTTGTATGACAGATCTCCATCAGACAATAGAAAGGTTCTAGGCTGTTCTAGACCTGCACCTCTGCTCTAATCTGTTTTGCCTTGGTTGCTTTTGAAACATATTCATATTATGTTGAAGCTCAGCAGCTCCTAGCTTACCAACAATGTTCTGCTTAACTACTCAAAGTCCTTACAAAAAGCATATGCTTTTCAAATTATACTTTCTAATAAAACCAGATTAGGCATTGTCTTGATGGTGCCAGAGAAGTATGCATTCATATCAGGAAAAACATCTGCACAAATGGTGGCAAGTTGCAATTACTCCTCCTTCATGTTAATTCAAGCAACAAAGTAAAATATCCAAAGGTATTTTTGTGAGAACAAGTTCATATCCCTAGGCTTTCTGTCTGGAGACACCACCACCTTTCTTCATGAGTACATGGGGATAGTGAAGTTCCAGCAATAGGAAAGAACAGGTTTCTCTTTTGCTAATAGAGTAAGATATTTTGACAAACAAAAGCAGTATCACATTATTCTACTACAGTAGTTGTAGAGATGATGGCCAGTAAAATGTCAGGAACATTACTTATAGATATTTTAATCACAATATTAAGTTGCACATTTGTCTTAGAATGCAAAAACCCAGACACCTTTAAAAGGAAAAATTACAGTTCATAATAGCAAAGTCCCCAGTTTCATATTACAGAATTGTAGGTGTTTCTGAGGTCACATGACATCAATCTGTCAGGTAATCACATGATGAAACAATAATTCTTAATGTGATTACTCTATCCTATACTAAGGGTCTACTCAAGCAAAGGTCCATCATATCTTTACTAGTGTGTACTTTCCTTTTCTTGTGTGATCAAAAGCTACTCAGTAAACAAAGTATGAACCATGTTGTACAGTAGCCAAAAACTGAGAGTAATGCAAGGACACAAAAATGAGAATGATATCTCATAGCAGTTGACAGCCATTAGATCACTACCAATATCCCATAGGGACTGGCTCCAATATTTCTGCCATGGCACTGAGTTTTTTGATGGAGACATTATCATCTACTTTTTCAACATTGCATGGGATTTAGCCACAGGAGTTACGCAGCTACATCTTGTTCATGCAATACCTGGAAGATTTAAATGGAAATGATTAATTATTACCTTTCAGCATTATCCTCTGCATAAAGAATGTAGAGTTCAGGAGCAGTCCTTCAGGAAATTACCCTTAACACTTGTCCCTCGGTGCTTTATAATAAAAAGTTCATTGCAATGATTTTCCAGAGATTAAAGTTTTTTGATTTTTTATATTATTCTCCTTACCTGAACATTCTTTGTCTAATACTTTTGATTATTCTTTTTCTCCTCATGGGCTGAAGAGATCATCATCTTCACCAAATTCTTTAGTACTGATTGTAATTAACAATCACAGCCTGAGCTACATTATTTACTTGCTGGGCATCTGGCATTTTTCCTGCAATCAGTGATGACTGAAGGTGACACTGACATACTGGAAAAAAAAATATAGAAAAATAAGATGCCTCTTTGTTCAATTTTTTTTTATTATTTTATGGATGTTCGGAAGTCACATTATTAATTTGGTAGACACCAGGCTGTTCCTGGTAAACTAATAAAAACACTCATTTTTCTTTGTCTTTCCCGTTTCCTCCCAACAAGGTCATAAGCAATTTCAGATTGTATCTAAAACTCTTCCTCTGCCTGTAGCTACTCCTAGGATTCTGGTGAAATTTAAATAAGCTAACATTCTTCCTTTATATATGTTGACACAGCTTTTTGCAGGGCATTCCCAAACCCTGATTACATAATTATAGAATTATCTAGGAAACCCACTCACATAGTCAGAGAACTATGCTCCAAAATATGCAGCAAGCATTACAAAAGCTTGCTCTAATTTGTTTTTATAAAAATAACTTCTAGTTTATGAAATAAAGATAAATTAATAGAGTGATCTCTGCAGAACAGCTCTGAGCTGACTCCACATTATGAAGTATTGCATAGAAGATGTTTACTACCAGAAAAGACTAAGTTCAATGCTTACCAAGAAGACTACCAGTGCATAATACAGTTCAATGATGCAGGTTGTCTGACCTCCAAGCAGCTGAGGGAAGAAACTGAGAATGTGGAATGCAGGAACTAGCTTCATAAATTGGATGACTCTCTAGATAAATAGAGCTTCTAAATTTTTTGTCCTTAGCCATATGTTGGAATATTTCTGAATATTCTGGATATTGTACCTACTCCACCAGGAGCAGATAATAGGAGTGGGAAGGAGAGAGTGTATGAGCATGAAAAGTTGACCTCAACATGGTGACTAGTTACAAAGGTACAAGGGGAACACCATCAGCATATGCTATCTGGCTTAAATGCAGAGAGAACTTTGGTTACAAAGGCAACGGATGAGTAAGCACAGGAAGACAAAGAGACAAAATAGAGGCAATGCAGATAGGAGGAGAGGATTTCTGCTCAGCTGCAGTCATGTACTGCATTCTCATTTCTGCAGGAAGGGATAGCATTGTAAAACATTCCATGCAGCCACATCTGCAGCTGATGTTGATCATCCAGTCCACTGACTTCAGAGACACTTCAAGCATGACCAAGCAATTCCATCATGAGACAGTTAGCTGTAGGCATAATGCTCTGCATGTTCAAAAACTCTGTGACCTCCTGCAATACCACCCTACCCACTCTTCATTTAAAAAGAGACTTCTACATAATGTGCTTAAGAGTTAAAAGTAGACAAAACTTCAGATGTGAAAGACATTACATAGGCAGGCATGTTAACAAGCTGTGTAGCTGTAGTAAGGGAGGCTGCCATTATGACTAATGATCTCAGCAGAATTTAAGCTTCTGCTGAAAAAAGTAGTGCAAGTGACATTTGTCCATATCCACAATATTACTGCTTGATTCAGATTTTAAATTCCTAAATGAGATATTATTTCAGTATTCTAAAATAAAGTATTACCTGGGCACTTCAGTTTTGGGATTCAGAGCCTATAATAATTCTATTCAGATAATTAAGTGATACTGGAAGTCATTCAAGAATTGGTGGCAAATGGCAATCTCATTTGTGATGCTGTAGAGTGTTCCTTTCCTACAGAGAAAAGTCTGCAATGAACTTTCTTGGTAGGAAAGAGTTAGCATCTGCTGCTGGTTTGCAGATATCCTTAATTGGCAAGTTCTGCATTACATTAGAAAAAAAGATTTAATTGAAGTATGTTGCATTTCACTGCAAATGGTATTGCTGCGGTAGCATCAAAACCAAATCACAGAACATGGTACAGAGGATAGGCAAAAGTGAGAAATTATTTTGCAGCAGTAGCAGGGAGAGAGAGAGCTAGCTGATTAGTTTTCACTACAACACTGATTGCAGCTACAATTTTATGTTGCTCTGAGACAAAAAATATGGCCAAATTAAGACTTTCCACTGACTTCAACAAGAATTAATTCTTTAGTGAAATACACAACTGTTTTGTGATACTTGACAGTCTTGCAGATTATTTCTACATAACATAACCAGGATCTATTTTTCCTGCTTGTCTTCTCTGCCAAACTCTTTTTCCAGGCTCTGTTTTCCCAGCATCTCATATACCACAACACCGTATTTAACTATTAAAAAAAAACAAAAGTGCACAGAAGATGCTGCTACATTCTCAGTCAGTCACATTGACTATACAATTGTACTTCTGCCTTCATCATCTTGCGCTGTATCTTGGTTGGTCTTCCTCCACCTTCAGTAAGGAATTACATCTTCCTGTATCTGCTCATCAAATTTGAAATAAAGCACCTTTGAGCTTTGCCCTTCTCTGATGGAAGAGATTCCTCATGAACACCACAGAAACCAAGCAATATAACCGTTTTCCTCCCAGTCCCTTCCTAAACACCTCACTCACTCAGAGGGCTGGAGAATAATACGTGATGAACATGCTAACGGTGGACTATGACAACTGGCCTAGCAGACTGCTATTGTCTCTTTTCTTTGCAAGATTCTAATCTGCTGGCTCATATAGAAGAGAATAGACTATATCAGTTGGAAGAGATCTACAACCATCATCCACTTCTACTGCCTAACCAGTTCAGGGCTAACCAAAAGTTAAAGCACATTAGGGGCATTGCCTAAATGCCTCTAATCACTGACAAGTTTGGAGCATCAACCACCTCTCTAGGAAGCATGTTCCAGTGTTTGACTACCCTCTCAGTAAAAAAATGCTTCCTAATGTCCAGTCTAAACCTCCCTTGACACAGCTTTGAACCACTCCCCCTCCTCTGGAAGCTGCAGAGAGCAGTGAGGTCACCTCTCAGCCTCCTTTTCTCCAAACTAGTTAAGCCCAAAGTCCTCAGCTGCTCCTCATAGGACATCTCTTCCAGCCTTTTCATATTTCACTGTAATGGTAAGCTCTTCACACAAAAAATGAGGGGAGTGTATGTGTTTGTATAAGTGTCAACTGCAATTGTATCCTGATTCAGGCCTCTTAATAATACAAAAAGTAAATGATAAATAACAGCTGGAAAGTTGAAGGGATTGCACAAAAAACAGTAACAGCTGCAGCTTCCTAATGTGCTGAAGTACTGATTGGGAAAATTTCAGATACTGCCTCTCATGCAGTTGGGTGCATTTCAGCTACACACATGATTATTAGATAAGATCATTCAATGAACCTGCACCCTCAATTCTAGGCACCCTCACATTCTGTTTTCTCCCTTTTCCTGTTAATTGCCCTCTCTCCTTCAGAACTGATTAAATGAATGATTAATTGCAATAATTTTAGTATTGCCTTTTCTGTTCACATTAGAGGTGTCATGCATTCACATGGGAAAGCAAAGATAAGCAGTGTTTAGTTTGCCTTTCTATCCTTGTACAGGGCCTAAAAATGAGGAAGCTCTAAAGTGTCTTAAGGGGAATTATACTGGTATTTGCTTCTGTGAACTCTGAGTACGTTGAGGCAGAAGGATCTTGTTACCACAGCATGTTTCACAGGATTTTGTGACCAAGATAATTGTTCAAAACTGATGTTGTACAGATAAAAACAAGCAGACAATTTCCGGAAATAAAAACTTTGCAATTTTATGATAACTGGGAAACTGAACACTTCTATGCGCCACTGACAAAATATCTTCCTACCTGCTCAAAAACAATACAAGGCCCAGCCTTGTAGTCTTACTGTGCAAAGGGGAAGATAAAAGCTTTTGCAATGTCTTTCTTGACATCCCATCTTCCTGTATCCTGACCTTTATCCCTGGCTCTGCTACAGTGAGCCTGTGGTCATGAATGAATGATGTAAAAAAAGCAAAAGTTTACATCACAGCTTTTATTTTGCACTTATATGACTTCAGTGAGGTCAGAATTGTTTTAATTACATCTTGCATTTCAGTAGTACACACGTTCTCAGGCACTTTTGTCTTCCATGATCAGAGTCTATTTTCTACATGAGTACATGTCCTCTTTATACTCAGACTGAACAAGGATGAATGCAATATAAAAGCCTACGTAGATCAGGATGATCAAACATTATTTAATCCTACCATGACTCAACCACAGAGAAGCTCACAGTTTTTATTCCATACCACTCAGTTCTGTCCACATTCAGGACCAAAGGCTGAGCCAATCAGATTTGCATTCTTGTCAGCTAACACTGTGAAGTACTGACAGAAGCCCCAGAAGACTCTCAATGTCATGGCCCTCAAAAATTCTTTACCGACTGCATTATCACTCTTCTTGCCAGTCAGGGATTCAGAAATTATGCTTTACTTCCTTTGCACCTAATTTACATCACAGACAGGGCTATCGTTCTAATGCAAAAATGAATAACCAAGGAAAAAAGAATGGCTGCAAGAACACCACCAATAAACTACATATTATTATTAAGACAGCTGTTTTTAAATACAGATAAATTCTCTTAAGATTCGATGAATCCCCCTCACAAACTACAGCCTCTAAAAACCACATTATGTCCCTATGTTGACTATATGAAGGACAACAGAAACCATCAGGAAGTAAATCTGCAATGTGAAATTCAGTGTGTAATGAGGGATGCAGCTCCCTTCACCTTGTGCATACTTTGGTCAAGCTCCTCACATAGCCCTGCTACGTCTAAAGTACCATTGTCATTTTGGCAGCAATGAACTTCTGTTCACAGAAGCAAAATGAAAGTGAAGAATGCATCGATAACATAGAATTATTAATCATTATGCCATTTACTGATTTTTACATTTATGAGGATGGGGTTGAAAACTTTTGCTTAATTTTCCATTTGCTATTCTTTGGTACTGTAAAAGACCTATGCAGCTGCAGTTTTTCCTCTCTTTTCCTTCTATGTCAAGCTCTCCCCTGAAGCACACTGCAGCAGCACGCCAGACCCAGTACACTAGATCAGTGAATCTCATTCTTCCTTTTTAACTTGCCCAGATCAGAATATGTGCTGGTTTTGGCAATAGCCAGGGAAGGATTCCACAACGCTTTTAATTCAAATTAGATGATTCAGGCCTGTCTATAAATATTTGAAGACTGGAATTATATCAGAAGAAGATACACAGGTTGATCATGGCATCAGGAGGACAAGACGCTAATTTTCTTTTTATGCAGCAGATGAGATGTTAGGTCACAAACCATGTTCAGGGAGTCAAATTCTCATTTGGTGAGAACGAACTTTAAAGGCTGCACACATTTATGTCAGTCAAAGATGATGTTTGTTTCCAGTTACTCTAGCTTCCTATAATTCAGGGTTTGATTCATTATTATTCAAGGCACTTGGGAAAGGCCATCTTTTCTGTGAGCATTTGTGGCAGAGATAGATTGATACATCCCAGTGGGTTTGTGATTCAGAGTTGTAAGGTGGATTTGTTTTGGTATTAGCATAGTCAATGATTAAATGAATTGCATTTATTATATAAATTCTCTATCAAGTGTTGCACTGTAAATAATGTGAGGTGGCTAGAAGCTGCATAAGTGTCAGAAAAAAAATCAAAATATGTCAAATATTAAGAAAGCTACACAGAATGTGTATTCTGCATTCAGAATGCAGAGATGATTATATTCTTTTTCTATCCCTTGACAATGTTTTCTCCTTCATTTGGGTTCTAACTTATTTCATAATGGTACAGATGTTTAAAGTCATGCAATATACAATACATCAATTTATTATAGTCACATGTTCAAAAGATATTATCTAGTGAAGAAGTATTTTCTTTCACTAGAATGCTTTAAAGTTAAATTGTGTCATGTATTCATGGGTTAAGCAATTAAATGAGTTTATAATTTTAGAGTAAGTTTAGTAGGCAGCAGAGTCTATTAATAGTGTTAATGAATTACCATCAGCAAGAAAGGAACTAACTACTCTTTCATTTCAGATTATGATCAGCTTGGGCTTCAGGCAACTGCTTTGGTCATGGAAACAAATATCTATTTGCAAAAGCATTTAGAATTTAAAATAAGATTGCATTTAACTGTATCTTCTTGATCAATTTAACTTTAAGAGAGAAAAAAATTAAGGGCAGATTCTGTTGCCTTAAATTTGTTTTATCATGTAATTTGAATAAAATAAAAACTATTGTTGATAATTACAGATGAAAAACAGAGCAAAGAATTGCAACATCATTAATACATATCTACTAAAGGACAGTTCGATGCCAATTCAGTAACCTCCATCCTCCAGTCACTTCCAAAATCAAAATAATTCTACTGTTTCCCTACCAGGTCTAGTCACAAAGTCTCCTATAAACTGTCTGGAATAAAGTGAAGGTATCACATCAACTGATGATGCTATTATGTGACCAAATGTGGTAGCTCATATTGTCAGAATATGAGCAAGCACTGTGTCACTCCATAGCTGAAGGTACACAAGCTTTCCAGTTATATTACCAATATACAGGAGTGTCCATGTCATGAAAACCTTGATTTTGGTTACCTTATGGAAGAGGTTGCAGGACTAGAGGATACTGGGAAGCGAGTAGCGATGGATGAAACAGTAAGGTTTGATTCAGTCAATAAGTCATCAGGTGGCCACTCTTGAATTAAAAAACTTTCAATACATACAACACATCCCTGGTTACCTACATGGTTGTCTACCTGAAGGAAATGGGAGATTTATACAATGTAAAATACATCTCACAGCTTGTGACTTAGAGGTCACACATTAAAGCTACCTAAGAATCTCTCTAATATTCTGTTACAGACTACAGGCTTATTCACCCTAGGCTCTTTTCATAATCAATAGAAATCTAGTTAAAAGTCAATGGAGTCTGGTAATTCACTTCATCCTAAAGTAAACATTTAGAGTAGATCAGATGAATCATTCTTCCAGTGAATCTATAAACACAGAAACTGACCTCAAAGCCCCAGAGTTGGAGGATTTACCTGGAATTTGGAGACATGGGTTAAAGATTTTTAAACAAGGCAGAAATAATATGGTTTGATCCCAAGTCTGTATATTAGTATCCTAACTGGAAAGCTACTGACTAGTTTGCCCTGTGGTGTACCATTTCCCTCTGCTTTTCACTAAAAGCTGCACTGTGGATTTAAGAAACCTTTCTTTAAAACCCCTCACATTCTTACGAAGAACCTGAGTTTGAAATAAACATCGTTTCCTAATGGGATATTTGAAACATAAAAAAATAATCAACTAAAGATCACAGTAGAGATCTGTTGTTATAGGATATTTCTTGAGCCACAGGAAGTGGCTGATTTTAGCAGTCCCAGAGTTCTTATCAGTTGAAAACAACAGATATATAAAATTCAAGTATATTCTCACAGCATTCATGTCACTGAATCAAAGCTGGCTTAAAAAAAGAAAACTGTATCTACTGAAATACAAAAAAATCAACACTATATGCCTTTACTTCCATTTTTCTAGTCCTTTTCCCAAAATAAACAATAGCATACACAAAAAAAATGAAAAACCTGGCAGCTTATTTAAATTTCTTTTTGTTTTGAACAGAAAGGAATATCAATACATTTGCTCTTAAATTTTTGCCCAAAGTCATAAGATATAAAAGTATTGGATATAATATCTGAATTCATTTTTCATAAAAAAATGTAACAAGTTTTAAGGCATTTCTAGCTCCAAATACAAAAATGACTGCTTTTCTTTCATATGCCTCCCACAATGTATCCTGTAAAGAAGACAGTCAAGTATTATATTAGGAAAAATGTCAGAAGAGCTCAAATAAGTAGAAAAAGAGAGTGATGAAGCAGAAATCCAAGACTAAATTAATAGAATTCCATTACATTTAGGAAAAAAAACCAACCAAACAAACAAACTTTTTCCCACATTTTCCAACAGTCTTCAGACATTAAAGTCCTGGACTTCTAGGTGATATATTGCCATTTATCACCATGAAATTCTACTCCATCTAAGCATGTAAGCTGTTCTTGATAAATATCAGCTTTATTTTATGAGTTGCCTAGCACATGCACAAACACATTATAGATATTATATAAAATATTTATATAATAAAAGTATTATATAAAAATATTTATATAATTAGAATATTATATAAAATATTGATATAATACCAAATTATTATGGCAATAAATCAGCAATGTTTCAAATGACCCACTAGCAAAACATAGTTACTGAGTTATTAACTTATTTTAAATTCAGACTTTTCAATTCTCTCCTTGTTCCATGCTGCCACAATACTACTATACAGCTCCTATTTGCTATTTTCCATAATGTATAATCTATGTTAAATTTAACTATCTCTCAGATTGCCTGGATTATAAAGTAAGTTTTTTGGGGGGTTGTAGTGGTGGGGGAGAAATTGAATAATAACCCAAACAACACCCACAGGTAAATTTGATGAAACTGAAATTTTTAACAATATATACCAAAAGTCAGTGGCTGTACACACCTCAGATCAGATGCTATTCACAAAATGTTAGAAATGATACCTTTTTTAATTAAAAGCAGCAGCATATCATATGACACAAAAAATGGGGAAAAATATATTGAAAATTTAAAATTATTACAATGAACACTGTTTTTCAACTAGGGTATTTGCTACATATTCATAGTATGACATTATTTTGAAAGACTCCCACTTACAGGTCACTTTCCACAGAGGTCTTCTCTGAAAAGTACAGAAGCAGGCATTCATGCTAAAGCCAGCGCTGAGCTTGTAAAAACCAAGCTACACTTCTGTTTCAAAGGATAATCCTCCTCTTGCTAAATACTGAGATAGCAACTCCTCTTAATATCAATATTCCTGGCACACATTGAGTGCTTTCACTTGTAAAATAGCATTTTCCTGGAATCAGCCAGACTATCTGGAGGTGAAAACACCGGGCCTAACTGCATGTCACATCATGGAATAGGTGGAGGTTAGACTAAGGAAGAGAAAAGATGACTTTAAATGTCATCTAAACTGTGAAATCATTCTCCAGAAGGATTTGAGGCAAACCCAAAATGGCTTGAATTAGGATTTTGCGCAGCTGCTTAAATCTGCACAGTGGCACAGAATGGCTGAACTAGAATCAGACACATTATCCTCTCTCTTTCATCCTCAACTTTGCACAAAGCTGCTATAGAGAAACACTGACTCATCTAGGCTTCCAGGCACAGGGAGAAAGGTAGGGAGCTTTGGAGCTATGAACCATTTCTGTGTATAAAAAAGAAAAGCATCATATAACAGCAGAATACACCATTAACACTCATCAAAAATATTGTAACCATAAATAAGTCCTTCTGTGAGGAAAAGCAACCTCAAGGGATATAATGCCTCAGGAGGCAAACATAGCAAGAAAGATATATATGCCTGGACACTGTTCCTCTGTAACCTACTGTAGCTGATCCTGCTCTGGCAGGGGGATTGGACTAGATGATCTTTCAAGGTCCCTTCCAATCCCTGACATTCTGTGATTCTGTGAAAAAAATGCTTAAGGGGAATGCCTGTCCAGTCAAAATGATCTGATAGGCTGTGGGGATGAAGTGACCCAGGGGACAATCTTCGCAGAATGTTTACTGTGGAAATATGCAGCTCAGTGTTCTTAATGAAATATAGTTATGCATATTGATCAATATCCAAATCACAGACTGTTTTCACAATCCTCTGAATTTTCAGACCTTCACCCTTAACAATCATGATGAAGTCTAAAGTCTCAATCCAGCAGCAACAGGTATATCTACCAAGAATGAGAAATGTTGCTCAGTGAGACTTCTCTCATGCTGAAAGTCAAACTTGCATGGTTGTCACTGCTGGTTCAGCAGCTAAAGCCACATGTATTCCCCCCTCAAGTGACAGGCTGGTTAACAGTGAAGCCGTGCAAGGAACAAGCACAGACAGCACAAACAAAACTATGTAACTGTATTATCAAGGTAGCAAGCATGGAACATACCTAAAGAAATATTTCTTCACACAATACATAACTGCACTGTGAAAAATTGCATCTGTGCCACAGGTGTTGCAAAGGCTAGACTATAAATGTCTTCTAAAAGGTTTAGACAAATTCCTGAAGGATAGGTCTATCATCAGATATTTGATACGATAGTTAAGATTCAACTCTTGACTTAGAAGTCCTTAAACTATTGATTGCCACAAGTTGCAAGAATATAAAATGACCCTTTGCTCAAAAGAGTCTCTCTCCATATTGTTCTGTAAAAATCTGCTGCCACCGAACTAGATAGATCTTTGGTCTGACCTAGTGAAGTTTTTTTTTGTCTTTCCCATCTTCTATGGGTACTACTAGAACATCACTAGGAGACTTTGATCTGCCATAATCACTAACTTTCTTTTAAGTATAATTGATGAATGCACTTATGAAATCAGAAAGTATATGTGCACTCATTTACAGTACAGAAGTAGCAGTTTTAAAATCCAAATAAATAAATTTTTGATGAAATAACTTACTGAATAATGCAACTGTTTTATTGAATTGCTTACAGGCATACTATGAATAGACTATTCTTACCTCTATATTTTGATTTTTTTTTTCCTAACATTTAAATTATATTTTATTGTGACTTGTTTAATACTGGGAAAAAGTATACTCATTGCATATTCATAGTTCAATTTTTCAGAAGCTCATACACAATGCTTTTTTGTTGGACACGACAATCTTTGATATACCGTGATCATTTATTTTAATTAAAAAAGACACAAAAAGTGTAGGTCTAGTTGATATGAATCTAAACAATCACATGTGTCCAAAAAAATCTTACATGATCAAATTGGATGGCATAAGAGTTAATCTCCCAAATATGTCTAGACATAAAAAATGTTTTTGACTGACACTCAGAAATTAACTATAGACAAAGCCTGGCACATTTTTCTGAAACATGTTTGCACATTTTATTGCTTAATAACAAAACTAACTATGTGAGGACAAAAAAAAGAGAATGCTGTCCTACACAAGTAACTTGCTAGACATGAATCTAAGTGGATAACACAGGGCTGCTTAAAAATTTGTAAATTTTCTTTGGGTGGGGATTCAGAATACAACAATTCAGGGAGATTCTTGCTGCAGACTTTTCACAGACCCAGATGCAGAGGTACTGTGAGTCTGGTTGGCTCAGATCAACTTCATTAGCCAGGCAGGCTCACTTACAAAAGTTAAGGAATATTCTCAGCTCTCAAAGAAAATAGTAAGAGTTGAGGGCATGTGAGCTTCACAAACTTTGCTACATGCATTTAAAAATTAAAAACACTGGACATCTAGCAAAATGTCATCTAGCAAAATATATTTGTATGTTCTGGCCGAGCACTAGATTTTGTAGTGAACGTGAACATAACACAAATATCATATGTTCAATTCAAGTTAAAATGGAAATATACAATGAACATTTTCATATAACCCCATAAAGCTTTTTTTCTTTAAGCTTTGTGTCTTTGAGTTTTTCTTCTTTATGTTTCTGTTAGAGATATTAGTTCCTCCAGCTATGACTTCATATATTTCTTCAAGTCAAGAAAATAATTATTTCAACAGTACTGGCTCCATACAAAGATTAAGAATTCAAATGTAATTTTTCAAACCATGAAACTATGACACTGGGGCTAGGTGCAGTGTAATCCTGGGAATGGCTAATGTGAAAAGAAATCTATAACCCTGAATTCCCAGTTCTGGTCTGAACAGACATATCTATTGTCCTACTGACTGACACTGGCCAGAGCAGTCCCAAAAGAGACCACACTAGGGTACCACACTCTTTACCATATTAACTTGTTATATCTAAATGATGCAAATAAAAACGTTAAATGAGAAATTCCATCTCATTTAGCATGGCATCAATCTGACTATTCAAGTTAATAAATGAGAAATAATATTTCTGCCTTCCTTTCATACTAGCATTAAATATTAAGAAGAAAAGAGATTCTTCACTGAAAATCAGTTCAATGTTAAGAATCACACTGGCATAAATCACATCAGGGAAAATCTCTATAAGTGTTTTGCATTGGCAAAACCCTAGTTTGCTTATAAAACTGCAGGAAAACAGTTTTGGGACTAATCTGGCTAAGGTTGCCAAAGTAGAACAGAGCATCTATTTCTTGGGACTTTGGTCCCATTAAATACATACATATTTATTTCTCTCACCCTGTTCTCTTTTGAGTAACACCACAAGACCTGGTATATCTAGAATTTGTAAGGAAACATCCCTTTATCATGAAATTTTGACTTTTCAGCAAAATATCTCTTCATTTCTGTTATTAGGCATTGGAAAAATATTTATTAAAACTCCACTGGTGTATTACGGGAACTGTGAGCATGAGTAGCCAATTATGAATGGATACCTCCACATAGATTCTACCTCCCACAATACAGCACTTTCCCTTTTAATAAAGGGAACCAATGACTGGGTCTCCGATCATACTGGATCCTAAGAAAGAAATCTACTATGGATAGGGAGGAAAAAAAAAAAAAAAAAAAAAAAGAAAACCAACCTCTGATTTCAGGTTTCATTATAAATAAAATTTAGAAATATAAAAAGCTATTTTTCTGAAAGTTTACTTCCAACACATAGTGATATTTATCTAAAAATAGAAAATAATAAAATCTCATTCTTCCATTAAGACTTTCCAATTTATATTTACTATGATTTTATGGGGCAAATATTTTGTGAGTTAGCACTGGCGTACCATACTGCATAGCTATTTCCATAGCTGGTGTCTGATCTCAGACAGATACCCATCTATTGATCAAGCTTATTAAAGTGTTTGTTGATTGCCTAGGCCTGCCAGATACAGAATCACAGAGTAGTAGGGGTTGGAAGGGACCTCAGGGGTTGGAAGGGACCTCAGGAGATCATCTAGTCCAACTCCACTGCCAAAGCAGGTTCCTTACAGCAGGTCACACAGGAAAGCATCCAGGTGTGTTTAGAACATCTCCAGAGACGGAGACTCCGCCACCTCTCTGGGCAGCTTATTCCAGTGACACCCTTACAGTAAAGAGTACAAGTAAAGAGTAAAGATACATGACTGCTTCATATGAGAGCCTAATATAAAGCAATCACTAGGTAGCAATTAATGAGATATGTTAAACGTAAACTAAGTAAAACCCAAAAGATACAGCACTGATTAAGGATATTTGAAGAAAATATTTTTCTTAACCAATCTGTTTTGAGCTAGTGGGCTGGGCTCCTGGGAATTTTAGGGTTCAAGAATGGCACTAACTCCCCAAAAGCATCATCTGCAGTGTTCACACCACCCAGCTGCTGAAAACAGCAGAAGCAGAATGTGACAAATAACATGGGAACTGCACTGAGCTCAGATACACTCCTCTGTAGTACCCACATGCAGACCTTGCACAAAAGAGGCATAATAGCTAAGCATCACTCTTCAGCTTTAAATACTCTTTGCCCTGGTGCTCTCCTTAGTGTTTCCTTTCTCCAGTAGCAATAAACATTATAGAAATAGCATTCTGTACAAGAACAGAGCTCTGGTTTTGCATGTTACAACACTAGTTGAAACTATAAATACATTTTGTTAAGAACGTATACACAAGGATTCCTTACATATTTTATAGATTAGGATAGAAAAACCGATGACATCAGCAGAGGAATGTAAAATCTGACCTTCAGCTAGACAGTGATTGGCATTGACTGTAATTCTTCATGAGATTTCACATAATCAACATGCTGATGCATGTGGGGAGAGTACATAATCAGTTGCTCTTGATCAGAGACCACTTTGCATAAGAAAACAATCCAGCATTGGCATTCAAAACTGTAAGGTCTGTGACAATTGTAACTGGAAACTAAAGTTACAGGGAAAATATCAAAGGGGAGTTGGAAAATTTTTTAATTGAATTTCAATAAAATAATACAATCACACAAGCTTTTTTACACTTCAGACTGAGAGGGGATTGTTGACTTAATCAGATGGTTTGGTCCATGTTAGTTGCAAATTCACTGATTAGATTTAAAAAAAAATCTTTGACTTCTATCAATATCTCAGACAAATACATATATACAAGGTTGTCACTTCCATGCTGACTCTTTGTTTTACTCAGCAGTTATTTGGGACCCTACAAATATGATGTAAGAGCTAAAGACACCAGTTCCAGATGGTACAAGTCAGACTGGGAAGCAGACCAGTACAATTCCTTCTACACCAGCCATTTTAAAAAGTATATCTCATTTTAAAAGATAACTACTTACTAATCCTGTTTGAGAAGGATTTTACATCCTTATGATGATATAATCAGTTATTCTGCATTAGATGCATATACTCTTTGCTGTGATGCCTCACATTAAAAGGACTCTTGACCAAATAAATTTTCTCAAAGAATTTTTTAAAAAAAGAAAAAAAATCAACAGGAACTTCTACCTTATTAGCTGCCAGTATATTCTTCAGTATAAACTTACAGTAACCCCTTTTCCAGCCCTAAGCCATAATACCCTCAAATCCCCCAAGTGGAACTCCAGAAACATGATCAGAGACACATGATTCTTCATTTGATTTGCAGATCAAATACAGTGACAGTGTTCTGGTCCTGGACCTCCCTGTATGGATTAGCATTCACAGCAGGCACGTTTGTACAAGTCTCTAAATATGTATCCTGGGCTTATAGCCAAAATATAGATATACCCATATGAATATAACAGTTTGGTTAAGAATTTCTGTGCTGAATGTGTAAACAGAAGCAACTTAGAAAATATTATGGAATTGTGCACCTTTACAAGGGAAAATAACATTCTATCTTTCTTGGCTATACACGAACACGTGTGTATATATATTGTGAAGAAGGTCATTTCAGCTGGCCCCTTTTTAAATTATTCATTGTTGCACACACAGATTTTTCGTACTAGAAAAGGTCACTCCTCTTCTGATTCTGCAATGGTTTCTTGCAGAGTAAAGAAGTGTCCCATGAATATGCAGACGCACACCTCTGTAACACTTCAGTCACTGTGCATTAATGTGTGTTCTCTGTATATTTCAAAGTCAAACAAATAATACCTGTCATGAACATGAATTTCTAATATCTTCTATATTTCATTTTAAATGAAATGTCAAAATGATGGAAAATATTTTCCAGAAAGTTTTCAAAGGGCAGTGTCTAGTAAAAAGCTGCAATATGTAATTCTGTACTGGTGCAAAACATCATTAAAGGGACACTGCCACATCTTAAATCAGATTTTTAAAATAATTATTTTACTTACCTTTGTCAATTCTTACACAATGTAAGCTGAGAACAGAAATCTGTTTGCAGTCCTGATCTGTCATTCTCCAATTACAATAGCCAGTGATATTTCCCTGCAGCTAAGAAAATGGATGCCAGTAAATTCTTTCCCCTTTTTTATGAAGTATTACAGTGACATAATATTCACAAAACACACTGAGCTGGAAGTCAAGTTTGGATGGGTGGTGTGTGCAAAAGATTAATTTTCTTGGGTCTATCACCTGGCATGTATAAAATTGCTTTTATGTATTTAGTCACCAACATTGGTTCAACTTATTAAGCACCAAAGAAGTCTTAATCAGCTTATGTGAGTGTTCCAGTCACTCATATTCAAAACAAGCTGCCTTTTACGTCAACAAGCCAGGCCCAGCAGCTCTCCTCAGCTGTCCTCAGCCCCTTGATTTGACATCTTTCTCCTGTCTTGGCAATCCTCCCTTCCTCATAGCACTCAGTCTGTATTCTTTTGTAGTCACTCAACAGCCTTCAGCTTTTGCTTTTCTTCCCTGTCACATAGCTAGCAGCTTTTGATGCTCAAGGAGGCCACCATTTAGCTATCCTATATGCCCAAGTCCTTACTGAATGTGCCAGGAACTGTTCTTACCCATTTGTCTCTCAGACCACAGCAGTTCTGTTTTCCTATCCTCTACTTCTCTCTCCCCATCCCCATCTCTCTACCAACGTCAGTGCTTAAGTCCACTCATGTCCACCATGGATTTCTTATCTATCACTTCCCACAAACCCAGATTACAGTCAGTCTACCTTTCCCTCAGAAGCAGAGCTTCTCAGGACACTCCTCTAGATGTATCATGATGAGTCACTGCAAACACGCAATTCCTTCTGTCAGATATGCAAAATTTAGCCTGAACAACCACCAAAAAGGTAGACAGTGCTACAGTGCTTTTGTAATTCTCTTTAGGGTAATCCAACAGTTGGTAAGTAGTTATCCCTTCCTTTAACATGCTACAGGTACAAGTTATTTCTCTTAGCCCTTCAAGGCCAAGTACAGGTACAGTCTCTCCATTTTACCTGGTAGAGTCTCTCACCCCTCAAAGGAGCAGGTCCTGATTAAAACCACTGGACTTGAACTTTAGCAGGTGCAATTTACAGCAACACTGTTAATTCAAAGGAACTATGTTGATGTATGCCTGCAAAGGTTGTTAACAGGTGCCTAGCTAATAAATGCTGCTGTACCTGAATAGAAGTACCAAAAACACAGAATCACAGAATTGCCTCGATTGGAAAAGACCTTTAAGATCATCGAGTCCAATCATTAACCCAACACTGACAAGCCCCCAACTAAACCATGTCCCTCAGCACTATGTCTAGACAACTCTTCAAGCCCACCAGGGGTGAGGACTCTGCCACTTCCCTGAGCAACCCATCATAACTTTTGGGAAGAAATTTGTTATAGTGAGTCAGATTTCCTTCTTTTTATTTGTATAAACATTTTGCCTTAAGTACCAAAGCCTTCCTTATGCAACCTTTTTGATCTTCAAGCATTTTTGAAAGGTTTAGGTCTCAAAGATTTCTTCAACTAAAATTATATGATCAGCTGTTGCATATTGTTCCTGTTTACTAAAAGAACATAAAGAGTTTTTGTGTTCCTAAACACACTGTGAACCAACTAGCAATACAATTTATTTTGTCATTGTTGTAAGCCTTTTGGCAGACTGCAACTTGCCAAGACATTAACTGCCTCTAGGTTTTCCCCCATAGTTGCTCTACAAATGCTTTTCTAACAATACATATGATTCTTTCATAATCACATTTTGGAGGTTTTGTCCCCTGCAGTTTGCCCACCCCCGAAAAGATCCCTTCTTCATACCAAAGAATGACACTAGACCTCTTCAGCAGTAAAATAAAATATTCTTAGGCCACATAGCATAGATTTCAGACAACCCACTTTTTCCTTATGTGAGGACTATCAGTGATTCCCTTTTATTTCTCATAAAGGCACTTAAATTGTGCTGCTTAGGAGGTAAGAGGAATAGGTGTGTTTTCTGAGAGGGGACTGCTTTTCTGCAAAAGACATTGTAGCATTCACACCCATATGTTTCCTCTTTTAGCTCACACAGTGTGTGGTTTCGGTGCTGGTCAATCTTTGTTAACCTGGTAAATTCATCCTTCACTAGATTAGCTATGTTCATAAAAAAGAAGAAGTTATTAAGCCAAGTGATATAATTTTATCATTAGCTAAGGAATACAGGAGATTGGGGTTTGGCAGTTTTGGGGGTGTTCGGTTTGTTGATTTTTTTTTTTTTTTTTTAATGTTGACACAATCTCAATTTCTTTCAACATTAATATTTCAGACTTGTGATCCATCCAAACAGAGTTCACATGGATAAAAAGATGAATCTTACCAAAAAGAGAAAGCATTGATTTTCAGGCAGCAAATGAATCGCTAACGTCCACACTACCTGCACTGTGATCTCTAGCAGATAAATTATTAATGCAAGTATATGAACATCATTTTGTTGTGATTAGATTTCACTTAAATTTTAATTTAAAAAAAGTCACAGGGGATCGAAGAAGCAGTCACATAAGATAAGTGAGTCAGTCAAAGTTTTATTTTTCATGTTTGTACGCTAGGATTATCTGGAATCTTATCATTCATGCAGCAAATTACCAAGAACTACATTAAAAATGTGTATAGCCATTTTCATTTTTGAAACATTCAAGACTATAAATAATTAAATGGGCAAGACATCTGTTATTTATGAGCTGAAATGACAGTTTTAATTTAGTTCTTCGTTTAGCTGAGCCTGACGTATTGAGACTAAGTAAAAGAAAACATAGGAAATATTTTAAAATGACATCCACATAGCTTAGACCTTCCAAGGGTGCAAATCAAACACAGATTTTTGTGTTTGTTTTGTTTTCCTTCAAGGCCCATCAGAAAACACTCTTCATTCACAACCTAGTATTACATGCCCATATGTATGCTGATGACAAGGTAGAGCAACCACAGTGGCTTCACAAAATGAATCAGCCATATTACTTCACTGCAGACATTCTGATGAGACAAATTGTTTATTTAGCACATGGATACAAGTCAGACATGGTGCTCAAACCACAGCACTATTATGAAGCAGATATTTCCCATACTTTTCCCACTCCTTTTATCTCTACAACTGTACTCCTGCACCTATCCAAAACATCACTCTGACATACTTTCTCCCAGGGCAAACAGGAAATTGGTTTATTAACAGATAGAGAGGAACATATGCAATGATACACATACCACTCCTGATGCAAGTCATATTGTTGCAAATGGAACTATTCCTTGTGAGAAAATGTGGGACTCTGAAAACTGCATAACAAGGTTTCCATAGAGCTAACTCAGATAAAAATAAAAGGTGCCCATCTTCACCTTGCCAACTTGAGTTCTGAAACTTGTGCTTTGGTTTGGGGAGGAGAGATTGACTTTTTCTAAAACTATCACTTTTCTCTCTCTCTCTCTCTTTTTTTTTTTTTTTCTTTTGGAAAGAAAAATTCTATATACCATAAAATGATCCCTCAGGAACAGGCCTTTAAAGCTTCTCCCTCATAACTGGTTGTTGAAACTATTTAACATCTCATATGTCTGCTAACTTTGAAACAAAAGGGATGGGGCCCAGATTACAGATTTACTATTCAAAGCACTTTTGCAGACGTCAGTAAACAAGCAGTAAAAAAGTTACTAGAATGTAAAAAAAAAAAAAAAAAAATTTTGTGATCCAATTTATTTGTATATATCCTAGCTTCAAAAAGCTTATGGCCTTCAAAACTCAAGCTCCCAGAAGTCAGAATCCTGAACTGAAGAAACAAGATGCAATTATTTGTATAAATCTATCATTACAATTAACTTCAGCTTGGAATTGACTGTCTCCATTCTCTGTTTGAGAAAGACAGATTCATAGCTTGAAGGCACCACAGGTGAGTGGTTGGATGGAAATCCTTTAAGATGGAAGCTTTCCAATAGGGAGGAATGTTATAATTCTTCTCAAAGTTGAGGAGAATCAGGTCTAGACTCCCAAGTGATCAGTCTGGGACAGAACTGTTTTTGAGAGGTGATGGACATACACAGCTTTCCCTGAAATCAATTATAGTCATTACTACACTTTCTCTGAAAAACATTGCTGTGGGAAAGGGTTGATGACATGTTGAATCCAGTGAAAAAGGCAATTGGTGGAAAAAAAATTGGAAAAAAGCCTAAGTCCAGAGACATGGGCTTTGCAATAACAAGCTATGTTTTATTAGATCAGTTATGAGAGGCAGACAGAAAAGGAAAATATTCTAGCTGGTCTCATAACAGACTTTATCCATCCCTATGAACACTGTATTTCTTAAATCCTAGGCCATGACTGACACAACAACATTACTACCACGTCTAGAATCTGCAGTAACTTTCTTTTGATATCTTCTAGTGTCAGAGAACCAACTATATATTCAGAATCTCAAGGTAGTATAACCCTCCCAATGTTACAGAACTCTAATATTTACTTTTGGTGAAGTGTGGAAGAATACCAAAGTATCAGGTTTTTGTTTCTTCACCTACTGCAATACAAGGAAAAAGGCATTTCAAAAACCAGTATGTTTTAAATCTTTTATCTTAAACAAGAAATTCCTGCAGAAGAAAGTAAAAGAGTTTCTCTTAATTTTATCTTATTTTTCATTTATCACTGCTCTTTTATTTAGTAGGAGAAAAATGGAAAGTCTTGGTTTTTTCCACATACATACAACAACAACAACAAAAAACCACATGAAAATGAGAAAAAAAAAATCTAGTATTTTTTCACTGGAAGATTAGCTTTACTTAAAAAAAAAAAGCATGCCAACAACTTTTCACATTATATGTAAGCAATTAATTTTCTCTTCCCCAATACGTAGCAATTGAGATACATATTAAAAGGGAATCTGGAAGAAGGCAGCAGGTGTTGAGGAGCATTCAGGCCAAAGACACCTGCTGTAGATGTCAAGAATATTGAAAGAAATTAGGGACATACTAGAGGACAAACACAGGTGAAAGCCAGAAAAGAAGCAGGGTGTCAGGAGAAAAATTAAACAGTACTAATCACACAGATGACATTAAAAGCTTGTAGGTAAGCACTGCTGAGATGCCCGCCCCACAAGTATAATCATTGGTAGCCACAGAAATAAGTTTCCAAAGTTGCAGGCTGATGTAAACTTGGTCATATACATCTTATAACTTTACAAAGGTGCATGAGCTCATTTCAAATCCATCACTTTTTTTTTTTTTTTTTTTTGTCAGAGGAAACTAAAAGATGTCCTAAAAACAGCTAATAAAAGATAAGAACATGAGCAGGACTGCACAAAATAGGCTGTTATAAGGTATAATTTTAGAGCATCTGGGAATCAGATGTCAACTGCTTGGCTTTGAATGAAGAAAGAAGCACCTGCTCCAGTCCCAGCATGTGGGAGCTATTTCAGCAGTGGAGCTGTGGACCACCTGACCTACCGAAATACACTGCATCTGGAAAACACTCTTTTTTTAGCTCTACTTGAAATATAGATTTATTTGAAGGTCATAGATCATCAAGACATTGCAAAATATATTAATGAAGAAAAATTTTATTTTTGTGAGTCAAATTTTATTAGGAAACTCTAAAAAGATGTATAGAGCAGAAATTGCATATGAAACTACCAACAGCAATGCTTCTCATATCCCTGAAACAAAAGAAGAAACACATGTAAATACTCCCAGCTGATGGAAGTAATTATTATTTATACAAGCTGAAGCTCAAAGCCTAGCAGTGAGAAGGTATCAGCTCTCTTTTAAACAAAAAGGAAGCCAACTCTATGTTTTTGTTTTCTGGACATGGCTCAGTGCTTGTCTGTAACAGTCAGAGAAACTTTTGACAGGTTGATGGACACATTGAGAAACTTTGCCTTGCCAATTAACAACCCAGTGGCCTTTGGTTCACTCAAGGCTCCAGCAGCACTGAGCAGGGGAAAAATCCTGCTACCTCAAGACTCACAGCCATGAATCCACACATGGTTAATACCAACTGCCACTGGGCAGATTTCTGCAGCAGGTCTTGGAGAAAAGCACTGCCAGCACTGATTAAAGGACTGATAGGTCACATTTGCTGTCACTTAAAAGCCCAAGGACAGCAACTGATTAAAAGAGTTTTGATACTGAGGCTGGGGCACTGAAAATTGAACACAAAACCATGGTCAAACTATTAAAAAAAAATTGCCATCAGAAAAGATAGGGATCATGATATAAAGCAAAGAAAAAGGCTGACAGGTGCTGAAATGGGGAAAGATCTGCTCTGTAAACAAGTTTAGTATTCAGTATCTGAAGAAGGTGCTCTCAGCTTATTACTATACTGAAGAAGGTGTATATCATACGTTGCAGAGATTCACACAGGTTCCTTCCCTTATTTTAATACCATGCTGTTCTTGCAGCAGAGGTTTTGGGCAGTATAGAAAACGCTGCCAGATTTAGAAACAGCTGTATTTTTTATGTAGGAATACGTTATGTACTAAAAACATCCAAAAATGTTCAGGATTAATGAAAACTGAAACCCCACTTTCATACCAAAAAGTTTTTAAAGCAGCTAAATAGCATACTTCACTACCATCATCAACACTGATCTCAGATTAAAAATGAAAGGAGAGTATGTTAAAAAACATAAAGTTAATCAACCCTTCACTTGTATTCTTTCCAATGCACCACTGAAAGAGCTTAATACTACTGTGACAGCTCAGAACTTTGCAAAGTCCAAGGATTACGAATTCTGTAGTTATATTAAGGCTAAAGTAACTCCAGCAAACTATGGAATATTTATTTTGTCCATGTTAGTGCTACAAAAAGAGTTGATCAAAACTTGCCATTTCTGCTTTCCCACCAAAAGAAGTCAGAACTGAAAAATTTCCCAAATTAGAGTAAATCTGGAAAATAAATTCCACTGCAGAAATAACCCCAAAGTTGAATATGAAAGTCTTCTCTGAAAGACAGTTGTCTCAATTTTAGAATACTGTGAACTAACACAAAGGTTTTGAAGACCACTTTGTCTCTAGTTCATTAACTGCTCAGTTTTTATTTTTCCATCAAATGTCAAAATACCAGATTTTCTCATTACAAATACAAATATGAGATCTTGTTTTTTAATTACAAGATGTTTCAGTGAGTGCTAAACTGTGGATATCAATAAGAATTTTTAAAAAATAAAGTTAAAATATACACACCAGTGTGTCGGTTTCTCTGTCAGGAAATGGCAGTAACAGGACATAATTTATCCCAGTAAAGTATAGGGTGTATCTTCTCCTGGGCAATATTCCTGCCATCTTATGAAATCATGGAAGACATAATAAGGTATATGATCTCCTGTGCCAATACTACTGACTTAATAGGATACATAAAGTTACATAAATATTTTCAAAAAATATTGGAACAAAATTTAATTTTTAAATTAAAGTATTGAAGGGAGAAGGAATTAAGAGATGTTTCTTTGAGGCTGATGTGATTTCCTGACAAAAAATACATTTAATTGGCAATGGAATACTGCTTCAAATGAAATTCAAACATAAGTGCTTTTTTGTGTCCACTAATATAAGTATCCTCAAGTGTTAAACGAGATACACTCTGTTGGATAAACAGCCGAATGCTTTTCTAATCCACCCATACAATAGAAAGAACAAGCTATTTGCCATTCTGTAACCATCCTTCTAAAATGTAGGAAAACCAAGCTGATAGGATTTTAGGTTAGTTTAGTCTTTAATTATTAAGATAGGAAGAAGGAAAATCCAACTCTAAGCTTTAAAGGGATGAACAGCTCTGCATGTGCAAATCATGTTTCACCACAGTTTAAGTACATATGTAACTATTTTCAAGCTATTATGTGCAAAACAAAAGTAATGGAAATTTTTTATCTCATCCCACTTGCATAATAGCTGACTGCATTTAATTGAAACCTCCCTCAAAACTTTTGAGCTGAGACTAATGATGGCAGTTTTGAGACAGCAGAATTTTTCAAAAACATAGTCTGTGGGAATAAAAAGAGGGCTATAATGAAAGCCTGTTTGCACCATTAACTAGAATGTTTACTGGTGCAGAAATACCACAAATTGTCAACATATATCTTTGCTCAGGTAGGCTGCAGATAAAACTTACATGGCAAAAAGGGAAATTCTTCACTGGATTTCCACAAGTACAAGGTATATTATCCCAAAAGCTTAGTGTGAAAGAGAAGAAATATTAAGTTTGATTTCACCACTTGCTCGAGTTCCCTGAAGCAGAGTAAACTGCTTGTAGATGTACAACAAAAAGTCAAGGGCAAATCTTGAACAAATAAGAACTATGTTAGCATTTCTCATGTGAGTTGTCCCAGTAGGTGTTCAGGCATGAAATAAAGGTTTTGTTGATTACAGTAACAAGCAGTGATACTTCAGTATAGTGTACCAGAAACAAAAATTTCTGTATCATTGGTCAGTTTTGATCAGTTTATACAGATATTTACAGTCATAGCTTGGAAAAAACAGATATTTGATGTGAAGAATACCTACCTCTGAAATAATTCAGTAGCTAAGGTAAAAGGTACTGAAATTTAAGAAATTGTAACATGTCCCAGTGCATATATATTTACTGTTCACAGGAGATGGAGAGCTAGATGCAGTAAAGGACATAAGCTCAAAAGCCAGATTTTTACTTAGTATATAACCCTGTAATAGCCTAACAGCCTTCCTGTGTAACTTAACGTCTTCTGTGCCAATGTCATGACATGTGGGACACCCAGATACTTGCCTGCTGCCTAGAATCGTTCTGAAACACATAAATGAAGTATCCCTGTTCTTGGAAGCTACCAAATGAACAAATTTTTAAAATTAGGGCTCTGTTTCTATGAAGGTTTCATGATATTTTTTGACAAAAGAATGGTGTGAGTGTACATATTATCTACTTGTACATATAGCACAGGCAAATACTTGTAAACTTAGATGTTGCATTCCTGGATGGGTTTTCAAATAGACCCAAAAAAGCCAGATCATGTGGTCTGCTGCCTGATATAAAAGATGGATCCAGGAGACAGAAGATCGGTGACTTTAACACAAAACCAGTCCTAGTCAGCATGCTGCAGCTGACTGAGCTGTGAAAGGAGATAAAAAAAGCACCAAAGGAAAACAGCCATTTTCCCCACTTTCCCTAAACCCAGGTCCTTACACTGATTCTGTTCCATCTTAAATTACAGTCTTCCTGACTTTTACCATCAAAGGCATAAATAGGTGAACAAAAATCAGTAAAAATACCCAGGTTTTCCTTAGGTATTTATGAAAAAACAAACAAACAAAACCAACAAACAAACCACCAAAAAAAAAACAACCAACCTCACACACCACAACCCTGGAAAACCCCAACCAACTATTTCATTGTCTGCAAATAAAACACATACAGAAATATCTGCCATTGTCAAGCTCCTTCCCTTGGATTTCTTGCACTGAGAATCCAATTTAGAGGTATACTTCCATAGTGCAATGATGCTCATTCAACTATTAAGTTAACCAGTGGCATTGGTCCCTCCGGATATGTTTTGGAAAAATCCTTTTAATCCAACTTTTCTTTTCAGGATGGTAGAAAAGACTGGAGGCAAAGACAACATTAACTCCGATTGTACCAAGCTACCAAGTTGCACAACTTGGAACTACAGATACTAAGAATTCAGCTGTGGAAAGGCACAAAGTGCTCACAAGTACCTGACAAGGCCTGTTTTCTTACTTGCCAAGCTGTCTCTCTGAGAAATTTCTTGATGGACTTCCATCAGCGAGGAACAGGAAGCTAAGGATATGTTTGTATGGGATGGGCAGCCAGTCTTGAGCTGATCCAAGCAGTACTTCTACATAGCATAGCGCAGTACCACTCAGTACTGCATTCAAGCTAACAGGTCCTGCTGAGCTCTGCAAGCTTGCATCACCTGCACAACTTTCCACTGCAAAAGGAGCCTGCTTGACATAATTCAGAGATTATTTATCTAGCTTAGTTAAAAAACATTAAAAAGATAGCCAAGAGTGTTGGCCCCTGGCATAATGGAATATGGTAAAATCCTGCACCATCCTCTTTAAAGCTAATCAGCTGAGCTTTGCTTTGTGTTTATTTCACATGTTGATATTCATTTAAGTCTTGCAGTGTTACCAGTATGTATTGGGTTTGCTTGGCAAGGTTTTGGTAGCAGCGGGAGAGAGGGGATAAGGAGTGGTTTCTGTGAGAGAAGCTGCCAGAAGTTTCCCCCATGTCCAACCCAACACAGCCAATGCCAGCCGGCTCTAAGAATGGACCCGCCGCTGGCCAAGGCCGAGCCAATCAGTAACGCCTCTGTGAGAACATAATTAAGAAAAAAAAAAAAGAGAGGAAAAAAAGCTGCACACACTGCAGCTGGAGAGAGGAGTGAGAAGATGTAAGAGAAACAACTCCACAGACACCAAGGTCAGTGAAGAAGGAGGGGGAGGAGGTGCTCCAGGCACCAGAGCAGAGATTCTCCTGCAGCCTGTGGTGAAGACCAGGGTGAGGCAGGCTGTCCCCCTGCAGCCCATGGAGGTCCATGGTGGAGCAGATGACCACCTGTAGCCCGTGGAGGACCCCACGCCGGAGCAGGTGGATGCCTGAAGGAGGCTGTGACCCCGCGGGAAGCCCGCGCTGGAGCAGGTTCCTGTCAGGACCTGTAGCCCGTGGAGAGAGGAGCCCACGCTGGAGCAGGTTTGCTGGCAGGACTTGTGACCTCGTGGAGGACTCACACTGGAGCAGTCCCTTCCTGAAGGACTGCACACCATGGAATGGACCCAGACTGGAGCAGTTCGTGAAGAGCTGTCAGTCATGGGAAGGACTCACGTTGGAGCAGTTGGTGGAGGACTGTCTCCCGTGAGAGGGACCCCACGCTGGTGCGGGGGAAGGAGTCCTCCCCCTGAGGAGGAAGCAGCGGCAGAAACACCGTGTGATGAACTGACCCCAACCCCATTCCCTGTCCCCCTGTGCTGCTGGGGGGAGGAGGTGGAAATCGGGAGAGAAGTTAAGCCTGGGAAGAAGGGAGGGATGGGGGAGGTGTTTTAAGATTTGGTTTTATTTCTCACTATCCTCTGATTTTGATTAGTAATAAATTAAATTTGTTTTTCCCCAGGTCAAGTCTGTTTTGCCCTTGCCAGTAATTGGTGAGTGATCTCTCTCCATCCTTATCTCCACCCACAAGCTTTTCGTTATATATTTCTCTCCCTGCCCAGTTGAGGACGGGGAGTGATAGAGTGGCCTTTGGTGGGCATCTGGCCTCTAGTCAGGGTCAACCCACCACACAGTAACAACAATTTAAGACACATCAGCTTTAAAAAAGGTTTTAAACAAATGCTGTCTTGAGACTGTTTAATCTTTCCTATCTTTCACAAGGGAAAAAAAAAAAAAAAAAAAGGAAAAAAACAACCTAAGACTGTTGATCTCACATCTTTTGACTAACAAGGGAAGAAGAGTGGAAAGGATGTGTGTGCTACAACTCTTTTAAATAAATAAATAAATACATACATATTTGATCCAGGTCATAAACCTGCCTAGGCAGATATGGAGATACAGTGCACTCTGATAACTCTAAGGAGTAGCTTCCCACATTTAAAATCTTCTAGTAACACAGGTATGTATCACCACTGACTTTCCAGAACAGTATTCCCCTAGAAATCTGTGTGGCTAAGACACGTGAAAAGAAACAGCAAAGTATTTCCACAGAGAAGCCAAACTCTATGCTGCATAGGTCAGCCTGCTCTAATCCCAAGATCCACGACCTTACACAGCTTCTCTAGCGTGCAAGGCTGCAAATCATCACAGCTTAATAGAGCCCTAACAGAAGGGCCAGCTCTCTGCTTTGCTTCAGGCATCTCTGGAGAGAGACATCCGATAGAATGGTGATCAATACATACCTGACAAAAGTGATGTGCATAAATTATAGATGAAGGATCATTTAAATACATTCAAACACTACAGTTAGCCTTTCAGATGCACTTGAAATGTAGATCTTGTTATATGAATATTGGTTTATGGTACATAATTGGACGAGGAACATTTTTCAGTGGTACTAGGTCACATTACAGATCCCGGCATAGGCAAAACACCAGCTGCTTCAGAAAGACAATGCCACCGGACTAAGAATGCAGTAAACTGCCAGGTATTTCCTATTTTCCCAACATCCAGCTCCTTTATATTAATTGTAATTTACCTTTAGTTATTGATTGCCTTCATCAAAGTCTTTCTTGCTTAGTGATTCTGCTCCATTCATTGCCTGCTTTTTACTTCCACATTTCTGCTTTTTTGATAGCTTTGATTGTTCTTCAGGCCACGGGGTGCCAAAGGCACTAACAACATGATTCATCCATCCCTTTGCTCGAGAACTTGAGCTAAATATAAAGGCACACAGTATGATTTTCATCCTGCTTACACTACATTTGCACCAAAATAATTCCTCCTGGCATGGAGGCTGAGTTCCTCAGCCATGTCTCCCGTCTTCAGTAGCACTATACCGATCTACACTTGTTAAGCATCCAGCCTATGAACTCTACATAAGCACGAGATCAAGGAGACTTGTTCTGTCCGTGGTGCCAGTGAGAAATGATCTGAAGCACTGACATAACTAGTCCATGCATTTGTCATGAGCAAACATCTCCTTTTTCATCATCTTTATTCATCTCTCCCACACATTTTCCCCTCCACTTATCACTTTTTTTCTCCTCTATTCTTTAAGCACTAACTGAGGAACATCAGAAAGAACAATCCAATTTGATTCAGAGATATTCTCCCCTCAGCAGAACAAGGAGTGGGCGCTCTCAAAAATAGGAAACTATAAAAGTTTATTTTGCAATAAGTACCAGGGAGTGAGTTATTACTCCAGAGACGATTCTACCTAAATCACAGTAGCTGGCTACTTCAAATGTACATTAGATTAGTTTATCTTGTCATATGCACTGTGTGGACATTTTCACATGGTAATTAGTGCATTAGACAACCAATTAGACCTAATTCACTCACTAACAAAAAGTGTTAGGTTAGCGATAGAAACATTAAAAAAAGTTTCTCTTACGTTAAATTTACCTGAAATCTCCTTCCTTCCATCCCATGTATGATACTCACAGCTTCTGAGCTGAGTAGGAAGAAACTGCAGAAACAGACTATGTACAGAGGTAATCCAGCACACACAAGAAGAGAAAGCTTGCAAGAGTAACTGGTACAGCAAGTTTTGCACCGGCAAACACATTTTTATCGCTGAGATCATGCCTAGCTTTTCTCTTCATTAACTTAATTCTTTTCCCGAGGAATACAACTTGACTAGTCTGTCCCTAGCACAGCTCTTAAAGTAAAAATTACTTTGTTTATACTTTAATACCCCCCAGCTTTTAACATCTATTCAACTATATGCAAGGGTGAAATATTCCATTAAAATTTCGAACAGGCAATTCTATTGAAAAACCATTCCCTTTCTGTAAAATCTTTGTCTCGTTTGACTTGAAGCTAAGGAAAGTTGCTCTGCTCACAGCAGCAACAAAAGCCCATGAGTACAAGATTCAGTTTGGTTCCAAGGTTTACCCTACAGAGGATGGCAAAAAACAGCTAGAAGTGTACTGGAAACTCTCAACCCTGAGCATTCCTGTAGCACAGAGGAAATACCTGGCTGGCATAGAGCCAATTCTACAGCCAGCACATGTAGCAGCCTGGTAGATACCTAGAGCTCAGTTTCTGCAACAGTCAAATGCCTGAGTGCAAGTGCAGATTTAGTGCAAGAAAATGGACTAATAATAAACTGGTTAAATAACATGTAGCTGCCTTGAGCTCTGTGCTGCCACATAGCTGTAATCCAAGACAATTCAGGTAACTTAACACAAATTGCAGTCACCACAGCTGTATGTATACCGAAATAGATTATTTTTATTCCAAGTATCTACAAACGCATAAAATCAGACCACATTAGCACATGGCATAAAGCCTTCCCAGCCCATATGCAGCCCTGCCTAGAATAACTTAGCACAGAAAAGCAGATGATGAGGTGTGAATAAAATAACATGGATTTCATGTCCTCTAGCCCAGCATGACCTTACTGCTTTCATCTAGGCCATGCCCTTCCTCAGAGGGAGTAGGGGAGTATCTGTTCTAGCAAAGGACAGTCCCCAAATGCCTTTTCTTCTGCCAAACTGCCAGCCTAGGGTGCTGGTGTGGCAGCCCCTTCTGTCTGGTCACAGGAACCATTCACATTTCCCTGTTCTGCAGCCCTCCACTTCCTCAGTGGGACAGTGGGAATGAGAGAATAATGGAGGGAAAACTGTTGCTGGGATTATTTACAGAATTACTATATAATGTGCATTTTTAAAAGGAGGTGTGCCTGTGGGTGCATTTTATTGCTGCAGGATGTGAAATTAGTTACATAAAGCGCATTGAAGTTCACTTGAATTGAGGTGAGAGGATTGCACTGCCAATTGGCAGTCAGACAGTCTGGCAATGTCAGAGATCTTTGTGTCTCCTGATAAGAGTGCTGGAGCTAAGTGTAACCTCTCTGGAGTGGTATCTGATGTGACTGGTGGACATTTGGTTAAGTGTTCATTATGCCTTTTTAGCCAAGGCTTCAAAATGCAAATACAAGGTACTGTAACTCAGAATCAAGGTGGAAAGTATATCTCTTCATGTATTCAACAGCCAAATAACCCAAGAATATTCTAGGTCAAACTACAATACAGATTTAGATGTACAGATGAAGTACATAAAATAAGACATCACATATAGATGCTAACTAGAATAAAGCTGCCAGAGTTTACTTGATCAACAGTCAGTATGACTCTAGGCAGAAATATCTGCAAATTGTACTATATTGTGCAAGAAATAAAACCAGCAAAACAAAACATATAAAAGTAGACTTGCAAAATGAAAGCACAGCAACATTCCTAGCCACAATTATAAATCTGGATACAGTAATTTATAATACTAAAAAAGTTAACTAAATTATAATAACTGTAATAACAGCAACTATGACAATGGACTGGAAGTTCAGTGGGAACCAGGTAATGCCTGACAAAGAATATCAAAACCTTACCATGACCTCAGTGTTTTTACTCCCATAGCACACTAGGGTAAGAAAATGACAATGTAATCACACCTTCACACACAACCAGTTCCTGTCATGCATGCCACCATCTTCAGTATAGCCAGATAAAGCAGGGTTTTATTCTAGGTTTAGGGAAGCTGTGTTGTAATGGAAAAGAGGGGGAGAGAGAATGTGAGATCAAATTATGAGCTCAGCAAGCCCTGGCAGGAGTAACTGGACTTAAATAAAAGCTTAGAGGTCAGAGAAGAAAAGAGAGGGAGTTCAGAGAGACAGACCTATCTATCTTCCTTGAGTATTACCAAGGCATTCAGGCCACTTCCACATCCTGGCAGTGCCTACCAGATATCTAAGGCAGCACTAAGCATGCTTAAAAGTTCTGAATGCACATAGCATCTCCCCTTTACTTGCTTCCTTTCCTCCTGTTTTGTTTTGTTTTTCCTAGAATGATATTTCACTCTTTTCTCCTTTGTTTCACTTTCCCTTTCAATTTACACTAGTGCTGACTGGTCCTAAAAGGAACTGCCTTGCCAAAAATGCATTTAGGCCAAGCTTGGCTGTGCACGAGTCTATCCTCGTGTGGAGCTGGCTGAGTGAAATCAGTAAAAAAACCTCACTGCACAAAGGAGAAGACTCACTGGTAAACCCAGTTTTAAGTCAATCAAAACTATTCATGAATGTAACAAATGTTTTTGGACAAAGGAGGAAAAAAAATTCTGCATGGCCTAATAATGAAAATACCACGTCAAATTTTTAAATTTATATAAAATGTTAAGCAGGGTTAATTAAATGAAGTAAAATATTGTTGACTAGAGCAATTTTGTATCTTTCATTTTTATACTTGTCCACTAACAAAAAAGTCCTCTTTTCAAGTCAGCATTGCAAACCAATGTTGCAGCACAGAACACAGAACCCAAAAAGCTGTACAACTTTTTAAATTGATAACATGAACTGCGCGCACACTGAGAATGTTGTCATTAAAATTCAGTCAGCTGGTTCACTACATATAGTCATATAGTTCTTACTTGAAAATGTTGGTAAATACTACCAAGAATCCAAAGAGAAAGGGATTTTGCTATTGTACACATCCTCCAGTTGACCTTTAGATGATACTGGTCTGGTGCTGCACCAAAATAAGTTTTCATGCTTCTCCATCTTTTCCTCGTCTTATTACAAGTTTGACTTACATATCATTGCTACCTGTTGTTTCTACTGTTGAAACTAATAGTGAATATTTCCTACAATTACCTCAGTAACAGCTGTATAGACAGGTTACTTTAATGGCTGAAGATCTGGGTCTGGCCAACAGAATCTACAAGCTAGTATCTTGTACCACTTCCAGAAAAAATAAATGCAGCCCAGACAAGTACATGTTTCTACTTACACCTGCACATAGTCTTAACATTGCTCCCGTTTGACAAAGGGCATCACAGCAGCTTTGCCTGCATGAAGAGCTGAATTACTGAGTGATCCATGGATGGACAGGACAACGCAAAGAGGACTTGAGCGTAACAAGCCATGGCCAACAAGACAATACAAGCTAAAACTAAGCATAACAAGTTTTGGTAGTATTTCTGGGCTAACAAGTGACAGGAAAATACCCGAAATTGCTGGAATGTTGTACAATTTATATTAGCATGGAATAATTTCCTCAGCAAACTGTGCTGACACCTGGAAAAAAAAAAAAAAAAAAAAACCACAACACAAAAAACAACCACAAAAACAACAACAAAACTAACAAACAAAAAAACCTCACACAGATAGGAGGAAGGGTACACAGCTGGTATGCATATGTCTGTCCCTACATAGAAGCAGAGCATGCAAGGTAAAACAGTTATAGATTGGTGTTGAGCTGCCACTGCAATCTTGCACTGAGATAAGACAAAGCACGTGTCCAGTCCCCCAGGCTTGACTGCACCTACTTGCTGGAGGCAGGTCTCAGTTAACTCTGTGCATATGTACTTATGTTTAAAGCTTCTCTGACATAGTCTATCCCTCACTTGGTCTGCTTACTAAATAGAGCTTAACATTGTCATGTTTAGTGTGTCTTTTCCCATGGGGAAAGGAAAAGGCCAAAGGACTCGCCACACAGATACATGGTTTAGCCAAGGCATCCTGCTACTGCTTCATGGGCATCACTGACAGCTCTCTAAAGGGGTAAACTGGCACCCTCACTGCTGCTGAGTTAGGATCACTGTGAGCTACACAAGTCAGCAGAGACACTTGACTAGTAGATGCTCTTGCATTTTTGCTCATAAGTCTACCAAGAAATGAAAGCAGAGAAACACTTTACCTCAATATCCTTAGACTGCTAGAAGACAAGCACTTAAAAATTCAGTCAGCTTCAGCAAATAATCTTACATTTTCAAATACCACTGCAGATGTCAGTGATTAACTCACCAAAGTAAAAAACACACTGACTGCTTGTCAACCCATTTGCTAACCACTGAACCAAACAAGCTCATCATGAAACATTCATAATAAAGCAAGAAATCATACAAGTTGGCCCATTTTTATGTTTTGCGGTAAGCTTAGAACTTAGGTCATGGTAGGCTAAATCTTCTGATGCTCCAGGTCTGTTGTGAAATGAACCACAGCAGAATTACAGTTTTGTAGTACCATAAGCAAGAGGCCATTCCACATGACTTCAGTGGAGCACAGGTGAAAAGCTGAAGTTCCAAGTTTCACTCAATTCTAGTGACAGAGGTAGATGTGTGAGCAAGTAAAATCAATTAAACTAAGTGGCACTAAAGCAAACCTGTGCTCATTACTGTGGAATTCAGGCTTTAAAAGGGAAAAAAAAAGAAAGAGCATCTGGTCTCTAAAAAGCAAGCAATCACTAAGAAAGCCATTCTATCCCAAACCCCACAAGACTTCTAAGGAAAAAAAACCTTTGTAAACATTGCTCAAACATTTCAGAAAAACTCCAAAAACTTGCTAGTAAAAGACTTAAATTCATAATATTCAATGATGCATCTTCTTCTTTGAGAAAAGAACAGACAAAGAGTACTTTTCCAAATTGAAAAGCTGCCTAAGCATACGTAGACATCTCAGTCTTTCTACTGTCCAAAGCTTCATGATAGCACAGATACCAATAGCCTAAACTTCCACTTCTGAAAATCAGGATTATTGTTGAAATCTTACACTATAGTTTCTTCTACTTTGTTTTGTGTGTAGCAAATTTCAGCTCACTGGGGAAACTATTAGCCAAGAAAATATTTCTGAGACACTGAGAAGCATGATCTGCTAGGTATATTAGGAGAAAATATCTTGAGATAAGCCTTAAAAGGCTGAAATGATGGAATGCCACTAACCTCAGAAGTTAGGCACCAGACTGCTTTGCTTTATCAAGAACACTGAACCAAAAACATGACCAAGGGTGCCTAAGAAACATTACTGAGAAAAATTGAATTCAATTCCTCTGGACTTCTGGCAGGCTGTTCCAAGCTTAGCAAGAAAATGATTTATTTTTTTATTTTTTTATTTTTTTTAAGAACTGTAGTTTTTGACTGTGCTTCTAAATCCTTTTATGTATCCAGCTTTTTATCTTATTTTGCTCAGTCCCAGTCCCCAATACCATTCAGTTATGAAAGTTTTAAGTCTGTCCTTTCAGAGATCCAATGCTTGCTCAGTGCTACTATACTCATGTCAACTAAAGCAGGCTATATCCCTGCAAAAACTTAGAAATATTACCATTCTTTTCTATACGTCATTGATTCTACTAACAGAGCTGCAGTAATTTCTTATTACAATAAATTACATTTTCAATTTTTGCTCTGTGAGTTAAAGAATTACCTAAACAATTGTTGTATGCAAATTCCCTGTAGAAGGAAGGCAGTGGAATATATTGCCATAAGCGAGTTCATCTCACGTAAACAAGAGACTTACTGTAGAGCTACAGTTCCCCCTCCCCTAGACCCTAAAAGCAAAATACCTGCCATATTCATAAATCCCAGATAGCCTGTGAAGTCCCAAGAGCTACTCTGAAATGAATTTCCATCTTCACAGGAGCCACATTATTTAAAGGACCTTGCACTTCTAATTTGTCATCGTAATGTGTTCTTCAATACCTTGCACTGACATTGTGTAATTTGACAGTGTTACATGAATTGGTCTCTGGGGACAAGTTATCCAGCAATATTCCAGGTGCCGTTAGTTTCCCTGCTGAATATGGCCACTTTCACATGAAGGACAGAGGATGTAGTTATTGCAAAATAATTATTTCCATATTGGTTAACTTTGTTACAGATAGTGAAAGTGGTCTCACTAAAGCTTAAACAACCTCCACCACCCTCCCTTTCTGATAGCCTCTTAAAACAGAGCTGAAACTTCTGATACAGAAGTGATCAAAATTTATCATGTTCTGCAAAACGTTCTATTGCTTAAAAGTCTTTGGGAATGACACTACTTTTTTAATAAAATAGCACCTAAAAGATTTTGTACAGTAGTTCCACAGACTAAAACACATACTTCAAACCATGCATTGCCAACAAATCACTAACCATCAGCAGCACTCAGCACATGGCTAAATTGCTTTACTGAGCAAGAGGCAAGGAAGAGAACAGATCTGGGGCCAGTAAAGAAAGAACAGTGATAAAAAAACATATATTCTAAGTTTGGCACATCAAGGGATTTGCTCTTTATTCAGAGCATGCTGTACTCTTCATTCACATTTCTCTTCAAATAACATACTGTTCTAACAGAGACTACCCTTTTTTTTTTTCTTTTATAGCTTTTATCCATAGATTAGTCTGATAATGACTAGACAAACCATGTTATCACACATATGTCCCTTAAAGCATATTTTAACATAGTTTAATTAAGAATTATGGAACAGCTATCACTGCAATCAGTGAAAAGTACAACTCATTAGAGCAGACTATTATGAATGTGGGGGAAAAAAAAAAAACAAAACAAAAAAACCAAACAAAAAACCCCAATTTATAAAACAGGCACTTAGCTATTTCATTATGTTTAAAAAATACCAAAACAAGGAATATGTAAAAATTACTGGTACCAAATTTGGCAGAAAGATACACTGACATTTCAAAAGAACATCAGAACAAATAAGTATTTCTTCTAAGCAAAGTAATAGGAATTTTCAGCTTTGCATAGAACATTGCTAAACTAGGGGTTGTAAAACTATAGCTTAGCTCCCAATAATTCAGTATACTTCTCCCTCTGCTGGAAAATCTACCCTACTACACACTCCAAAATGCATAAAGATGAAGTATGATTATAACATACTTCTCTGACTCCTCCTGCTGGGAGATGTCAAGACATTAACCTAAACACAGCTCAGTGCTTTTTATAATGAACGCGGCATTGCCTCAATAACTTATTAAATTTCACTTTAGGTAGATGCTTCATTTTTGTAAGTGACTTGCAATCTGAAGTCAAGGGATTATAGTAGTTACTAGTTAAACTCTTAGTTGATGACGACTTTAAAAATGATCATGCTTGGATTTTCATGGTTAATGCACACATTGCCTCCTTCCAGGACCTTTTTTCAGAAAGGAGGAAAGGAATGCTGTATTTGAACAAAATTGTTGCTCAAAGCAGATTAAAAATGAGTCAGTATGCAATTACTTTATAAGAACTTCCACACATAGATACATACAAGATAAACTAATTTTAGCTTCTAGAGATGCTGAAATTAATGTTTAGGTGCAAACTGATGGTTGGAACCAGTGACAGTGTAGCAAGTAACCAAGCTAATTTGGAGAAAACTGTCCATTAAGATGAAGAACTGGTGGAATTATTTGCTCTGAAGAAATATTTCACAGCTAGCATAACTAATGACACTGTTTAACATTGTAAATGGGCTTCCCTAACATATTGGAGTATGGAGGTTCTAGGGTAAGCATGTGCAAGCAATTCTCTATATAGAGGAAATACATATACAGACATTAATTTTTTGAGACACATCCATGCTGCTGTCAAAATACAACTGACAGACAGTGATGAATGTGAGGTGGATACCTATCCAGATTCAAACCACTCTAATGTTTCCAAGAAACAGTTACCAAAATTCCACTCAAGTTGCCAGAAGAACAATCAGAAAAGGAACAAAAAACACATTAAGAAGCAATTTCTTAAATGTTGCATTTATTTTGTTTAATAGCTACATCATACACTTCAGGATGACAGTCTTCAACTTAGTTATCTAAATTGCATCGTGATTGAACCCATTTTCTGAAAAGAACAAACTGTAATGAGTTTTGCAAAACAGTAGCCTTCTTGCAAGTCAAAAAAATATCTTATTAAATGGAAAAGTAGTACTCCTTGAAATCCTGAGAACTGCTTTCAATCAGCAAGGCCTGATTCAGACACCCTCCTGCGTTCTGTCTCCTCTTGTGAAAAAAAAAGATATATATATATATAGATATATATATAGATATATATATATAAAATATATATATAATATTTTATATATATAAAATATTATATATATAATATTATATATATATAATATTATATATATATAATATTATATATATATATATATATATATATATATATATATATATATATATATATATAAAATATTATATATATAATCCTTCCAGCTCTACAGTACTTCAGGTTCTTTGTTTTGCACCCATATGTATCTGGTGTGCAGCCAGCTGAGATAAAGTGCACTCACTATCTGTTAGGTTTGTTGCTGAGAGTTTAAAAGGGCAGGAGGGCCTTGCTACAACACTTTTGTTCCTATAGCCCTAAGAGACTGTGGTAGTTTCAGCCACAGCTAAGACCATTCACCTCCAGCACCCATTGAGATGGGGAGAGAAACACAACAAATGGCTTGTGGGTTGAAATGGACAGGGAGGACTCCCTCACCAATTATGGTCACAGGCAAAACAGACACAGCTTGGGGAAGAAAAACCAATTTGTTTCCAGTCAATCAGAGTATGCGGAGACATAACAGCCACATCTTAAAACACTTTCTCCCCACCCGTCTTTTCTTTCCAGGCTCAAATTACTTTGCTCCCAATTTCTCTACATTCTCCCTGCCAGCAGCACAGGGGGACAGGGAACAAGGGTTGCAGTCAGTTCATCTATGCTGCTCTTTCTGGCCTGAGGTGCCTCCCATCGGCTAAAAGAGCTCAGGAACAAAGTGTTCTAATGTGGGCTTCCCACAAAGTCACGGACCTCTTTGGGCACAGCTCCCAGCTCTGAAGTGGGGACCTCCACAGGCTGCAGATGAGCCTCTGGTCCAGCACACCTCCTCCCCCAGCTCTGGTGTTGAGTGTCTCTGGGGTCTTCTTGCTTGTCATGAGCTCCCAACATAGTCACAACTGCCCTCAGGCACGTATCCTCCTCCAGTATGGAGTCCTCCATGGCCTACATGTGAGTATCTGCTCCACTGTCGAACCTCCATGGGCTGCAGAGGACTCCATTTACTTCCCCCTACTCTTCTCCGTGCTGATCTGGGTATCTGAGGTTCTCCATCTCCTTCCCTTTCTTCATTCAGTGATGCTCTTTTTGTTCAAGACAATGGTCTCTCCTGATGGCTCTCTCTTACCTTGCCAAACTAGTTCTTCTCCTCATAAATATGGATTTGAAGAGGTGTTTCCCTATCACTAACTGGCTCAGCCTGTGCTGGAGGCAGGTATGCCTTGGAGCCAGGGGAGTTTTACAAAGCTTCTCACAGGGGCCATCAATAGTGATTAGTAAATAGCCCCTGCCCTCACTATCAAAAACAGCCCCCCATAGATGGAAATCCAACACACAGACAAACATTTTCAAGTATGATGCAAAAATTTTCATCTTTCTCTAGTCTCAATATTGTCTACTTCTCATTAAAAAAAGAAAAGACATCACAAATGCAAGCTGGTTCAACGTAACTCTTATGACCCCAAGTCTCTGGCTGGACTGGGGATAAACTTCAAAAGCTTACCCAGATCAAGTGCATTTGGATGTCAGATGCAAAATTGTCCCATGTCTGTTGACATCAAAACCAGCTCATCCATTAGCCCAATTAGAATGTAAAAGAATTTTGCACGGTTGACCATTTAGGATAAGGCTCATCCATAGGCAATATTATTATAATGCAACCATTTATAATACCAACAAAACCGCCATGCTTTGGAAGTCCAGATCTTTTTGTGTCCCCCAAGCATTATTCAATCTATAAGGTTCTAGCATATAAAAAAGGCCTGCACTCTTCAGCTTGGCACAACCTGTGTTCATACAGTCAAGCTTTATCAGTGCTGCTCACAGGGAACAAATAGCAGCCGTACTATCCCCTTGAACACAGGGTGAGTGGCAGCTGGCATGAACCACAGCAGCAACCATACTAACAGCTAGACAGCAGGGACTATCTCATGTCCATGCATCAGCCCATGCTGACACACTGGCAGTTTCTATCACAGTCTACTATGACCCTTCAGATGAATGTCAGCTAGTATTTAGCATAGCAGTTCTTTTCAATGGACACCATCCAAACTATCTGCCTTCTGACAGAACACATAGGCAATACCATAAGAAGTCCCTGTGAACATCAAAGAATGTTATAATCTTTGCAATTCTTACTTTTTAAATCCAGGCAAAGGCTCTTAAAAATTATTTTCAAACCGATGAATTTTGGACATATGATGAGTGACTGGAAACAAGAAACAACAAGTGAAAAGGTATTCACAGATTCATTCAACACAGAAGAAATAGGTAGGGGAACACGAAAAAATATGCAGAAGATCTAAAAATTGAGATAATATAAACAGAAATATGCAAAGGAAACCAAACCAGAGAGGAAGAGGAAACAAATTATCCTGCAAGTTTTACACACAGCTGCACAATCAATGATAAAAACCAGAAACCTCTGAGTAAGGGATACTTCTGCTGAACTGTTTCAGGGCAAATCCCAGCTGGCTGATTTCTCTGCAGCACTTTGGGGGTCTGAATTTTACAGAATTTAAAAATTAATAAAATTTAAGAATTTAAGAATGAAAGAATGTAAGAGAATCCAGTATTTTCTGCCACTTTAAATTGCCATCACAAAAGATGTTGCTATAGCTGCTCTTCAGGGGAGGCTCCTTTTTCAAATGAAACCCATAGTTTTGTTCAAGTAAGGTATTGGACTGAGAATCAAAACTCAAACTTTTTAAGTGCTTTGGCAGCATGCATTAAACTGCCATATATCTTTAACCGAAATGCAAACCAACTCAAGAACAAAAAGAACACAGCAGCAACTGCGAAAAACGGCTGGTCTTATCATTGCTTACCTTTCCCAGTGGGTCACTACGCTGACCGTCTGTCAGCTACACTGACCTAACAATTTTCACAAGGGAGGGGGTCGGGGGGTGTAAAGCACTGATGACTGTCATTTCTTTGTCATTCCTCAGCAAGGAAATAATCACCTACACGTGAGAAGACAGAGTGTAAGCAGTGGTGAGGAGGGAATGGAAAACAGGCATCAAGAATGGCTGCATTCTGTACCATCCAGATCCTGTGAGTTATGTTGGATTGGAAGTTACAACAGAGCAGCTTTCATATTTGACCTATCCTATGTCTCAAGCTTCTCTTGAGATTGTCAAAAACATTAAATCCTTTTTGTTGCTATGCTGTCTTACTACAGCAAGAACCGAACACAGAACTTTTATCAACTTGTTTCTTCATAAGATCTCTACTGAGTCCACCAATGATGTACAGCACTTTAAAAAATAAAATAAAACTCAAGTCAATGCTTCCTTTCTTAAGATTTCCTTTTTGTGATAATTTGTTCCCATATATTGCTCCAAAGTTTTGTATCTTTTCTGTATCTTTTCTTTCAAATAAATCTTTTTCAGATTGCAAAATAGCACAGATCTGCTCTTAAGTAAACTGAACAATTTCTGTAGATGACCTTTTTTACCTTAAAGCAAGGCCCAGGGACCACTAAATGAAAAGAAATGGTATCTTTTGACTTGGGCTCTTTTTTCCAAGGATTCTTTTTTGGAGGACATAACACAGCCATCAGTTATTAGCAGTTTAATCCATTTAGCAAACCTATACAAGCACTCTAATTTTTAGAAGTATATTCTTTTCAAGGGAATGTTATAGTGGCAGAACTTCAATTCAAATGCTGTATTTCAATTACAGCTTTTGTAAAATAATGTTTTTACAGCTTTTAATAATTTCTGGGGCAATGCCAGAAATTAAAGTATAAAAGACTATAAAGTCCTATCAAATGACTAATCAATCTTTTTTATTTAAATAGGCTTTGGATCAAGCTCTAATATAAAAAAGTTGCTGAGTCCTAATACCATTGTGTTAGAATATGCCATAAAGTATATCACATTAATGGATTTTATTCTATCGATAAGTGCTTTTCAACAGTTTCAGTAAACATCTCCAAATATAACACAAATAAGACAAATTATTGGCTGAATCTATGTTATTTAATAACAGAACATTTATAAAAGTTACCTTAATTGCAAGTGGCATCATTTTGCTTCCTACGCTACATTTTAAAATCTGGAAATGTTTTTCTCCATAAAAGTACCTGTGCACCCAGCTCCTGCTCCCGTGCTGGGTAAATCTCTGACTATGCACTGTCTAAATCTTGGGGGGTTTTTTTCCATATTGTGCACAGAAGAAATTCAGAACCAGCAGCAGTGCTCATTGTATGATTATTAACTCCAGTAGGAGACTGCGTATGCATGAACAGTTTTTTGTTTACATTTGGTTTTGTTGGGTTTTTTTTAAGGACTACTTTTCCTCTAAATCCTGAGGTTGACTTTTATTTTTAATTTTTATCACAGGTCTATTTAGTTTGAATTTACTGCTGTATTTTGTAAATGTTAATATTTCTTTTAAAAATATATAAACATGTAACTTTGCAACTTACCATGCTGATTGATTTTGAGAAATATATATTAAGTGTAAAGAAGTATTTCAGCAGTCTCTGGCAGTGACTGCTATGTTTGGAAACAGTTTCTATTCATCTGAAATTAGAGATACTAGTATTTGTAATAAACAAATACTTTGCTAAATTTAGCCCATTCTTCTTTTCCTGAATTGTTCATGTTGAATATTATTAATTTGAACAACTACAAACTGTGAATAATGAATGTTTATTTGCATGAATACATGTGAGCCAACAGGTTGATCAAGAATTGTGTGCTTTTCATTCTTTGCCTTTTACTATGGTGTAATTGTTATCTAACTTGCCCCTTGATAGTATGATTTATTCTTCTGGATTCAGAAAGACAATAAGAAAAATAGTTTCAAATAAAAGGTAACCAATTTCATGCACATATGCGTGTTTCTTCTTACAATAAGGACTTGAAACTCCTCCATCCAAAGGTAGGAATAACAAATGTAAATGTCTTATTCAAGATCAAACCAAACAGCTGTTTAGAATTCAAGTGAACTTGAAAAACTGTGTTGTATTGGCTCCAACTCAGTAGAACAACTCCATCTATTGTATTTACATACCACATTTCTCATATGCAGAGTTTTTTGAAACATACACCCTGGTACTGAATGGTGGTAACTCTGTGCTACCTCAGCTGATAGTTGTGCTCCAGTCCAAACTCTATCTTGCATCTATACTATCTTGATAAAAACCTGTACTCAACCACTGGATAAGGCAAAAACATTTAAGCCCACAAAACTCATGTGCCTCCACATACCCATACACTCTTCTGGTGATGTGAACAGCAGGCAGATACTTCATTTAGAAAGTCCTTCTTTGAAAGACCTGTCACTAAACCAGATGGGATTAGTAAACAATCAGAACACAGACTCTCTTTCTAACACTGAAAGATGTTACACTGTGCAACAAAAGTCCTCTAGCTGTCACTCTGAAGCATCCTTGCTTCATCTTGCTGAGGTGTGCAGGCATATTGTTACACTTGATCTCTCACTTGATCTTCCATGCACTTATCTCTTGTCTTTAAGCAGGCTCCCACACAGCACCATCTTTTCCACTAAAATTCCTGTTGTGCATAGAAGTCTTCACATTTATAAGCTAAAGAGTAGTAGCCCAAGGCCATGTCTATGTGAAAGAAATATGCCTCATCACAACTATGTTAACGTTGTCACACTGGAACACACATACACCATACACATGCTGCACCTTCACAATTTCAGCGGATACCAGCTTGACTTGATCTGGCAGCAAAACCAAATACATTGTGCAATCATACCAAGAAGAACTGCTAAAACACAGAATAAGCTTAAAGGTTTGGAGCTGACTGACTGCCTATCAAGCTTCATAGCCTAGCTGAATATATGCTCAGTACTTTAAATTTAAAAGAGGGTTAAATAACTCAATCTCCTTCAGAATATTCTTAATTCCAGTCTCCTCAACAAGGCTACCTCCCGGTATTGATAATGTGGTGAGACATCAGACATCATAAAGAACTATAAATCATAATTTTAATTTTGCATTGCTAAGTTTAGTTGATAAGAACAGATGCTGTTGCTTCTCTTTGTGTTGTTTAGAAAGTACAGGCTATGTTTCCTGCTATGTAAGTAACTATGAATCCGACACCTTGTTTCCCAGCATTATTTTTCTTATTCCATCTTGACTGGCACTGTCAGAGCACAGCAATCTGCAGAGCAATCTCCATGCTCATGATTAAATAGCTCCTCATGGTATTATTCATTTCTCTGGTAGATATGACAAATATATTCTGTAGTTAAAGGCATGCATCCAAAAATCCATGATATTTGAATATTTCAGCTCAAGTCTTGATGAAGTAAGACAGATAGAAGAATATCAGTCCCACACTGGTCTCATTTCCATTTCATGGATTCCTCTCTGCAATCATAAAGCAGAGTACCGGCCAATCTGAATGGAAATATTACCTGTTCTAAATTGATCAATATTACACAGAAATGGGACAGTGAGGGCTATAGAGATTACGTGCTCAAAAGACAAGCTTTGAGGGCTGAATGACTATTTTCAAGTTTATGGTCAGTTCATTTTGCTGCTCTTTCCAAGACTCAAAATCAGCTGCCTTACAACAGCAGCACCTCTTTGTGAAACAGATGCTAAAAAAGTGCAGCCATACTCCCTCAAATTACGCTTGGCATCTTCAGAAATTGGACTAGCACACTGCCAGGCAAGAAACATGCACGTCTCATTTTAAGAAACAAATGTAGTAAAAGTTTGGAACATATTCATACAAAGCCAATGTCATTGAAATAAGGTCATAAGTCATCCTAGCTAAGCTTACCTTCTAAAATGGAGATAAAAGAAACTGCTGAGTTTTACATGGCTGGTAAATGATGCCTGCCTTTGAAGAAAGTCTTATAGTCTTCTCCAACAGCAGTAGGATTTATGCTGACTAAAATCAACGCCAACAGGCTTTCTCCTCTACAAAGCCTTTTTCCCCCCCCCCCCCCCCCCCCACCGCCCCCCATCAGTGAAATATTAATTTTCCTTTCTCAGTGAGAGAAAAAGTACAGTATAGGTCCACTTATTCAAGATCCTGCATACTGCACTGACCTGGCTCCCATAAAAAATAATGTCCCTAGGCTTAAGTATATTTATTCTCAAATATAAGGAAACACTGACATCACCATTTTACAGATGAAAACCAGGCATTTTTACAACTATATGACTTGCCCAAGTACATGTACAAGTAAGAAACTGAATCCAAATCTTCGTCATGAAGCTTGAAGTTTGCATTATCCCCTGGCTGTACAGAGATAGGTTCATAAGCCAAGTTCCTATATGAAGTAGATTACACACCCCCACACCCCCACCCCCACCTCCAACTCACCCTTTCCTTTCTTCTTCCAACTTTCTAAAGCACCGAAGGGTACTAGTAAGAGCATATGACCAGTGTGTCACTGGGGTATGAAGTCTTTAGGCCTGTCCCTTTTATACCCTCTGCTGGAATCACTACCCTTGGGACCATCCATATTTAGGATATTTATTTCCAAGTCTGAGTTTTTAGACAAATGCTCAGATCTCTTGTTACAGGTTGAATCAAAAAATTAATCCTAAGGAATTTAGTAGGAAAAAACTCTCACTGACTACAGCAGCAGGTAAGGCTGTGAATAAGGCAACAGCTGATATATTAAAAAGATAAAGTTTATGATCCATAATTTCAAAACACGGTACAAACATTAATCAATTATTAAATGTATTTGCAAAACAACAAATCAAGTCCTAAAAAAACAAGCAAGGTATAAAAGGGGAATGACAATAGCTTAAAATAGTAAACCCAGCTTTCTGTACAGATTTACCCCAGTCAAAGCAGAAGAGAAGAATAAATCATATGTTAATACAGTGGGCTATTTTAAAATGTGAAATAAAAAGGAGTGGTAGGGAAGAGAAACAAAGAAGGAGGAGTGCATTCCTTAGAGCACAAGAAGAGCACTTTCCTCATTGTCATTAAGTCTATGACGAAGTGAGAACCATTACAAAACAAGTTTCAGGTTGCTTTTTTTCTTCTTTTCCTTTACTTCAGGCGATTCAAATTTGTAAGCCTATACTACGGGCAGAATATATACCTGACAAAGGCACATGGACCTCAAACAGTTTTTCCATGGGTTCTCTGAGCTCGAGTTTTTATAAGGAAAAAGGGCTTAGATTAAATTTTAGAATGTGTATTAGTCCATAACCAAATACAACCACTGGGTGTCACTAATGTTCCATAAAAAAGCAGCAATTCATTGCTTTTTACGCGCAATTTTGGGCGGAAATATTCAGCATGCTTTGGCAATCCCCAAGCCTTCATAAAATACCCACATATTTAGGAACCGCATTGAATTTAAACAGATAGATAAACAGTACAGAATCTCAGAGCTCTGTGTCCTTTTCCAAGAATCAATGCTATCTCTCCCTCAACTCTAACTGAATAGGATTCAATTTAGCAAGCAACAGAATCTTGCCATAGAATAACAATACATGAAAGCAACTGTTTCTTGCAGTCGTTCTGAGAACAGACCAACCTAATTAGCTGGTGTCAAACAGAACAAAATAGCCAATATGCTGCTATGGTAAAAATCATCAGGTCCTTTGTTATCATTTTTTATCAGCTGATACTAAAATGAAGCACTGACAAGAATGTTTCAGTGTGCTTTGTGTTTCTGTGTGGTTGATCTGTAAATGGGGTTTAGAGGTGAGATTCTATAAACTAGTTCTTCTTTTGCTGGCTGTAAATTAACTTTCCACAAGCAGTGTTCTATTTCAGCCTGAATAAAGTAAATGAATTAAAGGATTTTCTTTCATCAGGTTTAGGGAAGGGGTTTGTCAAGCGTCAGGTTGTCATCCTTCTAATCACTTATCAACAAAAGATGTACAAACAATAAATCATTCAAGACAAAATCTACCTTTTAAAATTGTTTTCACTATAAAATAAGAAATACTTTCTGCCAGAGTAGAACAGTATTCAACATTCCGTTTTCTAAGTGCAATACCTAAATAGTTCTTTTGATTTTGTATTGGAAGGATCAGCTGTGAAAATATCACTTTAAATCTAAAACTACTGAGATCAAGTTTATCTTTGCAGTTTAAGCACTTTCTTTTCTCATTAGTAATTCTAATTTTTATTCTTTTTTATATTTTAGTTGGTAAAAAGTAGAGCATTACCCATTCCCTTGATTCTTGAAAATTTATTGTTATTCAAAAACAGTTAAGTTTTCTACTTTTTTCACAATCTTGATAGAACACATTAGGTGTAAGGAATAAAAAAAAAAAGTTATGCTAATAACAGTTCACCTCAGTATAAAGTTTGTTTGTTTCCATTTGTTTCACACATCATTCTCAGTTCTTCATGTCCTGCTTAAGGGCTTCCCTTTGTGAAAGCTGCATGCTGACTGACAGAATAGAATTATTGTTTCCCATTCCTCTATTATTCTGTCATTTAATTTTAACATCAGATATAATCTAACATGCAACTAAATAGGGTCATATGTAGACAATCCATATAAAATGTATAAATGTATATGCACACAATGTATGTGTATGTTACTGCTTCCCTTTCCCTGGTGCTATGCAACTTTTAACGTCCAGTATGTATCAGTCACTCCAAGAAACCTGCCAAGATGACATTAACAGTCTGGTCAAAACAAAGCATGGAAAAGCTAGCAAAGTTACCTTGCAATTTTTCTCCACACATATCTTTCATTAGATATTAACATATGTATTTTACGTTTTTATTAAAAGGAAATATATGTATGCATGAGAGAGAGAGAGATTTGGATGGCATTTTAATGAGATGGAGAATGATCTTGAAATGATGCAAGCAGATAAAGGTCTGTTACAGACAGCAAAGCAGTGCTGGTTTACATTAACTAAGGTCCAAAATATCTCTTTGGCACAGGCTCTTTCTAAATACACTTTTCTTAATTACAATATCAAGAAATATATTCTGGGATCAGAAAAATTACCTCATAACTGAAGGTTCTTGGGTGTCTATCAATTCCACAACAGCAAAAACCACACACTTCTAGGGGGTGGGGGGGGGGGGAGCTAAAAGCCTGACTTGCACTGATAGAGAAAGTTGAAGGTCTTGTCTTTCTCATGAATGGAGAAGGCAGAATTCTTCCATAACTACTCATTGACATAGGAAGCCCTATTCCTAAATAGGTGATTCTGACACATAAATTGCAATAGGCTTGGATATTCCATGGTTTTTGTACTCTTTCAGTTTTATGGGTGGGTAGGGAGTTGGTTTGCAACCATCTGTGTCCCTAGAGATATTTTCTTTAACTTATAAAAGCTTATAAAAAGTCTGAAAGGCTCCTGTTGTCTCTCGCTAGACATCCATTCTGTCAGTATATGTCCTTCCTGGAACATAACATGTTATGTGATGTTCCCTCTGAGGATGCTTAGTAATTTCTTCCAAGGTAGCTACTAGAGTATTCCTTGGGAAATCATTCTGATCTATTTTGCAGTATTGCCACTTAATAATTACTAGCAAGGAGGGACCGATTTGAACTTTGAGACACTAAATTAGAAACTGAACAGCAAATGTTTGAGAACAGCATAACTAAGAACAAAAATATACAAAGGTATATTTGTTTGGCTAGCATAGATCATCAGAACACCATCTTGCAGATCTTCTCCCCAAAGAGTTATTTGAAGAAAAGAATCCAGCATTATTCCAGTCTCCCCTCACCCCTTCGTTTTGGTTCTTCTACTAGATATCCCATTCCTAGGCTAATTCCTACTGCTTGTTCCAAAATGTGTACAGGAGAATTTAATAAAAGTGAAAACTCATTTTTCCTTTGATCAGTTAGGGTAAACACAAGGTAAAGGAAAATTTAGTGAATAATTGTTATGGTTTTGAGTAGATATTTCAGGTTTTGAAATAGCAAATGTAAGGTGTGCTGAACCCTGAGACAGAACCACAAGCAAAACCAATTTACAATTGCATTTCATTGGGCAAAGTAACCAGTCTGAAAAGTAGTGTCATGAGAAGTTTCCCTTATGGGAAACTGGTGAGACCAGTGGTGGTTACTACCATTGACTGGACCAACAAGTCTGAAGCTCCTCAGTTGCTATGACAAACATTTTACCAAATGCATCACAGAACTTTCTCACAGCAAACACCATCTGGCAGAGTTCTGAAATGCTGGTAGCTGTGTTACCTTATGGATGCAACCCTTTCTAAATATAGGAGCACAGACTATTTCCCACTACATCCAGATAGCAACTGAATAAGTTTTTGACACATGGACAAACAACACTCAGAATATACTTGTATACTTTGCTGTGTTTTCTGCAGTAAATGCGCTGTCCTACCAATTATTTTTTTTTTTAATAAAAAATTAAAATCACATTGTCTGTGCCTGTTTGTCATTTTTGCTCCTACTCCCATCTGTTCTGTTTCTCTCAGCTGTAAATGAGAAAAAGCCAGCAACATTCAACCACTCTGTTCTCTAGAAGCTGGAGCAGTCAAGAGACCAAAGTTTAGAAATGGAACCATACTGTAGATCTACTTTTTAAAATGCATTGGCAATTTATGTATATTGCAAACATGTCTTATCTGCATATATGTGCAGATAACAGGACAGTTCCCTTAGGACTCTGGGCTCTGTATAGCAAAATACATAAACCCTCTCACTCCTTTGCCCCATTAAAAAAAAAAATAATAAAAAATTATTAGAGTCACTTTCAGTCTCTCCAGTTCCAACTCCAAAGGATTCCTGGTGCTTTTGCAGCATCAGCTCCCAGGATTCCCAAGGGACCCTCCTTAGGCAATTGTGGTAGGGAAATTGTGCTTCAGGCAGCTCAGTGCCTGACACGCCCAAACACTTAAAACAATTATTACTTCAGCATTTCTTTATTTGAGTTTTCTAATTCCTGCTTCATAGTTGTTCCGTTGTTGTTCGGTTTATTATTCTTTTTCAATAAAATGTTTCAGTTTTCTACAGAACAGGGATTCTGGTCAACAGCCAGTTGACCAGGGTTCTTTACTTGATTACAACTGCACAGATGGACACTTAACACTGGTGCTAGAGTTCTAAGCACCCAAGCATCAAATAAAGCTGTATAAACCATAATAAATTACTATATAACTTGATGGAAAAGTAGCTGATTCGTACCAGCTGCATTTTTTGGTCATGGCAGGACCAAATAATCCAGTCATTTGCAATGCTGAACCACCTCTCCTAGATATTTCTCCTTTTCAATGTTTTATTTATTTATTTAGGGTCAAGACATAATGGGAATAATTAATCTTTGTGCCAGCACTTAGCCCAGTTCAAGAACCAAATGGAAAGCTCTTGGCTGCTCTTGAGCCTGCCAGAATTACTTTATCTCTTTAATTGAAAACAAGACAAATACAAAGTTTACCTAACCCACTGCTCACAGCAACAGCTGAGGTGTACCATGATGCTCCTGGTAAAAAGCAGTTGGAAAACACATAAGTTCAGCCTCAATGTCTCCTGCTTCAGGGAACCTCAGAGAGGAGACGCAAAAGGTAAGAGGTACCAACTACTGTTCTCATCACCAGCAAAACACTGACAGATTCTTTAGCTAAGTGAAAGCTGACAGCTCTAGAAGAGGTTAATGAGGCACAAAGAGGTGTTGGGACAGAGAAAACTGAAGACCATTTGAGAATCAGAATATAGTGCTTAGAGATCTCATGTGCTGGACATCAAATCTTTTAGTACGGTTCACTAATACAGCACAGCTGCTGTCCAAGCAGCTATTTGTAGATGGGAAAATAGTCAAAGATGCTGAATGGTCCTACTCAGACTTGCTGTTACACAGCTGGTCCTCTTAACAAAAACTTGTATTTACGACCAGCCAACCTTACCTTTACAACATAATATCTAATACTAAAGGCTGGTTCTCTGAAACCCTATACAAACAGACCACCCCACAGCCTTGGTTGGCCTGCACAGTAAGTACTAAAAATAAAACTATTTTAAATAGTTTATTTGTCCAAGAATAATGGCAAGCCTCCAGAAGTAGCAAATGTAGCTGTAATTGTAATTATTCAATTTGATCTGCTTAACCGTAAAAATAAAAATACAGACTGACTGATAACTATGACTACAAAGTCATTGTGAAGTGATCCCTTTTGGGTACATTATCAATAAAATATTAAAAATACCATGTGATCCAAATAACAGACGGCCCGTCCTGCTACCTTAATTATTAGATTTACATATTTGCTGGAATAGCAAAGCAAAACAAAAAAAAAAAATCTACGTTGATTGGATACAGAAGAAAATATTATTTATGTAACTTAGGCTTCTTTACTTAAATTTACAACATCCATGGATATTTCAAAATATTCATAATAAAGAGATTTGTCCTTAATTCAGAGAAAATAAATATCCAGAGAAAAAAACAAAAGCAACATTTTCCACATGCTTTAACATAAGGAAAATTATACAGTTTTCTGCTCTTCTCAATGCAACAAACCTTTGTGAACAGATGGTAGCAGATCTGTGTGATGCAGTGGGCAGCATTTCCATATCACGCTGCTGGCAAATATCATTTAACTCGTTTACTCCTGTGCACACCCTCAGAACACACATGTACATTGCTGACCCGTCAGAGGTGTTTGGTGCATACCACTCAACTTAATGGTTATGACTGCTCAATACTAGCTTCTCCTTACATTGGTCACAATGAACAGCTACTTTTTTCATTAGTCCTTCAACAACTACAAAGTTAACATTGCCCTCTGATTTTCAGGCAGAAGCAGATAACCCCAATTCACCCATCCTAGTTTAGCCAAAAGAAACTGGAGTCAAGACAGGTCAGGAAACCAGCTGCCACATTCCTCTGGCTGGTAGCACTAAAGGACCCCCTTTCTGTGAGATGAGTTGTTACATGAGCAGTGGATCAAATGAAGCCTGCCCATGGGCTGTCACCCCCTCCGTCTCCTTCTTACTGCCCTGCCATGTCCCTTACCACATTGATCTTATCTTTTACACAATCACTTCCTTTCTCTAACCAAAGGTACCACCATCCACTTTCCTCTTGTGCCAAACAAGACAGAACTGTCGGCCTCTCACTGCAGCTTTTTCATCAGTGGAGGCCTAATTAAAGTCTCTCTTCTCTACACTGTCAAGAATTTCCACAATATGCACAAGGGACTTCAGCATTTGATTTAACTGAGTTGGGAAATTCAAGAGTTTGGGAAGATGAAGGGGAAAAAAATTACAGGAAATGGGAAGCTTGGGGTGTGGAAGGACATAAGCTAAGAAAGCACAACAAAACCCCAAAGAAATATATATAAATTAAAGAAAAGCTGAAACCCTCCTCCTACCAACCAAGTCATTGGCAAAAAATATTTGTTTATTTAGGCCCAAATGTCTTCTTTTATCTTGAGTTAGTTTGAGGTGTACAACAGAATAGCCAGAGGGCACATTCAGTGAATTCATTGCACAGCATAACTAATCATGGCTAGCATTCAGTTCATTTCTCATACTCTCTTTGCAGTTGTAGAAACCAAGAGAACGTTTGTTAAGCATACATCTTTATTACAATCTCAGAATTGTCTGCAAGATCAGAACACACAGTTCACATCCCAAAATAACCCCAGAAATTCTCAATGCTATATTAAGGAGTCAAGCAAATTTCACTTTAACACATACTGCAGCATTCTGCAGATAAATTTAAAGCCTAGAGTAAAATCCACATATTCCTTACCAATATGCTGACATAGGAATCAACAATCCTTGACTGCCTCTGCATTGAGAACCTTCATAGTTAGAAACCTCATACTCTTTGGAGAGACGGTAAAAAGAACAGAGTTGTTCTTCTTACCTTCTTGTACCTTTGTATGATCTTATGGGAAATACGTTTATTTTATTGCCAACATTAATTTGCTTTTTATTATTACCAGTAATACAAATCCCACCAAAGAATAAGGTATTCACCAGTTCAGAACTATGAAGTCCATAGAGCTTCATAGATCATGCGTCATCCTTCAACCTACTGCTGCCGCTGAGAAACCTTACGCAATGCATTATTTACTTTAGCAACTGAATACATAGATAGCGTTTTGCTCTTGAAATGTGCTCCTTAGGTGCCACTTCCAGAATTTACAAATATATAGTGCGTGTACCTTAAATATTAATGCTCTTTATGTATTAGTGCAAGAAATTTTCAAAGGGTCTTTTGTGGACACAAATTATGAACGGGTGTTAAATCAAGCAACATCTGCTGAAGTTCAGTGAAATCCATGACAGTTATGGCTCAGAAACTCCCCCAAGCAAAGATGACAAACTTCTGCCTTCCTGAAAAAGAAATTAGGATAGCAACAGTTTTAGATAAAATACCCTATGACTAAGTGGGTTCAGTAAGAAAGCATATCTGGAAGTCTCAGTTGCAGGGTTTTTAGTAGCTTGGGGGAGGGGGAAAATAAAAAATAAAAAAACACAACAACCAGACAAAATACTGAACCCCAGAAACAATATAAATCGATACCAACTTCAATTACAAGCTCTCCAGGCCATATATTAAAGATCTTGAATGTTCACTGTCAAAAGAGCAAAGAAAAGTAAAACCACAGTCTATTTTTTTGAGTAGGTCTCCAAGTGGTGTGAATAAACTGCCCACTTACCACTTCAGCTACTTATACAGAAGTAGCGGTGTGAATAAACTGCCCACTTACCACTTCAGCTACTTATACAGAAGTAGCATCTAGAAGTCCTATTCATCAGAAATTATTGAGTCAAACACCAAGCAAATATATCAGTCCCTTTCCCAATCAGGCAATTCACAACTGACACTGAACATGACTCCATGCCTGTAAAATGTTTTTAGTCCAAAAAATACCAAAAATTATAATTTGATACTTCATGCTTTCAGAAAATGCCGGTAACTCAAACCTAACTCACTGAAAGACTGCTCATTGGTGTTACTGTTGCTTACTGCCTCCTAAAGTTTACTTCACTAAGACTGTTTTAAAATGGATAAAGAACAGCCATTAATATTCAGTGGAAATTATTCTAATTAATTTAGTTTTTAGCTGGAGAAGCTTATCAGTTCTTTGCTTCTTAGGGCTGAAAGGCAGCCAAATTGGAGGCATTAAAAAAAAATAATCCTTAAACCGATTTTTTTTTTTTTTAATATTATCCATTTCAGCAGATTACTTTGATTCATATGGGGGAGAAGAATATCAGACTCCCATATAGTTCCAGTTATTACTAAATATGTGCTCTGTTCTATATCCCCAGCTTTTTAAAAGTCAGTTAGACATGAGAACCTCCCTCAAGTTTTAAAAATAAATTTCAAAATAATACAAGTGAAAAATTATTCCCTTACAGATTATTTTTCTTATTTGAAGAATAATAGCTATTTTATAGAGTTAGGATGTATTAGAGACAAGGCACACTGAGGTTGAAGAAATACACAGTACAAGAGCTACTGAGAAAGTAACACAAACCTAAACTGATGACAAGATCTTCAAGTTTCAGTCCAAAATATTTTGACTTAAGTTCCCCTGAAGGGCTTTAATTCAAATCTTCCTCAGTCTTCACTGCAGAATTATTCCTGTGGTGCTTATGAAATGGCTGGTGTTGAAGATCTGGTCTGTGCCCGAAAACACTGTCATCAGAAGTTCATAATAGGAATCTTCTTTTTGTGTCCTCCAGTTCCTGGATATGAGCCTGTGCTATAAATAAGCCCATGCACCTTTCATTACCTCCTTAACGACAGAAATGTCTGCCTTTGAAAGATGCAGAATTTAAATCTTTGCTGCAGCACAGTATGACTCAAGTATGCCTCTGATGTTTGTTTTGGTTTTTTCTCAGAAGGAAATTCCCAGAACATCTTTCACATACACCTAGTGCCATCAGAGTACTCAGTATGATACAGAATGCTTGTTCATATGTCAGGGAAGTTATTTGTGTGCAATTGATAATGAAATTATTTGTCATTCTACTAAATCATCATTTAGAGTGGAAGTTAAATAACAGGTACTTAGAATTAATTGCATGTGGTCATTTGTGACTTCACTGGAGGGATTCTGTTTTCCAGGTGCTTGAAAGACATATAGAAAGGCAAGATACACAGATTATCAGAACTGCAAGAATACAAAGTATTAATTCTTCCATCTGAAGAAAAATATTTAAATTAAAACAACAGAGCCTCCTACCATATATTAGGATCCAGACACTAAGAAAATTATTCTAAACATGTTTGTTCACTAAAAATTTCTGTATAGCATACGTATTTAGTGGAGAGCACACAAAATAAATTCAGCCAACAGAACTAGTTAATACTTAATCCTATGTCATTAAAGTTCAATGTCACGACACATACCACTACTAGGAGTATTTATGTTTATTCTGTCTCTGCTTTCGTAGCATCTAAGAACTTACAACTGAACAATCACAAAACAACTCAGTAATTTCTTAGAAAAATCCTATCCCACTCCCCAGAAAAACTCTGCTGTCTGGAAGTGCTGTTGTGATTAGACAAACTGGCAAGAAAAGAAAAGCCCTGAAGCTTCTGAAGAGAATTAAGACAGCACTCCTAGACACAGCCTTCTCCTTAGCCATGGACAAAGTCAGCACCTTCAAATAAGTGCCTCAACTCCTGTGTGCTGTTTAAACAATCTGTCCTTTGCCCTACCCCACCATTTAATGGATTAGAATTTTTAATCATTAGTTCTTTCCTCCAGAAATACCTGGTTGTGGTTTAAAATAATTCTTGAAAAGTTTAATTTTCATTGCAATTTTTAATGCTATTGGTTTTTATTTCTTTATTCTTTAAAATTGAACATGTGGGTGATTACAGGACAGTAAGGGTCCAGACAGAAGGAAATGTTAAACACCTATGCACTGTTAAAAGTTTTCAGCATTTAGATACTTTTGGGGAAGCAAGTCTGTCAGTTTCCATGAACGTGGTTTTATTTTTAAAATATCCAAGTGAAAACTGTGCTGTAGCAAGGTCTTTTCAGGAGTATAGAAGACTAGCAGTGACCATTCTACACAGATGAATGCCTTAAAGGTCTACTAAAGAAATACACGATGAACAACAGTTTACAAATTAAGACTGTTACTGAGGCAGTGTTGTTCTGTCAGTAATAACAAAGGTAGAACAAAAAAATCCCACATTACAGTTCAGAAACTAATAGCAGAGAATAGGTATTGCATGTTATGGAGTAAAGCACATGATTTTCTCCAAGCTGAGTTAACAGCTGAATTTGAGTTCTAGAGAAAAACAGGCAAGTAGCTTTTCCTCAGGGAAAAATGCAATTTATTCAAGAACACAGTGAAGATTTGAGACAGTCATCATGAATCATGAGTAAAATATTCACAGAATCATAAAAGCATTGGGCTTAGAAGCCCTCCATTTCTCATGGAAAGGTAGAGGCCTTCAGGAGCACAGAAAACTGACAGAGTGGTGGAAACAGGGTGTGCTATTCAGGTTTCAAGATACCACGGCTGGAGTGGAGCATTTCACCTTTGAAATAAAAGGCAGTCCAGCACAGCTATTTATTTTGCATGATGTCTCTTAAGAGCCTTGCTTTCTTTCCCTAGGCCATGTGCAGCACATTTCTTTTGCATGTGGTGCTTTAGGATTTCTTCCCTATGCAAATTTCACAGCATAGTCTTTTGAATTTTCTCCTTCCCCATAAAATGTTCCATCTTTTGCCACAAGGCAAAAGTAGAAAAAATACTTTTTTTAATACATAATCATGGTTTCTATATCAAAACATGGTATTTCCTTCTGATTATTTTATATAATACCACCTTCTTTTGCCAAGCGAAAATACTTCTTCCTGCAACAAACAGAACCAAGTTATTTCTCCATAGAATCTGTAGTTCAGTGTCTGTTTTCTAAATTTGGACCTCTTTCCTTTGTCTCCTTCTCTTTTTGCAGGCAGCAAAGATGATGAAATTCTCAACCTTTGAATATCTATAGAGTTTTGTTTGGGTTTTTTTTCCCTTGTAGTTGGAGAAGCAGAAGGCAAACCAGTACCATCATCCTCATACATGATGCAGATAAGGTCTTGAGAGGTCATCTAATTCATCCTGCTAGACTGATCCAAGAGCAAAGTACTCTCAGCATTCCTAACACATTCTTAAAACTCCACCTAAGGCAGCTCCATTTGCAGCTTATTAGCATAAATCAAATAGATCTTTTGGTTCTATACAGCAGCCACTCTTCTGAGGTAATACAACTTCCCCTCCCTCAACTCCAATTAACTTCAAGCCAAATCAAAGAATTCCTGGAAAGACTTCATCAGAGGTACTGCAGGTCCTTTTCCTTAGGGTTAAAAAGAAAGTAACTGAACAAAGCAACAAGATAGTCAGGAATTAAAGGAAAAATTAAGATAATAAAGGTCCTTTAGATATTTTATTATTATATTTATATATATATATATGTATTTATATGAGAGAGAGATTGTTTCATACTCTTGGGCATGGAAATCAGTTACCTGTACTGAAAATTACTTTAATGTGAGGTATTTAAATCACTGATAAGGAAGAATCAATTAAGGTAAATAAAATAATCTGTCAGCAAAACTCAGGTGAAAATACTTATTTTCAGGATGAATGTGAAGGCCTCATCTGCAGAGGCTTGCAGAATGATTCTTGCTCAAAGCACTATGCACAGACCTGACTGTGTTTACAAGTTTCCACAGACACAAATAGAATATTTTAATATTAAGCATTATTTTGACTTTAAAGAGGAACTTTACCTGCTTCAGGATAATATGCATTTGCTGTCCCACAGCAAAATCTCAGTGGAACTAGAGCACCACACAAGTCAAACACTGAAAAGTTCCTTAGCAACCCAAGCAATAAGATGGAAGTCTTTCTCACAGTTGGCATGCCCAAGTTACTGGCAATCTTACTCTGATTAGGTAACAGAAAGACTGGGCTGAAAACTAAAACTCTCCTTCATCACATCTGTTATCCAGGAACATTGAACTGACCCTGCAGGTACTCTGCTTTCACTTAAAGCTTTTTGCTATCAAAACCAGATAGTTTTACTACACTTAAGAAAGGAAAATGCTTTTCTTTAGATCATACAATTCTACTATCACCCTATTAATATTAGGACTGCCTGTGCCAATTCAAAAGCCAACTATCTTTTCAGACATTAGTTGGTCTTTGTTCCATTGATTTAAAAAACAAAACAAAAACCACATTGCTTTTGCTTCATGCATTTGAAAAAGTCTTATCCAAAATAGAATTCAGTTGTAAGTTAGCACACATTCTACGTGGAAGTGCCTTCAATCAGAACAGCTATGGAATAGTAAGTATCAGTGGAAGCATATGAATATTGCATAGTAGTTTCATATGTAACCAGGTCAACTGAAGGTCAAAACTTTTTTTCCCTTTCATTCCTGCCAGAGATCCTGTTCCCTTTAAAAAGAGATTGCCTTTAAAAGCATGGGTGTAGATAAAATCTTAAGTGTTAGGATAACAATGTTTTTTCCATTCAAAGGTAACTCGATTGTGTCTTCATTTACCTCTAAATTCTGAGTAAACTCATTTATTTAGTTAGAGATGTCCACTTTCAAGAAGCAGTATAAGGCAAGATAAATCTTGCAGTCCTGACTCAGGCAGAACTCCCATAAACTTGAAAGGAGATTGAGCTTTGAGGCTTCAATCGTTATCACCAGTAGTACAACTGCAAGACTACCGTATTGACCTAGCACAAGAAAATGGAGGATTTTCCTTGTGCCATGACACGCTATATACAAAGTTGGGTTTTTTTTTTCCCTTCAGAGTTTAGAATCCCTTCCAACCAATTTTCAGGATCCAGTCTTCTTCACACTTCTGAGACAGAGAAGGATGGGCACATTAAAGGTTTTTGTTTTCAACTGTTTGCCAGTTATTACAGATAAAGCAGCAAAAGCCTCACTATATTTTCTGTGAGGCCACACCACGTGCATAAAATGCACCCAAACACCTTGACCAAACAAGGTGGTCCCCCACCTCCTCTTACAGTTCTTGGTATCAAGTATTGGTAAATTTCTCCCCAACCTCCTGTAAACGGATATTTACAAGGACACTGAAACATCATCTGTTTCTCACTGACACAAAGCAGTTCCGACTTGTAATGTCGGGCTTATTCTTGAATCAATAACTGAGAATAACCCCTCAAGGATCAAAGAGACACTGCAGAGCCCGCACGCTGGTCAGCAGCTGCCGGTGGGCTCCGTGTATCCGCTGCAGGCAGTGGCACTGGCACCTGGACGGATGCTCATGGATTCCCAAAAGCTTCATAAGCTTTTTAAAACATAACCAAGCCTGAGGAGCCTTAATATTTTTTTTTTTAAAGTCAAACCATCCTCAGACACACTATACGTAACTAAATAAAAGGCCGAGGTGTGAGGCAGGCACCACACTGCCCGCACCGGCGGCGCGCAGAGCACCTGGCCAGCTGAGGACAGCCCGCTGCACTGGCACGGCCTGTGGCTGCGGACTTCCAGCCAGCGGGCACTGCCCGGCTTCTCCTCTGATGGGAGACACTTCCCCCAGCACACCTACCGCTCCTGATTCGGGGGACACGCCTCCCCAGCCCGCCTCACGGCCGGAACGCTGCAGCGGCTGAGTGTGCCCCCTCCCCATCTCCTCTTTCTCCTCTCTCCCGCCCCCGTGAGGCGCCCTGCCACCGTCTCACCTCGAGGCGTCAGCCGAGCGCACCGCATCCCTCGGCTCCTCGGCCGTCCCTCCCTTTTCTCTTTTAAACCCAGCGCTCTGCTCTGCCCCGCTACCCTGTCCGCCACAGGCTGGACGACGCGGGGAGCGGCCGGCCTGACCCCCTGGCGGCGGGCCGCACTCTGACAGGCGGGATCTGCCGCCCCCCGCCCCTTTAAATGACCCGCGGCCGCGCGCACAAGGGCCCTCCCTAACAGTCGCTGCTCGCGCAGAGGCGGTGCCTGCGCGCGCGTCCCCTATTCAGCTCAGGCGCGTGCGCTGCCGTGCTGCCTCTCCGCCTCCCTCCCTCCACCCCTCCTTCCCTCTCTCCGCCGCGCTCGCGGCGGCAGCAGCAGCAGTGGGCAGGGCCTGGGCCCGCGAGGCGGGCGGGAGCGCGGAACCATCCGGGTCTCGTCCGCTCGTTGCCGGCGGAGGCGACGGCAGCGGTGCTGCCGTCCCCAGGAGAGTGGGCGGGCGGGCGGGCCGGCCGCGATGCATCTGCACCAGGTGCTCACCGGTGCCGTCAACCCCGGGGACAACTGCTACTCGGTGGGCAGCGTTGAGGACATCCCCTTCACGGTAATGGTGGCGATGCGAGGGGTGGGGGAAGGGGAGGGTGTTTTGCAGGCCCGAGGAGAGCGGTGGGAGGGGCTGGAGGGGATTAACCTGCCGGGGCGCAGGGGCAGAGTGGTTTGCGGGCCCTTGTACCGCGGTCGTTCAGGCGGGGGTTGTGAGCGGGGGCGGTGAGGGCGAGTGGGTGAGAGCCGAGGTGTTTATAGGGATGGGGTGGTGCGGCGCGGTGGGAGCGCTCCTGGACAGCTCGAGTCGGGAGAACAGGCGCGACCCCGCCGAGGAGCGCCGCCGCCTTCCGCGCCCTCCAGGAGGGGCCTTGCTGCCCGCCCCTCCCGGGTGCAGCTGCAGCTGGGGGCTGGGGTCCGCGGATGCACCCCTCACCTCTGGCGAGTGCTCCGTGGGTCAGCTGAATGCAAATGGGGAGCCAGGGAAACCCCGGGCTGTGCGTCCCCAGATTCTGCTGGGTGCCATGGTTCTCCTGTGAAGAGAAGACAGTCTGTTGCACTAGGCTTCTGCACAAGTCTGTCCACTGTCGAGCGTTTGGCTTCAGTTACTGTGGTTAGCAAAAAGCGAATTTGTCAAATGCATCTCTTAAGCTAGAGGAGAGTAGAAAAGGAAAGAGATACACTGAGTAAATTTCAAGAGTCCAATAGTTTATATAATAAAATCTGTTTATCATCCGTGGGCTATTTTTGTCAATTCTCATGTCAATTTCCACTTCTTTAGCTTAGATTTTAATGCTAATCAAGTGCTTCCTTGATTTTAATGAGTGATCAGTTTCAGCACAGCTTTGCACACTATCACCTTATCTATTATTATTTGGGAATAAATTGTCTCATTAGATCTTGTATTAACACTTACATGATTATATTCCAGGCACAAACCAATTCCAAGCTAAATAATACAGAGCATCATTTTTAGTCTTAAGATAAGTCACAGTAGACTTGTCAAACCTTTAAAGCTTATTTTAAATTATTACAGATGTCTAATTTCAGTAATGAATTAAGAAATTAAAGGTGCCATGTCTGTCTTTATTTTCCTTGTTCTGTTGCTATTCAGCCATACTGCTGTTAAAGGGACCTTTGTTACTTTTGGTATTTATATAAGTTGTTGTTTATTCATATTCTAATGTGTTTCTTTTTACTGTGACAATCTGAAAAGTCAGTTACCTGGTATTACAAAAACAACTTTATGCTAATTCTCATAATATTTTTGATAACATAAAAAATGAATAATGATATATATTGTGGCTTATACAAGAATTTTCTAAGAAAAGTCACGTTTTACAAAAAGCAGAATCATTTGGTAGCATGTTAACTGTGGAACTGCACATAACATTTCACTGTCTTCTCTGGCTTTTGCATCCGCTTTTTTATAATACACTAAAGAAGGAACTACAGGGATAAGTATGTTTTAATAACGGTATCTTCTGGGCTTCCACAACTGCAACTTTCTTCTTCCCTTTTTCTCCTTTCTCTGTACTCTTGGTATCATTTCCTGCTGTTCTAGACCCTCAATTCTGTAGGAAACTATGCAGTTAAAAACGTCCGCTTGGAAACAGTTTGGGGTCTTCAATCCAGATTGTTAGGAAATCACTCACCTGTGTGACTCTAGCATCATAGTCTACCATCCACTGTAGGTGTTACTTTTGATTAGTGACCTGAAATTCTGCTGGTCAACATCAGTAACACTGTACTGACATAGATCTGTCCCCCAAACCATGAAGCTGTTTGTAGTCATAACTTTTAACTCAGATCCTGAAGCAGGATTTGCGGTTTAGGCAAGATATCATCTGTATTGGTGGCAGAGCCTGACTCTGTAGACGTGCTCGTAAGACCCAATACCTGTCAGCCTCTAGAACACTGCAGAAGCAGTGCAGTAAAAGGCAAGAGGTTAAGGGAGATCTACACAATATGTGCTGTACTATATGAATCCATGAAGTTAGGCTGTGGCAGAGCAGCCATTGTTTGTGTACTTGCTTATGTTTTGGTTGATGTTAGGGCATTCACTTAAAATGTGTGAGAACTAGTTCAGAATTGCTTCAACTGATTCATCCCAGGGACTTGAAAATGTAGTTTTTTTCTGTGCAGAAATTAATCACTCATGTTAAAGTTACTCCACTCAACAGTAGAGTAATGGCTTGTTGGGTATATGTACATATGTATTCACTAGTTAATGCTTTTGGAGCTACTTTCTTCTGAAGGAGGAGGAGATATCCTCTTAAGATGAACTTTCTTTAGATGCCTAACTTCAGCAGTCTTAGGATTCTGAGAGAAGGAATACATTTCCTTCTGACCTGATTAGGGACATCACAATTCTCAGGTTCTTCTTCATCCTTCTTTTCCTCTATGGTTTACTCTTGGCTTGATTACATGACTTCTTGCTGGAGGTAAAGGCAGGCTTTTTATTTCCAAGTCAGCATAGCTAGAGCTAAGACAATAACATGTTCTACCTCAACTGTACTTTTTTAAAGTTTTGGTGAAAATCATCGAGTTATTCTAAAAATAAGAAAGGGAAAATAAATAATTTAGCCATTATTTTTTCTTTACCTGCTAAAAGACAAGTATGAGTGACTCCATAAAGCAAAACAAATCCAAAGAAATAGAGCTAGGATCAGATAGTTGCTGTAGACAACAACAAAGGTTTTGTGCATCCTTTATCTGAAATGCATGTAGAGTTCCTTCCTCCCTATGCTCCCACATCTCCCTGCAGCAATCTGGACATATATCTAGCATTTCCCAAATAAGGGATGAAACACAGAGATGTTTGGTTAACCAGCTGACTTGTGGATGTTACAGCTGTATTGTGCCCAGTCTTGTAGAGTGGTTAATACACAGGAAAAAATTCTGAAGGGTGGTTAGAAGCAAAACAACTTCATAATGCTGTTTTCTACCAGGCAGTCTCTTCAGCCTCCCTTCGTTTTTGCTCCAGACAGGACACTGCATAAGCAGAGGGTTTAAGTACTAAATGACAGGAGTTCTGTTTTTCTCGTTTCTGGTAATAATTCTGTGCACTACTGAACTTGCTGTTGCTTCATGTTCTCACTTCAGCAAATACTGTTAACCACGTTTCACAAATGAGTTTACAGAGTTGAGCTTTATATGGAAGGGCCTTACAGCACACACTGCCTAGACAGAGGAAGGGCATGTTATTTGAACCTCATACCCTAACCGGCAGCTAATAAATTTTTAAAGGTAGTAAACTGCATTCTTCAACCCATGGTTGATTTCACTTAGCTTTTGTTGTTAAGCAGATGTTTCACATTGGGCAAATTTCAATGACCCTAGCTCTGAGTGGGATATGTTACCAACCTGACTTTCCATGATGTGGAATAAGATGGTTTCAAATAAAGACAACCAGCTGTTCTGATTCTGTTTATGTGACTCCTACCCTTTGTCCAAGCTCAGGGTTGTTTTTTCCCCCCCTGAAACTCTGAACAGAATGTAGCTGTTTCTAAGGTCAGTCTAGGTTTAAAAAAAAAAAATTAAAAATCCATAGGTATGTCAATTACCTAAAGGCTAGATTCTGTAAGTATAAAAATTCCAAACTCTGGCTAGTGTCCCACAAACAGAAGATACTATATATTTACTTATTGTAAGAGGTGTTACTAAATGCACAATATATGGAACTCTCAACATTATTGATGAAAAAAAAAAAGAGAATATCAGATTTTAGGGGTTATCTGCACATAAGAACTTTTCTGATAAAGGTGAAAAAAATTAAAATAAATATGATTTGTCATTTTTGTAAAGGACAAGCTTCTTGGCATTTTCTGTGCCAGTACTGACGCTTGGCTTGGAACTATGTGTATTGACTTTCAGAAGCTGTTGCAGATGCAAGTCTCACACACCCGTGTAAACTTTTTTTACCTCATTGAAAATAGCAAAGTCCTCGTCTACACCATTATGTCCACAAGACACAGCAACTGAGAACAGGTTTTCTCTGCTGTGTAGGGTTCTTCTCTACCTCACCCTTCTTGAAAAATTACTTACTAAAACCCTTATTTGCAAATCCTTCTCGGTTATTTATTACTACTTGCATATATCTATATGTTTTCCACTGTCATGTTTATGTGAACTGGATTACAGATGCTTAACATGTGAATCCTTACTATGTTCTTTTTTCTTTGAAGCTTTGTGTGTTGGCATATTGTAAAGTATTTAATCATTAGTTAGTTTTGAATGTCAATTTAGGAAAGCCTCTTCTATGGGCCACAGGCTAGTAGTGGTTTGGGGGTTTTTTTCAGTTATTTTTCTAGTTTGAATTAAGTGTATGTCATTCTACTAGTACTTAGCTGGGGAATGTGGGGAAGTGTAAATGTTGTATCCATTGATGAGAGTTTGGAAATGTTTCAGAATTCGGGTGTTTTCATCACTAATAGGAGGGTGGAGGAATTTTTGTATCTGATATGTTTACTGTCTATAGCCAGAAACTTAAAGATAAGTTGTTATACTGGAAGAGTACCATAAGGGAAATACAGGCTTTAATTCAGGTTTTAATACAGATTTTAATTTATATAATTTTAAAGGTTTATTAACTTCTCTTTTTTTTTTAATACCACTGTAGGCTGATTCTGTTTTTCCACATCATTTACTGTCTTGAAATGCCTCTGTACCCATAATAGTTCACACTGGAGCTCAAGAACTTCTGGTCTATTTCATTTATGCCAAATTTGTACAGTTGCAGGTTATAGAAAGAGAAGAATCGGGTTTTTTATACAGAGAAAAATATTTATATAAAGAAAAACAAGATGAGAATGTGAAGGAATAATTGTTTCTCTGTCTGGTAGTTCTACTGTTCAACATTAAAATTAGAGAACCAAACAGGAAAATATGGACAGCTGAAAAAGAGAGATGCACATGCTGCTTTTGTGTTATCTGAAAATTGAGGATATAGCATAAACTGCTACGATAGGACAGAATGTCCTACTTCTGCCTGGTGCTCCTGCGTTCAATTAGAGCTTTGACATTTTTCATTTCGGTGGTCCCAGATCTTGACAGTTAGAGCTGACATTGGCAAACTACAGTTTATTAGTTGCTTATGGATCCTGCAAGTCATCCTTGCGTTCTGGTGGTTTTGTAACTCCATTTAATTTTCTCTTTGAAGCTATCAGTGACATTAGAAATGGAAGTTGGCAGATACTCCACGTGGGTGGTTTTTACTGCATTTGTTTCATTCAGTGATTGCTTATAATTCTGTTTAACCAAGACCTCTGTGCTGCTCTTATCCATTGCAGTACCTCAGCACCTTATTTGCCATCTTTCCTTTTGTATAGCTCACCAATTTTTCATTCCTTTTATCAGGCTCTGCAGATTGTTAGTCTGTTGCCACAAATATTGTGGCCACTGTTATTCTGGCAGGAGAGACCTGTGGTGACATGAGTGATCTCTCTGATGAAGTTGTCAGCTGAATCCTTAAGAAGGAACTACTGATGTTACATATTATGACACTTCCCTATTCTTTGCCAGTGTAGTGCTTCTACTTCATTATCAGCTTTAGGACTGAAAGGACAAAATGAAAAGAGTATTTAATAGAAAGTGCTCTGTTGAAGTATAAAGATGTTAATATATTGAATGTATTAGAAAAGACTCATAAAAGTAATCAAATTGGAAACTTAGACATATAATGCAAAATATGGAAATATCTTTCAGTACATAAAAGTTTATTGACCTTTTATGTTTTGAGAAATTTGGAGGCTATAAATGTGAAAAAATGAATACTTGTTTTAAAATGAGGGGACACCTTTTCTCAAAGGTGGGGTTATAATAAATGTGCTTCTTAAAGTAAATTTAAGGTTTAAGGTAAATATACTTTAGTATACTTTCAAGAAATAAGAGACATTCTCAGAATAAATATCTACACTGAGAAAATAACCCCAGAACCAAGAGACAGCACTTGCTCAAAGAATCTAGAGCTGAAGACTGATACCCTGCTGTTGAAAATGTGTTCTAAGGTCTCTAATGGACCAAATCCTCTCTGTTGGCATAGGACACTTAGGTGTGCTGAGTCACTTGTTGGTGCAGTGCCAAGCACAGGCAAAGAGTAGGAGGATGTGTGTGACAGTAAGATTTCACTTAGGAAAGAGATCTCTGTATCTTCATGATTCTTTTGGAAAAAAAATGAATTTTCTACTGTTAACTACCCTTTCAGTTCACAACCACCTTTTTACTTAACTTTGTAAAAATATGCTAAAGAGCATAATTAACCAGAAAAATATTCCTTTGTTGCTATAATAAGAAGTGTGGATAGGGGACAGGAGAGAAGAGAAACTAAAAACTAAAAGGAAGACACTAAATTCTTTTGCTCCACAGAGTCAACAGACATACCCAAGTATAAAATATTTTCTGTTTCATGCACTGTCAACTATACAAACACATGGAAACATGCATGTTTAAGGTCAGTAAGCATAAGGATATTAAAGTTGAGAAATCTTTTCCTTTCCATATATTATTTCTGAGGCACATATCTGTATCTCTTGCTTACAGGATTGCAACTAGTGATAAATTATGTTTAATTTAGCTTGAAATTTGCAAGTCATCAATACTGATAATGAAAAAATAAGGTATCTGAAAGGCTTAAGTCCTTGTTTGAAGTGGATTGGTACCTTTTTTACTGTATTAGATAACAATTTAAATCATGTATTTAAGTAGGTTTGTATTGGTTTGTATAAGGCAGACTGTTAAAAAGAAGGTGAGTCTTTCAATTCTTTGCTGGTTTGGTTGCCCACCCTTTGAAGTAAGTAGTAGGAGAATCAATTGCTTGTGAACGTTAGAATTCTGAATAAATTATTGGAATGAGGACCTGCCTTTATTTTCCTGTCTACTTAAAGGCATCCACTTCCTGGTCTCCATCTTCTTCCTTCCTTCTTCTGAACATTTGCTGGCCTCTTCAGCATCCCATGCCACTGGTGGAGTTTGTTTTGCAACAAATTCCAACACAAATATAAGGGAGGGGAGCAACAAAGAGACTTTTTCTTCAATGTCAGAACTTACCTCAGAATCTCATCTTTTTTTATTTTACATTCAGAAAATTAATCCTATTCCATTTTAATAATAACTTATTCCTTTCCAGACTGGATCTAATAATTGAATAGCCTAGTCATCAAGGAGCTAGGATATTCTGTTACATAGATAATTTCCCTTTAACAATCTTTTAGCATTTGGGTTTTATCCTTCTCCTGCTTGCATTGTAAATAACTACAGCATCATTTCCTCACAGCTTCCAGAACAACAGTTGTGGGTGTGAGGACTCAGACAACACTATTTTTTATTTTCGCACTTTATTTTTGTGAGATGACCTTGGAAATCTTTTAGACAATCTAATGTTTTGTAGGCAGTTTTCATCTTTTTGTGTGCAGTTGTATGGCGTGTTAATTTCTGAGGCTTGAGTTTCTGCTTTGCTGCTTGTATTGCTGTTCCTTTCTTGTTCTTAGCAGTGACTGTACTTTCACTAAAGTAAGCCTTTTACTTGTTGCTTCTTCCCAGGGGGATCAGTAGACAAAGAAGGTCATGAGACCTAAATTGTCCATTCTAGTTCCAGTGGTTATTTTGCACCATTATCTTAGTGTGCCCATCCACAGGCATTGATCCTGCAAATCTGTAGAAATACTCACAACTTCTCAAAAATAATACAGGTAGCCTTTAAACTGGTTGGCCTCAAAGGAGAGGGCTAGGACTCGGTAATTTAGAAATTACTGTGAAAGAAGCAGGTAACAGGTTAAAATGACAAATAATTCTGTACCATCTGAAATTAACTATTGACTTGCACTCTCTGTTTAATTCAGCTGTTGTAAAATTTCTGCCTAATGTATTGGAATCAGTGGAAAACTTTCTTTAAGGAAAGAGACTTCTAGCTAGAACTGTTTACTTTAAAAAGGCTTATTGGTAGATTGATTCTACACCTGAATGTGGGAGTTCAGTGGAACAGATCATCTGCAGTGATTAAACTTTTTGGAATATTCTGGAACACTGGGACAGGTGACAGGTTGGCAGACATATATATTTATTCTGCCAATAAAAAGTGCTGCAAGCTATCATTGTTCTATAACTTATTCTTAAATAAATTATTTAGACTGTAATATGTATTGGACAAGATACAGTAAATCCAAGAGAAATCTTTGTTGTTCTACAGTCTTATGGCAATGCACATTTCTTAAAACTTAGAAAAGCCCAGAAATTGGATTTTTATAGAAAAGAATAACTTAATATTCTTGAAAAAAAAATAAAGGGGCCAGACACACATATTTAAGAAATTTATATTTTATGTTTACTGAATAGTAAACTCGTGGCTGCCTTGCTCTGAGAGGCAACAAGAATTGGAGGGGAGGAAAAAAAGAAACAACCAAACAACAAAAACCTAAAAACATTCCCAAAACAAAAACAAGTGAAAGTACACACAGAGCTTAAGTTCTAGACTAAGTTTGGGGTTTGTTTGTTTTTTACTGTTTCTGTTTGCTTTGGAAGTTTTTTCCTTTGCTACTTTGTTTTTACTTGTTGCTTATTCTGTCCCCTGGTGCTACTGAATTGGGAGGAATAAACCTGCTACATTAGTAACATCTTGTTTCAATGGAGATTTTCACAGACCTTTCAAAAATCTAACTCATTAATCTAGTAATTATTCTGTTAGTTTTTAAAATACATTTTAAATTATATTTCTTTTAAAAAATATTTCAGGCATATGGCTCTGGTTGTGACATCGTTATTCTGGCAAATGACTTTGAATGTGTGCAAATTATTCCTGGTGCTAAACATGGAAACATCCAGGTCAGTTGCGTGGAGTGCTCCCAACGACAAGGCAGGGTAAGGATTTTAATAAATTTGTATAGACTTTAAAGCAATTTGGAATACTCTAAATGAAATAACTAAACAGCAACATAATACAATGGTATTCATGAGTTAATTTCATTAAAAAGATCATTTTTTACTGATCTGTAACTGAGTAACACCTCTTGTGTTACTAAGAGAATTGTTTTAATAGTAATTTATTTTTTCAAGTGGGAGGAGGTGGAAGCAGGAGGCATCTTCTAACAATGGTTTTTATTATTTTCCAGGACCTGCAATAACAGGTCGCATAAAATGTGGAAATATGTACTATTTACAGTATCAGAACTGGAATGGTACTAAAGTAATTGTCTCCATTATTGTATACTTTAATCTAGCTAAAGACAGCATAGATAAATAATTCATTTATTCCTATATATACACACATATATGTGTGTGTGTGTCCTGCAAAGTAATGAGTTAGAAATACTTTATTTTTCAGAGAAGCTTAAGCATGTTTAATGTGTTTAGAAGTGCTATAAGTATGAGCCGTCATAACTGCATGGCCCATTGACTGGCTATGTGGTTTTATTTTTAATCCCTAAACAATGCTGAAGAGACAGTCTAGAGTGCTGAGAAAAAACTTTCTATGAGTTATGGTAATACATTGAGCAAATTTTGTTTGTCAGCTGTCACTGCCTACTAATATTAGCCAGTTAAAAACTGGTTGCAGTATTGAGAAAGCCCTAGTTCAGTTTCAGGCAGGCCTAGCTGACAAGGCCCCTGCTCTGCAGCAGCGCAGTCCCCATAGGACTGGAAGAGATATTCCAGCTGCATAGGTGGTCCCTGCAAGATCACCATGAGCCCCTGGGTTGTTTTGCATTCAGGACTCTGAATTCACAGTATGTTCTTTTCTTTGGGAGTGTGTTTTTGCAACCTTCCTCCCCACTCCCTTTCCCACAAAGAGGAAATAAGGTTTCACCATAAATGATGTGAGACTTTTACATCATTTCTGTATTGAGGAAACCAGATCCTGAATGGAAGGAACTGAAACAGTTTTTCTTATCTTTTAAGGAAGAAAAAGGAATTTTAAAGATAGTCAGAAGTACTCATAGGCATATGAGCATTAGGAACTTGACCAGATAAATTCCTAATAAAGACCATTTTGTGTATGGAGGTTTCTGTGAAATAAGTGGGTGAAAGAAATTGAGGGGTTCAGTGGTATCAGTACTTCATTTTTTCTGTTTACTATTTGTCTCCTCTCAAAATGTATTTAACTGTTCAAAATAGAATTACATTTCCTCCTACTTCTTGTAATTATTATTTAGTCGTACAAAATGGAATGTGGGAACACATTGAGACCCAGACACTAATAATTAATTTATTAGCTAGCTGTGAAATACAGAGTGTTGAGCAGAAGTGTGAAGGCATCAGCTTTCCCTTATGCATTAACAGCAGTTACCCTAGAAGAATCTATTGGATCTCATCGACAGTGTTTATCCAACTGAACAAGTTGTCTTCCCTACTTAGGGTTAAATCTTAAAGATAGGCTTGTTCAGAATTATGTATTTCTCAACTTCCTTAAGAAAGTATACATATGGCACAATTAATGACATTTGTATTAATTTCGCTTTTCTTGAACAGCAGCACATAGAAGAGGTACTGGAAATTCTTTAGCTATTTTGGAACACTTAAGGAGCAGTTACACTTATCTCCTAACCTTACATTTTGAGTCTTCATATTTATTGTTTTTTTTCCTTCCAGATTGCAGCATCATATGGAAATGCTGTTTGCATTTTTGAACCACTTGGTATAAATTCTCATAAAAGAAATTGTGTAAGTTTGTATTTCATTATTGTAATTTGTTTTACGTTTGTCGAAGAGGCAAAAGTCTGTCAGCCAGTTGTTGTTATTAGTATTATTATTTATATTACATTGGCACACAAAAGACTAATAGATAAAAGTTTTCCACCATCCATAATAAGATTGGATGGGTAGAATCTTGCACTGCGTTAATCAAACTGAGTACTGCACTCCTCCTAAGTTCACAACTACATCTTGTTCTTGAATCTTATACTAGAATGACATGGTGACAAGTTGATGTTTCTTTACCTTGAAGAGGTCATCAGATCTGTGGTACAGAAATGTGACTTAGACTTGTATATGTGTGCCCAGGCTTGTTTTAACAGCACGGCCATGGCTGAGCACTCAAGTATTAAGTATGTTCTCAAGTAGGTTTCAAAATCTTTCTTGCATCTATATTGCCATCCCTTATATTGTTATAAATGTATGACCTAACTAGTTTAAAGTAATCTATGGATATATTTGTATGCATGGCACGTCCAGATCAGGTTTACAGGGCACTCTGCAATGCATTTAATTTTTATAAAACAATTAAAGAAATTATTAAAACTAGATTCAGCAGTCTACCACTGACTCTTGAATGTTTTTGCAATAGGATTAAGAGAAATTTCATAGAGAAAGAAAGAAATGCCGATACCTTTGTATTTTGATGTTGATGTGAGATTTAATCCTCTACTATTTTTAAACTACAGCAACTAAAGTGTCAGTGGCTTAAAACAGGGCAATTCTTCCTCAGTTCTATGACTTACAACCTGGCATGGGATCCTCAAGGTAACGTGAAGTTTCTGAAGTATTTGTTCAACATTTGTAGTTAGGAAAACTTGAACACGAATTATTTGTATTGTAAGAAAGTGAGAGCATGAATTTAGAAATTTTAGATTATCTGTTCTCAGGCGGTGTTGTGTCAAATGTGAGGCTACAGTTAGCATTTGTGAAGATGCTGTGCCAAGTGTTTGAGTCTCATGCATGATCTTAGTTTGGGAACTAGAGTGTTAAGTTGCTAACTGACTTAAATTACCACTAATAATCATTTAAATAGAATTTTATCACAATTAAAGTCAGCAGTGTACCCAGACACAGATATTTGTAAGATGTCTAACAGTGTGTATTTGAGATGTGAATGACTATTTAGCATTTGCAACATTCTTTATGAAATAGGATTTATCATTTGAACTTACAAAAAACCCCTTGATGTTCTTTCATAAAAAAGTATTATAAATTCAAAATGTTTTAAAAAAATTAACTGTATAATATTATTGAATACCCTATCATATTTATTAAAATAGACTTTATAAAGTTGCTGTTTTGACCTATTTTGAATCATTCTCAACAAAATACAATGATAGCCTTAATCTTTCAATATACACGCATCCTCTTGGTTTCACAGCTTTGATATTACTCACTTTCAGGTAACAGGCTGCTGACAGCAACTGACTTTTTGCAATTGTGGGCCCCTCCATCTAGTGACGTTCTAGAAGAAGATGAAGATGGTGATCCTGAAAATCAGATCAAAGATGATAAAGTTCTCCCAGTTCTAAATGACTGGAAATGTGTCTGGCAGTGCAAGTGAGTGAGATATTTTTTGTTTTAAGACAAGTTGCAGTGCCACCTCATAAATCACCCCTATCTTCTCTCCAAAATCATATCTTAAAATGTGCTTTTAAATCAGCTTAAAATACCATAAAATTCAAAAACCATAAATTACTCCAAATAAAAATTCCTCACTTTTTCAAGTGACCTATCACCAGATAACCTAGTCAAAGGCCTACCAAAACTGTAGCACTGGAGATGTATAAAAACTGTCTCTGTTTTCTCATTTTTTAAAGTAGTGCTGAAATACTGGATGAGACAGAACAGAGGAGCATTAGCAGGCAGATATGCTACACTGATGAAGATGAGAGCTGCCTCCTGAATCTTAGGAAGAGGGTCCTGAAACTCTTTCTGCCCAGTTCTATTTGAGATCCATGTTACAGAAGTGCTTCATGATCAGCCATTCCTATATACATGCAGACTTGGGAAGCAGCTGCCTATGAACCTGTTTTCTCTTGACTTATTTGAAGCTGGTTTAGATTTTTGTGCCCACAAAACACTGTGTAGGCTGCTTTCTTCTTTCAGACAGCTGAGCCATAGGCTGTAGTCACAGACAAATAGTATCACAAAATATCTAAAAGATCTTCACTTTTGATTCTTCCTACTATTTGTCTCGGTTTCACTGGGAATAGAGGAACAGGTGGGACAAATTTCACTTCTGTGATCTCACCAGATCTAGCCTATGCTTGCCATACTTAAAACAATTTATTTTATGGGCTGTTTTTCGGTAAAACTATGAAAATACTAAATATTTTGTTTCACTGTAGCAAATACTTTTTATACTTCTACTATTTCTAAAGTATGCTTAAAGCAACAACTATAAAATACTAGTATATTTCATTTAAATAATGAACAGTAATAATTAATCAACTGAATACATATGGAATAATAAGATAGACTAAATAGATTTCACTTACAACTTAAAACTTAATTCTTATGTTCTTTAGGACTGCAGTATCAGTACATTTGATGTCATGGTCTCCTGATGGTGAATACTTTGCAACAGCTGGGAAGGTAAGGACAAAAACCAGGTTAATTAAAGAAATGTTTGCGATGTTTTGCTTTTGTTTGACAAAAGTAAATAAGTAATATAGAATAGTCCTGGAACATATACTCTGTTGTAGTCAGAGCTAAGTTAAATTATCATCTCATGTATAATGCTGTATTTTTGTGTAGTACCATGAATTTCAGCAGCAAGAAATTGGATTTAGCTATGTACTCTTACTGAATACTTAAGAATCAACCTGGAAATACAGTGACAGTGATACAGAATATGTATACAGTGGCCTAAAACAGGATGAACTTTCGGATATGCATAAAAATATTTTTCTACTTCTGTTGGAAAAAGGAAGATCAATAGTAGATCATTGTGATAGAACACACAGAGAGAACACTAGATTTGTCAGTAGACAAATTAGAAAATATTTTCTATTTAGTGAATTCTGGGTTAAATTATGAGTTTTTAACTTCTATTTCAGTTTGGCATATTTTTTATCAAATTGCTATTCAAGCTAAGTTTTTAATTAATAATTCTCTTTAATGTCACCCTCTCATTTGAGTGATTCTCTTTGATTTTTCAAGTCTGGATAGGTAAGCATTTATTGCTTGCACTAAATATTGGTTGAACAATGAGATGAATTTTAGGAACCTTTGTTTTCTTACACTTACTAAAAAGGACAACCGAATCATAAGCTGAATTGTTTTATGACTAAAAACGTACTTAAACACCTTAACAAATACTACATTTAGAATCATTGTGGTTAGAAAATTATGAAAATATTTGTTCCATTCCATATTTCTATTTCCCATGAATATACTTTTATATAGCTAAGAATTTGACTAAGTAGATGAGGCAGATGGTTCCAGAAGTAATTTCCTGTCTGTAGGACAGCTCTGTATTAGTTGTTTCATGACATACACAGCTTTGATCATAATTCTTAACAGGGCTGCCTGTCAGACTTCCTTCTTGCAGAATCTGTGGTCAGATACTGTACTTTTTGATGCTTGTCAGGAAATACTATCTTTTGTCTACACTGAGGTTTGTAATTTATTCATTTCTTCACTTTATCCTGTATCTCCACTCCAGCAGCAAGTCCTGAAATCCAGGAATGTGGCATCCAGCTGTCTACAATGTACTATTGTCATAGTAGTAACGTTGTCCTTAGCTCGCATCAGTATAGTCATACTACAGTCTCTCTTGTCAGCATTTGTAGTAGTGCTGTGTCAATGTTTCATTTTTGTTTCAATTAATTACATCAGTGGTGCCCAACCATTCAAACCAGAAAGGTAGCATAGGTTGTGCTGGTGGAGGGGAAGGCTGTAATATGCATCTACTCCTCTGTTTTATGCCTGTCCTCAGTAGGTACAGTGCTTTCCCTGAAAGTCAGGCTTCCTGTGCATGGGAACCAACAGGGACTTACAGCATGAATTGTCTCAGTGGAGAGACTGACTGTTAATGAGCTTAATATTGTAGTGTAAGTGGCAGCCTATTACTGGCTTCTGTCTGTGCAGGGAAATGGCTATGGGGTTTAAACATGCATACATGCTATGCAGAAAGTGTATAGAGAGCCAAGAAGAAAGTAGGGGACCGACTGAACTGGAAGAAAAGTTCCTTATGGGAGTGGAGTGTTGTCAGCAGAATGTTTCTTCAGTCCTTTAACTCATTCCAGGATGATCATTAATGAAATAAGTGGTCTCAGAAAGGGGTTGTCTGAAAAACTGCAAATAGTTCTGGGCCACAGATAAAGTTTTGATGAAAGATACTGGAACAGAAGCTTCCTTATTATTTGTGATTTTCTTTTTGCGACATTTTTAATTATAGCTAGCTAACCCCATTGTTTTTATTGCTTTACCTAGGATGACTGCCTCTTAAAGGTTTGGTATCCTATGACTGGTTGGAAGTCATCTCTTTTGCCCCAAGAGAATGAAGAAAAGAAAAAGTCCTCAGGGATTGTCCACTTCTCATTTGTTTATTTGGCACACCCTCGAGCAGTGACAGGATTTTCATGGCGTAACATGAGCAAGTACATGCCCAGGTTTGAAAATTTTCTTTTTTTTAAAAAAAACAAGCCTTTGACCAAGTATTTTCTAACACTCTGCCTAAAGTTTGGCCATCAAGAATGTGGTTAGATTTTTCTGCTTATACTTTCAAGAAATAAAACATATCAGCATCTTCCCATAAGCTTCTGTATTACCTAGTACAATAGTGATAGTCATGTTAACAGATGAGATTTATTCTAAATTATAGTCTAAACTTCAGTGCCTTCTCAAGTTATGCCAGGAAGCATGGATGTAAGGCTTTGTCTTCACCAAATGGTGCTATGACATTGGAAATAAAATATTTGTTTAAATTATTAGCATTTAGTAAGCTATTATCTACACCTTGTTGTATATACTGGTGTTTAATTAGTTGTTCAATTTTCAATAGTCCAGCAAGTCAGATAGTTTAGGCAGTTTCATAATTGTAGTTTTATAGTAACTGGTGCATTTATCAAATAATAGCCATTCTATGTTCACTTGTACTTTTGCCAGTAATCTGTGGGTTTATCAGCACGCCAGAAATCACTGCTGATGTAAAACCTTTGGTTAGGGGAGAGCAGAAATTTGGATGAAACAGTAACTGTTACATATTTGTATACTCCCCTAATTTCTGCTGTGTCCATATAGCTAATTTAATGACACTGGGCAGTAACCTTGATATGTCTATTGTTAGGGGTTTGGTCTGTAATGTGTTACTCACATCATGTCTTGATGGCATCTGTCGGCTGTGGGCAGAGACGTTGTTACCAGAAGATACTCTTCTCGGTGAGCAGATCTGTGAAACTAGCACTTCCAGCATTAGCAGCACCATCTCTCAATCTGGAAAGCAAAAGGACAAAATACAGCATGCACTAGAGGTACAAATAAATACTTATTTTGTCAATTTTTTATTTCAAGTTTCTTAAATATTTAGAGGTTGTAGAGCTCTAAGATGTTCTTATAAGCATAACAGTCTGAATTATTTCAAGTCTGTTACTAAACACTGAAGAAGTCAGAGATTTTGCAACTCTGCACCCAAGTTCCATGTTCTTAAAACTCAATCTACTATTTCTATAGCTAACTAATAATGTTAGGAAGAGACAGTATTTAATATGGAATAGTACGTGGTGCTTTCATTCTGATTAGGTCTAAAAGTCTGTAATTATAAAAACAGCGGAAACAGTAAATAAATTCTTAATTTTTCTGATTTGATAATCTTTCCAAAAGGTGGTATTATGGGGCTCCAAAGCTCAGTGGCAGTCATATAATCTGTTAAGTTTACAGTAAGATAAAACCTATCAATATAATAACAAGAAAACAAAACACAAAAAAACAATCACCCCACCACTCATTTGCCAACTATTCTAATCAGACCAAGTTTTTACTTCTTACTTATCATGACCATCAACAAATAGAGAGTTGAACCAAGTATGTACTGGGCTGTTGAATCAGTAGTGCTCTCCATGTGCTTTCAGCAATTTTCAGTTACACAAAAATAATTCCTTATAAAATCATATTGCAAAGGTTACTGCTTTTAGATTGTTATATTCTTTTTTTATGAAAATTACACAAAGTAGTGTGTATTTTTGTTGTGTTATTGGAGCAGATATTAAAGGAACTTTCAGAAGACTGTTAGAGGAGCTTTGCCTTTGGCCAGAACTGATGCAAATAAGTTATTAATCTCTGTTGAAGTCTATTTAAAATAATCCTTTTGAAATTAGTCTTCACTTCTTAAGTAGAATTAAGTTAAACAGCTTTAGGCTTTTTATAAAGTGCGAATTTTTACCTTACAGTTTTTTAGTATTTTTTTAATTTTTTTTTTTAACTGCAACAGACAATTCACCATTTGAAAAATATGAGAAAAGGACAAAGGAGATCTTCAGTTCTTGTTACCCACACAGATGTATTGCCAGATCAACAGGGTATTCATGAAGTTCAGCGTCACATTTCACATCATGCAAATGCACTTGGTCACTTCCATATAGCAGCAAGCATCAACCCTAATACAGGTGAAATACAACCATTTAATAAACTGTAATCACATATTTGCACAAAATCAAGGGAGCTCAGATGCACATTCTTTGCTTTGCCTAATTGAATACAGGGAATCTGTAGAAGACTGTTATTCATAAGACTTATTTCATAAGTCTGCTACTTGGCATAGAGTTTTGTAAGACAAATGAGGCTGAAATTATTCTGAATACCTCCAGCATTTTTAAAAGCCAATTAAATTCATTTTTGCACATCAGAAAGGAAAAGAAACCTAAATTTCACTTCTGCATGGCATTTGATGGTTGGGTTTTGGGAGGCAGTGATGTATGTTGAATAGAGTATTTGCATCCTACAGAATATATAGTGAATGAAAAAAGCTGTAATAGATTTTTTGGCAGGAAACCAGCTGCTTTTTATAGAATATTGCAGAATATTTTAAATGGTTAAAAGATTAAAGAGTAATCATATGCCTTACCTAAAATCTGTATGTGAAATGACATCACTACAACATATGAAAATGAGCAATTAGACCTGTTGAATATCACTTACCATTCACATAAGAATCAATTTTCATGTAAATTTATTGATGTTAAAATATTTTTACTTTTTTAATTACAATTGCATGTAGAAACTTGATCTGCATCTCACCTTTTCTAATCTTACAGGCACAAATTATGTTCTACCTAAAATAAGTTAAATGTCTTAATAAGGAAATCTGTATATATATGTGTTTGGGTATATGTATGTGTGTATGTCTGTGTGTGTATATATATATATATATAAAAGATGAGCAGTTTAATATATGGCTTTTTTATTTGTTTAAAAATGTCCCCAGATATTCCATCAGTCTTGGCTGGATCAGCTTTTAATACAGATGAAGGAAATGGAGGCTTTGTTGTTCACTGGTTGAATAATAAAGAATTCAATTTTACATCCTCTATTGAAGTATTTATGCAGCATCTAAGAAAAATTTCTGAACACCAACTAGAACAAGATTTTGATGGCAAGGTTGAAGAGGAAGAAATGGAGGAAAAAGAGAGAGGTTTACACATGAAATTAGATCATGGTTAGTAATATTGAGATCTGTAGCACAATAATTATTTTAAAGCACATTAGTGCAATAATTAATGCAGTTATTTAGCACAAGAATTATAAGTGCTAACATTTTATCGCTAGTCAAAAATAATTAGAGGTTTAAAGCTGAAATTTTGGTTGCTGTAATTGTAGGCATGAAAAATTCAATTATGTACTCTCTGTTGGAATGCAATAGTGATGTACATAGTGAGAAAGGAAGGTAGCTTTTGTCCTTTTGTTTCCATTTTGGATATACTCCACTGAGCTATGAAATTATGACTTAAGACCTGCTGTCTATCTACTTTATGATCAGATTGTCAGTAATGACATACCAATTTATTGCAAGCTTTAAGAAGGGTTGGACATAGCTCCATTTTAATGCAACTGCACTGTTTCCAGTACATCTTAAACCTTAGATCACCCAGTGATTCCAACTGTAGCTGTTCACAAAGGAATGGAGAGATAGATTTTGAAATTAATGATGGAAAATATCCTACCAGAAATACTTTGAAATGCTGTGGGAGGGTCACTTGGCCAGTCAGAATGTGTAAAAATAAAAATCTGGCTTCAGAAACCAGTAAGAGCAATTAATGACAGTAAACTGATCATGCATTGTGTCATATATTTAGGTGCTTGAAATGTAGATTACCAGTGCAGTAGTTAAGTATGTGGTAATTCTTACTGAACGTGCAGTACATACTGCTTCATCAATGACCACATACCATATATTTCATTATTTCCTTCTAAATACAAAAAACTCCACATTAATTTGGAACCAGCATTTATATAAAATGTGTGGTTTTATATAGCTAACCGGAATGATCTTAGGCAGGCCATTACTCTAAGTATCTGGATTTTTATGATTCTATTTATTATTACTTGTATTGCATAGTTCAGAGCAATAGTCAAGGGCCAGAACATCATATTTTTGTACAGACAGACCAAAGAAAGATATTTCTACCCTCAATTTGTATGAATGTTTTTATGAGATAGTAGTTAGCAGGTTAATAAATATTATGTTGTTTTGAATAGAAATGGATAGGGGAACCTTTGCAATGAATAAAATGGCACGTTTCTGTTGCAGACTTGTCTATAGATAGAGAATCAGAGACAGGGACTGGTACAGGCTCTTCAGAACATGAAGATGGAGAAAGAGAGGGAAGCCCCAAAACATCTCTACTAGCAGGTCCACGCATGCCTCTTCCAACAGTTTTGTTAGATCGGAAAATTGAATTGCTCCTAACTGAATGGAACAGAAATCCAGATATGCTTTTTACTATTCATCCTATCGATGGTACCTTCCTGGTGTGGCATGTGAAATATTTAGATGAATACACTCCAGGCATCTTTCGACAAGTTCAGGTATTGCATATTTGAAATTGGTTTATTATTTATTACCTTAATCAACAATCATTGTGTCCTTTCTTTTATATCTGAACATCAGTGTGAATTTAATTTGAAGTATTTCCTGTGAAACTGTTAACACTTATTCATACTTAAGCTAGGTTGTTATATTCTAATTTTTTTTTTTAATTTTTTTTTTTAGGTTTCATTTTCTTCTAGGATACCTGTTGCATTTCCATCAGGAGACGCTAGTTCCCTTAGCAAAAATATTATGATGTATGCTTCCCCTATCTTTGTAAAAGATAACAGTAATGCAGTACATCAGAAGACAATGGACTTCCCAGATAAGACTCTAGCAAATAAAGGACCAAGCTTTGCCCAGGACAGTACAAATGTGAATATAATTTCTCCTGTTGTAATGATGATTTCCAAACATATAGATGGCTCTCTCAACCAGTGGGCAGTTACTTTTGCTGATAAATCAGCTTTCACTACTGTGCTAACTGTATCACATAAATTTAGGTACTGTGGTCACCGTTTTCATCTCAATGATCTAGCTTGCCATTCTGTTTTACCATTACTGCTAACATCTTCTCATCATAATGCTCTATTAACTCCTGAATCAGACAGTTCCTGGGACTCTGACAAGATAAACAGAATAATGGATCCTATTAAACATGTGAAAGGTTCTCCTAGGCAGCAACTTAAAAATGCAGCAACCCGTACATTCCATGACCCAAATGCGATCTATAGTGAGCTGATTCTGTGGCGTGTAGACCCTATAGGACCTTTGTCCTATACTGGAGGAGTATCTGAACTGGCTCGAATTAACTCTCTTCATACCTCCGCTTTCTCTAATGTAGCCTGGCTTCCAACGCTTATTCCCAGCTATTGCCTCGGTGAGTATAATTAGCATGTTTCCATGTAGAGTTAACACTGAGAGGCACAGAATTAATTTGTTAAAATAAATTACTATTGTATTTGAAGTAAATATATTTTAATTTTTTTTAAGTAATTCCATTGTATTATGCACATTAAGCATTTTTATTTCATTTGAGGCTAAGCTACTTCAAAATATTTCATCTGGTCTAAATGTGTCTGTAGTTACTGTGCATCAGCTCACATTCAGTAACTTCTTTATGTGAGTAAGCAATCATCACTCTCACAGAAAAACAAGAAAGTCCCTTTCCTCAGTCCTTTAAGCAGCTTCACTGAGTGTTCTCTGCCTTGACATGGTATTAACAATTTAATAATGCAGATGTTCTGATGACTTGGGCATCTGGGTTGTTGGATACATACAGTTGCAGGAGGCAGTGGGTTCAACAGCACTCGTATTTGGCCTACTTGAACATCTGAATTACTGCAAAAGATTTTCAGCCAGAATTTGCAAACTCTCTTAACTCTACTTGAAAGATACTGAAACAATAGTGAAATACTTCAGGACATTCGTGTTTTACAAAAGCCCAATTAGAACACAAAATATTTTTAAAGAAATAGACTACATTAACTTTACAGAGCTGCAAACAATACTTTTTCAGAGGTCTAGCTTTAAATTTAAAATAAAATAGATCCATTTTCTCTGCTCACATAGCAACGTTCTGTGCTGTCTGAATCTCACAGTCTTCTAAACACAAATAACTAGCTGCTTCCTTCTTACAATGTAAGAGGAAAACTTGTATCAGAACAGAAAACTGTGTCAAGCCTGTTCTATATAGTGTAGAGAAGCAGAAAAGACAATCTGTTACAGTTTTTCATATATTATTCACTATTACAGATATATTTCTCCTTCCACTTTTATATCTGCACTTCTAAGTGGAGGGTAGAAGGGAATATTCATAAAGGTTAAAGAGCCTACAGAAAGTAAACAAGGAAAAAAACTATAGCTTATATAGCTTTTCTGAACAGTGTACCTTAGACTCCTACTCTAAATTGTCTCTAACAAGCTAGGGAAGCTAGTTAGCCTTTCTGAGCACGTCCTTAGAGGTGACAATGAAGAGAATAGAACCATTTTAAGGAATGGCAGCATTCCCTTAGCTGTACTACATGCTGGTTTTTGAATGTGTGAATGATGTTTGTAAATATGTATGAATTCTGCTTAGATTATTCAACTTTTATAAGGAGTTTCAGTTACATAAATGAATAGGAAGGGTGTTATTTCAAATAGTGGTGTTTTAATGCACACATTTGCTTAGGTTTTTTTGCTTCAGTACCTTATGAAAACTATACTAGAAACACATACAGATATTGTGAAGTGGATTGTAGTAGATGTCATTTGACTGACATTTTTTTCTTTAACACTGAAATTTTTGTGTTTTCTCTTAGGTACATACTGCAACTCTGCTAGTGCTTGCTTTGTTGCATCTGATGGCAAAAACCTAAGACTCTATCAAGCCGTTGTAGATGCACGAAAACTTCTGGATGAATTATCTGACCCTGAATCATCTGTAAGTTACATGTAGCAATGGTTTGAAAGTATTAAACTTATTAAGGTAACTTTTTTCCGCTCCAGTTGTTTGTTTCTAGTCAGTTCTATATAATTTTTGTACCATTCCATGTATAGGACGTTATACATTATACCTTGCACAATGACGTGTTTTGCAGCTGTCTGTAAACATTAGCAGACAGAAATGCAGATATTACTACTAAAAGTGGCTGGACTGAAACAAAATTTCCCTTATAAGTTTCCTCAACCTGTAGCAGGTGGTGAAAGGAAAAACAGGATTTCTTTCTTTGCCTTCTCAAAAGATGAGAGTCAAGAGCAAGTGGGAAGGTGAAGACAGAAGAGCAAGAATTAGGTGTGTCTAAGTTACATCTGTATATGAGGAAGGGCAGAGATGGTGGGGTAGGTGGGCATGTCATTGCTAAGGGTAATATTAGCTCTTATTTTTTCCTGTAAAAAGCAATTTTTTCATCCTTTTTTATCTTTTATTTCTGTGACTTTAAGCAAAATAAAGTCTGACCTTGCACTGTTATTGTATAAAGAAGCACATTTTTCCTTTTTTTTTTTTTGCCCCATTCTTCTGTTATTTTATAAGCTATACTGCAAGATAGAGCCTGTCACTGTTCAGATCTGTCTGAGGAATCTGTTCTAGGAGCAGTGATTGTGAACAGTCCAGCAAAAATCAATAGAGCATTCAGTTTATATGCAAACTGTACTGATTTATTTTTTTACATGTGACAAAACTTGAAGCTTTCAACAATAGTGAAGCAGTGTATTTGAGCTTCTCATGGCATGGTTACTAAGTTATGTTATGAAAGGATGAATTTTTAAATAAACAACATTTAGTTTCCATAAAAACTGGTATGCTAGCCCCATGAATAGCTGCAGACTCACAACAGTGCAAATGTCTTGATAAATTCATTATTCATCAATGCCAAAATGACAACAGGAAGAAGTCTGTCACAGTTTATGCCAACAAGTAAAATGAAAGCATCAGTTTGTTACAATTTCCTTCTGTCAGAAGGAAAAAATATACTAACTGTTCTCATTTGCTCTGTTTCAGAAACTTATTGGGGAAGTGTTTAATATTGTGAGCCAACAATCTACTGCTCGACCAGGATGCATTATTGAACTTGATGCAATAACTAACAAAGTAAATAGATGGTTAATTATTTAAGACTATCACATAAAGGTGTTTAATAGCTTTGTCTGTTAATTAACGTAATCTGTTGAGAAGAGGTAAAAGAGAGTACATTTCTCTATGGTGATGATAACTGCTAGGAGCTCAAAGCTCATTGTTAGAATGTAACAATATTTTCTAAGCGTAAATCTTGGTTAAAACAAAACTTAACTAAAGACTGATTTACAAACCATCATAATTTAAAGGGAAACAAAATAATAATCCCCCCTAGACCCAAACAAACAAAAACACAAACAACACTTAAACCCAAACCTGAAAACTAGACCTAACTATTCCAAAATGTAGGAGTCATAGCCATGTATGACTTCAATTTTTTGTGGGTCTTTTAAGAGAAATTTTTATCTGTTAATTAATACAACTGTACATTTCAAATAATGAGGAGGTGGTATTATTACACGTTGTTCTTACTCACAATTATTTTGATCGTACGTGTTCCAGTGCTGTTTTCTGGTAGGAAGCAGCCTGTGAAAAAAGTGTATTTTACCATTTCTTAATTAGCCATCTGGATGTTTTTGACCTACACAAAGAATTTATGAATAAATTTCTGTATCTTTAAATTGTTAATCACATAGAATCTTCAATTTTAAGTTCAGGTTTACAAAATATTTTCCTAGAATTTTTATAGGTAAGTAGAAGGAATACTCTCTTTCCATGTTTCTCTGAACAAAAAGGGCATGTTTTGCAACATGAGAACTTTGCCATCACTGTCTTTGGGGGATGCATTTTCTTTGCCTGCAGGAAAGGATTTCACTGCCAGCAGCCTCCTCTGTAGAGGGGTGAAGGTACTGCAAAGAAGCTTGTTCCTGTCAGGAAGGACAGCTGTTGAGATATACAAGAGAAGGAAAATCTGCAATTCATTCCCTTTTTCAGATTTTCCAAGCAATTCATTGTAGACATGTCTTCCCACTGAAGAGGGATAAAAGGCAAATAATTTTTGCCAGTGTCATTTATTCAATACCCAAAGAAATAAAAACCAATCAAAATACCAATTCTTCTGTCAGTAACAAAAACATTATTACAGAATTTGTCTAGCATGGTAGATCTTAGTGAAAGTATTTGAATATACAAACAATAGATTCTAGAATGTTTATTTTTTCTGATGTGTTAAAATAATTTTTAACTTGATAAGAGAAAGTGATCCTCATCAGTAGCTGCGTTGCACAAAAGAGATAATTGCATTAGTACAAAATATTGCTTTTACTGTTCTGGAAGCATAACTGTTGCTTAACGTTTCAGTGTGGCTCCAACACACAATTGCTTCATGTCTTTCAAGAAGACTTCATTTTGGGATACAAACCACATAAGGAAGATGTGGAAGGGAAGGAAACTGAGATATTTTTTCAGCCTTCACAAGGTATAGCATAAAAATAACTAATATGAATGAAGTAGGTACCAATGTTACTTAAAAATACTGAAATCCAGCTAGCATATGCTAGTTTTATTTTTAATGATAATCTGTAGAATTCAGTAAAATGACTGTTTCATATTGCTCATGTGAATTGTTGTTTACACAGTAATGGTATTAAACAAAGGCATTCTAATTTGCTTAGAGTGAAACATTTTAACTTGTCCAAATGACAAAGTCCATTTTTCCAAATGCTCTATGTTATATATAAAAATGTGTACAAAATAGAACAGAAGTACATTTTCTGCATCTATATATAGTTCTAGGTGATAAGGTGAATATATCTGACTTCCAGCTTAATATAATAGAAAGTAACTGGGGAATTTGGTAGTAGACTTAAAACTGTAAAAGAAAAAGGAAGAAAGCAAGCGGGTGGAAAAGTCTTTACAATCTAGCAAAATAGTTCAAACTGACTAGGAAGGCAAATATTTCTAATAAATTAAATTTGCTACTAACATTCAGGTTGTTTATAAGTCAGTCTCTCTCTTTAGTTTCTTAGTTCTTCTGTAGATAGAGTAAACAAAATGTCAAATAAAAATGTTATTAATGGTACTGTTTGAATATTATGTTTTATAATCGAGCAATCTCTTTCAAAAAGGAAAATGGGGTTTTTAGTATCAATAAGTTTTAGAGACTCTTCTGTTATTGAAAATTATTTCTATTGAACGTAAACTTCATGGTAGTGATAATATGTTTAAATTGCAGGGTATCGTCCACCACCTTTCTCAGAAAAGTTCTACCTGGTAGTAATTGAAAGAGATAGCAATGGCTGCTCTGTTCTTCAGATGTGGCATCTTCATCTCAAATCTGTGCAAGCCTGTTTAGGTGGGTGAATGATTGTAACTTTCTTAGAGACAAACAGTTATGTTAAACAATATGAAAGAAAACTGGAATCTTGGTGGTTTACATTGAAACAAATTGTCACTTTTGTCAAGCAGAAGACTCAGTCAGGAATCTTTGGAATAATTTATCAATGCAATAGAAGCAGTAAGATTCCTTGCAAACATTGGTTGCATTCTATACCAATCACAATATAAAAATTGGTTGATAGGGTGAGTAATGTACTTAAGCATTGGATTCTTTATTTTTAAACTATCAGTATTTCAGAATGTTGAGTATCTTAAATGAATAGTCATGGCATGCAATAAAACTAGCACAGCCTGCACACATCACATCATTATTTTCTGTGTAACTTAAGCACTGCTAAGAAAAATAGATCTGATTATAGGATATTCATGCCTTGTCCTTACTTATAAACAACTTTTTTAACACTGTTGGCAATTTTTTTTATATAGCAAAACCAACTGAAGCTACATCATCAGAGAATAAGCTAAGTGTACCTGAGCAAAAAACTGTGGATTCTTCTCCAGATATATCACCTGGCATAAGTCCCATTCCACGATCTTCATCAATTGCTAATCTTCAGACTGCTAGTAAACTCATTCTAAGCTCCAGTCTTGTGTATAGCCAACCTTTGGATCTTCCTGTTGGTGTGGAAGTAATAAGAGCAACTCCTTCAGCAGGTAAATTTAACATTTTTTTTTTTCCATCCAGTTGGTCCACTAATTTACCTCCTAGTTTATAGGACTGTACCTCCTCAGCCTATCACATTCTGATTTACTGATATAGGAAACAGAACTAAAAAGACTTTCTCAAATCATTGTGTTTCTCTCATGTTACCTTTTCATAAATGTATCAAGTCCCCACAGGAAAGCTGTTCCTAAAACACTGCTCTAATAGTTGGAAACTTAACTTCTAGTCTTAATTTATTAATGAAGAATTTATACCCACTTATTCATCTGCCTGCATTAACGTGTTGGGTATATAGCGTTTTTTCTGCCTGATACACTTACCCCTTCTTCCGTCTGTCTTTTTTCCTTCCCTCTTAGGTTTCATTTTGGTAGGCTATATGAACCTAATCTTAACTTCCTTAATTTCATCTAACTAAGACTTTGTATTCCTCCCGTTATTCTAACAATCCTTCTCTGAATTAGTTCAGTTATATCTTATCTTCTCTGAATAGCAACCAGAGCTGCAGGTGATGAGTAATGTTCAAGCTGTAAGACTGGTATAGATCTTAATACATTTGCCCTCACCCAACTCCAAATTAGAAAAATAATACCAGATTGTAAAGTTCCCTATCAGTAGTTAGGAAGTGTTTTGTCTGCCTTATTCATATAGGCATTCTACTTTGTATTAATAAAAGTAAATATGTTTGTTCTAACTTCAGGTCACCTGAGTTCTTCATCAATATACCCAGTCTGCCTTGCACCTTATCTGATAGTAACATCATGTTCAGACAACAGAGTGCGGTTCTGGAGATGTACTGTAGAGACAGACCTAAACAGCAAAAATGAAGAAAGAAAAACATATCATTGGAGAAAATGGCCTTTAATGAATGATGAAGGAGAAGACAACAGCAGTACAGTGAGCGTAGTAGGAAGGCCAGTTGCTGTTAGCTGTTCTTACACAGGACGTCTTGCAGTAGCATACAAACAACCCATACAGCATAATGGCTTTGTTTCCAAAGAATTTTCCATGCATGTTTGTATACTTGAATGTGAGTCTACAGGTGGATCCGAATGGGTTTTGGAACAGACAATTCATTTGGATGATTTAGTTAAGGTTGGAAGTGTACTTGATTCAAGGATCAGTGTAGATAGTAATTTATTTGTTTACAGTAAATCAGATGCTTTTTTGAATAAAGACAAATACCTGGTGCCCAGTATCAAGCATTTGGTGCATTTGGACTGGGTTTCAAAAGAAGATGGTTCACATATATTGACAGTTGGAGTTGGTGCCAACATCTTCATGTATGGAAGACTTTCTGGAATTGTAACAGATCAAACTAGCAGCAAAGATGGAGTAGCTGTCATTACATTACCACTAGGTGGTAGCATAAAACAAGGTATAAAGTCAAAGTGGGTGTTGCTTAGATCAATTGATTTGGTATCATCTGTAGATGGCACTCCTTCACTGCCTGTTTCTCTGTCCTGGGTGAGAGATGGTATCCTGGTGGTGGGAATGGACTGTGAAATGCATGTTTATGCACAGTGGAAACATGCTGTCAAGTTTGGCGATGGAGAAAGTGATGTTTTTACTACTGAAGACTCAGCAACACAAGATCCACTCAAAACAAGCTTGATGGCAAAGAAGACCAGCGTAATTGATGGGGCAGGTATTGTGGATGATGTCTTTGGCACTCCAACTGTAATTCAGGATGGTGGCCTTTTTGAAGCTGCTCATGTTCTTTCACCTACTCTCCCCCAGTATCATCCAACCCAGTTATTAGAACTTATGGATCTGGGTAAAGTTCGCCGAGCCAAAGCCATTTTATCACATTTAGTTAAATGTATTGCAGGAGAAGTTGCAGTAGTTAAAGACACAGAAGCTGGAGAAGGAACTGGTCCTAAACGCCATCTTTCTCGCACTATTAGTGTAAGTGGTAGTACTGCAAAGGATACCATCACAGCTGGAAAAGATGGTACACGAGACTACACAGAGATAGACTCAATTCCCCCACTACCACTGTATGCGCTGCTTGCTGCAGATCAAGATGCCACTTACGTTTCTGAAGAAACTTCTAAAATACCTCAGGGCTCTGAAGATCATGCTAAGAGAAAAACAGAGGATCAGTACTCGGATCTGTTCCAGATTCAGCCTGTTACAACTGATGACTTTATTGATTTTGAGCCTGAAAAGAGAGAGAGTAAATCCAAAGTTATTAATCTGTCACAGTACGGTCCGACTTACTTTGGCCGAGAACACGCCAGTGTCCTTTCAAGCCACCTGATGCACTCAAGTCTGCCAGGCCTCACTCGACTGGAGCAGATGTTCCTTGTAGCTTTGGCAGACACTGTGGCCACGACAAGCACTGAACTAGATGAGAACAGAGATAAAAATTACTCAGGTTAGTAACTGACGTGTTATTGAATTAACATTCTTGTTCTTCTCCGCAAAGGTAAATTTAGTCCTTGCGTATTTTGGGGATTACAAAGCTGAAAGCTAGCATGAGTTATTCAGATTAGACACAGCAAGAGCGAAAAACACTTAAATATAAATCTCTGCTTATATTTCATAACCAATAAATAACATGTAGTTCAGGTTCTCAGCAAGTTTAGAAACATACATTCCTCACACACTGTATATGCTAAGTTGTATATATGCCTCTTGTTGTCAGCTGCATGTTCAAAAGTCAGTATTTTATACTTCACAGGAAGAGATACCTTAGATGAATGTGGGTTACGGTACTTGTTGGCTATGCGCTTGCACACCTGCCTTCTGACATCACTCCCACCTCTGTATCGAGTCCAGCTGCTTCACCAAGGTAATTCTTAGTATTTCTTTCATTTGATCCACTTGAGCTGACAGGATCTGGTTATGTTTGATTTGTATTATTATGATACTTTCATTATCTGCATATTAATTTTAGATTATATCTATTCCATTAAGGCCCTTCTCTTGCAAAGGCTTAATATATGCTTCCCTACATGCACTGTGAATAGCAAAAAATTATGGCTCTAGAACAGAAGAAAGCTTCTGCCCCATTCAGTTTGGGGCATGAATAAATACCCCAACCAGATAACAGTTTATAGCTGTTTATATATTTCATTGTTTCTGCTGGAGGAATTAAGGTATTGTTTTACATGAGCATGTCTTTATCTTATTTTAAAGATTATTTTATTATTTTCATCACAGCATGTTTTTTCCGGTGCTTGATCTGAGTAAATGCTGTTGTAAAATACGGGAAAGAAAAGCATTTACCACCTAAACAGCAGACAGAAAGGTTTCTGGCCCAGAATGGGAGTGCTCTGCAATAACAGAATACTTTTGCTTCGGTCTTTCACTGTATAACTATAGTATGTATATGAGTGGGGTACTGGAAAAGAATGGAAGAAGCACTGAGGAGAGGACATCCCTAGTGAGCAAAGAGATATTTCAGCTGTTCCTTTAGCACCTCCATTTCCTTTTGAGGGAAACAGTCCCTTCTCAGATCTACCTAATTCTTGGGTTGGAGATACCACTTTGCATCTCTGACATATTTCATTTGCTTATTAACAAGTCTTAATCTTCAGAATTTTATTATCTTCGTTATTGTATAGGCCTATCTACTTGCCATTTTGCATGGGCTTTTCATTCTGAGGCTGAGGAGGAGTTGATCAATATGATTCCTGCTATCCAAAAAGGAGACCCACAGTGGTCTGAATTAAGAGCAATGGGTATTGGTTGGTGGGTCAGGAATATCAACACACTCCGAAGATGCATTGAGAAGGTACTTTTAATTGCTTACAAATTATAGTTACGTGCTGTTGGGTAAGCCGTAACAGATAAGCACTGTGACGTGTATATAGCAGATTCCTTTGTACTCCAGCCCAGCCAGAAGACTGTAACTTTTTTTTTCTATGCCAACTGATGTTGGCAGTCCTGGCTTACAAACTTTGTTATTCAATAGTAAGATATAATACAATTGATCTAGGAAAAAGCCGTTTCTGAAGCACCTAATTTCTCCCCCCCAACATGTTTTACAGTATGTTAAAGATCATATTAAATACTCTATTTTAAGAAGAATCTTGTTTTCAGATATATGAGATGGTATATATCTATAGATATAACAGGGAAGTATGCTTTGAGTTCAGTAGTGGGCTTTATTTAATATATAAATACATCTTGAAATAGAAATCAATAAAAAATATATAAAGGGTCTTTATGCAAATTTTATATTTGTTATAATGGAGTACTATTGAACATAAAAGATCTGAACTACAAATAAATACAGGTTTTACTTTTCTGAAGAATTGTGAAATTACTGTTTTACAGAAGTATGCATCTATACTATGTAAAAGCAAAATAATACCCAATCTCACTTGCATGCAGAGTTTTATTGTGGGAGGGCTAATAATGGATAAAATGCAGTATATTTTTGAGATAATATTTAAAACTGTTTCCCGTAGGTAACAATGAGATTTAAATCCTTACTTTAGTGCGAACTTTAGCTTTCTTGTAACTTGAAGTTGGATGGATTGGAGTAATAACTAGCTTTTGCTTTGAATTACAACAAATAGTACAATCCCTGAAATATTACTTACTAGTTTATTAAATTTCCAAGTCATCTGATGTAAAAACACATTTTAAAAAGTTACAGAATACTCAAAGAATCCAGGAGCAAAACTTAGTTATCCTGGTACTCCAAATAAAAGGCAATTACATCTCTGAGTCCTATGCAAAAAACAAACAGTGTTCATTAAAAAAGAATACTTGTTATTAGCTTAAGTTTATGTAAACAGTGGATTGCAAGAGGAATTTCACCTAATATGAGTTACTATAATGCTTTTAAATAAAAGATTTTTATTTGTACATTTGTAATGTCCCACTGTGGTTGAGAGGGGTTAATATCTGCAGTAGTGCTGTTCTTCTGACTCTTAAGAAAATTTACAGTGTAATGAGAGCTGTCACAAATGAATAAAACATTCTGACAGAAATTGCTGTTGCTTTGTATAAATAATACAGTCACCAAGACCATCCTCCCTGACCAAGAACATATGTTATGTAGCTAAAAGCAGCCTTTATATTTTCAGTAATGATAGTAGGTTTTGTTTGCTACAGGTTGCAAAAGCTTCATTCCAGAGGAACAATGATGCCTTAGATGCTGCACTTTTTTACCTTGCTATGAAGAAAAAGGCAGTGGTGTGGGGTCTGTTTAGGTGAGTTCTGCTAACTGTAAGTTTGATTAAATCTTAATTGAACCAGGAATGCAAAGCAGAACTCATTAGAGTTTAAATTAAAGTGATGTTGTTTAAGTAATTGTATGCTAAGCTTCTATAATAAGTAGTTGTATGCATTGCATTTCTTTATGCAGGTCTCAGCATGATGAAAAGATGACTGCATTTTTCAGCCACAACTTCAGTGAAGATAGATGGCGCAAAGCTGCTTTAAAAAATGCTTTTGCTTTGTTGGGAAAACAACGCTTTGAACAATCAGCTGCATTTTTCTTGCTAGCAGGTTCACTGAAAGATGCTATAGAGGTATTCACTTTTGAGAAAACAAGTTTCAGTTTCTAATTTGAACTAAGTAACTGCATCCTTACAGGCTGTTCTCTGATGATCTTTTCACAAATTGTGGCAGCACAAATATTATGGTATGTCTATACATTACTCCCTTGTGCTCTGCAGACATACCATTTACCTCCACACTACTGTGAAAAGCAGCTTGGAAGCTGATCTAAAGGCCAGAATAATTGTTCAGATACATCAGTCCTCAGCAGAAGCACTCTTGAGAATTACCAGTCACGACGCTTCTGACAAAACTTTCTGTTTGATCAGCACAGTTAAGTTGTAGCACTCTGTTCAGCCTCCAGTAATTATTCTGCATGGCCTATTTTTACAACACTAAGTAAAAAAACGAAGTCAGATTTCTCTTTTGAAGCAGCCCTAGGATCCCTTTTTAGTGCAGCTGTGATGTGGCCTGCCACAAAGGAGGTGAGAGCTGTAAGCAGGGTCATAACCGAAGCACTACATCTCAGGAGAGAATGCAAGTTAGAGAATCTTTATAGTTATCGTGCCTATTTATATGCAGTGTGTTTGTCTTTACCTGAGAACATAAAAAATATTCCTCATATGTAATTCTACAGATGAGGTAGTGTGAATAATATCTTACCAGTGATGTATTAAGTCAGAAGAATAAACATCTTTATCTTTAGTGCTGCCATATTAATTTTTGACATGCTGATGTACTGCTATGCATATAATAATTCCTGAAATAGAAGAAGGTACACTTCTTTCCAAACATGGAAATGTTACTTACGTATATTTCACCATATTTTTGACCCAAAGATGAATATATACTTTAAAGAACAGATACAATGAGAAAAAAGTTATCTGTTATGTAAACACATATTGCTATTCACTTAATTGTAATTCTAAAGAACTATTTTCTGTCATAAAACAACCTTTTCCCCACTTTTTATCATAGGTGTGCCTTGAAAAAATGGAAGACATCCAGTTGGCTATGGTTATTGCTCGTTTATATGAGTCAGAGTTTGAAACCTCTGTCACATACACTTCCATTCTTTATGAAAAGATTTTGGGTTGCCATAAGGATGGAACTGGGTTCACCTGTACTAAATTGCACTCTGATCCGTTTCTGAGAAGCATTGCATACTGGATAATGAAAGATTACACTAGAGCACTGGACACGTTATTGGAACAAACACCTAAAGATGATGATGAAAACCCAGGTAAAGGAAAAGCTTTATTCTGATGGGACAAACTTATTAAGACAAAGAAGAAAGAGAAATACTTTCTATGTATATATGCAGTCCCTTCTCCTGAGATGCTATTATACTGAAATCATTAATTGGCTTATGAACTGGCCCACTCAATTTCTTCTTCTTCTGAAAAAAAAAAATAATCTTTTTCCAGTTTCTTCTGAGGGCTTGTCTCCAACCCCACCATATCAAACTTAGTTCTGATGTCAGATAAGCTCAGGAGGGCTTTCTTTCTTTGGTGCTTCCCTACAGTACCTCTCTATTACTGAATGCTGGCTAGTCTTTATTAGAATGGAATTAGCAGTGTTCTAACAGATTTCCTATCCTGTCTCTTCTGAGATTAATGTTAAATGACAGGTAGCTACATAGGTTTCTGTGGTACACTCCCTCCCTTGGGGAAATCTCTACCTGGATGATCATCTCAGCTTTTTTTTTTTGGCTTAGATGAGTGGAATATAACAGTGAGGCAAATGAGAATTTAGTATCTTTCTACTCATCCAGCTCATGCCTGTAATCTTTCTCTGGGGAATAAGTAATTCTTTCATTTTATTTTGAAAATTAGACCCAAAACTGTCTTTGTTTTTGTGTTTTGGCAAATCTCTGTAATGCAGGAAATATTGCAAAACAGAATAATATCATTTTAAAGCCATTTTCAATAGATGTCATATCTGTTTAATTCCTTAGTTATCGTCAAGTCATGCAATCCTGTGGTATTCAGTTTTTACAACTATCTTCGAACTCACCCTTTGCTCATCCGAAGATACTTCAGCTCACCAGAGGGGACTTTGGCTACCTTAGGTCTAAAAACTGAGAAAAGCTTTGTTGATAAAATTAATCTTATAGAAAGAAAATTATTCTTTACTACTGCAAATGCTCATTTTAAAGTGGGCTGCCCTGTACTAGCTCTTGAAGTCCTTTCCAAAATTCCAAAAGTAAGAAAAAAATCTTCTGTGGCTGCAGAGAAAGATTTACCTAGTCCTCCAATACAGGCTGATGTTCATGATTCCAAAGACCTAAGGGATGGTGCTGGAAGTGGTGATATAGACTGGTCAAAGCCAATTTCAACTTCCTTTGCTTTGGAGAATGCTGTTGAATCTTCAGCACAATTTGACTGGAGTCAACCAGCAATAAAACTTGATGATGAGCCACTTACTCTTGATTGGGGTGAAGACAAAAATGGATCAGATGAAGAGGACAAGGATGTTGGTATAATGATGAAAACCTCAAAATCTGATTCTAAGAATGGAGATGATAAGACCTCAGACACCAACATCCCTCAAACACCACATGGGGAGATTTCTAATTCAGGAGACACTGAGGTTGATGTAATTGCTGAGCAACTGAAGTTCAGAGCCTGTTTGAAGATCCTTATGACTGAACTGAGGACTTTGGCTACAGGTTATGAAGTAGATGGAGGAAAGCTCAGATTTCAGCTGTACAACTGGCTTGAAAAAGAGATTGCTGCTATGCATGAAATATGCAACCACGACTCAGGGGACAAAGACTATTGTAAAACATACACCAAAGTAAATGGGGATCTACTTGACCACGATGATATTATGGATAAGCCAGACATTGGTTCATATGAACGGCACCAGATAGAAAGGCGGAGGTTACAAGCAAAACGAGAACATGCTGAAAGACGAAAGTGGTGGCTGCAGAAGAACCAAGCGCTCTTAAGAGTTTTTCTGAGTTACTGTAGTCTTCATGGGGCACAAGGTGGTGGCTTAGCATCTGTAAGAATGGAGCTGAAGTTCTTGCTGCAAGAGTCACAGCAGGTAAAACAATTCAACTAATTTCTATTCACAAGTGTGAACAGTTTTGTCAAATTCTTAAGTTTGTGCCTAGATAGATGCTGCTTCTGCAAGTCTAATGGTCAAGATAATTTTAATGTTCTTGAAGAAAAAACTTGGTATTTAAGTGCGCTGCTTTTCCACATCCTGATTATTTGGTTCTTAAGAATCTGTTATATGACACTGAGGATCAGGGTACCTATAATTATGGACTCTAGATGTTGCTGTTTATATTATAGTTGCAGCATTATACATGTGTGCTGATGAAATTCTAGTTTTGATCACAATATTCTGGGTACCTATATAATAAATTCACAGATGTAGAAATATGACAAAATCTCATTCCCTACAACTCTGCAAATCATGCAAGGGACTTACAAGGAATGGGATCTTAACTGCAAAGCTCAACAAATAATACCATTTTAGACAGGGTAGTGCTCTCTTTTACTGTATTATGGTATTTTCTACATTTATTTCATGCAAAATGAGATATTTTCCAGAAAATGTTAATGATTAACCTGAGCTATAGCAGGTAATCTGATACTAAGCAAGTCATTGAACTTACTCTAGTCCTAGATTTCTCACATTTCAAATAGGAGCCATAGATAGCTGTTTTGGTGGTACTAGGCTTAGCACATACGTTGAAGGATAAAAAAATACTGTTCGTTTCTACTTGAGAAACTCAAATTAGTGCAAATTTGACTTTTGTTATTAAACTCAGACCAGTGAGTATTATGTCAACTCATGCTACTGCAAATGCATTTTTACTTAGTGTTTCTTAAGACAATCCCAACACTTCCTAGTGAACTACATAAAAACATTCTTCCTGCATTAAATCTAAAGTGTTCCAGCAATCTTGCCTATCAGGTCTGATCCACATTATTATAGTAAGTACTTACTTTTAACATCAGTCACAGTAAAATCTTGTTCGTACTGAGTAGACAGCAGTGGAAGAGGATAAATAACCCTGTAAAAACATTTAAGATGTAAAACTATCAATTTTTTAAAACTTTTTTTCTCTCAAAGCAATAATTTTAAATACAATCTTTTCTTTTAAACAGGAAACTACTGTAAAACAACTTCAGTCTCCGCTTCCATTACCCACAACACTACCGTTGCTTTCTGCAAGCATAGCATCCACAAAAACTGTGATAGCTAATCCTGTGCTGTATTTAAACAACCACATCCATGATATTCTTTACACTATTGTGCAGATGAAATCACCACCACATCCTAATATTGAAGATGTCAAGGTAATTAAAAGCTTTCAGGAAATGCTTTTTAAAAAATAAATAAATAAATAAAATGGGGAGTGAGCATGTGAAAATAAAATATGGTACTTGGGTTAACTTTTCAACACTTACCCTTTCACAATAGTGACCTTCTCCTTTAAGTCTGGCAAACTGAAAATGTTAAATAACCACTTGCATTCTGACACCTTTTTGAATCAGGTTAGTTCCCTTTCATCCAAATTCTGGTCATTCTCAGGAAACTATTCCAAATGTGAATGTTCACTAAACCACTGAATCCTTGGCTCATAATCATGATCATGTAAGTTAACTAATTATTATCATTCTGATCAAATCCTATAGGGAGATTAAGGAAAGTAGAGATAGGAGACTGAGTTATTTTATCACCTCCTATTAATATAGATATTAGAATACTTTGGTGTGAATTTCTGCAGGTGTACTGGTTTTTAAGGAATTTTGGTAAATTACTCTATCTGATTCTATATTCTGGGGTGCGTAAATTCTGTTCAGATTCAGTAAATAGAGGAGAAAAAAGCCAAAGAGCCTGCAACTATGACACAGTTAAATTAGTAAGAAGTTAAATCATTGTTTTGTATGTTTAAATCAGTATTCATATTCATTAATTTGAATTTCTATTGACTAAATGAAAATAGAGAAAAATTAGGAAACTAAATGGGTTCTCCCACTGCAAAGCATTTACATTTCTAAAACTGTAACCCAAGCTCACTTATGTCTCATTTTCTCTGTCAGATCAGTTGACTCCTCTTCCATCTGGCATTATGCTACAGCAAACATCTTAATCCAAAAACTTCTACTTCACATGTATTTTCTTTTAAAAGAGAATTCGGAAAGAGCTGACACTTCCTAACTGCAGAACAACTATTTAGATAATTGATAGCTTTAATCTGAGGTCTAGCATTTGATTAAATGGAAAGATGGTAGGAAAAGATGTAAACAAACACAGGACAAGCTTTAAAAAGTTTACATTTTTAAAAGTTTGACAGTACCATTTTCTTCACACTGTGGATTTCATTAGGCTTTCCAAGAAATCCTTGCATTTCTGCAGTTTTAAGAACTAGAGCGTTTCTGTTGCATGTTGAGGCAATAATGGACTATTATTCTTGTTACTCTTGTTACTTGTGGAAATTTATAAGCACACAACTGAAGTAGAAAAGACATTATAGATAAAATGATCATACAATGATTACACAAACTTTTGTGTTTTCTGCATATTAAGCAACTACTGCTACATTGAACTGTGATGTTGTATAGTACAGCTTCCAGGAATCACTATCAAATTCATTATCATAACAGGACATACTTAATCACTTCTTCAGTATATTTGTTCATTGTGACAACTGTATATTAGAATAAAGTTAATTATCTTGACATAATATTAGAAGGTTTTGACTGTAATCAATTGATCTTGGAACAAGCAGTTGTGATTTCCAAAGTACTGTATTGTAAACTTAAAGTAACATTTGGTTACTGTTTCCTGCCCTTGGTTTAAAACTAGGACATTCCTGCATAACACATTTCTGGTGTTGTTTAGAAAGAATTGTAGTTTATTCACCTTTTATATATAACTCATGTATAGCTTATTGGCTCTTTTTATTTTAGGTGTACACACTTCATTCTTTAGCAGCTTCACTTTCTGCATCCATTTATCAAGCACTATGCGACAGCCACAGCTACAGGTAAAAATGGAAGTTTTCTTACAGTCCTGCATTCGGAGTATACTTTCTGCATCCAAAATGGAAATTCTTCATGCATGTGTCTGAAAAAGGGATTTTTATGCAGATAAAATAACACCAATAATTCAGATTTTTTTACAATAAATAATAGGAAAATCTAGTGTCAGTGTCACTTGGGATAAATATTTGAAATATTTGAATGTTGTTTTCCACCACACATCCATTGCAAAATAGCAATGCAGGGGAAACATTTGAGCCTAATTGAAGTCAGGTTTCAGGCAGTTTATATCCCAAACTGGAACTGTAAGAGAATGCTGTAAAAACACTTCTAAAAAATCTTCAGAACAAATATATTATTAAAATCTTTGAAAAAGCCTTTTTCATATCTGGAGCTATGCATATAACATAATTGATAATGTGACATGGAAACATTTCAGGTTTTAATAAAAATATGTATTTTCTATACTGTGAAATTATAATATTCTCAACTTAGTCCTACAGAATTTTAAACATTGCATTTTCTGATTAAAATAAGAAGCATGCATATATAGTATACTTTATTACAAAAATATTCTAAAATCCTTTCTCATCAGAAAAAAAATTAATTTGTATTTAGCAGTCAGACAGAAGCAAATCAGTTCACAGGGATGGTTTATCAAGGACTGCTTTTGAGTGATCGACGCAGACTGAGGACAGAAAGTATTGAAGAGCATGCAACTCCAAACTCATCTCCTGCTCAGTGGCCTGGTGAGACATAAATGTTACTTTTAGCACCACTGGACGAGCTCCACATTTCAAAATCATCTCACTGTCCTGTAATATGATGGATGAAATTACAAATGATCACTGATGGATAAATGTTTCTGATTTGGCTCTCAAGTTAATAACAGCCTTTAACTTTTTCTCTTACCAAAACAAAGAATAAACTTTCTATACAGCAAACATCTTGCTTGAAGAAGAGACCACCATCTTCAAGATAAATTCAATAAGCTGATAATTTGTCATCCTAAAATGTTTTCCTCCAGTATGCTTCATTCCCTAGCAAAGCTATTTCTGTTAGCTGTTTCTACAGTACTGTCTTGCATCTATGCTTTACTTGTGATCAAAAGAACTACTCCCAAGGTACAAGCAGAAGTTTAGTATTTTGAGGTCAACTGGGGAAACAAGGCAGGAATTTCATAGGCAAGCTGAACTGCCCTGAGTATTTGTAGAGAGGTACAATGCAGAAGTCTCAGACCAAAGAACGCTTTTTAAAATTTTGATCTTTATGATTTTAAGAAAAATATTAATAGTATGTTTAATCTGAATAAAAGTATCATGTGGCTATTCATGTATGTTTAACATAAAATGCAGAGGTTGAAACATTTCCTTTTTTTCCATTTCTATTCCTACTCATTTAGCATAGAAAATTTCCTCTTTTCTCTTTGCAGGTGTGAGTTCACTTATAAATCTCTTAAGTTCAGCTCAGGATGAAGATCAACCAAAGTTAAACATCCTACTCTGTGAAGCTGTTGTAGCTGTCTACCTGAGTCTCCTTATACACGCCCTTGCAACCAATTCATGTAATGAATTATTTCGACTAGCAGCCCATCCTTTGAACAGTCGAATGTGGGCTGCTGTTTTTGGTGGAGGAGTGAAACTTCTTGTAAAACCTCGAAGGCAGTCGGAAAATATTCCAGGTACTTTCTTCTCTAAAGGTCATACTAATGATTTGCATTTTATACCTTTTAGTAGCCTAGTAGGAGAGATTTCCTACCTTTTAAAGACAAAAACCAAGCAAGAACTTAAGAATCTATGGCAAGAAAAATATTAATTAAAAAGCAGAAAAAATAGCAGTGTAGCAGTTGTCCTTAGTAATGGCACCCAGCACGTTTTAAATTTGCAATAAAAACTGTACAGTTATGATATTGCTAATATTACTATTAGATGCTTACTTATAACACTTTTCAGGATTTTCAGTAATTTATTTTTAAGTGAAAAAAACAGATGGTAGAAATCAGTGTTAATACTTACGTTTTTCTGTATGTGAGCAATGAGTGTTATTGTTTAATGACCACAGTAACTTGGAAACAGTGTATCTGAAACCAATTTGTATTGCAAGATATGATTTCACCTTGCACAAGACCACAGAGAAGAAACATGAACTTCATCTGTCAGAAAAATAGTTCATGCATAGGTACACTCCAACTAAAACCAGAAATTTTGCAGACATGAGCATTTCTTAATATACTGCATGAGTAAAAGCGAAAGTGGAGACTGAAGTCAGGCTCCAGAGACTAAGGCAAATGCAACCATTCACACCACAAGAATACTGAAAGGCATGTCACATGGACTTTCAAAACAATGATAGGCTTGAAGCTTATGCAAAGATTAGATGTTCTATATCTGAAATAAAAACCAAAACAGTAATAAGGCAGTGCACCTTTATAGGTATGCACAACAGATATGTCGCTCATGGAATAACTTCAACTCATGTAGGTCAGTTATTTTCACAAGATGTTAAGATTATTAACTTTATATGAAGTCATATCTTCATTTGAGATGTATTCTGTTTTCCTTTAACCTACAAGCTGCTACAGCTTCTGATGTTTCAGAGGATGGTAGTGAAGGTTTGTAAAAACTTGCAGTGTAGATGAATGTTAGTAGTGGCTTTAAAAAAAAAAAGTTAAAGTATCTATCTCCTTTGTAATAAAGTAAGTGTGATCTTTAAAGTTGTCTTTAACACTTTGAAAAACAAATTTAATATTTTGATAACTATTATGACATTTTAAATTATAACACTTCAAAATAGACTTCAGTTGTTAAAATGCCTGTCTCTCTATTCAGATTTTCTTCACTATCTTAAGAGTTCCTTGACTTATATTTTTAATAACTACTGCTACTTGTGCAGTTTAAAGTTTAGTGAAATACATGTATTACTTTTATTTCTCAACAAAATTTCTTAATTTATTTCCTAAGAAATTTTTCAGCTAAAAATATTTTTACTTAAAAGATAAATCTCCTGAGAAGTTAATCCAGATAATAAAATGTATTTCTAATTATATATCAAATGTATAAATGGCACAGTTATTAATGTACCATAAGTGAACTTTTTGTTTTATGACACTTACTTTATTTAGGCTGGCTTTGATTTCTGAATCAGTAGAAATTAGTACCAATAGCAATGTTTTTAGTTGCTTCAATTTACAATATGGCCATTTCTAAAGATGCAATATTAACATCAGCTTTTCAAATTGCCGGAATTTAGCACCACCTCTTCCATCAGAAGAAATGGATAAACATCGTCGTCGGTTTAATATGAGAATGCTAGTGCCTGGAAGACCAGTAAAAGATAGCACTGTACCTCCACCTGTACCTGCAGAAAGACCCTCTTACAAAGAAAAGTTTATACCTCCAGAGCTCAGCATGTGGGACTATTTTATGGCAAAGGTAATTTAAAATTGAAAATATAAGGTAAAGTTCATGAAAGCATATTTCTTCTCTGTTAAGTAAGTTTTAAAGGACAAAAATAATGTGAATATTTTGAGTGCTCATCATAGTAAGCTGCAGAATATTATCCTCATTATAAAAGATGAAGAGCCTACAAGTGTATTACTTAATTTTTAAAGCATGTCTCTTGCCAGTAATAACGATTAACAATTTTCCCCCTTACTACTTGTTTATGTTTTAGGGAAACTTATTTATAGGTTACGTTGTTATTGCTGTCATAGAGTTTAAATGACAACTGAAGTTAAGAGTTGAACATTAAGAGATCAGAAAATTACTTTTATAGCAGACTTTTATTTTGTGTTGCAGCCATTTCTTCCTTTATCAGACAGTGGTGTTATATACGATTCTGATGAAAGCATTCACAGCGATGAGGAAGAGGATGATGCTTTCCTCTCTGATGTACAGATCCAGGAACACAAAGATGCCAATTCTTACAGGTTAGCATAAATTGCCACTATTTTAGCATGATTATGTCATGTGCTTACCTTTTCTTCCAGCTTAATTAAAATGCAGGTCCCTCCACACCCTCTGTGGTTTAAATCAAATAATATTAATACTGTCAATAGATTTACCTGTACCAATGGGATTACAGGGGTGACAAATTGTCATCACAGTAACAGTTCCCTATTTACACTCCTAAAAAAACAGGCTTAGGAAGTCAAAGCTGTGTGGTTTGCATTTTTTGGGGAGGAGGAAAAAACAAATTAAAAACCTCTGTCTTCATTTTTAAGACACAAAGAACATGAGGTACCACAATGCCAGCTCTAGAATGATGTTTCAGAATACTGATTCAAGCATGAGCTTTACTTTTTGAAAGAGAGGCAGATTAAATAGAACACTTAAAAGAGGAAATGTTGCAAGACAAAATGAAATAAAGTGAATGACCTCAATATTATAATAATAGAGAAAAGTTATGGCTCTTTCATGTGTTCTTCAAGTCTCTAATTAGTCCTTATGGCTATACTATAGGATTTGTATCTTTAATATCTGTTAGTCCCTCTCAGTGTGAAAGCTTCTGTGATGAATGCCAACCTCAACTAATATTTTGTCTGCATTTGTCAGGATTTCATGGAGTATTTCAGAAGGTGTTTCAGGGGGCTTGTACTTAGTCTTGTAGAGGCTCACTCATGCACACTCTGTTATCTGGGGAAGAGTACAATAATCTAGGATTTGTAAAAGAGGAGGGGATACTATCTGTTACAGCAAGGTACCCTAAGAGGCACCCTTATGTTGCACAGGTGATATATCTTTCCCTACATGTCTGGTAAACCTCAGTGATCCATATATGCTGTTTTTCTAATCTGTGTATTTGGTAGAAGGAGAAAATATTCTGCAGATAACTGTGTCAATGTTGTTTTAACACAACTAAATTATTTTTATACAGCTGGGCTCTTCTGCATCTGACAATGGTAAAACTAGTTCTGCACAATGTTAAGAACTTCTTTCCCATTGCTGGTCTGGAATTCACTGGTATGTTAAATTCTGCTTTACGTTCTAGTTTTCTGTAGAAGTGGCTTTCTGTCAGACTTTGCTTTTTAACTTTCATTTTTTAATTTTAATAATTTAATACATTATTTTTTATGATTGCCAACAAGTACATTTCCTTTCAAGATTTTTTTTTTTTGGATGGTTATATTATTCTGGGGTTTTATACACACTATAACTGAAATGATATATTTTTTTTCTCTAAGCTTTACTTTATTAATATTTCTGTTTAGATCTGCCTGTAACATCACCATTGGGCACTGCTGTAATAAAAAATTTGGAACACTGGGAACAGATTCTTCAAGATAGAATGGATCAGTTTGAAGGCCCACCACCAAACTACATCAATACTTATCCTAGTGACCTTGGAGCAGGTGCAGGACCAGCTATTCTCCGCAACAAAGCAATGATTGAACCTGAAAACACACCATTCAAGTAAGTTGGGTTTTTTTCCTATCAAAAACACATGCTTTGCTCATAGAAATACTAAAAAGTATTTCCACCTAAACAGCCAAATGAAGATTGGCTAGACCTTAGTTGTAGCCAATGCTTTATAGAAACGACTTTCCCATGTCCCTTTGTTCCTTCTTATGCAGCTGTCTTTAGTTATTCTGCTGCACCTTTCACAACTGCAGCAGGAAAGGAAAATAAGAAGGAAAGAGTAGCAACTGGCTCCCACCCTTCCTCAGCAACAAAAGAACAGAGCAGATGTCAAGAGGAGGAGAGAAAGTTAGTTGTAGTGTGGTCCTTGTAAAGCCAATCCTCCTGTTTAGACCAATGTCATGCTTGCAGGTATCTTTAAATGCAGATAGCAAACCATGTTTTCAACTCAAAACTCACTTGCTTCTCTTAATATAGTGAAATATAACTTTAGGTTTGCTCACTATATGCGACTTTAGATTTGCATGGTTGATACTGCCATAGGATTCTATTAAAATATTCTTCCAAACATGCTCTGCTTCTTTAGAAATATTTGCCCTCAAATCTGAGGCACTGAATTTTATTTGGCTCATATATAAGCTGAATATTTAAAAATTCTTTGGAATACTGAAAGAAATATGTAAGGAAATTCTGTAGGGCCAGCATAATTCCAATATAAAAGCAGTTTTAGTACAGTGCAAATACAGAGATAAATGCAAGTCAGAAGATTAAACTGTAGTACTTAGAAGTTAGTAATGTAATGTGGATTTTTAAAAAATGCAAGAAAAGAAGCATCTCTTGATATTTCCCGTGAACAAACTAGAGCTTAAACTTTGGGGTTTTTTTCTTCAAATTGGAATTTAACCTGAAGTCATTCACAGAGTCTTTCTTTGGATTTACTTTTTTTGTCCACCTTTAATTACATTGCATCTTTTTCCTTCCCCTGCTGCCCTCTTCTGTGTTATCCAGATCAAAGGATTATTCAGCTCTTCCAGCAAAAAGGCTCTGGCATTTTCTTGTGAAGCAAGAACTTCTTCAGGAGACTTTCATAAGATACATATTCACAAAGAAAAGAAAGCAAAGTGAGGTAAACAAAGAATGGAACTTTTTTTTTACAAGAAAGCTCAATTATAACTGTTCCTCAGTCTCTTCAGTATTTCTTTTAATTTCTCTTTCCATTTTTTGTTGGCATTTCAGTTTCCTTTCTTTCATTTAACAGTGTTTGGATTTTTTTAAAAATCAACATGACTGTCGTGTTGTTTACTGAAATATCAGCTGAACCAAATATTTTTAGTCAAAATGTATCTCACCTTACCTTTATGTATTTGAATACTGTCCTAATAAAGAAACAGAACATTTGCAATAAGGGTAATAAGTAAATAAATTTGAGGATTAATTCTATATTGTTGAGTGTGTCATACTGAAAAAGAAATTTAAATGAACTATTACTTTGTGTATATGTATATATGCATAAGTAATATATACATATAAAAGTAATATTATGTAGTAATCTGTAATATGAGGCTTTACAAATTGTACCAGTTACAACTGTAATGAGTTGTAACTGAAAATTTAAACCAACACATAAGTACCATGGGAAATAAGTATACTATTTAATATCTTTAAGACTTCCTGTAAGTATGGAGTTTGTGTGTGTATTACTCCTCCATTTATTTACTATATCATGCATTTTGTGTTCATCTAGGAGGCATTACTTTTTAAGTGAGTTTGTTTAGATTCCTGTCTTGCTTTCTGTGCCTTTTATAAAAAGTTAAAAATACATTTGTCATCATTTACTGACAGAGTGGCCTTTAAAAATCTAGTTTGGAATGTTTCATTCTTTTTTTATATTTGTTTGTGCATGTGTTTTGTGTTTGTGACTGTGTGATGTTATGTAGTCTGTAGAAGATCGTGTGGAGCAGGTCAAACAAAACTCCGTAGCAGAAGATCACAAAAACAAGGTAGTATCCCTTCTCCCAAACCTCTAGCACACTCTTAAAAGTTCTGTGGAACTGGCTTTTCTTTCTCTAATGTGACTAACAGAAGCTGTATGTTCTGTGTAGTCTGTGTGGCAGGCTTTTAATCAGTGAATTAACTTTGGATGTCCTGATAATTGGGATGAGTGAACACCTTGTAAATAGTATTGCACACACAGCTTTATGTTTCTTACACTCAAACATAACTTCTGTATTCTAGAACACCAAAGAGTACGAGAAGTCTAAAGCTGAGCTTCCTAAACAATGCTGAGGCCACTGAACTTTTCTTGCATGAATTTCATATAGATTTTTGCAGTCTGAACGTACCTCTACGAAATGGATTATCATGCTAATTGAAATGCCTTATAAATGTTTTGTAGGTTGAAGCAGATCTTGGCTACCCTGGAGGAAAAGCAAAAATCATTCACAAAGAATCAGATATGATAATGGCATTTGCAGTTAATATGGTAAGCCTTAAATATGACAATAAGTATAATAAAAAGATCTTAATTGTAGTTAGTATAAATTTTCTATTTGTGCTGCATAGGCAAACAACAATGAAATTGTTTTGGCATCTACACATGATGTTCAAGAACTTGATATTTCGGCTCTACTGGCTGCTCAGTCATTTATATGGATTGGGGAAGAATATGACAGAGAGTCTAAAAGGTAAAATTGTGTCTTTGTGGTTACATTGAGGGTACTGGCCTACTGCGAGGCTGCATATATAATACCTGTGTTAAGTGCAAGTGGATCATACAAGAAAAGTTAATTACTCTTCTTCGGTAGGTTACAGATTTCTTTACAAAGGAGTGAGGGAAGGCAAAAGAATATTACTGTCTGTTTTACACTTGCAGAAGCTGAGGTTTTGAGGGGTTTGATTATTTGGGGCATGTCTGCACTGCCCAGTGAAGTAAAATCCCATGATGCATAAGCTAATAATGGAAGTGCTCCTTAGAAACACTGCAGTTGCATCGCTGCAGTGTTGAGGCTAGTTGTGGTAGCTGATGCTAATTGTATAATGCAAGAGCCTGAATTACTGTCTCCTCCATTATTGTGCTGAGAGCTGTGAATGTATCAGCTGCAGCAAGGACTCATCTGTACCACACTCCATTGCACAGAATAAATACATAGACACGCAGGTCAGGAATATTCCAACAATGTTCTTCTCGAGAGAGCTTATGTTCTCAACACTCATCTACCACAGTTAGGATCATCTGTTGAGGTTAAACACCAATAACTTTGGAGTACATGGAAAGCTTTTGTACAATATAAGTGCAGGAATTATCAATTCATAGTCTCATTATAATCACTTCCTCTACCCGCTGCCATTAGGCTCTTGACAATGAGATAAGCAAACAGCATTGATAGTAAAGAAGCATTTGTTCAAAGCAAAACACTGCTGTTCTTTTACAGTTCTGATGATATTGACTTTCGTGGTTCTACCACAACACTAACTCAGTCAACTGCACCATCTTTTGGAGTGAATCAGATGCAACCATCTTCATCTATGCCATGGTTAGGCAGTGGTCAAACTAGCACTGGAGCTGGTGTGGTAAGTACTTTTGTTGCATGCAGCTCAGGAGGCTGTTACTTTTTTAGAGTATTATTTAGTAGAGAGACCTAGTTTGCATTAGTCATCATACTGTTAATTTAATGTTAACATAAAAGGCTTACAGTGACTAAGACCTGGCCAAAAAGAAGGCCAAACTAAGCATTTTCTTGTATATTGTGGCATAGAATTATTGTGACATAGAAGATAATGGGACAATCAGGTTTTTCTGTTTCTTAAGGGAACTTTGAGGTAGGACCTGGAGTTTCTGGGAACAAAACAAACCAAAAAAGTTACAACGATCCCAAACTTTAAATTATTGCATTGGGACTAATATCAAAAGCATACGCATCAGCATGTGATTAAGTTATTTGTAGGAGATAATATTAATACTATTTGAACTTTTGTGTCTAAAAAAAGCTGTCATAAACAGGCTTTAATTACTGTACTGCAACTAAACATAATTAGATGCAAATGTTAGCTTTACAGCCTTTTTTTAACTGGGGGACGCTCGCCATGCAGTAGTATAAATTGAAGAGTGTGTTTCTGTCCTTTTTTCAAATTACTTTATTTTTTTGTTTGTTTTATATGAAGCTTATTAAAAGAAATCTGAATAACGTCAAGAGAATGGCTTCACATCCAGTCCATCAGTATTGTAAGTGAATCACACTTACTAGTATGGAGTAGATAATTTTCTATAAAATACTGTAGTATTAATGAACATCTATCTTTTAATCTTAGATCTCACAGGAGCACAAGACGGTAGTGTTCGCATGTTTGAGTGGACAAGACCACAGCAATTGGTATGCTTTCGGCAGGCTGGCAATGCCAGGGTTACAAGAATGTATTTCAATTCCCAGGGCAATAAGGCAAGTACAATATTTAAGATTTTGCTTTTTTTAAAACAAATTTATAAGGAAATACTTGTGCTGTGACCTGTAAAACAGTTTTAACCGGTGACACGCAAAACTTAAGATATCCTAGAATGGTGGCACAAGTAGTATCATATCATGCATTTCTGGCTGCATATGGAAGCTTTGTAATAAACACTGACCCTTATTCTCCTTTCTCTCCTGTCAGCTTCACACTACTAACCTATATGCCAGAGTGACCCTTTTAAATAAAACATTTAAATTATAAAAAAACCCAAACTATTGAGCTTACTTATTTTCTAGAAGCAAACTTTTATCAATCTAGGGATGGGTCTTCAAGAAGTGCTTCACACTCTACATTCTGGCCAAGATAAAGTTTTGACAGACTGCATTACCTAGAAGATACATATAATGAAGCCTATTAGTTGAAGAATATAAATATACTCCAGTACAGTGGAGAGCAGAAAGTACAGCAGAAGTACAAGAGAGCTATACACTTTGGCCAGAAATGACTCTGTGAGGTGTTTGAGATGCAGAAAACAGTGGACAAAGAAAGAAATTGGGAGGAATACCCACCTCTTCAGTTCATGTTGCCCATTCTGTTATTTTAGCAAGTCTTGTCTGTATTTTACTGACAAACTAATTAACTTCATTACAGTTAAAAAACATAAAAAATGAATGAAAGGAGTTTGTGCATGACTAAGGTAGCTATAAAACAGCAAAAGCTCCACATTTAGAAACAGCATAAAGTATCTCCCAGCATACCTATTTTCAGGCAGCATAAGATCTCATTTAAACTTTTTTTAAAACATACTGTTTTGATTATGTTTTGAGATATTGCAATCTTAACATTACATGGGAATCACTTTTAAGCAAGAAATTATGATGTACTAGTTGTCCCCACTGTTTCACATGGAGGTCACTCAGGCAGGACTCATGAAACCTGACTAAAAAGAGAAAATATAAAAAATAATTCTAAATATTTCTAAGAACATTTTGTAAAATGTTTATAGGTGTAAAATATGCTGTACAGAATAAACAACATTGTTATGCATTTTGGTTAACAAATATAACTCAGTCATTTTACCATTCGTGATATAGCACAGTCCTTCTATAATTGTTCATGCCATACTTTTATGGCATGCTGTCATGCATCTTACTTGACTAAACATTTTCAAGTAGAGCCATGGAGCAACGATGCCTCTGTAAGCTTTAGCATTTAAAATCAGGATTTGAAAGATAAGCTGCTACACTTAAAAAGCCTCCATTTCCAGAAGAGAGTTAGGTAGTGCATCATTGGCTGAAAGATCAGCACTGAACTCACTTGGCTTCTAAACTACTTTTTTGTACCTGACAGTCATTGCTGTTGATATTACTGTGCAGGCAATGGCTTGGTGTTTTAGGTGGGTTTTTTCCTGAAGTGAGATGTTTACTGTCATGAAGTAAGCATCCAGTAACTAGTATGTTATGCTAATAAATGCAGTTTATTCCTTGCAGTGCGGTGTTGCTGATGGTGAAGGATTTCTAAGTATTTGGCAAGTAAACCAAACCACCTCAAATCCTAAGCCCTATCTGGTAAGTTAAAAGATTTTTTTTTTTTCTTTTTTTATAGGGGATTGTTAAGTCTTTGAGACTTCAGACAGGCCAAGAGTCTAAGAGTTTCACTGAGATGTTTTTGATTTTGCTGCTTTTTAATTAGCATACTTTATCAAAACAACTGTAGAGTTTCAATAATACATCTTTGGAAAACTAATTATGCAATAACCATAAGCTGCAATGTAATTACAAATACTACTTCAGCATTACCCTTGAATTAAATTAAAAATCAGAGCTGACAGTAATTACTTTGTAAAAATACACTCTTCAGTTCTTTTCACTGCTTCTTAACTGTACATGAAGACTGCTTAATTTGAAATTCAGGCTCTAGTGATACACTATATTGTAGACTTGTTATAGTTTGCTTATTTTAGTATCTTTTTATTTTATACTGGATTTTTAATCCACTGCTCCATTCTGAGGTTTCAAACAGCAAACTTTGTTTTTAAAAGACTGCTTGTGTTATGCTACCAGTGACATCAGACTGATAGTAACTTTTGATGCAGACTGCAGGTAGTAAGATGGCATCTTTTTTGTTTGTTTTTAATAGAGTTGGCAGTGCCACAGTAAAACCACAAGTGACTTTGCATTTATAACCTCTTCAAGTCTAGTTGCTACATCGGGACAGTCCACTGATAACAGGTGTGTTAAAAGAAACCCTGAGGAATTCCACCAAATCTCCCTATCCATCACCATCACCTTGCTAGCTCTTGTGCATTAATGTGTGGCTGACGTTTTAACGCTCAGTGTTCTAAGCTTTGTTAAAGCTTGAACTTGCCAGATTATTTCTTTGAACATCATTCCTTCAGTTGCTTCTTTCCCAAATTTAGTTTTTGTGAGGACTGGTCAACAACTAACCATTTTTTTCAAGGTGTATTCCAAATGCAATTAGTTTGATGTAACACTGTTGCTGGGGGGAGCAACGTGTTCAGCAAAGGCAAGATAATTATTTTTCTCTGAAAAGAACTATAATTTCTTGATACAACCTAGAATTAATACACATCTTAAAGGTAGGAACTATAGTTTCCACTAAGCATAAAAAAGCATAAAAAGAATTAAAGCTTTTAACTCTTTGCATATGCTCTCCAATGACTGCAGAGAGTCAAGGCCTCCTTGTTCAGTTCTACCTTTTTGGCTTTGACAAAGTGTGAACGCTTTCTGAGGCATGTCACCCCATGAATCACTTACTAACAGGCCACAATGACTTTTGTTTTTTCCTCCTCAGAAATGTGTGCCTCTGGGATACTTTGGTTTCATCTGGTAACAGTCTTATACATGGTAAGTAAGTACTGCAGTGATAATTAAACCTCTGCTTCTTACTGACTAAGGAAATAGAGCATGTGTACGCATTTGGAGCAAGGGGTTAAAATTTGCACTGAGGAACTGGTCTAAATCTGTGTTGCACACTAATGCATGCACCAGCACCTGTGTATAGTGTCCAGCATGATGTTAATCTCCTCTATATAGAAAAGTATGAAGAAAGAATGTCATACACAAAGCTGGTTCTGTAACAGCATTAATAAAGTCTGAAATACTTGAATACAGTCCTGAAAAATGAAATTAATAGCTGACTAATTAAGGCTGCATTATTGAACTCTTATGTGCATGCAGGCTTTCACTTAAACTGGCACTTAATTTAATATATCCAGTCCTCTGTTGAAGCACAGAGGAAAAGATAACTGTAGGTAATAGTAGAAGCAACTCCTTCTGTCTACTATCCTCATCTTTCAGCAGCTGGACTAGATCCTTGAAAACATGTTTGTGTCTATTTGACCAAGTTCAATAACTTCACCTTTAAGTAACAAACTAAAGCAAAATTCGATTGTGTTGTGATATTAAGGAAAAATACATACAAATCCAAATATAATATCCTGGGCTTTTAAAAGAGCAAAATCAACCATCATAAACATCTGCAAACAACTGCAGTACTTGAATAAGCAATAGTTGCATTCTGAGATTCATATTTTAAAACTAGCAGATTGCACAGAAGTTAACCTCATTTTAAAGAAATTGAGTCAGGGCTCCTGTGAAAAAAAAAGGTTAGGAAATTAGAATATAATAATATATATCTATAAGGTAATTAATACTGTAACTTTTTAGTCAGCTATAGTATATTTTTAACTCAGGAATTTAATTTAACTTAATATGGATTTTCTGAATTTTTAAAATTAAGATATGTGCCTGTATTCTAAAATAAGACTGCATATCATGCTTTCTTGTGCATTAGATCTATGTAGTTCTTATGAGAGCAAAAAGCCACCAGCTGATATGACATTGCCTATATGAAGGAACTTACCTGTCAAGTTAGAAAATATTCAGATAACAATTTATAGAAGAAATGCCTTTTAAGATCACAAGATACTCACAGTTTCAAATCTGTTAAATTCTGACATCCTCCTTCTTCAGCCTTCACTTGTCACGATCACGGTGCTACAGTACTTCAGTATGCACCTAAACATCAACTGCTGATTTCTGGAGGTAGGAAAGGCTATATCTGCATCTTTGACATCCGACAGAGGCAAATCCTTTACACCTTCCAAGCGCATGAATCGGCTGTTAAGGCCCTTGCTCTGGATCCTTCTGAGGACTATTTTGTTACAGGCTCAGCAGAAGGTAACATGAAGGTAAGGTATCGCCGAGTTGTCTAGGAGAATATTGAGCTGATGATCAGCACGCTGTAAATAGCCAGATGAACACGATAACAAAAACAAACCCAAAAAACCAAAACCTACATTGGATACACAGGATGCTTGCCTCACGTTTATACTGTAAACTAAAATATACTATTATCCTTCTAAAGCAAGTAGGTTTTGTTCTCCTCTAAAAATTAAACACTCTTTCTGAAGTGCATGATTTTGAACTCTTAGGTTCATTTTTCTCTCTTAAAAATATTCTGGATATTCTTAAAAATGTTCTGTTTGGATATTTCTCTCTGTAACACAAGGGGCACTCAGTAACTTCAATAGTGTGTAAAGTTTTGTAACACGGAGTTCTGTTCTGTGTTTTCTCTTGATGCTGTAGCCCAGACACCTCCTGAGATACCATAGTAGTAAGAAACAAAAAAACAAAAACCAAAACCCACCAGAAATACAGTCCCAGTTTTAAAGGGCTTATTTCCTGAATACTAAAGGAAGGAAGAACATGGTAAAAAGGAGAAGAATACAGTTTCTTTCCTTTTTAGCTGGACTACATACTATTTAATAGGTGCTTTTTGTGCCTCCACACACTTTGTGGCCTGGTCTTGATGAGGGCTCCTGCGACTCAGGACACCACAGACTGCTCAGACAGCTGAGCCACCACTCTGCATGCTTATTAATTATGCAGCTTACTCTCTGCAGCATTCCTTAGCAGAAAAGTACTTCCAGCTGCTGGAAAGCTGACAAGAGTCATCTTGGATAAAAATGTAACCCATCCATTTCTGCAACTTTCATGGCAGGGAAGCTGGGAGGGGCACTACTAATCAGGTAACACAGCACAGCTTCACCCTGCTGAGTAACCAGCTGGTCCACATTCAGGTATCCTTATGCTGTCTTGCCTTATGCTTTATCAGGAGCCTCTCCAGACTCTTAGACTTGTTGTAATTGTTGCTAAGGGACAACAAAAAATACCCTTTATCTGCTGAATAGAGTTTAGAACAGCCAGGAAACTGAAACATTAGGGAAAAAATACAAATCCTAATTTTAATTTCCTTTTGTCATTCTTTTGATACAGGTGTGGAGACTGACTGGCTATAACTTAATTCATTCATTTAAAAATGAACATGCTAAGCAGTCCATTTTCAGAAACATTGGTGCTGGTGTCACCCAGATTGAAACTGTGCAAGGCAATCGTATCTTCTCCTGTGGAGCAGATGGCACGCTGAAAATGAGGGTTCTTCCCAATGCTTTCAATGTACCTTCAGCCATTTTTGACATTCTGTAGCGTTATGTGAGCTAATCCTGTTTTTATATAATGTCCCTTTAAGTAGCTAAAAATCACAGTGATATGAATTGTGAAAAGGAAATAATCTGTTTCCTTTCAAAGCAGTTACTGCAGCATTAAGTATTAGGGGGAAAAATATATTAAAAAAAAGACACCAGGTATATTTTGAGTACACTCGTGAGGATCACTGGGGTGGAAATGCATGTACTGTATTGTAAAAGCAAAGAATTCAACCCGGTACAGTCAGTCATAGGTGGGGTTATTGCTCAGTAACCCACAAGCTGCATTTAGTATGTGTATTGTAAAGATTCTGACAATTGTCAGTCACTTAAGCACTGTGGCTCTACAAGTCAGTAAGCATTTCTGATGTGATTCTGCTTAATTTATTCCAGTTTTTCCCACAATTGAAGCATGTCTACAACTTCTCATTGTAAAATAGTTTAGTTTTAATTAAGCATACTCAGTGTATTTGATTTTTCACAAGAAAGTGTAATGGATGCAAATGCCGTGGAACATGTGCAATCAAGAATGTACTGTGAGACGTATCATTTTAGGCTGAGGTTTTTTTTTTCCCCAGTTAGTATTAATACACAGTTGATACTGTAACTTGCACATTGACACATTTTTAAATGCAATGGTTTTTAATTTGCACACTATTTTCCTTTCTTTCTGACAGCTATGTTTTCTATTGGACACCTGCCTTTACTTTAGGAATGTATCGTAAGCACTAAATGTTTGTAGTGAAGACATCCATGATTCTAGTCAGTTTTAGTTTTGAAATTCACTTGTCCAGAAAATACTTCATTAAATGAAGCTGTTAAGAGAATACGAATATAGAACGTATTATGCCACATTTCAGATGAATGTCAGGCTTTATGTGGCCAGTTAGTAAATAGTGGATAAAACTGGTAATTAAATTATTACCGCAGTATATTGTATAAACTATGCAGAGTTCAATATTGTTTGCTTGTAATATAACTAGCTACTGTTGTCAGATGTATTTTTCTGTTGTAAACTAAAAACATGTTCTTAAGAGACTGGAACGGATGTCTGCGTATTTAAATGTTAACAAACTGTCTTATTCCTCCAATGAAAATTTTGATGTCAGTGCTGTATTGTAAAATATACTAGAATAAAAAGCACCTTTCTCCAAAGGTGATTTTAAATTGCAGGCTGTGAAGTATGAGAAGTATGAAAAGAAAGAAGAGTAAGTGTCATTGTTTAGTTTTCCCTTTGTAAGTTAAATAAATTACTTTTATTTCACCAAACAGTCCATTCCAGAATTCTTCCTTTATATTTAAATAGATTTAACTAAACTTGCAGCAGATGACTGGATACTGCCTGAGCTAGCTTTAACTTGACCTCAGACTGCACTGAGATAAAAAGGATTACTGTTTGCATTTTCTTTTCAGCTGTTCTAGAAAAGCATCAGATTAACAGAATTTAGTTCTTCATCTCCAGCAAAGGCAGCTGCAAGAAACACAGCCTGCTTCTGTCTCTGAGAAGAGGCAGAACTTGCTGACCCTCCTTCTCCAAAAGGCTGATCCCAGTAGTTTAACAATGACATTCAGAAATTTAACATGACTTAAGATAGAGACATTACCTATAAACTGTCACATCTGGCTTGAACTGTATTTGCTCAAGGATATTGCTGAACTTTTTTTTTCTTTTTTTAAGCCAAAAAGTCTACTTTCTTAGTACCATAATTCCATTTTTATAAAAAAAAAAAAAGAACCACAATACAAAACCCAAAAAAACCCTACCAACCAAAAAAAACCCACCAACCCCCAAAAGAAGCCCACATGCACAAAACCATCCCTCTGGACTATGAAGTTTTGCAGTCTTTATAGGTATAGCTAGAATTCTTGGTATATGAGTTTTGACATCTATACTGGTTCAAAGTATTCATTATGCTTTTCCAAGAGTGTGATTTTTTTTAATATAGATACACAAAACAACAGTAGGGATTTATGTTTCAATGCTAAATTTAGAAATCTGAAATACCAGGACAATTCAAATCAAAAAGTTCCTATTATTTCTCACCTCTCGATCTCAAAGATTTGAATGTGAGTAAGCAACCTCTGAATTAAGATTAACAACAAATTAAGTCACTAAGTACTATGATAAATACATGCATTCCTACTCCAGATATTTTCTTTTCCTAAGAATAGCAGCAAAAAAGCATACCTTTCCTTTTGGGATTTCATTTGTATGGATGAAGGTGGGGAAAATTTTTTTTAGAAATATACCTTACTATAATTAAGTATAGTTATAAGCAAGTTATAGTGGTATAGTTTACATGGCAGTGAGGGACAAGGAAGGGCCAGCAGCAACACAAGCAACTGAAACACTGTTAAAAAGGGAATTTTAATAATAAACTTTACATCTTCTGTTCAATTTTGTTACTTTTTTTTCCAATGCTCCCCTTACTAAACACATTTTCATGTATATTCAATATTTAATAATGCCATTGTTCCTATTTTCCTTGTACTTGGCTGGATTTTGCTTTTGATTATGTAGCATTTCACTGGACACGTCAAATTTGAAGCTTACTGCTTTTTTTCTGATTTAAACAACTCTTTCCATCCCCATTATTTTTAACAGCTGTATATTTTTGTCCAAAAAAAATGTTCACAGAGAATCAGTGGAAAGTATTAAGTGAAAATGACAAAGGTATTTATACACAAAAGTTCATTTAGACATTCATACTAGACCATAATCACTGACTAGAAAATTACTGCAGATAAGATGATTGCAACTGAAAGTTATAAATAGTCTCTGCTGAGCACATGACCGTGGAATAATCAATGAACATTACATATAATTATCAGCTGAGTAACAGGAAAAACAAAAGGAAGTCTGTGCCAGCTGCAATATTGAACAGCTATTCTTTTAAAAAGATGAGAATGGCCTATATAATTGAAGTGTGTTTATACAAAAGCGCCTGAGCTCCCTTTTATGCACACTCACCAACCACCACCAGTGAACAGGACACGATACCAAGTGAAGAGACCCCCATGTGTATATCACAGAGCTTAAACAATCTATTTAGTAAAACCTGGCTCCCATACATGACATTTTAAAATATATTCATCTGCCAAACTGTACAGGGTATGTCATTAAGCTCCCATTCTCCCACGTATACAAATTCTTATCTCTTGGACTGTATGAAAGCATAGCAAGAACAGACTGTGAAGACCGTAACTCAAACCTGGCATCAATCTGCTTCTCTTTCAATAAATCAAAAGCAAAACTTACTGTCATATCCTTAGTATCAGTAACATACATAATGCCATACGCTATGAATGCGTTACCAGCCTTGGACTTGGGATATGTAGTATTGATATGCCGAATGACTGAAAATGTTTCTTCATCAATATGTGCTACTATTATGTTTTCGTCAGTGCTTGAGGCGTATATAATCCACAGACCCTTCTCATCCACTGCTACGTTGAAATACGTCTTCGAGTTAGAAAAGAGGTAGTTACGACCATGATATAAGGCATTTTCAATTAGTAGTGTGCCCAACGACGCTTTATCGAGCCCAAGTCTGAAATGAGATAAAGTATTCAGTGTGTTGTGTTAAAAAATCATTTTTATATACCCTGTTTGGTTGGATCAATTCAGAGCGCTGATAGAAGCACTGTTGAAAATACTTGACTTCAAGGACCATTCTGATGCCTTTTAAGATTAAGCAGTCCACTCAAAGCACCTTCCAAAACACTAGGAGAAAATTCCAGAGCAATAACCAAACTAAAAGGTGCACAAGAGCATGAACTCGCTTTGGTAGGTTTCACTTTATTTAGTCTATGAGGTTTATTATCATTAGGATGAAAGCAGCAAGTAAAAGCAATGGGTATGAGAAAGAATTAGATACGAGGTGAAGGCCCAAACTTCTGAAACAAAATGTGTACCAAGTTTGCTTTCTACCAAGTGGGAACTAAAGGCAGAAAATGTGATTGACCAAACCAGCCTGAATTCTGGGCAGGTTCACCTAGTCTTAGAGTTCCTCTTTTGAAAACAGTTCAGATAATGCAGTGATTTGCTCAAGTAAACATCAAAGGAATAAAAATTCTACTTTTGCAGAGCCAAAAGTCTGACCTCTTGCCTGCCCCCAACAGGACAGCCTGAATGTCTCATCTCCGATGTATAAAATTGGTTTTATTCCTTGAGACTGCTTAATAGAGTGATAATCTGAGGACAGTGACATTAAGCAGCTAAACTGAGTTCCTCTACTAGTTTAAGAGGGTAATCAGCTACTATCAAGACACATCTGCAGTTAGCATTTAATCACTGAGTAGCACAGTGCTTTAGCAAAGGCAGGGAGAGTATGCTTTATCCTTTAAGTAATGCCTTTGGTAATGAAGCCTTTCTTTGCCTGACTTCTATCTAACTGTATCGCTCCGTTCCTCAAACAGAGGAAAAACATCCCTAAATACAGGAATCTGCTACAGTTCAAGTTTTCTGAAAAGGTAGGCTTAATGACAGGAACATTTGAAATCCAGTAACTTAAAATAGAAGAAAAAACACTGGAAAAATATTTTTTCTGTGGAAGAGGCATTGATAGCATATACTGGAAAAATCATCCTAAGACAAGAATGACTAACTAGATCATTCCCCCTCAGCTTTTGTAAAATTTGTGCCTGCAGCAACTCCATATTCCAGCAGCATGTACGTGCAATAAAAAGGCTTCAAGGCTGGAGATTTCCAAGAAACATGTCACCCAGTTAAATCTTGTTAGTTGCTTCACATTTGTAAATAACATCATGCAAGGGCTAGGAGGACAGCCCTCAGCAGGAATAGTCACATAGAAATGCAGATTTTCTTCAGGATTTCTTCTATCAAGAGCCAACACGATAAAAAGCACCTCAAGATTCATTAGAAATGTGCAAGATCTGCAATACAGAACACCCTGTCTTTTCCTCTTTTATGTGAAAATTCTGAAGGGAGCAGAAAAATGAGGTTTCATTTCTGAGGTTCTCTTCTACTTCCTCAGTCAAGGACAGTCTAGCCTAGAACTCCAAATGGTTGAGAAGTTACTTAATTTTCTTGCACCTTGGGGTAAATGGCAAGATATAGTGCAACATTTTCATCACCCACAGGGAACTCAAGCTACAAACACTTCTCCAATTGCTAAGATGAAGAAGGTCAGCCAAAAATAACAGATGTGGGAAAGCATGTTATGAAACAAAGGAAGAAAGGATGAGACAATCATGTCATGGATCTGACCATTATGAGAACATCTCCCAAAGATCAGACAAACCTAGTTTTACCAGCTTTTAAGTTTGACAGGAGACTCCTTTTATTTTTTTTTTTTCAACATTTGCAAAATGAACCAACCAGGTCTTCACCTGTTCTTTCTATTAAATCAATAGAAAAACTCCCAGAAGCTTTTCTGCAGCCCAAAATCGAGGACTTCACTGTCACAGAATTCATAGTGCCTCATCCTGTCTGCTGAAGGTAAATAATCTTGGAGTGAATAACTGAACAGAAAGGTCATCTCTCAGCACCTTCTTAGAGAGGTTTTGAAAATTCCACAAATACCTTGTGTTCATCTGTACATTATAGCATTTCCCAGTTAACAGTATCCAAGCAAAGGTAGGAACCTCTGTCCTATTGCTGGGTATTGCTTAGACAGAGATGGCCTTTTACAGATGTATAAACAAAGAGCCCTAGAGATATTTAAAGGAGGTTGCCAAAAAGTGGGCTTGTCTTTGGCAGAATAAATATTATAGAACCCAAGCACTCTGCTCACATTCCTTGGCATCCACATGAATATAGGAAGGCAGCACTCACACCTGCTTGGGAACAGACATCAAAGTATAGTAATGTTCTTGGCTCAAACATCAGAGTCATGTAAGAGAACTTGAAAGCAGATGCAATCTTTCAGTTGCCCTTGGACTGTTTCTTTGGCTCTTCCCACAAGATGAGATTTTGGTTTTGATTTGTATTGTCTGTCTCTGTCCTCAGTAGAAACTGAAGAAACAGACGTAATTCCCAGTTCAGTTCAGGGAGATACATTGGGAGAGTCGTAGGGACTTCTCATTATGAAGAAATCAAACAGCAGAGCCACTCCTCCACACTGGAATGTGCAATTCACCAGGTCGCCATGTCCTCAGCTGGTGCCTTAGTGCATTCCTCTGCACTAGCAGCATTAACTCAACCCCCACCAGCTCAGAACAGTGCTCTCTGAGAGCAAAGCACAACCATCAACCCAGCAAGAAGCTCTGGAAAGCTAAGTTCCACAACTGGGCTACAATCATATAACCACTCATCTGTGTCCCCCAAACTGCAGCTGAACCAGCTCTTATTCTGATGCAGGTGGATGCCCAGCTTATTTTTTAAAATCAGATACTTTTTTCTGACCTTCAAATTCCTTAGTCATTTTCCATTTCTTTCTCACAATTATGAACACAGCAAAGAATCAAAGTGCAAGAACACCCACAGCAATATAATATGTAACAGAAATCCATTAGACCCCAGGATAGCCAAAAGAAAGATCTGTTGTCACCTCTGCACATGACATCATGTTAATCTGGAGGCCCAGTTGTCCTATCATGTAGTAACTACTCAGGTTAACCACTTGGACATAGAGCTGAATGATGCTTAAGGAACTGCCTGTCGCAGCAGAGTAACGGACCTGGACCACCCTCCCAGTTCTTCTCCTCCCACAGCATCTACACACACAGATGGGAGGCCAGTGGCCCACATTCCAGTTATGGATGGGAAATAATTAGTTGTTCCATTCCAGAAGGAATCCTGAGCCATTCCTCCATTTTTCCTGTTCTAGACAGGTCCAAAAAAGTCAAATGGTACAAGGAAAGCCATCTGCTTTTCTGAGGTTCACCTCTGTCACTCTTAACCCACTGCTCCTCTTTCCACAGCATCACTTGCCTTAAGCCAACTATGTTTGACTTACTTCAGAATGACATTGGTTCCTCCCTTTTGATAGTACAGATGATTGTTTTGTACTGCGTGACCACATCCATGAAAGAATCCCGTGATGTTAATGATCCTGTAGCTGTCATTCAGCAAGGCATTGGAATTCTCATATTCTTTTATAGAGTTTCCTAAACAAAGGAGAAAACATGAAAAAAAGGGCTATCATTTGGTTCATCTAATTTTGCAATCTCTACCCAAAAATTCAGTCTTTACTGAAAGTCAATCTCAATCACGTATCGGACAGACAACTGTATTTGTGTTTTCAGTACTGATTCAACTTGCTGGAACACAATAAAATAATCCAGAGACAAACACACACACAAAAAAATATCTATAGATAGTCTTCAAGGGCCTGCTTCCCCCACTGACTTGATGGGCCCTAATTCTGAACACAGTTGATAAATATACAGAAAATATTTCTTTTTTCCATTTAGGTTCTGGAAATTTCCCTGCACTAAATGAAACATCTGGTTCATTTTCATGCCTAGCTAAATGAAAAGGGAAAACTCCTAGCTACAATTTAGGGAAGAAAAGCTGTAGAAAATTGTTGAAAGAAAAAAACAAAAAGGCATGAACAACAGGCATTTAAACTTGAATTGGTTAAAAAAACCCAAAAAAACACAAACTAAAATTCTTAAACTCTTTTCAAAATCTGATGTGACTCTGAAAATGTCTAAAGATACCACAAATGTCTATAACCATATGTATAGTCAAGTATTATATAGGTAATATGGAAAATATCCTGAAAAAGATGTGGATAAAAAACCTATCATACTTGATTAAAAATACTAGTTTTGATTGAAGGAATCAAAAAAGCAATGTTAGTGTAACAACTGATTTTTGATCAGTGACTACTACTATTGTACCTGAAAAATGCATGGTAAGCCAAATCCTTTCATCACTTATATTTGTAGGTTCCCGCATCCAAGTTCCAAACGTTTGCTGTACACTGACAAAGTGAAAAGGACTTCCTACAGATGCTATGACAAATTCTGGTAGAGAAAAAACACATGTCCATTGTCTGTGACATTAAAACAGTACGTAGCAGTTAGTCACACTCTGTAGCAGGTTACCAGCTTTTTTTGAAGGACCAGGAGTTCTGTCTTCAGCTTTTCCAGCTAGCGTATCATCATTTGGTACAGCACACATCTCACCTGGAGTTGTGAGAGAAAGGGTAAAACATGTCATTTTCCTATATTTGACATGACAGATGTGCACATCAGTCCACTAAAATAAAAGGAATAGGATTTTGTTTCATCTGGGAAAAAAAGCTTAGGTTGGTCTGGTCATAAAATGAAATTTAAAAAGACTTGCTTTCACTTCTGCCAAGGAAATGAAGTGTTCAGGCTGGTTTGTTTCCTTAAAGTTGTCAGGCTCACAGTCAGCTTTGAGGAGTAGCTAATTTTGCTCAGTAGATTTAATTCCTTAGCTGTGAATTTCTAAGTAGCTGCAAATTTCTGAGTAGCTGCTTAGAAAGACAGTTTCCCCTTTCCTTAGACAACTTCAGAGAACTGAGATAGCTGGAAGCTGCTGATTTAGCAGTAATACCAAAAATGCTTTCTTGGGAGTAAGTGATGGCTAAACTCAAAAGCTTCATGCCCAAATCTCCACACCCCAGCAGAGGGGGTGTATTCTGTAGGCCACACTGGAAGTTTTGCTCACGCTGTTAATGCCCGAGACAGTAACAAAGTACCAAACATACACTGAGCAAATAATGCACGAAGAATGCAGGGCACTTATCCATGCCATTAAAGAGGCAATAAGAATAACTAAGGGAAATTATACACTATATTCCTTACACACAGAAATGGTTCACATTAGAAACAAATAACACCTGGAAACATTTTTCCCCCCACCCCTCAACTACTTAAAGAGTAACTGGTTAGCTTTTCTCTTAGCATTTACTGTTAAAATAATGCCTTAAATTATTTACAGACCTTTTTCTATAAACTCAGGTACCTCTTCTGTCTTTAAAACAACGCCACACATTTCAGTTTGCTTAGAATGAACAACCACAGAGAACAGGTCTCAGCTCTTTGCTGAAGATACCCTGATTTCATTGTAGCCTTGTTTTCTAATTCCATTCTTAACTTTCATCTCCTTACAGATTTCACACTGCTCGACATGCAGGCTGCAAATTCTTCTGGACACACATTTTTGTTGTTGACTTCCAATATATTCCTGTGATTTAAAGGGCTATGATACAGCTTCAGTGAGAAAGACAGTAAAAATCCGAAATAACTATAAAGTAATGCTGAAAGGGTAGTGTGACATTTGGGAAAGAAAAGACAAATTATACTGCATTGTTGTTTTCTCCTTTAGGTTATATCTGCTCTTTGTTCACGCAGAAGGAAACTACTCCAAGATAGAGCAAGGACAACATCTGTCTCCCACCCATTTATCTAGGACATTTGGTGATACGACATTGAAAGTTTGTAAATGATCACAGCGTATCTCCAAAATCAGGCACAATCAATCCAACCAAGGGAAGATGAATGCCTATAGCTAGAATCTAGCAATCCCTCTCGATCCCTTTTCCAGCTTCTGATCTCAAAATATTCTCAAAATAACTTAAAAAAGGAACCTACTCAGCCAAAATTGTAAGTTGCAATGCACAAGTTATTTTTTTTGGTCTGAGTCTAATAAAATACAGTTAACTGAATAAGTAGTTCCCTATACAGTAGTGTATTCAAGACAGTAGGATAGTCAAGGACCAGGTCAGTCTTTGCTGTGAAGCTGGGTGCACTATTTGCATTTGAGAATATCTGCAATACTCTGAGGACTTTCAGCTGCATGAAACAGAAAGCAACTAGGATTAAAAAGGCAGTTTTCAATCAGACACTCTTATATGATATTGTCACTCCTTTCTTCTTTCCATCAAAAAAAGATTAATATCCTACTGATTCCAATCATAAAATATCCTGGCTGAGAGTTAATGGAGTTTACAAGACATTAAAACTATGCATGTGGTCTCTCTGGAGAGGGTGGGAAGGATGGAGCAAGGGAGTACAGGTGGGATGTTTTGTTTCTTTTAAAATTAGCTAACAGCACCATTGAGAACAAATACCTGAGCTTCCAACTAATTATTCTCTGCTCTTAAAGAGATAAAGTTTTACCAGATTCCAAATTTAATTTAAGGAAATCATTCTTGTATTCTTATGTAATAAGTTAATTACAGTTGTAAATCAGTATCTGTATTCTCTTTTCTTCAAAGGGAGATTAATATTTAATTACAAAAGCTGTTTTATTTTTTGAATTTTGGTAATAAGATTTCACAGCCTACTGACTCATAAAATGTGAATGCCCACTGAGGAAGATTTCCTCTTTGCAGAGTTATTTGAGTATAACTTCCATTTGCATACTGGGATTTAAAATCCACCAGAGATCCATCAGATAGCTTACCCTCCACAGCTCTCCAGCCTGTTTCAAGACTTGAAAAGAGGCCACCTGAGTTACTGGTCCAATTATATCTTGTGCAACAGTTCATGTATTTCTATATTTCAAATAGGATTTCAGCTATCTACTTTCCACTGTAAGGAGACTCTGGGCAAAGTTCTGACATTTCAATACCCAGAATCTCTTGACTGAGGTTCTTACATGCTACTACAATTACCATTACATGCGATATTAAAAATAAAAAGTAGAAATAATTGACATAGGTTCCACCCAGTATTAAATATTGACTGGTTAATACCATTTATAATATTTTTTAAAAGATTTTTCTTCTCTGCAAACTGTGCAGGATGACGGTGACAAAAACATATCATCCTATTAATGGTGAGACATACAAATTGCTCTGCTTGTTCCACATTTAACTGCACAAAGTTCTTGTGCTGTTCCCTTTTGGTATGACTATCAAGAAACTACATTCCCAATTACAAAAGAAACCCAACTTTACCAAGCACTGTCATGGATAACCGTCCTCCAGAAGTGTGAAAGATTAGTAACCGAGACATCCTTTGCTATTTTTTTATAGGATCTCTCTGATCTCCCTGGAAACAGGCATCTCAGCTGGGAGGAAAATTCATCCCAGAACTGTAGGGGTAGCAACAGCTACTGAAAGCCACAACCGTCTTGCATGCGATACCATCCAGGGGTGAAGGACAAGGACAGACAGATCCAGTATGCACATACAAAAGCAAAAATGTGCTTTCATTCTCACGCTGAAGTAAGCCAGAAGTACAATGCTGTTTCTTGTGCCAGCTTCTCTTTGCTTTTCATAATCAGCTAATGCGTTGAACCTAAATTTTCCATTTCTCACAGTGTATGCAGAACCCATGTTCCTGAGCACCCAAACCACCAGCTCCTCTCATCTTCTACTGCTAATTCTGCCCTGGCCAAAAGAGATAAAAGGCTCTGCTCTTTAGAGCAGGCTCTGCTATGTAGACATTATTTGAAATGCAAGTCTCAAAAAGCAGATCTTTTTTTTTGAGAGAGTTTTCAGGAATGTATGATAACATTTTTGTTGGTTTAGAATATTAATATAGTCTTTGGTACCATGTTGACACCAACACTTTCTTCCAGAAAGTATTTAGCCGTTATTAACATATTTGAATCTACATAAACTTCAGGCATGGAAAAATATATAATACACTATATCTGTCAGTGTACAGTTACAAAATACATTGTTCAAGACAGCAGGGTACTTTCAAAAAGTTACCTGCTGGAGGAGGAAATATATGCCAGCTAACTTTCTCTAAATGTTCTCCACACGGCAGTGGCAGCACTTTACTCGTTAAAAAACTCACATGGATTTTTCAACAACTCCCAATATCAGGTTCGATCCATGAGGATTTACTGGTACCCAGCACATCAGAGATCTCACGGCAAACTCTTAATTATGTCAGCACTCTAATCAGTGATGTTGGGGGGGGGGGAGGGGGAGGGGGGTGTTGGAGAGAGAAAACCAAATGAAAAACCACCAAGACAAACGCAAAACACATGTGGCAGCTGCTACACTTCAGCATACAGTCTATGACCTGACACTCTGGATACTTTTCTTTTGGTTCTAACAATATCTCCTGTGCAATTTGCACCCACAGTTTGAAGAGAATCTACTTTGTCTTTAATTTTTTCCTTCTAAATATTAGAATTAGCCATAATCTCACCAACACAGCTACAATAAAGGAAATAAGAGAGACTCACAATCCACTTGTTATTCAGGACACAATAATGCAAAATAGCAACAACGGAAAAGAACTCAAGATCACCTTGTTCCAAATCTTACATACTGAAATGGACACAAAGTCTCAAGAATCGTTTTGTATTCCTCCAGTTTTTTAAAGTCTTAGCTAGTTGAAGGTTCCTTCAGTTCTGCCAATGACCAAGCAATTTCATTCTGTAGAATACAGTGAAATGTAGCCTGGTTAACAGGTGCTATATTTACACACAAAATTCAGCATTTAAAAGCTAAAAATTTCAACTGCATTTCTCTTACTTTCCAAATATACCCATGTGTAAATGCTTTGCCTGAACATGAACATAGCATGATTAAAAGGCTAATAATATACTGGAGGTAGCTTGCTGCCTTATCCAGATTATATTTCAGCAAAACATCTAAGCACAGGCTCAGCTTTAAGTTTGTGCAGTTTTACTGAAGCCAGCAAAGTTAAACACATGCTTAGTGTTTTGTGACACTAGGAGCAATGGGTTTAATCTTGAACCTGTTCATAATACTAAAAAGAACACTGAAAAGAACTAACCTGTGCATTTGCTGCTGTATATGTTCTCCTGAAGCTGTGCTTTACCTTTACGTTTTCCTGGAGGCCCTGGGGGCCCGGGTGGTCCAGGGGGCCCTGGTGGTCCAGGTTCACCTTTTGCACCTATGTACAAAGCAGAGTACAATGTCACAGGCCCTGCAGACAACAGGCAACTTGCAGAGAACTGTACGTATCCACATGATGGACTTCAAAAGATATCTTCTTAAGAGGTTTCTGCCTACAGAAATACAGTGCAACACACTCTCTGAGGTGCTGTTTGTCAGAACTGGAGCCATACAGAACTTCACAATTATAGGACATCAATGCAGTTCATCTGTCTGGATTACAGGCACATTACAGAGTTATAAAGCACTGTTGCCTTTTACTTACTGTATTCTAAGACCTCAGCTTCAGAGGCTACACTGCTATAATTTTACACAGCTTATATTTGTGGCTGCTTCATGTATTCCTGAGTGGAAAACTGCTCCTCATTTGCTAATAGAAAAACAAAGCTACACTGCAAGAAAGAGTAGGAGAAGGTCAACCACTTTGGAAATGTACTGGAAAGGGTGGAATTCATGTACACTTCCACTCAAAGCCCATGAAGAAAAGCTTTTAATGCAAGTCTTCACAAAACAGAATATAATCTCCTGGGCAGAATCATTCTCAAAAACTTCACTGTGGGTAATATGGTTATGCTGGTTGGTCCTACTCTTGCAGATCACATTCATGCTTCACAAGAGTATACTTCTTCTGCCAAGTACACTGTTACAAGACAGCTCCTAAGAGCACTTGTTCCTACCTTCTAGTATCACATCATTGATTGCATCCCCCTTTTCACCCTTTGCTCCTCTTGCACCTTTTCCTCCTGGCATACCATCCTTGCCAGGTAAACCCATTTCTCCAGGTTCTCCTTTCTGTCCTTGATCACCTTTTTGTCCTGGCACACCTAGAAATAAAAAGCATCTCAGTACCAAGAACGCTGTTCCAGTATTAAGCATCAATCAACACTTTTTTTAATACCAAACATAGTTGTACAAATAGAAATGTCAGTGTTCTTGCAGGCATAGGTTTGAAATAAATTATATTTATTAATGCTTGAGAAAAAAATGTTTGTTTTTCTCGTTATGGTTTCACTATTTAAATTGATTTAGTGAAATCAGAAATAGAATTGCAGCTTTCAGGTGAAATTGGAAATCTTTGGCACAATTGCTACCTGACACTCTGAAGACTGATTCTCACTTTCATTTCCAAGTTTAAAAACTGGTTGAGGATACTAAAGTGACAGACCATGTAGTGTCCCAAGATATAGTAGACAATTGTTCCACTTGTACCTGCCAGCAAGCCCACGCAGCTAGGTGCAAAAAGCAGAATAACATATGGGCCACTATAAATACCAACCTGCTAACATAAATCTGTTTCCTCATCACCACACCCTTCCCTCTTCTCTACTCCCTCTCAATTCTACCATTCTGATGCCATTTTGTCTAGTACTACTATGCTCAACCCCCTGCTTTCTCAGAGGGTTGAAGGCACCAATTATCCATTAGTTGAAGGCACCAATTACCCATTAGTTGCTATTGTGCATCAGATAAGTCAGTAGATGAACCAGTTACTGCTTCACAACTTCACAGCAGTTTACAGGCTCTGAGCACACTAACTGCCTCCCTGCCATTCCAGCTACTGTGCAGTAATCTGTTCTCCGCATCAGCCTTTGCCCTGTCCCATTTCCTCATGTGCTGCTGACGATAAGCTGGACAGCTAAGACAGGACAGCTCTTCTGCTGCTAGCTCTCTTTGTCTTAGCAGAAACATGTCATGGTGAAATCAGTAAGTAGACCAAATAGTTTCCTCAACCACTACAGAAAATTGCTCGTGGGCTACACAGCCTATGAGCTGTTTAGCAGAGTTGTTCTCTCTGTGTCAGCGCTATTAAAATAGTACCTAAATAGTACCTAGAGACCCTACCGCATTACAAAGTTTATCTGAGAGTAAAAAAAAAGCTGCCCCAGGAGTTTCCAGTCTACATGGACAATACAGAGAAGAAGAAAAATATGGAAATACACTGCTCCTGGTATAGTTATTATGAATCTGGAATCAAAACTGTTTTAACATGTAACAACTTCGACCCCCAAACTCTGACTTTCTTTTTTAAGATATCTGAAGCCAAAGGGCCATTATGTTGGCTGGTTGAGGGAATGGAAATATTCTTACAATAACAGTATTTACTATCAAGTTCAGAATACTGAGTGCATCCAATAGCTTTAATTTGCAATATTCTATAGCCTATTTATACCATATTCCACACTGTAGAGGAAGTCTGAAGTAATCTACCAAAGTTTAGTTTAAGACAATGAATGCTACAAAATTCTGTAACATGCAACTTCTTTGTAGACATTGAAACCCCGCTCCCTGTACAAAGGTCTAAAAGTAAATACATCTGAATATAACAGCAAGAAAGGATTTATTTTTTAAACAACCACCAAAAGAAAGAGATACCTATTTTTCCTCTTTTTCCATTTACTCCTGGTTCTCCCTTTTGCCCTGGTACACCTGGGACTCCATCTGATCCATTGTAGCCAGGCAGTCCATCAAGTCCAGGAGGCCCTGAACAAACCAAACAGCATCATTGAACTTTCACTGTTAAATGCAATTTATCCTTAAATCTACTATTTTTACATGTAGTATGTTTTAACATGTATTCTTTAGACATACAGAATCCTCTAATTTGCCATTATGTTCTCCATGCCAATAGAGTATCCTCCTTAAAAAAATCCAAACAAAAAACCCCCCAAAAATCCGCCCACCACCAAACCAAACAATACAAACAAAAAACAAACAACAAAAAAATGAAGCCAAACTTGAAGGTAAGTTGCTTGTTTGCACTAGCTTTAGCACAAGAAAACTGACTTAAATGAATACTGTACACATTTTGCACTAAGGCCAGCACAGATCAGCCTTTTGGATTCCACTTCAAGGACAAACACAGTGGAACCCATCCTACTTCTGAATTTGGCACTGACTGTAACATCTTCCACAAGCCACATAAGCTTTAACATTGCTTATGATATTGGCCAGACTAATCTAACACAAGAAAAGCATTTACCTACTTGTCCAGAACACTGTAGTGCCAAACTGTGATTGGTGATACAACAGACAGCACTCCCTCTTCATTGCTATTTGAACCCCCACAAACAAATACTTTTCTGATAGAATTATTCTAAGCAAACCCAGAGCTAAAGAAGCATGGAAGAAAGCAAGTAACCATTCATATAGCCTAGCAACAACAGGAGTGAGAGCAGAGAGAATGAAACAAGAAAGGAGGAAAAGTTATAGGGAAGGTGAGAGGGTAGAATTAGTAACCAACATTTTTTAAGAGATGCTTTTAGTATTAAATTATAATATCAGTTTACTTTTTTTTTATTTATATACTCATCTCTTCAGACAGATGCTTTTAAACACTCTTCATTCCATATGGTTTTGATCAAATATGTTTTAGCAAAAGTGAAACTATCCTATTCCCTTCACTAGACAAGTACAATACCTAAAACATCCCCCCTCCTCAGAAGAGGCACCAGTTGACCTAAACAGAAAAATTATAAATCCCTCATTCTAAACAGCAAAGGAAGACTATTCTATAAAATATATATTGCTACATTTCAACATTTTGTACCAATGACTGTTTCAGTTATCCCAAAATGTTACTGCAATTGTTGAAATATCTTACCTGGGGGGCCTGGGGGGCCTACAATGAGAACAAGCAAAAGAACAAAAGAAAGAAGACATGGTGAGTTTAACCTAGCAAGAGAACAAAAAAGCAATTGGCATTAGATCAGAACAGTAAAACAGGGGGAAGCACCTCAAATTTCAAAATGAACACCCATGGATTTAACTGCTTTTATGATAAATAACTATTTGAGCATTAGCAGAAATTCAGACTTACTGAAAGAGTATTCCTAAAAGCAATTACATATATACATACATTTTGCTTTTTACAAATTTCAATTGACAAACAACCACGTCTGCAATGTAATCCCACCATCAGGGCCTTAGCTACCAGGGATGGAAAGCATCTAACAACTATTACGTTTCCTTTATATGTTCTCCAAGATACTGTTATAGTAGAAGAGGAGGAGCTCTACAATACTGATGAATGTCACAATTAAAAATCCTGTTGAAAATACACATTAAAAATACATGCTATGCTTCTGTGTTTTACAGATATTTCATTGCAGTTCATAATTCAGATTATTTAAATGGGGGTGGAGAAGTCTTTTAATTACTATTAACTACATCAAAATCACAATCATGCTTTTCACAGGTAATTGTTCTCCAGACTGGATCAAGCTCCACAACAGAACCTGGTTGGTGTATTAGAAATTGGACTTACTCCAGTTATTCAGCAACATGTAATACAATAAAATCTATCTCACTCTCTCTGACTTAGTTCAAGCGTACGGCCTTAATGAGAAGAAAGCACAGCAAGCAAGAGTAAAGTAGAAAATGTTTCTGTAACAAGATTTGTCTTATGTGATCCCAAATACATATTAAAAAACAAAACAAAACAAACCCACCAAAAAAAACACACAGGAAAAGTGGGTTAGGACAATACAAAGAAAGGTGGCAGTTGCAATTAAAGAAGCAAGTCTGTTCTGTGAACATTTTTATCCAGCCAACAAAGTAGTGTCTTGTTTCAACAAAACTCTCTATAACAGCAAATTAAGTGATTACTAGATTTCCCTAAAGCTGACAATTTTCAGCATTAATTAGAAAGTAAAGTGAAAACCATTTTATATACGATTAGAACAATATCCCTTTTAATCAGTACAGGCAGTAACATCATTTAACATCTTTCTGACAGTTTTCCAGTAAATGACCATTTTTTTCCCACACATTTTTTCATCTCAAAAAGTGAGGATAGTGATTATCCTTGTATAAACCTAAGATAAATAAGAAAGGTGCTTGAAAAGTACCAAATATCACAGAGGCCTGTAGCATAGAAAGACAATATTAGAAACAAAATTTAATAGTATCAAGAGAGCATAAAGGTGCAAAAGGCACCAAATAGCATGAATTTGGAAGTCTGGAGCCCAAAGAAACAAACTTTTAGGTTGTCTGTGGTCCAGCCTCAGTTGCAATCAGAACTGATCTACAATTTTAGAAGTAATATTTAACAGCTGTGTGTGCTATGGTAATTCTCGTTTACGCTGAAATCAGTTAAGCCAATTGGACCTTATAGCCATCTGAAAATACAAACCAGGCAGCAAATGAAGTGTTTTCTTTAACCATAAAAAGTGATTAATTGCTATTCTTTTCATTTCCAAAATGAACACAGTCTGTTACAGACTTCAAAGCTGGACTACAACCTGATATTATCTTCACCAAATCATGTAGAAACTTCTCACATCTTCCCTCATCCCAGCCATCAGCTGTTCCAACTCCTCACCAGTAATACATGAAACCCTACATCCTGTTACCTGTCTGAGGTAGGGGAGGCAAAAACATTGCTCATCTAAGTCCCACTACTCCACAGCAGTTACAACAATGGAAGAAAGTTTCTACACCCTGTATGTTCACCCCACGTTATCCTTGAAGTGCGGGGACATACATGAAAATACAAAGACTAAATCGGTATTTTACACAGGCGAGGCTATAAGATTTGCTTATGAAAATTACATGGGAAAGAAATAGCTCCAAGTAACATCAACAGAGCTCCTTAAACTCCAATATTTATAATGAGCAGGTATAGATAAGTCCCAAAGTAGCACCTATTATCTTTTTATAAATAAATAACCCAACTGATCTGTAAATTCTGACAGAGGCCTCGGGTTCTTTGAAAACATTGTTATTCTGTGTTCCTGACGGTAACGTAGGCGTAATGCGTAAGGCAATGAACATACCTGTTAAGCACACCCTTTTTGTGCTGTTACACAAATCCAGCATCACTCGGACCTAATATTGCAAAGAAAGCAAAGCTGAAAACAATGCATGCCATAAAGGTATCTGGTTTACTTTGCCTACACAAATACTTCGGAAAACAAAGATACAACTGTCCTCTCTGTGCTTATAAGAACTATTATAAGCTATTTAAAACTAACTTAATATCGTGACACCATCCATCTCTTCAGGTAGTGATTCCCTCATAGGAATCTGTTCAATACACCTAATGTTAAAACATATTGCAAATATGAAGAAAATATTGGGCAGACGACTCCATACATCAGCTTGGCATGAAAGTTCATACATTACTGTAAAACATGTGTGGTCAGCCATCATTGACTCTACTAGGGGAAGGAATTAAAAGCCAACATCAGCCAATAAAAATTACAGTTAATTTTATTTTATACTTGTTTCAAATTATGCATACTTTTCCAACATAGCATATCCAGTGAGAAAGGTGACCAATATTCCAGATAAGCACTTTCTTACCTTGGAATAACCAAGATTTGCAAATTTGGAATGGACCTTTGTCCATTCAAAATCCTTCATCCCAACAATGACGAATTTTATAAAAAACAAGCTAGAAGACACATTCATACAGATGCTTTTAATCTAGAGTAGACTAAAATTTATCAATTAAAAAGCTATCTTTACAAAATACATGTATTTTGGCTGGGCAAACATCCGTGTTACATGTCCTGCATGCTGAGAGTCAACACTCTCAAATATTTTGCAACTCACCAAAGCACCCAGCAGAAATGAGAATATTATGAACGTGAGTGCTGGAAGTGCATCAACTTTTTGTGGGAAAGTCCAGTGTTTATAGTCAGGAAATAAAAATGTTATTATTATAGAGCTGTGCAATATATGATAATTTATGAATATATTTACCTAGAGCTGTGCGTTTATTAATCATTTTACAATTACTCTATTTACAAATAATGGAATGCACTAATCCCAAAAGACAGAACAAACAAGTGCAAGCCAACCTAAAAGGCAGACTGAGGTTTAATCCTAGCAAGGTTATTTGCCGCTGTCAGTCTTTGGTTTTAAAATTAATGCATCATTAGCTTTAAGCAACAAATCTAACAGACTCCATTATTTTGATGGCAAGTATTCCTTTGCTGCAAAATCAAACTATATCTGACTATGAATTTCAATTCTGTCAGATATATACTGAGAATTTACTGGATTCCAGGCTGCACTGGAACAGCTTTTATATTTAGAAGTTTTAGACTCAATTTAAATTAGCTGAGAAGAACTAACAGGTTTTGAATATCAGAATTTGCTTGTTCTCTTTCTCCTCACACCCCTCAAAAACACTTGGCTTCTACCCTGTAATTTGTAGAATACACATTGTCCATGTGTGCTCTAATTCAAACTGCATTTTTATCTAAATTGTTTTGTTGAGATTGCTGAAGTGATTACAACTTGCTTTAGGGCCCTCCAATTATCTCAGCAGCATTAGTTTTACCAATCAGTGCCATTCAGGTGACAATTAAAACCCACGGCACTCAAGAAGTGTGCATTAAGCAAACAGCCTACAACAGAACTTCCAGCTTAACTATGAAAGGTGAGTATACCAGGCACCCAAACAGCCAGCATCACTTTTGCCATGAAGAAAAGCTATGGATAAAAGTATCTTATTTAAATGATAAAAGCTTAGTTTTCTCATGAAGAAAGGGTGAAAAAGGAAACCTGTAGTACCAATCTGCAGAAACCCGTGCCTCCACTACAAGAGACCCTGCTCAGGCAAAACCTCCATTCAGGGCCCACATCCAACAGGGGCTGGAGCATCCTTCAAAGGCCCACCAATGTAGTAGGGATTACCTCACCAACTGTGAGAAGGAACTTGGTCTCATGCTACAAAAGTATTCAGGTCTTCATATCATATCAGTGCAAGTTAAGGATAGAGCACAAAAATGCAGGAATGGGAGTGGGGGTGCTTGAAAATTTTTCTAAGGACTTTTTTTTCCCTCGAGCAAGTGGGTGTGCACACAGTTACACACTCTTCTGAGCAGCTGCCAGAATTAAAAATATTTGATAGAAATTTTGTAAGAAAAAAAAAAGTACAAGACCCCCCAACCAAGTCCCTTCAGGATACACACATTTAAATGAAGCACACTGCACACAGCAGTAGTCACAGCAGTGATTTAATGGAGGAGCTGCACAAGTGAACAGTCTTGCCACATGCTGTTAAAATACACACTGTGTCACTCGGTGCTATTTGGAGGGGGCAATAAAATTCATTTAATCCATATGTGCTACCTAAAGACAGCAAATAGCATATTTCACTACCACTGTCAAAATTATCTAGACATCCAACTGCCATAAATGATTTAAGTCTGAGCACCTAACAACAAACAGCATTGAGTATTCAATCCCCATCAGGATCTGAATCTTTTCTCCAGTAATTTTATTTGTGGATCTCGTAGACTCAAAGAAGCAATTCATGTCAAATGGAACAAAAGGAGCTGTAGCTGCCAAAACCAAAGATGGTTTCTTAAAAGAAACAGAAAAAGTTTTGACTAAATATTGTGATAAAAAGCTTAGATACAGCACACAGAAATATCTCACTGGGGCAGCAAATTTTTTAACATTACCTGAGTAAAAAAAAATCTAAAAAAATACTACTTTTTTTCATTTTTTTTAATGTTTCTAGAAAACCATTGACATTTTCAAATTTGAAATAACCCTGCTCAGTAACAGTAACTTGAAAATTATGGTTCAAAAAATAACAACTCACATTCCACATTAATCTAATATTTAATTTTCTTTCTGAATTGCCAAAGAGCTGAAAGGTTTATTATTCACGTTATTTTTAACACCATTTTCAGTACAAAGCCATGTGATTTTAAGACTACAGGAAATTAAATGCTCTGGTAAGATTCACAAGGTCCACTGAAAAATGTTGCTATTTTGGTAAATGGAATTAGAAACTAGAACTGAATATCTAATATCTTTCAGATTTGCCTCTCAATAAAGTTACATTCTTTGAATTGCAGAAGACTTGTACTGCAAATTCTAAATTCAGAACTTAAGACTTAAACATCCTTAGTTTAAAAAAACCAAAACAACTGCATTATCAAAACCTTATGCTACAAACACCTACACTCTACAACCTCATTAGCTCTAATATTAATGAAGATATCACTGTAAAATCATAATTGCAATGGTTTGTTAACAAAAATGCCAGCAGGTTACTGAGAAGGATTTTCTGACAGCAATTTTTTAAGCCAGTAGTATCAGTTACATCAGCAGGAGCTTGATTTAGGCTTTTCTGCTTTTTTGTGGGCCTAGGCCTGCAAACCTTACTGGGACAGAATTTCCACTAAGGTGCCCTCAATACTAATATTTTTCTTGTGTTTCTTCTAATTCGACACTTAAAAGCTTTTCAATCTATTCAAAATTTTTCAACTATGTAACCTGTGTAATTTTTTAACTACCAGACCTAGCTCCTACCGAGCAAGGGTATTTTCACTGAAGTGCAAAACTATGCAGTTTGACAGAGAAAGGCCACACAGTTCTCCTGTCACTACCTTAAATTTAAACATTACTGAAAGGGAACAATCAGTTGCAAAGAAATGCGATGGTAAAGTAACACCCAGGACCTCACGCTGAGATGCTCAACAGCAGAAAACACAGGGCAGGTTCTGTTATTGGTGCAGAGATTGGAAAATCCAGAACCTTGGAAACTGGAAGGCTGACTTGTTATTGCAACTAAAATCTTGATGTTTCAATAAGTCCATGCTGCTAACAACCAACTTCACTTGTCTATGTGACTAGCATTGTAAAAGCTTAATCATAACCCGTTAGCTACGTGGCCCATCAACTCAAAGAGCTCGGCGCTTACGGACGGCAGCAGGCAACCACTGTTCCTCAGGCACTACCCTCCTCGAAGCATCAAGGAGGTATTTTTACAAATGCAACCCTTGCAAGCAGCCAGACCTGGCGACGCAAACAAAGGCACCGGCATCGCACACCCAGGGTACCCGCCAGGCCACACCGGGCAGTGCCCAGCTGGACCATCCCCAGGGCACCGGGACCGAGGGCTAACGCCGTCGGCACCCGGTCCGCACCCTCACACCCGGGCCCTGGCTCTGGGGCGGCCAGGAGCCGTGGGTGGGCAGGGCCCTCCGCGGGTGCCGCCCCCGCCGTACCGGCACCACGGAGTAGGTCAGCAGCATCAGCATCTCCTCGCTCTCGGCGCACAAGTGTCCGCGGGCGCGCCCTCCGCGGCGGCTCCTCTTGCTGCGGGCAGCGGCTGGGGTCGCGGGACCGAGGGCCAAGGGGTCGGGCGGCAGGGTCTGCAGGGAGCCGTCGGGCGCGGCGGGACGCGCCGTCTCCAGCTCCCGCAGCGTCGCGCCCAGCTCCCGCCACTGCGCCAGCAGGAAGAGTGTCCCGGCGGCGCTGAGCACCGAGAGCAGCCCCAGGGCGGCCAGCAGCCACCGTAGCGCCCGCCCGCCCGCCGCCTCCATCGCCGCCGGCTGGCCGCGGCCCGCGGGGAGGGCTTTATGTCCCCGCCGCGCTGTGGGACGCCGACGGGGCGGAGGGGAGGGGAGTGGCGGCGGGGCGGCAGCCGCCCGAGCGAAGGGACGGGGTGCGGAGCGGGAGCCAGCTCCCGCAGCGGGACGGGGCAGCGGAACCGGGGAGGACGGGGACGCTGCTGTCAGTCAGTCAGTCCGTGCCGTACCGGAGCGGGGATGCCTGGATCAGCCCTCAGCTGCCTCGGTCTCTGGGCTCACGGCGAGCTTCGAAAGGATGCGAAGTGCACGTGGCTTTTTCCAGGTATCACGATCCTCGTTAATTCCCCAAAGCCGTGACGCCAGCAGCAATGGTACAAATCCCTCCAGTATACACACACCGACATTGTCCAGCTCATACCAGCACTTTGCTACTTTGCAAACATCATGTGTCATAGAAACACAGAATGGTGTCATTCACTAATAACACTTTACCTGTTGCTTTAGATGTTCCAGCACAGACTTTTCCCAAATTATTCCTGTCAACACTTCTGTGACATGTGATGTCTTTAATATAAGAAAATTTGCTCCCATTTAATTCATAGTAAAGAAAAGGAGTTATCCAGAATTGCACTGTGGTAAAGCCCAGCAGAATTTGACAGAATATGAAGACTTCATGAAGAACATGAAAGTTACTAAACTCAGAACTTATTTTAAGTTATTTTAAAAACTGGTGTTTTAATTTCAAAGACAAAGCAGTTGTGCATTCTTACATTGTTACTACGTCAAATCAGTCTCAAGAAACTCACAGCTTTTGAATGCCAAGTTTGCTACAAGAGAAAATTCTTGATCCTAACTTTGTCCAAGCGACAGTTCTCTGCACGTCTCTGCAACTGCTGAGGTACAACATTTTGTCTCCATTCTAACTATGCCATTGATGTGCAATTCATGCTGATCCTGCAGTGCACCAAGGGGTGAACTGTTGGGTCAAATCACATTTTAATGTAATACATGCAGTTCTGCTGCAGTCAGTTAAACAGTACAGAAGCCAAGATAAGGAAAACAATTCCATCATATTAAAGTTCTCATCTCTCTGAAATAAAAAATTACTGCAAAAAGCATTGGTGCCCTCAGGCACCTCAGTAGAGACTCTTTCCTTCTGAAACCATCATGATGGGTTTAGGTAAAACAGGGTGAAAGTAGAGGGGAAAAACATCATTCCATCTCACCCCGTAATGACAGACAAGGCAGAAGAAAATCTTCATACATCAGCATAGAATGATAGAATGGCATGGGTTGGAAGGGACCTTTAAAGTTTCACTGTATTGTGCAAATACTTCCTACCTCATGGTCTAGGAAGCAGTTATACTATCTCAGACCTGTTCTGCTCAACTTCTGGCATATCACACTAAGTTTTTCAGCTTTCTATATTTTGTGAAACAAAATCAGGAATCTAATGCCTCAACTGGTATTTTCAGAAACCAGTACACTATTTAAAACTTAATTTGGCTATTAAAAAAAAAAATGACAAAACTGCAGCTTCATTATCTGATTCTACTTCTATTCCCACTAAGAGCTTCCAGTGAAGCGTTCACCAAAAAAAGAATGTCACTGAAGTTTATATTACTGCTTGAGCTCTTTACCATATTGTTGCAGATGATCTATTTTATGTAAGACTACTAACATCTTACAGCTGTATATATCTTTTTGCAGGATGAAGTCTTAGAATGTGTTCCACCAATAAAATATTTACATTCTAAGGAGTAACAACAAAAACTAATATATGAAAATACCCCTGAAAAATCACTTCTGAGGCCTTAGCAAACTATTTTGAAGCTATCACAAAGTTCACTTATATGTGAATAGTCCTTCCGATTACAAGAATAATTGCTTACTCTGCAGTTGGTATTCTAGCTTATCACAGAAGTGCATATTTGAGTTTTGCTTATAGTATTAATCTTGTGAAGGAAAAAAAAATAAAAAAGAAATAGGACCTTGCATAGACATTCCCAGAAGATATTGTATCTTGAACAAGCTTAGTTTAGAATTTCATAGATATAATAAAACTAGTATACATCTATCATATCAGCAAACTAAAGCTTGCTTTCTTAGGACATAAATAGAACGGCACTCCAGAGACGATGTAGCATAACAAACAGCAATTCTTCATCTTTATTCTCCATTTCAGAGCATAATGATTGAGTAAAAAGAGTATAATAATCATGAGCTACCATTTGGAGAGCAACAGAGGCAATACAGCGTTCTTGTTTCCCTATCTGTCTCATCTTGCAGAATTTTCTTATTATTACAATAAAAAAAAATTGTATTACAATTAAAAAAAAAAAAAGATTGAACATTGTTCATTAAAAAAAAGGGGGGCCATTGGATCGCTGTGAACATCCTATCCCAGGCTGTGGTACAGAACCTGCTTAGCTGGCAGAGTTGTAGGATTCTTCCCCAGGTTGTTAATGGTTCCAAAGCTGTTACCTAGACCACAAGTTACATGGCAGACTGTGCACTTAGTTTGCTAGGACACAAAAAGTTTAATCTCTGTCAAGAAATTGCACTATTTTTGGAATGTCAGGAATCAGTTGACAACACAATATTGTGGCAAAGGACTTCCCCAGATTAGACTGCTTAGAAAATCCTATTAGCTACTCCAGTGGCAGAAGCAGCTGTCTTACTGGGCTGTGGACAAGCCTTTTCCGGCTTTCTACTTAATCTCTCCCCATACCATATAACCAGTACTTCATCCAAAAGTCTCCATATCCTCTCATCCTCTGCTACCTCCCCTATAATCATACGTCTCCTTCTAGACCTCTTGTCCCTGTATAACACACCTGAAATTTTAGTCTATCCATACAGCAACTTGTCATCACCTGCAATGCAGCCTCATGCTTGATGGCTCCATTTCTTCTCCATAAATAAAAATAAAGGTCCCAATGGCAGACTGGTGATGAGCAAAGCGGAATGGAGGCTTGGGAATGCTGCTGATAAGTTCTGGAAACCTTACTCCTATTTCTTTACCAAAAAGACAGAAAAAAAATGCTCAGTTACAATCTAAACCAATGTGAGAAAACTGTTATCCCATTTCCCCACCAGTTTTTTTTCAGGTAGGCAGAATGACAGCAAGCAGCACTTCAGTTACTCCTGCATTTCAGAATTTGTTTCTCTAAAGCATGTCCTAACACAAACGCGCATCATGACTGACATACAGTGAAGCATGGCATAGAAAGATGGTGTAAATCTGACCAAGTTATGTGGGAACTAGAAAGCAACTGTTGATACAGATATGCAAACTGCATGTCCGACATCATGTTTATGTTTTTCACAATCCCAGCTTAGTCATACAGTTGAAATAAATTGTTTGGAGATAAAACATAGGCTTACCACAAAAGGTATTTTTGTATCCAAAGTACACACTAAGTACTGTAAAGTAAGTATACGTTTATGTATTTAAAAATAATAAAGAATACCATTTGGTTATTCTGAGGCTGAGAATGTATTCAGATGGTGTCGCACTTAGCAAATGCTCCCACTGATGTTTTCCTTTGCAAAAATTATTAGTGAAATCTCATCTATTCAGGCAGCTGTCCCAGTGAAAAAGCACTCTGGAAACCAGCACATTGTTTTCACTTGGGTTGTTTTCACTGCTGAAATATGGACTGAGCTGCTGAGGATGATGCTTTTATTAGATAACCAAGCTTCCTCTGATGATGCCTTCAAAAGGTTATAATCTTTATGAATGCTATTAGAAAGAAGGTAATCTCTTTTCCTGAACTAGTTAAAGTGAAAAAAGGGTCTTATAAAGTTTTCATAACCTGCCATGGTAACTGACAGATTTTATTGAATCCCTTTCTTCTCAGGAAATATGATAGAGGTTTAATATAATTGCTTTAGGATTCCAAATCTACTGTACCCTCCAAACCTGCAAATTAGAAGGGGAAGATCATTCTTCAGACTCTCAAACTGATGAACAGTTAATACTTTTCAGTAAGTTTCTCCTGCTTTCTTTTCCTACAGTTGGTACTGGTAACTTGCAAATATACATTCAGCCTGCATATACTCAGGAAGGCCAGGCACAGCAAGAGCTATAAATGCTCTTTCTCTTCATCTCTGTTGTCACTGCTCAGTCCATGTGACACATTTGCAGCTGAGCAGCTGCAGAGTTCCTCCATCCCCATCACAGTTGCAATTCAATATTGGCACTGAAACCAACATTGTTTCTGTAGCAAAGGCTTAGCTTTAAAATGTTTAAAGACTTCTGATCATATGTGAAAAGAAAGGCTTGATTTTGAAATTCATATTAGGTCTTGGTCTATTCATGTTTGGAAAAAATGCAATACGTAGGTTTGAAATGTCTTTGCAATAACTGTAGGTCAGCTACAATAGCAGACTTACTGTGACTACACTAGGCTCCATGATTAACCTCACCCCACACAATTACTTCAGGCTTGTATCAGTGACAGACACCAGAATGCAACCCACTCTTGTTTCTGCACATACATTCCACATAGATTACAGCATATTGAATATGCAGGCTTGCTTTTCAAGGAAAAGAAAAAAAAAAAAGTGTTTTTAAGAATTAGAAGGAAATAAAATATACAGAAAACAGTATGAAATAGTATAATTCTGATCATTATATATCGAGAAGGTGGGGCTTTTTCATGGAAGCAGCCTTGAAGGCTCCTATATTATATTGCAGAAAGGTTAATGAAATTAGTTTTGTATATCCACCTGGAGTGAAAGTGTGATAGTTTAACTAATACGAAGAAACATGTGGAATTATTTTTTCATTGCTATACTTTGGCAGGAAGACCTAATCATTAGTTCAGTTCCAGCAAATGGATTTGCCCTAAACTTATGTATATTATTACCAAAACAGTAGCAAATTAAAAAAAAGTGTTAAGAGATTGAACAGTACTAGAATAAGCAAAATTAATGATAGGACTACTTAATTAGATAGGGTAACATCCTTTCAAGCAGTTTTTTACAGACAAAAAAAAAAATCTGCTTTAAAATATTTGGAATTGCTAGATAATGCTTAATAAATTACTATTTGAAAAGGCAGAAGCTATACCCCAACCCCTTTAAGCTTCCATTTTGTATTTCAGTAGCACAAGATATAAGGCTCTTTAAGGAATCAGCAATATCTATCTTAAGAACCACCTCTGATTTCAGGAAATTCCTACTTAATACAGAGTTGCAAGAATACATAAATTTATGTGGAGCAAAGGATATACCAGCTGTTATTTTGGAATATCCAGTCTTAATGATAAATAATAAACTAAGAACTAATGAAAAACAATTTCTTACTAGGTAAGCCAAGCTGGTGTTTAAAATTCAAACTAAAACCTGTAAATATCTGCAAGTACTGCAGCACAAAGACTGCTATTCAATGGCATCAGCAGGATGTTTCATTGTCTTGGAATGAACATTCAATAATCTCAGAGGAAGATGCCTTGGAGATGCATCATTAGGGCCTTGGCAGCTAAAGACTATATTCCCAGAAAACAGCTCAGAATGCCTCCAACACACATGTTTAAAAAAAAAGGAAAAAAAAAATAATCAAAGCTGAATCATAGAGAAAGATGACTTAAGGAGCAAAGTCAAACAAGACAATTCAAGCACTCATTCATAATTTAAACTATGGGAATAAAAGCAACTGTTCAAAACACATGATAAATGATAAGCGTCTCTAACACATCTTTGTAACACCACTGGAATCTGAAAACAGTGAGTAGCACCAGAGAAATCCACAGATAAGTCACTCTTGAAAATTAGTCCTATCTTTTTGCAAAGGATCCTGCAGTTCAGGAAGGAATCCAAGGAAGAAGAGGACATTCCTCAGTCACCCCAAAACCCAGCCAGGAATTAAATACTGAACATTCATTATCAAACTTAAATTGTCTCTGTATTGAGGGTGGCACACAAAACCACAAAGAACATTTATTGTAAAGCTATTCAAGTAACACAGGAAAAACTCAGAGTTGTGTACTATGGGAATGCTCTTACATCATCCACCTTCTGGGAATCCGTCCAAGGAGAAAGTGTGAAAATCTCTGTGGCCCAAGGATACCACACTGGAAGAAAAATAGCTGGATATAAAGTAAAGTACCATTAAGGTTTCCTCTCTACTTCAGAAATTTCTCCTTCTCTCCACATTATATCGGGTGTACATAGTGCAATCTGACAAAATGCTGATGAAAGCTATTACTCTCTCTCAGGAATTTTCAATCAGAAGTGCCAAATACAAACAGTATTCCAGCTTATTTCTTCTCAACTTTGTCAGTAATTTTATTTACCATTGTGATTGACAGCAAATTAAAATTATTCTTGCCTATTTGAGCCCTTTTAACATATGAATTTGACATATCACTATACACACCATAAATATACATCATAAGACTATTTATAAAGGCATCATAGAGAAGAAATTTCAAATAATGAATTTACTGCAAGTATCTATCTTTCAGAAAGTTGAACACAATAATAGCCACAAAGACAGCTGCAAAGAAATGCACCAACTGCGCTGGGATAATTTATAAATAAGATGGCAATGGGATCTCAAAACATTCACAAGAAGAGGAGATTATTATAGGCACTATATATTAACTCAAGTGGAAACCACTGAACACATTCTTTAAGGTCCTGATAGTAAAACACATTATAAGTTTAAAGATACAGAGGGATAACTGAAAGGTAACTGAAAGACTACATTAAAGACATCTAAAATCACACATTAGAATGGCATTAAAACCAACTATATTAAAGCAATATCTGTCATTTTCATCTTTAAAGTCTACTAATATTCTAGAATTGGATCTTCTTCAGTTGGAAGAGTTATACTTTCCATTAGAAATCAAATAATTACCAACTACCCATTTACCCATAATCAGGATAAAAATCACAGACACTGAATTAACTAAATCACAGAATCATTGAATGGTTTGGGTTGGAAGGGACCTTAAATATCATCTAGTTCCAACCCCCCTGCCATCAGCAGGGACACCCCCCAGTAGACCAGGTTGCTCAAAGCCTCATCCAGCCTGGCCTTGAACACTTCCAGGGAGGGGGCATCCACAACTTCTCTGGGCAACCTGTTCCAGTGTCTGACCACCCTCACAGTGAAGAATTTCTTCCTAATATCCAATCTAAACCTCCCCTCTTTCAGCTTAAAGCCATTTCCCCTTGTCCTGTCATTAACTGCCCCTATGAAAAGTCCTTCCCCAGCATTTTTGTAGGCCCCCTCAGGTACTGGAAGGCTGCTGTAAGATCTCCCCAGAGCTGTCTCTTCTCCAGGCTGAACAGCCCCAACTCTTTCATCCTGTCCTTGTAGGGGAGGTGCTCCAGCCCTCAGATCATCTTCATGGCCTCCTCTGGACTTGTTCTAACTGGTCCATGTAAATAGGAACCTTAAATCAACTTATCTATGACATCTCAGTGCCTTTTACAGACAGGCATGGAAACTAACTGACCACACAGATTTCTACCTGAGAACAAGATGAATCACATCCTAGAAATGGCTGCTTTTCCTGTACTGCTAACAAAGCAAGTCTAGAAGACAGGTTTAGACATACATGTCTGAAGTTAAGAAAAGTTAATTATATCTATAGCAGTATTACCAATTGGGGAAAGTAGGATACTAAGAGTAAGATCTTATTCAGACACATTTCCTAAAACCTTTGAAATAGAGACAGTCTTTTATAATCTTAAGTTATCACACAACAGGAATAGGAACCAAGCAAAAAAGTAAGAGATAGAGTCTTTATATATTAGATTTTTATCCTTACATTAGACTTAAATTTTAAGTAGGGTTTTTTATTTAAATTATCTAGGTGACCAGTTTTCAGGAAAGCTGCTTATATAAATCAGTAATAGAATGTGCACACATGAAACTGCATTTTTAATATTTTGCCCTATTTAGGGAGAAAGTGTGGAAGGCACTGAGATTTTTCCAGGGGCAAGAAGGGGCACATTCCCCTTCCCTTCCCCTAAACACCCTAGTTTCAGAGCTGTGTATCTCTTAATTTGCAGAAGAGAAAATGTGCAAGTCTGTGCAGATCTCAAAATGGCACATGGCTACGACACAACATTCAAATTGTTCTGGGAGTACAGGATGGAGGGGGCACTCTGGCAGAATACTTAGTTCCTTTACAGGCATTGTAACTACAGCCCACGTCTACAAGCAAGCAGTTTGGCACATTCCACGTCTGGGAATAGCCCCCTCAGATTGCACTGTCTGAATTTATGTTCCTTGTCTCCACATAAAAGATCTGAAGATACTACAAAAGGATAAGAAATGCCACAAATCACAACTTTAAAAATAAAAAAGTAATTTTCTAAACAAGTTGATCAAGGCTTTTAAGAAAAGAGTAATTTTATCAAGTTTTCCAATGTGCACGACAGACTGGATGCTATAGGACTGCAGACTCAAAGGTGCTGAGCCTCAACACCTTCTGCAGGTACAGAGGTCCTCTTATAAGGAGGAGGTTGGGAGTAATAACAGTTTTTTAAATAGTCTTGATAGCAGTAAGAGGTTGTATTGGCAGGTATATTTTATATTATAGACAACAGCAATTGGATATTCGGGCAGCTGAGCTCCAACTTTTCTGCTACACAGCCTGTTTTACTATGTGGTCTTTTAGCGTTAAGCTAACATTTTTTGCTGTGTAACCTATACTATGCTGTTCAGTGTTTCCATAAAAGAGGAACCAGGGAGATAAGTATAGTTGCCAGTCTTAGTTCAGCATCTCAGGCCCCAAGACGTAAAATTAATGTATTTGAAGTTTAACCAAAAAATTTAAATTAAGGATTTCATTACAGGATAAAGGCAACTGGCACAGCAACACAATTACTGTTGACCTCTCTCTATGTACTATCATTATATTTTCTAACGTAACAGCCAATTAGCAGGTCATTCAGGAAATACCTTAGTGGAGATCACTGCAAAGTTAAGTTTATGATTCTCAGAAACATATTGGTAACTTGCCTTTTCTTCTCTGACAGTTTATGTCACTGTGGTAGACAATTGCACACTCCTTCCACTTCTGTCCTTACTTCTAAATCAAGACTTGGATCTTTGTGTCAACAATGACAAATAGTCCTAAGGAAAAATTATTTTTCTCCAAAAACCATATTTTTTTAATTTCTCAAGCCCTTTTTATTGCTTGGCTTTTATCTAGGGTTTTTTCTTGAAGAAAAAGAAGTTGGATCACAAACAAGAAGTGCCCAGGACATTCATCCCTTCTATTTGTTTCCTCTATTCTCCCCGTTGTATTACTGTGTGGTTGTTTTTGCACTATCACTTTGAAAGTTTTGCATTGTTCCTGAATAAGCCAGTTTATGCACTTATTTCAATAAAGTCTTCTTTAGCACAAGCATGCCCCCCCTCCACTTTGTTTTTCTTGTTTGCTTAAACAAAATACATCTACAGGACGTGATACTGTCTTTTTATCAAAGCAGCATTACCCAGAATACATAAAAGGAGTACTGACACTGACCCAGGGCCTTGTATTTGGGTCCTGCACACTATGAAGAAAGCAATCTGAACTGCCTATTCAAAGTTTCTTTTTAGAACCCTGCAGTTATTTGTTGGCTGTACTAATAGAAGAGTTTAAGAGTACATCTGTGGCAATGAAAAGAACTGTGAGGAAACCAGACCAGATATCTATAAATGGGGAGAACAAGGAGGAGATTTTGCTTGATATATTGTACATTGTCATTCATTTGCACTCTTATTTATGATTCAACTCCAAATAATATCAATAGACCATGATCCTGAGTCAGAATTTACTGCCCATAGGGCAAAAAGCTTCCTATCTCTATATATGTATGGATAAATGTGATGAAAAAAAGTAAACTAGAAATTTAATTTCTACCAGATATTGATTCCTATTTTCATGTAACAGAGATGTCTATGTTTTCTTTTTTTTTTTCTCAGTTTCAGACTATGTCCTACTTGTCACTTCTTATATACTCAGATTAAAGTAGGAAAAAAAAAAGAAAATCACTGCATTTCCTTAAAAATTTTAGCTTTTCCTCCCTAAAAGAAATGAGCAGTTTAGTGTATTTCATATCTGTATGTAGATACAGATTTTTACAACTAATGTTAGGATAGGTTTATTATCAATGCAATTAAATATATTATACAGTTCCTTCAAGTGAGAAAGCTGGATATCAGTAATCAAATTACTAGGTAAACAAAGTTTAGCAGTGAGGAAGAACTGTAGCATCTCTCCAGCGAAATTCAACTACTTAAAAAAAAAACCCAAACCCCAAACCAATTGGCAGTTCTAGAGTGATTCACCACAATCCAGTACACTTCCAGCAGAGATCAGATGCATCCTGATCATGGGCTAATCCTGAGATTTTTATTTTTAAAAAAATATTCTTTTATTGATAAAATGTGGAGGCTGATGAGTGTTTTTTAATAACTAACTGAATATGAAAATCTTCCTGGTTTGTCTACTTAGACACTAACTTTAAAACTAATGCTCTTATGTGTGAGTGATTATCATTTACGTCTTATAGAATTAGATTAGTGTCTATTACAGGTATGTAGAGAGTCTGCTGGGAAGCAGAGACATGGATTACTGAACATATCAATTTTTACATGAAGTAAAGCCACAGTGACTGGCTTGGTTATTCATTAAAAATGAACATTCATAATCTAGAACATTCTAACCTGATTTTTACTGCTTATCACTCAAGCCTTCGATCAATTATTTTCATAGTTTTTATAGAAGTTCTACTGGACCTGGCATCTCCTGAGCATAAAAATATAATCTAAATCAGTAAGAAAATATGGAATTTCCTCTTGATACTGGCCATTTCATCTTGAACAAAGCCAGGGGTTTTAGTCAACCAACCTCAGCAGAGAAACTTCCATCTGAGAACAAGCACTAAGAAGCAGAGTGAATTATCACAGACAGAGCACCAGTCTAACATGGGCATTCTGCTAGCAGCCCCTGAGGTATTTCTTTCAGAGTCAGCTTAAGTATTACTGTGGAGTACTACACTGTGCAGTGGTGCTGTGAGACTATTTACAAAAGCTTCATTTAGAGCTGCTAATAATCCCGAGTGTTTCAGGTATTAAAATTGACTGGATTCCATCAAACACTAGGTCTGCAGAGAGGATTTTGTGCTGTTTCCATCATGCTGCTGTCTTAGACAGAATCTTCAGCAAGCATCTCTTCATGGGAATAAATTTCAGTAATGCTTCTTCAATTTTTTAGCTAGCTATAACTAGGTTTTTAGAAAACACTTTGTGTTTTACTTGTGTAGATACACCGGTAATTGTGAGCACTTTTGTAATGAACAAATTAACCTTTCATTGTAGGACTAGCTGATAAACACAGTTACAGATGATTCAGATGTCTTACCTGGGCAGGCTAGGAGAAATTCTGCTTTGTTTCCATTTCATAGCTTATCAGAAAAGGACCTAGATTACGCATATTTACCTCATATAACTTTAAAGTCAAAAAATAATTTGATCACAGCACTTGGGATATATTCTGGGTCACATGCTAGATTCCCACAGAGTTTGTGAATTCTGAGCTCACAACCAAAGGACAAATTTCAGTTTTTGTCATAATCACATTTAACTATTTTGGTTTTGCCGGGAATTGCTTCTGCAGAAAGTTACAATTATTGCACTGTGTTGTATACAATGAAGTTGCAATATTCCATCAAACACTTACATGAGAGGGCCTAAACATACAACATGTGTGTTTCTACAAAACTAACTTTCAGCCTTTACAAGGTGAGGGTAATGCAGAAGCTTAGAACAATATACTTCAACACAGAGGGAATTATTTTAAAGAAGCATTTTCAACCTGAAATTCTGCACAGCTTTTAGTTGGATTCATTAATGTTTATGGTATTTTTTCTCAATAGATCACTTCAAAACATTTGCTTCTTGTATTTGCCAAAACTGCATTAACAGAAAAAGAAACAGCATTTTATGATGAACTGATCAGTCACAAAATGCCTCATAACTTGAACTGATGTACAAGCAAATTTATATAACAGCAAAAAAACACTTTCTGAAAGACTCTCTTATATGAACACGAAGTCCTGTGCACAGAGAATGCTTTTGCAAACCTGCTATGCTTTCATGCAGTATGACACTTAGCAAGCAGATGTAGAGAGGCTTCTTTGATCCCTGTCCACTCTAGAGTGTGTGCAACTGAGGGTGTCTCGACAGAGAAATCGATACCTTTATCAAAATAACCAACAGCACTTGAAGAAGCAGTTTAGAGAAGTCAGAACAACTAGAAGTGTTAGTAGCATTTTCATTTTATTATTGTGTACCTTCTTTCCAAGCTAAACTTGAGTATTGTGTATTTTAATTCTACTGAGAGAGTATCTGCAGCACCTTCAGCATTGAAAATGTTCTGTTCTGTAAGCACTCTTATAATGACTGCTTTCAACAGTTAGGATTATGTGCACTAGAAGTTTGGCTATACTTTATTTTTAGTTCCTTTCAAACTTCTGGTGGAAAGCATCCCTATTTGTTAAAAAAAAAATGCCTGAAACATCCCACAATATATCCAAGTGACCATTAGAAAGATTTCTATATGATACAACAAAAGTACAATAGACTCTTGTTCCCACAACGATGGCCAAATAACAGAAATTTGCTTGGGAAAATTAAGTGGATACTGGAGCACTTTTCTAAAAATGGCATCAATAGACAGCAAGTGTATTCAAGCTGCTGAAGTCATCCCCACAAGAACATGGAAGTCCAGTGGCCTTAGTGGACCCATTGCCAACACTCAGTGATTATCGGGCCAAACAGCAACAAACTACACCCCAGTATTCCTTCAAGACTGCAATCCAATCTTTCCCCTTTAAAAACAGGCCAAGAAACTGGAATTACAGTGCAAAGAAAGCACAAAGAACCAGGTACTCCTTACCTTCCCTAGTTCTCTGTAAGATAAACTGAAAGGAGTTAGGAAAGGGAGAAGGTTTGTTCACAAGTCCATTAAGTAGGGAATAGCTAAAGCAATGAAAACAGTGCTTGGCAATACAAACTTTTGAAGAGGTAAACAGCAACAGACAAGCTCCAGAAGTAAAAAAAAATCTTAACAATGGAAGAAAGAGATACCTAGCAGCACCACGTATTTTCTCTTTGGGAACTTCTCCTCAAAGAAAGACAGAAGAACCTGAATCCTGCCAACAGATTGAGAAAAAAAAATACTCAAGGTACGTATTATAGAAAAGGAGGCTGCAGCCATTGCAGTGGCTCCACATACATATGTTAGTTATAGTAATGTAACACAGATAAGCTTTTACATCATATGTTCCCACATACATGCAAACCATTTTATAAATGAAAAAGTTCACTATAAGAAATAAATATCCTAGCAAAGATTTTTCAACTCTTATATTTTCCAACTCTCTGATGAAGAATTATTTTAAACCTCATGTTGTGCAAAAGAGGAAATAAATTTACTGGCATAAACTGCTCAGGCATTCAAGCAGTTGTTACAATGTAAAGGACATAATATTAACAGTGAATCAGTATGATAAAATCCTGAGTAAATCAAGTTCTAATAAACAACAATAAGAAATACTTGTATAGCACACTTATTACTATATTACTTCAAAAAATTAAAATGGAAAAAAATGGGAGAAGTGGTTTAAAAGTTCAAGAGAACATACTCTGTCTCTGTGGCTGCACATTAAATTACAAGTTCTATATCACTTTTAATGCAATTATCATATAAGAGAATGCTGCACAAGACTTGTAGAGATAGTCACTCAGCTGTGGCAGCATAGGTTATGCAAAAACAAAAAAAAACAAAAAAGATGGAGGGGAGAGTATTAAGTTGTCAAAGAAGCCTGTGTGTGGCAATCTGAAGACCCATCCTGAACCTCTCTGAATAACCTGCACATTTTTCCTGACAAAGGAACAGATTGTCTCTCAAAGCACCTTTTCTCATACCCCAAAGAGCTGCTCTCAAATTAGTCTCAGATCTATGGACAAAGAGAAAAAATCTGAGAGTCCTCACTAGTTCCTGCACATCAAGGACAAAAGTCTTCACACACCTCTTCCTTTTTCTCACCAGCTGCAATACCAATTCAGGAGAAGAAAAAAAAGTAAACGAGTTGAAGAGATAACAACCTGAAACTAGATGCTCAGATACTTATAACAAAGTTAGTTTTAGATAGCACATCCGTGACCTGTTCCTATAATACTTTATTACAGCTGCTTCTACCTGTGACAAGAACACACTGTCCCCATCTTCAAAATAAGTAGTACTTCTTGAGTTAACAAGTCTTGTCGACCAGCTTGAAGATCAGAACTTATGCAGGCAAAGTAATATGAGAAAAATGTCCATATTATTAACCCTCTCCATTTCGACTTTCATTAGGAGGTTTTTTTTCATGCTGTTCTACCAATCTGGTGTGGACAGAATGAAAAGAGTGATTTTGCGGGGAGTCATCAAGAAAATACACCTTAATTTTCTTACAAGGCTTAATTCCTCTTATTAGGCAAGAACTGTGCTGAATAACAATTATCTAATGCCTGTCTTTAAAAAGCAATAGAAACATAACCATGCAATACTCTTCTTAATTTTTTTTTTTTTCTTCAAGGATCTCAGAGCCCAATACATCAATTCAGCCCCAGGATCCCTTTAATCATTAAAAAGATAATAAGAGCTTTATTAGATATATTTAGAAAACATGGCAGATAATTGAAATTGTTTTCTAGATAACCATGAATTAGTATGAAAGAGAAGTTATTAATGGATACAACTAACACATGCTTGAAGTCTAAGGGATTTCGAGGTAAAAATAGGCAGAGATAAGTCTCGCATCAGATTTACCAGTGGCTACCCATCCTTGGGGTAAGGTGAGCATTTTTCTCATACTTTAATGACTGCAGTGAAACCATTAGGACAAAAAATTAAGATCTGAGCTTGATCCCATCCTACTAGTTTCACAAAACTGATTCTTGTATTAGTGATTTAATTTCCACTGATTTCACTGAAGTTATTTTCTTTATACGTAGTTACTAGATCAGATTCAAGTCCTTATTACTAAAACAGAACTCTAATATTATCATATGAGCTTCAGGTCTCTACAGGGATGAGTACCCTTCTGCTCAGCTAGGAAGAGTATTTTGCTTTTTTTATTTCCTCAAAGGTCTATTGTAAAATACTAAGGGGAAAAAAAATCTGCCTTATTTTTAAAAGAACTTTGTTAATTCAGTGAATGCCTACTCAGGCTCTGAAGAATTTGTAGAATTCAACCATAGATCTTTGTAGAGAACAACAAGTCCAATCATTCTAGTTGCACTATACAAAGTTCCAGGAATTCTTTGACATGAAAGAACTTAAATACATTTTCTCTGGTATATGGAAATAATATTTGATTAAAAGATATATCCCACAGAAGTCAGTCTTGACAAAACTGAACTTAAGCTATAAACAAGTATTTTCACCTTATTTAACCCCTTTTGTGACTTCTTCTTGACCGATTCAACTGGCTTCTTGCCGCTGAACTACGATTCATGGACAAGTTCTTTGTATGAGTAAGGAGATACATAGCACTGACAGAAGAAGGAGCTCCAACAAAAACCTTAGCAAATTTTTAGAAATCAGTACTTTTGATTAAATAAATTATCATGCAGTGAGGAATCAAAATATGTTTCTGTGGGAAACTGGTCAGATCATTCTTGGACTCCCTTAAACCTCAAGCGACACATGCTAACAAGGAAAGAAATGGTTAATATAAGGAATGCAAAATCAATACGTATTTTACCAAACTCCTCATTCTGAAGCTTTTAAAAATAATTTGAGTAGTTGAGTATTTTATTCTTGCCATTTGCACATATAACAAAGAATATCTAAGGATATAGGTGCTTCCAAATTAAGCTGATATTTGTTTTAATTGCAATTCAGCAATAATGAAGGTAATGCCTTCCAGAGCTCTTTTTCCAATAGCCGTGTTATTCTAATACTACAGCCTGACCCATAAAACAATTCACCACCTCCAAAGTCAGTGAGCGACAGCTGCAACCACACCAACACTTGAGGTATCGTAACTTCCCTTTATATCCTAGACTAAACACAAAATTATGTGTTTGCAGTGACAACAAATACTGAGTTTGACTTTTGATAAAAATGTGGGGAACTTGAAGAAAAACACAAGAAAACTAGCAATCGAGTTAAACACAAGCTGTCATTCTTCTCAGCAACTGAAATCAAAGCAACACAATGCAGTAAACCAGTTTCAAATCATGAGAAAGAGCTGGAAGCTTAGTATGGTAACTTTCCTATACTGATACATAAAGCTTTCTTAATTTGGTATTCATGGAAAAATCATCCATTTACTTCAGAACTGATCATTCTTATTAGTTTGTCCACATTAACAATCTATAAGAAACATACTATGAAATGGATCAAAACCAGCCTCAAAATCTAGCTTCTCCAGAACATAAATATCCTTTGTCTATAATCAGATAAAACATACAGCTGGCTTGTTAAAACAAAAGATATTAATGCATTACTACTTGTTATGCAACAGGTTCTAACCATTCTTGTGACCAGTTCTAAATACAGGACACAATAGAATTGTTCACTAAAGCTCTGCCCATTTCTGCTTGTACTTCTTATTCCAGGAAAATTATACAGTGAAATTATTCTGTAAACAAGTCTATGCATAATACATAGATGTGGAAGGATTTGTGCACATGAAAAAAGAATGAGAGTTCAGTTCTCAGACTGAAATTACATTGGCTTCTGGTTGTGTAAGCTCTGTATCTTCAGTGAGGTTGCAGTAATGCCGGAAGCATTTCCACATGAATTCAGTCTTTATTCTACCCAGATGAACTGCATTATTTATTTACTTACTTACTTTAAGAAAGGCTCTCAGAAGAGGTTTCACATTCAATAAAATTCTAGGCCTCTTCCAGCCTTCCCCCAGTTAAAAATATTCTATCACTAGAATTATTGTATGTAAGTCTTAAATACCTTCTGTTCCTAGTGAGATCATAGTCCTCTAGATATAAGACCCTTTTACCCATTAGATGGGTTTTCTTGTTAAAAGTGCTCTAATTTGTTTCACTTATTCCTTTTAAATACTAGTGCTAAAGCTTTGAGTGAAAAGAAAGAAGAATGAAAACATTTTACAGGAATCTTTTACATCTGTGGGCTGACAGTGAAAGACGAGGATGCGTAGTGCGTTACTGCCAGAGGACATAACACAGCCCTGCTGAAAACAGACTTCAGTGACTGGATTTTCTAAATTTGAGAGTGCTAAGCAAAAAAAAGATTATTTTGACTTATTTCACAGAACAATCTATTTGGACCCATAGAGCTAAATTTATAGAAGAGTCAGCTAAAGATTTCCCATAGCAGAAACAGAAAATTCAGACTTGTGTTTCAAAACAGTAACAGGCACAAGTACTTTATTCATCCATCTGTGTTAGAATCGTCTTTTAATAACATCATCACCTTTTCCTATAGATCTTTGGTCATTATTACAATGTTTCCTGTAAATTGGTTAATGCAGTTCTTGAAAACATTTGGATTTTCTCACATTAAGTTTGTTCAAGTTGCCCAGGGCTACAGCAATAAAAAGCAGCATCACAAAGCAGAGAAACCATCCTTTAGTTGGTATAGTAATTCTGAAGAGTTATCAAACCAACTGGGAATATAAAGGAAACAGTACATACAAAAATATGCAAACAGTCAGTAAGACCCTTCCAATGTCAGTGCAGGATTGTATCTTACAAAAGGTTATTGACAACTTTGTCCATCCCGGTTTTAGAATAAAACTCTTGGACTTTTCTTCCTTTCCGTTGGAAAGTAAAAGTACACTTAGATATGCTAGGCAGAGAATTAATATAATTTCTGCTAGTTGCACCTCCAGTTAAATGACATATTTTTTTTTATATTCAGAGCCAAACAATTATAAACTTTGTTTACTTTTCTGTTTCACTCTTTAGTTACAATTTTAATCAGCATTAGGCATGTGTACCTCTACTGTCAGCTATTTTGCAGTAGATACATTGAGCTCTAGAGGTAAAATTACAAAATATTCTTAATAGCAATGGCCCTTGATCTGTTACAAAAAAAACAAACTTCCATCTCTAAGCAACTGATCTCTTAGCAACAAGAAGCACCTGCATAAAAGATGCCACAGCGAGTGATCACCAGAAAACCTATTTAGATCTTTAAAAGGAGCACATCAGTAACAAAGATAGCACTCTTCACTGGTAAAAAAAAATCAAGAAAAAACAAGAGGACACAGGTAAGTTTTTAATTCATATTCTAGCATTTTTCTTCAAACAGTGTGAGTAGGACACTACAGATATGATTTTTATTTTGGTTTTGAGAGGGAACTACACTTTCTGGAGCTGCTTTGATCTGAGTTACTATGATTAACTTTGTGTAAATTATATGTTGTCACTTTCTAAATAGTTTTGGGGGTTTCTTAGCAGAAAATCTGCAGGTCTTAAACCAAATTCTTGGTATTAAAATAAGCTGTTATCTATTTTGTAAGTATTCTACAAACTTTCTTTTTAAAAAAATGACACAATGTTCTTGCAGAATAGTCACCCTTAGAAACTGTTCACTTCATTCAACATTTCGAACTGTTATTATTATATCAAGAAATACTGAAACTTTTTAGGTTTTATAGATACATACTCCACTGACTAAAAAAAGCAAACCTGTGCAGTGTTTCTGTGGCCTCTGATTTCATTCTATCTACTCTTAAGTGGATTTTGCTCCCTTCACTATCTTTCATGCAAAGGTGTGTGCCATGACTATCTAAGGTAGAATACATAGCATGGAATGCACACTGCCAACTGTTGATGATATATAGCAATGTAGAATTAGTTGGAAAGTGAGTGAACTTGGAGAAAGCAACATTTTCAAGCATCACTGTCACAGCAAGGAAAAATTTGGATTATGAATGAGGTTAAAAAAAGGTCATCAGTTAGAACAAGTCTGGAACTGACCTAGGAAATTTGTTTATTCTGTCCTAGCATGATGTCTCTCAGTGCTTGCTGTGGAAGAGTGTCATCTTTCTTTAAGCTACTACAACTTGGTTAATAATTATTTCTGATGAATAGTCATTTGCAGGGAAAAGGGTTTGAGAATAATCATACATTCTTCCTTAGTTTTGTTTTTTCAAATACCCAGATAACTAAGTTCTCTTCAGAGTTAATTTACATACTTTGGTAGAATATTTGGTATTTAAAGCCAGAAAAAAAAATAATCAAAAATTTAATTTACTTCTCTTACAGAGTGGTCCTTCTGTGTCAACTTTTTGCTTAAGTTGGTCAAAGTATTTGCAAGCAATAAAAGTACTACAGCAGAGACATAATTATGGCAGAGAGAGCTGCTTTCTATCTGCCAAATTAGAAACAAAACCACCTATCCAGTCGTAATAGCAAACCGATAGTAGCTACATGGAAAAAACCTTCCACATATAGGTCTGCTTTGCCATAGTCATAACAAGGAAGTCTGGTACAAAGCGTGTTAGATAGAAATTTCAGTTGTCCAATCACAACTCATTTTCTGGTAGTTCTGAATTAATTAGAGCTTATGGTGTTCTAAGGAAACTGTGAGGTAGACAAGCAGTAAATACATACCAGTACTGCAGAAGTTTGCATATCTCTACAGCTCTTTTTCATGGCTTACAAGCACCAACACACCTATTCTGCTTCAAAAAAATTTACATTTCAGATGAAACCCTTTTATCATCTAATGGAGATAGTACTTTTCATGGACATTATGTTGGTTCCTAAGCAACAATGAGACCTTTTGTGAAAGGTACTAAAACTGGCAAGTTATTTTTCCAAATCATACATCAGACTGCAATTAAAAGCTCAGAAGAGGACATAGTCCAAATTCTAATTTCAGATCATTATTCTTCTGAAAGAAAAATCACCATAATTACAGATTGTTCAGAAAGCAGAAACCTTTATTTTACAGTCATTTGGGCAGCACATAGTGTACCTTGCCTCACACATCCATGTTGTATACATAGCTACAAGAAAATAGTATGGACACTGGCCAGAAAGGAGGAGAGAGATGACTACCAATTTTTTAGTTATACAGAACAGGATACCACTTTAAGTCTTGCTCACTACAGACAATCATGGTTTTACAACTGAATAGTTATTTCCATACTCTAGTGGAAAGTGATTTTTCCAGATGTAAGTATTCATCCTCTGAAGAACAACTGAGACATCTAAAGTAACTAGGCATTCCTAGAGGGATACATTTGAATCAAGACTTTCAGAACATCAGAACTTTCAGTGGCTAGTCTCAAAAACAACAAGCCTGACAGTATATTATAAATACTTTATTTTGGAAGCTCACTAAGCTCCATCATCAATAGCAACATCAAAAGCTCATTTAGCCATTTCAGCAATAATTTGTCATCTTGGTCAGTACTTGGTTATATGTCAGCAACATCAGATCTTTGGCATTAAGGATCACTAAAAGGATCCAGTAACTGCTTTGGAATGTTTAAAGCCAGGACTTACAGGTCCATTGTACCAGAAAAAAACATTTATATAAATCACAAGAAGAGCAACCTGTAGGATACTTATTTGACTATCACCTTGCAGAAATTACAGCTCCAAGCTCATTACTATAACTTCAAATAGCTCCTCCCTGATATCTAAATATGTGTGTAAATGACTCTGATACATGGCAACTTCAGATTTAGCCCTAAAGATATCCCAGTAGATGACCTGGAATGACAGGCACAAAGATGATAAGTTCACAAAATGAGGGTTGCAGCCACCATGTAAAAGAGGCATTGCTTTTACTACAGTTACCCAAATAAATAGTATTATTCAAATAGAAGTCCTACATTCAGAAAAGATATTTTTAATGTTTGCTTCCCTGTCAATGAGTTCAATCTGCATTGACCAGTTAAGTCCCAGACACATGCTAGTAGTAGCTGGTGTTTAGAAAACTAATTGGCCAAACAGGCTCCAAACAACAGGAACGTCAGCTTTTGCAACAGTACCGCAACTCAAACCTTTACACCTTGCAGATGTAGGGTACACTTCAAGTAGAAGGGGTGACAAGAAATTGAGTTCTGCAGTCACTGAGGCAGATAAGAAAAGCCAAGTATTGTTTACAGTTGTGTATGAGCCACTGGTGACCACCACCAACATATAACAAATATGTAGTAGCATTTTAGAAGTAACACTGAAGGCAGCTGAAAGAACTTTAAAACTCAGAGAAACATGCTCTAGGGGTAGAGCCTATTCAGCTGTGAAACAAGGTAACACTGTCAAAGGAAAGCTCACTAAAATTAAGAAAGCCACAATTCCAAATAACAGCAAAGGCATCAAATATCACAACCTTTCTTATCCCACAGTATAGACATATTCTTTCAACACCACAAAATCATGGATAGGTTTTGCATTTCTGTCTTACTTGCCCTCTGACACAATGTTAGGGCCTCACCTCCTCCTTTACTTCTAGAGAGCCCATTAAGATTGCCAGGATGATCATTATTAAATTCCTACTTCCAAGCTGCTGAAAGCTGTCACCTCTTCCTTCCCTCTTCCTCCTCCTCTAACCTAAACAGCAGATAAATTTACAAGTGTCATTTAGATTAGACTTCATAGTAAGCAAGTGGATAAGGATTATTTTACAAGGCTGTAAGAATCATTCAACACTGCTAGAATACACTTCCATAGTAATTAGATGTGATAGACCTTTGCAACTATACAGATTCTAGCCTACTGACTTGAACTCTAGAAATGGCTGGAAAAAGTAACTATTATCCAGTGTATTCATTCCCTAGTATTCACATTTTACCATAATTATCATTCTTTTGAGTTGCAGAAGATTGAATTAAAAGTAGGAGACAGACCTAAACAAGCCAGAGTGCTTTCAAAAGCAGAGTAATATAAACACCTAACCTTAAAAAGGCTTCTCTGCACATTGTAATTGCAAGTGAAACCATCTATAATACGACAGATGTCATCTGGAGCAAGGGATCAGACTGTTAAATCACGTATTCGGAACAAGTGAAAAATTAATAAGAAAAAATACTATAAACAAAGACAGAGAATGTCACAACAAGAGTAACACAATATCAGATGACCAGTAAATTGTGATGAAATCTCTCAGTGACATCTCCATTGCATCCCGAGAGAATTACAGCATTAGAAGAGACCACAGAATATCAGGGAACAATTTCCAGGGTAGACACTAACTAAACAGAAGTAATCTGATGCTTACAGCATAATAGTACAGCTCAGTTTACAAGGAATAGGAAACACTCTCAAGTTTAAAAAATTCTTTTTAAACCCCACAGGCTTTCAAGGTAACAAGACAATCTTCTTTATCAAGGCTTATGTGACATATGATGTACACCTGATGATAATTATCCACTTCAAATTAATTGATTATTTAAAAGGAATCTAACCACAAGACAAAAAGGTACATTTTTAGTGGTTCTTACGATAGGTTCCATGCAAATACAACTACATTTACAGTGGTTTCACATGTGACTTCTTATTCAACAGCTAGGAAAAGAATTTATGACTTTGCAATAAAATCCACAATTTGAAGGCAGTCTTAAAATGGTTGTATGGAACTCCTTCAGCACAAGCTCTGTTAAAGAGACCTGACTTGCAGTTAAGAGTCAGAGACTGCTCTCATCCTATGCTAAGTGCTATAATCCCAATACAGCAAGATAGTTATGTGCCTAAAACTAATTATAAACAACTATTTCATTTGTCAAAAGGTACTGTGTTCTTTTTACATTATATCAACATTGGCAAACGCTGTGCTGGAATGGGAGCAGATCTGTAAAACAAAAGTCAGTGATGATCCACTCCCTACACGATACACATTTCTCAGGAGTTCACTTTAATATAGATCTGAACTGGTTTTGACATTTGAATCTCCTTTAAATTCTGGCGTGAGACACAGCTTTGGAATATATTACCTGATTTAATTAAAAAAGATCCCAGTTTGCACGCTCTGAGATTGCTCTGTGATACATCCTGAAGCATGGGAATGGAAATAATATGAATGTTTGTTGTCAAAACACACCCCTGATGCAAACTAACATCAGAAGAGAAGGTGGCTATACATAACATTTTATCTGGGAAAATAAAGGCTTACTGGGCTCATATAAGCAAATAGGTTTATTTTTGTGTTAAATCAGTCTACTTGAAACTTCACAATTTTCTTCCAAACTGTTTAGTTAAACCTAGGTCAGTTGCTTCAGATGCTGCTAATATTGGCCCCTACTGTTTGGGGATTTGTAACAAGCAGCAATTTGTTTTTTCCCACTCTATGTCTGTCCTGACAGATGAACCACTACAGAGGAAAGCATTCCAGCACTCAAGAATGGTTCTTCAAGAGTTTTCAGGCAGTTTTATGAGCTCCTTCTCAAAAGCATCAGAAAATTTCAGCTCCAGTTCTATAATATGATAAATAATTTTCTCTTTAACCAACACAGTCATTAAGTACAAAGTTCTAACTGGCAGAAAAGGGGACAACACAATTGTCATTTACATATATGGACTTTTTTCTTTACTGTGGGCCCTGTTATCATTTATCTTATCATCTTTTGTAAGAAAGGATTTAACAGAACCTAGAATTTTCTGAGTGCTTTGTAATCAAGATTTAAGGATCAGTAATCTAAAGGGCCCTCTGCTGGCAGATGCTTGTTTTCTCAACTCTTAAGATCGACAATTACTGCCAGGTCAGGCAGGCTGTGCACATTTGTCTACTTTGTCATAAGAGCACTTCCTGATCCTAAGTCTCTTTCCTCTCATTATTTGATTTTAAAAGGTTTTTTGTCTCATGTCTGTCCCCCCTCCACCATATAAGCAACAATCAGAACCAAAAACTCCCTCTGATCAGACACATACCTCAAGCAGCTGCAAGGAAAGGAAAATTACCTCTAGAAGATTTCAAACCAAAATGAGCAAGAACAGTGAAATCTTCTTTCATGCACAATGGGTGCTCTAGCTTTGTTCAGCTTCTAAGTTTCTTCAGTCTATTTGGTGATTACTTATTATCAAAATTTATTGGCTGAATTTTTATTAGAAGTTATTTACCTCATGGACAATTCTTTTAAAAAATACAGTGAGTCCAAGCACGATGAGCAGTTCAGCTGAAATATTTTTAAGGTCCAGTTGGCTTTTGCAATTAAAAAAAAAATTAGAAAGGCAAACCCTGAAAGTCTGCTTCGATCATACTCATTGAAATGAGGCAAAGAACTTTTCAATACAAGAAATGTCAGGAGCCACTTTGACTAAAAATAAGACTGCTTCAAATCAGTTTGAGATTATAAAAAGGATTCAATTCTAATACAGTGCCTTTAATATCATTTAGATACATGAGAGCATGATCCAGGATATAAAAATTCTAAATCTTACAGCAAGGTGCACACTGATCTGTTGGATGTCATATCAGAGAAATAAAGATTCTATTCTTTTCCTAAAAAAAATAAAATTATGAAGTTGAGGTAATCTAGAACCAAAAACCCAATCCATTGCAATCTATATATTTTGAAAAGACAGAAACCTGCTTCCATTTCTCTGTCAATAAAAAGATAAGCTTTAGCTGTGAATAACTAAAAACTGAGCAAGATCAAAACTCAGGGTTGATTTTTAGAAAATAAAAGGAGGAGACTCAAGCTTGCAAAGTACACCATGCAAACATAACACCACCTTGAACAGGGCTTAATCTACAGATATAATATTCATAGATTCACATTTGTATGTATAGATGTGTTTATTTCATACCACTCAAATGCATAGCCACCTACATACTTCTCTTCATAGGGAATATGAGGCAGAGAAACTACTGTACAGACACACCAGAAAGTCTTGGAGATGAAAAAAAACAGCAAAAAACAACAAGCATCAGAGCCTATCTGTGGCAATGAAGTACAAAGATGACGTTCATCCAGATCCAGAGAGAAAGCAACAAAAAAGTGAAACTATATGCCCCAATTGTAGTTATTTCCTTCTATAACATTATAAGCTCATATAGTAAAAGGGAATGTAACTAATGAAAGTATTCACGTACACATGCTGCAGGCATGCTTTTGTTGTGGTCATGAAAGGTGCTCAAGGAAATTTAAAACTAGCATTTTTACTTCTACTGAACAAACATCATTAGCGTGGAACAGTACGTTAGTGAAATCAATAAATACCATTACACAATTAAAAAATGCTTGTGATTACAAAGACATTTTCCACAACATTCACAGCAGTACAACAGTCACATGTGTGCAAGATGTGATATGTGGGAGGTATACTGGCATATTGGGTCACAGTCATTTTCAATCACAACAATACCAAGAATAATATGCAAGATTTGCATAGCAATCATCCAAAACACTGGAGTGTTGGGTTAGGGTTTGGACCCTGTAAGGTTTGGAACCACTGCTTGCTCCCTTCTCCGGGCTTTTGCCTGTCCTCTATAGATTTTTTACTTCAACCATAAATACCAATCATCTTGCTACCTAGAAAGCATCTATCACATTCTTAGCTTATTGTAATATAACTATAGCACTGACAGTAACTACAAAGTAAGCTGTACTTCCTTCTGCAGTGGGAGTCCAAAGCACAAGATAGACAAGAGAGCACTTGCTGAAAAGTAAACTGTAACAAAAAGCTTTCTATTCAAGTAAACACACTCTTCAATTCTGAAATACTGTCGCAGGAAGGAACAAAGCAAATGTACTCTTAATTATATTCAGAGTAGAATTAAGAAGGTGTTTTGTTAACAAATTACTGTGCAGATGCAAGCAGTATCTTTCTGGGGTTATGTGAGTTCTCATTCATAGCATAACAACTTCCTTCTCAGGTACAATCACTTCTTATATTTTATGACTTAAAAACATGCAAAACAACTTTGAAGGAATTCTGCTGCTGCTCCTATGGATAACAAACCTGTCCATTTGCCTGGTTTTTCTTTCCTGTGCCAAGTGTTGGTTACTGCCTGAGGAAAAATATGGTACCAGACAATCCATGATCCTGTTTGTTATGGCACACACTATATTTTTCAAAGTATTCAGCAGAAGAACCATAAGAAAATATAGTTTATTGTATTACCCTCAAAAAGTGACTATTAAAAAAAAATAAATACATTGCTTCAAACAAAAACCTGGGGTACACTCTACCCACATCATGAAAAACTAATTTAGGTATTCTGGAAATTCAAGGACTCTGGCACTACAGGCATGCAGGAAGTAAAAAGGCTAATTAACAAAGATAAAACTTGCAAGTGAACTCATTCAATACTTCCACATGTGCTGAAAGTTTAATTTCTTGTGTTTTGGTTAGAAATTTGCAAGGAGTAAACCTCAGTATTGGCCAGCCAAGTCAGCATCAGAGATAAGAAGTCTGTCAGCCAAAGTATCCAAAACTATGCTTCAATATCAAGGTCAGAGAGGTTTGTTATTTCCAAGCAAAAAGAGTGTCTGCTGCATGTCTGTTTCGACTTGTGATGTAGCTTGTCCTGGCAAGCAGTCCAGGCAGTTACTCTCATTATAAAATAAAGCTACCTCTCCAGAGCTAATTTGCTCAGTTACAAGAGCTACGACGGGGCTGAGAGGTACCAACTAAAGCTGAATGTATCTTTGAGCTTTGAAAAACTCTGCCTCTTTCCCCTTTCTCTCTCTCTAAAGCAAAGCTGAATCTCTTGGACAAAGATGGTACTGGAAACTCTGAATCCAATGCACTACAACATCACCAGCCTAGTACCAGATACGATGCCAGTGGCCACAGTGCCCCTACTCCTTCTCATGGGCTTTCTCTTTCTAATATGGAATCATGAAGAAACTTCATCGATACCAGGTAAATTAACCTTAGCAACACCTAAAAACTGTCAGAGTATTTTTTCTTTTGTTTCTCAAATTTAAGTGAGAAAGTAATGCTGAATAATGATTGCACACCAACAAAATTTACTGAGTCAGTTTATATAATATAGATTTTTAAAATAACTGAAATCAGAGTCTGTTTAACCTCAGAACTTCCATAATAAACCTGGCTTGGTTATATAAATATATGACATTTAGTTTTCTGCTTTGTTATGTATATGCTAGAAAGATGTAATACCATTTTACAAACTCTAGATTTCACATTTTCATGTATGTTATAAATTTCTACTTTTTACTTGTTTTAAGTTTAAAGCTTTCTAAATTATCTTTCTAGAAACAAACCATTAGCTAGGAAATCATTCAGATTTTAGTAGATTATCAATTTTTGTCTCCATGTTTGGCACTGAAGACCCTCCAGAACAGAAAAACATCTCATGGTTTCCCTTTCAGAGGCCCCTTCTGTTATGTTTTGAGGGCTTATGGTAGACATTACTGATTCAGCTTATTTTTCATTAGATGCAGTACAACGACCTAATGCAGGAATGAGAACATACACAGCTCAGAAAGATGTATGACAGGAATAATTCTAAAACAATGCAGTGGTACTTGAAGGAAATTCTGAGAAAAGGTCCTTGCCAAACATCCTTTAACATGTATTCTATTTGAATGCTTGATTGGATCAACAAGAAGATAGAACTAAATTAATGCACTGTAAGTTAAGAGGTATTTAAATAATCTAGGTTCTTGCAGTTCCTATTAGTAAATGGTGGAGCTGTAACTAACTTCTACAGTTTTAAACAGTATGCAAAAGATTTCTAAGTACTTAGTTTGGTTTGTTTTATAGAGTTAGATTTATGTTTTACACACAAAAAGAGCAAATTAAGCTTTCCTTGAAGAAAACTTCCTTTAAAAGTAATTAAAGGCAAAGTCTCTCCTGCTGTCTCTTCTTTCTCCTTCTTGATGTAAGAGGGAAATCGGTGCTGAGTTACAGTGGAAGGATTTAGTTGAGAACTTTGCTGACTAAACACTCATTAATCCATTCTTAGCTCCTACTTAAGCATTTTTTCATAATTTCACAACAGCAAAGTACTTCTCCTTTAAATGCCTGCTTTCTCACTCTAGTATTAATAACTTTGAGAAATGTAATTTAATACATTTATTTACAGCAAAAGGATATTGAGTTTTGCAGGTGTTACTATGATACTTCAACAGAAAAATCACTCAAAGGATTTGTTAAAATCACAAATCAATAAACCATATGCATTTTTCCTAGATCATTTCTTCTTCTTTCTGATATCTAGCCATTGTCCCTCCAAATGTAAGCAATCTCAAAGCAGCAATCTGAAGTTGCACAAACATTAAATGAATGTCATTTGTTGCATGTACATTGAATGGACCATAGATATTAAGTGAGGCTTCAACAACATAGACACAAGTTTCCCTAAGACAGAACTTCAGAAAAGGATTGTATATGTGAACTGCCCAATGCAGACCTTGACTCTCATGTTAAAAAGCTCTTTTCAAAAGGCTGGTGCTCAGAGGGAAGTTCTTGTTAGTGAGCACTGCTGACATCAAACTTTCCTTACTTTATTTTTCAGGGCCAGGATACTGTATGGGAATCGGTCCCCTCATTTCACATTGGAGATTTCTCTGGATGGGAGTAGGTAATGCCTGCAACTACTACAATAAGACGTATGGAGAATTTGTGAGAGTTTGGATCAGCGGTGAAGAAACATTTATAATTAGCAAGTAAATCCTTATTTTCTATCCTTAATAATATGAAGAGCTGCTAAATATTTTTACAATCTCTTTGCTATTCTTTTTTCCACAGCAGAATTGAATTTATTACTTTCAAAAATTATCCTAAAATAAATCTTTTACTTCCTGCTGTTCACAGACTTTTTTTTCTAATCTTTTGTTTCTTTAAAGACTCTACTATTGAAGTCTATGTGAATTCTCTCATTTTCTTTGTGGAAAGGAAGATAAAGCACTGTGTCTTAATCCTAGATATCGCTTACTGTCTCTTTTATTACTCCATTTAATATTAGGATCACATACTATACAGGAGCCTAGACTAACTGCAATGCAGAATTAATCCAAATTTTAGTTTCATGTGTTCTTAAGTTTCTCCTTAAAATGGGAGTAATGCTTGAAGATTATGGCTCAATGCAGCAAGTTAATTAAGCAAATGTAGCATTACAGGATTATGAGCAACTCCACTCCAGTTAATAGGATTACTCACAGACTTTGATTATACACAGTATTAAACATAATGCTAAATCACAGTCTATCATTTTATTAGCTACAGTGGATGGTTGGTTTCTTCTTACATTGGATCCCCTCGATGCTTATGAGTTATGCAATAAAAAAAGTAGTACAATGTTTACCATATGTAGTCAATAAAGAATCACAACTGTTTTATTAGCAATATCAATCCATCCATACTCAGCTTTCATTATGTAAAAGCTTTTGAAGGACAACATAGTATAGAAGACTGCCACAGGATTTGCCATGTGAAGCAAGTCAGTTTCATCTCTTCTCTTTACCTCTGTAAAAAGGTAATGTTGATAGGAAAACTACTTACATTCCTACCCCACATAGGTGTTGTAAATATCAACTAATATGCTATAATATTTTGGTAATGTGGAATGTTATGAACTGTTATTACTTACATTTTCTGAACTAGCAGTTCACCAGAAACAAATCAGGAGTGCTGATAAACAATGCCACAGCTGCATCAGACTCCGCAGGCAATATATCACTTTTCTTCAGACATGTTTTTGTGCTTAAAAGTATTCTCAGTACATAGAGAACTAGTACTTAACTTTTTTAAAAGAACAATAATGTAGAATAAAGTTTTCAGTGGATCACAAATTCACCGCAAAACTAAACTTAACCCGAATTCTGTAAAAGTATATTATTTCCACCAATGTCATCTGAATTTTTACCACCAAATCTAATAATACTCAGATGCTAATGCAAAGAGAGAAGGACTTGCAGTCTTGGTTGAAACAGATGTTGTCTTTTGAAGGACTTCATTAAATAATTTCATAAGGAAAGTCTACTTATACAAGGTCACATATCAAAATCCTTCCTTAAAATATTATTATATGTCTCCTGTGCAGATCTGTGGAACAGAAGGAAGCAAAATGAGCATGCTGCACCCTTCCATTCCTGGGGGCAGCTGCCATAATTCAATACCATCTTTTCAGGTTCATGAAAATGCAGATTTACTTGACCTGCAAAAAAACCTTAAAGGCAATTAGAAAAAAAAAAAAAAATCAAGCAGATGTGAGGGACTGTAGGAAAGAGAGAATATGCCAAGTTCCTGGAAGGCTGGACCTGCAGACACACTTCTCCCTGTTTTTATTCCAATCCTTAATCCATGTTTGTCTAATTGTACCATACAGCATCCCACTATTAACTTTACCTCTGGTCATGCAAAACTGTGGTGAAAACCCAGCACTGTCAAAGTCAAAAGCAAAAATCCCATTTACTTTTGCCTAACTGAAAAACCAAACTAATGCATGCAATAAGTCTAGGATTTGGTCCACGGAGTATGCTACATAGTAAAGAAAACAGGATATTGTTTCATTTCAATCTCTGTTTTGATTTTTTTTTGTTGTTGTTGTTGGATTTAATTTGATCAGGTTTTCATCACGTCAACATCTCTAGAATGCTAGCTCCCTCTAAAGGAAATTATATCTTAAAGTAATAATGCTGCTCACCATCTGTTTGCCAGCACATGTAAACTAACCTTGTCCACTGCAAAAAAAAAAAAAATGTACATACCATGGATTTCCCTAACATTTCTATTTAGGTATATTTATCCCACACATATCATGGTATTATGATGCTGCATATTTAAATGATGCATATATATTTATGCTTTCTGTATGTATCTGCTAGGAAGGACCAAGTAGCTACAGTATAGCTGTAATTTAATACATATCACGATTAAATTCTCAGCTGCTTATTACTTTACACCTCATCATCTGAAATATCTTACACTGGTCATTGCCTGAGTGTATCTCATACATCTACATGTTTCTAGGTATACACACTATACAGATTAAAATTTTTCTGTAGCCATTTCCATTTTAACTGAAAATTAATTTTAAATCTCAACAGAATACATTACTGATCAATTATACATTCTGAAGGCTTTTATGATCAAGTTTTGTAATTGTGTAAAAGGAACAACATTGAATGCCAAGCGTTGTACTTCCTGCTAAATTAAGAATGGAAGTCAGTACTGCAGAGCAACTATAAAACATCAGAATAAAAATTCTGTGTACAATCTATGAAACAGTATTTTTGTTTTGGACTTTTTTTTCTTCCCCTATTTCTTTCCCAGATCCTCAAGTGTGTTCCACGTAATGAAACATTGGCATTATGTTTCTCGATTTGGGAGCAAGCTTGGATTACAGTGCATTGGCATGTATGAAAATGGGATCATATTTAATAACAACCCAGCACACTGGAAAGAAATTCGACCCTTTTTCACCAAAGGTAAATCACTGTGCATTAATACACTCCATCACTGCAGCACACAGCATATCTATTCTGAGATGCTGTTTATCCCTTGCATATTTAAATTACAGAAATCTGTTTTCTATATATCTACAGAAATATTTTATTGCACGTGTTCTTTCACACTTATCCTGCTTGGTATGCTATTTGAAATGGTCCTGAAGTAGTTTCGCAGATTCTTAATCTCATCCAATTAAAACAAAATTAAATTATGCCCACAAGCCACATTTAAATGTTTCTATGTTTCAAGTGCAGCATTTATATTAGCTCAACCAGCACTTCCAGAAATGTAGTTGGCTGTTCCTATGCCAGCCTTCCCTAAATTCAAAGACTTATCTGTCTTGCTTTAATTGGAGTTGGGGGGTGGGGGGAAGTGCTTTAGTTTCCAAATTAATTTAGAAGATCTGCACAGAACTATTTATTAATCCCTTCAATATGCTAGGAATCAATGTAGTAACAGAGAAAAAGATTTAAGTAGTTAATATCATGAGGTTGAAATCAAATAAATTACATAAACTCCAATGCTCCAACTATTTTATGACTCTGCAATCTTTTGATTCACTTTTCTGCACACTGAAAAATTTTCAGTATCTGCATATCATTAGAATTAGCTACTTCCAATGATCTTGCAGCCTTCCTAACAAAACTGCCACACACATTCTGCAAGCTCCACAGTTCAGAAAACCTTCTCAACAGCTGAGGCTGCAGGAGTTTACGATAGTGATTCCAGAACCTGAAAATGGACATAAAGCAACCAAAAAGAAATGTATTATCTGTTGGTTTAAATTTTCTGTTATTTTGTTGATATATCTGTCTTCCTATATGACACTTGGGCCTTTTCTACATGATTTTGCTATTGAAAAATATCAGCAACTTTATATAGGTTGAAGATGATAGGGGGAAAAAGAATTTTTTCTACTTATTCCTAGAACTAGCAGTTTTCTCTACTTACAAAACGGACCTCCTCTCTTCTCAATTACAAACATACAACCCTTCTCAACAAGTGTTTGATAGAAAGTATCCTTGAGGCAGCTACACCAATTCTTGTATGGAAAAGTAATTTAAATAGAGTACTTAGGGCAAGATTTCCAAAGTAATTTTTAAAATTATCTAAATTCATTCCAGCTGGAGCCTATGAAAATCCAACTGTATTACATAGCAATGGAACTGACCACTGCGTTTGGTTGCTTTTGAATTCTTAAAATACAACAAGTGTATCGTAACACTGTCTCTACTATTCATAGGTGGGCAGATTAAGGTAGGCTAGCACCCAGCATACCGCCAGGCTAGCCTTCAGCATGTCCCCACAGTGACATTGCAGGTTGTCAGTAACTCCCTGCAAAGCTACCACGCTCTTAAGAGCGCCCAGGAGTTATGTTTTCAGAAGTTTCTGTCATCCTCCCCACAAATCCTCTTCCCTGCTCAGTGTCATTGCAACCAAACAAGACAGGACGTACACAGTGTCTGGAATGCAGCTGAGGATGTGGATACTCTCCCACACAGAAAGGCGGCAAAACAAGTGATGCCAAATATCTTTCCTTACCATGGCAGGAACCTAGCATAAAACATCTGAGACACAAAGTGGCTGGGTGCAAGGAAAGTTTGGGTTTTGAATTCATTGCCCTTTTAACTCAAAATGCTTACATTTTGCTTTCAAAAGATGATAAATCAGTAAGTTTCAGAACAATTTTATACCAGTCACTCACATGATAATGTTTTACACTTTATTGGCACCACTGTCACCAATTGATGTTATAAATGGTATGAAAGTTAACCCATCATTTGATCATTTTGCACATGTATTTCAGCTCTGTCTGGTCCTGGTCTTGTGCGTATGATAGCAATTTGTGTTGAATCAACAATTGATCACCTGGACAAACTAGAGGAAGTAACCACTGAAGTAGGAAATATCAATGTGTTGAATCTTATGAGACGGATCATGCTTGACACATCTAACAAGCTTTTTCTCGGGATCCCTTTGGATGGTACTAACAGCTTTATTTTTATACTTTATGATAGATCTAAAGTGTATGTCCAAGGAAAACTCATTGATATCACTCAGCAATTTTGTTTCAGAAAACAGAGCAAGAACAGACTCTTATATCACCATATAGTTGAAATTGATTTATGAGTGATTTTAGTTATAAAAGAGAAATTTTAATTTAATTAAATAAACTTTTTTTTTGTTACATTCATCTAATAAATAGCACAATTTAAGGAGATTTTTTTATGCACCGAGTTGGTACAATCCCAATATTATATGCATGTAAGAATCTGAAATCTTTCCACCAAACTAAATGGTTGTCTTGAAAAGTTCACTGGAAAAATTGTCTTCTGCTATTTCTTCATGACCAAATCCATATGACAGAAATAACGTTATCGGGATGTAAAAATTATCCCATTTCAATATGCTGAGAGTTCTGCTTCTGCTCACATGTGGGAAACTATATGGCTCTGGTTGACACACCACTATCTCCTTTTAGCTATCTACCAAGAGATTTACAAAGATCTATACCTTTTCTACAGCGTCCTACAAATGTTTCCTAATGCTATCTACCATGTATTAAAACCTCTTGTTTATCAAATTCCCATTAACTTAGTTGGAGTAGGGAACAGGTCCTTATTAATAATTTTTCTGACAAATTTGTGTTATTTTAATATTGAAATTTATATTTTATTCTGCTTTTTCATGACGTTTATTTTCAGAACATGCCATTGTGCTTAAGATTCAGAACTACTTTGATGCTTGGCAAGCACTTTTATTAAAGCCCGACATCTTTTTCAAGATTTCTTGGCTGTGCAAGAAATATGAAGAGGCAGTGTAAGTATCAACAGTTTTACAAATCATTTGCATAAGATTCTTTCTGTCTCAGAAGATTTCCTTGATATTTTCTTCTGCCTTTTAGAAAATAAACTGAGACACTTGCAAAGGTGGCTGGCTGAAGTCCCCTATCTGCAGATCAACAAAACAAGAGCTGCCACTGATGCTACAAGTGTCTGATCTCAGGGGATGATTTAAATCCCTTGTTTATTCAGACCTAGTTTACTCACCAAAATACAGCCAGCTCAAAACATGAAAAAATTGAAATCACTGGTTCAGTTCAGACAAAGAAAAGCCATCGTATGGGGTGAAGAAACGTTTGCGATCTAGTCAAGGGCAGTCAAATAGTAGGCTACAGTTCATCAAAACAAGAAAACCCATCACCACTCACAGCACCATCCCAGAAGAGTTAACCTCTGAGCATAATTCAGTCCATTGGTGCCTTCAACATGCATTTTTGAGTCAACAGTTGATTTTTTTTGGTTAAAACTTGGTGCTCAGCATAATAATCCGTTTCAAGGGGTTTTTTTCCTAAATAAGGAACAAATACATTTTGCTGTCTCCCTCTTTGCAAAAACACAAAATGCCTCTTCTATTTTTATGATCTCATTTGCTGTCTTCTGCCAAAAGAGGACTGGCTATAAAAAGAACTGGCAATCAGTTTGTTAATTTTGGATTTGGATTCCATTTAGTGAGAGAAACCACTACTTATGAAGCATGTGTAATAAATTATTTTGATAGTGCTATATAACATAAAGGCCTTCAGGGAAAGATGGAGGTTCATCAAAAGTAATTAACAACTCTTCTGAACTAGACACAAGATTTACCTTCTCTAACATTTGCTGGCCAGTTTTATTATGGCACTGATTAGTGCTTTAGCCTGTGATTTTAATAACAGCTAACTGTGGTGGCCCAGTTGCTACTAGAAAGCCCCTGCAGGCAAAAAGGACCATATGCTATTTCTAACGTTACAACATTATAAAATTTATAACATACAACATGTTATAAATAATGATAAATTTATCAGGTTTGAAGTTTTAAACACATTTACTCCTACAAATCTGAATTTCTACCACAACAATAACAAACACAGATGGAATGCCTGAGGATTTAATTTAAAAACTTTTCAAAATACATTTTAAAAAATAATTGCCTTTGAATCTATAGCTAATATAAAATCTCCTGATAAAATTATAAAAACTGTTGGACTTTGCTTTTTTCCACTGCTGAAGTACAAATTGTTGACACACTTTTACTGACTATTTAAATATGAAGAACTGAGATCAATTCTACCTTCAAGATAGTACAATTTTTCTAACATTTATGTACATTTTTCTAGCAAATATCCTCTCATAATTTTTTATTCACTTATAAAATACAGTATAAAATAGAAGAAAATAAACAAATCATTTGGAAATTTTAATAAATCTTGTAAAACTTCATTCATTAATAGCATATACTGATATACTTTCATCCTTTCCAGACTATCCTATTAAAAAAAAAAAAAGGATTTCAGTTCAAATTAACAAGCAATTATTTAATAAGAAATAATAGAAAAATACATCTTCCCTTAATATTACTGCTTTTGGCGAGAAACATACAACCACTCTTAGAAATACTTAATTTCTGCCATTCTTAGATGTTTTTGTTGGTATAACGTCTATGCTTTTAAGCATATCCTAGTGTATACTAAAAGTCTGCAGATATTTATCAGTATTGGATTTTATCTGTTTTCAGCAAGGATCTGAAAGGAGCAATGGAAATCTTAATAGAACAGAAACGACAAAAGCTTTCCACTGTTGAAAAGTTGGATGAACACATGGATTTTGCATCCCAGTTGATTTTTGCACAGGTATTGGCAATGTATTCAAATTATGGCTAACTTTGACTTTTCTGACATTCTCCTGTCACTAACAACACAGGCTTTGCAATTTCAACTCCACGCATCTATCTGAAAGTCAGGTCATCATAAAGGGACAGAAATTAATTGATTCTAAGGAGTCCCTAACATCCCTAAAATAAATAGTTGCATCTTCGGGAACAGGTGTTTGTCCAATTTTTTTTCCACAGCTTAAACAACATCCTTAAAACTCTTGCATCCATCCCTGAATGCCCTCCAGTCTTCCCCTGATCCTTGTGTTTTATCTTGATGCATTGCCTTTTGTTTGCAAAGGCTTTAAATGCTGTGTAAATCCTATCTTGTATAATCTCTGACAGCTCACAAACTCTGTGGGGAAAGGCAATAGATCAATAAAAACCTGTTAAGAACAAGCTCTTGCTTTTCTGTAATATAATACACCTGCATCAAAACATGAGTTTGCTGTTTTTCTCTGAAAGACAAAAAATAAATGTTATTTAACATATGAAGTAGAAAGACTGTAAAGATTTTTTTACTTTTGTTTAAAGCAGATATTCTAGATCCTTTCCATTCTACTGATCTAGGACTTTTGTTGGCATCAGAGATCAGCAATCAAAATTTTCCTGCAAAATTTCCATTTTTTTCCAGAACAGAGGGGATCTGACTGCTGAGAATGTGAACCAGTGTGTGCTGGAGATGATGATTGCTGCTCCTGATACTCTATCTGTGACTCTCTTCTTTATGCTAATACTGATTGCAGAGCACCCCACAGTGGAAGAGGAGATGATGAGAGAAATTGAAACTGTTATGGGTAAGCAAGACCTGCAAAGTCAGTGATGTGGGAAAATTATTTTGCTTCAGCAGTGATCCAATTTATTATTCAAAAGCTGAAAATTCTAAGTGCTTTCATCTAAAAAAAGCATTTACTATAAAATACATGAACTAGCATTATATGTAAAAGATTCTATTCAAGATCAAATGAAAGAAGATGAGCAACTTTTAAGATAAATTCAAATAGGAATAATCAGAATTTACAATCTATTAGAAAGAATGTGCTATATTCAGTCCTCAGTAAGAGCAGCGCAAATCAGCACTCACCTTGTAAGTTGCATTGAAATTATTTTCCATTTACTTTGAAATAGCAAAAGGGGACACTCCTTTCAAATACTTCTAATCACCAATATTTCTCAGTGTATATATAGAACCTAAGTTTCACTAAGACTGCAGAAAGGAAAGATTAGAGAAAATTAGAATTATATTTTGCTGTCATCCATTTTCATATCAAACTGGCCTCCTCTTTAAGTACTAATTAATAACCCCTGAAAAAACAATCAATATATTCCAGATTTGTATTCTTCTTTTTCTCTAGGCTTCATTTGAAGCCTGACACTAACTAATAAAGAAACTAACTTCATACACTCTTATTCAACATTTACTTCTTGTCAGTTAAACACTGGAAGTGTATAACAAGTCTTTTACATTTTTTCTAACGTACTTATATAAAACTTTTTTTGTTGTCCTCATGAGAGTTGACTACTAACTTACTCATCTTCCCTATTTCTGATAGCCTTGATTTCCAAGGCAGTAGAACTTGGTTGTCTTTTCCTCAAGTAAATGGCCAACTGAAGTAGCAAAGCTGCCTAAAAATCTACCTCTACCATGGTTAGCGTGTAGTTCTTGAACTGCCTGTGGCTTGAAAGTTAAACTAAGGCTCCCACAGGCAGTGCATTGTGGTGCCAACACTGCTGCTGATGGAATCATGCTGGAAGTTACCCACGGTAACTGAAATAGTCAGGTAACAGTAGCACCTAGCTGTACATCCAGCCAAACCCAATCACAAGGTGACAATTTAAGAGCCCTACAAAGTTATCTCCCATCTGCAGACTATTCCTAGATTCCATTTGCTGTAGCTCAGAAGACTGCTTTGCTGTGTCTTGTTGCTTTCAGTCATACAAAAGTCTAGACTTCCAGAGTTTTGCCATTGGCAAGAAAGAAGAACAAAGACTCCTCATGTATTAAGAAGAAGATAAGGTGAGATCATCATAAATTAATAAACTAGGATTTATGCTGATGAACAATATACCAGATTTCCCGAATATGTAAGGCTACATAAAATTACATAGAAGCTGTTGGATACTTTCTACCATTTCAGGAACTGAGAATCTTCCAAAAATGTTTTGATATTTGTATGATGAAGCTATTAAATTCATAACCAACTTCATCACCTTCTGTTTTATTCCTCAAGGTGACAGAGACATACAGAGTGATGACATGCCAAATTTAAAAATCGTGGAGAACTTTATTTATGAGAGCATGAGATACCAGCCAGTTGTGGACCTGATCATGCGAAAAGCTTTACAAGATGATGTAATTGATGGCTATCCTGTGAAAAAGGGGACAAACATTATTCTCAATATTGGACGTATGCATAAGCTTGAATTCTTTCCAAAACCAAATGAGTTTTCTCTTGAAAATTTTGAGAAAAATGTAAGTTTTCTACCTTATTTCTTACAGGAAATTGAGTATTATTTATTGACTATGTATCTTCCTCCTATTTCAATTAAGATGTCTGTGACCAGAAGACTATTTTCCTTTTGTCCAAGTGCCGAGTTAGTCTGCTTATTTACTACTATTATTATTAAAGCCAGGCAGATATTTTCCGATCAAAGTGCCTTTTAATTAAAAAAAAAATATTAGATTGAAAACAAAGTTTTCCCAGACATCTTAATTTTGATATAAAACTGCTCAAAGACACACACAGTTTCCATTATATCCCCTAACATAGGACAAAATAAAGAGGCTTTAGGGAGATAGAGCCATGCAAGCAGTACAACATAGAGCTGAGGCCATGTGGGGGTTCTCTGGAGAGGTGAAGCAGCACAGTAACTCCTGAGAGACTGGGAATTTAGCACCCATTGTATTTTATTTTTTTTAATTCCTAAATAAATAATTTTTATAGACCAAAATGGAAATCCCAAGTTTTAACCAATTCAATACTGCAAATGTGGACTAATTCCGTCCCAGTACAGCATTTCAATTTAATTTATATTCTAACTCCCAAAAGAACTAGAATTTTCTTTACTCTCCATTACTGAGTTCTGTATCAAAAGCAATATGTGAAATTTTTTCCCTACTTGTAATTTTTTACTTCTGTAAATCATCCTTCAGATTATTTACTTTTGTTTAGATCTCTGCTCTTCTGATTACTGATTAAACAAATTGTATTTGTTCAGCAACAACCATGTTGAAGGATTAAAACTGCATTGAAAGAGAATAGACTGACTCTGTGGCACATTTGACTCCTTGTTTTTGACTGTTAACCAGTGCAGATGGAAGTGGAAGATACTGTGACAGAGAACACAAAGTATGAAATATTAAGGTTTGGTTAGCACTCCTGTAAGGGAATTAGAAAGATCTCTGGAATAATTAGCCATACAAGAGTGGAGGGCATAATCAACTTAGCTCTATGAAGGCAACATCAACTGCAGAACTTAAGCCTTACTATCAGAGATACACACAGTTTCCTGGAATGCAAGTTTTCTTTTACATTTTCTGGTGGCTTGTCAAATATTAAGGTTGAATGAGATTGAAGCTAAAGGGTTAATGTTTTCTACAACTGTAATAGTTTTTATTTTGTCTAACTAAAAGTTAAGAAATAATGTTGTTACCTGGTAAGACTTTTTTTCTTGTGAGATGTTAGCAGCTGCACATATAAGGGTCCACAGATAGTAATTTCAATTTTAAAGAAATAAATACATGACCTATTTTGATACAACAAAAATGTCTGAAAAATCAATTAAGAAAATAAATAAACAAAAGATACAAATGCTCAAGTCAGAAATATACCTCTAAATTTTATAATTTCTTCTATCAAAAAATCTAGGAGTACTGTGTATACCACACACATCCCAACAAGCTCTACACAACCCAGTTAACATTTCTAAACTGCTGGTTGATTACTCATAGCAAACTCTGCACACAGTACCAAAAACAACAACTCAAGAAAAAAGTCGTTATAGAAAATTCAAGAAGAAAGTGATTAAGTTTATTGAAATAACTATTCACTGTGAATAGTTTTCATTTTGCCACACATTATTTTTATTCTAATTAGTTCTATCAAAATGGAGTTCTTGCTCCTTTTGTAAGTACACTTTGCTACTAAAAATATTTCCCCTCAATCAAATATTTAACCCCACATTTTCTATCTGACTTGATGCATTCTTTTTGCCACATAATTATTCTAGCAGGCACAATTTTCACAGTTCTCTAAGTGAATAGCAATCCACACCATTATTTATTATAAGATAGCATTATTAGAATCTAAACGTTTTTCCGGGCTGTGCATTTGCCATTTTGCTGTACTGCCAGCGGCTGTACTTGCTCTTGTATTTAAAAACACTTGTATTTACCTATAGTATTTACCTATAATTTTTCAAAAAGTACAGCTCAGTTTATCTTAAAGATTAAACAAAACATTTTTCTCAGTCTGAAAATGAGACACTTTTTTCTAGACAATGTAAAGCAACCTTTTCTACTCTAATCTTGGAATAAGCAGGAAGTCAGAACACAGCTAATATCTTATTTTTTTAAAAGAAAGTTACACAGATGAAGAAAGATAATTTCTTTATAGCCAGACTTGCTTTTTCTTACTCACAAAAAGTACCTTTGTACCTCATTAGCAGTACTATTCATGCTGTTGGGACCATTTTGAATAACTGATCTATTCAATGTCAATAAAAGTAGCAGAAGCTGGCTGTACATTCTTCAACAGTCCCAGGAATCCTGCATTTCAAATTTTAGTTGATAGGACAGGAGACAGTCATTTTACAAGTGTTATCTCTCTATTAGTTATCAAATAAAATTTTCAACATTACATTTAATGAGAAATTAAGTCTCAGGAACATGAGCATTTTGAGGATAGTTGTAGCAGGTGTATGGCTTTCTGTTAGACAAGGCATCAGCCTACATCTCAGACATTCATGAGCTTTATCATTTTCTGAAAAAGTTTTTAGGGAACTTTAATATATATTAAAGAGGAAAAGCTTCACTCAATTTCACAGCTTGTGGTAAAATTCCTGTAGTTCACAGGCTGAACAGACTGAAGTACACAGGTAGAATTCAACTGCTTAACTTTACATTCTCTCCTATCTTAGCATTTAAAATCTCTGTATTTCAGCCTGACTTGGATGGGAGGACTGCTCAGTGTAAAGGAAAGAAGTAATTTTTCATAAGAGATTATTTTCACAAGTTTTTCAGAACATATTTACTACCAATTTCCATCATAATTTTGGCTACTTTTATGAAGAAAAATTTGTCTTAAAGTTTATTCCTCATGTTATTCTATGCAGGTTCCTTCACGTTATTTCCAACCATTTGGATTCGGCCCTCGGGGCTGTGTGGGAAAGTTTATTGCCATGGTAATGATGAAAGCAATTCTGGTGACTCTTCTGAGACGGTGCAGAGTGCAGACAATGAAAGGAAGAGGCCTTAACAACATTCAGAAAAACAATGACTTATCCATGCACCCAATAGAAAGGCAGCCTCTGCTGGAGATGGTCTTCACACCGAGAAGAAACACAAACAAGAATCAGGGTGACTAAAATGGATCAGCATCAGCATTAAAGTTACAGAGCTTTCTCAGCCACTGCCACTAAGAAATACCCATTATTCCTAGGTAAAGATACAGAGTAAAACATTTTGTTGCCCCTAAATCACTACAGCTTCAGGTGATGACTTATTCTGCCTGCACATCAGAACCAGGACACAATTTCAATGTAATTAAGACCAAAATTACAAAATAGTCCTGCTGATAGGTGATGTCATGCTATATGCAGGATATTTGGCTACTTTTTAAAACCATTAAGTTCAGACAAAGCTATGATTGCTTTTCAAACAGAGGTTTGGGGTCAACAAAAGAACATGTCCAATACGTTTCATTCCAGGACTATGTGTGTCCCCCTTCCCTCCAACTCCCTGAAGTTGGACCTAGCAGTATTCGACTACTGCAAGAGATCTAATTATCAGATGTTTGAAAACATCTAAATTAATAGTATTGAAGTTGATTTTAAGATTGTGGAACAATTCAAAATATTTCAGACATATATAAGAAATGTTTGTACAAGAAGTCAAACATTTTTCTTTGCCATGTTTTGCTGTCATATTAAACAGATACCAAAGACTTACCATGTCAGATAGATTTTATGATGGAAGTAATTTTCAGAGCACTAGCTAATATGACAGTTGAGATAACTGTTCTATGTTTTTAAAATCTAGTGTCCTGCTACAGAGTATGCTACAGAGGATCTGTAAACATCTTAGTAATGACCAGCTAAGAATAAGGTAATGAATATGAAACATTACCACTAGTATTACATAGGGGGTGGGGAAGACACAACACTCAGCTCCATCTTCTCTGGTTAACTGTAGAAATCTCCCACCTCACCTCAGTTTGGTGAAAATCAAATTCTCTTTAAGATGCCTAAGCAGTACCAAATCCTGTTTCAATCCAGTTTAAGTTGCTCAATTCTACTTTAGAAAGTAAGATTTGGAGTTGTTGCCCATGTTCCCATGGCACAGCAGGGGAGGAAGTCGCTCCCTAATTATCCACATAGCTCTATTGCTTCTCCTGAAAGGCCGCTGGCCTGTATCCTACTCTCAAGCATCTTGCTTCATGCCCACTGACTTAAAGACTCAGTAGCATAAGAGAAACATTGGTTCAAGAAGTTTTTGAAGGATTTGTTTTGTTGGGGTTTTTTTTTTATTAAAGTAAAATGGGTTTCACATCTACTCAAGGTAATATGCAAGTCTCATTGGGTAAATGCTCAGAGTTTTGTAGCAGCAAGGAGAAAAGTTCTGAAGTAACAAGCAGACTTCTAAAAAACAACTTTAAAGGGGGTTTGCATACACAGATCTTTATTTTAGTTATAAATTAGACTGAGTTTTATACTTGCTCCTTAACAGGAAAGCTACATGACTACCCAAAATCTCTGGTTAAAAATGGACCTATCTTGAAATCTGTAGACCACTGCTCTTAGGTACAGATCCAGCAGAAGAAGATCTATCCAGTAGCAAATAAAAACTACATAAAGCCAACAAACAGATATATGTTCCAGCCAAAGGTAAAGAATTATGTTAGGCTAGGACTGGTGACAAAGAGGAGTTGCACATCTAGGTCATTTGTCAAAACAAGGTGTAAATTTTCTGCAGTGATTAAAAAAAAAAAAAAAATCAAACTTGAAAGTAGAATAATTTATCCCAGCTAGGTTACTTTTAAAGCTAGGTTACTTTTAAAGCTTTCTCCACAGCATTTGCATGGTACCCAGAAATTAAAATAGTGAAGTGCAATACAGACAAAATTGGGGATTTGAAGATGTATAGAAATAGGACTTCTATTTTTTAAGTCATGAAGTGATATAGTAGTATGAATCTTTGGAATATCTAATGTAACCTCTATTTCTACACTCTCTGTAGCATTTAAACTAGGAAACTGTTAGAGCTGTTGGGAGAACAAAAAAAAATGACCACTAAAACGGGTACTTCAGTGGGCATGTACTTCTTATTTGTATGAGAACTTTAAAAAGGAATCCACTGAAGGGTCTTTTTTCTTGGGAATAAACTACTATTTTGTACACAGTATGCATCTTTGCTTATTTCACACAGAAAACATTTTTTGTGATAATTTACTCTCCAATTTTCCATCTCATAATTATAGGTCTCTCCCTGAGTAAAATTTTTCACAAGGTTGGAATTAATAAATTACTTTTATCATTCAAATTCTGAAATGATTACATGAAATCGTGTAGTTATATGGAAAATGCATACTGCTCTGATTTCTTTAATATATTACATGTTGTTGAATTTGTAGGCTGGAATTTCAGAAACATGATTACCATAATTATTCTATGTAAAAAAAAAAAGCAGTTTCACTCTTTACTTCTTGTAAACAAGTTTGCAGAATTATTTCCCACTATATTTTAAATATATTATTTCTGATATGCTTTGCACACAGTGTTTCTGGTCCTCAAATTTCTACAGTACTTCATTTTGTCCACATTTGGACAATAGACTGAGCTCAGTTCTCCCTATCTTTTTTTATGGTTGTTATGCAGTGGTCTAGTTGCATGAATAATTGCACGATAAGGTCCATTTCTGCTCCTTATATATATATTTTTTTTTTTGAACTGCACTTGGTGAAGCAGTGTTTCAAAGCTTGCCATGTGGATATAACAAGTTTACATCTTTTCAATGTATATATGCCATTGTACAAAATAGAGCTCCAATTTTAAATGGTGTTTTATTACCAGGTACTGTAAAAATTTAAGTGACACTTAAAACCACATCAAGTCTACTATCATCAAGTGGCTATTCAATTAACGTTCAATACAGCAACGTAGACCAAACCTGAAGACTGTGTTTTATACATCACTGTGATTACGGGCTGCTCACAGCACATAAATGTGGATGTTGTTAGAAAATTATAATCAAATAAAAGTTGTATGTACAAAACCAAGTTCTAAATCATGTTTCATCATGTTTTCCCAATCTAAGAATCATAATAAAGTATTTAAATGTAGGAGTGCGTATGCATGCATGAACTGATTATTAAAGTATTCAATACAAAGATTAAATCTGGGATGTTCTAAACTCAAATTTCCCACTAATTTCAGAGGGCATAGTATTGCAAAGATATTTTTAACAATAGTAAGAAATCAGAAATAGATTAAGTAATTTAAGTTGATACAAGACTGCCTGCCTAGGAATGTGCTTTATTAAAGCTTTAAAAGAAGAGAGTAGAGGCAGTTTCTGTTGATTCTTAAGATAAGAGGGATTTGTGGATATAACAAAAAAATCTTGGCTTGATGATACAAACAAAGGACTCAACTATCTTTGAGCAAAGTATTTAAAGTAATAAAAAAATGAAACAAAGCAAAGAAATAAATTGACTACATAGTTTAAAGCAAGTTTCATCTCTTTTTTCTACTCATATCACGATGGCATGACAAATTCATTTTGTATCTGTGTATCTTATTTCAGTTTCAAATGAAAGCTTTCAGAGTGATAATTCTTGTATTTGGCTAAGTGACAAAAATCAGAAGGTAGTAAATGGCACTCAAAAAATAATCACAAGAACTTTTTAACACAGCTGCAAATGGACAGATTTTTCAGACAGTAACCTGATCACAAGACACTCCTAATGAAAACATTTCTCTTAGAATTTTATAAGCTCTATTACTAATTTTTAAACATTAATAAACAATTGTCATTTTATTAGACTGTTCACTTCCCACATTCTCCAATACAATACAGTGTTACAGCCTCGGATAATATCCCATTAAATTAAATTATTGAGTTTAAAAGAAAATATCTATTGAAAGTTTACAGCAGAAAGGAATGTACTACTGTTGGATAGGGGGAAACAGTTAATATGTTGGGCCAAATCCGCTTTGGTCTATGGAGGATTAAATCCTTCTCTAAGATTCTAATTCGCTGGTGACATACTCATTTTTAAATGGCAGCTACCCAGGAGCTGAGAAGTTAAGACTGTTCACAGAATCACAGTATGGTAGGGGTTGGAAGGGACCTTTGGAGACCAACTAGTCCAATACCTCTGCTAAAGCATGTTCACCTAAATTGGGTTGCACAGAAAAGTTTTGAACATCTCCAGAGAAGGAGACTCCACAACTTCTCTGGGCAGCCTGTTCCAGTATTTTGTCACCCTCAAAGTAAAGAAGTTTCTCATCATCTTCAGATGGAACTTCCTGTGCTCCAGTTTGTGCCCATTGCCCCTTGTCCTGTCTTTGGGCACCACTGAAAAGAGTCTGGCCCCATCCTCTTGACACTTACCCTTTAGATATTTATAAGAATTGACAAGATCCCCTCTCAGTCTTGTCTTCTCCAGGTTAAACAGACGCAGGACTCCTAGCCTTTCCTCAGCAGAGAGATGCTCTGGTCGCCTAATCATCTTCATAGCACCCCATTGGACCCTCTCCAGTAGTTCCCAGTCTTTCCTGAACAGAGGAGCCCAGAACTGGACACAATACTCCAGATGTGGCCTCACTAGGGCAGAGTAGAAAGGGAGGAGAACCTCCCTTGACCTGCTGGTCACACTCTTCTCAATGCATCTCAGGATACCATTGGCTTTCTTGGCCACAAAGGCACATTGCTGGGTCACAGTTAACTTGCTGTCCACCAGGACTCTCAGGTCTTTCTCCACAGAGCTGCTTTCCAGCCAGTCAACTCCCAAACTGTATGGGTGTACAGAGTTATTCCTCCCTAGGTGCAGGACTCTACACTTGCCTTCACTGAATTTCATTAGGTTCCTCTCTGCCCAAGTGTCCAGGTCTCACTGAATGGCAGCACAGCCTTCTGGTGTATCAGCCACTCCTCTCAGTTTTGTATCATCAAAACAAGATTACCTATCTACTATTATTGTAAGCCTTAAACTTTATGAGATCTATTTATAAAAGTGCTGGCTTTGCATACTGTTATAAGTCCAATGTTTTCAAACACAGACCTTTAATTTTGCAACATTTTATTCCACAAATCTACTCTACTGTAACAATAATTCCATTGCATCAATGCATTAAAAATCATCCTGAATTGTCTTTTTCAGAATTATATATTGTGAACTACAGTCTCTCAAAAAACCCTACTGCTTTCATAAAATGAGATGTTCCACTGCTCATAGTTTTTGATATCAAGTCTTCAGTTGCAGATAACTTCATTTAGGTACAAATATAATGGAATAGATGAGTTAACATTGCACTCTGAGCAGGGTCCAGCAGATGGCACACACAGAAAATGTATTAATGCAACAAAAACAGCTTATGTATGATCAAAGTCCCTGTTGCTATACAAAAGCTACAAGTCAATAGACTCCTACGGTGTTATTTATTGTATATAGGTTTAGGAAGAGGTGGGGTCATTCTAGAGTCACTGAAAGTATAGAGCTGGAAAGAAAACTAACTACCAATGCTGTGGACAGAATTTATTGTCATTATTCCAATTAATATTGGCATTAGAACATTATTTTTAAATACCACCTTTTACTAAAAGTGTTCTCTCAGCCTATTTGAGTGGAATCTATGTATCACTTGGCATTAAGACTGACAGAACCCTGCTTAGTAAGTTTCAAAATTATTTCTGAGAAATTGTAAGGCTCGGCTGGTATTTTAAGGATAATTCAGCTGAACTTAATTTGATGTATTGATACCAACTCACTTTTCCTTAACATGTTTTTATATGATATTTTACCCTGTTGCTTGGTTAATTTAATACCTCTATGGTACTCTTCCATAGCCTTCATTCTCCCTTATGAGGAAAGGCTGAGGGAGCTGGGCCTCTTTAGTTTGGAGAAGAGGAGGCTGAGGGGTGACCTTAATTAATGTTCATAAATATGTAAAGGGCAAATGTCATGAGGATGGAGCCAGGCTCTTCCCAGTGATGTCCAATGATAGGACAAGGGGCAATGGGTGTAAGCTGGAACACAGGAGGTTCTGCTTAAACTTGAGAAGGAACTTCTTTACGGTGAGGGTGACAGAGCACTGGAACAGGCTGCCCAGGGAGGTTGTGGAGTCTCCTTCTCTGGAGACATTCAAGACCTGCCTGGACGCCTTCCTGTGTGATCTCATGTAGGTGTTCCTGCTCCGGCAGGGGGATTGGACTAGATGATCTTTCAAGGTCCCTTCCAATCCCTAAGATTCTGTGATTCTGTGATACAGTAGAACAGGAGTCTCTAATTAAATATTAGAGCCTTTGAACTTTGATTTTTGTGTATTGATCCTTCAAGGAGTATTGCAGGTGCCAATACTTCACAAAGCCTCACCACACTTCTACAGTAGTTATGAACTTATCAGTCCAAGAGTTGAGTAGGTCTTCATAATAACTCTTCATTCTTTAAATAGTTGCTGGTCAAAATCAAGACCAGTCAACTCAGCTGCAAAAACAGACACATTTGGCATGATGTGCACAACTCCACTAAACTGCCTGATTAGAGCTGAAAATACCTCCCATCAGATTTTAATCACTTAATTCCTTTTTAGTTTTAGAAGAGCTGATTAGCATCTCACTCAATGCTTTATAAACTTTTCCTTACCTTGTAATGACACATAGATGGAGTTGAATTTCATTCTCCATTTAGCAACCATTGAAAGATTCTTGGCAAGTAATTATAGATCATAATAGCTGTATTCAGAAACTGCACCTTCTATACACCTGTATGCACATGTGTATTTATACTCACCCTTTTTTATGCCAGCAAATGTTAGATGATATTTTTCAGTGTTAAACAATAGTTCAAGAGAGACATGAGAAGAGTATAAATCAGTATTATTATAATATTAAGTATGGTGCTAACTGCATTAAGAAAATTGCCACTTACTTCTGTTTCAGAAAGCACATAATTAAATTTTGCAAAAGGATTAGATCCAGCTACTGAATACTAAAGCAGCTGCAAATGGATCTTTTCTGTTTGATGTGAAATGTTTTCAAATGAAATTTCACTAGCTCAGATGTATAAATACAAATGAAACTATATTCATTGTTCTTATCTTCATTCTTCCATAAAGGATAATACAAAGAAGATAAATTCATACTACGGAAGTGTTATCAATCCATTATATTACTTCACCTAAGGATCTCAAAACATGTTATAAGTGCCAATTAAGTCTTTGAAACAGAGCTGGCATGCTAAACCCATGCCCCAGAGAATGGTTATATTAAAAAACAAACAAAAAAAACCAACAAACCCCTTCCCCCCCCCAAAAAAAACAACAACACCAAACTACAACAGTTTACTGTGTATCTGGGGAACCAATTGCCTGAGGACCCCTTCACTCAGATTACAATCTTTGGTCAAAACACCAAGACACTGAGACCATAATCCAGTCAAAATGCCTTTGCTGAGATGCCAGAATAAGTGGCCAGATTCTGCATCTCTGAGGATGTATGCATGGTGTGAGTAAATAAGGTTATATATAAAGTAAATATTTCTCTAATGCTATGTAAATCATATTCTCTAACAATTTAACCAAAGATTAGTAGAGCAGGAAATATATAATAAATTACAATACTTTGGTTAGAATGTACAGTAAAACTCAGGCATATCAAAGTTACAGACTAAAGAAAAAAGAGAAGGTAAGCCAACTGTAATTGCAAATGTGTACATGTGGCTCCAGGGAACCCACAGATTAAGATGATAACACCATCAGGAATAACACCTCCTTCTCAGAATTGGGGAAACTAATGTCTTGTTGTGACACTCCACCTAAGGAAGAATAGTCATCAACCTTGGGACTCCACACATAATAAAGACGCAAGAAGAACACTTCAAGAGAGATACGTTGCTAAAACATACCAGCTGTGGTTTATTGTTCCTTGCTTGTTGTTATTAACTAGGTTACAAGTAAATTATTGACTCTCTACCATGTGTTTTCCTTCATTGCTGGCAAGTATCCCGCTTAAAATAATAAGTGCAAGAATCTTAAGGGGTTTTTGGTTGGTCAGTTGTCTTGATATAAAATTATATCAAGAAATAACAACTCCCCATTTTCAGTTCCAGCTAAACACTAGAGCTCTTTGCTATAATAGGAGAATGTCACCTAGCAAATGCAAAAGCCCATTGAAATTCTCTTAAATTTGAGTCCTTTATCATTTCTGAAAAGCACCATGGGAACTGTATCATGACCCAAGAAAGGATAAATTGATTTGGAGAACTACTTCTTACAGGGTTAAAAGGTTTTCATACAGCATGCTAGTACAAAACACTGGCATGAGATACTGAGGCTTGTGGTGCATGGGATGAGGAATTCAGATCATCAATTTGTACGCAGGTTAAAGCATCATATTGGATCTACTTAAATTTAAAACCATTTACTGAATTTTCTGTTTGAAGTCTGCTAACATGAATCCATTTCCATGTTATTTTTTAAGTAAAGAATTAAATTCCCAATTCTCCTCTGAGAAGTCAAGGAGCTCTCTGTAGAACAGAGCATGAATAGAGCAAGAGGAGATTAAACCAATCCAAAATGCTGCTTCAGTATTTGGGTTCTGAAGAGGCTCATTAATTAGCATGATAGTTTTGTGACATCATAGTCTTTCAAACAAAATGCAACAGACTGTACTTGGATCAGAGTAAAAGCCTTTAATGAAAATTACTGCAGTGGAGCCTTTGCTAGTCAAATGACTATTTATATATTAGTACACAGTTTGAAAAGTTAAAAAATAAACTGGAGTGTGACGTTTATTCACCAAACCTTTTTAGAACTTACAATGTGTGGTTTACAGGGGTTCATTTCAGTATTCTGAGCAAGCCTAATGAAATCTCACTTAAAGGCAGTGGGATTTAAAAGTATGTTATGATTGCTCCTAAGAGCAAGCAAAATTTAATTCTAAATACATTTTAAAAATAATAACAAAAGGCACTATGTTCTTCTAATTGATTAGCAATAAACAACAATACCTATGCACAACAAATATTAGAGTTATAGTCTTCCTTCAGCCTGTCATACGAGACATTTTACTCTTTATCTCAGCTGACAACCATTGCCATTATTAATTTTCATGGTATTTTAATCCTGAAATATTAATGCTATACTTTGTGCCACAATCTCATTTTGTGCAATAAGTCCATATATTTTCTCTTTTTTTTTTTTTTGCAGTCATTCTATTGCAATAGATGTTTTACTATTTTATAACTAATTCCTATTTGTAGTTTCACTGTGCTATTTCATTACACTAAAAGTTTTTCTATGGCATTCTGAAACCTTTCATTTATTTATCCATCCATTTTACAGTCACATGACAAACACAGCTACAATAGCTTAACGGATTTATCAAGGCACAGACTTTCCAATGCAGAGACTTAAGGTCTTTTTTTCCACTTATGTCTGAAATAACCTAAGTGCTGTACTGGAGCCTTCCAAAGCAGTATGTTTTTATGCATAAAACTACACAAAACTAAAGGTTTTAATGTATGCTTTGAGATAAATATGAGATCATGTGAAAGATGCAAAACCTGTTGGCATAACAGAGGAAACAATACTTGGATTCTAGAGATTTATCTACTACACCATCCCTCTGTGCTGGGGAGAGCTAGTCGAAGCTCTCCGAAATACAGCTAGGGGACAAACATTGCTACAGCACAGGCAAACAAGAGGTCTAGTGCTCAAGCTCACTCCTTAGCCCTCTCAATTAGCAGGAGACAATTCTTAAAATCAGGGAGTTACTGATGCACAAGTAAACATCCTCAGATGTTCAGAGTAATCATAATGCATTATGAATGGAAGAAACCATAGAATTCATCAGCAAGAACATGTGACGATAAGAAATAAATACATATTTTGAAGACTTTAAAAGGTATTTTGTTGCCCTTATGTATTAAGTCCATTTGCAATGGAATTCAGTATAGTTTACCAAGCTTTTTTCCCCTCCCACTCTACTGAATTACCTTTAAATAGCTTGTTGAGAGAAGAAAAAAAAATCCAGTAAACTCCAAGCTTTCCATTTAAGCTTAGTTAATTTTCTTTAGTTTTCATTAAAAGTAGAAAGTAAATTTAAGACTGACATGTAAAAAGAGTTCAGATTCTGAACTCCAAGAAAAAGGCACTTATATATGATAGTTCCTTTAAATCCATTTCCAGTGGCTAAAACAAACAAAGAATATTTAAACCTTTTCAATTCTTGGAGAGTTAACTTCAGGTTACTGTTCAGTGACACATTTTTACAGGTTCCTGTAGTAGCCAGACACCTGTATTAATCTCTCTTTAAAACATAAAACGTGTATCTAGAAAAACTAAGAATTTAATTAACACCTCTTAGCAGCCATCTCTGAAATCACCGTGTGACCACAGATACGTTTTAACCCTTCAGTATAATTTTGAGATTTAGTGTTACCGAAAATGCAGTAGACATGCATTAGCTATGCAAGATTATAAAGCATCTCCTGATTACTTTAATTACTTACTAATCCCATTTACTCCAGAAATAAGGATTATACAGTCATACATTCTTTTTATTTGTGTGTCTTCTCCCCCAAAAATTTTGCACTAAAAAAAATTTTAAAAGGGAAGAAAGTTTTTAAAATATTTGCAATCCTACATGTTTTCTAAAACATGCAGCAAGATAGAAGAGAAAAACAACTGAAAAACAAAATCATAACTTATTAGACTTCAGAACATGTGATGGAGCCTTCTTGCACAGATCTAACTGGTGCCGCAGAACTATCTATTTGGTTTAACCAAACAGAATTTTTGTGTCTTCTTTCCAGCTCTTAAGGAGTCACATATCAGGGAGAGAAACTGGCTTTGTAAACCCCAAACAGCAAAGACTAAAATGGGATAGTTAGATCTGAACCACTGAACTTCTTGAGCAAAAGGAATTGTTTCTATTGAGAACAAACTGGACAGACACTTGAACCCATCTGTTGTCCCCTAGAGGATGACAAAGCCCCTTATGTATGCAGTCATCAAGAGTCATAGAGTGGTTTGGGTTTGCAGGGACCTTCAAAGGTCATCTAGTCCAACTCTGCTACAGTAAGCAGAGACAGATTCAACTAGATCAGGTTGCTCAGAGTCCCATTCAATCTGACCTTGAATGTTTCCATACCTAGACAATACACTTCCCAAACAATCTTCCATTTAATCATCCCTCAGCAGTAAAAACTTCAGATAATAAATGTAGACTGTGAACTAGAGCCAATTGTGCATTCAAGATTAACTGTACAAAAGAAGCTATATCAAGACATTTTAAAATTAATTAGGGAACAAATCCTGTCAGATCTATTTTACATCTCCAGCCTCTTCAGAATTACATACTTTTTAAAAGACAAACAACAAGAACAAAGCAATCATTGCAAACTGGCTAAAATTATTTTTCAGAGTGGGTTTCATATATTAATAGCGATATGTTCTTGCCAAGTGGGCATGATATCTTTGGGCCTAGAACAATGACTCACAAAAATAATTACTTTTGTGTAGACTAATGCTCGTGCACAAGATATACAGCTAATCAGCAGAGTTGTCCATGACAACTATACTGTCAGTTTATTATTAAAGAATATCAAAGAACTTATTATTATGTGGTGACAACTATATTAAGTGTGTGTATATATATATATGAAAGACTGTATGCTTTTTACTTACCCTTTACAGTCAATAACAAAACCAATTAAGCATCAGACTTAATTGGATGCCTGGTCAGGACACTCACAACAAAAATAATTTTTAGAAAACAAAAACTTCCCACTGAATTTTGCACAAAAACACTGGAATAAACCCACAAGATCTCAAAAAATGTTTTTAAAGATGCAATAAGATTTTTTGCCTCGCAACAGTCAGTCAGACCAGATTACCTAAGACAACTTGGGTGTATTTAACTTTAAAAAGTAAGTAAAAAGAATACAAAAGCATAATCGGCCTTTTTCCTGCTCCCATTTTACCCAAAAGAAGTTTTGCCAGTACTTTTATTAAGAATACGACATGTTTACTCTTTTACAACAGGAAAGCCTTATGTTCTCACTCAACTCTGGCAATATTTTCTCACAATATCCATGATATTAGGGGAGTACATCTTCCTGTAAACCTCTCCCTCACACCACTGAAGCATCTTTTGATTGAAGTGGAATGCAATTTTCCACTTATTTGCTCTAATTCTGAAGTTTTCAGCTTTTGGAAGAAGATACTGGAGAAACTACAATTGTACCTGAACCAAAGGACAGCTTGTTTACTCATGCAAAAACCAAATCTGTCTTTAATTCCAATATTTAGCCATAATTGTTCATGTCTTCTATTCATAAGTGGCTTTCAGACTGTGGAATTTTCACTTGATATCTACAGTTGTGTAAATAACTAAGGCTGCCAGCAGCATTTAAGTAAATACATAAAGATGAAAAAAAAAAAAAAAAAGAAAAAAAGACAGGTTTTTACTCTTCATTAAAAATGTAATTGAAGTAGCAGCCATATGGATATGGACAACTCAAAACAGGTAACAATGTTTCATATGAAGTCTTAAATGTTTTGATGCCCAATATTTGTGAAAGGAAAGAGTGAAAACAGATCAAGACTGATTTTGCACTGCTCCGGTGTTGTAACGTTGCATGCTGTACCTCATTCAGTTCCAGTTGTTGCTCTGTCAGAGGAAACAAATCCTCTAGTTTTTTAATAAAGAGAATGACAGTGTGAAATGAAGAACTTATGTTGGGATTTTTTGTTGTTGTTTTTGTGGGTGTTGTTTTTGGGGGTTTGGGGTTTGTTGGTTTTTTTTTTTTATTTGTGCAGCACAAGTTCAACTAGCCTATGGATAAGGCAAGATTTATTGTTGTAGAAGCAGTTATGCAAAATCAAACACATAGATCTAACCACCAGTAGAACACATTTTAAATCATGCATTGAGATGGATTTTGAAGAAAAGTAGTCATATTCATTTTAAAACAAAAAAAAAAAATAACATTAGACCACAGTATTTACCACAGGCAGAGTGCATAGAAAAACACATGTAGGATCCCTTTTTAGCCTGTAGGGATGGAGTGTTAGACAAATTCATATTTCTTTATTGGTTCAAAATGTCTAGTATTGCCTATGTTAATTTCAAATACTTCATCCTAAATCTCAGTTATTAGAAGTTATTACAAAAAATCCACATGATTGTCAAACTGCTCATAAAAGGTGTCAGAGTGAAAGACAAAGGTTTATTAGAGATCAAGAAATGGAAATATGGGAAATCACATAAAGTTCACAAATCCAGGCAGAATTTTTCCTTTTAGTCAGGAATAGACATCTATTTTTTCCCCCTCCTTTTGAAAAGAAACAAAGACTTTCCTCACTAGGAAAGATTCCTTTTCTTTGCATGCCATCATATGTTTGAATACATGTATTAAATCAAACTGCTTATTTGCTGTCATATCCTTCTGCTTATACACCAGATTTGTATCTTTCAGTATTAACTACTCTACAAGAAAGACATCTTGCTGTTCTCATGTCTTTTCTGCTAGATTAATCTTCTCTTCACCTTTGCAACTGTTATTAACCAAGAATAAACAGAGAGCTAATTTTACATGAGACATTCATTTCCAAGAAAAGTCTAAACCATCTGGAATGGATGTGAGGCGATTCTTGACACTCAGTTTTATTAGAGTCCCATATGGTCCTCAATTATTCCTTTTTTTTTTTTTTTTCTTTTCTTCCAGAATAGGGAAGCAACAATATACCAAGATTTTCTGCACTAAAGCTCATTTTCTCCCAGCATTAATGTGTTGTACTGTGAAGTACGTTACATATTTTGTTTACTTTATCTGGTCAGCCTGGCAATGCCATTACAGGATAAATACATTTAATTCCTTTTTTGTTAACATTTGGAATCATATTTTAAAATTACTGGCAGCCACTCTGCAGCCTGCTTTCAGGCTGATCAGTAGCAACAGCTGCTTCAAAATATTAGAAAAGTATACTCTTATCCTCATCTTTACAGAACCCAGACTCATACAGATAGTTCTACTACTGTGGTCTAGCATAAATGCACAAGAGATTCCAAAGCCATTAAAGCTTTTGAGAAACTTTCCAAACTAAAGATCAGGTGTAGCAATATAGGAGATAGTATCACTGTTTGCTTGTCTTTTGCTGTTATGATTCACAGAACACACCAAGCATGACAACTGAAAGCCATTCAAACAGTAGAGCAGCATGTCATGCTCCTGCTTTCCAAAATGTTTGCCAATCAGGAAAAAAACAAACAAACAAACAAAAAACAACACATACAACAACAACAAAAAAAGAAAGCTCTTATAAGTTACAAAACAACATGGAAAGCATTTCCACGGAAATGTGACCACTTCATACAATTCTTATACAAATCAATGTTTCATTTCCACACCTACAAGAACACAATATGTTCACAGCAAAGAGACAGGAGCACTAGTTATGCTCTTTAGCTGAAAACATAAAAGATGTTTTGTGAAACGCATCCCTGAATAAAAGCAATACTTACTAGAAAGTATCTTTACTACAACAACCAGAGATCATAAATTCCAACAATCTTATTCTTAATAATCAAATACTGTTCAGAACAGGGGTTGCATGAAGCCCACTGAAGGCACAAGAAGCTTTTTCTTTTGTGCACTTTATCTCAAGCTGTGGATGTTTTCTAAAAATAAGAAAAGTGATAAGTGACAGTGTGAAGGAACAATGGAAAAATATCAGATTTCAGGCATTTCCTGCACTGCCAAATGCTGCTTAAAAAGCCCAAACAAGGCTCCACTATGACTACCATGCTGCTTGCATGGTTTTCTCTCTCAATAGGTTTTCTCTCTTTGCTACCTGTGCCAACATATTTCCATCATAATATAGAGTTATTTTGTCCTAAAGTCAAATAGAGTTTCCCTAATGAAGAATATAAACCTTCTGTCATCAAATACTACACACTGGATTTTTTTTCATAAATTACAAACACCAAAACATCCTTTAGTAAATTCATGAAGTCTTATTGATTGTGAGGAACTGAACCATTATCCCAGCACAGTTTTATTGAAATCAAAGGCTCACTGAAGTGGTATTGGATTTTTACTGGGAATTTGATGTTTGGGAGTTTTTTTTAAATGTTTCTTTCAAAACTCCTATCCTATATTAAGTGATACAGATTTTTATATTTTAAGCACATTGTAGTTATTCTGGGAAAACAGGACACTGAAAGCATGCAAAACTTGTGAAGCTTTGAAGGCTTACTGGCTAATTTAGCTTTCTTTTCTATTGTTCCCCCATAGAAAAATATCAAGTGTACATATTACTACAGTTTATGCTTCAGGACTTTTTTTCCCCCCAGAAAAACAAGCTGACAACTGTATTATGCTTTAAGCTAGTTTATGCTTTTATTAACACTGTCTCTAATGGTTAAGCAGTAGATCAATACACATTTAGTTGCCTGCTCTATTTCCAGTGCTCCATAAATAGAAAAATACTGCAATTGTATTCAGTGCAAATGACATACTGAGCAGACTTATGTTTCAGTACAAGTTCTTCTATAAGTAAAAAGAGATGGATTTTCCTCATCCAGGTCCTTGACTAGTATACGTTCAGACCTTCTTTTTTATAAACTAATCTGTGAAATCAGTACAAAATAATAATGAATGGGACTTAAAACATTAGTATAAATTATATAGTAGTGGGTTCTTCTAGACTTGGGGTTCACTTCACTAAATTACTGGGTGAAAATCTTGAAGCTGGACTGCCTATTCTTTACATGGGTACCTAGAAGGTACTGGGAAGGCAGGGGAGAGCATGCTTTGTCCATGGTTCTGAACTGGGGGGACTCGTCATTTCATTAGCTCCACAATGAACCGGCTTCTTAGCAGGACTCGGCAGTTTGAGCATGTCGTTATAATAATTGCAGTTAAGTTCTTGAAGACATCTTAGAGAGGAAAAAAGCAAGCAAACAAACAAAAAAGTACTTTGGACATAAGTAGAAGGTACAGAAGATAATAATATCACAGATATTACTTCCTAATGGCCAAAAGTACCATTGTCCTCCAAAGACTTACGGTGTGAATCACATGGGGATAGGATACAGAGGTCAGTGCTGCAACACCTATATTTTAGGTAGCCTAAATCTGTCCTTTCCCAAGCCCTGTTCAACAGTGCTTCCCCACTCAGACATAATGAAAGGAGGAACTTTAATCTCTTTTTAACAACGAGGCACATGAATGGAAGACCAGATAATCCAAAAACTCAACATGTCAAACCTTCTAAGAATTCTTTTTTTTTTTTTTTTTCCAAGCAGCTGTTCAAAAATACTAAAAGGGTAAAATTTGAGACTTCATTTTGACAAAGTAAAATATGCATAATGATGCTAAAATAACTCCACAATCTCTGCTTGAATGTAATGAACTATTAAACTGAAAGCATTGAAGTGCTCAGAATTAATATATCCAAGAGAAAGTCTAATTAATGCAACTGCTGTAAAATAAGTATTGCATCTTTTGATAATTAAGTTTTATTAGAAATGGAGAAGCAGAGGCATAAGATTAAACTGATTGATTAAATTGATCCATTGTTTTCTGGATGATAAAGAACAACAGCTAATGCTTGACACACACAAGGAAGCATATTTTTTGAGAGACTGAAGGGTAAGACTCCAATAAACCTTGTTAAAAGAACAAAATTTTTCTAAAATCATTTTAAAAAAAGATATAAGAAAAAGATTTAAATTGCATTCCAAATTAAAGTATTAAGATAATTTATTTGCTAGTCAGTCATCATAACACAGTTACCACAGCATTTTCCCACCTACCAAATACAGTAGAAATGCCAGCTTTTTAGACTAATCCATAAAGTGTGTATCAAGCTGTAAAATTCTGATACCCTGGACTGTTATATAGATGAATAAGTTTATTCTGATAAGCAAAATTAATCACACTTCCTTGAGTCTGCAAGTCCTAAAAAGGACTGATATTCAACAATCACTTTGACAAAAAAGCCAAAAATAATAATTCAACTGTGAGTCCTTACTGGGCAGCAAAATAATTACTCAGTTTGGAATAATTTTGCAATATGTATTTGGTTTATGAACATGAAATAATAGTATTTGTGTGACAGCTTTCCTGCATGTCAAAGACAGCCCTCACTTGTGAGTGATCATTGTCTCTTCAGAATAATACACAGTGCAAAAACAAAAACCCCAGCCAGTTAGCAAAGGCCTACACATAAAGAAGGGCTTTTTGTGGCACCTCTTCTTAAGCACTGTGATGTGTTATTGCTGACCTGGGACAGTTCAATATCAAATAAGGAAGAGGACATTTGGATAACTAAATATGAATATAAATTTATTTCTGAACTGTGAGGAAGGCAAAAACCTGTAAATTTACAAAGCTTCCGTGTGTAAAAACTCCTCATGATTTTGCAGGAACTGGATACAGTGGACTTGATTCAATCTGATACTGATTTTCCTCATCTCTATTTGAAACAGGACAGGCCAAACCTGAAATCATTTACCTAATCTTCCAAGTTCTGTTGAGTTCAAACAATTTCATAGAAATAAAAAATTAACGAGATAATGGCTCAAGGAAAGATCAAAGTAACAATGTTCTGGAACTGGGATTATGCAGCATGCCTTTATATGTTGCATTTATGCAACTAAGAGTTGTGCTTCAGAGATTAAAGGTGAGTTCAATTCATGGGCAATTGTGCAAAGAAAACAGATCAGCAAATGAAACTGCTACAGGATGAAAATAAACACATCAGCTGAGCTTTTTTTATCCATTTCTATTTTTATTTTGTTCCTATTCTCCTCTTTGTTCAATAATGAAGGGGAGGGGATGCAAGTATCCAAGCTTGAACCCCCATATGTGGAACAAAGTTTCCATTGCTGTGCATTAGCAAACTGGGTGTTAATTTCTTCCAAATTTATTTAAACTTTGCCATGGGACATCTGTTCTTGTGTGCTGTGTTATATTATTAACACTTTCTACATACTCTTACAGGAACATGGACAATCTTTTTGAAAAAGTGTTCTTGCTTTGACTCAAATATTCTAGAATGTGCTTTTTCAAAATTAAAAATTCCAGCACTGCTCTCTCTTTTCAGTATGTTAACAGCTGAATTTCTATTTCTAAATTGAGGATGTAAGAAGAAACCAGATGCAGAGCAATATGCACTGCGGTGACAAACTTAAGTACTTAATGGTCCGTGTTATACAGAATAAGAGATACTTTCTCCCTGCTAAGCCCTTGGAATATGTGAACAACAAATGGGATCCAGCTCCAAATCATTCCAGGTTCTTTTTTAAGAACCAAAATCCAACTGCAGTACACTTTTCTACAGCAAAACCAGCCCTATTTGTTCTCAGTTTTTAGCAAGAGGAAGATTGGCCAAATATGGAATCAATCATCCAGATTCTCTTTCCACTCAAATTTCAATGAATTTCAGTTTATATAATTTATGTTGAGCCCAAACCAGCTTTTGCTTGAAGCTTTAAAATTAACACTGCAAAGACAACTTTTTTACCAGATTCCTAAATGTCAATATAAGAGTGCAAATATCTTTTACTGACAAGATCTACAATTGCATTGGTAGCCAAAACCTGAGGCTGTGTGTCAGATTAACTGGGTTCAGGGTTTATTACCAATGCCATCACTAATGCCATCAGGTTAGTGGACCAGGGCAGGAAAGAAAATAAAGGTCCTAGCTTCCAAAACATTTTTCTTTGGATTCCTTAGATACATATCTCCTGTGTCAACTTGCTTATGCAGTGAAAGAAATAACTTACATGCAAAAACACATATAAGCCTGCACAGTCCATGTTATAGGGATCAGGCTCTGGGTTACTGTGCTGGCCTGATAATAAGGAGTGCATGAATACAAATGTGATACCATGTTTTAGAACTAAAACAAACCAATAAACTATGTTAAAACCATGAAATGTGCCATGCTGCTCCATGCAGTAGGGACCTGCTCTCCCTCCTGTTTTCCTCAGCCTCTTTCTAGCTCTAAACCTGAATCTCCCCACTACACCACCATGCACATTCCCACAATCATCCTTGACAACTCCTCTGTGCTGTGTTACTCCCCTGGTTGTTCCTTATACACCACTGCTACAGTGCCCCAATCCCTAGTACCAGATTTAGCTGATTACCATAATTTTTTTCATCTGCCGAATGATTGCAATCCTTGCAGAGGGGCAGGCAGAGCACAGCGCTACACATACACATGATGTCCAAGTCAAGTCACCTGCTACAGCAGAAGGTCATCCCTCATCAGGTCTACTGGCACAAGCCATTTTAAGGTTCCAGTTACAGTTGCCCAGTCACCCCAACTCACCCCCACCACTGCCATACAGCTTACTTCCACAGTATGTCACCATTGTTTACAAGTTGTTCTTTGACTCTGAACTTCAACAGTGGTTAGTGAGAAGGCTAGAAGGCTCTTAACTGCTTTCTGGACATACAGCAGGTCATGATCTTCCCACCTTTCTGCCAGACCAATATTTCAAGCAAGTCTTGAATTCCAGGAGTAGCTTTGCCAGAAGCTCCCACTGCTGTCATTACCAGAATAGCCATTCTGGTTTTTAAAGGGAACTTGATAAACACTTCAAGCAGTTGTGCCAAACTATTGACACTCATTCCAACTTAGGCACCAACAGAACTTTGGGCTGGCACCAAAAACAATGAGTAGCAGTGCTTTTTAGAAAAAAAATGGTACCAGGCAACAAAACATCTGCCATCTCCACATATTACTCTGCGGAATACGGCAAGCAATATTTCAGATTTTACTTTCTGATAAAATCTTGTCTCATGTTCAGGCTGAGAGTAACTACAGGCAAAAAGACATAATTACATTTAAAAGTTTGGGTTTTGTTTGTTTTGGGTTTTTTTCATTCAGAAAACTGCATTGGCCAATACTCCACTGAACTAGTTTGCCAGCACTTTGGCAGAGGAGTCAGGCTTTGTTTTATGTCTTGCAGAGCCTCAAGTCACTATCAGCAGTTCCCCAAAAGATAACAACATACTTTTATGCTATTATGCCAGAAATGATAAAAATGCGGCAGCAAAACCAATGCAGTATGGTGACTTTAAGTGGGTATGGCTTTAAACTACAATACCCATTAACAATGAACACTCTCTGTGGACACTTATTTTTATGTAAGATAGATTTACCCCAGATGAGGAGGGCTTGGGGGGTTTGGTTTTTGTTTTGTGGGTGTTTTTGCTTTTGAAATCTGATATGATTGAAAGAAAACAGAAAATTACCTTAAAGTGTCAGGAGCAAAAGAAGTTTAAAGTTTTTGTTTGGTTCAAATACATTTTTAACAAGTATAAAACTAGTAGGTGTACTCTAGGTCTTATAAATTCACTGAGTTAATAAACTGGTTGGGACCAAAGGAAGAGCACAAGACAGCTGAGAACTTTGGACCATGTATGTACAGAATGAGTGCTAATCTTCTCCAGCACAAACATCTCTGCGTTGATCAGTCCAGTGTAGCAAAGACACAGGAAAGGTGAAGTACAAAGTCTGACACATGAACCAAGGGCTTGGTTATTGTTCAAAATAAAGTACTAAATTACACTTTGCTGAGCAGCATACACAGCTCTTTTGGCACATACCTAACAAGCATTCCTTACTGCAATACTTACACTATAGTCTGTTCCAACTGATTTAAAGCTGATAAAAATCTACTTCAAGTGAATTTATCAGTGAACACTCTCGTATTGCTTCTTATTGAAGGAGTTTTATTTTAGTGACTGTTACGAAAAGCAAAAGCTTGGAAAGTTTTAGAAGAGTTCTCTAATGCTAAAAAAAAAAACCCAAACCTGACTGGACTTTGTTCACCTCTGCTATAAGATAAATTCACAGTGCAAAGAGTTAACATTGCCACTCAGAGACCCTCATCTGGACAAAAACCTAATCAGATATGCCTTTAAACTTGCTAGCATGCCAATAATCCAGCTGTGTTACAATGGCAAACAATAGTATGGGAGTGACATCCCCATCATAATAAACAGCTTAAACAGAGACAATTTCATTACAGACCAAAATGAACATTTTGTCAGCTGTTACTATAATACACAACTGCTGAAAATAGGGTCTCACAAATAATGATAAATATTCATTAGGTCACCATTACAAAGCTAGGAAAAACACAGCTCAAACTGAGCTACCATTGCTGGTGTGTCCTTTTTACAAGTCATGATACCTTGTCTCTAGATGCTAACTCTTCTCTAGATGCTAACTCTCTTAATTGATTCAGAGCAATCATTTCTCTTAAACATCAGTAGGAAATGTGCGTGTTTAGCATTTCACCACAGACTCTCAGGGCCTCATAGGAGTGAGCTTTGAAAGAGGAACAAAAGGAAAAGAGAGTCTACAGGCAGATGGTAGGCAGCCAGGAAAGAGTCATGCTGGGTTAGTTGTTCAGCTAAAAAGAGAGAGGGAGAGACGGTCCAGGAGACCCATTGTGGAGGAGAGAAGGGGAAAACTCAGGAGGGATCACACACAGCTTGCTCCAGTTGCTGCTGCCACTATTCCCTGAAGAGCAAGGGGTCAGAACAAGTGGAAACTGGCAAAGAAAATGGCAAACTGACTAGAGAATATAGTGGATTCACATACCAACAATACTTGGCACAACTGTCTCTTTCCTCTCTGCTATTGTCACTGTCTAGGGTGCCACAGTTGCCATAAATTTTCATACTTAAATTGCTTTAGCCACTGAAGAAGCAGGTAACAAAATAAAGATATAAGAGAAAGTAACAGGCTGAGCATGCCTTAAGAGAAGGGATTACCACATCAACAGGTATTACCCCCATTTGTCCAGGTTTAATAATGTTCCTGAGAAGTTCCAGACAATGTCTGCAGTCAAGTTACCCTTCTTTATGGAAGAATTGCAACCACTGGTTGCAGTTATGTACTTCTATTAAGTATAACACTGGTTATGTACTTATATTCCTCCTGCAACATTATAAACTATCATTAATTCTGAGATATACTTTTATGCATATAGAAAACTAAACCAGCAGGTCCTGCTTTGCTTTTTCTTACCCTGTTCACAAATGCCTGCCCCTTTCTCACTAACACTTATGTGATTTCATGTTAATTTTTTCGAGGAACTAAATCAGTAAAAACCTATTCACTTTTATTTTGGCAAGCTATTTTTATGCCACTTTAACTCTCTTTACTGGCTCTTGGGAGGAGACAGCAGGCAAGTTGGACAGCATTGTGACAAAAATGGCAAAAGTGGGGTGTCAGCATTTACAGAGAGGGAGAGGAGAAGCAACCCTGAGTTTTTCAAGTGACACTAGGTCAGCTTAGCTCTGTTATCAAGCCATATCGTGATGTGCTGTATAAGGAAACCTCATTTAGTGTTGTGAATTACATGGTTCAGCATTTACCAAAAAGAGGAAACAGAAAAGCCCACGTACCATTGCAGCATACAAAGACTGGCAGGTACATTTCTGTTACAGACCTTTGAGTTCTCATGATGTTAAAAAGAAATGCAGTCACCCTTGCCCCACTCCAGCATATATATTTATACACACACACATGCATTTATGTACATGTATGTGTGTGTATGTCCTGGCTTTGGAATGATCAGCTGGTTTCTAAGTGCCATCACCATCCACAAAGGTTTAAAAGTCACAAATGGAGCTATGCATCACTGAGGATAAGATAGTTCAAATAATTATAATAGGGTCCATCTTTTAAAACATAGGTTCTTACTTCGTAAGAACCAAGAAGCATCAAAACTGTGCCAACTTTCAGACAGTTTGTAACGAGTTTGCCACGGACGGCCAGACAAGCACAACTTTAAGCAGCTAGTACAGCCCTCCATCTGCTGGCTACACTTGGCCTATGCAGCTTGCAAGTCACTAACATGAAATTTAAGTCTGAACTTGGTCGTATTACAAGACAAGTCACCTTTTTCATGCTTTATTCAAGGAGATTTTATCAGCTAATGTATTATAAAAATTACAGAATCTGAAATTTATAATGATACAAATCCTAATAAGAAAAAAACCACCAGGCAAGACCGAAACTACTGTCAAAACTATTTGTTCTTTTCCCCATAAGTTTTTGCATAAGCATTCTGCGTTGTATCCTAATTGATCACTGGCTCATCAAATAGTCTGGCAAGATAATAAAATGAGAACACTTTGAGAATTTAAAATTCATAAAATGTATATTTCTCTTACTAAGATTTGCCTACAAAAGCACTTTAGTAATAGCATGTAAAATTTGACAGAAAATATAGGGTAGGTAAAAATTCTCCATTAACTTGAGTAGATTACCAAGAAAAGGAGTGAAGAAATGAGGGCCAAAAAAACTCCAGATCACTGCCTGTGACAGGAGGTCAGATTTTAACAGTCAAATACCTGACACATGAAAATCTCAGGATTCTTCCAGGAAATAAACATATTACATTCCTCACTGAACCCTGGAACTTCACCCACCTAAGGACACAGGAAAGCAGATAATTTCTTCATAAATCAGAAATAAGAGAAACAGTGAATAAAGGCTGAGTCATCACAACTAAAACTTCAGCTTCCTCCTACACCTCTTACACATGCAGATACACACAGAAGATGAACAGCATTGTTTATGAACACTGACATATCTTAATATCAGATGAGTCATTACACAAGGTATTTCAGGATTCATTTTATCATAGCATGTGAGAGGGATACAAATGGACTGCTTAAATCCAACCCACATACACTCTGTCCAATGCTTTGGAAGGTTGCCTTTTCACATAGTATTTTTCAATATCAAAAGCATCACACTTCAAACAAAAGTTCATTTCTGCAACTGAACCTGTTATCCCAAAGTAGGTTTGGCTAGTGTTCAGTGTGATACTGTACACTCTGTAGTGCTAATTGTATATATCCTTGTACTACTTATATTTCTTTTTCATTTCTGTCTCTTAGATCTATCCTTAACTTGGAAAAATTTAAAGTTTCATAATCAATTAACTAAGGATCACATGTCCTAACAGTTCCTGTAGCTCACATCAAAATTTGATTGCAATGGTGCCTCAACTGTGAGTATCTGAATCAGTCCTCATTCCCACTGTATGATGCTTTGAGGGGGCGACAGCAACACCACAGGCTCTATGCCTCCTTCACAGTGTTAAACAGTGCTCATTAGAACTCAAATATCTAGAACTAATTAGAACAAAGAATACTGTCCTTCAGTAAAAACATGAGTAGCCAGGCCCAGTTTTACCCCAGATAAGGTATTTGTATCTCCAGAATGACATCAGCTACTAACTACTTTAGATCCTTCTCTTGAAATTCTCAGTACGCTGTTAGAACTTCATGGTTCCTGACTGACTTTAACAAAGGTCTTCTGTTTAGGTACATGTTGTCTCCTTAATAGGATTAGTGTTTGCTGTGAGTGATTTCTTGTTAATTATGAGGTACAGTCACAGTTCATTGTTGCTTAAAATGGTGGGAACTATATCTCATTTCTTTATCTAATGAAATAATAAGCTTGCTTCAGTGCCCTAATGCTCTCCTGCAGCATTTCAGTTTGTATACTTTGTGATGGCTTTCTATCATTCTTCAAAATCTTTTATTATAACACCTGCTGCAGCAGTTGATCTGCCCTTGGGCTTGTGATATCCATGATGAAACTCTGCAGTGACTCAGCTTGCTACTCATTGTAACTGTTGATACAGAGCTGAAAGTGTTGTTATATAAACCTACTCCTGGATACTATCTGAAATCTGTTGGTTTACTTTTGTTCTCAGTAATGAACTGGTCTTCTTAGCCATGCACAGAGAAAAAGGACTTGGATTCTCATATTCTAAAACACGTAGTGCTGTCTCCCCTTCAGGTTTTTCTCCACATGCTGCTGATCAAGTCATCCCGCACTAGCATCCTTCACATCAGCACTCAATCTCCGTAACAGTTTCCGTTGTGGTGCTCTGTGCTTCCTGTGAGATGCTGAGCCTCCACTTCTACCTGCTTGCCCAAAAATAGGACTTCACTCAAATATTGTTCAGCCAGCTGTTGACCAGCACCCCCAGATCATTTCCTGCTGTGCAGCTTCCAGCCACGCTTCCCCAAGCCAGTAACAGTGCATGGAGTTGAGGTGACCAAAGTGCAGAACCCGGCACTTGGCCTTGTTGGACCTCTTATAGTGTAAGATAAATTAGGTAAGTTCAAGTCTTCATTTTCAGTCAGGCAAATGAGGACTATGAACTGATGTTTCTCTAGATCCAATAGGAAAGCAATAAAAAGTAGGTTATGATGGCAACTTGCTTGTGTTATCTCTTTCCCCAAGTCCCAAACCTTAACATCCTTCTCAACCAGATCATATCTTCCTCCCCACTCCAGCTGAACATTGATAATGACTGCACTAATTCTACTGCTCAATAAAATGGTTGTTTATCCACAGCATTCTTCCCTGAAGAGGGGTGAGGAGGAAGACAGAACAAATAAGGTTCTTATCCAAGTTTTTCCATAAATTCCTCTTTTCAGGAAAAACAGGAGTTGCCAGGTGAACAATGGATTCTGCCTAAAAAACCACACAGCCATCAAAATTGCAGGAGGGGCTTTATTTCAAAAAAATCTTGGCTTGAAGGCCACATCTTGTACTGGGATAAGTTTCCCTTAGTGGTTGCTAACAGCAAGTAGTCTGTAGAGCTCACTGAAGGGCTATGGAAAGTTATCAGTGTCCTTCACATTCCCCATTTCCTGCAAATTCCAGCAGTGTTTAAAAGGGTCTTTATATATATTCTCTAGCCCTTCCAGCTACCTTAGAAGCGAAGAAAAGATCTACAATCCAAAAATGTAGTCATACAAAAGTAAAGGCTCTAGATCTACCTATCTACAGACAAATTTGTGTTCTCTACCTTTAATTAATTTATTCATATACTGTATTTATGACTACTCTGAATCCCTTAACATGTGCAAGAGAAATAATTCACCTGAAACTGGTCTGGACAGCAAGTTTCTAAGTAATTTCATTTTCTTTACTGGGAATGTTGTAGGACTACATGTAATCTAATTGCCTATGTTGCATGTTCCTAAGACTACCCATAAAATGCAATTTTATGTCTGAGTTGATGATATTTAGTTATTTATAGATAGGTGGGTAGCAGAGTGCCTTTTACCATGCTTTTAGAAATGGTCATGAAGTAATGCCCACACACAGTCAGATGATGTTTCCATATTGTTCTAAAAATCATATCAAGCTCTACAGAAACCACAAATTAGTCTATCATCATTCTGCCATTTGAGTGAAGTCTGTGGATGTTACTGAATTGATCCACAAAAAATTGTTTTCTGTCTCTATGATTGCCTCTCAGAGATTATGATTCCCTTTAGTCCAAAGGGTGTTACACTCTTTAACAGAAGCTCTATACCAAGACTGATCTCAGCTGTTGCATCTCTATTTCAGTCACAGGTACATCACTCCAGGACTGAAATCCACAGCATTGACTCACTCACCTTCCCAATGTGCAGATACATCGTATGGCTGTAAAATGGGAGTCACGGCATTCGGTGTAAAGGAACAATCAGACCTAGTCAGCTGCAAAACACTGTATGCCTTAAGACTTTTCCTGATAATATCCAATTTGGAAAATGTTATTAAATTTCTGTGTGAGTTGTGCAGCTCTGTGGATCTCAGCATTTGTCCTTTGTGGGTAAGCATGATTTACCATATTCTAATAATTCAGGACATCTAGGCAACATTATCGTGTGAATAAATATTACTCTTCAAAACACAACATAATCTGTAATGTTTGGTGGGTGGTTTTTGGTGTATTGAAGAATAGAAGACAGCAATACAGAAATAACCACAAAAAGAATGTATTTTGAAGTATGCATAAGTGTATCACAAACATCATGACTATAGGAAAAAACATGGATGTTTGCATGAAGAACAGGATGAGAAAAGTTAATAATTGATGCAAACTATAAAATATTCTGGAAACACAGTACAGTATAGGTCCTCTATAGTTTCCTAGCAACAAAATTTTCTTTGCTTTCTCAGAGTATCATGAAGTTGTGGAATCCTCCTCCCACACAATGTGAAATCAGGGATGAAAACAAGTATGACCCATCTTCCAGACCAGAAGCAGAAAACTGTTTCAAAGCTTGCTGGAACACAGTTCAGTAACAAGCAGCATCTGTTGTTGATTTAACTGTATTTTACTTGCACCTTAGATACGGTCAAAGCCTTAAATGTAGCCATCAGACAATCAAGCCTACTAATGAAGAGAGTAACTGAACAACACATGGAAAGCAAGGAATGTAACATTTTAAAATATTTTCAGTGACCACCACAAGAATGAAGAATAATTCCTGAAGACAGTGGCAGACAGCAAAATGGTTTTAACTGGCAGCTGTCCCTTGGCTTTCTCTAAACAGCATCAGAATGGGGACAAAACAAAGACAATCCCCTGCTTTATCCTGTATTTTACAGTGCTTCCCTTGAGAGAAATTCTTTAAAGTTTATTTTCCCAACCCCAGAACAGAGAAAGCAGAAATAAAGTTCATGGTTTGGCTGATCAGTCTTATCCTTTAATATTACTAGTATCCTATCTGTAATGAAATTTAGAATTGCAAGTAAAATAAGAATCTGATTTATCAGGGCTCCAAAATAATAATACTTAACTCCCTGCTCATAAAAACAAGTGAGGGTCATGGCCAAACCAGTCATATTTCCACAGATAATTTCCTCAACAGAATTAACAGTTGCATTTTCAGCTTGGGAAGGTGGCTTTCATTTCTTCAGTGACTTAGAATGCAAGGTTATGAATGCAAAAGTTTGCCAATCTACAGCAAATTGCACATATAACTTGCAAGATAAGCATCCTTCTAAGTACAGGACAAATCACCATCCCACAAAAGAAGGGTAAAGTACCTTTAAAAAAAATAAGTACAAAGGTAGGAATACAAAAATATGAAATGCCTAGGCAATTCAAATTGGAGTTTAATACAGAAAACCTTTTTCTAAAAAAAAAAAAAAATCCTACTCTAAGTGAACAGAAAAGTAACAACATCCTCACAGCCAAAAAAAAAAAAAAATCAACATGAACATTTATGCCATTCAGTTCTCGTAGGAGCCTTGTTTCTATAAGGTAAGAGGAAACAGGACAAGTTACTGCTTTAGGGAAAGAAGGAAAAAACAAAAAAGTGGGCACTACTCTGGCTGTGCTGTTGTCCTGCGTTTGCAAGCACAGGCGTTAGCAAGCTTGCCTCCCACTTTAACTGCTCCCCTTCCTCCAAAGTGGCCACCTTCATTCAGTATTGCATTAGCTCAGAGCAAGAGATATTTATTGTTCTTTCTTCAGAAGAGCAGTCAAAATTTGGATCAGACCAATTACTTACTGTTATTAAGCTTTTCCTGTGCTAGCCAACCCACAGTCCCAGCCTATTTAAGGAGGTAAAAATGTCAAATTCTGACAAAATTATCCTTTCTGATAACCTTCCCCGTAATGCAGTACAGCACCATGTAAATTGCACGTGAGTACAATATTTTTCTATTCCACTTTATTCAATTATGGGATTAAAATCTCCTAAGAGCACCCTACAAGGCACTGAGGCAATTGAAGCTTTATTTCAGTCCTAGTTTTATATCCAATATTCCAAAACCATCACAGCATAGTCTCAGTCTGTGACTGCTTCCTCAGCTCTTCGTCAAGAAAAGTCAACACCAGACAAAGGCACAATATAATTCAGCAAGTCCAATGGCTACAAATACATCCATATTATGGTAGGTATTCAGAACTGATGTTCTTCATCTTTTACAGTAACTTAAGAACAAAAAGGAGAAGGGCAGAAAATACTGCACTCTTCCGTATTTATCCTCCTACCATAGGATGTACATGCACTGCCTAAATCAGATACCACAAAAACCTAGATCATTGAATATCTACTAGCACATGAGTAAGAGTTAAATTATGCAGACTTCTTGTTCATTATTTGAATTCTAAACCAAATATGAAGGCTGTTTGCAGACCACCAATAGACACATGGTGCCCACTGCAGCTAAACACCTATTACAAACGCATGCAAGATGCATATATGTATGTGCATGCTGCCTAGCTCCCAGACACCAGTAAGAAGTTCCTAGTATGACAAAGAGAATCTACTGGTACTTGATACTGGAGATTCATGCTTTCCCAGTAATGGTGCAGATAAATTTAATGAAGAAAGCCAAACACAAACACTGACACCACAAAGAAATTGGAGAAAAAAAAAAAAAAATCTAAAACCTGCTCCAGTACATTTCAGGAGTCTATCATGTACATCATACACATGACTATATCAGCCTGTGGGAGATGCTTCTCTGTTTAATACATTCAGTAACAATGGTGCTTGGGTATGAAAGATCCAAGAAAGATCTTATGAAAGATCATAAACTGTGAAGCAAAATATTAGTCAACCATGTTAGAAATAGCACATGCTAGGGTAGACCTTATTTAGATAATATTAAGAAATTTTTGAGAAAAAACAATCTTACATTTTTACATTTAGAACCAAAAAGACGACACAATTCTACCCATGTGTCTTTACAGTTTAAAACAGACAAGTCAAATACAAAGATGGTAGCGCAGAGGGGGTTCTGTTAGATTTAATAATGGAAAGAAAAGAGAGACTGCTTCCTGGGATAGGTTTTAAGGCTCAATTTGAAGGAGGAAAGCAGGAGTAGCAAAGCACGGAGGCAGCTTGCCAATCTTTCATTTAGCAGAAAGAAATAACCTAACAGTTCAGGTAGAGCTCAAGAGATATAGGTAAAAGTCTGTGCGTCACATTTGACTTCAAATCACAGCTTTTCAGTACCTTAGATTTTCCTCTCTCTGTAAGGGAGAAATACTGCTATCCTTATTTCACAATAGTCCTGTAAGGATAAATATACTAGACATAGATGCTAGGGTAGCTGAGCTACTTAAGTATTTAAAATACAATAAAATTGTACTTGTGTGAACATGCAAGTGGGATTTGCAGATAGAGCAGTGAAAAAGCATGAAACCTAAAAGCTCTCTCAGGCAGATCTCCAGCACTCAGATACAATGAGTAGGCAGAGGAGGATTTCAGATAAGTTCCATATGGAATGAAGATCAAGACCAGATGCAGCCGAAATGTGAATGGAGGAGCCATACAGCGATGTAGCCACTACAGACAGCATCAGATAACTGGGAATACATGCAACACATGGGGCAGTTCCAATCAGCTGTGTTAACAGCTCCACTGGCAAATCATATTTGTAGAGATCTGAAGGCAAATGTATTAACTGAGCCTTGAGAAAGAGTGTTCCACTATCTAAATATCCCAACAATCTTTAGGTCTACCCTAGTAATAAAGGACACGGCTACAGTCACAGAGCTTTCACTTATAACAATGGATATGTAATTGCACTATTTGTACTAAATACAAAAAATAAATAAGTCATGAAATGCCAATTTTCTCCATGTGGAGTTTCATTTAACACCCATCTAGCTAGTATATATTGCTGTTAAAAAACCTTTTGTGTTTTTCTCTGCACCAGTATTGTAATGAGTGGAAACTATGAAGTTCAGAGCTCCAAGCATATGGAATTTTCCAGGTCACATGTTAAACCAAGTGCTGGACTCTGCTGGGCAGAGAACATTAAGAAGGAAAAAACCCTGAATTCTAACCATATGTTTTGAAATGAAACAATATGCTCATTCTGTTACTGCTGAAAACTTTAATAACTGCTTTACAGTTAGCAGCAATAAAGAGGGAAAGCAATCTTGAAACATTATTTACTGTGGAATAGAAAGTAATTACAGCACAGTAATAAGAATGCCCAATGTATATATCAAGTCTGATGCAATACAATATTGATTAAATTATACTATTTCCATCATAATATTTATTAGTGTGGTTATACAATGATTTTTTAAAAAAGGACAAGAATTAAAATAAGTGGGATTCGGTTTTCATTTTAACTATTCCCTGCCAAGACTTTTATCTTTCAGAGGATTATGAAAAATAATCTGTCCTTTTACCAACTGAACTATGATCAGAGGCAGAGAAGCGCAACTATCCAGAGCTTAACATTTAATTGCAGTTATAGCACAGGTTATGCATTCAGGAAAAAAAAGCCCACACAGAAAATAGAGTAAGGTCAGTGCCTAGAATACCTTGGAAGTACATACACATCTGCGTTGGATCAGCTCATTATACAACCCAGAATATGCCATACCAGGCAGTCCCCTTTGCTGCTGGGGGAACAGAAAGGGTTGCACTGTACACGTCCTTGAAAACAAACAAACAAAAAACACCCCACACAAAAAACACCCCCCAAAAAACGCACCATTTTTCCTTACCTAATTATCATGATTGTCATCACAAAATCAGAATTTGTCCAGGTTAGAAATTACCATTAAAGGTTCAAGCAATTTAAGACAGTCCAGAGAAATAATTAATTGCACTTGAATTCAAACTTACTCTTCCTCTTAAATTGCTATACTCTTACTGGGGAGGTTTTCAAGTTGAATTTGTGCAGGTAAAAAGCAAATATGAGAGAGAGAGGGGGACAGAGAGAGGGAGAGAGAGAGAGGGAGAGAGAGAGAGATTCAATGCTTTCCAGATCCCAGATTCTGTTCTTGGTGTGGTACCTGCGATTAATTTTTGAGACTTAATCTCAAAATTTTTCCATTGCTATGTTGTTTATACCATGCTTCTAGCTTCCCTATGCCTTCTGTTAATGTGTGATGTGTGTACATGCATCTAGATTTTGCACTGGCTCCTCACAATAGAAGCACTTAAACTTATTTGTTTTTCCTTACATGATACTAATTTATAGGGTTATAACCAGCAGTATTTGGAATATCATTTTAAATTTAATGAAAGCAATTACAAACAAAAATCTAGGGTTTTTTCCCTATGGAATAAAAACCAGAAGTATTTTAACACTACAAGCCCAGGGTTTGACAACAACATGTCAAATAACTTAACACCTAACTTTTCACTCCATAGGTTGAAGAATTTTGTGTCCATATTCAACACACCAGTGTGTGTATTCCCAGGGTCAGAAAGCTTGAGGTCTTTTATCTCTCCAGGCTCAACCTGATTTGAAGGCAGGGCAGCATGCTAGGATTCCCCCTAGAACATAAGGCAAACTCTGATTTCATTTTTGCTATTGTAGTTCTTGCACTCAATATTGCACAGGATAAGCCATCACTGGAAAGTATTTGACAGGGCCTTTTGAGTTTGGAAAAGATCGTTTTTATAAGTGTGTATGTATATTTTAAATGTCACTGAATACACTGACAATCTTCATGTTTGTTGAGAGTGTTTGTTATAGTCTGATGACAATAGATAGCGTCATATATGCACCTTCAAAGCAGTTCTTCAGCAATGTGAGTATCTGCATGGCTTTGGATGAGATAGTTAAAGAAAGAGGTATCTGTGGTCTACAGCTACTGGCATAAATGTTTGGCTGGAGATTGCAGTAATCTGCAGGTAAGTGCCCAGGGCACTGGCTGGCTCTTAGGATGTGACATATCTATGGACCAGATACACCTGTGAGGTCTGTTCTATAATGCCATTTGGTTCCCAGTTATAAAAGTACTCTTGCTACTACTTTCCTGGGATTTTTGTGCTAGAATTAAAGTTATCTGTGGCCAGTAACGTCAAGAAAAAGTTGAAAGAAGTAAAAGCAAAGGGAAAAAAAAATAAAAAATCTACCTAACCTCACCAGAGCCAAACAAGTGGCCTCAATCACCTGAACTGAAGGATGGCTCAAGACTGTAGTAGCCTTTAGGACACAGGCAAAGTTTGCAGAGTTCAAGCCATAGAGTTTACAGGCTCAGAGTTCAAAACAATCTTCTAACACAGTTTCCATTTACCAAATATTGCACTGTCTCCCTGAGCCTTTAAATAACGTGCAAACAAGCGGCAGCAAGATTCACTCTTTCCATGCTCTTCTGGGCACTAATTTCCAATAACAACAGATACTTCCCTGCTGGCCTCCACTGTGCTAATGACTAATATTTGAGGAAACTGATCATTAAGGACAACGAGCTGGTGAAAAATGACGAAGAAATGACTGATGGTCAGGGCAGATACCCACGGGAAAAAAAGGAAATACAAAGCAAACGGGAGACACAGTGTCAGCCAGTGCAGAGGGCTGCCGTTTCGGCCCAGTTTGTGCGCTTAACTTCCACCTCAGAAGCAGCCTCCAGCCCTCCGCGGGGCACGGCGGACACAGCTCTCTGGCCGCGGGTCCCGGCTGCCCCCGCAGCTCCCGCCGGCCCGTAGCGGCACCCAGCCGGCGGCCACCGCCGAACCGGTGAGACGCAGCCGGCTCCGAGGCGAACTTGTGTAACAGGCTCGAGGAAGGAACCGCGCCCCCGCTCCCTCCTCTCCTCCCCGCCCCTCCCCGGAGCCCGCCCGTCTCCGCTCCTCCTTTGCAGCCAATGGCACTAAGCGAGGGGGCTGCGCGGGGTGGCGCGGACCCGGCGCCCGGGCTGGGAGGAGAGGAGGAGGCAGCAGCCGCTGCTCGCCGCTCGCGCTGGTCTCCAGCTCCCCGGCTCCGGGCGCTCCCCGTGCCAGCGGCTGTCCCCCGAGCTGCCCCTCGGTCCCTCTCCCCCGCCGGTACCTGCAGGATGGACTCGGACTCCGGGGAGCTCAGCGAGGGCGAGCTGGTCTCACCCGCAGGTAAGGGGCTGGCCGGGGGTGGGGGCTGCTGCCTGACGGGGTCGGTGCCGTCGAGCCCAGCCAGCCACGGGACTGAGGGCGACTGCGGGATGGAAGGGGCCACCCCTCGCTGCCTCGAAGGCAGCGCCATGGCAGGGGCTGCGCGTACAGACCCCGGCCGCCCCGCCGTAACGGCAGTGGCAGAGGCGAGAAGCCGCTCCACGGGCGCTGCGAGCGGTACCCGCTGCTCTCCCCCGGGGCAGGGGAGAGCTGCGTTCAACCATGACGTGACAGCCGGTTAATTAGAAGTGTTGGCGTGAATCTGGTGCATTGTCCTTTATATCCAGAGGCTGCAGAGTTTTTTGGGTTTGTTTAGGGTAGTTTTGCTGTCGCTCCAGGACCACAGCAGTTAGCCCGTGTGCCGAAGGGGAGCTCCCCCTCAGAGCCCGGCATGCAGGGCCCTCAGGCTGCCAGGCTTTTGTTTCCAAGTCCTAACTTGTCACCAAAAAAACCCATAAAAATGTTGCTGTAACCACTGCAGCCCGCATAGTTCTTGGATGAGACAGAAGGGAAAAAAAAAAAAAAATCTCTCCTGCCACTTCCAGATCTCCACATTCCTGTGTCCCACACGAAACAAGCCATCACTGGTGTGCCGTAGTCAAAGGCTGTCCTGCACAAACAATAAGTGGGGATAAGCTTGTATGAAATCCAGCATAAGCTGGAGGTGGGTTTGCTCTACCAGCACAGCATGTGTCCCAGTGCTGCTCTGCGGAGAACTGCTGCCAGCTCGAGGCCACCCTTCTTCTCCACAAACACCTCAGGGTTTCTAACTTATTCAGTGAGTCGTGGTGTTGCCCTGCCATTAGCTGGGCAGGCTGCAGAGCTGTTACACACACAGCTGGCATGGGACAGTCACTGGGCAATTACTGACCCTAGGTGCAGAGGGGACCCACCTGCCCTCCATCTTCCCATGGTGGAAGTCACAGGCACCTTCTCTGAAGCCATTTAACCGGTGTCAGACACAAGTGAGTGCAATTGGAATGATGTCTGAAATTGTCCTAGAGATCATATTAAACCCAAACAGAAAGTTACTGTGTTACATTACAAGATCTTCTTTGAGAAAAAAAAAAAATCTTTCACCATGACTGGCCCTGTATCCCAGCTGGCACCTCCACCCACAAACAGGTTTCAACACCAAACAGTATTTTAACTTCAAAAGGAGAAAAAGACACAGATATTTTGTGAAATATTTTAACTGTGCTGTTAATATAGCAGTGATGAACAATGGTTGGAGGTCTTGAGATAAATAGGTGTTGTTTAGTCTCCCAGCAGAACAGGATTTTGTAGCATAGTCTTAAATCAAATTAAATTTTAAACATGCAGAGTATTTAATCTTAATATCTTGCTTTGCGTTTTCTTATTTGTGATCTAGAGAATGAAATAAGACTAGCAACAAGTCACACAGTTCCTTATATTCATAAAGCTCAATTAGGCTGAACTTACTACCAAAGACCATCAATAGCTATACTTTTTCATCCAAATATTCAAAGCAGTGCATGAAGCACAAGTTACAAACATTACATATATAGACAAATTAATGTAATATAGCTCTTGCCAACAACTTACTCCTGTTCTGAATAAGATTTTCTTTTAAAAAAATTAAAAATAACTATGCTTAGAGATTGCCATAAGTGCTTTTTATGTCATCACTTGCTAGCTGCCAAGAGTTGATGTTCATCATTCTCCTTTTATCTTTGCTATTCCTTCTTTGTACTATGTGAGAGAAGAAAAATCTGGTATTTTGACCATACATGGCAGATGCCTATACAGTAGAATAAAAATGGAATAGAGTGAAAACTCGGTGGTTTTGTCCTAACTAGTTGCAATCATCTTTTTGGCACTAAAGAATTACTTGCTGTTTGTATCCCTCATCCTTTTCTGAAAAACACATTTTTGCTAGATTTCATTTGGTCTTTTTTCTGTACTCTGCCATATGTACAGTGCAGTATCTCTCTGTACGTGGGTGTTCAGTATTCACACTGTCAGTCACTGTTGCAGGCACAGAAGCTGAAGGGTTATAGTGTGGGATTCAGTCACTACCTTGTTCAGGCAGGAGCCACACCACAGAGCCTTCAGTGACCAAGGACATGCAGTTTACAGGGCAGGCAGAGTGCCTCAGAAAAGTATTTGGGATAAAGTCCTAGTAATGGTACAATTTTCACCACTGATTTTAGAACAGACAGGATTTTATACCAGAAGTGACCCCAGCTTGAATGTTTAGCTTATAGAATCATAGAACGGTTAGGGTCAGAAGGGACCTTAAAGATCGAGATCCAACCCCTCTGCCATGGCAAGGACACCTTCCACTAGACCAGGCCACTCATCCAACCTGGCCTTGAACACTTCCAGGGAGGGGGCATCCACAACTTCTCTAGCAACCTGTTCCAGTGTCTCACCACTCTCACAGGAAATAATTTATTCCTAATGTCTGATCTAAACCTACCCTCTTCCAGTCTTCACACTTCCAAGTTTACAAAGCAATGGCTTCTGCTTACACAGTTAACACTCCTGGTAGCCGTTGCCCACTTTTAGGTTGCCCAACTGTTCAAGCCCAGTTTGATACAGTTTACTTTATCACTAGGGCTCCACAACACTAACACAAAACAAGTGTTTAAAAACATATCCCATTTTAAGAGTTTGTACTACTACTGCAATACTTCAATCTTTTGCTCTGTCCCAGGGGAAGAGCACCCCTGCCATTCCTGGGACTCACATGGGCATGCACAGGCTACCTTGTACATCCCCACCATCTACCACACATGCTTGGCTTCCAAGAGCCAGCTGGAGCCTTACTCTGAGATTCCAGCAGCCTCATTTCCTTTAATAGCCCACTTAAAGCAGTCTCCAAGGAGGCAGAAGTATTTTTTCTGTATTTATTCTGTACATGTTATCACATTAGCATCTTCATATTTCTTCGGTGCAAAAAGCTCCTTATTAACAAATAATGTAAGATATTATCTGTACTTAAAAAAAAAATAAATAACAAAAAAGCAGCACACCTCTGCACACAAGAGCATCCAGCTCCACAGCCTTAGCTTCCACCAGTCTCGTCGCACCCATCCATTACTGCTTCCCATTTGAGTTGTCTATATAGTCAAGAAGATTTTTTTGTGGTTTTCCCTCATCCCCAAAAAAGCATTACTCCTGAGACAGACTCCTATTAATAGCATTAAACAGGTCTTCACTATTCTGAAGAAATTATATACTGTAATGCAAAAGAAAAGTTACCTGCTTACTAGCACTACCCTCAGTGAAATTTCTCCAGTTTTCCTGTACATGTGACTATCACATTTCTTGTCCTATAGATAAGCTTTTGAGAACTGAACAGGTAATCTTAAAATAGAATATTGTTCTCATTTTTCTAATGTCCACCTATTGAGAGCTTGGTTTTTGAAAAAATTCTTCACCAGAGCCATGGACTACTTTTTCCCAGCTCTCTCCTAGGCAGCCTACCACATGAAAGCATGATCCTCTGTGCCATTTTTCAGAGTATCATTGCACAAAAATCCAGGTCATCTCCAACAGCAATGATTTTGCAGTGGATTTGGAGATTCTGCATGTAAGAGAAATAAGGCAGCAGACCTTCATTTGGTATGCCTTGTCCTACGTTCCTTGGCTGAAACAGGCAGGAATTTGGCTATATAGCTTTTATACAGTACCGATTTCAGCTACCAACTGCTAAGTCAGAACACAGTTCCATTAAAATAAGCGTGGAAATCTATTACATTATACTATTAACAGATGATGACTAGAGGCTAAATAGCTTGTATGGTCTTTGAAACAATACAGATTATTTCTATGAAGTTTAACATATCCTAGAGAGTAAGCTGTTGCTTGTCCCTTCTCTGGCTTTCCTCCCACTGAAGTCAAAAGACATTTGGCCTAGGAAAGAGAGCAGCTTGCATTCCAAGTAGAGCTCTCAACTGGTGACAGGGTTTTTTTAATTTTATTTTTTTAATATTAACATTGCAGAGCCTATGACTTTATATGGTGCCAGGGCGAACAAAATGAAGACAACATTACCACCAGGCTTGTATCCATAAAGGCAGTGGGAGTCTTACCATCTTCAATAGGCCCAAGATCCTACTGCAACTCCTGGCACAAAAATGTTAATGTATTTTAAATTATTTTATAAGTTATCTGAATTCTACTCTAGACAATAAATATATACTTAGTAAAAACAGCAACATGTTTAAACATTATTTACTGTTGTGAAACAGCCACGACAGACATGAATAGTTTTTCTGGAGCTGTAATATTATTTGACTTGCAATGTTTATCAAATATTTTTTTCTGCAAATTATTTATCATATTTTGCTAACTGCCTGTACTTCCGTGATATTAATCTTTTAAGCCTGTTACATATTTTGATCAGTTTTAGAGTTAGATGCCATTCAAGAGCTAATATATTCTTGTAAATATAAAATGAATTAGGAAGTGTACTGTAAGATGACTAGCACTTAATTATTTGAGGCATCAGTGACATGCTTTTGTGGTACAAAGCGCAAGTAGACATTTTATAACTCTTTGCAGGATCACACTGGTCATTTGAACAACATTTATCATGATTAAAGGTGTACTTTGCCTCAGGGAATACTTGTGTGCTTGAACAAAGAGTTTTGATTTAACAAAGCCTTGTTTTAATTCTACATAAAAAGGTCCAAGTTAGGTATGCAATAACATTTACTGGACTTTAGACAGGCCAGCAGAAGTGGCAGGTAACAGCATGTACTAAGTGTGGAAGCTAGGAAACAAAAAACCCAAAAAACTATTTTGAGTGGAAAGTGCAGACTCTGCTGGATGCTTGTGTAATGAGTGGCTTTCTAGCACCTGTCTAATAAAGGGCCCTCCCTTCCCTTCTGCTGGAAAACAAAGGGAAAACAGAACTAGTTGAAAAGAGATGGACAGACAACAGACGTGAATGAGCATGTCATGGGAAACCATGCTCCGGACTCTCTTACACGGCTTTTTGGATCACACTACAAGCTGAAGCAAGCATGTGTCCCAAGTTTCTCTGCCAAGAGAGAGTGGGCAAGAGACACTTCAGGATGATCAGGCAGCAGCTGCCTCTAAGAGCAGCAGCCAGGGCAGGCACATGAGCCAAGAGCCTGGTTGGGTGGATTTTTTTTTTTTTTTTCTTTTTTTAATCTCTTTACTGTTGCCTCCAGGAAACACCTGGACTGCTGATTCACATGCAGATCCCATCCTTAGCAAGGAACTGTCAGATTGGGAGCCTTGTCTAACTGGAAAAAAATAAAAAGAAAAGAAAAAAGTAAAAACTTTAAAAATTTGAAAGGCAATAAAAAATAATGCTGTGATGCTAGTAAAAAGAATAAACAACCCCACTTTTGTCAAGTTGACCAGACAACTTGGACAACCAAAATAGACAGTTTAGTTGAACAGGTCAACTTGTTCAGGCTTCTGTTTTTTAAAATCAAGTGGAAATGTGAACTTCAAGAAGTACTGGATTGAAGCCTAAGCTCACCCGCTTGTGCAATAGCAACATCTGTGGATGAGTGCTAAACAGGAATAGCTGATAGTGTATGATGTAACTACTCTTTTCAGTAGCTTTGATAGTTTCTTCCTACTTTGGAGAGGATGGCATGTGAAAACACTTGGCCTCAGAAGAATGTGTCATCATCGATGAAGCAGAATCTGACTCCCAGGTGGGGATAAGCAGGCACGTGAAGGGATGTCATGTTATCTTAGTGCATGAATATTTGCTATTCTTGATCAGAATTACTCCCTTTCAGGACAGGGTATACTAGAGGCACCCAGACACACAGACAGCAGGCAGAGGTCAGACACAACTCTGCGAGATCAGAGATAGCCCGTTTCTCACTATGAGTTCATTCACTTCAGTGAATGATGATTATAAAGAGCCCTCCATAGCCCCAAACTGAGCTGTTCCCACCTGAAGTTATGGTGCTGCTAGCAGTCAGTGGACAGAAAGCCTCTACTTTTTCTACTCCATGGAATGGACAAGCTTTGGTGCAGGAATTTACAATGCCAGACGAAGTTCATAAATAAGAACATGAAGCAATATCGTGCCACACAGCAGTCATTGACCATTCCCATCTGCCTTGCTGAAGGCTTGGCATGACAGTGGGTTCCATTTGATGTGATATCTTGGCAATGGCAGATGACCTGTATGAGTAAATGAGTGCATCGCCTCAGAAACCTCACACTTGCCATTTGAAGAAATATATCTTTTATCCTTTCTTTTCATCTACACCGAAGACTAAGTAGTTATGGTAGGAATAGTAGGTCATCCAATTTTGTTGGTAATGGAAGAACAAAGCTGTAAGCCACAGATAAAAAGGAAAACAGTAAGCCAGATAGATCAGAAAGAATTCCAGAAGGCCTGGCCTGCCTGAGAAGCCTTTTGTATTTGCATTTTACCCACAGCATCAACCTGGGGGTGACAGGCCCTCCCAGGTCCCAGGAAAGTAGAATCCTGTAACTTTCTAAGAGCTCTCGCTATCTTTCCTAGTAAACTAAGCAGGACCTGGCTGTGAGCCCAAGCAGTGCTACACAATCCTCTAAACTGTTTATCTATTAATATACTTCTTGGCACTGTTTCAGCCAGTGCCAGATAGCCTCCCACAAAATGTCCTGGCATGAGATAGAAGATAGCAGTGGCCAGTATGAATTAAACAACATTTGGAGTGTGGGAAAGAATTCAGCTTGCACCCAGATGGCAGTACAATGCACATACAACAGGTTCTGCCCCAGTTTATTTACAGACTTAGAGCCTGTGGTCAGACAGGGTGCAGAGATTCTTCACTATTACTGTGACTTCTAGTGCACCACTCACAGCTGTCCAGGTTGTTGGACTGCTTGTGGACCTCTCTCAGGGCAGCTACCTTGGGCTGAGAGCCTTGCCCAATTAGAAGTGTGTTACTGGCTGTTTGTCTGCAGAAATCTCTCTGCCAGTTAGATTGCAGGAGGGCATCTTGTAGGCTGACAAGTCCAGCTAAAGGAGACACATAGAAAGCTGAGGCTAACTTGTTGCAATAATTATGACTTTAGACCCAAGACAAACTTCTTGAGAAGACAAGCTGAGCTCAGACACTGGCTGATGGCCAGTCATTTTTTTGCTCTTTAAGGCAGCCGTCTTTAATGAAAAAGATGGAGAAAGAGGAAAAGTCACTTTGCTGTGCTTTCCAGTGGTGACTAATCCCTCCCTGGTAGAGATTCTGTTTTAAGTCAAGTTTTATCAGTTGGTTCTGTCTAGCCTTCCTACAGAGGAACACAGTGACCAGTGTCTCTGTACATATATAGATTTTGGCTAACATTTGTTGATCTAACAAGAGAAAAATAGAGCAGGAAGATTGTATCCGTCTATGACATGAAACAAACACTTCACCATGAAGACATTCCCTTTGGTCTTCTTATTGGTTCTAGTTGAATATGAAAGGTAATATTCTGAAACACAAATAGAAAAATTAGCAAATACCTCACTGCCACCAATGAGCATCTCATTTCTGGCATTACCTTTATTTATTCAAGCAGCTTGTGTTACAGGAAAAACTAAGTTTTCTCTCTTTCTCTTTGAAGCAATGTATTAACACTATTATTGTGTTATTATTTCCTTTTCAACTAGTTTTCACATGATCAGATCACTGACAGATGCAGTCCAAACAAACACAAGTTCCTTGGAATTTCAAAGTGAGGTGTTTTTTTCAAAGCGAGATTTTTTTTTAGTTGTTGGGGTTTTTTTATTTGGTTTGGGTTTTTTTAAATTAAAGTAGTAATCTTTCAGATTATTTTTCCAACAAAAGCTCTGTGCCATAGTGTTATGCCAGGTGAACGTCTGGGTTTTGTTTACTGGCATTTATTTTTAACTCTGTATTTGTGCATCATTTCCCCTTCCCTCCCAGAAGTCAAAGGGAAGTAGGTTAAAGGTATTAAGAGTGACCTTCATGTTCACATCAAAGCAAGTTATAGTTAGTGCCTCAGTGTTTTGATACTCATCACTATTTTGATACATTATTTCATTAATGATCTCAACTGTTAGGAGAAGTGTTTAGTAGTAGATAAAGAAATAATCAGTACAGGCATTATGATGCACAGCTACTAGATTTTTTTAGAAAATGAAAGAATTGATGAGGGAAAAACCTCAATTTGGATTACAGATTTAGGGATGGGATAAAGAGTTCAAGCTTAAATATATAAAGACCACTTCCACAAATATCGTAGAGTGCCAGTATGCCCCATTCTTGCCAACCTGGACTAACTGGTACCCTTTAAATATACCAGACTATATATAACTAAAAGTGGAAATTTTTGTTCAGTGATTAAGCCTCACCTTCATCAGAAACCAGATTCTATCATGTAAATCTAGCCTGACCTCAGCTATGAGGTCTTTCCGGCTTCTCTCTTACTTGGATTTGGTTTTAAGAGTCTACTTCTGTATCAGTTCTTAAAGGTTAGTATCAGATAACATCCTGAATAAGAAGGAATGACATAACACTTTATATCCTTGGGGCACATATGACTGAGATTTCACTTTTACCTGCATACCTGCCCTGTCCCTCCCTGCCCCTCCCCAAAAAAAGGACCCTACAAAAACAACCAAAAAAACCTGAGACCAGTATATTCATCCACAACAGTCACCACTGGCATTTCTCCACAAAGCACTTTCCCTTACAGAAATCATACAGAATTGACAGAAAGCCAAGAAAAAAAATCATCTTAAGGACAGATGAATACCAGTGTTCTCTATAATTCCATGGTTTAACTTCAAAATTCAGATTAAATCAGATGCTTGAGGGTTTAGAGCAGTCCCAGTATTTAGTTGTTAATCCGTTAGTATCTGTTTATCCTCCAAACCAGGATATCTCCTGTAGTTTTGAGGCTGATTTCCAAAGTGTGAACTAGGGTTCTTTTTAACTAGTTGGTATCATTCACTTCAACACATTCAAGAGAAAGTTGTGCTGATTTTATTCAGTGCTAGGCGTTTAAAAGCCTAGTTACGAAGAGTCAGAAGACAGCCATTTTCAAGGTTACATTGCTACATGAAACAGCTTGTGCTGGTAAAAATGGATGTTTTTACTAACATCGAGGACAGTGAGTGGAACTGCACCCTAGGAGGACACGCACAAATGCTTCGTGCTTTGAAAAAAGGCCTGGCAAATGCAGAACACTGTGCCATGCAGAAGGCAAGGAAGGTCAAAAGCCCCTTGCACCCTCCCTTTGGCTGCCATATGCTACCAAAGAGGCAAAGTCCCTTGCAGGAATGCAAATACCAAGATTTTGGCTATAGTCTCCATCTTCTACCCTCTAGAAGATTTTCAATTCTCTTTCCACCCATCCTCACCTTCTACACTAAGAATTTGTTTATGTTCCTCCTTCAGATAGCCACATCTTTCTACCATATAACTGATCTTATTTCCCTTGTGCCTTGGCCAATATACTATTCTTTTGCAAGCCTAAATTCTTCTAGTATTGATCCGATTCTTCTTCCTTAACTTACTGCTTCTCAAATTCTTGGGTTTATTATTTCTGCCACTATAAAAGAGAATAAATGCTGTCAGATTAGGTTTCATGAAAGGGAAAACTGATGGGAGTAAGATATTGTCTTGTCTTTGTAATTCGAGGTATTAGACACAGATTTGCCTTGCCAGAGGAACTAACCTGCTTCCTTTGCCAAACAAACAATACAGACAGTGGGCTTGCAAATAAGATCAGAATCATCATGATTAGTAAAGCAGTTAAAAACAGGAAAATTAATTTGATTTTGAAATACTGAAACAGGTAGATGCAATATTTGCCAGAAAGTGAGAACACAATAGCATCTCCACAGATAACAAGAGCTCCTCTGTTATTTCCAGAGTGCATTCCTGAGCAAACACCTGCTTGGAGAAACAGTATATCCTCACCCCCCCTAAAATCCAATTATTTGGCTTGAATAGCAGGTCCAGGGAGAATTGCATTTCTCCCCAGATACAGCAGCCTGTGACTGTCACTGATCAAATGAGGAGGATTTTGCTTTCTAGTGACATAGCTTAATTACAAGAAAGAAAGGAAAACAGAGCCTAGCCCTGTGCTGATTGAGTATTGCGATGAACCATGGCATACAGATCTCCCTCACCCAAGTTTACAAGTTCTAAGACTTCTTAATAAAAAAATATTGTAAGAGAATTCACAGAGGTTGCCTCTAGAAAGAAAGCAGAAGCTTTTAACAGCTGTAAAGAGGCAGTAAAGGTGAGAGATGCTTCTAGAACTAAGCTGCTCTTCACTTAGGACAAGAACGCCTCTTTCGATGTTCTACCAACAAGACAAGGATGAAAGCACAGAAATACACCAAGGGAGGCTTTAGGGAAAGGACTTGAAGCAGGGGAATTGACAAGATGGTGCAGGTTCACCAGAACAACACAAGTGTCTGCATCCACCTTTTCACTCCACTGCTAAGCTGAATGAGACTCAGATCCAAGCTGACTCTGCCCCTTACAGAGCCACCAGCTGCCCTGACACTTAGGTTTCATCTTCTGTTACCAAGATGGCTGGAAATAGGGTCTCCATTTCCCTCCACAGCATCTCTCTGTATGTCTGACCCCAAATGCCAAACCCACCTCATCTGTCCTCAGTCAGAAACATCTTGTGTGCAATCTGCCATAACACAAGAGGACACACAATGCTGCCAAGCAGACAGGGAGAGCACAGCTTTGCCCCGATGCAGCACAGCAGGAGAGACATGCTCACATTACAGGATTCTGCAGCCAAGATGTCTGTGCAGCTTACGAATTCCACAAGAGCTATGTCTATGCTTGCCCATCCATCTACAGAAGATGAGTAACAGTTGCTCTTGCACCGCTTAGAGGTTTGTGTATTTACCTTTTAGAACTTCTCTAGGAAAATATTGCCTTAGCAACAGCCGAGCAGTATTAAGACAGAGACAAGGGATGTGTAGGAAGAGAATTTAGGGTGGTGGTGGGGGGGAACCCTTATTCAATATTTTCCATATTTTCGCAGAACAGAATTTGATTTCCTTGAAGGTACTGCAGTCAACGACAAGGAGGTGGAAAGGTGCATGTGAAATACCTCTGACTGTGCACTGAAATAAAGTATGACTAGACATACCAAATAACCAATGCAGGCAACCACAGACTAGTAGAGGTTTTTTTTATTATGTACTCATGACTGAAACATCTTTTCTATATTTGTAAAGTTCCTTTTTTTTTGTAGCCATATTTGATGGAAATTCAGATAGCACATGTGCCATTATTTTAAACAACTAATTCTGGAATTCTTTGTTTCTTCCCTTACTTTTACAGACATTGAAGCAGTAGTTACACTTCTTAATGGGGATTACAATTTGGGGACAGTTGATGCCTATGCTTAGTCACTTCAACAATTACCAAAATACAAATTCTGTCTGCTGTAGAGATCATATGTTATTTAAAGATTTGTTTTCAGTCTCTTTAATAAGCACTTAGCTTGCTTTTAAGCAATGTGGCTTCTTTACCATGATAAAATGATAAAAATACACATGACATCATAAAGCTCATAAAACTTTCACAGAAGTTTTGCTACTGAAAGTTTTAGTTACCTATTTGAATCCATTTGGTTTGAAGCTTGCCTTGGTCTAACATTCTTTTGGGCTGAAACAATTTTTTTATACAAACAGCATGTGACTGAATATAACTAAGCTTTTCATATACATATGTAAAGTGGACAACAGTAATTTTCCTTAAGGAAATGCTATATATAGAAGAAAAACTAAATACTTTCAAGCCATAGGCTTCAGTAGGTTTTTGGACATCATCCCTAGAGAGGCAGAAATACAATAAACAATGTAAAAGCAGTTTCCTTTGTAACAACACACAGAACATCAGAAAGAGCTTAGTGAGTTAAACAGTGCTCTGCAGAAGGTCATTATTCTGTTGGGTCAGGTTCTTCACTCTAGTAATGATCATGCCCTGTCACCATGAACAAGAGGTGCACCCACATCAATAGCTTAAGACTTTAAAGCTAAGTTTTACATATTTTTAACAAATGTCAAGATCTGACTAAGTCATAGAAGGTGTAGACTCTGCAGCTCTTGAGTGGTACAGTGTGGAATAACAGCTCTGGGGAAGAAAGAATGTTACAGGGCATTTTTTGTGCCATCAAAATTGCAGACTGTTATTTGGGATAAATCAATCTCTGCCTCCCCATAGTGGTCCCTGGGGAGCACTGTGGCTGGAAAGCTGCCTCCCTAGGGAGAGGTGCACACAATGCTGCTGCTATGCTGGAAAAAGAATCTGCATCTTGATCTTTTGCAATTCTTTCTCAGGCCTTGAGGGCAGCACATCTGGATTGTACCAGGAGTTGGAGTAGGTTCTCTTGTTGGGGTTTTTCTGGTTTAGTTTTTGTTTGGTTTTTTGTTTGCTTGAGTTTGGGGTTTTTTGTTTGTTTTGGGGGTTGTTTTTTTTAGCAGATCTACCCAAAAAAGTTTTTATAGACTCATAAAACTGGTATTTAAAATTACTTTCACTTGGGCTCACATATATACACACACTCCTTTCATTGTGTCAAGGAGTAAACAGAGGCTAGCTTGCCTACAAACAATTTACAGTGAAATAGCAAATAAAAAAAGAATCTCAGGATGGTACTACCTGGGCCAGTGAAACCAGGGTGACCAACTCTGCAGCAGCACAGTTATCCATGTAGAGCAGACATCAAAGAGGAAATGTTAGATGGCTACAGTTAAAGGGTACAGGGAGGATACTCCTAGGATATGCCCAGATATGTCATATTTCAACAGATGGAATGCTGATTTGGTGTTCATGGAACTCAGAGCTGTTTTAACAGAGTACACAGGGACAGAGACATGCAGAGTAGCAGAAAATAGCAGTATTTGAGAAGCTTCACCACGTTTCCACATTCTCATTTGGAAAAAGGTGGAAAGAAAATACCTGAGTAAGGTTTTCCAATGTTTCTTTCTTTTAATTTTTTCCATTATTAAATAGTGGCAGAATTCCTTTCTTCACATAAGCTCCCAGTAGGTGTATGTACTAGTAATACAGTATTCATACTAAGCCTGGACTCCATATTGACAGTTCATCCACCAATTCAACACATTGTATGTCTTTTAAAACAAAAGTTTGCCACTTTAGATTTCTGTTAAGTAACAGCTTTCTGAATTTCAAAGAAAATAGGATTTGAAGTTTAAGGACAGTGTAAAGATATCAGTCTAATTTTTCTGTGCAACCTTCCATACGATATCCTTTCAAAATCTAACCAGGTGAAGTACTGGACTGACAGCAGGGTCTTAATCACAGCCTTAAGCAAGTATTTCAATTGTGTCTATTTTTTCTCCCATTCCTGGTCTTTGTCTGTTTATGTTGACTATTTTTAGGTCAGGACCATCTCATTGTTAGCTTGTGCAGTAAGGACCTCAGAATGGTGGGGTTTTTGATTTTGTGTTTTGTTGGTGTTTTTTTAATCAAAAGCTAATAAATACTAATACCAATGCAGTGCATGGTCACTGCAGGTATTTTTATAGGTCTATTATGGGAGAACTTCCATCCCTGAGAAAGAAGCAGCACCTCTGCAGTTAACACATCTTAAATATAAAAGATCCATATACACTCGCTATGATCTTTCAGAAGTCTTCCATAAGAGGCTGCAGTTTAAGAACTAATTTATCTTAACCACACTTGATTTTTTGTCATATTAAACAGAACTGCAATTTTTTTTTTTTCTTACAATAAGCAGTGCTACTGCACATCATAATACAATAAAGGAATGTTGCAAACACAACTAGATTTTTTTTTTCTTTAGCAATTCAACTAGAAAGAACACATTTTTTTATTTGCTTTTTTTCCATTTGCTTCCAATTCTTACTGTCTAGCTCTCTGGCAGTGAAAGCATGTTTGGAATAAAAATAGAGCCCACAATTTGAAACTATCAGGTGTTACTTTGTTTTGCTTTTCCCTTTAATACATGAGCCTCTTACCAAAGCGAGGAAAGCCTTTCACCCAAAGATAGTTTAACAGAGCAAGAGTTTGGTAGAATTGACACACTTATGACTGCTGGCTTATTTTATAATATAAGTCTTTCAAAATACATGGTGGGATAAAGCACAAAAAGAGATCCTGATCAAGTGATAGGACACAGGCTTTCTTCCATGGCTGTGACATACTCACAGTCTCCTAAGAAACCCAGTGTAAGTCACAAAGTGAAAAATATTCTCTACAGCACAGTCACTCTGCTTTCTTCATAACCTGAGCTTCAGTTCTTCCACATAAAGCACTTTGTGTGCACTTTACATATATAATGCACCTACACCATAATCTCCTCAAGAGGTTGCTTGCTACTGAGCTCACTTGTGTGCAAGCCAAGTAATATGGACATTTTCTGACCCTGTCAAGACTTTTCTGCAGGAAGCTGGCTTTCTAGGGTGTGAATTTGTGCTTTAAAGCCATCTGCCCTCTGTTACTTCATCTCAGGCAGTGCTTTAGTGGAAGGAATAGTAAATCCTGTTCTAAAGTGACAATCTCGTAACCTGGCACTAAACCTCCAATTCTAGAAACCTGACCCCAAATATAACAGACTCCAAAATCAGGTCCATCTGCGGCACAGATAGAGCTCTGACAGTAATCTTGCCTGTAGAAGCACAGCTTGAAGATTTACTAGTAAACAGCTGTAGTGGATAACTTTATTTTCCTTCTCTCACTTCTTAAGATCAGTTTATTTAATCTAGAAATGAAATTACTACAGGATAATGTTTTCCCCACACACATACTAGAAGTTTGCTAAAGTTAGTTAATGAACATAGGGATCAATGTATGCTGGAGAGAGAACAAACAGCACTCAGCGTATTTGCAGCCAAGGAGACTTAGAGAGATTTTCCTGATGTCAGACGAACTGCAAAAGTTGCAAGCACGACATTAAGCTACGAAGGGAAGTTGGTCTTTAGGAACAGATTAGACAAGTATCTCTTCCAGCCTGCTAGTCTTTATCTCAGAGAACAGAACAGGTTAGCTGATTGATAACAAGTTTGTTCCTTCGACCTCATGTTTCTATGACACTGAAACAATGCACAGCAATTTGAAGCTTAGTTAACAATGTAAACAACAATTTTCCACACCAAACCAAATTGTTAGCCTGACTTTTCTTTCCATGTAAGCAGACAGAATAGCCTTTGCCAAAAATCTGTCCATAACTCCATCTCATTTTCAGCACTGATTGTCTTTTAGATACAAGCTACAATCTTTCTGGAGAGTGTCATTACTTCAGTTAATACCTGTCTAGATTGCCTAGATAGCCCACCAATCGTAGTGTTAGCCAAGCAACCCTTGCTGGATGCAACTTTAGAGCCTCTGAGCCTTGTTCATTGATCAGTTACCTAATTACCAAGTTGTAGATTATTTTTAACACAAACATTAGTTTCCAAAAATGTAAGTGCAGACAGCTCAGTTGCAGAGACTCATGAAGACATAGATGAAAAAAAAATTAAAGAAAACCACTTAATTATTCTTATCCCTCCTTCTCTGCAGCAAGCTAGAAAACCACAGATTATGTCAAACCATGAGATCAGGGTGCACCACTTCTGTGTATCTTACACTATCAGATCACATTCACAATCCATTCTCATATCGCTAGAGTCAATTCAGATTAATCCCTCCCAGCATCACCTGAGGTGTTACTGATCCTTAATTGCTACAGCAGGCACTGCCCTATAGATAACACTAAAATATAACTGTCTCCTGTAGATAGTTGTAGGTGCAACTTGCCCACTAAAAGCATTTCATTGGTGTAAGTCACACCTGGAAAAGAGGAAGGTAGATTTCTGCTCAATTAAAATTACACTATCTACTCCCAGCCTACAGCCTGATGATGCGTTTTACAGCTTAACAGCACAGCAAAGCCAAGAGGCAAATTAACACCAAGTGCAGTTCCCGAGGAGGAGATACAGTTTCTGGCAAACCTGACAGTGTAATTTTATACATTGAACATCTGGTTTTATTATTTTAATCATGTTATAACAAAGCCATACATAGTGGAAGTCTTAGAAAAGTAGAACTGTTCCTAAGATAGACTGAACAGACCATCTATCTTAGGAATCTGATTTTTAACCAGGAAAAATAAGTTGAATATACTTACTCTTTTCTTCATAGTGCTGTATAACTTTCTGCTGGTCTTGAGTTGCCCTGCTGAGTCTATGTAGCAAGGAACATCAAATCTTTCATTCAGTTTTCATGAATTCAAAATAGAGCAAGGCTAAGAAAACGGGTTATTTTCAGCTCCAGACTACAGAAGGAAGAGATGCAGGCTACCAAATAGAGATAGGACTCCACACCAAGTATGGGCTTGCCTTCCATTTACCTGCAAGCCAGCCTACAGGAGCAGCAAGTTTGGAACTTGTGAACAGAGAGGTTTTCTTAAGTTTTATCATAGGGGGAAGACAAGGGAAAAGGAATTTTTCTTCTCAGTGCCCCTGGGCTGTGCAAGGAAAGCGCATCAGAGCAAAATTACTGAAATACAATGCATGAACAAGACTACTATAGAAAGCAATTGGCATAATGTTCTGTTATTCTGCTGCCAGAAATAAACTAATCAAGCCTTGATGATATTCATTTGAACATTAAAAGAGTTAAACATTTACCTACTTCTCTTGGATGAAAATAAAATACCTGAACAGAAAGCAGTTGAAGTATTCCCAGGGACCGTGTGAGCTTACACAACAGGAAAGCACCATTTCTGTGACCACCACTTGAATGTGGTGCGTGTACTTGCTTATACTGGTTAACCCAACAGTTTCCTCTCTTCCTTTCAGACTATTAAAGAACATCTCTGCTCTAAAAAACAAACAAACAAACAACAAAATCAGAAAACCACACAACCTAAAATGTTCAAAAAGGCAAACACTGCAAAACTAACCTTACTATTAAAGTTACAGAGTAAACAGGAGTCTTAAATATATAACCATAGAGACTGGTGGATGTGCTACCACCCATAGTGCCTGCAGAGTTGACTCCTTGGTTCACACAGGGCTTTGAAGAATACCCTGCCAGATACCGCTATAAGTTTATGACTAAAGAATTACAGCCTCAGGTTTTTATGTGTTTAGATTGGCTTCTTTCAGGAAAAAAAAAAAAAAAAAAATCAACAACTTACATAACCAGTTGGATTCATTCACAGTTCCATGAGATAATGAAACAAAACTGTGGTGACCACCCCCAGAAACTCTAGTTCCACCTGTGCCTGCTGCCATTGCAACATAGGAGGACCATAAAAACCCTACTGTATGCACACCTTATAGCTCTGTGAAAAAGCTTCTCTCTCTTGCAGAGATTTTCCATGCAGGCCCCAGTATACTGTTGTGGGCTGCACAGAACAGTCACCAAGTTAAACCAAGGCTCCTTCCAGCCCAGTACACAAGTTCTTACAGCAGCAAATACCCAGACAGGCACACAGTGCATTGTAATACTAGCAAAAAAAATTCTTACAGACTGTAACAACTAACAGTCCCAAGGCCTCCCAGGTTAGCAGACATGCCAGTAGTACCAAGGAGCTGCACACCCACCTTGCAAGTTGTGCATCCCATGTTTCAGTCTCCTATAATCACCTTTTCCTCCATGCCACCCTGCAGTGAACAATACCCCACCCCACCTCTCTCCCATTTCAAGCACAGGCTGCAGCTGGTCAGTGAAGCCCTTGATTTGCTAACGAGGAGCACCTTGTGCTATGGGTGAGACAGCAGCAACACCATGGTCTGGACTTGCTCCTAGGAAGGTTCCACTGTGGAAAGGCTGGCAGACCACCACGTTGCATCCCAGCACCAATGTTCTTCCCCCATTTTGTGCCAGATGCATGTCCCGTGACAGGCTGCAGCGCTATTTTACACACTTGGTGAAGACACAGGAGTTTTGCATCCTGGTGGGGGTTGTGGCTCTCAAGTTAGCCAAGTTAGACTATCCATCCCTTCCACCTGGGGCTTTCCCAGCTCCAGAGGCTGTGAGAATTAGCAGTGTTACCATGGATATCTCCCATGACTGCAGGTTCTGTGTCTCTCAGGTGTCTAGACCAAAATCTTGACTACAGAGTTAATGTTATTTTGAGCAATTAATTCATTTTTATCCTCACTTTGCTGCTTTGAAGTCTGCTGTGTGGTTTTCCAGTTCAGACATTCCCATGCTCAAAAAGCAAAATACAAATAGACTAGCAGAGCCCGATCTTCCATCCTTTCCAGAGTAAAAGTTAAATCTGCAGTATTAACAATGTCATGTGCAACTAGCAATTGCAGAGTGGGACTACATAGCAAGGCATAAAAACATTCTGCAAGTATTAAAGGACTTTGTTTTTTAATTGGACTTTCAGCTGTCAGACTGTATTTAAAATTCTATTAATATTTTTGAAAATCAGTGACAGTGTTGTTTGTCTTGGAGTGTAAAACTGGTTAATATATTAAATGAGTATTGTCAGAGTACAGTAAAGCAATTTAAATGCTCAAAATACTTTATTAGCATTATGGGGGAAACACGATTACCAATTTTGCTATTAATTTTAAAAAATTGTTTATTCAAAACATTATTAATTAAAAATGTTATTTGTTGTTTATTATTATAAATAATAATTTGTTTTTATTATTAAGCAAGGCCTAAATTTGCAGTTTTAGTTTGGTAAAACTCCCAGTGATGAGTTAGTACTAGATGTAAGTCATTATGTGGTTAGGAAGTAGGAAAATATTTTTCTAATTAAATTTTTGAAGTTTTTTGGAGTAGCTAGCAGGTATTACCAGCTCTGTGGAAATTAAATGCTTAAGTGCCATCTTGAACTGTGAAAATCCCACTGTTTAGAGCCTGCAAGGGACATAGCACTGAAGCAGGCAAATGGAAATTTAAAACTAATTTACTATCCCACTAGCAGGTTAGTCAAGGTGGAAGTTCTCAATCTGGAGATGATGTTATTTGAGTCTCTCTTTCACATCCTTCATCATATCTTTCATGGTTGCTAAGAAACAGCAGCATTACAGTAGAGTAATCATTCCTACTCCATTCTAAATTGTAGTTAATTAGCCTATGTGGGAAGTGGGTTTACTAGCATGAGAAGAAAGAGTTAAAGTTTATGTTTAAATGCATAAACCAATACAACTGAAGACTGAAGATTCATGCTAAATCAAAATGTTCAAATGGCAAAAAGCTTTGGAAAGTTTACATTTCCCTGAATGTTTTATAATGCTTGGGCAGAATAAAGGAATCATGATTAGCTGTGTCCCAAATTCTGTCCTTTTGCAGACCTTAATGAAAATTCTCAGCTTGAGTGTGAAATCTGATGGGTACAAAGACAAAGATGATGTGATTGAATTTTTTTTTTTTTTTAAAGGGATTTATTCTCTGACATGGGTAGCATAGACAGCAGGAAGAGGTTTACAGATTGGGAGAAGGTGGGGAGTAAAAGATGCTGCTGGGTTTTGGGTGGTTGTGTTTTGGGGGGGGGTTTTTAGGAAATTTGAAGGTATACTTTTTGTATGGAAATAAAAAAAAATAATCTGTTATAAGTTATTTGGGAATAAAAATGTTTAGGTTACACAAATATACTAAATTATCCTTGCCTTCTGCATTTCTTATTTACCCGAATAAGTTTAAACATCATGGTCTTGAACAGAAATAAGTCTTGGCTTTATCATTTGCCAGGGAATTTTCTAATTAGTGCCTTTGTTGTACGTAGCTGTAATCAAAGGATTTTGTCATTTGATTTCCAAACATGAGTGAAAATTTGGTGTTTCATTATGAAAGAAGAATGAACAAGTGCCTGCTATTTGAAGCTCAGGACAGATCTATCATTATTTTTATAGCAAGTTCATGGTAGCAGCAATACTACTTCTTAACTAAGTAAAGTAAGAGAATTTTAAATACCTCGGAAACCGATTGCTGTGAAAGCTTTCCCCCCCTCTCCCCCTCTGTACGATTTTGTATGAGGATGATTTTTATAACTTCTGCTTGGAGAAGAAAAGAAAAGGTTGCTTCAGTGTCTTTTCCTTTTTATTTTTGAAATAGGGATGTTACAGAAAGACTTTCTAACCTAAATGCAAAGGACTTCTCAGTTCTCACTGAGCAGAGACTCTCACGGACTATCTACATGCCAAGTGTTAAAATTAATAACCAGCGAGTTCTACACTCTGTTAGACAGCCTTTGTTTTGGTGGTTGTTTATAAGAGCCAGCATGCTACGTGGTGATGGTTTATTAAGGATAAACTCTGCAACTAAAACCTGAAAGATATTTGTGTTCATTATGCTTTTGAGAGCTTTCAAATTAAAAAAAATGCAGAAAATATGTTTAAAATCCTTATTTCTTGAATGTATATGTATATTTGTGTGTGTGCATTTGTGTTGCTATTTCCAGACTAAGATTCATAAGTTATTACTCTGATGATCTCTCAAGCCTCTATATTCCTTCCTCTCCATAATGGTATAAAGACTGATACATCTTCTAAGAAATCAATGATGATTTTATTTTATTACTGATTGGGATGTCTGAAGGCTTTTAAGATGTATTGTAAATGAACAGTTTGACAGAGGCCACATTGTCTGTGACCCAAAAGAGAGGCTATGATAATTTTTTGAGCAGCTAAGTGCTATTTTGGAAGTGAGCTGAACAACTAGCTGTTGTCAAAGGGGCAGAAGGAGGTTAAAGCATAGGATCAGCAAGGGTGGATGCAGCCCTGACCTAGGGGAGGAAGATACATTGTACAGCCACAAGCACATAATTAATTAATTGAGCAGAACTGGGAGTGAAAGAGGGAAAGGCTTTCCCTTCTCCAGCTCCTTCCTCTATCCCTGCCAGCTCTGTGAAGTTCATATGGATAAAAAAGGTCTCTGTAAGATACACTTCAATTAGTCCTATTGAAGGACCCAAGGTCCATATACTGCTAAGGGCTTATGTTGGCCTTAAGCAATTTGAAGAGTCTTGCAGGGTTTCTTTATATGTTCCATTACCCCCAGATAATATAGTATTAAGAAAAATCTCCAATTCTAGATGTAAAAGAGTATCCATAGCTGATTGTGGTTGGTAAGAGTTTTACAGAAGCTTGCTGGCTTGTGGGAATGCAGTTTTAGAAAGCACGGTGGACATCACACAAAAAATCTGTTTAAGGGCATGTGTTTAAAGTACATAAATATGTATTTTAGTGTGCCACCGCCCTTTGAATGTTGTTGTGAAAATGTAGTGAGGTATGGTATAATTCAGTGAAATGGAGAGTTTTGTTGCCAATTCCCAAATCTAATGGATCATTTGATTGTAAGGAATGTTACCTGGGAGAGTGACAGCCCTACCTGAGCCTAGCACAGTGGCTTTAATGTACCTCTAATGAGATTAATCTGTGAACAAAACTAACCGTGAGTTAGAGTAGCTCAACTAAGAGCTAAGCTCAACAAATAACACAGACTCATCCACTGTCTGTGAGTGCTATTTGGCTAATGCCTCATGGACTATCTCACTTCTGGCTTGCTCGTAAGGACTTTTAGAGTAAGAACTTTATTCACTGGGACTAGCCAGAGTTCTGGCTGCCCATATACAAGGTAAAGGAAGAGCAGATGTATTCTGCATATGGTCAGAAACTGTTCTTTCTCTACCCAAGGCACATCATTCACTACCTTAATTCTATCAGTCTCAGTAAGAACTACCAATGTATTGTCTTCCACACAGAGATGGTTGCGGTGTTCTAAAAGCATCAATTTAGATGTTTCTTAGGTGCCCAGAAAACTTGAGGTCCTGAAATCAACCTAAATAAGCCTTTAGTAGATAGTTCTGTAAGTGCTAACCTGTTAATATATGGTCACATGGAGCAGCATGACAGGGTCATTCCACTCTGTAGGAAGGAAAGCAGTTTGTGTCAAGCTGCGCTCTGCCTGGAAGCCTGAGTACTGTTGAGCATTGTTTCAGGGAAGTTCTCGTAAAGGCGAGTGGAGATGCAGATATGTGACAAATGGATTTGGCTTCATGAATCCGCTGGCTAGAACTCCCACGTATGGCAGGAGCAGCGATAGCTGCTATTACAGGATATGAATTGTCATAGCAGAAAGGGAGGAGCTGGCAGGACGTACAGACACTGGGCAAGGACTGCATTCCTGCATTCCCAGTGGCGCGCTCTGGCAGATCTCTGTGCTCCAGTGTTTCAGCTTTCAAAAGAAGCTTTTGGAAAAACACTATGGAATAGCCACTCAGTTTCCACTTGACAGAAAGCAGCAGTTCAGACCCTCTAACTGTAGGTTCTTTTTAGAGAACAACCCTAGAAATGAATCAGTGGAAAGCGTAGCACAAAATAGACTGCTGTTGCAACTGGAGAATATACTTGTGTTGGGCTATTTCTGTCTTGTACAAGAATAATTTCCATCATTTTAAATATTTTTTCCAAGTAACACAAACTGGTTTCATTTTCCAGCACTAATGGAGGAGAAACCTTTATTTAAATCTGGTAAACAATCATCAGTAACTAGATGAACTGGTAACAGAGCTAAATAAATATGCCAGATACCTAAATGTGCTTGCTGTCTACTCCAAAGTGCTGGATAAAATAAATAATTCTGATTAGTTCTTTGAGTGGCAAACTTCCAACCCCAGCAATAAAGGCAGGCCCTATGTACTCTGGAGCAGACACACTTCTTTAGCACAGAACAAAGTGAACTCTGCAGCAATAATGACTATAGCCAGCTATGGGAAGGTGGGTCTGCCAAGGAATAAACGCTCACCCAATAGTCTACTGCAGTGATTTTCAATGTTTTGTTTCATTTTGCAGATTACTTTTATTCAGTTGATCACGCTTATATAGTAAATTTAAGCTTATAGATAATTGACTAGGTTTTCTTAGTTACCTTTTTCACTGACATCTTGAGAAAAGTTCATGGGCTGCTCTGGTCTGGGTATGTTCACCCAGGTCTTACTTATCTAGGCTGAGTGCCAGACTTTCCATATGATTTACCTAGAAAATAAGGTCAAACCTCCACGGAGAGTGGTGAAATATTTTACTCTACAGAGAGCTGGTACTAGTGCTATATAGCACATGAGCAGTGGTGCATAACTTCCCTGTAAACATCAGAATTTCATCCAATATAAGAGGGAAAGGGAATGCTTTATGGTCTTTATTCCTCTGCTAACAAATGAGGTCATGGAGTTATATCTGTCTTCTTGTCTAAGTTGAACAGTGTAGGCTTTACCATGAAAGTCAATGTTTTCTGTGCTGCTCTGTTTTCTATAGGTTTTTTGACATGGTCATTATCAAAGAATGAACAATACAAATATAAAGGAACCATCAGAAGCTATAAGCTTTGAAGGTCTATATAACAACTGGTCCTAAATAAAAGGAAGAACCTAAGCATCACCAGCAGCAGTTATACAGACAAGAAAGAAACCTTTCATGTAGTGAGTACCTACAGAGAGGCTTCTACTGATCACCACCACATGAAAGGATACCAAAGAGGAGATGTGTGAGACTTCAGTTGGATGAGGTTAATACATTATCTACTTGAATCATGGAAAAAACAAAAGAAAGAACACAGAACATGGAGAAGTTAAAAAAAAAAAGAAGTCAGCCTGATTTAATTGGAAAGCATCACTCAGCTGGCTTCTTTAGTAATTGTTGGAAGCCATCCCAACTCTTTATATATTTAGAAGTGATATAATTCAACTCATAAATAATTTCTTAATAAGCAACAGTTCTCCCAAAGTATGTGATTTAATCCTGCAGAGCTTGTGAGAAATAGAGCTGTTCCCTTAGTGCTTCATATATTTGGAACATTTTATGACAACAATAATTCTTCCATTGTATATTTTAGAAGTAGGACATCCCAATAAATGCATTTGGTACCCTACAAAATGGCAAAGGCTTTGGACAGTAGATAATAACAAATGCTGAAACAATTATTATTGTCAGTCCTATGGTATCACAGAGATGAAATTACTATATCATTAGGGAAATCTACATACGTGTATGCAAGATTAGACCCAATTAAAAGGCAGTCTTTACATTGCTTGCAAGACTAGCAAAATCTAGTGGTGCTGTGCTGTCATTAAGAATGAAAAATTTCCTGAGAAAATTTAAAAATAAAGGTGTGTGTAAACATATTTATGCATATATATACACACACATACACACATTGTGTTTTGGTTTGGTTTGTGTTTTTTTCCAAAAATACCCCGTATTTACAAGACCAAGGTCAGTATCGGCTCTGTTAGTTTGAAGAGGAGCAGAGAGCTGGATTCCCTATTGTACAACAGGAACAACTCTCTTTCAGCCAAAATCTATGCAGCAAAGCTAATGCAAACGGCAGACACAGGAAGAAAAGGCTGTCTGATAACCTGGAAGACTAAAAGTAAATCATATGGAATTTTATAAAAAATACATGCATTTCGAACAATATTTCGACCATTCAACATTTTCCTTCAAAATAGTTTAGTGAGAACATTTTCAGCTTATATTAATGCCAGAGATAGCCCATAATTTATTAATTTCTCTGTTCTCAATCACATAAGTAGATACAGCCATATTTGTCCAGTCTTGAGTCTCTTTAGGTCCAGAGTGATTATTGTTCTCAGTCAGCCTATTAAAAATAAATCTGATGAGAGAAGTACTCCCTCCCTTGGCATAGAACTGTACCGGCTTATCCGTGCAGGTGAAACTATGCCACTGTGCACCAGAGGATTTGGCTTCTTATTTTAAAGAAGAGCAAATCATTCCAGAGGCTGGATCTGTACCTTGGGACAGGAGATATAGGAAAGACCACAAATTCATTTTGTTTCAGGATTTACGTTTTTCTATTACTTAAGTGCAAATTTCAGCAACGCACCGACTGATCTTTGGGATATTTGTTTAATATGGCTATTAAGCATTAGATTGCATGAACAAGGTTATTTTAGCACAGGCAAAAATTTAGGAACATTTGGAAAGATACAAGAGGGGAAGGAGAAAAAAAAATCAAATATTAAAATTCAATTTCACACTAAGGTCTGTTCATTTTACTCAGAACATACCCTATAAAATAACAGAGCGGTTTACGTGAAGAAGTTTAAGCAGAGCTTGGCTGTGAAATCCCTGGCTGTTAAAGAAGCGTGTTTTGATTAGTTTCAACTTGCTTTGGGTTTAAAAAAAGTAACAAATAGTGCTGAAAATCAGTGAGGTGCCAAAGCTGGCAACTGGGAGTCCCCCGAGCCGCCAGCCATTCTAATCAGGGTACCGCTGAAAAGCGCTGTTTTGAGAGCTGTTCTCTGGCAATGGAGAAAGAAACGGCTTTTCATTCATTTTCCTCCCACTTCAGTGGGTTAGTCAGGACTATCCAAGTAGAATAAGCTCATTATTGTACCTGTTTAAAGGATAAGGATTTTATATTTTTACATGGAGGTGGCTTTGCTGGTGTTATTAACCTCTCACAGTCAGTTAGGACTTCAAAAGCATTGCTTTGCTCCACTTACCTCTTGGATCATTCAGTTCATTTCTGTACATCTCAATTAGAGAAAGCAAGCCAAGCAGCTTTACTCTCTGAACTCATTCATTAACTGTGCTGCAATGTAATGTTGCAAATTCTGCAAGGAATCAGAGGAAACTTCTTCCACTAAATCTTTTAAATGCTCCATGTAAACATGTCTGTTACCATAAAATTTAGCTAAGCATTTTCTCCTCCCTTAAAGTAAACATTAAGCCAACAGTGCATGCTTAAGCTGCAAGTCCAAAAATACAGTAAAAGGCAGGAATCAGAACTGACACTTTGGGAATTGCTGTAATTACAAAACACTTTTCCTGGAAAATACCCCACTTGCTATATTGCATGAGAGAGAAAAATGTAGCTGTGAAGGGGAAGCGATGACCCTTGTTATCCCAAAGGTTGCATGTATGAGTCTATTTTCCATGCTAACGTTTCTGTATGGATTACTTAGCAGGAAAACAAATGGCTCCTTTGCTGTGTCAGTGCTCCTGAGGTACAAAAGTGCAGAGAATGCCCCATTTATTAGATTTTGTACACGCGTCGTATCTTATCTGAGGGAGCCAAGAGAGCAGTGCTTAAAGGACATAAGGAGGTCCTTATGAAAGATACCTTGTTGAGAAACCTCACACTGCCCTGTGCTTACCTGCTAAACAAGTATTACCCAAAGCAGTTCCTGGCCACATCAATTTTCCTTGGTCCCCAGAGCGGTAGCACAACTCACTCCTGTGGCAGGAAGAGTCGAAACCACAGTGTCATAATTGTAGCCTGGTGTTGGGTGAACAGTTTCCACTCCTGCATCATTGCTGCTAGCGTACCAGCTAGCACACAGATAAACACATTCTGAAGCAGGGAGTAGAGCAGGGGAGTGTTTATGTGTCTACTCAGTAACTACTATAAAACAAGATATAAGAAAAATCATTATTTTGTAGAAAGCTTTGGAGAGGAAGGAGGAGTCCGTTTAGCTTGCACCTTTGCCACTACAGAAAATAAACCAGGTATGTTTTGCAAAGGGGATGAACAATACAGGAGATGCTGCCGCTATTAATCCAATATAAAATGTCTATGAAACAACAAAGAGAGAGGAAGCTAATGCACTATACGTTCATCAACACCCTCTGTCTAATCTTTCCTCACCCAAGTAGAGATGTGTTGATTTTCCAGCTGAAATGGATACCTAGGTAGTCCTACAATCAACCAATTAATAAAATCAAATTTAATTCCCAGCACAATACTGAATTTCATAGAAATACTCCTCAGCATTTGGACCATGCTAGACATTGTCAGAGGTCTAAACTGTTTTTTTCTTGGGTTTTTATTTGAAGAGGAAAGTCCATTTTTTGCATAACAAAGAAAGGGAAAAACATTACAGAAGCAAGACTTGAAGAACAGCGTGTGATTATGGTTGCCCATATTTAACCAAAACACATTAACTAGCATATGTGCCAAGAATGGCAGCCAAGAAATAACATAGTACTAAGAGTTCCAGAGATCTTATAAATCATGAGAGGTTGGTAGAATTAGCCTATAATATTTCAAAACTTTGAGGTTTTTTAATCATTCACTGCACACATTTCTTCATTCCTGTCTCTGAAGCTGTTTTTTTCATTTACTGCTTGGCAACCTATGCCTTTGGTCCCTTCAGTTCTGAAGCTAAAACAAAGACAATGCCATTAAAAGGCACTCCTAAATCTAGCCACTGACACAAGCAATTTAGATTCCCATATTCCAGAGGAATTGCATAATTATTTTATTTAAAAAAAAAAAAAAAGAGGAGGAATGAGGCAAGGACAGACATGGTAAGATTTTAGCTTGTTCTCTGTTTGAGAAGTTGTCATAGTAAAAAATAAACATAACTAAAAGAAATCAGAAAACAGTCTTTCTCTGCACTTACTGATCCTGTCCCTAATCGGGAGGATAAGAGCCTGAGTATGACTTTTTGTATTCAGGACATTAATTCAGGTAGCAGCCACCATGGAATGCATGGTTATTCTCTGGTAGCTGTGGCAAATGAGGCGGATAACACCAGATAACCTGTACAGAGACAATATAGTCTGTGAAACATGATGCAGGGAATCTCAAAAAAATACGGTTGATTAGAACACGTCCCCTTCAAATAGCAAGTTCCCTCTACAAGAATTAGGGAAGAGCACCTGTGGGATATTAAATCAGCCCCAGATGAGACATGGTTGGAAACAAACCTGAGTACATCACAGAAAATAGGGAAGTATCTTTGGAAAAATAATCTCCCTGTCATCATACACATCATAATTTACATGGCCAGTTTAGGCCATTATCACTGATATCAGTAAACACTTTCTTTCATGAAACACTGAATATAGCAAAAGAATACTGATCTGTGCAAAAGGAGGTAGAATCATGTCCTATATCTTCTTGTTCTTATGCAATTTTACAGGTATTTCAGAGGCAGATCCTTATACAGCAAATGCTCCTTTACAAGGCAGCATTTTCTTTACCTTTGTAAAGAAAATAAGAGCAAATATTTTCATTGAACGTTTTGTTTTCCATAGTTTATCTGAGCAGACATCCAACTGTTTCTTACCACATCATCTTGGCTATTTATTTCAATTTTTGTAAAATTATATTTAGAAAGAAAACAAAGGAGAGAGCTGCCTCCAGCTGCATTCAGTTTCAATGATTCTTCTGTCAATAAATAGGTGTTAGATAATATTTGCTTGACACTAGAAGTCATTACAGGCATATCCAAATTCAGACATTCAGGTATATGTTTTCTAAATATTGAAATATGCCACATTACTTTTATGGTATTGGTCTGTTTTTTATTCTGGAATAAAGCAGATAGCTGTAGAATTGTCAAGCATCTCTAGAATTTTATAGACCATACCCATCACAATGTTAATGAGATTTATCAGCTTCCATTTGACCAGTTTAGAAAGCAGTATAATTATTACAACTATCTAGATTAAGAAAATCAGTGCTGCCCTGGATAAATTCTTGTGGTATATCATCACATTTATAGACTTGTATTTATAGCATTTTAATAGTCTCAATTAACCAAGAGTCACTGGATACAAATTTCTTACTGTCTTAGGATGTATCTTCTGTGTGAGTTCCAGGAAGAAAAAGCATCAGCCAACTCTAAGCATGAACATGGGACTAAAACATAGGCAACGACAGCTGATTTTTTTTTTTTTCCCCTCACTGTCTCTATTTGTCAGAAATCTTGTGAGCTGTGATGCACTGCTTGGATTTCTGTGCAGTTTCTCACTATATAAAAGACAGGGATCTGGCATTTGGAGTTTTATTTCTTTGATAAAAGCTTTCCACAAGCAATTTCTGTGTATATTAAAGTCAAATAAGCGTCAACTGATGCAACATTACACTAGCGCCACTGGGCTGCACTTAATGAGAGATCACATAGTAGGAAGCGAGTCCGAGAGGCTCACTGGGGTGCCCATTTGCCCTAAGAAAAAGTGATTTCATCATGACTCTGTTTTGCATTGGAGGGCTGGTTGGTGAGCATGCTGCAAGGGTCAAGCAGTGTGGAAATCTGTATGTGTTTTCTCTGTAAGCATGAGAGTATTTAATATTTGGGGAGAGAATATTGAAAAGCAGAGAGTGGTAAATCATCTTCAGGCTTTAGGCTTGAAGAAAGGACAGACACAGCTGATTGATAAGGAGATGCTGGTAGCATTGCTCCTACAACACACCTTGAGAGACCTGTAGGTAGGAAGGGCCCAGTGCTGCCAGAAGCTGAAGAAACGCAGGTGAGCAAGCTCAGCCCCAAGGCAAAGGCAGGCCTGAATAGTTAGCGCTGTGCAACACCAGCAGGCCCAGAGGAAGAGAACAGATTGCTGCAAAAGAAACTCTTTGAATAGACTTGGGTGGATTGGGGGGGGAGGGAAGAAGGGGGAAGAAAAAAAAAAATAGCATGCCAGCGCTTGAGTTTGGCAGCAAACACAGCTCCAGTAAGGTCAACTGAGTTAAATTTCTGCTCAGTTATTTGCCAAGAGAAGCTTCAAATATATTGTAGCGTGGGGTTTAATAGCGTAACATTAGCAGCTCAAATTAGCATCAGTTAAAATGAAATAAGAATAAACAAAAGGGCTTCTATTCCAGACCTTTCGCACTGAGTATGTAATGTGCAACGTCTCTATGGGGAGGACTGCAAACTTTCTCTCTTTTGGCTTAAATCATCCTGGGAAGTTTCATTAAATTAATAATGACTGTTGGTAAAAAATAAATTATTTACTTTAGAATATCATTCAACTTGATGATAGAGTTTATTTAAATGTTCCCACTAACACTTTATTCCCTATGAGCAATATAGCAATACCTATATTCAGAGCACAAACACTGGATTCTTGTTTCTAGCTTTGTGGCACAAACCCATAGGAAACTCTTGAGATTGTTTTGGTATATGAAATTATAGTAATGAATGACAGGTATACAGTCATTCCTTTTCAAGGCTCCAGTCTCCATTTAAAAGCTAAGAAATACATGATTTGGTGGAAGGCTCTCTGTGGCAGGGATTACTTTCTGCTCATTGTTATGTAATTAGATGTGATCGTCCCTGGGTTATGCTACAGCAACTGCAGGAGCACAGGGCAGGAGCTATAGATAGATGTTGTTTCAGGAAAAGTTGAACCCTACAAAACACATGAGCATAGTAGTCCATTTCTCTAGACAACCATATGATAGGGATTGTTAGACCCTCCTGCTAAGGGGAATCGAAACACCAGAATTGGGGTCCAGATGGTCTGGCCCATCCTTACCCAACGGTGTCCTCTCTGGTTGCCCATACACAGCAGTGCAGGACAGAACTGTTCAAATCCCTCTTCAAGAAAGGAATTAGCATTTTTCTTCATTGTAGAAAATGTTGAATGGGAAACATGAGATTGGTTAGAATCCAGTTTCTTCCTATGGGACTTGTGAGATCTAAGCGAGAAGTAAGTTTTGTCACACTTCTTCAAGCAGAAAGAGCACAGAACACAGCAGAGCCTTAGAGCAGGACTAAGAAATGCAAGATTAGGTCTCTAGGAAAGAAGGCTTTACCAAGCCCTAAAAAGCAGATAGAGAAAACCAAGCAGTATTTCTCTTCAGGTGACTGCTAGACTATCTTTAGGAGCTCCACGGGGTGTTCAGTCTTTGAGTTCCCTGTCAAATCCAGGATAGATCAGATGGGTCTTAACTCACCTTTGGAAATTTTCTCCATTGGCCTCGAGAAGCTGCCTATGTGCAGAATGGCTCCAGAAGGAAAAGTAGCATGACAGTGACTCTGTTCCTTCAGCATGTACCACATACATTCTAAAAGTTTATGTTCAAGATTAAGAAATGGCAAAAGTGACCAAGTTACTTTCAGAAGTAGCAGTTGTTTTGTTGGAATGAATTTTCGTTCCTAGGCACAATTTTTATTCTTTAGCAGAGCTGTAGAATTGTCTATTATGCTATTACCATTAAGCAGATATAAAGGCAGCAGTTTTGCTGGCATCTGAAACAGCGAGATGATAACAGCACATGGGATGTGCTGTGCTGCATTTCTTTCTCTAAATACCTGGCTGGGCCTGATTCAGTTCATGTGGAGTCTCTCTAGAGACTGTGGTGGCTGCTGTATTCAGAGGTAACATTGCTGCACTATTATATTCAGCTAGATGCTTTCAGTACATGCGTAGGTATCAGCACAAATAATCTCAGTACATATGTACTCATTTCACAGAATTGAAACCTCATGAGGAATGGCACATTCTGCTTGCCTAGGTTTATTGTGGAGGCTTGTCCTTTCAGGTTTTTCTTTAGGTAAAATAAAGGTAGTGATTTTTTTTCTCTGCAAATTCAGTCCCGACTCCATATAGCTGCAATATCATATAAGGAGGATATATACATATATATATATATCTATTTAAAACCACAACACAGTGCTGTTACTCACATGCCTCAGAATAATGAAACAGGCCTCCTAAAAACTCTCTTGACCATTTCAGTACTTTTCCAGCATCTTTTCCATTTCTGCTCTCCTAAAATGAAGAGTTGCACTTAGAATGAACTTCTACACCACGGGCGGTTACAGCTATGGCTGTTAAACTGTTATTAGAGACTCCCTGATGACGGAGAAAGCATCTCTGTTATCAGGATATTCCTCCTGGCACGATACATTTTGCAATATGCATACACACAATGAACAAGATAAAAGCACAAAAACAGATTATCTTCATTAGCTTTTATCCTCTACAGGATCTCTCACTGTAAGATATTTATGTTACTTGGGTCAGTTATGTTTCTATGAAAGTATTGATGCCATGCTCAGCACTTTGGTTTAAAGCCATAATAGGGGAACCTAGTCTAGTGTCTTGTCCCTTTTTTTCCAGTATAACCTGAGGACTTTTTCTTTCATTAGTACAAGACAGAAAGACATTGTAGCTTTTGACAGATGTTATTTATGCAGATCCAAGGAGGAACAAAATTGACCTGCAAGTCCACCTTACTGAGTTTTGTATCCTTCCACAGGAATTAATCTTTTGCTCTTAGTCTAAGACTCAGCTTATATTCTTATTAGGTTGTACTAAGGTTTTCATGGTCTAAAAATTATTCCTTTTTATTAAATAAAATGCTGGATAAACACTAGTCAGCCTTTATAACAGTATTTCAGAGAACAACTCTGACGAATACAGCAGGTGGTCTAGTTCATGTGGGACAGAGACATAATCTTCTGTATCTTTTTTCATAGGGATGGAAGCCATCACATACTCTGTTCTTTGTGTTTGGTGCGTCTTGATCGGGTGCTTGACCTGACACTGTGATGAGCAGATCACCCAAAGGATATATTAAAGTCCAAATCAGGCATCATCTTAAAGGAAAACAGGGTTATAGATCACATCTGAGGCATGAGGCAACATGTGCTTTCTTCCTACCAATAAAACCCCAATCAGATGCACAAAAACTTGTAAGAGATGGAGAGCATGATTAATCCCAGCTGCACTGACCAGCATTAATTCTTCCTTTGGTCAGGAGCTTTCAATTTAGAATCTGGGTTGGCCATCTCCCCAGCAGCTAATCTTTCTCTAGAGACAGGGGTAAGGAAAAAAAAAATGTCAAGGATTCCACACAGCCTAAAATTCTGTAACTGTATATTTTTTTTCTTGTTTTTTTTTTTTTTTTAAATCACCAAGCAAACAGTAAAGCATTGTTTAAAACAATAAGTAAACAGAAACTCTTCTAGTTTTCTTGTCCTCTTTTGGGAACAACAGTAGACAGGCATAAGCAGCTTCTCTTTCTTTTTGAGTACTCATATCTTTGCCTTTTCAGTTTCAGCTTTGCTGTTGTTATGAAATACTTTTCTAGCATTTTCAGACTGAAAACAGGACATTTATTTCATCCTGGATCAGCAGTATTGACACATTCAGGTTAGATTTTTCTTGTAAAGGTATGCAGAGGGCCAGTGTTTATGTGTGGGCAGCTATTTCAGTATAGCACGTGGCTTAATCTGTTCTCTGTTGAAGAAAGGAAAAAAAACCAAACAATTCTGAACTACAAGGAAAAGAAATTTACTCGTTTGCTTGTCAGCCAGGATAAGCAGGTGACATTTTAGAAAGTCGTTGTTTGGTTTTTCTAAAAGCTTGTAACACCATTGGTTCATTGATAACCATGTCATTGAACTAGTTCATTGAAGATAGATTCTACAGTGTCAATTCTGATGGTTATAATCAAACAGGAAACAGGTTTTGTTTCAGCAAGGCCACAGTGGGACTGTCTGCTATAAGTCTCTAAAGAAATCTCTGAACTTTTAGTAGGGAGAGGAAAAAAAAAAGCCCAAAAACAAACAAACAAACAAACAAACAAACTAAAACTTCAAATGCATTAAAAGAAACCAGGCCAGACACTCTTCAGACACTGATATTATCAGCAGCTCTTACTCAGAAAGGGAGGGTGCCCTCAGGTCTTTTATGGATTTGCACAAGCAACTTTCCCATCTGGTGCTGCGCCCGTGGCGTGAAGCTGCAGCGCAGAGCATCAGCTCATCGGAGTGGGGCAAAACCAAACTGTCGGCTTCAAGTGGCAATGAAAGTGGCACTGCTGTGTGTGTGCGGGCAGAGCATGGACCTGTGTTCTGTCACCTATTATGGTAAGTGTAATAGTTTAAAACCTGGGTCAGAAGCACTGCTTCTCTCTCCACCCCGCAGCAGCAGAACACAGCGCATGGCCATGTCACCACACGCTGGGGCAGAAGGATGTTGGGCAAGGAGAGCAAGGGATGCTCTGCAGCCAGGAGGCAGAAGGAGGGTCACTAGTATGGCAAGTGGTGAATTAATTGGGAGTATTTTCTGTACCCCAAAAGACTTCACAAGTTACAATAACTCTTCCAGATTTTTTTTTTTTTGTGTAGGCCCTTTTTACCCCCTCCCAAATATTCTCAGATTAGGAATTAAAATTTTGGACTGCATTCAGGTGCCTTTACATTCATGGAAGGAATTAAGACTGTTATAAATACACAGACATAGGTAGCACCCACATACCTTGTAAGTAATGATGCTGGGACATACAAAAAAAAAAATATAACTAGGCCTGACTCAAAGTGAGGGTTCAGAAGAATATTTCTTTAGTAATTGACTTACATACCGGTAGCAGCTCTTCTATCAAGAGTTGTAGTTTGTTTTTTTCAGTGGTTTGCTTGGTTGGTTTTTTTGTTGTTCTTTGGTTTTGTTTGTTTTTAAGAGCATTAATCAGTCACAGGGTAAGCTGCACTTTAAACTCCCTTATACCCTTGTCAAACCTTCATGTTGCAGCAGGCTTGGCACTCCTTGTTTTCTTTAGCAATAGTCATGTCATGGTTCTGCTGTTCCAGCCACACTGTAGCCATAGCTGTCCCTATTTGTTGACTGCCTAATAGCAGGTCCAAAGCTGTTGTAACCTGTAAGCTCTCATCTTCCACAGTCCTCTGACTAGTAGCTGATTTGTAAGCACTAACTAGCATCTTCAAAATACTTTTTTTCTTTCAATTGACTGCCCCCAAAGCACATAAGCAAAGAATAAAAATGAGACAATAAATACCCCATGCATAAAGTAAACTAAATTTTGTTTTCTTAATTCTTACTCAGTCTGGAGTGTCTGTTCCTGACTTGGGAGAGTTAACTGCTGTCAGACACCTCTTGCCACTATTGCCCTCTTCATCCTCCCCTCATTTGACTTTCTTCTCTAGTTTAAACAGTTTGCAGGCATAGCTGGAGTTGATTGTGAAAATTAACAGCTCCTCTGGTGTTTTATTTAGGGACCCACAGTGTGTTTTTTCAGATGTATCTGATCTCTGCCATTGTTTTATTTCTCTCCTATCCATCACCTTCTTAATTCAAAACCTAGTGGTCAAGCAACCAAATACCAAGAAAGTAAAACAGCAGCATGTGGTGTTCATAAATAGATATTTCTCCCTCATTTGCCACAGATGCCATTAAATTAAATCAGTTCCAAGCTTAAAACAGCCTGCCTTTCCCCTCCACCCCCCCACTTCCCTTGACCTCTTCAGATTTACACACGCACGCACTGTTCAGTGTTACCCCTACGCATCCAACACTTGCTCTGTGTCAGTGTCCTCAAAACATTTCAAAAGCAAAGGTGGCTAAGTAGTATTGTCACTGTTTTCTGGGTGGTTGGGGGGTTTGGGGTGTTTTGTTTGGGTTTTTTTAAGACAAAAACACACAACAAGAGTGAATTGCAATTTTGCTTCCAATCACTCCCCCTCTGTAGGCAAGGTAAGCTATTTTGGGTGTATCTGAACAGCATTCTGGAGGATGGTGAAGAGAACCATATGCTCTGCAGAGATACTGGTGTAGTTCCACGGGGTTGTGGTGCCGGAGCTGCCAGCCCCCATCCTCTGCCTCTGGATGTGGCAGAGCTCAGCTTGGTGCAGCTGGCGAGCCCACCTGGTCAGCAGCAGCTTGACACCTTCTGCAGTTGCAGCCTACTGTGGGTTTTTGAAAGTTTATTCACCTTGACCTGATTTAGCAGAAGTACTTTCCCCCCACCCATTTTCTTTCAGCCTTATATTAAGGTACAGAGAAATGCCATCTTGGAGTTTCACAGCATCTTCAGACCAGCTATCCTTGGGGTCCCGATTGCTTGCTTTCTCATGGAATTTTGTACATCCCTAGAGCATAGACATGGTTATTTTTCATGCCATTCTTAATATATTAGATTAAAAAATAGAATTACTCTATGTAAAAGGCAAGGACATTCTATCTCTGGAGAAAGAGCCATGTACTGCAATAACAAGCAACTTCAAGGCACAAAAATAAACCCTCAGAGTTTTCTTCCTGAGGGAAAGAGAAATGGAAGGGAGAAAAAGAAAAAAAGTGCTGAACCAGTACCCAATAGCCTGTTTCTTAGCTGCACTTTATCTTCCTAAAGCATGCATATTGCACAGAGGCCTTGTTTAATATTTAGGGCTGATATTACCAGGCCTTGCTTTACTAACAGCATATTATTATGTTCCTACTGGGAATGATTGGCTCCTGCATTCTAAAGAGACTCCTGTAGAAGGAACAGAAAGCATTTCAGCTACAGAAACAGAGGGAAATCTGCACCTTCTGTTAACCAGGAGTGGTGACTGTGGTAATGACCAAGCACAAAGCCCAGAAAAGCACAAATGCCTCCGTACCCCTTCTCTTTCCCTCACCCTACCAGAGGAGGTTATGAAAGAATATACGGAGGTGTTCATGCATCTTGATCAAAAATCCAAGTCATTCATGAAATTGGACTCAACTCCCTCAGGATCTGTTGCAAGTTTCAGTGTTCAAACATCAAATAAAAGGGCATAGCTGTTCCCAGGCTCCCACATCTGCACCAGGAACACATAGACAGAGGTTGAACCAGGAGATTTGCTTCTGGGCCACTTCAAGTGACTATTAAAACAACATACAGCCTGCCATATAGTTGTACACTGTCTGTCCTGCCTCCGTTTTCTCTGTGAGTGTGGTTTGGGGATTTTTTTTTCCTTTGTTTTAAAGAGGCAAGGGGAGAGATTGAGTTGTTACTACATTCCTGGAACAAGAAAAACTGTATGCACTGAAAACAGAAAGCCTCAGCAGCTTTAAGTGAGGCACTTGTAGCTGCAGGCTTCACAGCTGTATCCCCCGTGCTTAGGTAATACAGGCTCGATTTTCTATTATTCAGTGCTTGCAATTTTTTTCCCTATACTTCAAGTTTTTGCACAAAACAGAATCTACCAGTTTGCAAACTGATCATAACATAGCACTGCAACCAAGTTCTACAGATCATCTACAAAAGGAAGTTTCTACAATAATTGCTTCTGTATAAAACCAGGATAGCTACAAGGTCTTGAAAGATGCTCATGACTTGTCAGACTCTCAGTGGCAAATAATACTTTGTCAAGAAAATCCTTTCTTTTCTAGATAATTGTTACTTCTGTATGAAAGAATATGATGGTTGAGCCCTTTTAAAGAAGCCTACAAGACTTTTTTCCTTAACAAGATAATTGGCTTAGCATTCATTATCTGCCTGATGCTCCCTCAGAGACTCTGTCCCATCTAAGCAATAAACAGTTCCTTAGCACATATCAAAGAACTCATTACTGTCCTGTTGTGAAAATTACATGACCAGACATAAAACAAGCATAATTTTCCTATAGAGATAATAATTATTTGTCTAATTAGACATTTTTTGCTACATAGTCACCATGATACCTTATTTTTAAATGCAATGTCTTTAAAAGGAAGGTGTAAGAAATGTAATTGTGGAGAAGACAGAGGAGATTAAACACAAAATGTCTCAGAAACTGAAGTTAAACTCTTCAACAGTTACTGCCTAGGATGGATTTGCCATATAGCATATATTGGGGGGGGGGGGAGGGGAGAAATCACTGACAGTTTGAAGGCCAAAAAATCCCAACCAATTCAAGATGTCTCCTGTTGCCAGCAGAGTGCTGTCTGATGGTCTTTGTAAGCTATCCACACTTACCTGAGATCCTGCTGTAGTGTTTTGGATAGGTCAGCAGGCTTCTCTACTGTAAAGAACTTTTTTTTAAAAAAAAAACCAAAAAAACAAAAACCAAACAAAGCTAGGATTTAAAGAAAAAAAACACCAATATAATCACAAATATCTGTCTCAAAATACAGGAACTGGATCAATAGGTCATTGCAAAAGGTAGTAACCAATCCTTCTGCATCTCCATTCCCTAAAGATCAGCCCAGGCAGTCTTGGTCTATTATGGCTCAATATCTCCCTTGTCAAACCTTTTCTGTCAATTCAGAAGTGTTGTGTCTTGCAGTGTTAGGTAGAGTTAAAACAGCATTTTCTGCAGTAGGGATGGTCAGACTTTCCAGTGTATTTTGCACTTGCTATCGGACATAATGACCTGACATTGAAAGATTTGTTTATAAAATACAGTGGTCGGTTTATCAAAAGCTCTTTTAGCTGTATAGTAAAGCTTAAAAAACCCAACCACAGTATTTTACTATCACTCCTGCCAGACAGACTTACTCATTTCTGTAACATCTGAGCACTTCCAGATAAGAGCAAAGCCTTGTTCATACCCTGTGTGTGTACTCGGGGTGCTGTGTAAGCAAGCTCTGCATTGTTTACGCTCGCCACCAATTGCCAGAAGTTAACCAGATGTGTTTGCTGTCTTGGCAGAGCTTCCCTGTGTGCTACAAAATGGGAGGTTCAAAGTTTAAACTGAACACTTGAAAGTCACTCTTCAAAGACATCATTCCCTGTGCTGCAGCCCAGTTTAGGTTTTGGTTCTGATGTACATTATCAGATTTTAAAAAATTAAGAGCTTTGGTAGCCACTTTCAGAGGGGTGATTGCCACTTGCACGTGCCAAGCTCATACTTGGCAGGCTGGACCCGAAGGCTGGGTCATTAGCAAAGCAGTTCCTGGCTGGTACCTCCCTTTGGTTTATGATGCAGTGCAGGAGGATGACCCTCACCGAGCCTTTTTGTCAAGGAGTGGTTTCCTCTCTCACAAGCTGGGTACGAGTTTTCAGGATATGACCAAGTGTAATGTCTCATTGGTAACGCCAAATAGCAGGCGTACAGAATCACAGCACCGTGTCAGCTGTGCCATGGGATCAAAGGAGCTCTTGTGAAGGTTTCCACACCGTGGGCCAGTTTCAGACGCGGGACAATGCTGTTATCCAGACTCCGCTGGCCAGCTACTGCTTTTAGACACAGGAGAAGAATACAGCGGTGTGGTTCGATTCCCAGCCAGCTACTGGGGGTAGCAGGAAAAAAGCTTAGCCAGCCCTTTCCTTGGCAACTCCAGCAGAGCTGATGGAAACAGCAGCTGAGCTCCTCTCCCCCGGGTATGTCTCTGGAAGCATTGCCCAGACAAGGACAGCATTTCACCGCTTGTTTTGCCTTGCCCCTCTTCTCTCTACAGGAGCTCCTCAGCCTACCACCACCTCTGCCAGGTACTGAAAGGCATACTCCGAAGGCACGCTCCACTATGTAGCAACAATCTACTACTAGTAAAGAAAATGCCAAATAGAAGCCAGCTGCAGAAATAAGACTCCTACTAGGAATATCCAGTCGCTAGATTCCCAGACAGTACTTTTTTGCAGCATGATTGCTTTTTGTATAAAGCACTGAAAGGAAAAATGGTCTTTTTCTTTTTTCCATTCAGTCATGTTCCCTCTGTACAGGGCTGCTGCTGCTGTTTCCAGCATGTCCAGATTTTGCCTTCAGACATTTGGATACCAGTACATTCTCCCAGTATCATATAATTATCAGTCTGTAATCTCATGTTCCATTACAGAAATGAGCAAACCTTTTATGTTCATAGTAACAATTTAGAAGTGTTAAAAGTTTGAGGACCAGGCCCCTGGTGCTTACACATGTTTAAATTGGCCCTCCCTGAAAGCTGATATATTCCATCTGGTCTATTGGATTTCCTGGCTTAGAGTTACTGGAAACACTGAATGTTTCTTCTGCAGTGATCCTGTAGCTGTCCAAGAGTAATACACACACTTAGAGCTAGCTCCCTGGCTGCTCAGTACTAAAATACTATGGGAGAAGTGCTTTTAGTGCACTTTTTTCCTGTCTGCTTTTAAAGCTATTTTGAAATCCTGAGTTCTGCGGTTCACTTTTCTAATCAATCTTATAGCATATAAGTGATACTTGAAGGATAAATAAAACACACAAGTTTGCAGCTCATTACATCCAAACATTTTTTCTGAATACTGTAAGTTAAGCAACCAGATTTTTTTTTGTTGTTTTTCTACATTCTCCTTTCCAAATCTGTGCTAGCTTTTTCTTGTCCTCATAGCTTTACATAGCAGCTTAATAAAGTTTCCTGCTTTTATTTTCCTCAAAGGCTATTTATGTTTTATTAACTATTTATGTAAAAAAAACCAAACCAGACATTACAAGTAACTTCAGGTTATAATGAAACAAGCTGTCAGGCCAGCAAGTTATTAACACCAGCAGTGACACTGGACTAACCGTTGAGATAGCCACTAGTCACGTAACTCTATGCAAGAGCTTTATGATACAGCTGCCTTGTTCTGTCTTGCTGGCATTCCCAGACTCTCCAGGCTCTGAGGCAGGTATGTCACTAGGTTAGAATACACAGATGCATTCAAACTGGGTCACACAAATCATTAAAACAGCACATTCCTACAACAATTTTCACAACCCAGTTGTCTCGTACTGTAGCAGACTGAGAGCGTGCCTGTCCCTTGGCTTAGCCCATCTCCACAAGCTTGAGCAACTGCTAGCAGCTGGAGGGATGCCCACATTTCCAGCAGCTTTGCTGACTCCTTAAAGCCTGCCTTTTGCTGCAGAGGCTGCACTGCATTTGAAAATTGAGGATTCAGGAGTATTAAAAATATTTCAGCCTCTTCATCATCTTTACTTTCCTATGCATTTCCCCCTTGCTCAGTTAAGATTCAGCCCTTTGCTTACATCACATACAACTACAGCACAGATGCAGGGACCTTCTCCCACCTCACCACCTACCATTCCAGCCAGGCTGCAGGACTGCAGTGAGCTCCTGCAGCCTCTTCATGTTTTTAGCTCAGTCCTTTAACTTAGAACTGCTCAACTCACCTCTCCAGGATGCTCTCAGTCTAACACAGTACCTCCCACACATGCACTGCTTGGCAATGGCTTGAAAACACAGCCCACCACCAACTGGTCAGAGCTGGGGTTATACTCACCCTGGAAGTGGGAGATACACACAGCTGCAAGTGTGATTCACTTTGGATGAGGTGAAGTCAATGGCTGAGGTAATTGATTAACTAGTACAAACTACAGCAGGAACTACAGTGTCAGACGTAACTCCACATGTGCCACAAAAACAAGGAAAATGTTCTGTATCCCTTCTCTGCAAGCAAGCCTGCTAATGCAATTAAAAAGGCACTGACAACTCCACAGAAACTCTGCAGATTAGCTCTTACTCTCAATTTGTACTTGTGAAGCAGCACTCTCTCCAGAGCTCACTTGAACATGTCTTTCAGCCATTTGCCAGAGAGAAAATACCCTGGCTGCAAAATTTTATTGAGGCTTTGACTAAGAAGTGGCTAACTGGGAGAGAAATGGATTCATGTGCTCAAGGGGGTTGTTTCCATGTCCACATAATTGCTTTCAGAAAATGTCAACCATGCTCTCTCCTGGGCATAGTGGGAGCATCTTCTGGTTCACTGGTTCTGCCACGCGTTTTGTAAGGAGTGGCTGAATGGATATTAACATGAAAATAGTATTGCTGAGCATTTAGTTCTAACCATTTGGTACTTGGTACAGCTATCTGGAATCGAAATATTTTGAGAATGCTACAGATGCTCTTGCATTTTAGACTCAAAAACTTAAAATACAGAACTCTCACATCCACTCTAGAGTTGACAAACTTCCCACACTTCTGTTATTAAGCAACTCTGTTATTAAGCAATCCTGTTATGAAGTTTAGTGGATGTGAGATATCTTTGGCACGTTCAGCACCATGTGCCAGAAGCTGGGATGTCACTGAGGGGAGCAGTGTAGCACCCTGACCTTGGGACTGCTGGGGCACAGGGAACCTCTCCCCTTCATCCCACCTGCAGCAGGGACTGAGCCTTTCCCGCTGCGGAAATGCAGGTCTGGAGAGCTGCACCTTTTAAAGACTGCTATGGAATCAATCCCATCACATGGGGCTTTTTGAATAGCTTTTAGAGAGAGATTGGAAGGCAGAACTGGTCCTTACTTTAGTAAAAACTAAGATGTCAAACCTTCTATAATGGAAGCTAATCATTACCCAGCAAAGCAGCATGCTCGGAGGTTGGTTTTTCATTTTTAGCTTTGGTGTAATGTTCCTGAAAGCTAATAGCATCTATAATGTTGTTGCTGTTTTGTTTTCCTGTATGAAAGAAAGTAGAAAATAGCATTGCCGTATGTAGGAGGCAAAGATGTATTTTGTGTAATGAGCAATGTGCTGCAGTAAGAAAAAGACTGCCACACTAAACCTGCTGTCCCCATGAAAGCCTGAATTTAATCATGTGGCTAACCACTTGTCATCCTTGAGAGGCAAGGAGTCACCTTGGTGTCTGAGCACTACGTGATTTTGGAGGCAGGAATCCACCAGTCTCTCTTGCTCCTTCCTGCATACACTGCTGTAAAACCGCACACACCTGAATTTAAGCAAAGTCGAGTATAGCCCTTTATGAGCAGCCCCCACACCATTGTCGAGGCTGCACAAATGGGCTGAGGACTGCAGTCCACCTCCTCCTCATCACACAAATGTTGTCTGACCACACGAGCAGGCACTTGGGCAGCTGGAGACCGCAGGCTGAAGCTCTGCAGAGCGTCGATCCCGGCAGCCAGGTTGGCAACTTGCTAGTGCAGCTGGGATGCACCAGTTGTCCTCTCTGAGCTTCTCAGTGGTTTCCTGGTGTGGTGGAGGGACTGTGGCAGCAGGCTGCAGCTTCTGTATTCATCACAGAGCACCACAGAATGCTACAGATGCACAAGCTTGTCCTGTGTCCCACCAAGCACAGCCCTTCCCCACCAACACCTTGTCTGCTCGGTACAGGTGACTGGGAGGGAGCATAGGGCAGTCACGGTGGCGAGACTAATTACCACCTATTACAGATTTTACAATACATGTGCCAGCACAGAAGGAGGTGGGGAAAAGGAGTGGGCACAAGGTATTTGGATCTACTTGGTTTCTGCAAGCTCTGAGCACTCATGGCTAGTACAGCTTACGTGCTAGAGATGCCACAGTGAAACAGGCTGGAGCAGGACGTGGAGAAGGGGGACACAGCAGGGACACGAGGCATGAAACTGGGGTCTTGGACTGAACAGAGGAGAGCAAGAGATGTGAGAGGAGGAGGAAGATACAGCAATAGGGCCTGGTAAAGGGAATCAGAAGAAAGGGGAATACAGCTGCTACAGAAAAGTTTAGCAGCTCCAACGTAATAACATACTTTATTTTTAAAAAGATGAGAAGGAGCTCAGTCTCATGCTGTTAAATAGCAGATCCCACAGCTGGGCTTGCCCTGGAGAAATGGCCCAACCTTAACATTCAGTTAACCTCAGCCTGGTGCTCTCCGGTCGCACTGCCCCTTTCACAGCTCGCGCCTTCAGCTGGGAGCTGTGTTATCAGTTTGAGGTGCCAAACCCGAGTGTCATCTTTGAAGATCACACTCTGTTCCGTTGATGAGAGCCAGGACTGTGAATATAGGAATGTACCCCAGAACCACTTTTTTTATGCCAGATAAACCTCACTTGTGATGTTCATTAGAAGTTTTTATGTACCAATTTAGCATCAAATTTTGTCTCTCAGAAATCACATAGGTGGGAGGGCAGCTGCCTGCATGTTTGAGAATGTGCTGGTGGTTGTGCTGGTCCTGGCTCTCCCACATATGTGCTGGCGTACCAAAGATGTGGGGCATGGGATGGGGGACGCAGGACTTCGCTAGCCCCCTCTTTCTGTGCACCGTGACTGCAGGCTTTGTTCTGGGCTGCGGAATGGCACCAGTTGTGCAAAGCTCTCCCTGCAGCGGAGCTGAGCACACTGGGAGCCAACTGGGCTCTCACCTGGTGCAAATGACACGGAGGCTGAAGTGCCATGAACATTAGTAAAATTAATATTCTGAAAAACTACTACAATTATTTTTAGTTTTGATGAAAACAGATACTGAACAACTGCATCCACTTGATTAATTGCAAATGCTTACTACAGAAACAGACACTAATATTAATCTTCCATTTTTCTGTCAAATGCACATAATTATTCATCATGGATACTATTTATAAACGCATGTACCGCTAAGTGAAAGAATGCTTTCATCTTGGTTTTATCATTTCTAGATTGAATCACAGTTTTTCTATTTCCTCCAGTCAGCAGTACAGCCCCACAATTTTCTCTCCAAATGACAGGCAATTCTTTTATGCACATTGAATTATTTTTTCCAGGTGGTGGTTCAGTTGAAATTAAATGTTACCCTTTCATACTGCTCAGTAGTACAGCTGTAGCGCAAAAAGAAAGATGACAACTTTAATATTCTAGCTAACTTGGAAAATAGGATTTAAACAGAGACTATTTAAATTCAAAGTGTTACTTACTCGAAATGAGCACGGGCACCCAGCACCCCTTCTGCCTCACACGAGGAAGGAAGGAGAGGCTGCGGTGAACCCACGGCAGCGTGGGTGAGGCTGTGGCTCAGACTGCACCACAGACAGCAACAGCTGACGGCTGCACAGCGGGGTGACGGCATGGCTGTCTCGCTCAGCATCCCTGTACTGAAGGCTGGAAAGGGCCTCCAGAGCTCACCCAGCCAGCCTGAGACCCACACAGGCTCCAACATCAAATCGGCACTAGAAGTTCTGATTTTTATTGTTATTTTTAGTCTCTTAGTGGTTTGATTCCCCAGCAGCTGGTGAAGGACACCGTTAACTCCATCCCCCTCGCACCAGCCGAGGCTCTGGTCTCCCAGTGAGCAGCCGGAGGTTCCCAGCTGGCAGGGAAAGATGGGCATCGCCTTTGCCCGAGCAAATACCCAGAGGAGATGTGAGGGGAAGGCATCTCGTACCAGAGGCCACTGCTGGTGCTCAGCCCTCATCTCACCAGCTGAAAGCTCGAGTATACACGTACTTATCGCTGTTTTGCCACAACAGTAAAATGCCCTTTGATCCAACAGAGACTTCACTACTGTAGTATCTGGCTGATTATTTCCTTTACTTTGTCCACATAGGGTCAGTTAAAAACCAACATTAATGTGAAAAACAGAGGAAGGTCAAATTAATCTCTACTAGTAATTATAGAAACTCATTGGATGAAGTCCAGCAGGAGTAGCCACATGCTCAGGTGCTGTGCTGAGTGAAACTTGCACAGCTGGCTAAAAGACTGAAAATCCAAGATGTTTATTTAATAAATGTAAATAGCTCAGGTATTTTCAGCTGGCAGGAACCCCATGCACTGAAGCACCCACATTTTACAAAAGTCACATTCTATAGTTTTGCAAATTGGTAACAAATGAGAAAGGCATCATTACTAGAGATTAAAGCCAAATAAATCCACATTTATGAACCATCTTTATTAGCCCGGATCAGAGCTGGTGCTTAGTCTAACCGTGGAACAACAGTGCCTCCCAATGACCAAAAGTATAATGCTTTCGGGTTCATACATTTATTTGTATAGTATTTCTCATTTTGCTCGTTTCTGATTACTTATTTATTGTTTTGAGCACAACATCTCAACGGATCTCTCTGCCAGTAAAGCTTTAACACTGAGCATCTAAATTAAAAGACTAGCAAAGAACCAGCATGAATATCCCCTGCCAGAATATCCTGTTCTGGCAGGATTTGTAAGCAAAAAACCTCAGTGACAGAAAGATATGAAACACAGATGGCTGAGACCCCAAGGATGCCTGGAAATACAGTGTTGGAATGTCCCCATTACTGCAATCATGACTACATGTAATGATCAGTTAAACATGCAATGTCTCAGTTAAGCACATAGGTACTACTTTTCTTAACTGATGGTGAAAATTATTCACTAAGTAAAATTAACATTTTTCCCTCTTCTCTGCTATCCCTAAACAGGCCCCGATTATTTCAGTTCCAAGAATCTCGCGCTGCAAGCCCAGAAAAAGATCCTGAGTAAAATGGCAACCAAAACCATGGCTAACATGCTGATTGATGACACAAGCAGTGAAATCTTCGACGAGCTCTACAAAGTAACAAAGGAACACACAAGGAACAAAAAGGAAGCCCATAAAATCATGAAAGACCTGATTAAAGTGGCAATAAAAATCGGGATCCTCTATCGAAACAATCAGTTCAACCAAGAAGAGCTGGAAATCGTAGACAAGTTCAGGAAGAAGCTGAACCAAACTGCCATGACAATTGTCAGTTTCTATGAGGTAGAGTACACTTTTGACAGAAATGTTCTTGCAGAACTTCTGAATGAATGTAAAGACCTTGTGCATGAACTAGTAGATCGCCACCTGACACCGAGATCCCACGGGCGCATCAACCACGTCTTCAACCACTTTGCAGATGTGGAATTTCTAACTGCCCTGTACAGTCTTGACGGGGATTGTCGGCCATACCTCAAAAAGATCTGTGATGGCATCAACAAACTACTTGATGAGAAGGTCCTTTGAAACTAAGCTCAAAACCAAGAAATCAACCAAAAACTTCTCTCTAGAACTACCTACTCTTCATGAGCCATGGTGAGCAAGCAAGCTTCCTTCCCACTGGTCTCTTACTACAATCTCCAGCAGGGGCCAGAAAGTGCTCACCAGGCTCATGATGAAGTGGAAAACTTAAATCAGAAAGCTATCAGTTTTAGTGTTTTGTTCAGATAGTTCAGTCTTTTCCAAGGAGGGGAGTAAACAAGGCTGCTGATATATATTGTTCAGAAACAGACTGCTGTATCCTATGATCTTACTGGCTTTGTGTTCAAGGCTGAACACATGAAAAGAAAGCAAACTCAAATGCATGGCTATGTAAAAATAGTCAGGTGAAGGCAAAAAGAGCAATGCATGGAATGTACCCCCAGGCTGCCCTTGGTGTGTATGTTTTTATTAGTCCCACGTTAACTGAAAAAACTCAGACTGTAATGGATTAAGCTCACTCCTTTCAAAAGGATCAGGAATTAGTATGAGAAGGCATCTCTGATTTTATATAGTACTTAAGTCTAATAGGGGAATAACAAATACAAACTGAGTAGAAGTGGGAGAAGATTTAAAGAGCTGCTCTATGAAGCAATATTTTCATTGGCAAGTTTTGTTTTATACCTGATAGTAACATAGAGAAGGTTTAGTTTTAATTTCGTAAAGCAACTCGGTGGTCCAAGCTCAAAGGTAGCTAGAAAACTAGATAAAGTAGTACATTTGTTTCCCCACTCTCAGGGTTTGTGTATTTGGTAACATCAGATGATTTTAGGCTGAAGGTTGTGCTGCTCTTTGTGCTCTTTCTGTTTGCCTGATGGAAAAAAATACTCCTGGTGAAGATTTTGAAATGGCACTTGTGAAGAGGAGCACAACTAAGACACCAATGGAGATACAAAGCAATGTTTACATCCACTACCCTCAAAATATTCAGCCTAGATAAAACTCTCAGTTTAACATGTCCGTGATGTTAGTTTGTGCCTACAGTAAAACAGAGATGTGATAAAAAAGGAACCCCATCCGCTATGCTTGCAGTGCCATCTAAGTGTTGTATATCCACAGTAGTCTTAAGGGAACAGTCCTAGTGAGCTGGAGAGCTTCATTAACGACTTATTTGTTCGGAATGTTTTCAGTAACTTTTTTCTTTTTTAAATAAAATATAGTGATGTCTTCAAACTGAAAACATTTTGCAAAGAAATAGGGGTTTCCATACAGTTTTCTTAGGATGAAGGAAGAACGGGAGCAGAGCAGATACACGAGCTTGCCACTTGCAGAACCTTGCCGCTGGGCAGAAGGTGCTGCCTGACCCAGAGTAAAGGAGTACGTTCAGAAATCTCTCCTCTCCTTGCCCTCTACATCTTATCCTCCAGACTCACCTCTGTGTACTGACACTTCAGGGTCATGTACCATCTGCTTTTAGTGGACACATAGACTAGACAATCTCATTATCTGGAGGCAACACCTTCCATATCACATATATTCCAATACAGATATGTACGTACTTGAAAACTGACAAAGACAGGAACATTTATTTGAAAGCCATTGCTCTCTAAGGAAGACTTCCAGTTTAGATCACTCATTACTTTAGGATAAGAGGAAATCATATTTCTCATTTAAACTCTTAAATACTATAATGGCAGACTAAACTTCACAATTTTATTATTCTTCTTCTGTCTTTCCTCACTCCAAAATAACTGTATCATACTGCTTGCAACAACAGTTATGACTACCACACCTTTATACAGTTGAGAATACGCATACCCAGATCAGGTATTCACTAGGGTTGTGCTAGATGGGTTTTTATCTGTTCCCAGAACTCATTTGAGAGCACAGTAAAAGTGGCACCACAAGACATTACCAGAGCAGTGTGTAACAATGTAATTTTCCCCACCTATTTCCTTTAACCATAAAGAGTACATTTAGTAGCAATGAAAGTGGACAATTCTTTTCCAACACAGCACAGTAATGAAAGACCAACATTGGGGTTGCAATTTCAGCCATTTCCAGAGCCATATTTACATACAACATTAGCTGCATTTTTTCCAAGCACGTACTTGTCAATTGATGCTTTTGAACAGTATTTATTGTATCCAACACTCCTGTCCCAGTGCACATGTCTGATCTTGTGTGTCTGTTTCACTTGTGGCAAATAAATTTAAGGTTGGTTTGTTTTTTCTTTTTTTAAGCCAGAAAGAAAAGAGATTATCCAACATGCAAGATGTCCAAAGGAAAGGGAAATCCTGTATCTGTGACTTTCTTTTTGTGTGTTGCAAGTATCAATATTCAGATTCTGGTATTTTAGATAAACCAGCTGAACATCTGTTGTTTTATTTATAAATCTGAGTAGCCTTAAGGAAAAAGAATGTTTTCAAGTATTTCTCATACTTGCATATCCTGTATATTAATTGTTTACTTTTGTACTTGTAGCTTGGTATGTAATAACATTGCTAAAATATGGGCAATGTTCAGGTCACCCTAAGTATATGATGTATTATCACATTTGTGGATTAAAAATGTGTGATTACTGCCCTTTTTGTTTCCTTTTGATTTATTTATTCTACTATGTGATGTAAACTGAAATTAAGCAATAAGAGGACAGAATTTCTGTATTCTTAAGTTTTGTCACCTTCAACTTTTGCAACCTTAATGTTCTTTGATGACCAGATTTTGCAGAGGTAGAAGGTATGCAAATAGACAGTTTAAGAGAAAACTGGAAATCCACATTTCTGTTGCATCACACACGTGCAACACAAAGATGCATTGCCAGCAAAGGAAATTTCTGGTTTTCCTCAGAGTTCTCAAGCACTTGGGCTAACAAACCATGCTGGCTTAATGTGCTTAGTAGTGTGGTTCAGTCAGCAGGCTCCAAAACTCCCTCACAAGCCCTGTGGAGGAAATGGCATAAGGTTCTTGGGTTCTTGCCTTCGGGTACCAGCCTTTCCCCAGGCTCAGCCTGAGCAGAGCTTAGAAGATACACGGGCAGCCCGTGTCAGGGCCAGAGACGATGTAACATGCCAAGATCTAGCTCTCTGCCAAGCACCTTCCTGCAAGTTTTCCATGATGTATTTAGCTCAGTTTAGCTAAATGTGATTTAAGTTAGACAGAAGACACATCCCTGACAGATTTCAAATCCCTGCTTTAAACATGCTGATGCTAGAACCTACTAGAATGTTTTAACAGCAGCAAGCATATATTCTGCTGTCCTTATTCCCAGAAAAGGCAAACTGCTTTGGCTGAAAGAGCTCAGGATTTGCAAACGACTCACATGGCAATTAGACAAGAAGCAATCAAAGATTGGCACAATGAGAAAACTGCCAAATACCTTAAAATAAAAGTTTAAAGCAATCTTAGTAAGTGGCGTTTCGAGACGCACTGCTGGTAAAACATTGCTGTCAGGTTAATTTTATGAATCATATAATGACAGGACACAATATTCTTTGTCTCATCACTGCCAACTTTACGTAATAAAGTTAAAGAGAAAAATGTTAATGTTCGAGAAGCTCTCAAGGGAGTGACCATTTCTGGCATCCTAATGAAATTGTACATGTACCACAGAACAGTACATTGCACTGGACATGTATTTGTGTAAGAGAAACATTCTCACAGAAAGGCACATAAATAGCTGACCCTGAAGAGAACCACGAGGTAAAGCACAATTAACTCTTATCACAGCAACAGAAATGCAAAAGCAAGTCTTAACTGGATGACTTAAGCAGGTCTACTTCCATTCTCACAAGCTATGGTACATACCTCAATGTCAGAAAAAGACCACACAGTCGTATCTACACAGAAAAGATAATACAGCTTTTTATGCTGAAAAACTACTCATGTGACTCTATAGCAGATAACTACCTTTCCAATATTTAGAAGCCATCAGGCAATGTCATTTATGAGCTATTTGCAAGTACAGGAAAACCTCAGGATAGTGCTATCCATTACAAAAATTTATTCTCTCTGGTTCTTACAGGATGAGAAGGTGTTGGGAATGCCTAGCAGAGAGCAATATAACACAACAGGAGATTTGATCTGAGTTTAGGAAAACATACTGCATCATACTGCCATGTTGCACTTTCACCCATTTTCCTACTGAAATATTTGTTTCATTAAAAATACCCAAAAATACTTGAGGTAAGGGGGGAGAATCTCACAAAATGGTTGAAATATGGATCAAATACAATCACTTCACTCCAGAATGTCCAAGATGCCCATGGCACAGAGCAGTAAAACAGCAGTATCTCCTGGTACCTAGGGTTTTGGTCCAAAATGCTGTTAACCTGCCAGTTCAGAAAGGTCAGCATATACTCTGTGTGGCCCCTGGCTGCCTCTCGAAAGTAAACTCCCTCGTGCTAACTGGATTATGTGTTCACTTCCTTCCAGCCTACTTCTATGCATCTTATTTCCCTTTCCCTGCAAACAGCTTAATCCTTCAAAATCTAGTAAGTCACAAAAAAAAGTAAATAGGAACACAACAGAAGATGAAGATACTAGCTGAAGGATTTTCAACACAGAACTACATGAAAGAATATTCCTTTGTATAATTACTTATGCAGCTATATGTCATTTTAGAGACCACTGGATGATGGATCAAGATCAGACGGATTCCCAGCACTGAATTGCTGAGGTTCTCAAGGGCCTAAGCTCTCTACATCAGCCAGAACTGCAGTGTGTGATGTGTGCATCTGACAGCCATGCCATACAAGACAGCCATGCCATACAAGACAGCCATGCCATACAAGACAGCCATGCCATACAAGACAGCCATGCCATACAAGACAGCCATGCCATACAAGACAGCCTCACAATTTAGACCAGGGCTGCAACCACCTTCAATTCAGCAACTGGATCCAACTTCCAACTCCTTCTCAATACTATAGCAAAGGGTGTGTTAGCATCAGACTTGGAAAAAAAAATGTTACTGCTGTCAACTATGAATAACAAGACACCCCAAAGTCTCCTGCCTAAAACCAAATCCCACAATCTGGCAATATTTCAAAAAGTGTCAGATAATGTGAGCTGGCACACAGAATGCCGTTCAAAAGATCTAAAATGTACTCTTTCACTCTTTTTATACCTCCAGCTGAGACACAGGACATTTAAATCACCAATGGATTCAAGACTTCCACAGTGCTACATTCTTCATTGCTGTTCAGATACAAAGAAAGACAATTAAAATACAACCTAGCTCTTAATATGCAGAAACACTGCTACATGTGATAGCAAAGGATATTTAATGAGTATCAGGCCTTTTTTTTTTTAAAATGAAACTGAATTTTATTAAGCTATAAGAAATGCAAAGATGGTGATAGATTAAGAAAAATATTTACTGGGCAATCTAAAAATAAAGACCAGCACAGGTACAATTCCCTGCAAATCCCTTTATGTGATGTTACCATAAAGCTCTCCCAAACTACATACTGACAGCTTAACTCACACTATTCACACAGTGAAAAAGGTTATAAAGAACATTATATGAACAGTAGAGGGTATTACTGTCTTTTGTTGTTCCTTTTAAACACCAGGACACTGAACAGCTCATTGCTGAAATGGTTTAAATGCATAGGCCAGAAACAGGTATTTCTATTATAGTCCATATGATTACAAAAGTCCAATTGCATAACACAAGTCTGATTTACCAGCAGGGAAATTATTCCACTATAAATCAGTTTTCATTTATATAAACTGTCTTCAAATGCCAAGTAAACATTAAAGTATGCAGAACATTAAGTATATTTACAGGTTCAGTGCACTTTAAATTCCTTAGCAAGAGGGTACTGAAATAGCAATAAAAAGGGAGCTTTGCTTATATGATTGTACTTGTGATAACACAAGTGGCTTGACTTAAAAAAAAAAAAAAAAACACACAAGAAAAAATAAACTATCAGCACATTAACATTCTTATGATGATTTCATGAACACTTACCAAAACATTAGCAAAGTAACAGAATATTTTATTTTCCTTTACAACCAGTGCTTATCAGGTGAGAATCAGTAACACTGAAATATAACAATTTCCTTTTTAATATTAAACACACAAAGGAGAGAATTCTGCTGTAGAATCCATTTATACCATGTCTGAATGGTGTGTACAATCTTTGATGTTTGTAAATAAAAAACATAACCAGTAATAAATAAATAATATTAAACGATATTAAAGTTTTCACTTAGCATTTAAATAAATTAAGATTGCTGGATTTTCAGGACTGCAAGGTTATTTCAGGAAGAAAAGTAGACAATCTTGACAGACACATTTATGATGATGCTGTTCTGATTGAGATCTCTTACACCTTACTGCAGTTCCTAGCCATGCACACACAATACAGCCACATCTGTGCAAGTCAAAGTTTTGAAGAGTCACACCGAGGCTATAAATAATTAGGAGTAAAAATACATGTGAGTTTTCATGGACAGAGATATTGGCCAGATTAAATTTACAGCATTGACTGGAGAGCAATGAGCATGTCCAATAGCCAACTATCAACTAGCCAACATGCCCACAGCCAACTGCCCTCAGCTCAGTCATCTCGGACTTGGTCCACATGAAACTTATTTTTAGACATGCACAAATATTCAGTGATTGCTGTTCAGACCCCAAAGGAAAGAGAACGTGACTGAAACACGGGGCAGGAAGAACTGCAGACAGGAACTAACCTGAAGGGCCTTAGGTCATCCCCCATGAGATGCCTTCACACAATTTCACACGCCTGCCTCCTGTCAAAAACCTATTTGATGTTACCACTTAAACAGTAAATACCAAAGTCCATGGGAAGTGTGTTGCCCACTGAAGTCTTTTACCTATTTCCAAAACATGCATTTGTTGCTACATCAGTTACTTTATGCAACCACCAGTATGGGTCTTGTTGCCAGCAGTGCTTAAAAATAGCTTCAGAAAAATTATCAAAATAAAGTTAGATGATCCTGATAACTGATCAGGACTGACTTCATAATGGAGATGTTTTCTTTAAAAATCATAAAGTAGTTGCTATGAGGAATAACTGTTGGCATCTATAAAAGCTGCATAATAAAAATAAATATTTTTTGTCATTTACAACAAAATTAAGAAATATACATTTCACTTAAACAGGTAACAATACTTTCATGGATTACTTGTTAGTCACTGTACAGTCCTGAGCATGTTTTTGCAGGCGTAGCTTAGGTCATCGCTCTTCCCCTACAAGTCCATATGACATATGCCAGCTTGAAAAAAACTTAATCCTTCCGAGAAGTATCTTAATTTAGCTTTGGTAATTATCTGTGCAACTGTATAAATCTTTTATTTGCTTTTCACACACCAAATGGATTAAGGCAGGCACTATTGTTATTAGCATTCCTCCATCACCTTTTGACACTGATACAGCAAACCATCTGGAAGAGCAGAACAAGGCGATCTGAACCACAAGGCCAGCAGCCCTGAGTGAGTACGACAGTGCAGCAGACAGGGCACAGACGGAAGCAGCTGGCATGCCAGTATTCCCTCATTACCTTAAAACAGAGGCCACAGAAAAAAAAATGAACAATGAACAAGTAACAATAGCTATAGTATAGTTCACAAAATCTGTATCTTTCTCTCAAACTCCATTTCTGCTATTCTCTTCTACTCTTACCCCTAATCCTCTAACATGTCACCAAAAACCAACCCTCCTGCATGCAATCCCAGCTTCATATTTCTCATATAGCTTCATTCTCATTTGTTTGGCCTGTCCAAAACTCTTCAGTGCAACAAGTTTGCTCTCTTGTAAAATTTACTGTCTTCTCTACACTTGTACCTTTACAATAATCTTCACATAAGATGATGAGTAAGGCAAATGAAGTCCACAGGACAATGCTCCTGTGTTCGCTATGTTCTTAAATATTCCCTGCCTTAAACTGTAAGATACCTGCTTCCATACACTTATTTTCATGGGATAAATTACAGGTTGTAAGCAATCTTAACAGCATACTTTCACTTACCTATAATATCAACTATATGGAGTTTCAGCTTCTGCTGCAGTGTATTCAGAGCTGCTGAAAGGGAATCTTGAGAAGATGACATTTTAATATTCTGTTTCACATCATTGGAAAGGGACAACCACAGCTTCCCAAAGTCTTCTGTAGTCATTTCCATTGGCCTAAAAATAAGTTCACCACATACCTTAGCAAAATAAGATACATTATTTAGAACATATCTGGTCTTCCAAAAATCTGTATCTGGAAACAATCGGACAACAGAACAAGCAATAAGCAAATACAGATTACTTAAAACAAATTTCTCCTCTTCCCAGCTTAACATTTAAAAAAAGTTTCTATTCTTTGCTTTAGACTTCTAAATTTAAAAAAATACATTATTCTATGTAAATTAAAGACCAAAGTGAATGGCCTTGAGATATTTGCCCACTGAAAGAGACAAAACGAGTTCAATGAGAGGTAGACTTTATTATGGAAAACAAGGTGGATTGCACTATAAAGCAGAAAAGTCTATTGGATAAAGAACACTTGCTTTTTCTATTCCTAAAATATATGCAGTGTTCAAAAATAAACAGAATGAGCTTTCTTCTTCCCCTGCAAAAGCTGTCAGCCTTTTCACATAATATATGGGTCTCTGTACTCAAATAACTTATTTCAGTTTGACATGTTTATATTATGCCATATTTTAAAACAGCATGCCCTTCTGTTCACTCGGTTCTGTTAACCTCCTCAAAATGCCTTCTGTAGTTCAAGACTATTCTAACCTGCAGCTATGGTCAATATTCTTACTGGATTTGCACTTCTTCCTGAAACTTCTCCCCTTTCTTTCTAAGTGTATAAATAACCATTTAGTATATTAAACAGTCATCTCAATTAGATTAAAAGTAGTTGCTCAAGATGAAGCCTTATGTTTTCACAATCAATACCCAAATCATCCTGCCCTGGTCTAATACTTATTTGAGTACACACTTTTTTAAAAACTGCAGTTTTTATTATTTACCTGATGAAGTCCAACAACGATAAAGTTATTGAAAATTCAAGGCAAGTTTCCATCTGTGACTGGTAATTAATGGAGCCAGAAAGAATTCCCTGTGTACAGATTTCATCCATCCACACGCATTTCTGGCAACATTCCACACTTTGAGCTTCAATTACAGGAAACTGATAGGTGAGACTCTCCAAAATCTACATAATTTTTTTAAAGGAATATAGAATATAAGTCATGCTGTCAAGTTGTGTAAGTGGCTAAGACACAGCTATAAAATTGCATAAATACCTTTTATTTCAATTGATTTTTCTTTGACTATTGGCAAGCAAACAGACCTACCATTTCTCAGCTCTCACTGAGGATAAATCAATCGCTAACAATTACAAAAGTTCTGCCAATTGTCTTCCCTCCCCTACCCCTTAATGATTGCTCAGAGAGACAAGAGAACTGGTGGCCAAGAACCTGAATTCTGTAGTTCAGTCCAAAAATAAACTCATATACAAGAACAAGCACACTGCAGCATACCCCAAGCTATACGCTAAAAGCAGAAAGCTGAGAAATCATCCCTAATAACAAGGGTAATTTCAAGATTACTCAGCAGTCCCCGGCCTCTCCAAACAAGCCAGTAACACAGATTTTATCTGTGGTAGTGGTCTGCATAGAAATCTAAGTGAATTACAAGGCAAAACTAGACATGAGATGCTCATTTTCTATCAGTATCATGACAGGTTTGAGTCAAGCCAGAAATGGGAAGGAAGGAGACTTCATAGACAATTAGCAGTTCTTTGATTGAGTCAATTCTAAAAGATCCATTCTGCTTAATTCTCTCTGTCCAGTTATCACTTGTCTCCCCAGTTCTATAATTCTGTACTTGTTTCAGCAAAATCTGTGGATAGTCATGCCAATAGGCATTTCCTAAACAGCCTTCCAGTTACTTAAGTTTCAATCATGACTATTACATGCTTTTACCAACCACAGTTAAATCTCAGATGTAGCTGATGTCAAAAAATTAACTGACCAACTCCTCTCCAACACAAACTGAAAGCATGAGAACAAGAATGAAGTGTCTTTGAACATGATGATGATGTCTGATGGAAAAAAAATCCTGATGTCTTTGGAGGGGGGGAAAAAAAAACAAACCAAAACAAACCACACCACAAAAACCCACCAAACCCCAGAACCTGAAGCAAGCTTACACAATTTTATGTGAAGGAAGAAACTGCATCATGTCTACCTATCAGATAAATACAAATGAATGCACAAGCCTGTCACACACAGAAAAAAAAAGTTACACAGTGATTTCTTTGGCAATTCAAAGTCACACCATTCTGAGTATCACTGGTTAGGTTTGCATTCGGTCTTAAACATCAGGGAGAAGGTTAATTCAGAACTGAAAATTCATACATATTTGTTATATGGAGGCAAGAAGCAGAAAATGAAACCAAGGTGAATTTTAAAAAGTGAGATAATGTCATTTGGTATAAAAGTTAGCAAGTTTAGTATTGAGATTTCCTCATTACCCTTAAAGATGTAATAGCCATACCACAGGTTTTAAGGAAAAGCTTTGGGAAAAAGGTTTGGCCATTACATTAAACCAAACAGCATACACTTAAATGCAAGCAAAAAGCAGGAAGTTCCAAGTGAATTTGAAATATAACGGAAATAAAGCTTCTTACCTGAAAATGTTCTGCTTCTTCAAACACTATGTTCACATCATTAAGTGCAGAAGTGGTTTTATTTGAAATAAAAAGAGCGAGCAACAAAGAGTCATCTGTCCACACCTTATATAAATACACAGCTAAGACATCACTCTGACAAAGTTCCACTACTTCAGAGTGAGGGAGCTCCTCCAGATCTTCTGGTAAAGAAGGGATCAATGCTGTTTTACTGGCACTTTCACATTTAGCACTTGGAGAAGGCTGAAAAATTTCAATATTACTATCAGCAAACAAAGATGACTGCAACAGTCTATCCGAAGGTCTGTCATCCAGCCCAGATTTTTTTAGGGACTGAGGTGTTTCAAATGCTAAATTATCTTCTACAATATCTGAAGAACACAGAGAGGCTTTCCTTAGCCTTGTGTGTATATTTCCCTCACAGTCTTCCATGTTATTAGGTACTGTATCAAGCAGGGGACCAAAATCTAAAGCAGCACTATTGTGGAAGTCTGATGCCTCCTCCCTATTTTGAGTTTCATTTATCTTTGATTTTCTTTTGAACTTCTGAGTAGCAGTGTCCACTTTTCCCATCTGAAAAGGAAAAAAAAAAAATTAAAAAAAAAAAAATCACAATGGGAGGGGAAATTTCTAGCAATCAGCTGTGTTACTGTTAACAGAATGAAACAGAGTAAGCAAGGACAAATAATGACCAACGAATCAAGTCAGATGACAAATAGATTCCAAATATTTTAATGGATCCAGTAACAGGCTTTTGTTGCATTCCTTAGCCTATAACATAAGAATGATTCTAGGTTCTCCAAAACATAAACTAAAAGTTCTTATTAAAAAGCAAGCACATGCAAACATTTTCTGGTTAAACCAGTGATAAATGCCAAGATTTGAGCTGACTAATATGAAAATGTCAGTCTTAAAGAATTCATAATTAGGTAATCTTTTTAATGTTACACATATTACCATACATAAATAAAAAATAGTCTTGATATAGGGCATCAAACTCTAGGCTTACTGCCAAACGAATTGCAACAGCTCTGCAAAGCTGGACCAAGGAACAGTTGTTAAGGAAAACTGAGACTAAAAAAAAGATTTACACAACAAGAAAACTGAAGGAAAATCCGGTTACCTAATTAGATCTGCTCCAGAGGCTGCATGATCAAGTAATATGCAACCCTTTTCGGGTTCTTAACAAGTTACCAGATTACAAAAGTAATTTTCAACAGTTTTTCAATTACTCAGGTTTTTTTGCCTAGTTTTGCCACAACACTAATTTGATCTCCATTTGCATATAAATATCTGGAATTAGAAATAAGGCAATATATAAACTTCAACCTGATAAGCCACAAAAGAGCCACTTACCAGACTGACACCAGCATTTGATCCTAGCCCAATAAACAAAGTTGATGCTAACTGCTGCTTCTCTTTGTCTTCCTCAGAGAGGCTGGCAACCTGATCAGACCGTGATGCTGGAGGATCATCCACCTGTCCTGCTAATAAGCCACCACAAGAAAGAGTTTGTGGCTCATTTTCTTTCCCTACTTTGCTTTCTTTCTTTGGTAGATAGCCTTCTTTTCCCCATAGCTTGCGTACTCCCTCAAGTTTCAGAGTATTTGTCCTAAAAAGGCAAACAAAACAGGATCAATCATATGAACATCACATTCATAAAAACATGCCAACACTCTAAACACTGCTCACATTTTTGGTACACAGTGAGTAGTGAAATATAAACAAACACTTTTCCATCTGCATGAAGCTCTATGTTAGTAATATCACTCATTACTTTTAAAACATACTACAAATGTAAACTTGGACTACACTATATAGTCCTAAGTATAGATCTATGCTAAGTCAGCATTAGACACCTGCAGTCAGTAGTAGATTGTCTGCCAACTCCATCCAGAGTTTCAGGTTACATTTATAAAGTTTTGGGTTTTTTTTTTTTTTAAGTGAAGACAAGCAATATGGTATGTACCTTTTTCTCCAGAAGAAAGATTCTGGGAATCTGTAAGTATATTTAAATAGTTCTATTGTTGATTCCTTAAAATATAATTTAAGTTTATATAAGAGACTGAAAAGTAGAAGAGACCTAGAAAGTATTTTTATTTCTTATGAAGAGAGTTCATGTTCTCAGACACCCAGAACTGTAGCAGAAGTTAATTCAACAGACAGAGGCTAAATGCTGCAAGTCCTACACCTAAAAGCCTCACTCAAATTTTCTTACTCAAACTGGTTAAAGAATCTGAAAAAGCTTCCAAGGTTTCCTGCATACCAGTCTACTAGAGTATAAATAAAGTTATTAATTTGTACAAAACTATGGATATGGCATTTATTTGTAGTGTTCTAAAAATTAAGGAGTATCTTACACTGCAAATCTTAGCCTCACTTTTATCTAAAAAAGTTTCCTTAAAAGGTACATTGTTGTAAGCCCATAAAAAGTAAGCGTAGCCTGTAAGAAAAAGAAAGATAATAGAGAAAAAATATCTAATCATGTAATCATGACGTAATCCTGTCCCAATTTTACTTGTGAAGAAAGTGGAAAAAAACTCTCTAATTGCATTAGCTTTTTTCCTAGTTATTTCAAAGAAGATGTCACCCTGAATTTCTTCTTACATGACAGAGGTTTCCAGGTTCAACTGTATTCTTTTTAGCTCCATGTAGTGAAGAAGCAGAGACATGTGATACTGACAAGAACAGAAGCATAAATGTAGTTCATTTAAAACACAAATTAACTCACTCTTTCCGCCCTGTTTCAGCACTATTACCAGACATATCAGAACCAAAAGATAAGCCAGTGGGGGACTGTCTGCCAGTGATGCCAGATGAGGACACACTTGAGGCAAATGACAAGCCGTAAGGTTCAAAGTTCAGAGCTGCAAGACAGACAGAATTTTAAAATTACAATGAGGCATAAACAGGCAAAAAATAAATCTATTTTCTGAAAATAGATATGCTGTACTGCTGCACTTCTCAGGCTTCTCATTCAGGATCCTATACTCATTAAAAATGGAAGTTTCTGTTCTCAAATAAATGTCTTTTAGACACACAGAGAATTTACCTAAAACATAGTATTTGGTTTTAAATACTGGAACTAAACAGAAACAGTGACTTTAAAGCATATCAGTAAAATATCTGCCAATACTTAGTATTTGTAGAGAATACCATATTGGATCTAAGTAAGTGAGCTTTTCCATTTGTTCATGAGCCTAAATAACATTTTGAGTCCGCAGCATTATGTCCATATATCACTGTCTGCTTTGCAAACATACTTAACATCTTGGCTGATAAATCATTTTCACTGAGACTTGCAAATCAGGATTCAGAACCAGGCACCTTAACTATGCTTTACGAATCAACATGTAGTTTGAATAGCTTCCAAAAACTGTTTTGGACTACAATAAATAGTCATTGTTACATAAGAAGCGGAGCACAGACTCTCCTTGGCAGCCCTGAAGCTATCAAGGGCTCCAGTCCCTTTCCCTTACCTCCATCCAGAGTGCTAAATGGATGCTCTTCAGCAGTAAAGACCACTAATTTCATTCTCAACACCTCAGTATGAAGCATTATTATGAGCTCAATTTGACCTACAGTAGATTGTATCCCTCACTGAGCTCTACATGCATGAAAAAAATAGTACAGAATATTCATATTTGACCTTGTTTAACATTTCTCCACCAAAATTTTGAAATTTCCTGCAGGTTAGGTGGAAGCTGTAGATGTAATACTCTCAATTTATAGCTTTCCAACCTCAAAGTGAATCATTCAGCGGTGTCTAAAAGAAATGCTTATGTAACTGGCTATAATAAACCAGTATTTCCATGGAAAAAAAAGTAAAAATAAATTAAAAAAAACACTATAGGTAAAGTTTTGGGGTATTTTAAAATAAATAAAAGCAGATACTGCTGTCTTATCTGTACCTGCACTAGGTCAGAAATGTAAGATTAGTGTCATAAAATTTGCAAATGCATTAAGACAATATTGCTTAAAGAAATAATAGCAACTGTACACTTAGTGTATTTGTTAATACTTACCAGGTAAATTACCAGCTATTTAATAAATGCAGTAAACTAATAGTCACCTTTTTCCTGAGAAAGTTTCTCCTCTTGTCTCTGGTGATGAGGCTTATATGGTGCTGCACCACGACCAAGTCCCTCAGCCACAAACCCATCCAGAAAAGATAAGGAAGCATCTACCTATAGAGAAAAATATTGTGTCTTACAAGGAAATCAGAATCTTCTGTCTCACTTCTCCCATATCTACCAGTAAAACTGCTGTATTAACAGAAATTGTTAAGTAAGTAACAAACAGACTTTGAGATGGAGATTTGTAACCTAACTCTGCTAATTATTTTTTTGTCTAAACAAGAAAAAAAAAAGAGATGAGTTTTCACAAAAATGGTTGATCTTACTGTTATAAGAAAATACAGAATTGAAAAAACTCTCACAAACCTCCGCAATATCAATACTATTTTCCGTCATTTATTATGGACATTTCAGGGCAAAGATCAGTAGTTTCTAAACAGGAAGCAGTACTATATCACTTTGACTAAGACTAAAGACTAACTTGTCTTTAAAAAGAGACAAAAAAATTAATTCGGGTATGAAATAATAATTTTGGTAAAAGCTACCCCAGCTTACCACCTAACATCATGGCTCTTTATCTCTCAGTATAGAACATTATGATTCATCACATATGACTAGAAAAGGTATGTTTCTGAAAATTCACTTTATGCAGACTAAAGACTGGCACCAGCCAGAACTGTCAATCATCATTAATTCGGAAAATAGACTTTACCATAATACTCAACCACCCGAACTACAAAAAGGTTCATGAAGAACATACACTGCAGCTGTCTTACCACCATGTCATTGCAACTAGCATCAAATGGAAGCAAGGTTTTCATTAGTGCTTTGTCTTCACACAGATGCTTCAATTCAAAGGCATATTGTCTCATGCAGGTATCTAGAGAGTTGCTGAACTCTTGGATTAGTTCATCAACTGTTTTAGAATGGGAGGTACGCGATGCTATCTTGGTGACTGCAGCCATTATCCACGCTTTAGTTTCAGAAGTCACAAAAGTTTTCTTCAGCAGGCTGTGCAGCTTTGCCAAAATAACTTCTGGATCAACATCCGTAACAAGGCTGGAATATTCCCCCAAAACCTATTCACAAAGGACAGATAAAATTTACAAAGCAGTGCCTTCAGTTTTGAAATTAGAATACAGTACTAAATAACAACACAATAGAATCCACCTCACATTCAAGAAGCTATTATTTAAACATGTTCTAGATTATTCCTTTACCAAATTGTGTTTTAAAAGCCAAAGGCTTGAGATTTTTTTTGTGTTTACCTTAGCAAACTCCAACTTTTAGCTTCTTAAAAATCAAGTAGTTCTCTTGGGAAGAAAGCTAAACAGCAATTAGTACCTTATAAACCACGATTTGCTCATACTGCAGCCTCCTCCTTGGGTGGAAGCTGAAGCTTACCCAGGTGCCAGACAATACTAGCATGGCACTTGTCCACTTACCTGAAAGGCTAAAAATGCATTTCATAACCACATCTGGCCTAATTCTGATGAACACAGAAAGGATCTCAGCATGCAGTGAGATTCATGTGGCTGCTAAGCCATTACCAACAGTCACTTGTCTTAAGGGAAGCAAATCCTTTTTTCCACAAACTACGACAAGCTAAATAGTCCTCAGGCACCAAAAGAAGTCACTAGAAGTAGATTTCAGCACATTACCTTGACCTCAAGTAAAAACCAGAATTATTAATGACTAAAAATGAAAGTTAAAAATATTAAAAACTTCACCATCTCTGTGTATTCAGTTCTGACCATGTGTCTACCTTACCCAACTCATAACTTGAAGGAATTTCTGCGGATACAATGCATCTTCCTCATCAAGTAATGCTAAATAAGACTGTACTGCGTACATCCGTAGCTGATCATCTTGTTTTCCATCATCAAATCCTAGATAAAAAACAATACATACTTTGCCTGAAACTCAAATAACACCTCCTATCAAATACTTCAAATTGCATTTTAAGAAAAAAGGCCAGATGATTAAGAGACCCATATAATTCTTCAGAGCATTGGGGGAGTTACTCACCTTCAGCCAACAGCTTCAGAAAGTTGTTTGGGATATCAGGATGTACAACGTCACCTCCAACTGAAAACACAGCATTCATGGTTTGGATGAACCACTCATTGTCAGGGGCATACGTGTCCAGATGTTAAGGAATGAAGTGCTAAGGCATAACTTTCTTTTTTAGTGTGTTTCCTAAGGAAACAAGTTCTCCACAAATAAGCTACCCATCTTGCTCTCTGCAATAAGCTAGGGGCCTGATGGTCAAGCATCAGCCCAATCGAACTGAGGAGGAAATATTCCTTTCTCTTGTATAAAGTGTTTCCTGTAAGCTTCATGAAAACTGGTGGTCAGGTAGAGAAGTCTGAAGTTACTGCCTGGTTAAAAAAGCCTGCACACAAAATTAACAGCTAAACATTATGTGCAATTTGCTGGTTTGTCAATCAGTACATCTTAAGTTGTGCATGAATAAATGTTAAGAGTAAAAAAGAAGAATTTAAGTAGATTTCACACAGTAGGAACAGACATGTTCACAAAAATTTAGCTCTGGAAACCAGTCCTACTGTATTTTAAGTTCATACTTGTTCCGTGCTAGCTTTCCAGCATAATCTTTTGAGTTTGTTTACCCAATATCACTTGATCAATGATAGACCACCTGTTCTTTTCAGTAGTGTTCTGCTGTTGACTTAGTGAAAAATAATAAACATTTTGAAGTACCTCACAGAAAGCAAACTTTTTTTTTTTTTTTTTTTAATATATTTAACATTTGATCAGTCTTTGCTAGATTTGTAAGTTAGCTTCTGCCTTCCCTCACATAAATCCTGAAAATGCACACTTACTGAATGGAAATTTTCAACAGTGCAGAAACATTATTGTCTTATTTTTGCATACTGCATGACAACACACCTTTTTTTTTTGTACACTACTCTCTGTGCCAAGCAGTGTACAAATAGGATGGTAACGTAGCTCTCTGTTAAAAAGAGCTTAAACTCAAATTATCAGACAAGAATACATAGAGAAAGTCAGGTACTGGCAAGTCTGACAGCAATGTCTACTATATGCCAAACACCTAAATCATCACTTTCATCTTTTTGACACAGTTAAATAATCTTTTATTTATTTCTATGAAAATGTGTTAATTCTTAAAATCCATACACCAACAAAGAGTTCTCTGGTAGGAAAATAATTCCCACAATTGCAGAACAGCACTCAGTGTAGCACTGAGGTATCTCTTTCCATGCAGCAGTATTAAGACTTCAGAGTTTTTAAATTAAAGAAATAAGGTTTTAATGCTAAACTCCAAAGCCAAAATAAAGTATTTTGAGTGCCATTACTTTCCCTCAGTGAAATATAAGAAACACTGTGGTCATTTCTGCATGCATTTTCTTTTGCATATTCTTTTGCATCTGAAAGGACGGAAAGCTCAGCTGTAACATTTCCTACTTCCAAAGATCATGAAAGATGCTCTGCAAGGTACAAATGCTACATTTGCCTGAGCTCTGACTCCAAAGTTTCAGAAAGATAAAAGGATATTTCTCAGCTAGTTCAGAAAAATAAAAGGATATTTCTCAGCTAGTTCTGCTATTTTGCCAGCTAGACTGATGATAGTATATTCTTCCTTGCTTTCTTTTAGGTAGTCAAGCATCTTCTGAACTATGACAGTTACATTCTGTCTGTTTGTAATTCTATAGAGAAGCTCTAATGTCTGAAAGAGAAAGCAAAAAATGTATTTAATTGCCTCTGATGACTCAAAAAAAGGAAACAGGCAAACAGGAACATTTAATAGTATGATGCCAAATTGAGTGACTGTATTTGGCAAGTCTTAAATGAAATATAGTACTTATCTACCCAGCTTGTCACATTAATATTGTTCATAACTGCTCTCTCACAATAACTGAGACATAACATGCCTTTTACACTACTCATTTTAGAAAACCCATCACCTATCTTAAAAAGTAACTTAATTTTTTATGTTTAAAAATTCACTGACCTCCCTTTTAATAATGGGATCTGAATGGTCTAGACATTCAATTATTGTCATCTGGTGCTGAAGTGCCAGATTAGGATCCTGCTGGACAACATAGGTCAGAGCCTTTAAACCTAGAATATAAGTCATTGGAAATTATATAAAAGAATGTCTCCTACTATGACCAAACTAAATACCTTAATGAAATCAGGTATCCTTACCTAAGTATTTCAAATTAATTTTGGGTGACAAAACAAATTTTCCAATGCACTTGGCAGCCTTTTCAAGTAGTTCAGATTTAGGATGAATTGTATAAATTGTTTGGACACATTCAAACAAGATGGCTGCAGGAGGGAGAAAAAAAACAACACATAATTAATGTGTATTAAACACCTCTATCATGCAAAAGTTTTTAACAAGCAAACAAGTTCACTGACTATACAGGGAATTGCAGTGCTGTCCCACTCACACTGAATCTAACTGCAGAGTATCTACTGATGTAAGTAATAACAGGACAAAAAATTATTTCCTTTGGTATATACTTTTTTTTTTTATTAGCCTTTGCCATTGTGCATACAACTTTGTGTCCTCAAAGTTCTTCCAACCTTGAAGTCTCCTGTAGTGGCTCAAGGGACTGGATTGGGCTGGTCTTTAGAAAGCCAGTGGACAAATAAAGGATTTGAGACAAAATATTTTAAAATAATTCATATGATTTCTTAGATCCTACTGACAAAGTCATCTTAAGAACATCCTTATTAAAAAAGCTTTGCATAGTTGTTTGAGAAAAAGCTGTAAGTAAACTGAACAACACACCAAAAGTAACTAATCCTTTGCAGCAGCAATTCAGGCATAGCTTCAGACCAAGTTACTCTCCCCATGTTAACTGAGATTTAAAATAATTATGTAATTTTCAGCTGTTCCTGTAATTCAGTCTCTAACTGAATTGTCCAACAGACAACCACCTACTCTTCTTAAGCATTACAAAACTAAATCTGAGAAAGAGTAGCATATTAACAGCTCAATTGCCTACAAGAAGCAAGAAACATGTAATAACCAAGGGCTTTGTGTAAGAAAAAGGAATTACTCAGAATTACATTTTACTTTTGTCTGGGATGATTAACTGAATGATCCTTATCACATGTGAATAAAAACTACATACCTAAATTCTATGTCCTTGTATAAATCATAATAAACTGACCACTTTGGCCCCTTAAGTGCTTAAAACAAATTTAATGTTTAACTCTTAGCAATTGCAAGTGCAAACTGTCTGTATTATAAGCTAAGACACCTCTCAATATCTATGTTCTTGCCTAAAAGAAGTAATAAACTGAATACACTAAACATCTGACAGATGCTTCTTCGCTTATTATTTACTAGAAGAGAATACTTCCCTAAAGCTCCCCTTTTTAGGCAACAAAGCTCCCTTCTTTCTCAGGCAATAAAGAAGGTCTAAGCATTTCTAATAAACAGAGCTGTATCACTAGGGTTTTTCTTTATCACTTATTTCAACTTAAGCAATGTTCAGTTAGAGCTTTCATGAAGAAGCTGACTTTTTCTAATTAAAGGAAAGGACAATGCAAACATAGGATAGAGGCTTTTGAGTCAAGACATTCTCAGTAAATAAAAGTGTTTTCCTTCAATAATAAAAAAACTGCACTGTACAGTGACATATCCCTTGTTTTACAGTTTACTAGTTGGACACTTAAGAATACAATTGTTTACTAAGAATATAATTAGATTTTTCAAAAGTACTGCATAAGTATTTTAGCACAATCACATTTTCAATCTTTCCAAATACTGATAATTGCACAAAATAACCTCACCCACCATATGTAATATTATGATTTATCTCTGCTCTTCTTAAAGATTCATCTAGAACATCATACATCAATTCACTTGTCCTGTTTAACAAGAAAAAAAGAAATCAAGATTATTCACAGCACTAACAAGCACGTAGTTTTGCCAAAGAGCTCAAACACTAGTACTGAAATGTGTTAACACAAATTATTCATATCCAGAGATTTGCTTTAACATGGAAGAGCTCTAGAACATGTTTCAAAACAGCACCTAACAAGATGTTTGCAGATTTCAAAATAAACATTTACCATATCACAAGAATAAAAACACTTTCCTCATTGCTTTTACAAAAAAAACAAAACATCAACAGGAAAAGGATCACAGACAACTCGGTCTCACAAAATGACACCACTTTAAAAAATATTTTTACTCTGGATTTTCACAAAATTGTTTGGTAACCTACTAACAGAAGTCTCAGAAAAAATATATTTCAAGCATATTCCACAATAATCAATTGTTTAGCCTACCCAGAAGCTAAGAAACTAATTTGCAGTTTAAAAAGTATCTGCTCACAAACACTCTATACCATAACACTGCTCACAGTTATTAGTTAATAACAAATGTCTAAGTCATTCAAAACTTAAATCCTCTGATTAAAAAAAAAAAAAACAACAAAACAAAACAGAAAGCTGTCTATGAAGTACAGGTCATGACTGTATTCTTTGTACCTTCAAGATATGAATTACAGAGAAAGATCTGGTTACCTTGGATCATCTTTTCCTAACAGCCCCAATATTCTTAAAAGCTGAATTTGTAACCAGGGGGCCGGCACGCTGTGATAGTTGAAGTCAACAGGGAGCTTTCCTCCCACTACCTGCTTTAGGATCGTTACAAAACTCCCAGTCAAGTCCTTGTATCCAGATGAGTTTTCCTACATAATGAAAAAGAAATATAATTCAAATATTTTGATACAGCACCTCAAAGTAAAAATAATCCACAAATTGAGTAAGATCAAAATACCTACACTGATGTTTTCATTTCTTTAAATCAAATTTCTCTCATCCACCAACACTTGTAACCCATTCACTTCAAACCTATACTATTTCCTTGCATATCTGCAAAGGGAGTGAAACTAACTCGAAGGCAACAGTAAAAAAATATTAAAATAATGTACAAGCAAATTTCAGCAAATACTTTAACACTCTGCCAAAGTTAGATCCTCTAGTTAAGGATGTCAATGATGCTTGGCATTCAGATCATGCAAGAAGTGGATGTGTCAAGCTAAATGGAGAGCTAGCACAAACAATCACCACAGATATCTATGAAGATGTAAATTAACTTTTCCAATGATTACAAATAAGTTTTTTCTGCAAAACTCTGTACAGCACACTGTTTATTTAACTTTTTTATATATATACACATACATACATACATACATATATATATATATATATATATATATATATATGTGTGTCCAATTGTGCTTCTAATTCTTTGCCTACCTTAATCATTTGAAGATAAATATGCAAAGAAGCAGCCATGACTCCAGCATCTCTGTCACATAAGGCTTTCCGGAACTTATCGTGAATGTGCTGAACTTGGTTAGGAGCAATGAGATAGAATTTATATAAAGCCTGAACAGCTTTTCTTCGGATAATTTCCCTGAAGAGAAATGAGATTTACATAAAACAAAATTAAGCTGCTTGTGCATTTTAAACACTTGACTTAACAAAACAACTTGCAGCTGTTACATTTACAGCAATGTAACATTAAGTGGCCAGCCATCAGGACATCATGAGAGAGATGAGAAATCATATTTTACAGTTTTACATATTTGATAACAAATGACTTTGCGAATATCATCTAAGTGAGAAGTTACTGAGTCAGTTCATTCTGTATTTCCCTTTCTAATCACTTATAATGTTATCCTCTGTGTGTGGAATATTATAAATTAAGAATCAAAACCATTCATGGGTATTGATATTGGCAAATACACTTTTACCAGCAAAGTTTCTATGAAGAGCCTTATTAAAAAAAAAAAACCAACCCAACATCAGTGAAATAGTTCAAGGATCCCAATCTGTTTCTCAACTTCCTCTACAAACAATTCTTCATCTACATATTTACTAAAAGGACTTCAGGAGATAAATTCAATTACATTTCTCTATCAAAACTGGTTATGAAAAAAATTAATACCTATCCAATACTCAGTCGAGATTGCAAATAAATGAGACAAGAATCCAAGAGAAAAACTAGGGGAGGAACAATTTCTGAAGGTAATGATTAGAAAGACCAACTCAGAAAAAAAAAAAAAATCAGTTTAATAAAACTACCAACAAAATTAAGTCATTCAATCATACAAGGCCACTTGAAATTCTATAAATGAATACGTACTTAGAATGCTGGAGCTTGTCTTCTATTAGGGGAAGAACAGCTGGAATCATCTCTCTTGGAAAGATCTGGCTGACAACGGTTAATGCCATGCACACCTCTACTAGATTAGTGCTCTGTAAGTCCTGTTACAATCATTGAAATAAGACAGTTATTTTTCATTTAGACTTTTAAATTCTGCGCAGACATACCCCAAATCTTTCACAAGCAGGCTGGATCTAGGCCACATACACAGCCCACCTACAGCAAGCATCCTGCTGCCAGCCATCCTGTTGTCTGCTCGTGTTTGAGAAGTGCCAGCTCTCACTGAGCTAATCAGGTTCTTTTCTTCTCTTACACAGGAAGAAGGAACAAGCAGCTCCTCACACTCGCATTTTAGAACTACATTCATATTTTAAACATATGCAAGATTAACACATAGAGCTACAATCAATGTTTATTTACTGAAATAGTTTGATGATTGCAAAACTATGCCAAGTCCCCAGTTGGATCAGTGGGATGAGTCACTTCTCACAGAATTCAACAGTGTTTTCTCTAGTGCCTTTGATCTAGCACAGAGAATTAAAAAAACACAAAGAAAAAGCAAGCTCAAGAATACTGCCAATTACACATTTGTACACTAAAATAAGACATTACCTACTCCCTAAGAAGTGAATGCAAATTACACGTAACGTTCTACAAAAGAAAGAATAAAAATTCACAGTCTGTCCGAAATACAATTAAAAATAGTAGATATAGCTCACTGCAACCTTAAATCAAAAAAGGATGGATGAATTAATGAAACACAAGACTAGGATTATTTTTCAAAACAAGTGAAACGTTGAAGATTTCCAGCTCCCATCATTATGTGCTCTGGCCATTTGTTCCAAATAGGTCTTAGTCCTCATTTTGGTTTAGTTCTTTGTGGACTACTTTCACTACTTTCTATATCCCTACTAGTTTCAAGTCAGGTTTTTAAAGATTATGAAACAGTTTTCAACCACAACAACAAAATGAGCATCCCTTTCAGTCTATAATTTCTGTGACTTTGGCCTACTGCAATATAAAAGTAATCATTATGCAGTAAGAGTTACAGTAAGTCTCTATTGCTCCATGTACGAGGCAGTAATACAATGACACCTATGAAATATTATTAGGTAATAGATTTTCAGTGTCAATCCAAAGCATACTTCTATTTTCTATCAAAATTATCAGAAGAACTCAAAGAAACCAACAGATACTTGCTGTCAACTAAAAGCAGAAATTTACACTGAAATATGCATGCATGGCTCCTCCTGGAGTTGAGGATGTATATGATCAGTACATTTTATAAAGGACATTTTATGGTATATCTCCTTCGAAAAAAATCTAAAAATGTGGCTTCAACAACAGGAATGCCAGATGAAATTTAAAAAGCCAGGGAAAGCCATTTCAAATTTTCATTGCTAACCAAAGAAACAGCAACTTTAAGAGACCAAGACAGAACTAATGAGAACACAGCTTAGATGTTGTGTGACAAAATGGGAAGAATTGGTCCAAGTTTAGTTTACCTCCAGACCTCCAAAAACACTGTACCTTCACAACTGTGTTCACAAGTAGAAGTAGCAGTTCATGATTTTCATGTAGAAATAAAGAAACTGCCAAGTAACCTACAAAAGAAAGCAGCCTCCATTACTACTTTTAAGCAATAAGCAACTTCAAGATAAGACAACATAGTATAACTGTCTGTTATACAAAAGAGTTAACTCAAACAACTACAAAAACTCAACAAAAAACCCCCACTGTTGGATGACAGTTGCTCACATTTTAAATATCAATACTTTCTTTTATTTCCAGGCAAATCAGCTACATTTAAGTCGCAGTAAAGCTCAACAAATAACCGCTAAGAATTCATAAGCTGTGAGAAGTAAGACATTACAATACTGCTACAGCTAAAGAGCAGACAAGAGCACCATGAGAAATCACTTCTTGGAAAACTAATATCTTCTCTGCGTGGAGAAGAGTATATTATTTCTAGACAACACAAATGCACTTCTTAATATCTGGTGTTTTGGGTTTTGTTTTGGGGTTTTTTTCAAAAAATAAACTTCCATTTCAAATTAATTTTATATTCAACTAGGAACACAGAAGAATAAATTCACTATCCTACAACAAAAACTGCCTTGCTATTTCTTAACAAGGAGGGAAAAATTCAGAACCTCAGAAAAGAAATCTGTCAGAAACCTTTTTCTTCAAGACTCCTCTTCCTTTTAAACTAAGGAACTTCCAAGTGGGGGTTGGGGAGGGTGTACCACAATTCATGACAATATTTGCATTATGGAGATAGATCTTAAAAAAGGTCTTGCTTCATTCAGCGCTTAGGGATCAAAATTAATAACTCTAATACAAATAACTGTATTGTGTGGGCTATCAGATTGATCTATCTGCTTGTGAAACTATGGAATTAATCAGCTTAGCACACCTGCAAAAACGTAGTTCACTCTCCTTCATTGAGGTTTATATTGAGTAAAAGAGTAAACCTTCTTAATTGGATCAACCAACAATTCCTTAACACAAACTTTGGTATATTGCACCAAGAACAGACAAGTTTATCCTCATGTATCACAGACAACCGCAGAACAACAACAACAAAACCCCCACACACACACACTTGATAACATCCTTTTAACAGATCAAAGCTTAAGGGTGCTTTGTCTCTAGAAAACTTTAAGACATCTACATAAAAAAAAAACCAACAAACAAACAACAACAAAAAAGGCTGCTTCACCAAAGCCTTCTCAAAAAGGGACCTAGTATGGAAGGGTCTCAAACCGACTAATAACAAGACACAGAAGTCAAAGTTCTCTTCAAAACAGCTTCCCACCTGCCCTCCCAGGTTTGGTGAAGACAGAATTTCTTAATCTCTACCAGAGCATCTGTGCACTGGCTTTCATTAGTCAGGGATAAAGCAATATTAAAACATCATTTATAATGCATTCTCTCAGAAACTCCCAATACTTGAGTGGATGATCCAGATGAAATTCAAGCAAAGGATATCACACAAGCATATCCTGCAAGACATTGCCTTCCTTCTGTGTATGCAGACATAGCATTGCTTGGAGTTAAACATATTCTCTGCAAACAAGAAGAAATGTCTTCACTAGGCAGTTGAATGGGCAACCCCAAGGAAATACTCCAGATGAGAAAGGTTGACAGCTACTTCAAACTAAACCTACTGGAAACAAGTTAATAGCCACACTGGCAGACAAGGAAATCACAACAGCATGAAGTTTCAAAGAAATCTGAACTATCCTTTCCAATTTCCTCAGAAACTTCTGCACCTATGCTATAAGGATCTCTATTTGCCTCATCTCCTACAACTGCTTCTAAACTAAAAAAATCCTACAGGCACCAAAACAGAAAATATTTGCCTGACAAATGTCTGACATATTTGTCTAACCTTGTACTACAGTACTTGAAAAAGAAACCAGAAAACACACCAAACTCACTTTCAGCTTGGTGTGTTTTTTAACACTTCTCGTAAATTATGTGTTTATTGGTGCTGCAATTCAAAACAATTAAAGAACTGATGATTCAAAATAAATCAATTTTCCCTGCCTTCTGTTCTACAAGCAGATACAGAGCAGCTCACAAACTAGGGATTTAGTTACCTTCAAAAAGGAGTGAGGGACTACGAAACAAGACCAAGAAAGCAGAAGAACACTTCAAGCAAGTTGCATTTTTACATTAATTATAAATCCTAAGAAACTTAAAAAATACAGTTGGAGAATATTATTAAGGCTACAGCTCCATGCACATACCAACTCTTTTCTCCAAAAGATTTCCTTGCTGTGCAAGCTTGATTGCATGGATATATCCAAAGGAAGACTCGTATCCCAGCATTTCACAATAGATAAGTCTCACCATACATTCTTTCATCAGTCTCTGAAATACCAGAAATAAATGATTGAGAATTTTAAGTCGGTATTTTTTATGCTCTTCTTCACTGCTCTAATGAAGTAGAGGACTTCATCTGACAGAAACATACGTGCATTCACACATGCTTTCTAAAATCAGGTACTCGTAATTTCTCCTTTGCTATGCACCTCTTCTGGAAATCAATGTGCTTTTTTCACTATAAGGGCAGAACTCCCCATATACTACCCTCAAAGATGTTACTTTGATTAGCATGCATGTGATCAACAGTAGATTATGACTGACATAAAAACCACAAATTAGCTGAAGTGTTAGATGACAGCACTGCAAATTATTTTCTGTCAGTCACTTCAATGACCTAGGATGGGTTTTCACTAGGCATGAGGTAACACTTTTACTTTCCCCTTCAAATATTCTCACTCACGGGACTGAGATATGCATTAACTAACTCAAACTAGGATATATCAACTCCTGCAACCCAGACATGAGCAACAGTGCATACAACAAAGCACAGTTCCTTATACAGCACAAATTAATTACAAGAACAATGTCAGCCTGCAAAGAATGTTATTTGAAGGAAGCAGATCATCACCCAGCTTTTTTTGGCTGCATTATTTCAGACACTACAGACTGTGGGCACCATACTGTTACAGTTTATTCATATCAACCAGAATCAGAGTCTCTTTGGTATCTCTCTACCAACCACAGACACTGGTACCATTTAATGCTGCTGCTGAAGTATCTATAATGCAGATAACTTGCACAGTCCTCCTGGCAAAAAGAGTGAGAGCACCTTCTTTCTTCACCTTCGGCCTGCTGCTCTCACAGCAGTAACCACTAACAGAACTCACCAGGGTTGTGGTGGGAGCTGAAACTGTTGCTTTCAAACTGGTTAATTCCTGCTGGATTAATTTCTCCTCTTCCTAGAAAAGATTAAATATCTATTAATCTCGCATAAATTTCGGAAACAAAATATGAAACAAAAGCCAAAGAAGACACGTTAATTCAATAGTATCCCACAGCGTTATCATGAGGAGCAGCAACACCAGATCGCTCGTTTCAGGCACGGTGGGCAGCCCTACCCGCCTGTGCCCCCACGCAACGGCACAGCGCGGCAGGGCACCAGCACGCTCCGCAACGAGGTCTACCGCCGGGGTCCGGAGCTCAACAGAACTCAGCTCCTGGCTGAGGGGAGGCGCCGGCGTCCTGCCACCGCGCACGGTGCCCACCCCGCAGCTCTCCACACAGCCCCGCGGGGCCGCACCGGCGCCTGGGGGAGGCCGGGGACGGGAACAGGAGTAGGGCCCGGCCCCCGCAGGAGGCCCGGCCCGCCCCGGGGCGCCGCCCGCAGCCCGTACATGCTTGGAGGTGAGCGCCGTGATGCTCCGGATGAGGCTCCCGAGCCGGGAAGCGGCCGAAACTCTGCCGGGGCCGCCGGCACCTCCCGGCCCGCCGCCCGGCTCGTGCTGCCCCAGCAGCCCGGGCAGCACACTCAGCGTCCGCTCCACCACGTCGCTCATGGCAGCTCCCGCCACGGCCCCGCTCCCTGCCGCCGCCTCCCGGAAGGGAAGGGCCGGGTCGGGCCGCGGCCCCCGCCGGCCTCACCACGCACTTCCGGGACCGCCCCCGCTCCGGGCCACGCCCGCCGAGCGGTAGGGGGCGCTGCAGCCCCCGCTGGGGGCGGGAAGGGCTGGCGGCGGAGCGGGAGGAGCTCGCGGGCCTGGTGCCGTCCCCCGTGAGGGGAGGGGAGGGGAGGCCTCGCCCCCCCCGCCTGCAGCAGCCCCGAGCCCTGAGGGGCCCGGGCTGAGCCGGGGGACAGTGGCGGGCCCGTGCGCGGGGCCCTCTCTCAGTCCCCGGCCTTGTCTGCCCGCCGCTGCCCTCCTCCCAGCGCGGGCAGCGGGCCCTGCCGCGGCTGAGATGGCACCGGCTGCCTCGCCCGCTCACTGCGCGCGGTGGGGCGGAAGGTGGAGCCGAAACACGACGTTTGAGGCCGGTCAGCCCGGCGGGGGGTGGCGACGACCCCTGCCCGGTCTCCGGGGGTTGCTGCCCGCGGTCTGCCGGTGACAGATCGTACCGAGACCAGAGCAGATGCCCCCAGAGGGAGCGCTGCCCGGGCAGGGGTGCGGGAGCAGGAGCGGCCTAACCGCCCTGCCGCCCGCGGGAGCTCGCTCTTTGTCAGCAGCGCAGAGCGAAGGCATTTAAAGGTGGGTTTGGAAGACAGCAGTGCGATAGTTTGTAGATGCTGATGAGAAATACCGCTCTCAAAGTGTGGGCGAGAACATCCCGAGAGCGGTGTTGGCCGAGAGGCTCCCGCGGGAGCCGTGCTGAGGCGGTGCCCGCTCCCCTGGCAGCGGGGGTTTGGCGTCTTGGGGAGTTTTCACCTCGTAGCTCCTGCGAACTACCTCTGCATTCACTGCTCTTGCCAATGAAACAAAGGGTTTCCTACCTGTGAAAAGTAGGGTGTAAGGTTTGTAAAGTTAAAGATGAGAGTCCATTGTTGCCATTTTGTAATACCATGCCTTTCAAATTACAGTCAGTTTTATGTCACTGTAGCTGAACAGGAATGGATGCAGATGCTAAATGAACAGAAACATTGTTAGTTTTGGCCATTTGGTACCCACAAAAGTTATTTCAATTAACAGAAAAAGCTCTTCTGTTTGTCAGACACAGACCATACCCCAGCTCTGCTCTGAAACACCATGACGTGCCTTCTGATCTGTACGTGGCTGCTGCAGGACTGTGTAGCTGGGGTGCAACTGCACATTCACTGACAAAATGATGAAATAAATGAACATGTGAAAGAGAGTGCCAGATAACTTCCACAGATATTTCAAACTACAAGGGAAAAAGTACATCTAACCCAGTCATGTTTACCTGGTCTTTTAGGATATGCCTTTCCATATTTGTGTAATGAAATCTTCAGCCAATTACACCAAGATATATTCAGATAGTCTTTACCATATTTTTAACAGAATTGTTTTTCTTTGTTTTTCCCATGAACAAGGAAAAAGCATAGTACCACTTAAACTGGCGAGTCAATCGTCTCGCCAAAGACCGCAGACTAAAATAATACCGTATCTATGTAGCTTCGGATGCTTAATTCTGTTTTAGAAACCCACGTGTATGCCTTTTACAGTTACACATATTATTCTGAAACAAAATTACTTGACATTTTCTGGCTTGTATTTCTGTTCAAAAGGTATTGGATTTTTTTCTAGAAAGGGTGAGGAGGAAGAAATAGAAGTAATCCTTCCTGAACTATGTGTTGCTGAGGAAAAAGTATCCCTCAAATTCCAACATACATCTGGTCAGAAAATCATGCTGAAGTTTTGACTTCTTATAAGAAAAAAAGCCAAATAGCAACAAACTGAGGTCAGCAGTTTTAAAAGTATTAAAAGCTGACCTTTACCTAAAGCTAAGTTGTAAGATTTGTACTGGTATTTTTTAAAGTCCATTTTATTAAATGTATTGTTAAGAATATCTCCGTTAAGAATTGCTCATGTAAAGACATCATACTATGTTGCAGAAGCTAGAAAAGCTTGTAAGCTTTGCAGACCAAAAATGTAAGTTCAATAAGCATAGGAAAAGCTGCTGGTAAAGCTGGTGGAACTCGAATAAATCACACAGAATCACAGAATGTCAGGGATTGGAAGGGACCTTGAAAGATCATCTAGTCCAATCCCCCTGCTGGAGCAGGAACAAATGCTCAAAACTCAATAGCTTTTACTTTTTACTTTTATTTTTATTGATTCTCGGGTCTTAAGTCTTTTTCTTTGCCTTAGGTGGTGTACAAATAAATGCTGTATGTAAAATGACTTGTAGAGTACAAACTCTCAGGCGTGTGCATGATTAATTTCTCATAGTGTTGATGATTGCATTGAAATTGAGACAACTATTCATAGTACACACATATGTGCAAAATACATGACTTACTGTCAGCTGATTATAGATACATCGAATGCCTTGCATAAAGATCTTCAGTAATTCTTTTCCAATATTTTTTTTCCTTTTAAGCACTAGAATATTTAGCATATCATTTAGCATAATATGAGAAAAAGTAGAAAAAGCAAATCCACAAAAGTAAGGAATGTCTACCAAGTAAACATAAACTTGGCAAGGTGGGTTGTTTGGTTTTTTTCTGCTTTCATCTGCCTTCTGGTTTCATCAGCTAGATGAAAAACTTCGAAGTGTGGTTATAAAACAACTGCAAAAATAGCACTGAAAGGCTGCATTTCAGTTACTTCTCTCGGCTCCTTATCAACTGCCCTCACCACAATATAAAACATTCTAATTGCCATTCCTGTAGCTTCTCCTTGGCATCTGATTGGCAAGTGGTATTCTTTCTGGCTCATGAATCATCACTGGAAATAAATAGTTCTAGAATAGAAAATGGGTTGATTGTGGATGAGCCAAAAGAGAATCCAAAATAGAGGAGCTTTTGCTCTTCACCGTATTGTCTCTGCGCGGGGAAGAGGAGTGTGTAGTAGTAGATGATGTAAGTGATGCCAAATGAAAACAGAGATGTAGTGAGAAACAAAGGCAGCACTTTTACCCAGTCATTTTCCTATGATGATTAAACATATTTTGTCATAATTAGCAGAGATTATGTATTATCTGGCACATGTCATGCAAGTTTACAAGTACTGGGACAAATATACAAAAGCAGAGCGTGGCATTGCAGGTGTGCTCTGCGCTTGCCAGTGTGTGTGCTCTGCGCTTGCCAGCGTGTGTGCTCTGCGCTTGCCAGTGTGTGTGCTCTGCGCTTGCCAGCCACAGCAAGTGGCTGTGAACGCGTTGCCTCTATGAAGTCTTCATGAACGGGGAAACGGTTTGTGTCTGGAGTTTTAGGCTTGGCTTTCCTGGTGTATTTTTTTCAGTTGTAATTTTGAAAACTAGAGTGGCTACTGCAGTCACACTCTCTTTTGATGGTGGCAGGTTTTGAATTCTTTTCTCTCCCCACTATCAGTTCTACCCCCTGGGGAATCCTTGTGTATCACTTCTTGTTAGAGAGGTTTGGCAAAGCAGGAGGCAATTTAGAGCTAAGGAAATAACAAACCATATGGAAGTGGAAAATAGTATAGAAAAGATTTTACATGAATAGAGACATTTATCACATAAACAGAAGCCTACCATGTAAAATAAACATATTTGAACACAATTAGACATCTCTTTATTCACAAAAAGCCATACATAGACATAACACGTAAATAGGTGTATTTTTAGCCAGCAACTTCTTTGCATTATCATCACCAATTAGAGTTCCTTTTCTGATCTCACTGCTTTACAGCTATCTGGATTTCAGCGTGTTTAAAATACATTTACTGCTTTTGTATTGTGTCGTGACTTTTGTCTGAGTGACTAAATGTGTAGGGTCCCATAAATGGATTCAGGTTGACAATGCATTGCAGGAAATGTTTGAGTGGTATAGCAGTAAATATCAGGAAGGGCAAATGGAGAGAAAATACACGGTTTTTGAACATTGAGAACATTAGATAGGCAGTGAGCTGTTGAATTAATACAAAACTAGGATAGAATATCAAGACACATTGAAGTAAGGATTGATCTTTTCATTTTTCTACATCAGTAATGTTCTGTGGTTTTGAGATTTCTGTTGGTGTGTAGATACAGGCTAAAGATAGCAGAGGAAGAGGTTACTCTACACTTTCTTGTGGAAGCTGCTTGTCTTCTGTGCTTCTAAAATGAGGGAAGGTTCTATTTAATGTAATAATTTTCCTTGCAGGTTACCAGGCAATGTGTAAATAAGGGTATTTTGTTCTTACATATGACTATGCTCAAGAGGTTTTTATCCAAAATATCCTACAATTCCTGACTCTGGTACAGCTCCAAGAGTAGGAGCCCAACTGTAGGTCAGGCTATGTAGGTCTATTCTGGGGTTATCAGTAAATTTCTGAAAGTTATTTTCATTGCTCTGGATCTGTGTATCACAGGCAGATTAATTTATAGAATTGAGTCTGATGTAAACTAGAGCACCAGATTTTATCACTGTTTCATCTGAATTATATGGAAAGGCTTGAGTATTAAACACAGTGGTTGCTAACAGGGAAAAAAAAGAGAAGAAATTGTAATTTTTTAGTGGCTGTTGTCCTAATTTTCATACTTTTTTGTGTTCTTCACAGCTCATGCTATAATAATACTATGTATGAACAGGAGATTGAACAATTCCAAGCAGTTAGCAAAGTACTGAGATTTCTAATGTTAAAGTATTTTCTGACTCCTGCGTGTGTGCATTTATGACTACAAAATGATGAGGTCTTTTTTGAAGAAAAAACACTGTGATTTATCTCCCATTTTGGTAGCAGATCCTATAGTTCTGAAAAGAGCTGCCGCTGCCATCCTTTGTTCTGCTGTAAAACGGTGAAAATGTCTTCCTCCGGTCCCTGGGGATTTGCTGCTGTTCTGTGTCTGGAAGGGCTAGCTTTTAATTTGTGAAAATGTTCAGAATTAGCTTACACGCTTATCGTCATTTGTGCTACTGCTTTTTTACTTCTGAATTTTAAAGAGCAAGATGTTCTATAATTAAACCTTTTATGTCCTCTCTTTGTAGTAAAAAAGAATCATTGATGACTGTGCCTTCACTGTGTAATTCAGCCCCGTGGAAGGGCTTCAACAGACGTGAATGATTCCTAGGGCTCCTCTGCAGGACGGAATTTCACTGTTATAGCCCAAAAACCGTGTGCACCCCAGGCTCTCTGAGCTGCCTGGAAGCCAAAGTCTTGCCCGGGGATGCGCTCTCAGGGACGGCGGAGCAGGTCGGTTTTCCCGTCGCCCGTTCCCAGCGCCTGCCTTGCAGCTAAGCTGCGGTGTCCGAGCCCCCGCGAGGGGACAGGGCTGCCCCACGCCGACCCTCACTCGTGCACCCCCGGCGGCTGGCGCGGACCCCCCTCGGCCCCCTTCTGCGGGACAGCGGGACAGCAGCGCCGCGGGGGCAGCAGCGCCGCGGGGGCAGCGCTCCCTCTCCCCCGGGAGCGGGAGGGAAGGGGCTGCAGCTGCAGGGGGCCGCGAGGGCGGGGCGGGGCGCGCATGCTCCGCCGGCCGCGGCCCTCCCCCGTCTCCTCCCCCCGATCCCGGGGCCGGCGGCGGGGACGGCTGCGACCATTTCTGCGGGCGCGGGGACGAGGGGCCGAGCCCGCGCTGCAGCGGCTTTCCCAAGCGGCGCGGCCGGCTCTGTGCTGCGGTTCAGCACCGCGGCGCTGGACAGCGCCCGGCGGGGCTCGGGGCGCGGGCGGGCGGGAACCCCCGTGGGCAGCGGCCCCGTCCCGGGGCCAGGCCCGGCCGCCGAGGGGCTGGGCGGCGGCAGGATGCTCCTCCAGCTGGCGGTCGCGGTGCAGGTGCTGTCGCTGCTGGCGAGCCGGGTGCATGGCTTCCCGAAGCCCCCGGGCAGAGGTAGGAGCCTTCGCGAACGCGTTTTCTGCATTTTCTCCGAGATGGGGAAAGTTTGGCAGGGGATGGATCAAGTAAAAACTTTCCTTCCACTTGGCTGAAAGCAGTTAGATCCCACAGAAACGGTATTCCTGGTGCAAGACGCTGGATCACTGACGTTGCCACCTAATTCTAAAGTGAAGAGGGAGATGCTGGTAGAGGGAAAAGCTCTGAATTTTTTCAGTCTTTTCCAAGCAATGTTCTCCTCCATTCTGCATCTCTTTCTGCACAAGTCTCTCTCTCGCTCCCTGTCTCCCCTGGTATTCTGGATGTAAGAGATTTTTAATCTCTTGGTTGTGCCAATCCGATTATTGCTATTTTAGTCAATCTCCTACAGCATTTTTTCCCCAATTTGTTTATGAGTTTTCTCAGCAGAAAAGGGTTACTGAGACTGCCTCTGTATTTCTGTTGCATCTTTTGCAGAACTTCTCTCTCTACCCCAGTCATGCTTTGTTTAATGCTTGAATGCTTGACACCATATTACAGTATTCTCATTCTTCTAGGAACACTGGTTCTGTTTTTTACAAAAACCATCAGTTGGCATCATATTTAAGACACTATGTTTTATGGGAAGAAACTCTTAGTTAAGAAAAAATGTACAGTCTCTTTGTAATCACATGCATCATGTAACTGAGTATATGTGTGTGTGTTTGCTTATTCTAGATAAAGCTCTATACAACAGACAATTAAGTGTAGAAAGACCTTTGGAGGAACAGGTAAGTGAAATATATTTACATTTTTTGGTTTTGGTATTCCCATAATATTTTGAGCCTTCAAGTACCAGATCTGTGAATAGCCTAATGACTTAACAAATTAGTTAAAAATAGATTTGTCTTTAAGTAAATATTGATGGGGTTGGGTATAAAATAAAGTGTCAATAATTTTTAAGAACTGGCATACAGAGTTTTACTGTCCAGCATTCCAAAAGCAGGAAGCTTTAGCTCCAACAGCTCACAGGTGTGTCACCCCTTTGTATTGACATCCTAGGGGAATATAGCAGAAGCTTGGACTGAAGAAGGAAAATGTAACTGGCATTTATCTTAAAATGGAAAGTTTACTGCAGCTTCTCCTAATGTCTGATTCTTATCAGAGGATGCGGTGGTACTTACAAAAAGTGCCAAGCACTTAATCATGTTGTTCTTATTAAGGCAAACTTCTTACTAGGAGTGAAGATCAGGCATTAGGGCTTCTGCTGATACTGATAAATTAAGAGATCCCACATTTTAGTGTATTTATTCCTCCTGCCTGTTGTTTTGTTTGCTTGTTTTATTTTTGTATATCAGATTGCTGAAGCTGAGGCAGACAAGAACAGGAAAATAGCTCCCACAGGTAAAACATCTTTTCTGGTTTTATGTCAATATTCATAATGGTATTCAGAGAGGCATAAGATTTTATGTCATGTGTGCATTGATATATTTTCCAGAAAATAAGCCAGAGTTCAGGAATTATTCCTTTGTTGATGACCTGAATCTGCTAAAATCGGTAGCAGAAAGAGAGCGTAATGAGAAGGAGAGGGAGTCCATTAGAAGCTCTTTGTATGAACAGCAGCTGGCCATTGATGATGCAGACTCCACCAAGAACCGCAGGCTTGTGGATGACTATGATTCCACTAAAAGTGGACTGGATTATAAATTCCAAGGTATTCTATAGTAATCTTTCAGTGACTTTTAGGTTAGACTTCTCTTGCAAACTCATTATAGTCATGTATGTTGTACTCACCACCAAACATGAGCTCTATTTGTTACTGGGGAGCAATTTCAATTATTTCCAGTTGTAGAAGCTTGTCCTATGACAGTTACATTTTGAAACACAATACCAAAGAATTGGTATTGATTTTTACAGTTGTCTTTTGTGGAGGAAGATCCAACTGTGTAACTTATATTATATTTTTTAGCAATTTAGATTTGATGTAAGGAAATTAGGATATATTTTGAAATGTAAATATATTTATTCTGATTTGAAAGGAAGAAGCATTTTTATATAGAGCTAAATCACATATATTTATTCCAAATGTTATGTGCAATGTTAGATACCTAATTTTCCTCATCACAAAGAAGTTACCAAAGGCCAAAGAATACTTGCCTTTACTATAGGAGTAGTTGGTTGACTTGTAGTTTAAGCGAGTCCTCTGAGAGTTATAAGCAGCATTTAGCTCAAGATATCATATCTAAGTATGCTGATCACAGACCAGAAGTCACTCATCAAATTCACTTTCCCATTGGTCATGATGATATTATTTGCCATAAGCAATGGTTACAGAGTTAAAACTTCATTTGCTGAAATCCAAACAAGAAGAGAGTATGCCATTTGTCATGATCTGTTTTGATCTAAGTGGCCATACAATAAAAGTAGATACCAGGAAGGTGCATATAAAGGGATAGGTGAGCATTATCATTCTTACAACATACCTTACATTATCATTCTTACAACATGCTCCTGACCATCTTGCTCTTTCAAAAGAGCCAGTCAGAAAGGTGTATTTCAGATGTGGAAAATGGACATGAAGAACTTTTCATTTGGACTGCTGTAATGGATTCCAAAGTGTGTATCATAGTATATTCCTAATGTGTCTAAAAAGTGCAGCTTTGTTCTGAAGAGAAAAAGATGTGGACAGATATTTTTTATGAGATGTCTAATCTAAATGACTTAGGACAGTCATCAAACAGTTAAACTGTAATCCTTTTAGATGATCCAGATGGCCTCCATCAATTAGATGGCACTCCTTTGACTGCTGAAGACATTGTTCAAAAAATTGCTGCAAGAATTTATGAGGAAAATGATAGAGGAGTGTTTGACAAGATCGTTTCAAAACTTCTAAATCTAGGGCTAGTAAGTATCTTGTTAATACTTCATTTAGCTGTTTTGTGGGTTGGTTTAATGCTTCTTTAAAACAACTTGGATTAACACCGTGTCTCACTAATAATGCGGACTTGAGTGACAACGAATGGAATTCAGGCTCTAGGCAAGCTGCTTGGCTCATTTGAGCACATTGGTTTAGTTCTACAATAAAGTTGTTCTTGTGATGGCTTTGCAATGAAATAGGCCAAACTGCAGAATGTTTCTGATGTGGAGAAAACATTCACTGTACTGAGCACTCCTCCCAGGTCTGCCCTCATTTTTCTTTTAATTTCTCTTTTGATCCTCATTGTGTTATTTTGCATTATCAGTTTCTTGTGGATGTTTATGGAGAACAGTCTGAGCTCATTCTTATCCACCTGCTAATTATTGTCATCAGCAGACATACAATGATGCTGGTTAGTTGAGGATACATTTCTTATTGTTACTGATATTTGTCAAGACTGGGTTTGTCTCTGACCTCTGTATGTCTCAATGGTTTTAGCCATTGCAGTATGGGATCCTTATATTTTGAAATACTAACCTTATCTTTTCTGCAATAGATTTTGCAATTTTATGTATACACACATGTTTGTGTTTGTATGTGTGTATATGTACACTTATATAAATACAGACATGGATATATGTCTATATGTATACATGTATACACACATTGGGAAAGGTATTGCACCTAATTTGGCTGTGCTCATCTTTGAAGCAGACATATTTGAAGCAAACTATTTACAAAGATCAGGTTTCATATTGATGTTTAATCTAGGAAAAAAACCATAAAATTCTCTAAGTACCCTGCACAAATATTTTAACAGATCACAGAGAGTCAGGCCTATACCCTGGAAGATGAAGTGGCAGAGGTTTTACAACAGCTAATTGCAAATGAAGCAAAGGATCGTGAGAAGGAGTCTGAAGATTTTGATTACCCTCCAAGCAGAGCAGACAGTGATACAAAAGAAAAGCAGCAGGAAAGAATGGTAATTTCTTAGCTAATCATTTTGACTCACTTGCCAAATGGTACAAGTAGACCAATACACTGCTTTGCTTTAGGGAATAATTAGTTCAAGCTGGAAACTAAAGGTGTTCTTAAAGAAATTCCATCAGACAACAAAATGGATCATGAGTTATTGAAGTTTAAGCCAGATGCCAAATTGAAATAACTTTGAGAAAATAGTATAGTCTTCACCTCGTAATTAGGAAAATGTTGGCATAAGCTTGTGCTGCTATTTATTGCTCTATCAACTCTATCACCAAAAGCAATGTGCTTATATATATTATTTTTTTATCTCTTTTGTGGAGACACCAAGCAAAGCTGATCAGGATAGTTTCATTAATGGAGAAATTGATGATACACTGGATAACACATGGTCATCATCTAATATCTTGGAAAGAAGAAATGAGCTGCCTTCTGAAGATAATTTTGAAGACCTCCAATATTTTCCAAACTTTTATGCACTATTAAAAAGTCTTAACTCAGGTGAGCTCATGATGTGTTTGCAATAATACTTAGGGTTAAAAATAGAAAATTAAGATTCTGTCTGTTTTCTCCTGCTCCTTTCCCTTCCTTTCCCCACAGCTTCCCCAGTCGCAAGAGACCATGTGCTTTAGAAATGTTTTTTGAGATGCATAGCAGAAACTAATGTGATTACTGAGTATGGCAAAACATTGGGAGGGACAGCACTCAGAACTGCAAACTGTGTGACCTCAGTAGCCGTTCCCACCTTGTGCTATATTATTTAGGAGTCCTTAATTCTTTTAATTCCCATAAGGGCATGATGAAAAACTGGCAAATTGTTTTCTCCAAAGATTTTTCCAGTAACATCTGTGTCTTCCAAGCCAACAGAGATATGAGTAAGACACAACAGAATGCTCACACTGATGGTACCAGTAAATGAGTCTGAGCCTCCTAGCCTTTTCACAAACCACAGGTTTGCTGTTTATTGCAATGAAAGCTCTGCACGTCTCTTCCTATTCCGGTGCTAGACATCATTGCCTTCCAGTTATTGCAGACAAGGTTGTGGCACCTTGCCACAGCCACTTTGTCAGCACGTTCTACCACACACCCACTCTCACTCTATGCAGCCAGCATATCTTCTGCTCTCTCTGGCACAGTCAGCAACAATTTATTCTGTAGATTCCTTGTCCTGCAGGAGCCTATATCTTGCTTCAAACCGTCCCCATGAACACTTGAGTGGAGAGCTAGAATGAAAAACCTGAGGGCATATTTTGCTCAAGTCCAATCTACAAACTTCATATTCTTCTCCCTGTTCTTTTCATTTTCCCATGGTAGTTTTGCATACTAGTTCTCCTTTTTCTACTCACAAAGCAGAAAAGCATGTTGGGTTTAACAGGTTATCTAGCAAATAGAACTAGGTCCCACTGGTTACACATCTCTGCCTTGTCTTCTGCTTTATGCTGTTCACCTGCTGGCTTGTATCAAGCTGGAGGAGAGGGGATTCAATTGCATCCTACAGATGTGTGTTAAGTAGTAGGCAGCAATAAAAAACCTGTTCAGCAGCTCTCCAAAGGGACTGGTCCTCTGCAAGGCTGGGAGTGTGTTTCTGACTGTCCCTGTCTGACAGTGCCCCGGCTCTGTGGGTCCTCCAGTGACCTGTGGGGTGTGGGAAGAGCTTGTGTAACAGTCTGATGGGGGAGTTTCATGCTGCTAATGCAGAAATAGCAGATAAACACAGTGGAAAAAGAAAGCTAAGCAGCAGTGATTGTGAAGATAGTCAGAGATACATATGGGCAAGAAAGATGGATTTTTATAATGAAAAATCATTGTTCGTATCCTGTTCTGGGGTCATGATCCTCCCAGCCATGTCATGTTATGTTTTCCCAGTACCTGAGCCATGGTCTTGTGCACGGTAACAGTCTCATTTGAGACACTTTATATTTTTGTCATTGAACACATGAATCTTGTAGGAGAAAGGATCTCTGAACTATATTTTCCTTGTACAGAGACAGACTGGTCTACTAAGTAGTTCACAGACAAATAAAAGAAAAAGATAGAGACTGTAGAAAACTTTGCCTTTATCTACCCTCTGATCAGCAATTTGTACTTGTGAAGTCAGTTCATCTCCATGTGTTCAGTGTTCTTACCTGTAAAATGGGGCTAATACCATTTGCCTTCCATAACATAGACCTTCAAGACAAAAAGCTGTAAAGAAGAACCAAACCCTGAAGTGTTAAGAGTATATTCATCTGTACTTTGCAGGAGCAGTTTAAAGGGAAACATATATAGGAGTTCTCTTTACTAATCCAGCACAGCATTTTCTTTTTAGTGAGTAGGTAATTTTTTATGCATTAAGTTTGTACAGAGTTTGCAGAACTGAGTTTTTTCAAGTTGCCTGAAGTCTTTGACTGTTTTGCTTTACCCCCTCACACAGAGACGGAGGCAAAAGAGAAGGAAACCTTGATAACTATCATGAAAACGCTGATTGATTTTGTGAAGATGATGGTTAAATACGGAACAATCACACCCGAAGAAGGAGTTTCCTATCTGGGTGAGAGTACATACTTTATGCAACAGTGTTATTAATGCTATGTTCTTACCCTACCAACAGTGATAATTATACTGTCACTTGCTCTTATGAGTTTAAGACTTGTTAATTCAAAATGTTAAAGCTGTGCTTCTAAATGATCGATCATTCGTTATAGCAAATGTTGAATTCCATACCACTTTAATATTTCCACCTAATGAAGGAAAGGTTATTTATCAGGTATGTATTTAGGGGATTATTCTACTTTCACACTCGTGAAGCGCACTTGATTTCAATGGCTTTATGTCAGGGGAAAATTAGTGTTTTGCTCAGTTATATTGAGGTGGATCACATACCTGCATTTTCCAAAAATTAATCCAGCACTTCAGTACCTTTCATCAGTAAGTAGCTATAGTAGATGGGACCTAATGCTATGGTCTTCTGCCAAGTAAAACTCCTTCCGTCTATGGCAAGTGTTACATCCTGGCACAGGAGTAGTTTTTCAAGCACTCTTTCCTAGATCCATTTTAGAGTCTGTGAGTATGCAGATTTTGTAAAATTGTTATAACTTCCTGAATTTGGGGGTTTGGAACAGCCTGGTTTGGGCTGTTTGTTTTGTTTTGTTTTCTCAAACACCTCTCCTGGCTTTTACAAGCTTTTATATTAACTGTTGATAGCCTTTCTCTGTAAAGAAGCAGAGCCACAGGAGAAGAGCTTATCTACATAAGCTCTGCACAACCCTTTCATTTTTCTGAAGTATTCCTGGTCTGGGTTAGCCTGAAAAGTTTTTGTTTACATTAGGGCAATTTCTCAGCTTAATAATTAGCTTGTCACAGAGACAGAACTGGCAATCATCTTTCATGACTTCTCCTGGCTTGTTTGATATGGGCCGTTGCAGATACATGCTTGATTGATACAACTGTAACTGTATGGATGGATTATCTGTTACTTGGCTACAATTAAATCCAGTGGATGATGATTCACATTCAGTGCGTGATTGCACCTCCTCTCTAAAGAATTCTTTATATCTCTGACCAAGATTATCCCTTAATTTTCTGTGAAAAGTCCTTGAATTTTGGAATATTTGGACAATTTATGCTACAGTTCAGCTCTTTATTTCTCTGTCTACATGTACATTAAAAAGATGCATATAAAGCAATGGTTGATTACAAGCACAGTAGATCCAGTGTCATTCTGCAAATTAAGATAATAAGGCTTGAGCAGATACTGCTGTCACTGATAGTGTCGTGCCAAAACTTAATAGGCTAAATTCATCCCTGACGCAAGACCACTCAGATAATGGAATTACACTAGGGATGCATTTTTCCTGCTAAACTTTAGGGCAGTTGTTCACATTGGCTTTACTTTGAGTAAATAAATATTGTAACCCTGGAAACAAATTGCCATGATGACGTAGTACAGAGGGCAGGGATTAAGTTAAGAGTTTCAGAGGTCTGATTTAGTCTGGATTTAAAGTAGGACTGTCAACTGATGTACCCAGACTCTGCCTTGCAAATGAGTGATTTATGCAGAGTTGGATTTTGTACTCCATCAAAGCAACTTACTGTAGTAGAAAAAGCTTTCTTATAGGTCTCAACTTGCTTCTGTGGTATTCTTTTTTTAGACTTGCTGTTGAGAAATTACTTTGAAGCTGACCTTCATTTATTGATCTAATATTTTCAAATATTCAAGAACAGCAAGCACGGGCAAATCGTAGCTTCTTGCAGTATCCATAAGCATGGCAGCAGTTTTATTGCCACCCTTATGCAACTAAAAGTTACAACACAATATTCCCAGTAAGACTTTAATAGGTGCTCTGTTTCTTGGTGCAGTTTGGGTTAGGGGATTGATGCCCAGCTGTGTTTATTTATAGCACATCAAGGAATTAGTATGAATGTTTGTCAGAGAGAAAAAAAAAAGTTTTAAAATTAGCAGCTTTTAGTTGTTCCCTCAGTCAAAAATCAGTGAGCAGATTCCATGCTAGTTGGTGGAAAATACCTACTGGGACTGTGCAGATGGTTTGTATCCTTTCTCTGTTTTATTACTGTAGGAAACTGCCTAAATTACTTTTTCCCACTCTGTGGTTGAAGCCATGCGTAAGCTATGTCCCTGAATTATACATTCAAAATAATAAATCATTTACTGAATCAAGTCACAAGCTTTTCTGCCTCTCACATGGATGCAGAGACAGTGAATTTGAATGCATATACCAGTAACATCTGGTTTGGGATTTGGAAACCACAGCATTATGTCATCATCATCGTACCCTACTCTAGGGGAAAGTATCTTGCTGCTGCAGTGAATGATGTTGTTCGATTTAGCTTTAAGTTACAAAGGATCTAGCTGCAGTGTGGTGCAAGAAAACACCCATGCACACACATACAAATGCAAGGAAGAGTAAGTTCATGTTTTAATACACATATTCAATATTATGTAATACTGATTTAGAAGCTTTCCTTATGCTAAATGTAATCTGTAACACAGAACCCAGAAAGCCAAAACCAAGTTATTCAAACATATGAAAGAGGAGAAAAAGTACTGCCTACCTTTTACAGTATGTATTCAGAAAGTGTAGTCTGGAAGCATTAAAGAGAGGCTGTAACAAACTGTTATAAAATGCACGTTCAGCTGAAATGCGGCATATTTGATAATTGCCCTGCTGGTGGCAAAATGCCACCATCTTCTGTCACTGGACTTTCTTCACTATAAATGCTGTACTTTGATGTACTGGGAGCAAATTCTCCTGTGGAGTGAAAGCCTCATGGTATGTTTCTAGTCTGTTCAAAGGCTTTCAGAAATCTTTCTAGAAAGCCTGTCTGCCCTCTGAAGATCGAAAGCTGCTTTAAAATAATTTTTGCAATTAAAAGAATGGACAAACATTGTTGGTACAGAAAGCATAAGGTAATTAATCATGACACAGGATCACAGTTATGCAGGTAGCTTGTGCGTTATATCCGACTTACTACTAAGTTATATCAACTTACTACCTCTGGGTTGGTTATCAGCATCCAGCAAATGCTGCTCAAACAGCTGAACTCTCCTTGCTTGCCCCAACCTGCTGAAGGCAGAGCCTGTTATCACTGAACAGGCTGAGTACTGGGAGGGACTTAGGACAGTTACTGAAACAAGATTGTTGTTGGCAAGGATGCAGCGACAGAGTGGAATGAAAGAGCTGGAATCTCTCCACATAATGGCCAGTGGAAAGCGGCAAGAAGCTTTCAGAGAAGTTATGACTGATTCAGCATAAAATACTTCATTATTCATGGCATTTGTACTGTTTCTGTTGCATAAATAGCTGATACTGAATTTTCCATGCAGAACTGAAATTATTATATCCTTCATGGTGCTGAGTGTTTCAAGGGAAAAAGTGTTACTTCTAGGCCAATAGCAAAACTCACTTTGATTTCAGCAGAGCAGAATAGGGAATGCACTGCATAGATACTTGTACTGTTTAAATATTAGTTTGTGAATAATATATACTTTATTTTCCTTCTGTCTGTTGAGTACTGTCATAGTGGAGATTCACTCCGATAGCTCTTCTACCAGCGCCGTCTATCACAGACCAGATAAATATTAAGGAAGAGCCTCATCTACACCACACAAAGAAGAAGAAATTTTGTGTCCTGAGTGACTTTTGCTGCATATGCCAGGCTATCTAGCTAATTTTTAAATTAAAGCGTATCAGTCCACTACCATCCTGGTAAAAGCTCTATTTATAGTAATTTTGTAAATTAAACTATAGGTTTTTAATACATTTATTTTAATAATATTGTTGTCAGCTTAGAAACAGGAACAAATGGTTTCTGCCAGTTTGTTCGAATACATTTGTAAATCATCTCCCACTAATAAGACCAAAATAATGAGTGATTTTTAGAACTATTCTAGGAAACAGTTATAATTAGAGCCTAGTGGACCATAACAAAAGTAGAGCTTTCAGAGATGATAGACAAATTCTTAAGAGGCTCCAGTGTGTATGTATAAATTCTTTTTACACAGGATATTGATTATATTCTCCTACTGTACACTGCTTACAAGAGTAGATTTGTAGCATATGTATCCATTGCCACCCCAACCACATGAAAGTTGTGTTGTCCAATGGGCTATTAGCCTAGAAATGTAAATTAGTTATGTGCACATTGTGTTCTTGTGTAGAGTTCTCATTTATTGACTAGTACATGTAGGAAAAACTTTTGCCATTAGTACTTCTCTTATCTCACAGATACAAAGAAGCTTCACCATGATAGTGCATCTGATGCGTATTTTATCACATCTTATGATTGAGGTTGGTCACTTTGTTTTCAGTTTTAAATCAGAGCTTTTATGTCTTCCACAACTGAACAACACTGGAGAAAGGAAAGAGGCAAAGGAGTGGGAAGAAAATTAAGTTTAAGCACTCAATTACTTTGCTCTTTCTGAGGGGGTTCTCACTTTTCACCTCCTTTTAGTAGAGCATTTAGCTTACTGGAGCCACAGAGTACAACACACAGCCCACAGCAGACTGGTTGGGGAGCAAACCCCACTTTAATTAGGAGGGAAATAGAGAAATTGCTCCAGCTCATCAGTATGCAGTGTTTGAGTCACAGCTGCCTCCTTCCATAGACCAAACCAAAGCCACCTCTCACACCACCTCCCTTTGCCTCTGACTCACTGTCAGAATCCACGCTCTCCCCCGTGACTGAGTAGGAGATTGTGGTGGTTAGAAATGGGCATGAACAGATGTCTCTGTTTACCTCTTCTACCCCCTCATCATGTGTTCTTCATGGACAATTGGAAAGAAAACCAAACTGCAAGACACACTAGCAATAGGGAGATGGATGGTTCATTGGTATAGGTGCCTTCATTAGTTTGGTCCTTTTCTAAAGTTACTGTTGGGATATTGCTTTACTGTAATATTCTCTTTTAGCCAGACTGAGGCTGCATGAAAAAGAAAAAACAACCCAGGAGAAACAGAATAGGCAGAAAGTCCCCTCTGTTGTTTTTTAACAAGCCCATGCCTCTCCATGCTCAGGAATATGGAATAGCTGTTCTGCCTCTCTTCATCATCTGATGAAGGCAGAGCTCTGCAATTTCCCCAGCATAGCCCAGTGCATAGTAGACACAATCTGGCCTTTTCTTGGGAGAGGAGGACTTGTTTGGATACTGTGACTAATCCCTGAAGTTCTCATCAGCACAGATGCTGCAGGCCAGAGGTCTGATCCTGATATTTGTTTAGTTAGGCAAGAACAGGCACAAAGCCAAGAGTATGAGGCAAAGAGCAGATCACAGCACACACTGGCATCATCTTTCCCTACTCACTGTCTCCAGAAGCAGATGCTCCCTATTGCAGACTGTGTGATTTCAAAGGAGTGAGGGAAGGTGTGGCTAAACCAGTGCCAGAGGCTATAAGTGATATATGGACAGTGTCATGTGGACCTTTTGTTCTTTCCTTCATTTTGACCTGGGAGATGAAGAGCACTGACATTATTTAATTCAGGGAACTGCTCACGCATAATACATTCTTTTTCTTTTTTAATGTCTTTTTTTTTTCCAAAGAGCTCTTTGCTGCTGCTATAGGTTTTCATCATAAGCATTAAAATCTTTAATCAATTTTCCCTATCTGAATTTCCATTTGGTGATTTTCCTTGCCCAGTATTACTTTATCATATGACTGATGCATACAGCTGCCAGTGGGAGTAATTTAATATTTCATTTCAGACAGCTCTCTCTGCTATTTATTTTGTATCTTATGAACAAAGTTGACACAGATGCCAGTATACTGTACTGTTCTTGGGAAGATGAAGGACTCTCACATAGCTGAAAAGTAGGAATCATGAGCACCTCAGATGGGAGCAGTGGGCTGAATACTGAGGAGCAGGAGTGATGGTGTAAAGTATGTGTTAGCTGAAGATGAATTTGCATGGAGGTAAGATGAAAGTATGTGGGGACATAGAATGTGCAAAGGTCGCAGACAAGACTGGAATCTAGGAAGTATGTTGGTTGCAGACCCCACTGCAACTTTATAGCTTTTCTTCTTGTAGCCTCATCCCATGCCTCATCCCTGTCTGTCCCATGCTACTTCTGCATTTGCACAAACACATGAATGTTTTTTGCCCCCACTGCTTAGATCTTATCTCCTATTTTCCCCCATTCAGACTCTCACTGCATAGGAAAAAAAAATGGGTACCTATGGTGGGAAAAGGCTGACAGCTAATCTCGCAGTTCTTAAAAACCAGGACCACTGCAGGCTACAGTAAAATGGGCATCACCCAAGGGTGACAGTATGTGTGAGAGCATACCATATCCAGTATCCAAAGGATCTAAATTTTCTCAGGTATCTTTTTAGGAGAGATTCAGTAGTTTTAGTATTACTGATTCTTTTTCCCACCACATTACATGACTATCAAATCATGTGGATAAGAATCTAAACAAATATATTACAGTTAATTCCTTTGCTTATCACCATCTGCTCTTTAAATTTGCCACTATTTCTTGCAAATATATTGCCTCTTCTTCCATTTCTCTTCACTGCCTCCTCTATGCTTTTCCAACTGAATACTTTGTAAGAGATTTCCATCTCCTTGTAGTGTCTCTTTTGACAAGTGTATTACTTAGTTCCTGAAAGTCTAGGTTTTGCATCCTAACAAGTGGTTTGTGTTTCTAAAGAAAGGAGAGCAATGGTTTTATTTTTTTCTTACTGTATTTAATAGCTGCATAAAAAGCCTTTACTTTCTGAATTGAGTATCTCTCTGTTGACAGCTGAGCACTGAGACCATAAGTTATGATCTGAGATGATGATGTGGGTGCAGGATAAAGAGAGTGTCACTGAACTTTCGAAACTAAGCTCCATCCCACTCCTGCAGTAGAGGCGGCTGTGTTCTGCTTCAGTCCCAAACTGTCATGCTTATAAAGTTCATGCTCTCAAAATACTTAAAATGTGTACACAGGCGATGTAGCAGCCTCAGGATGGGAAAGGATTAGGAAAGGTCTGCACCACATAGGTCTAGGAGAGCTGGAGTAATGCAAAGGCAAAGTCTGTAGAATACTGAAAGGATAAATATGAGAAATAGTCTGTGAGGTAGGGAATTTAATAAGGACAATAAAGGATATTCAGTTAGAGCTTTGTTCACCTCAAAACACATTATTTAATTGTGTTTTACTTTCTGAGTTGCTTTTATTCTGATTGCCAAGCAGTACTGCTGCTGTTTTGTTTCAAATCACTCTGACTGTCTTGCCTGTAATCCATTTACAAGTGATGCCACTACCTGGGGTTTGTCACCTGACATGTCATTTCTCGTGGCAGCATTAGGGTTCAGACACATCATCATGACAAATCAGCCAAACAGGAAGATTCAAAAAGAAAATGTCTTGTCTTGACATGTAAGGCAGGGAGTTGGGAAGGAACAGGAGATTTGCAAGGCTGAGACCCATCTGTAATTCCGCAATGGAGGGATTTCTCTTGTTCATCACAGTTTAAGCAGTTTATGTGACACATGCATGATAAATATACGAGCTGACTAAAGGTCAAACTCTGCTTTTGGCTACATTGGTGAAAATCCAGTGGATATTGACAGGCTTTGGACTTGTGCTCATGTAAGCTAAAAGGAGGATTTGGCCAAAGAATTAATCGGGTATCCTATCCCCCACAGAACAGTCACAGGCAAATGCTGAGATGTCCTGAGTTTTGCCACAGATGGAAAAAGGCCTTACAAACTCTTGAGAATCATTTACTGAAGGAGACAGAAGTGCTCTGGGAGAACTGTGCTTTTTTAATGCTTGAAATATGTGCATCTCATCTAAGCAGTCATCAGCACAGAGCTTTCCATCTGAAGCTGCTGTAGTTTATGAACTCATTAAGTAAACTCATTTTTTAGCTATCGTTAAGATTGATTTCAGGTACCATGATAATCCCCTTTTCTCCTTTAATAAACACAGCCTTTCTGTGCTGTATGAAAACAGAACAGCAAAGCAGGTCTTTCTGCAGAAGTTTAATGGTATGAAATCTCAGCTTCAATCAATTTGACGAGGATAGAACATGAAACTGCCTCCTGGCTGCAAGACAATTATGCAGATGAAAAAACCCTTCATAGGGAAAATCTGCAAGAGTCTGGAAAACACCGTGAATCTGTCTGTCTATACTAAAGGGTCCATTTCAGGCTTTCATTACTAATTCCATTAAATACTCAGATGGGTATGTTAGTTTCTGCCTCTCTGTTATGAACAAAGTAATTTAATTTGTAATATTTTTTCATGTAGTATCTTTTTCCATGGATTTAAAGGGTGTTACTGCAGTGTATTCTCCCAGAATAAAGACAGGCATTCTGCTTTTATGTGATACAGATTTTTGGATGCCCCACTTGAAGAACTTCAGAGTTGCAAAAGTGCTGAGAATTTGCATTTTCAGATGCAAATAATAGGGTCCATCTGTGTGTAGCGTGAAACTGGGCCTAGGACATCTCAGAATGCCTACTCAAAATAGGAGCCCTCCTGCAGCATGATTGCTTTAGTGAGTCATCTCAGATCAAAGAGCAAGTTAGAAAGTGAGGCAAGGCAGAAACCAGATCTGCCTGCTGGTGTCTGGTTCAAGGGATGAGATTATACTGCTCTGCCGAAAGCCGGCCGCCAGAGGAGTGACCTATTTTACCAACATAGGTCACTTCCATTAGCTCAGTAGTTATTGTTCTGTTGCTTCAATTAGTGCCATTTCAAATAAGTGGCCAGCTCTGTGGAAAGGTCAGTACCTTTCTGAACTCTTCCTCTGTAAAAATTATGTTGCTAGGGAAACGATACCGGAAAAGTAATCAATTCTTCTTAGACCTCCAAATATGACATACAGTTGCTTAGCTGCTGGTCAGGCACATCTCAGTTGAGAAGATGACTCACTCCATCAGTGTAACTCAGAGCAAACATTTTTCAGCCCTTGCCTAGCCACATACGATAAGTACAAACATGTTTTGAAACAATACCAGCTGTTAAAGACATTAATTCTGAAGGGGAAAAAACAGCAATAAATCTTGTTCAAGGACTGGGATTCTCTGGTAATATTCTCTCTATGATATCTACATAGGTACACTGGATGATCCTCATAAACATGAACAGGTTTACACAGTTAACTCCTTTCTATCACACAGAAAGCACAGCTGCTTATGAAGTCTTGAGATTCATATTGATGTGCCATTCAGCTAGCAAGGTAGCTTCAATATTTCTCCTGTAAAATCTAGTACTTATTAAAAGTCATCTTATATAAATCTGTCCATATCTTTACTGACAAAATAAAGCTTTGAAAATGGAATGTAGTTGTCATCATACTCAGTCTGGCTTTAGTGGCAAAGCTTGGATCATTAGTGGTCAGCATTGCCATATCGTACTTCATATGCAGAGGTAGCTGTTCAATGCATATGGCTGGAAACAATGCATATTACCATGTTACTGCACTTGACAAAGTAGTAATAAAGATTGTTTTTTACTCATATATTGAATTCTAATGAAATTATTAGCCAAATTGAAAGACTCAAAAAAACTGTAGAGTTCCCAATGGGATTTATAGAAGTAACTGAATAATAGGGGGGTATAAATCCTATTGTGTTCAGTAGCACATGCTGTATGTGGATATACATACAACTTTTAAACACTACAGTCTATCAACATAACAAAACCACTTGGAAATATTATCAGTGTGCAGACATTTAAATCTAAAGATGTCTAAGTGGATTATAAATCCATCTTGTGGTGGAGTCATTGTTTTCTACTAATACAAACTTACTGCAGTAGTGCCTAAACACAAATGCTTTTAAGACAGAACATGAAAAGCACTTATGAATCAATGCACTTATATATGTGTGGCATTTAAAACATTTAAATACTCCTATTTATTTTAAAATACTATGTTTACACTTAAAATTAAGCCTAATTTAATAGTTTTTGCTGGATTAAGGCCTAAAATCAGTGACATTTGCATTTGCATGAACTAGTGAAGGAGAATAATCTATTCACTTGAATTTACAAAGGGCTTTTAAGTTCTTAGCTGTATAATCTTATCCTAAAAATTGTGCCTCTTGCAACAGAGAAATTCTTATATTCCTGCTGGAATACTAGTATGGTACTGATTCAGGATAAAAAATAGTATCTTAAGCTCAGCTGAAAGGAATGTCTACAGTCCTTTCAATAAGCTTTGGCTCAAGTGATTAGTGAGGCATCAATACCACCACTATAATTCTAGCTTGGTTTTTCCTTCATCAGTATGTCTGATCCAGCTTGTAACCCAGCCCAGACCTGTTTCGTTCAGGGCATATGGGAAGGTCAGAAATACATTAAAAGAATATTTACCAAATGAAAATAGTCTTCACAAAAAAAACCCCTAATGCCGTGTAGAATTGACAGAGTGCAATCAGGCAGGGTGCCAACAACAACTGCTTACATTTTAATCTTATGTAAATAACAAAATATAGAGGACTCAGGCAGACAGGATTATGTGATTTCTCATCAGATGGGAGGCAGAATTGCTTATGGTGATCTGCCATGAAGAGAAATGAGCGTGCTAAAAAACTAATCTTTGGGTTTCACTGTTGAGTATCTTTCTGATGGAAAAAGATGCTCCCAGCTGATGGACAAAATGTTGGCCTTACACAGAAGATACAATCTAAAATATTTACTATCCCTATAATATCTATTCTACCACAGTTACCACATCCCATACTGAATATTTTAGCTGTTTATATAAAGGGAATATTGACAATTCAAAATGAAGTCTCTCAAAGATGCCCCACCAGCTAGTTGACATCTATCAGATTTTGGGTCCATGTTTAACTGAACCTTTTAAAAAAGCTGATAAAGGGAAAGAAAATTCTACACCATGTCCACAATATGGCTGAGGAAATATGGCAGATTATATGATGATCTGTACTTGTCAATATATATTAAGTGTTGGGTTTTTTCCCACAAAAGCATACAATGTTTATATCTAAAACATCCAGATATTAGTGTGCTTTTACTTTCAAATTAGATTAGTTCAGCCCTGAAATTTGCATAGGAAAACATTTTCTAGACTTCTAGAGATATATACATGGCCGTGGCAGTCTACTGGGTTTTCAGGTTTAATGTTTGTTTTAATCAGTTCAATTTACATATTTATTTAATCTAAATATAATTTAAAGCCTTTTATTAGACTTCTTTTCCCATGAAACCATATAAAATCCAGACAGATAAGCAGTTTAGGTTAATATTTTCCCACCAGGATGAAGTGCATATTTCTTGTATACTTTGTGAGGTTAATTAAACTCCTTCATTGCTTTCATCAAAATGAATTGCTACAGATAGTTATATTTTGTGACTTACATGACTTAAATAATTAGAATATATATGCACACATTTACTGTCTTTATCAATATTGCCTTTATTTGGCATTGTCATGATTTAGTTATTCATTTTTTAAATTTAAAAATTTCCGTATAGCTAGCTGTTTGTTCTTTTAGTGCTCTTCAGAGGCAAGGGTGAAGTCTGTTCTGTTAGATTTCTACTTACCATCCAAACTGGTGTTGCAGAGAATGTAGTATAGATTCTGCACCGTATCTGTTGAAGAATAACTGGGGTTTGGTTTTATTTTGCCTTGATTTCTAGAAAACTTAGATACAATGATAGCTGAGCAGACAAAGAAGAAGCTTGAGAACCCTTCCACTAAAACCAGAACAGAGCTACCAGCAGGTAATTATTCTACAATTTTCTCTCCTGGAATAACACATTTTTTAACTTATTCAGTTAAAAGCATGCTAATTGCTTTAGAAGCCACTGCTACTTACAGATACAGTTCCTCAAGGACCTGTTGCTATTGCTTGGATGTCTAAACACACGAGACGAATTTTTACTTAATTGTCCAATCTTTGAGAAGTATATTCACTGTTCTTTTCTTCAGTGGAGTCCAGACATTACACATATACAAAAGTAAGCTGTATCAATGCGTTTTAAGACTTAAATAATAAAAAAATGAATCTGTGTCAACTTTGGATCTGGTGAATGCAAATTTCCTATCATTTTGCTCTGCACAAAGGAATGTGCCTTTATGAACTACAGATTATTGCATTTTAGTCTCCTGTATTAGTGTTTGTAAGAACTTACTCCTCTTGCTGTTTTTAGGAGCAGAAACAAGCATTCCTGTTTCCAGAGGTCTGAGGTAGAGGTGACCTTTAGAAACCATGTTGAGACAGACTCCAGTGAGGTTCTTCCTCAATCGTCAGTCAAAATGTTTTACTTCCTGAAGATCATATTGATGTGATTTAGAAGTGCTTTTGGTACATTTGATACAAAATTGCTCTTACTGTTATTTCTTTAGACAAGAGTAGTGAAGAAGCAGACAGTACAAAGGAAGAAGCAGCTAAAATGGAAAAGGAATATGAAATCTCAAAGGATTCTACAAAAAATGAAGAACAAAATGCAGCAGGGTACAGTGAAGAGACCAGAGGTACAAAATAGCCATTGCTTTTGCTACATATGCATGCTCCAAGTGGTTGGAATCTTTTCCATTCTTTGATATTGTTTTTCCACTGTGTCAGCATAAATATCTTCAGGTTATCATTACAGGGATTCAGCACACAACAGCTTGATTTGGAAGTGTACTTATTTGCTTACTTCTGAATGTATGAATCTATATCCTTTGCTGAGAAAGGCTGTAATCTTTCATAGGATTCATAACCCCTTTTGAGAGCAAGATGAAATGCATTTTGACAAAGTAGTACAGAGAGATTTTGCTTCAATACCTTGAAAGGTGGTGAAAAGTTCTGCAAAGTGAACCAATTTGCATTACTCACTGCCAGAGGTTAAGGTTCATCAGAAATTAACCTGTTTTACATAAATTTGAAAACCTGTTACGGTAAGTTAGTGTCTCAATAAGCAAACTTAGCACAGTAGTAGTTTTTGAGGGAGGATGCTTGTTGGGGCAGAAACCTTTCAGTGGGTTCTTATTGCTAAGGATCCAGCATAAGAATCTATGTTTTGTAGTCAGTTGGTTTAAAAAAATTGCTTATAGTCTGTTGTGCACTGATGCTGTTCTATGCTCATGCTTTTTTGGATGCATGTGTTTTTGCTGCAAAATGTTTGCTAATGAACTGCAGTAGTCAAGACTGCAGTAGATTGAAGTTCATTCGTCACCTGGTTCAGTCCTATGGGCAGTGCAGACTTATAAACTATTAGCCACTCACAGGTAGAAGGTGGCATTTTTTTCCAGCAGTGGTTATTTGAGCATCAAAGAGGAAAATAGCTCAAGATGGCTGTCTAATTTCACAGTAAAGAAAAATGGTCTCAATACCCATGGGAAGTGATAAACAACATATTTCATTTGTCTGTTGAAGATTTGTCTGTTCCATTTGGTCCAGCTTATTTCCCTATACCTTCATAAAAATGTTCAGTCAAATAGCTTTTTAGAAGTTTAAATTGGATCAATATATAGTTCTTTGTCTCATCATGCAGTGCCCTTTGCTGTTTCACAGAGTAACTTACTACAAGGCTAATTCTGCACTCCCAGCTCAAAAATTACATCATATCTCATACTGTATCCACTTACTAATGGGACCAGACATGCATAGTTGGCAGTAGTAGCCTTCTACGTGCTAACCATACTAGCATTTTTTTTTCCTGACAAATGTAAGAACATTACATCAATAAAGCTCCAGCCAAGTTAAGAATTCAAAATCCATTAGCTGGAATATTTCCTTAGGGGCCTTATTAGGTAATCCTTGAACTAATTCTGTCCTGTGTGCCTTCTGGTCCAAAAATAGCCATCACTTTAAAATTTCAGCTATAATAAGGAGTTACCATGGTAATTTTAATACATCCTTTTTCTCAGTAAATGTAAGTAGCTGTATTTCAGCTTGTCTTTCCAAAATATCACAGTCTTTCTTAAGTCTGATGTATGCTGTTAGTACTACTGAATGGAGAAGTTTTCTAACACTTTGTATATGAGATACTCAAAGCTCTCAGTGTTATTTAAGTCAATCCTTGCTCTCTTAACAGCTTCATATTTGCTGAACCATTATTATGATAAAAAACCTAGAGGCTGCCTTTAATCCACATATGCAGTATTTGTGGATACTACCAAAAGTTATGTATTTTTTATGAAAAAGCCATGATCCTAAGTTTGTGGATGACTAATCCTACACAGACAAAACCTGCTATCCATCTGTGGGAATTTTGCCTGACTGAGGTTGACAGGACTCAGCTTTTGAACTGAAACTAAGAATAGTTTTAATCTGCCTTCGCTGTGACCAACTTCACTCAGTTAAGCAAGCTCTGTCAATCATTGATGTGCCTGATTTCTCTCTCATCCTTTCCCCTAGGGAAAGCTGAGGCATATTTGGAAGCAATCAGGAAGAACATAGAGTGGCTAAAAAAACACAACAAACAAGGTAACAAAGGAGTAAATGAAGTAAAAAACCTTGACACTGGGGTGGGCACCATATACATTACAAAGCATGTAATTTAAATTGTATTTTATAACTGAGCATTATGTTTCAAGTTAAATAATAGAAATGTGAAACTGTGGTTGTCTAGATTATAGTGATTATTAGTGATGTAGTTAAATAATACAGGTCATATAAAAGTTAAATCAATGAATGAAAATAGTAAACTAAGGCAAACTCATGTAAACTGGGTCAAACAGCCATTGGCCACAAAACACACAGTGACTAACCAGCTAGAAGGTAGTCATGTGCTGTCCAGATAGTCATGGTGGACTGGGTGTCACCAGGTACATCAGTTTTGTCTAGTGCTTCATTTCTTAGTTCAACATATCTTTTAATTATGATTTTATACATGAGGTAAATGTATTTTAAATGTCTGGATGTGTCTAGAAAAGCCCGGTGCATCTGGCTAGCAGTATGCCTGCCATCACAAATAGCAGTGAGTTTTGTTTCATAACCATAAAGAGTTAAGACACAAACTTATGTCACTAGCACTGTAATATATTGGATTACAGCACAAATCAACTCTAATGACTTGCAGCTCTCACATGCAAAGCTGTGTAGAAGAGGAGCAGTGACTGAGGCAGCTGCACAGCGTATCCTCACCAGCTGCCCCACGTTTTGACTCTTCCTCAGAGGCAGGGCTGTATGAGAGCTGGAGGGAGGGAGCTAACAGCAGCAGGATTTCTAGTTTATTTTTCAGAGATCTGTATTTATCCATATCATGTTTGCCCTCAAGATCTTACATAAAACCAGCCTCTTATCCCTTCTCTCTGCCACTGCTGATCCTTCTGCTGTCACCCACTCCGTCAGTGAAGGTTCCTAGCCAAGGGATCCATCCCTGGGGTATGACTGGCGCCTGGTGAGAAGGAGTCTTCTTGCACCAGCCAAGCAGAAGAGATCTGAGATGAGATTAGCCCTGGTAATCTAGCCACCCTCTCTGTGAGCTGGAGTGTATATCAATTACATTTCAGAGATGGGTGCATGCCTACAGCCCAACACATTCATTTCCCTATATAGAAATTCTCTAATAGGAAGGACTTGCTTAAAAATTTTTATACCTCTTAAAATTATTTCTGCACAACGGCAGCAATGGTAGTTAGCAACAGACATATATATTTGCTCAAGAGTTGTCCTGACAGTTCTACTAAATGTTTCTGTTTATTGGTGTACTCATTACAGTAATTAGATCTCAGTCGTGTGATTGTTTCTCTGTATCACACATGCTGACTGGGCAGTGCCTCACTCCTTTCCATAGTAACCTTTCCTCTGCACTACTGCAGTCTGAAAATGGCTGTGGCTGCAGATCGATAGCATTTTGTCTGCCTGTGAATGCATTAAGATGTATGCTTTCTGCATAGATGGATTTTCATTTGCACTAAAATATCTTTATTGTCCTCTGGCAATGAAAATAGGCCTTAAAGTGAGTGTAAGTTATGACAAAATTAGAATAGTGTTCTTCTTATTCTGATACATTATCTTTATTGTGCCTTTCCATACTTTTTTATTTTTGGAAAATGCTAATTCAGTTCTCCTGGGATGATGTTAAAGGCAGTACAGCCAGGGTAAGCTTATCTAACTGTGAATGCATTGTGCTGTGTTTCTTCAGTACAAGATTAGGTGTTGCTGATGTGCTCATCAGTCATTTCTCCACTTCCAGCTAACACCTGGGAGCTAGCGGAAAAGTGATTCACAAAGTAATTTGTGTATTAAAATAGCCAGTCTTTTCCTATTCCTGGGTAGTTTTACTCACTGAATATACTTTAAGTGGCTTAGGTTTTCTTCAGGTAAATGTTTGTAGATCCTTTGTATAAATTTCAGTAGAAATTATTATTCATTCAATGACTAATGACCCTGGAAATGTTAATTTGCATTTCCCAGTTTAAAAATTGCCTATTAAAGAGGCAAGTAAATTTGAGTAGTCTGGATGGTTTAAAGAGAAACATGTACAAAGCCTATGTTTTGGCCCAATTGGCTTTTGTGTCCAAAGTTTGTTTTTCATATATATAATATACAGGCTCTGTGGGCCTGTCCTCAGTATCTCCCAGACCTGGCTTGATCTTTGACACCAATGCTCTTTAAGACTAGCTCATCCCCTGCGTAAATTAACATCACTCCCACCAGGAGACGTGGGCTGCTGAGTATTCTATTGCATTTAGTCTCCAGAGAACATAACTGAGAGCCATTTAACTAATACATGCAAATGGCATGTTTGGATTTTTCACCACATACTTAGGTAGTTTATAGTTTCATAACAGTAACAGTAGCCATTTAGTAATGAAAGTAAATTCTGTAATTAATTGCAATGGCAAATAGTTTGATTTGAATATACAAATAAGACCTCGCTTCATTTACTGTAGCTGTTTCACAGCTCAATGTAATGCTGCAGCTGTTATGGTGGATATAAACCAAAGTTGATTTTTCAAATCACTTGCCCAAATTAATAGGTCGTAAATAAATATTAGAAATTAACAGTTATCAATTTCTAGGAAAAAATAAAATGAAATTGCCATGAGATATACAAAGTAGCCAGAATTGGACAGTATCTTAACAGTTGTAATCTCATACAGAATGCTTAGTAATTAAACCTTCACATCTCCAGGTAATGATCTTGGATTCTAGTAAAAAAATCAGCTCAGGATTTTTAATGTGAATAATGGGGATATTATATTAATTTAGTATTTGTTGTTCCATTAATTTCCATTCCACGGTACCTTTCACTGGAGACTCTCATTCTGTCAACACGAATGAAATCTCACAACTCATCATTAAATTGCTTGGTACTATTTGTCCCTATTACTCAGATAGGATGGAGAGACAAACAGGTCACATTCTCTTAAGTAGTGCTGGTAACAGAGCAGACGTGAAATCCTGGCCTCGGCTCAGCAAGTAATAGAAAAATTCCTGTTAACTCAGATATGGAGAGGACATCTCTGCAGGAGTAGGGAGTTTGGGCTATCAATTTTCTAAGTATTACTCACTTGAAATTGCCCTGTACTGTTATAAAAATTAATTTGCTTCTTAATGTCTTTGTGTCTATCCAATTTTGGTTGCTCAACCACACAAAGACAGAAAGTCATTATTGTCTGTTCTGTTAAGAATGTACAGTTTGAAAGAAGGCCCTTCCACTTATTGCTGTATGATGATATACATTGGAGTACATCACAAAATCAGTATTAATATATTCTGATGGTTCTGTCTGTGGAATAAGTAATTTAGACTGAAAAATTCAGGATGTGTCTAGTTTTATGAAAGATATTAATTCATTTAAATGAGGATGAACCCTTAAGACATGGATGTTTTCCAGACTAACACATTAAGCTTTACATTTTATGCAGTAAATTATGTAACTGAAACTTGTATTGTGCTTATGTGTGAGTATACTGGGTCTGTTGCCAGAGTTACGACTACAAAAGAAGTCTTCTTTTTATGTTATTTGAAAGTAGAATTCTTTTCATGGAAAATAATGATGTTTTCCAGCATAAGAAGAGTCTGTGTAATGTGTATGGTATCATGCTGCTTAGATGCAACCATCTATCAGAAAAGGAGAAAGGATCTTTCAGCACTGTATTGCAGATTGACAAAGACAGACTGTAAAAGACTACTTTGACACTAGCACTGCCCTAAAGATTACTCACTGCAAAGTTTTTGATGTCAGAATATTATTTTCTGTATCAAGGTAAATAATTGTATTATTTTGATTTATTTTCAGGAAGTTGCTTTCTTGACTTTTCACTACAGGTGTTTGTAGTAAGTGGGAATTTTACTGGGACTTCAATAGGAAACGGTCAATTTCATATTTTATTTTGAATCCACAACAGTTGTGAAAATAACAGGGTTTTAACAATAGCTTTTGCTTGCAGACTAGAACAACAGATCTCTGGACCAGAAGCCATTCTTACTTTAGCATTTGCCAGCAAGCAATCAAGAACAAGAGATTGCTATTTCTCTGAGTAGTGGAAGCACCATGACGTGTAAAGAGACTTTGTGCAGGTGTTGTTTTTTTAAAAAATCAGTTTTGCACATTGCACTTTTAGTGAACTCCCTTCATGTTGGATAAAGGGCATTTGTTGGATGAACTTTACAATGACGTTGTTTCTTAGGTGAAGCAGTAGAATGGCAATGACTCATTGTGCAAACGAATTCTTATTTTTCAGACTATGATCTTTCAAAGCTGAGAGATTTCATTGATCAGCAAGCTGATGCTTATGTGGACAAGGGCATCCTGGACAAGGAAGAGGCTGATGTAATTAAACGCATATATGGCAGCCTGTAAAAAGCTAGTGGCTGCGAAACATGTAGAGAACTAGTATAGCTTTCCCCACTCCTAGCTCAATGACTTATGATTTGTTATTTTGAAGATATCATTAGAAATGCTCTGTTTACATTGTACTGACAACTTTCTAGACAGAAATGAAGAGCTGTAGTGCTCCGTACACTGACTGCATACTGTATTTTACTACACTCACAATCAGTCCTAAACATCAAGTTATGACACTGAATCTCTATTTGACAGGGTAAATATTTATGTAATGTTATCTTTGATTTATTATTTGTATTTGGTTTACTTTTGTAGTTAAACCGGTAATTTCTGATGAAAAGTTCTTTTAATGCTACATCTTTTCGCTCTCCACTAGCTTTCTATAGATGCAACTATGTAAAGGGCATTAGGAGAAAATAGTTCATAGTTCTCTAAATAAAATATTTGAAAATAATTTACCCATTAAAGTTTTCATTGATCTTCATATTATTTTATTTCCAGAAATCTTGTTTTTGAATCCTAATATATTTTTATTTCTTTACCCTTTTCTGTTTCTTTATGCAGTATTCTGTAGCTTAGACTACAGTGTCCTTAGCTAACTGATACATCTTTGACATTACAACTGCCTTTCATATTGCAGAGCTGTATTCTCCCCATTGCTGCATGTGTAAAGATTCTCTTTGGTGCACCATTTGATGATTGTGCATGCATAATTAGTTGAATTCCTGATGTAAGTAGCCTGATAACAAGTGTAAATAGCCATTACTTTCTTTAAAGAAAAAAAAAAGGAAAGCAATTTAAGTCATTTTGCATGGGAGGGGGAGTTGGCAGCTAAAGATGTTTTTGGGAACAAGGGCCCTGCTTTTCAGAAAGACTTAAAGAACCTGTCATACCTCAGCATCTCTGAATATCAAGGCTGTGGTGTGTTTACTGACTTCTGATCTGTGTTGAGCAGTATTATTTTTTGGGCATATATATCCTGTCATTAGCCAAGACTTTGGTATTTCCTAAAGAATGAAAAAGGAAAACAAAAACATCAGCCTTATTCTTCTTCCTGAGCTTATGCAGTTTTTGCAGAATGGATTATGAGATCTTTTATATTTAAGTGAATGGGTAGTTTTATGCATGAAGAACTCATGAAGCACGATAAAAGGTAAAGAAGTTTTTAGAAAAAGTAAATTTTAAACTGAGTTCCAGAAGATGTAAGTCCCGAGACTTATCCCCCTGCAGCAGTCATCTGTCAAAATGAACTCCAGGAAAGCCCTGCTCTCAGATTCTTCCTTGGTAATTGAGGTTATCCTTGCTCTGATTTTTTTTTTTTAAACTCATGATACTTCTGAGATTGATACAGTCAAAAAATGTTAGCTGGTGCAGAGGTTGGTATCTGCCTGCCTATGAAGGGAGGTGCTGACTTACAGCACTGCCTGCACAGCACAAAGTTCTCTAAACTTTAAATGAGCAGATCGTTTCCTTCCTCATTTTCGCAGCGCAGCTGGAGATTAAGGAGGAGGAGGAGATTTGAGCAGCGTTTCTTAGCCAACTGAAGTAAATTTGGAATCCCTACAAAACATAAACTATGAACTGAACATTATCAACAGAACGTTATTGGTAACAAATATTAAATGAATGTTATTGATAGGAATGAGGTGTAACAGCATATCTATTTGAAAACTTACACTACATAAGCCAATGAATGCTTTCTAATATAGAAAAAGTACGTCACTGCCTGCTCATGGATCATTGCAGGATCAGTCACTAATGGTGGTATTTATTTTAAGATAAAAACTGTATCCAGAAATGTAGTCAATGTAACTTTCCTGTTTGAAAAATAGTCCCTCAGAAACACTGCAGAAAATAATTCCTGTTATTTTGAATCAGTGTATTTGTTCTCATCTAAATCTCTGCTCTGATGTTTTATTATTATCATTATTATTATTATTATTATTATTAGCCAATGTTCTCAAAGAACAGAATTTCTTCTTGTCTCTGTAGATCTCGGTTGTTTTCTGCAACAGCTTGTGACTTACTTTCTCCTGTGGCTATCATCCCAGAAAGGTGTACTTTTGGATTTATGAAAGAAATCAGGAGAAAGATAACTAACCATAGACCTCTACAGCTGGGGAAGTGGTAGCGATCTAGGATCTGCACTTAAAAAACAAAAAGGACAAACTTTCCTTCCTCAATGGCTGCTTTAAAAAAAAGCAAACCTTCTTCTCCTGTCAATATAATGAGTAGTACAATAATATTTTTAATTTCATTGGAAATTAGGTTCTTACTTTGGCCTCTTAGGAGTCTATGCAGGAGTCTGCTACTAATGGAAAGATGTCATCAACTAGCAACTTGTGATTATGAACAGTTTGTGTCCACAAAAAGGCTAGTACAGTATTTTTTAACTTCTGAGTTTTGCAAATTTTATGACTTTAACAAAGCATAGATGAACTCATTTAGAAAAAACAGTCCAAACAATGGGCATGATTCTGTTTCAGAGTATGCATGTTCTTTGATCCGTTCTGTGCGTCACTTGGGGTACATACACGGACCAATTAGACCAACCTGATGACTAGATGAGAACAGAGCAAGCCCTCTGATGGATACATGAGCAATCTCAGCTACGTTCTTCAGACTAGATTCACTTCCCATCCTGCCCAAGCCCATTAAACTTATTTGTATGCTTCAGATACTGGTTTCATTGCTGGTACATCAAATTAACATCTATCGGTAAATCACACCTTTCAGAACTAGACAGCAGAAACACAGCCAGCCTGATGAATCACCCTGCATTTCTAAAAGGCTATGACTTACGCTAAATGAAATCAGAGTGACGTGAGTATCAACCTGCACCACAGATCAGTCCATATTTTGAAGACAACACTTGGAGCACATTAGCATTAGACATTAGACATCTGCTGCTAGTATGTCTAGTACCTACTCAGTAAATCATATTCTGCCAGTGCTTTCCTTTTTCCTGGTGAGAAAGGTATTTTCAACACCTGCACATTTCTGGTTCTAAATTGACAAAAGCCAGTTTCTATGTTGTTTGTATCTCTGCTGGATCCTTCAGAAATCCTTCATTCCCTAAATTATCACTGAAAATGTAACAAGTACAATATATATGGTATTCATCTTTTCAGCTTTTCTATTAGACTATTGTTTCTGATACTGTACTTTATTAAACACTTTACTACAAGCTACAGTAGTACAAGGCTGCTTTTGTGTGTTAAAGGAAATGCATCTGTTCTATCCACTGCCCAGCTTTTGGAGGACGTCCTGCCCCACGGAGCCATAGGAGTTCACTGCCATGTCTGCAGGAAGGGGGATGCCCCTCTGACAATGTTAGCTGCAACTACAGCACCCCATGGCTGAGTTAGCTGGATTTACAGGGGTTTAGTAGCCTCCAGGCACACTGAAATGAGTCCCAAATGAAAACTTCTTACCAGTTATGTCCTGCATTTCATTTTAAAAGATCCTAGTCCAAGCCTGCCCAGGTTTTGACTTTTCAAGCTTTAGCTGAAGAAATATGTAAAACCAAAACTACAAATGTGCAGGTTTCCCACCACAGAATAACTGCAAAACATTGAATTGTACCTGTGTGTGTGCAGGTAAAAATTTATGCTTCATTTCTGTCTGAAATTGCCCCATTCCAAGCCTAAACCACAGCTGGTAGGGCTGGTGTAAATATATAAACAAAGAATGAAGTTATAAGTGTAGGAAGAATAAAGGCAGAGTGAGAAGCAAAATATACAGGACAATATATAAACAATATATAAAATATACAGGGAAAACTGTCATTTTATTGAGTAATAATATGACAACGTGGATTAAGATACTAAACCATTAGCTATTTCAGAACCTCTTTTTTACGGAGTAGGAATCCCCGCCCGGAATTACCCTGACTCCAGTACAGAGACGCTCTTTCCAGGCGCCATTACCTTCCACCCGCGCAGCCTCTGCCTGGGCCGGGGCCCAGCACACCCGGGCACGGTGGGTGCCGGCGGGGAGCAGCCATGTGGGCTCACAGGGCCTCCACCAGCCCAGGGGTGCGAGAAACTTGCAGAGCCACAGTAAAGCACTTCCTAAAAATATTTTATCCATACATAAACCCGAGTATTCAGTCCTTGTGTTTGCCTTGGGCATTATGAAACAGCACATCTAGCGACCAGGAAACCAGGCACGGGCATTAATTAAACACACCAAAATCTCATTTTTCAGACACACTGCAGTAGGCTGCTGGGACAAAGAGAATCCGTGTAATGAGCTGGGGAGACCCAGCTGGCCCCAGGGCTCGTCAGGGCCCGGCTGTGCCTGGGGCTGGGAGCCCATGCGGCCGTAAGGAGCAGCCTCCATGGGGGAAGGGTTGCTGCAGGTGCTGGTAAATGGGACTGGAGGGGCTGAGGCCCTCTCTGGCCTGGTTCCTCGGGGCACTGCAGAGTGTCTGTGTAGCAGTGAGGAGTGGGGACCTGCTCCGTGGCCATGGCCAGCAAGGTAGGGCCTCTTGCAGGCAGCCTCCATTGTGGTTAATCATGGCGCAGAAACCCTCCCTGTGGAGAGATGCTTGTGTGGAGCACATGGGGTAGGGGTCTCTGCTGGGTTATACTAATGGTTTTGCAATGGATGCCTTGTTGAGTGCTGGTGCAGTGGGGTCTCGAGGTGCTGTGGGTCAGTCAGGGTGCTGCTGGCCTGAGCTGTGGGCCTGGGCTGAAATCTGCCTGTGTCTGAGGGGAAGGCTGTGCAGTGGTGGGTCTCTGCCCAACCATGTCTCCAGGCTGGCACAGACGCTTCTTCCCTTGTGTTTAGGGTCATGAAACTGATTGGGGGATGGAACACCTCCCCTGTGAGGACAGGCTGAGAGAGCTGGGGCTGTTCAGCCTGGGGAAGAGAAGGATCTGGGGACTTCACTGTGGCCTTTCAGTACTTGAAGGGGGCCTGTAAGAAAGATGGGGACAAACATTTTAGCAGGGCCTGTAGACAGGACAAGAGGTGATGGCATTAAGATAGAAGAGAAATTTAGACTAGATGTAAGGAAGAAATTTGTTTACCGTGAGGGTGGTAAAACACTGGCACAGGTTGCCCAGAGAGGTGGTAGAAGCCCCATCCCTGGAAGCACTCGTGGTCAGATTGGACGAGGCTCTGAGCAACCTGATCTGGTTGAAGATGTCCCTGCTCACTGCAGGGGAATTGGACTAGATGACCTTTAAAGGTCCCTTCCAGCCTAAACCATCCTATGATTCTGTATGGCTTTCTTGGTCAGAAAAGGTAGATGTAAATGGTGTCACCAATCTCCCATTGCTTGTCCTGAGGGTCCTCCAGCCTATGAGTGCAGCAGCACTCTTGGCAAGGATGGAGTGAAATGTGGCTCTGCCAGGAGTTGTGCCTGCTGTGCAAGGAAGCTGTGCTTCTGACCTGCTCAGTAAAGCACTCTGGTCCTGCATGTGCTGGACAGGTGAGGGCATTGCAATAGCAGATCTCTGGTAGAGAAGGATTACCTTTTTTCTGTAGGATTATAAAATGTAAATGGGCTCAAAGCTAAGGTTGCCTTTGAAAAAGTAGTTTATTCTGGCTCTGGTAATATCCTACTGAAATTAACTGACAATAGAAGTTACTATCCTGTTAAGGAATAGATATAAAACCCACTTTAAGAAAGATACAAGACCTAAGATTAATTCACCAGTCTCTTCAAGAAAAATCAATGCTTCCTTTTATTCACTCTAAGCTTTCCCTGTTCCTGCTAATTTGTGTGCTGCTGCAGGCCTCCTCTTTAAGACCTGAGCTAGAGCAAATTTGAATGAGTCTGCTGGGTCTGAGGTCCTGCAAGCTCTAGGAAAATATCAATTCCTGTCTAGCTTTGAATTTTTATTTCTAGTTTTAGCCAATTAATGCAACATTCTATATTGCTTCCATCTTAACATATTGCAGAAAGTTTTTTGCGTTGAGGGAGCAATCAACTATATAAATGAGCTGATACATAGGAAACAGCATCTGTCATAGCAGGGTTCTAGCAATTCTTTACTGACAAGGGTTTTGTGAAGCTTATTGAATACTTGAGGAAAAACTGCAGGATGCTCAACAAGAAGTTGCTAATACATTAACTTCAGGGCAAAGAGCGAATGCAGTCTGCACTCTGCCTTCCTGAGCTTCAGGTGGGGTCCACTTGCAGAGCATCTCCTCTCAGAGCAGCAAAGGCTTACCAGGGTGGCTCTTGCCAATCTTAATACAGTTTTCTTGACTGCACAACTGGATCAAATAGCTCTTTGAGGCCTCATTTAGGAGGGTAAGCTATATGATAAAGGTAAGGGAAATTATTTGCCGTGAAATTAGCATCTAATAGCTCATGTAATTAGATGGATCATTCATCACAAAAAACAGACTAGAACCAAGTTGACTTCATTATGAACAGACACATTGGTATTTATGTATTTATTAAATTAAAACCACACAAAATATAACTGCATACAAGAACACACATCTGATATTCCAATGTCATATCTCACAAAGAAAAATCTCTTGCTGAAGCTCCTCTTCTATTAGCAGAAATCTATCTTGCAAACAGTTGTTTAACCATAAAGGCTTTAATGAAAACAAGTAAAATTCCTCTTTCTAGGAATACATCATAACCACACACAGACACACAGAGTTCAGAGGCAAGTTCTGCAGCCCTGAAGTAGACAAAAGTTCCACAGCAAACTTGCCTGTGCTTGCAGAATAAGTAAATTTCTATTATTTTCAGTTCGTAATTTACAAGCAAACTTATGTAATATTTTTAAATATTTAAAACAAACTTCACTTTAACAAGTATTTACAAAATCTTTACTAAAGATCAACATCCTGCATAAAGGTGACCTCAAGGATATATTGTTGCTACCATGCTACACTTTGCACAGAAGGGGTATAAAGGCCATTGCTAGTCTTGGAAGGCTTAAACCCTTTGTTGATATAGCATAAGGACATTAACCTATGGAAGGCAGAAGAGGTCATAATTTCAGTGCAATTACCCATTCAGAATTTGTTTTAAGTACATCAAGATGATGAGTCCAAAAGACTTGGGTTTTGAATTATTGACCATTTAGTTCTTTAAGAACTGATTTCATGGAAAGTTTCCAGGCCATCACATCTGTCTTCTACTGGTGATATGAAGAAGTTGCATAGGGACCTTCCTCATTCTCCTCCTCTCTAAAAAGAAAATGATCACAATCATCAGATCAGGAGCACACCATGTCTCAACAGTAAAACTGTAATGCAAATATGGATAACCAGTTTTCCTAATGGATCAAAATAGGTAAGACTGGCACTGCCTAACAGAAATACTACTTGCAGCATGCTACTGTTCATCATACACCTCTGGAGTTCTCATTATGGTGTTTCAAGAACAGAATGCTGAAAACAAGTAAAGCTGTATAAGTTCAACAACCTCAGAATATACTTGGAGTTTAATGAACTATTCTTGACACTACAGTGCCAAATCAATAAGAAATACTGTAAAGGATAAACAAGTAGAGGTCATGTTGGAGTTCCAGTACTGTTGCTTTCTATTATTTTTTTTTTTAAAGCAAGCTTAGTTGTGGGTTTGTTTCAGCCTTTTGAATGGCAGGGAGTGCAGATGGACCAAGTGAGGCAAGAACAGGAACACTACATCATAGTTGTACCTGGATCTGTGTCTTGCTGCTGCAAGGATGTTCCTTGAATGGGGGAAAAAAAAATCAGCTTTTACTTGGTAATTGTCAGTAGAAGGCCAAAGACTGGCTCCTGAGTCACAGCCAGCTTCGAGGGGTTTCTGTATGTGACAGGGACATAAGAACCATGTAGTATGTCATTAAGTTTGAACCTAAGCAAAGCAGTGACTGGCTGTAATGTGACCAAGGCTCAGGCATGCTGTAGTTGGCAGTAAGGATTGGCAAGGACAGCTTCTAACCTTCTGACTCAGGCTGCAGTACTAGGCTATGTGACGAGGTCTACAACACATTACTCCAAACCAAGGTAATGGCCAAGAAGTATAATAACTAGTGTAGATCTTTAGAACTACACATAAAAAGTTCAAGTCTGTTCTGATGGCTCACGAGCAAGCCAAGCTTTGTGTGAAAAAATCACACAGCAGCAGCTCTGGCCTGTGGCCCACAAGCAACAACATGGCAGTGTGTGTATGTTTAATGACCAAACAATTTTCTTCACTTTTAAGATGCTTAAAATAGCGAAGTGGTAAGTCACTGCAACATTCTCCTTCAGGCAAAGGGGAAAGAACAGCACAGCATTACAGTGCTTTGTAGTGCTGTCTCTTCCTGTTTACTGTTGCCACTTTGCCCAGCAGGTTACAGGAGCTGAAAGACATCTACTGCAAGCTATTATATGCATCAGGCCACAATAAAAAATGCTAATAACCACTTCTGTAAGACTAAGCACACCTGAGTGTGAACAAGTAAAATCCAATCCAATACCTGGATGCTTCTAGAATTTGCAATTAAACAAGGCAGTGAGTTTGTGAGTTAACAGCTTTTGGAGGTCTGAAAATTGGATTCACCACAGGCAGGTACCTGTTTTCTTAGCTGATAGCCAAAGATGGTGAACAAGGCAAATGGTGATGGTGAACTGGGCAAATTAACTCAATGAGTTCTCAGTTTCAAGTGCTTCAACACCCTACTGTTTTCTAGGTTCAGGTCAAGGCAACTGAGCAGATGACTATATGGTTTAGTGGTGGACTTGTCAGGGTTAGGTTTACAGCTGGACTCGATGGTCTTAAAGGTCTTTTCCAACCTAAATGATTCTATGGTTCCGTTCCAGTGCTGTACACCAGTTAATTATATTGGCTCATATAAATAGTAATGATTAGAGTTGCTTTATTCAACCACAAAGTTTGCAAAATGACTTGCTGAAAGGCAAATGCAGAAAGATGTGACAGGTCCCAGAAGTGTAGTGTATGGCCCTAGTGTTCTCGCCTACCACAGTACCACCCTAAAGTATTAAGGACTCTAAAGACCTTGCATTAAACCTCTGATGTTCAACTATCTGACACAAAAAGCATCACTAAACTTTATTTTGGTTTCAGCACTGGCATCCTGAAATATGCATAATAGCATTCTAGGGACAATGAAGCACTACTGTATTTTCTTGAACTATTACAAGCTGCTTTTCTTCCCTGTGTGGATAAAACTAATAATGGGTATTCTTTCCTACATATACAAATATACGAGTTAGTGACATATGCTACAAACTCTATTAATACTTTTGCATTTCTTTTGGGCTATTATAAACATATTGCTCAAAACAAAACCAGGTCTTATTGCCTTAAGCTGCTCACCTAAAGCTGCATCTTGGTAAACATGCCTGACTGGGGAATTCATTAACCAATGATTTCTTGCTCAGTGGCTCTCTAGTTAAAGTACCATTACGTGCAGATCTAGCCATGTGCTTACATAAATTTTAATAGTGAAAGGCAGCTGGCACAAACTGAGTGGATCCCGTGCTATAGCTTGTAATGTTTGCCTACTTGCACAGCTACCAAAGTTTAACATGTAGTCTAAATTTGCACCTATGTGCTCCACAATTTTTCTACCTAACAGCAAGAGGCTTTAGCTGGGAAGAAACTGACTTTAGAGATTAAAATACTTTAATCCTTTGAGAGCATCTAAAGGTGTGACTTCAAGAGTTATGATTAAACAATGTAACTCACCTTAAGCTGTCTTTGTAGCACAAGGCAGCTTCTGACTATGAAACTGCCTGTCCAGTTTGGTCAGAATCAGTGCACATATGTGCATGCATTCTTGGCAACTTTAAAGAGAGACCAAAGTAAAAAGCAATTTATGAGATGTCATGATTCTCTCAATCTGTCAAATCAGGCTCATGGGTATGGTGAGAAGCTATGACTCTTCAAGTTCTGGGACTGATAGTCTGCTTCTGCTCGTAGTTTGCTTAGTTCCAATGTCCCTTTTGGTGGCAGTAGATGTAACTCAGGTCCTCCTTTCTTACTCTGAAACAGGCACTTAAGTAAACTGTAATGGTGGTGCACATTGCATTCTAAATGGGCCTTGACAAGGCAGTTTGAGTACAGAAGGCCAGACTAACTGGAACCAACACCCTTAATTTCATAAATAGTTTTTACTCTAAAATCTAAAATTTGCATATTCATGAGCCTGGTTTACTATCATGACGGTTTTACAGTTTTCAAGGCCTCCTGCTCCAAGCAAGGGACAAGAAACACACAGACAGGAGGGAGAACAGCTGCCTTCTGGGGAGCTGCTGGAGCAGAGTAAGGAATGTTGCTGCCTTCCAGTGTGGGCCCAGAGATACCACTGATGGTACATAGCTGAAAATACCTTCAGGGCTTTTGGCAATGGTCTCTCTCTAATCCTGCTCTCTGCAAGGAGTAAACATTCTGTAAACTCTGTAAATGTTCACTTTGGTCCTTCAGCACTTTCTGACAGACTGTGAAGGGGTGAACACAGTTGGAGAAGACAGGGCAAGGATGGCTTTTGTGAGCCATGACTGAAAGGCGGAGGTGGTGGGGTGGAAGGTGACTTTATAAAAACTTCCAGACATGTGTGAAGGTTTTCTCTTCAGAAGCTTTCAATAACATCCTGCTTAGCAGACAGCCTGCAGCTCTGTCCTTCATGCTTCCCACAGCATCATGACCAATAAAAATTTATGCTCTACACATAATTAATCAAATTACCTGCTAAATCTGAACAGGAGGTAGGAAAGTAATGCAACCTCCTGTAACCATTGTTCCTTGAGAGGAAATTTGGTACCAGGCCTTGATTTCCCAAGCTGTAACTTATGCAATATAGGAAATGGCTATTAGTAGTAGCAGTGTACTATTTGTGTGGTGTCACTCTCTCTGTATTGGCTCTGCTCATAGTGCAGCAAGGTCTAAGTGAATTTCCTTGTGTAAATTAGGATGTTATTTCGTTGAAGGGATGTTAAAATAATTGCCTTCCTCTGGCTGTGGTTTCCTGTCACCTAGCTTAACTCCTGGGTCAACACCTGCTCTAATTTGTCTTAGATCCATATGTCTAATGATCTGAAAGTCAGCAGCAGCACATTTTGATAGATGCTCTACATTGTTTCAAATATAACGATGCAAATGAATGACTTTGAATAGAGAAGGATCTGAGTTACAACACCTACTTTTCCTCTTTCATGTAATCAATTCAAAAGAAAATAATTGGCAAGTGTGCTAACAAGATGTGAAGGCATTCCAGCCTCCCCTGAGACTGTAACTCTAAACCAGTGTTCTGCTGGCAACAGAGTTGTGTGTCAGTGCAATAGGTAATAAAATTACCTTAAGCTGTTTTACGGGATATTTCTCCAAATGAGGCTTGTCCAATTGCTAAATGCAATATACTGCTCCCTTTCAAATTTTTGTCAATGGAATGAAGTTTTTTAAGTTGCCAAAATAATCCCTTAACTTCTTTAAAGAAATGATAGGACACCAGGCTCGATGGATTTGGTCCTGAAAGGTTACTTTCTTCTTAACAGGAAAAGCATGTTGCTTGCACTTATAATCAGAACCAGGATAATGGAAGTTTTGCATTAAACAAATTTGCAGAAGTAAAGTTCATGCCTGCAGGCATAACCTCTCTCCAGCTCTCTGGTAAGAGAAGTGATACCAGTCCCCTACAGCCATACCTTTTATTGTCATGAGAAAGGCCACCCTGGCATCACCCACTGAGGCAACTTCTGCAGAGAATGAACAGGCCAAACAATGAGTCCAAGAGACTGCTTGTGAACAAGCTGAGGAAGCTTTTCCCATGGAAGTGGGAAAGCAAACACTACAAGTCCATTCTTGCTCTTAAGTCCTTCTGTACTCTCCATGGGATGCCTACGTATGTGAGGAGATGATCACTGTGGCAGAGGTCAAAAGGGACTGCTTTTTCTATGAGTAAAGTTTGTGGGAGCTCCTGACTGTAGAAGAAATACTGAAGAAAAAAAGATAGAAGCCTATATAGGTGGATTCACAAAGGGAGGGACTGCATAGGGAAAGGAGATAGGGTAGCTTAACTGAAACTGCAACATGGAGAATATCTACACAATTACGAGGCACTTTGGGAGAGAAGAAAAATGCAAGCATGCCTTCCTGTGTGCAGTCAGCTTCCACAGAGGCCTTGGCTTAGTAGTCTACTGAAAACTATGGCTTTGCTTAAATAGTTGCCCACTTACACAGCAAGAAATCTTGAAGAATATTAGCCTTCTAGATTTCACTAAATATTGCTGCTATTCTGTAAACAATGTATTGTTAGGCAGCCTGTTAGGCAACAGTTATAAACTGTTGTTATCAAGGCATCAGCTAATGGTGTGCTTTGAATGTATCTGATGCATGATAATAGCATAGATTTGCTGTTGACAAATTGGAACTACAGATGCTGAGATACCTCACAAAGAGGGTTCAGCTTAGACTAAAAAGCCTCCAGGATGAGATTAAGATTCTTAATACTAAAAGCAGCATTTACCTGACACTGTCATCTTTTAGTTTCCTGGCTGCTTGTTTGGATAACTTAATCTGCAAGTCCAATCTCTGTAGGAAATCTTTGGCAGATAATTCTTCTGGTGCAGCAGGCTGATTGTCAGGCTCTTGAGGACTGGGAGAAGAACTACTTTCTTCCTGAACTGTCACTAGTCCTTCATCACAAGAAGGGGAGCTGTCAACAGTTTCATTCTCAGGAGACTCCAGTGAATTAAGTCCATTGAACAGTAATGGTTTCTCTGATACAATAGGAATATTCAGGGTTTTCCTCAGAAATATACAGTCATTAGTGAACAGTTTATTTGCCCTCTTTATTTGCTCCATCTGAAAAAGACAGGAGAAATATAAGTTGTTAGGTTTTGGCAAAGTATAAAGTACTAACTTTCTGAAGTAGTACAGTGACCTTTAGCTAGAATAAATCTATACTTTTTTTTGCAGCAGCAATTACTTCAGGAAAGGATTTTTTTGCATTCATAGTGATTTCAGGGTGTATATCTGTCTTAGCCTTGTTAACTCAACACCCTATCTTCTTCCTTTTATGTAGACCTGATACGAAAATATTGGTCTTTCTAAAGTCTTGCACTAACTAAAGATGCTTCTCTTGAATCTTTCAATCTCTATACAGGCTTACATGAACAACTTGCCAAATAATAAAAATTCTATTGCAAGAGTGCTGCTGATTTGGACTTATATTAGAGTAAGGTTCAGAACTCTAGCAGCTGCTGTAGGTGAACTCTGGTACAAAGCATGTGTAATACAAACAAGAGGCAATAAAGTTGCCCTGAGTATTCTAGGACATGCTAGTTGCAAATAGTGAGCATGACAGGTCTTGGAAGAGCAGTGTATGCCTCATCCACAGTATTTTCCCCTGTAGCTGATGTAACAAATTCAGGCTTCAGCTGAAGTCTTGATTTTCAGTGAGAAGTCAGGCAGTGAAAAGAATGGGGGAATCTTAAACCCTTTGTAATGCAGCTGCATAGACTGGTGGCTGCACGTGCCCAGTAAACAATCGACAGCGTGATCAACATGGATGTAATAATGCATGGTAACAGCCACCACATAAAAGTTGCCTAAGAAGTATTTAACAGTTACCCAAAGTACTTCTTACAACCTACTCATCAGTACCGATGATCTCATGACAGAAGCGAGAAGACAAGCCCATCTTCCTCAGTGTAGCAATGCACAGAGCCCCACTTGTTCCATACTTAACTTCAGAAGCTATTATAAATTCCATGGCTTTACAGGCAAAGAAAAGCTCACAGTAAATGTTTATGCCATCTCCCTTCTAAGAATGTTGTTTAAGTTCTTACTTGTCCAAATTTCCCTTCTGAGTTGGTAACAGTTAAACTAGCTTCCCATTTCTCAATTGCAAGCTTTAAAGAAAAGCACAGAAATCAGTACCCATGATTATATGACTTTAGTTATAACCTGCATTCATCATTTCATTAGGAGAAGTCCTAAGTGAAAGAAAGAAAAAATTATCATCCTGGTCCCCTGATGACTGCAACAAGCAGAAATCCCTAATCACTACTGTACTGCAATGATAAATGCACTCTAAATAAAACCTGCTTGAAAACAAGTATAAAGAGAACTGAAAATACCTCTTGCCTGCATTAGAAGCATTATTAATTTTTATTAAACTAAATGGAGCTAAACTGAGTAAGAATAAAGACTGTAAGTCTAGTAATAATAGCCTTACTGCTAGTATAATCACCCAGAAGAAGCTGAGCACTGTAAGCACTAGCCACTCACTACTTCAGAGTCTGAAGTATCTTCAGTTCAGCACTCGGATGATGAAAAAATTGCTCTACTATCTTATGCCTGTCAATCCTAAACTCATTAAATTTTGTTCTGACACTTCTTGGAGTCACTCCCAATTGCAAAAGAATTGTTAGCAGATAATATCTGGGTTAACATGCCTGTGCATTTCTTACACTGCACATACTAACAGGAGAAGCTTGTCTAAACCCAAGGGAAAACAGTAGACACAGAGTCTTCCTTCTCTGTGCAGGTGTGAGGCTGCGTGGCCACTTGCAGTACTGGAATAAACTCCTGTGTGCAATGTAGACCTGGACTGTGTGGCAAGAGTATCTGCTGCAGTGCCATTATAGATGTGGTGGCATGGATGGATGCATTTGCTTGGGTCCTGGAAGCCTGATGAAATTTTTCTCTGTAAAAATACAGAGGAGATTCTCTCTAGAAGGCTAGATGTCTGGGAGAGTGAAAGTAGTGAAAATGGTGCAGTAAAGCTCAGCAGTAAGTTATTTCTACACACTGAATATACAAAAATGGTATTGTCTACTTAAAGACAACCCCAACCTGCTGCTGCAGATGGCCAAGATGATGGAATGATTACATTTAATGATCACTTTCAAAAGCTGAATAAGTAATACCCAGTGTCAGTAAGCTACTACTTCAAGTAAGAGAAGCTCATTACTCTTCCAGTTCCTGAAGCCTGGAAACTATTTTTAGCTAGCCTCACACAGTATATGGCATAGCTCTCGGTTCTCACCCAAGCTGAGCACCACCTGAGTACCACACATAAAAGAAGCTTGGCTTGACTTAGTAAGGAGACCTATAATGGCTATTAGATGCTAGTTTAAATGCTCATTGTAAAAATGACTAGAAGTTGGCTGTCTTGATGAGTATATATAAAAAAAAAAAAGTTTAAAATGCTAGCTAGAGCTTTTCTCTAAAAATACAATATAAAAGCTGAAAACTGAGATCTCTGCTACAGGGGAGTTGGAAGGTGATGCTTCAATAGCTGATAAATAATGCACTGTACTGCTGTTCTCTATCCTACTTCACTGTAACTCTACCTCTGGTTATTTCTTCATAAAATACCTTTTAAATACCACCTTGTGGCATTTGGAAGACTGTACGTCTGTACTGAGTAACAATGAAATGGGAAATACGTGGTTCTGAAAAGAACATTCCTCAGCCTTGAGCAAGTTACTTGGTATGTGTAATAAATACTGCTGCTTCCACAACTCAGTATGGAGAGTGGGATTTAACATCAGTTTTTTAGTGGTAGGAAAACTGAACTAATACTTGTTAGCTACAGACCTACAATAGTGAAAGTGAGTGCTAAAGCCTTTGCTCTTCACACTTTAACTGAAGCTGCACTAATGCATAAAGTGGTACTGAACTAATCCATCAAAACTGCTTCTACTGGCAATGAAACAAAAGTCCATTTCCTTTTCCCCTCCAAAAGGGGTACCTTTGTATAATGGAAAACAGCACTCCAACTGAGCCATAAATATGATACTAAACATTAATTCCCAGTGCTGATTTACCAAACAGTATTCAAAGCAACACCTAATGAACACAAGCCATACAAGATTAATAGACAGTATTTGGGGGAGAGGGGTGAAGGGCAGAGGGTGAGGCCAAACACAGCACACTGATCTCTCTCTCCTAACATTTTCATCCATCTTAAATTTCCCCAGGCACCAGACAGGATGGCTCTTGCTGCAAAGTAACTCCCAGTGAGGAAAACCACAGGGGCAAACTTCTAAAAACAGTAACACTGGAGGCAATGGCAGCCAAAGATAATTCTGTACAGCAATTCTCACTTCTAGCCAAGTATACAGGAAGCAAATGTAATGACTCTAGATTAAGTCAGTCCTTGTCACTGTGTGAACACATATGATTCTTCATTTTTCTGAAAGCAAACATGTTTGTATACATTCCCACCCTGGGCTGAAACCCATTAAGGCAGAAACACAATGGCTGATTTCAGCTAACCTGTCATTGCTCTTAGGGGCATTTCATGTCAGTTTAACCTTTCTCAGTTTAAGTCTACAGTGATGCAGCTCTGGTTTCTTAACCAGAATACTAGCAACATTAAATCAAATAACAACTGAGATGTTTAAAAAAACAGCATTTATACTTCAAATCCATCATTAGCACAGCAAAAGCTTATTAAACTCATTCTATGAACAAAGTTTAGGGTTCATAAGTTAAACCCAGATTTTTCAGACTGGGTACAGGTTTGATCCACAATTTCCCTTGAGCTGAAAAGGAGTTGTGAAATGTGTGAGTTGTGAAAGTGTTTAGAAATGTCTTTTTTTCTAGAAAACCACTACTTTAGTAATCTGTTTATTTTTCACTTACTGCGCTGAGTAAATACACTTCTGAATGAAGAACAACATAGTAGGTAAATAATTTAGGCCAGAGACTTTAGCCATTACAGAAAGTGCTGTCAAAACTAAAAATTCAAACAAATCCAATGAGCAGCTAGGTCGCTTTGCTTTGCCCCTGTAGTGAGTAAAACTTTGTTTTAATGTGGAACAATGTAAATCCAAAATGCCATTAGTCCTGTTGTCAACAAGATTTGGTAAAAAGTGGCTTAATTTTTCTTAAGGGAGGAAAAATACTTTTAACTCTTTCCACAACAAAGGCTGAATGCTGTTGAAGTTGCTGGAGGGTTTTAGTAGATCTTTCAGAACCAGACAAGGAAAGGAAATCCATTCCAGTCAGAACATATTAATTTGGAACTGCACTGTACCTCTTCTAGAAAGAGCCCAACTGGAAGGTGCTCTTCAAAGCTGATGGGAAAGTGACACTGACTGTGCACTAGTGCCACGCTGTTAGCTATGCTCACCAGCTGCTTGGCCCCAAGCTATTTTGCATGTTGGGACTACTGAAACTGCATATGGATATGGCAGTGGGTAGCTCACTGCGCCCCAGATAAGCTGGAATGAAGGCAGGGCAGGTGAGCTCTGCTCTGTGGGGATGGTAGGGTGTTGGAGCCTGCTGGTAGACCTTATTGCACTCTGTGTCTCTCAGGCTTTCGTAAGCCTTTCAACATTCTCCATGGAAGTAAACTTTCTTCTCTGTAGGAAGAGAGCAGAAAAGCAGAAGTACTTTCAAATCAGTTGTAAATCACCTCTAGGCTAGGAAGTAGATGACAACAAAAGAATTTTTAGCCCTGAAGCTACTGGAAGAAATTCTTTCTTCTTGTCACAGCCTATGTGTTAACCTCAAAATAATTACTCTTTTCAAGATAAGTTTAATTACATTGTTTTTTAATGTGAAGTGAGTGCACTGGTGAACTGTCAGGCAAGCACAGATTGACTCGGCGGGAGCGAGTGCATCTCCCTTCCCAGAGGCCACCGGCCGGTCCCACCAGCCCAGCACCTGGCAGCTTCACGCCTGTGCTGGGAGAGGCCCTGTGTCCCGTCTCAGACAGTGCAGCCTTCAGCCATTTACCGTCAGAACCGGGCGCCGACCCCTCCGAGCAGGGCCTAAGGCTCAGATGTCGGCATTTCAAACATCGAAACTGAAACCAGCACCGTACCCGCGGGAAGAACCGAATCTCTTGCCCGCCGTGAGTAGGAAACGCTCTACGGGACAACTCCTGGGCTGTTTTTCACGTCCAGAGCCTCTTCCCCTCTTGGCTCCGTTACTTTCTGGGCCTAACAACTGCGCGCCGCTGCTACGAGAGCCAATCGCCGCTACCGGCCGTGCCGCCCCGGGGCTGAGCCCCTCCCCGGGCCGGCAGGCCGCCCCGGCGGCGCTCGCCTTACCGTGACGCCGTACTTGAGGGCGATGCCCTGCAGCGTGTCCCCGGCGCTGAGCCGGTGCTCTACGTAGCGCTCGGCCAGCGGCGCCGCCACGCTCGCCGTGCTGCCGTACGAGCGGGCCTTGGTACGGGCCAGCCGCTGCGACAGCTCGGCCTCCGACTCCGGCCCGCCCGGCGGCTCCTCCCGCAGCGACTCGGCCATGCTCGCGCCGCGCCGCACCTCAGCGACCGCGGCTCCGCGCCGGCTCCGCAGCCGCCGCCGCCCCCGCGGGCATGGGGCGCCGCCCCCGCCCCCTCGGGCACCGCCCGCCCGGCGGCGGCAACGGCGGAGGCTCCGGCTCGGCGCCCGGCAGGGCCGCCGCGCATGCGCCGCCGGCGGCAGCAGCGAGAGAGGCCGCGTGCGCGGGGGCAGAGCGCGTGCTCACTGGCGGCGTGACGCCGCGGCTGCGTGGTGGGGGCTGCGCGCACCTCGAGGGCCGGTGGCGGGGGAGCGGTTCGGGCCGGGCCGGGCCGGGCCGGGCCGGGCCGGGCCGGGCTTGGGCTGGGCGGGAGCTCGCCCTCTGCAGAAAAAGTTACGGCGCGGAGGCGTCCTCTGTCCGTGCCCCCGCTCTGTCTGGTGCTTCCCCGAGCCGCCCTCGCTGCGGGGTTGGGAGCACAGAGCAGGGGGAGAGCGTCAACACCGACCTCTCGTCTGTGCCGGTCACTTGCCAAGGAAAAGAGATTATGGACTTCTGGTTTCCCGTACCAGTTAGCAAGATTTCTCTTTGCAGTTGCAAAAGAGCAAGCGCGGAGTACTGGTGGAGTAACGGTGGCTGTTGATACTGCAGGCCGTTTGTCACCTGAAGTCTTGGCAATGCACACTTTGGAGGGGGAAAAAAAAAAGCAAAGAGTTTAAAATAAAAAAATTGTGTGTAAGTGCAGAAAAGTATGAATGTAGCAATTATGCCAGATTTATTGGAATAACAGTAAGAAGAGGGAAAATTCCCTTGGCAAACTAGTAGATTTAATGACTAATAACAGGGTTTAGAATATCCATGTTATTTTAAAATGAATGTGATAGTGTTTTAAGTGGGTACTTACCAAGAAACCTGTGTGTAGGCTTTCTTTGAAAGCTGGACCATTATTATTAACTGGCTTTATAACAAACCCTGTGTTATGTACAGGTGGTGCACACGTGTGCATCCTGTACAGGCCCAGCATGTACCAAAATCAAGAAGTGTCCGGGGCAGCCTGCTCTGGGTGACTGTGCTTGAGCAGGTGTACTGGACAAGGTGCCCTTCAGAGGTCACTTCCAACCTCAACCATGCTGTGATTCTGGGAGGTGATGTGTGTGTAACAAACACCTACTTGGGTATAACTTTTTTTTTTCCCCGAGAAATCCTACAAAGATAGACCTCTGGCTTAAACTTGAGCAAGAAAGACATGCAGGAAATACTAATTTGTTTATATGATAACCTCAGCATTCCTCAGCTTGTATTCACATCATCATTTGGAAAAACAAGATGCATCAACTGACATAATATCTAGTTGTGTGTTTTAGATTAATTATGTTCAGTTGGTGGATCATGGAGTCTCTCCAAGGAATACAGTACAAAACTCGAGGCAGATGTGACAAAGGTTGCTAATTTGGCTTCAAGTTTCCAGGCATAAGTTAAGAAAATACAAAAGCTGCCCTGCAAGATGCAGGAGTTACTGATAGGGAATGACACATCAGCACCCCATCATCACATGAGAGAAGCCAATGTGACAATCCTAGTGTGTCCAAACAGAGGAACTGCGGGCAATGAGCAGAGATCAGAACAGCCCAAGAGGTTATGTAAACTGACAGCAAGAAAGGGTTCACTGTAGTTGTTCTGTAGTTCTGCATTCTATTTGGGAAGTTGGAGCTCCCCCGGGGATGTCCAGTTGCAGTTATACATCTCTGTGCTTTCGGTTCCTTGTGAAACTCTTCGATCTGCTGGGCTGCATCAACAATTCAGCCATGGCCCACCTAGCAGAAGCGCTGCACCGCAGGTCAACGTTTATTAAAAATGTCTGTGGAGTCGTGGCTCAGCTCCAGCCTCTTCAGGCTGGTCAGTGGAAATTACAGATGTGGATGCCTGCCTAGAGCTGGAGTTACTGAGACCTGGTACTTCAGCTAAAGTGGCTTTTAGTAAAGGGAAGCTGCAGTTCAGTAAAATGGAAACATTGTTTAATGTTACTTATACGATGAGCTGAACATGCAATATCAATTAGTTTGAAAACGTGTGACAGGTGCACTAATATGAGACAGTATTTTTCCTTCTAATGTTATCTTAAAATCTATTTATATGTGTGCAATACACTTTAAATCAGCTGTTACAACTCTCAGAACAGCAGCAGCACCCCTTGGATTAGTATAAAGATACCACAGATATTTTAATGTTGAAAGCTTTAGTTTTAGTAATAAACCTTTTCAAGGATATGTATGAGTCTTTTCCTCTGGAATTGCTGAATTGTCTTTTCTTTGCATCAGCAATTTGCAGAGATGTTTGTTTCTTACCCCAAATTCCATATTATAGCCAGAGGAGCATTTGCATCTGGGAAGTTGCCAAGATACTTGATCTGATTAGCTGTCTACCTTTTCTCTACATAATGTGAATACTTTCCAAACCAAAAATTGAGTTAAAAATTTGAGCCAGAGCTTAAATTAGGTAACTCATTTTCACCTGTATTTTTAATATGCATTCAAATATACATAAAGATATGTATACAGAAGAAACGAGAACTGTCTTGCTAATGAGCCTTGATTTTTAAGGAAGAAAATTGTGTGAGAATGTGGTGTCCATGCTACTGAAATATCTTTACAGAGTGTTCTATGATCTTGTGAAAGCTAAGGGAAGTACTAGGTTGCCTGGGGTTTTTTGGTTTTAAGTTTAAGGCAAGAGGCTCTGAGAGGTTGTTAGTTGTCAGACCGCAGTCTGACCATGTTGGAAGTTGGATCTCACTTGGAGCTCACTTCACAATGTCATGCTAACTGGGGCTTGAGTGCAAACTGGCGTTGTTCCTGCACTGCCTGCTGGCTGGGTTGCCCTGTGTCTGCCTGCAGACAAGCAGGTCGCGGGAAGGATCTCCTCGAGATGCAAGTGTTCAATGCAGGGATGTCAAACTTCCGTGTTAGAAAGAGCCCCTGCTATAGCTTTGGGATTCTCACTTCCCCATAGCAGTATTCTCCCTTCTGATCTCTGAATCAGCAGCTTATTAACATACATGGGTATTTCCTGATGGGCAGGGGCTATATGGTAATTAGTGTTAATTTATTGGTTTACTTCCCGATCATGACTTCTCTGTTTGGCAAAGGAGTCTCTTGGCGCTACTGACTCTGCTTCCTTCCTCCTTGTTCTCTTCTGTCCTTCCTGTTTCCCTGTGACTGCTTCTGTAGCTTCTTGCCCTACAGTAGCTTCCAGTTACAAGGAGCTGTACTTGACCAAACCTGTTTCTTGCATTAGAATTGGTAATTCTTTAGGTAATGCTAGCACTGAAGTCACATAACTGAAGCTTGGACTTGACACTCTCATCAGACTTACAAGGGACAGAGAAGTTCACTCTTCTGAGTCATTGTTCCAAGGCTGGCTGCAGGCATCGTTACATCTATTACTCATCGCACATTTGGGAGGTTATTTGGGAGCTGCAACTATAGCAGCTAGAAACACACTTTCAAAAATGAAAGCTTGGCTTTCAGAGACCTCAACTAAGCATTGTGGAATGCCTGCCTCACCTAAGGGTTCCTTAGAGCTGGCTCTGAAAAAGGCAAAACCTCTTTCGCCATTTTTTTTTTGTTTTTTCCTCGGGGACATGTTCAGACCTATAGAATATTGGCTTTGCATCCTTATATAAACTCTTGTACAGGAATTGCTTAATGACAGAAAAGATGTATGGGAGCTAATATTACAATATTTACTCATGAAGCAGTAGTCAAAGGTAATTCTAATGAATCATTCGGCTTAGGAATTTTCACTCTCTCTTCTGTCTTTCTGGGTTTGTTCTGAGGATGAGAGTTTTCTGTTCAGTAGAGTTTCATGATGAATTTTCTGAATAAATAACAGTATTTAACTCTATGCAGTCCATTGACTTCCAGAGAGTGTTGGATACTTAGCTGTCATCTTATCATTGAAAAATCATCCATGTCTAGATCAGTAAGTGCACAGTGGTCTTGATTTATTTTTAAATATTATATAGGTCAACAGACTAAAGTCAACAATGTTATGAAATGGAGATCAGTATCAACTGAGCCTAGGTAAGGCAGTCTCTATGATTTAATGGCAAAATAACTAAAAAAGAGAACACCTTCTAGCTAGGTAATCATTTATCAACTACTTTGTCAGTAAAGAAACCCAAATTTGCTTAGTAAAGGATTAAATGAAACAGCGAGCATTTCTTAACTTTGATGTTTAAGATGCAAGCCAGGGATATTACCATTTATAATAGTTGTACTGATGTAGGACAGGGGTGTTTTAATTTCAAGAACAATAAAAAGAAAAAACATCCTTGGGGGCTGTATGTGTGGGCAGATTCACAGTAATGAGGACAGAACAGACAGAAAGAAGGCTGCCCCCTGGTAACGAGTCTATCAAGCTAGGCCATCCACCTCTGCTCATGTTGCAACCTCTGATTAAAACAAAAAGTAATGTAGGACAAAGATCAGAGACAAATCCTGCCTTTTAAAAATCCTGTCTTTTAAGAATAATAGCTCTGGGTTCTGCAATTAATTGCAGCAAGGAGAGAGGGTCCTGCATGAATTTCAAAAGGAAAGGAGGTTTGTCTGAACTAATGCCCATTACTTAAGCTGTGCACATATTCCTCATCAAAATAAGCCCATTATGTAGCAGTAGCAGCTGTGAGCCATTATTAATATTTAACACTCTTAGCAGGGGTTACTATGGGTTTCTGTAATAAGGTTACAAGACAGTGTTGCAATATCATGTGCTGGGGGTTTGCATTCTCAGAGCTTTTTTGGCTTTGTGCTAAGTGCCAGTGAAGTTTTATTCCCTTTCCCTACCGTTTGCAGAGGCTCAGTATCTGTGTAAGCTGCATTGTACTGCATAATTGTCCATTCTCATGGCCTCTAGCTTTACTTGTACATCACCTGCTACTTAGTAATGTGAGTGGTGCAAATCCCATGCTGGTAGGAGCGATCTTGCAGAGGAAAGGATACAAGTGATTTGTGTCCCATGGTGAGGGCCATCTTGTGCTACCACAGGTGTGTTCTGTTTCCTCCAACCGTGTGGCTTTTAGTGTGAGCTGCTGGAGAGCGATGATGCCAGTCAGCCTCTTCTTCCTGTCTGTGTCTTTTGACTGATACTTGTTTTCTACTTCTGCATGCTGAAAGGGCTGGCAGTTCTTGGGCAATTCATAAGTTGTTTCCACTGAAAATAGATGGGCTGAACATGCAAGATGGAATTACTATGTTTGTACATCTGCATCTGAGAGAGGACCATCCATGGCTGTATTAGACCTTGGGTCATGGGACCAGCAGGCAGTGCCCAGCTCAGCACAGGGGACTTGGCTGACACAGGTGTGTGGGACAAGCTCTCTGGTGGCTCTTCAGAGACCACCTCTGGCCTTCAGGCTCTCTGCTTAGGTCTTTTTTGTAGCCTTTTTATTGTTTGTTAACTTTTCCTTTAAGTCATAAAATCATTGAAATCAAACTGTTTACAGCTCTGTCTGGTTAATAAGTTATCAAGCAGTGAAGTCAACAGTACAGAAAGAGGAAACATTTGGAGCAGTGGCATATATATCCATTAACATCAGAACCTACATAAAATTCAGCTCTGTGCTAAGAGGCAATTGTTAAGAAGGTGCCCTGGGACAGTATCTGCTGTCCTTTAACGACTTCTGGGTTAAATGTATTCAATTTATAACTAAAATGGTAGGCTATAGCCCTCCTTAAATTCATGCCTTGCTGATGATGCATGCAACCTTGAATTACATGTAGCAGATGGATATGTGTTGACTAACTTCATAACGTGTGAATAGCATGGTCCCTTTGACACTCTTTAGTTAGTGTATTAGTGACAGGAGATACTGGCAATGTGCCTTTTACCTCCCAGGACAGCTTGTAGATTTGCAGGTGGTGTTGCTTATCTGTTGTTGTCCATGTAAACCCTGCTGCCAGACAATGGCAGCACATCATGCTCATTTTGGAAGGGGAGGAATGCAGAGAGGATCGCCAGAAATACTATAGAAAACATGGAGGTAGAAATGTGTGAAGAACAGACAACTTTTCCAGTGACTCCTGGACAGCTGACTCTTTATCACTGGACCTCATGACACAGTATTTTATTTCCATTTCCAAAGTGAAATGAATGTCAAAATCAGTTCTTGTGTATTGCATCAGAATATTAGTCATTGCAGAATACTTCTGAGTGTAATGGTGTTTGACATTTAGTTTCTAAACTTTTCTGTTCACTCTGCCTCACCTGTCCATGCTAACTGCTGCTCCCCATAAGCTTCCTCTGTTCACATGGACCCGCAGCTGAGGCCTCTGTACGCAGGGTCCTCCCCGTTACCCCACTCTGCCATCGCTGCTGAGCCTTCTGCTGCCAAGTTAACAATAATGTCTTCCTTTCCCTGCTGAATTCAAATTCAGTGCAATTAGCCCCTGCTTTAGCCTCTTTTATTTAAAAAGCAATGAATACAAGAAATCTGGATGTAGTATGATAGTTAATAGCACCTCCACTGATGTGTAAAGCCAAGAATGAGCTTAAGAAAGACAGCTCTGTCATGTGGCAGAGCTGTGCGAAACAGCCAGTGGGATGGCAATAAGGAAATGTCTTGTCTTCACCCCATTACTTCTCTGTGAGTGGTTTTTCACTCAACATTATCAGTGGGAGAATATTTTACTGGAAAATCTGTGAACAGGTTATTCACCACCAGAAATGGTTTATTCGTACAGGTATTAAAAAAAAAAAGCCCAACACCTTCAATATTCATTTGTTTTTTCTTTAAAGTGTCATTATGCACCTCTCTTTGCCAAAGTAGTTCCAGTCACAGCTCTGTCTAGAGCCAAAGGAACTTTCATAATTAAGTGAAGAACCACAGAGGAAAAGACTGCTTTACTTATATATATTATTACGATTCATTTTTTTAAGGCTTATTTTTATCAACAGTTTTATATAACCTGTTCTAACAGGTCAAGAGGAACTTTTTTATTTTATGCATGCCTTTAGATTTGTTTTGGCTCAGGAAGACTTAAAAAAAAAAATCATAAACCACCCACAACAAAAACAAACAAACAACCAGCCCTTTAACCCTTCCCTCAGTCTTAGGGTTCAGTACAATGGCAATCAACTAGTGATTTCAAAGAGGTCTGTTCTTTATCAAAGTGCACCTTGAACTGATTCATCAGGGAATCCAAAGAAGCTGTCTATTCATGTTCTTGGGGAATTTCTGAAGTCAGAAGACATGCAAATATCCAGATCAGAATATCAAGCTTTTCATCTCCATGTGATCCCTACTAAATTACACTAATTCTTCCTTATGCCTGCGCATTGACTCTATTTCTCTTAACTGTCCATCCTCATCCTATATTTCCATCTTTTTGTTGCCCTTTCTCCTTCTTCAGTTTGGATCTGGCTTCAGCTATGGAGTTAAGACTTAGAATACTTAGATAAGCAGGGTAAGACAGAATCTAAACTGACAGTAGACTTGGTCTGTCTTCTAGACTCCAGTTTGCTTCAATCTGTAGAGTCACTTAGGTGATTAAGGGTGTAACTTTTAAATTCAAGCTGTAAATCTTCAGCTGCCTGCAGATATCCCAACAGTCCCTCATCCACTTGAAAGAAGAGCTAGGAAAAGCATACAGGTGCTTGCTCTTGTGATGTACGCTTGCAGGGTGTACAGGTGTCTGGGGGAAGAAGAGCTTGGGAAGAGCAGCAGTTGAAAATAAGGAGAGGGTTCTGTTTGTGAAGATTTTCCTTCAAGGAAAAACAAAGTTTAACTCTTGCCCTGGAAGGAGCAACTCAAATTAGGTTTTTGCTGTGAGTCACTTCCAAAATTACCTGTCTTCATTGAGTGCAGAGGATGCCCCCAGCTTCCCAGGGTCTGACAGTGGCCCTTGTGACACTCCTCTGAGAGCAGCTTGTCACCAGTAAGAAGGAAAACTACTCTTGAATCCGAAGACAAAACAGTGACAAGGGTGCATTGAAATTGCATAGCAAGTTTTTATTCCAAGAGCTCTCTCTGCCTTCCAGGATATTTACTAGTGTATATTTTCTTCCTGTGGGAATATTTTAATTTGGCCTAATGGGCCTTGTAGCTCATGTTGCCATTCAGTGTCCAAAACTGGAGTATGTTTTCAGCATGAGACTATTTTTAGCTGATGTAAACAGGGCACTAAACCAGCAGCGTTCATGCTCTATTACAGGCTCCTCACTTTGAGCGCTGAGGGGTTGGCCTTAGAAGTATTATAATGGTGTTATTGGAAGTAAGAAGGTGATGATGGACCAAGTGGGTCATTATTTTGTGTCCTGACAGTCTCTGGGTGCTGTTCCTTAGCTTTTAAAGTCACAATTTTACAACTTTCTGTGTTCTAGTAGAAGACAGTTGGCTGATCTGAGTGAAAACTAACTTCCCTCCCCACCCCTCAGGTAAATTGTTTCCACTGGGGTGGAGGGTGGACTAGGGTGTGGGTGCATCTGCCTTTCCTCCTGGTAGCTGAGACACATGCAAACTAAAGTGGCCATACAGTCTCTGCTCTTATTTATCTGGTATTGACCTCTTATTCCTTCGTTCCTTACGCTTCAGTACTCTGCCTGTATTGCCGCCCTGTTTATATACATATATATATACAGAAAGCTTTGAGGTCAACCCGCAAACAAAATCTTCACGGTGAGCTAAAGCAGTCTGGCGGGTTGCTGTCCTTCCCTTTTGTTCCCATGGTTTTGGGTTTTTTTTTACTGAAATGCTGCCCTCGAGTGGCCACCAGCTGATTGATCCCAACTGGCGATCTCCGAGCCGTTACTCCTGCCTGGCCGGTGCCCTGGGTGCCACTTTGGGGGGTAAATGTCGCCGGTGCCCAGTAGCACCCCGAGGGCAGCGCAGCCCCGGAGCCGGCGTGCAGCTGGAGGCAGCCGCTCAGCCTGCTCTGGGCGTGAGCTGATGCGAAGTTTCCACGCCATGTTACAGCACAGCAGCTTCAGCTCCCTGGCAGCAACAGTGTCCTCAGCTTTTTTACAAGAAAATTGAGAACTGTAATTCGGAAAGAAATGTAATGGTCCCAGATGCTACACTGACCATAAGCCCTCTAAATTTAATTTATACGAATGCTTCTTCCAGTAGCTCTGTCTGTTGCATTGTTTCTGGACTATACTTCATGGTTTTAGCACAGAAACTGTAACTTTATAGAAGAGTGTTTTCCTGTGATGGGGTAAGGATCTGTGAGCTTGTCCAAGCAGTACTTCTGCCGTGCTCTCTGGGTCTCCCCACAGGATTTTATAACTTCCTTTCTGCTGAACTCTGAGCAGGCTCGAGTTAGTCTCTGACAATGGGACACTTACAGAGGACAGGTCATGTAGCAAAGGTCTTGTATGAGGGTAGCCTCTGAATGACCTCCAGAGCACTCCAACAGTTTATTAAGTCAGAATACAAGATGAAGAGTTAATAAAGGGATAAAGGTGGCTTGTGGGAAAGCAACTTGAGGCATTACTGCTCAGCCCTCATCCTGTAAAGTACTTGCTGCAGTGACCAGCTAATTCTTGCTCACCATCCTTTGGGTGATTAGTCTTTGCAGTAGTTTTGCCCATGTGCGTATGAATATATGGCGTGTATGAGTATATGAAGGCCTCTGAGAGCCTCTGTGTGAAATGCCTGTCAAATATTGCCAGTAAAATAATCTCTTTGATGGTTTGGCTCAGCTGAAGACTGCCTGTACTGAAGAGCTCTCTCAGAAGTGATTTACATCTCTATTTCTAACTGCTGAGAGCTCCTTAATTAAGACTGTGGTACTGGCCATAAAATGTGATTTGACTCCCCCCGCCCCTCCCCAAATGATGATATTGTCACTTCATGCACTTGTACCCAAGACTGTCTGAAGTGCCATCAAAACAGACTGAAGTGTGGAAAGACTGTCCAGGGCATTATTACCCCAAGCAAGAATATAGAAAGGAAATGCCCAGAATATTATGGTAGTAAACCAGGTATATACTAGTTTATGCTCTGAACTGGCAAACACGAATGCCAGACTTGCAAGCAGATGTTATGGACAGCTGCTTCTAGAGCTGAAGGTAGTAAGTTGGAGTGCTTGAAGCAGTGGTTATCCCTAATACTAAACCAGTGATAGGTCAGGTGCTAAATCTATGACTAGGCTGTCTGTACACAGAGGTTTGGACAATGGTGGTTCCTGGAAGCACTTAATTTTCACTGACCTGCAACTGAAAGTACTTAACTGACCGGAGCTGCAATGAGAGGAGGCAGGTTCTCTCTTTCAGCTAGACTGTACTAGTTGCATTAAATGTCACACTTATTTTTAATACAAATGTGAATACATTTTGATACATTTAATCTATTACTTAAATTTAATTTGCATTTAATTTTGATACATTATCAATTTACAATAAATGTGAATAAATTATATTTATAAAAACTGAAAGCCAATGTATGAAACAAAAACATTTAATGAAAATAATTTGCTGTCAAAATGTGAAAATGAAAGGAATCCCTGCTTGTTTCCATCAGAAGCTGTAACAGCATACTATCGCCCTACAGCTTTCAGTTCTATCTGCTCACAAAAGTGTTTTGGTGGGCAGGTAATCTATGTAATAGCATGATAACTTCACAGCATAACAATGCTGGATTTATGCCTAACACACATGAGTATATCAAGTTGACTTTTTTTACACTGAAACAATGGGCGCAAACATAAGCAGTAAAATATACAGTGGCATAGAGTAATAAATAGGAACAATAAATTAATATGATCAGTCAGAAATAAATAGATTATTAGTAGTTTCATTGTTGCAATCCATATTTAAATTGCCCAATTCTTTTGTAAAATAAATGAGATCAAAGAAAAGAAAATGTTTTGTATGAAAGCCTTCTATAGTGATTACTCTTTTCTAGAGTTTAAATGCAATATGGTGACAGAAGATTATGTGAGGTGGTGAAACCTGAACTGGAATAGGGACCTGTTGACTTGCTTGTTGCTTACATCAAATAATATTTGCTTCCCTTGAATTTCAAATTTGGTTATGCATAGCGTCATCGATGCTAGTGTCTTGTCTCTTTAAAAAGGTAATTTGAAAAGAAATGAAGGGAGCAAAATGGAGAACACTAACAAAATAGGAATGCTTGCTCCCTGCAATTCAATGCATAAAAGCATTTTTCCTTCCCTTTTCTGGCTGAAATCCTCAATATACTTTTGGCTTTAGTTTCCAAGCTCAGTCCAGCATCCATTTGTTACTGTGCAGCAAATCTGTGTATGATGCTAACTAGATGTGGCAGCTCTTTTCTAAAATAGACTGTTCCAATCTGTCACTTTATTCTTTGGCACCAGGGACATTCATTTTCCTGAGATGAACTCCACTGCTGGCCATCCAACCTGATGGAGTGGAAGAATTGCAGAACAAACTGCTGCCATCAGCTAATTCACCTGAACAGAACAGTGTGTGAGACCTACCTCGTCCTGTCAGTGTCCTGTCACTTGCAGCAGCTGAACAAGTATTTTGAAGATGGCAAGTGAGCCAGTGGGAGGAATTATCTGAAAGAGCCCAGACATTTTATGCAAACACCTGTGCTTTTCTTAGTCATACAGGTTTGCTGGACCTTGCCTCACATCATCTTTCCTATTAAGCGATTCTTTCAAGCTGCTCTGAATCATTTCCTAACTCCATGTCACATGAAGAGCTGAAAAAGTATCTTCAGTTTTTTAGAGTCAGTCTTCTGTTTCCTGGTGAACATCCCTGGCAGGTTTATTTCATTAGGAAGTAATTATGGAAATAATTAGCATTTAGTGTCAGGGTTGACTTTCTTGTAAAATTATATAAAACGCTTGAGGCCTACCTGTTTGTTACACTGGTTGTGGCTGCCACAATGCTTTTCTCCAAAAAATGCAGCTTGGTCACAAATATAGCACCACTAAGTGATGCCTTTGTTCACTATATGTATTCTTTGGTACCTTGCCTCTAGAAGAGCGTGCCCCATAAAAAAGAAAAGAGAAGGCGAAGGAGGTGGAGCGAGGGATAAAGGAACCCGTCAGAAGAACAAAGTGGTAGGGAGCTGTCTTGACCTTGCATGGACAAAACATGAAGCTTAACTCTGCAGCTCCATAGCTGAGAACAAAAGCTCAAAAACTTCAAGCACACATGTGGGGTAGAATCAGAGCAGCCTTCTGGAGCCAGAGTCTCTGTAAAGCTGTCTCTGTGCCTCTCTGATGACTTTGTGTAAGGAATAACAACAACAACAACAACAAATTAAAATGTTATTGTCATGATTTGGTCCTCATCTTGCATGGATCCTGAGGGATTAGGATGGCATTGTGGGGTGGGTATTCAGACTCTATTGTTGCCTCTGTCCTCTTCTGCAGCATAATGTGAGAAAATGTGACTCTGCAAAAAAGCTGACTAGACTTTTTTTTTTGTCCTCATCCCACTTCCATGTATTTAGTCATATAGCTTAAACTTGATAAGCTGGCCACCAGTATTTAAGGCATGAATTGAGAAACAAGAAGTACTGAATATGTTAATCTCTTCAGTGTTATGACCTAGTTGCCATCTCCTTTCATTAATTACTGTTTTAGTGGTCTGTCTGGGTAAGAGGTTAATTTTCCTTCATTAAAAGTAGCATTTCATACTATCAGTATATTTCTGCTCAGTCAGATGACTGATTAGTATGAAATGTAAATTGAGTACAAAATATGCAAGAAAAATAACTTTTAAAAAGTAGAATATTACATATTAATTGCTCTTCTGGTTGAGGAAGAGCTCTGTTCATGTAATCAGTCCATGTTAGTGCTGAGAAATATGTGAAATCAAGAGAAGTCTGCTAAAATCATCTTTCTTACAGAAAGATATGACTGTGGATTTCAGATGGCTCTGAGGGCATTATTTTTCTGAAGTTGGAGGGTTTTTCACCTCCTATCAAGTGCACTTACTCATCTCAGTGAATATTTGTACAAATGGCTCAAACTGCATGGAAACTCTTATAGCAAACAATTAAGTATCTCCTAGGGCAATAATGAGCGCCTTAAAATTAGCAAGCAGAAGGATAATGTTCAACAGTAGTTCTGGGATGCTGGGTCTGAATTAGATACTAAAATTGGAATCTTATTTCACAGCTTTGAATAGGAAATGATGGGTTTGAACAGAACTAGGTTTTTTGTTTTAACTGGCAAAATTAACTTCCTTGAGGGAAAAGGTGTTGTGAACTACACGTCAGCTAGCTTGGTTGTACAAAGATGCTTCACCCTGCTTTACTGAAGTAAAATTAATAGATGTGTTTAATCGCCCTGTGAATTGAGATCATTATTTTAGTATGGTCATAACTACAAAGGAGAATGTTAATCACTGAGATTGGATTATGCAGTGACCTTTTAAATCCATGTTTGCAGCTGTTAGACTTGCTTCAAAGTAGGAGTCAGAAAACACTTTCAGTAGTGGATCTTTTGGAAATAGTTTAAATGTTTCTGTCCAAAGAAATTACAAATGAATTAAAAATGCTGCTTTCCAGTTACTATGTTTTGAATTCTTTGTGTACTCTACACCATGAACACCATGATGTTCACAAGTGCCTCAGTGTCGTGAGAAACAGCAGTTTTCAGCTTTTGTTTATAAAATTGTAGACTTTTTTTTCTTGATTGAAAGAATTTGATGTTTTGGTTTGGTATTTATATAAAATCTGAAAGTGAAAATAAGAGACCCAAGTTCCTTCAGGCAGATCTTTCTCCTAAGCAGCTGCTTATGAGTTTTAATTCAGTGGCTGTGATGGTTCTGGTCACCTGTATGGGTTTCTATGAGGAAAGCACCTACAAACAAAGAAGGGTTTCTGTGGAGAGCAGTGGGTGAAAACCAGGAGATGAGTCCTTGCTCTGCTGTGGAGTGAGGTCCCTGGGCAGTCAGTCATGCCTGGACCGGTCCTGTCTGACTGCAGGTGCTTTAAGAGGTACCTGGCCTTGAGGTCACCAGAGAGCAGAAGACATGAAGGTAACTGCAGCTGGGCTTCTGTACATTAGGTGCAATGGAGCCAGATAAATGTTTGTAATTTTGAACTCTAAAATAGAAAAAATAAACCTGCTGGTTTAGTTTTTTATCTCTCTGCAATGATAACTCTGCTTTTGCTAGATATTTGGGCTCTTTGTGGCACACTGGGGCCTCCCATTCAGCTGAGGCTGCTAGGCTCTGTAAAATATAAATAGCTGTTGCAAATACACATGCAATCTTTAGAGCTAGTTTTGTAGCTTTTAATTGACCTGAGTGATTGTCTAAGCTACAGTGAGCACTACCTGAGCTGTTCCAGTGCAGGGCTTAGACTCATCTTCTTAAAAGCCTCTTTATGAATCATAGTTCTTTCTGTCCTTGAATAACTTAAAATCTAACAGCATTGCAAATCTTAAGATTAACAGTCCAAACCTCTTAATGATGGTTGGTTTTGATGCACATCTGAAGAAGTAGGTACCATTACTCATCCTCACTTGGACTATATTCCTAGGTACATTTTGTAACATCCTATAGTTTTTTTTCTTCATCACCATCTCCTGACCTGTCTCTGTAAACAGGCAGGCTTCTGTTGTTGAATGTTAAATCTGACAAACAAGTAAATCAAGTAGAATGTGTATTCAGAGCTGAGATTTCACAGGTGAAGTCTCTGAGGATTAAACTAGGATTGAATTTATTTTTCCAGAAGTGATTAAAACATTTCTCTGCAGTGGACAACATCGTGTCATACTGGTAATTCAGTCACTTTTCTAACTACATTCACTAATCAGGAATTCTCTTAGCAAACGTTTTTGCTTGCAAGGATTTTTGCTCGTCTTCTCTGTTGCCAACATATCAGCTGTGCACAAAATCTACCTTAGCTGCACTTGACAGTCTTAAAGCTTCTTTTTAAGGTATCAGCTATTACACTAGTATATCCATGTTGATCTTCTGTATTGTCTGTATTCTCTCAGGTCCCTCTCATAAACCCAGATCTTGGCAGAGTAACAGCATTTCCTTACAGTGACCCCTGCTTCCCTCAGTCTTCCCTGCATGTGGCTTTGTTTTGGTAGTTACATCTGGTTTGGGGATGAGGCTGCTATTGTTTCAGCTGTGCCATTACATAGAGCAGCTTAGTTGCCTCTTGTAGCTGGATGGCAGTTACTGTTTATGCTGAATTTCAGGAGCCTCGGGCCAGTCTATCACCATGAACAGCATCAGTTTCTACCTATTTTTATATTTTGTGTCCTAACAAGACCATGAACTCTGATTATTGTGGTGTCACATATAACAAATCTTTCAAGTCAGTCTGAACTGGGTTCAAATTAAAATAATGATTCTTCACACAGCTTGCATATGTAAATAGGATGAGATCAAAACAACACAAGCTCTGTGTTCCTTATTACAACTGGACTGGTCATTTTAAAAAATAAGTTTGATCTTCTCTGTGTCATCCTGACAGCAGTACCTGTAAATAGGTCAGTTCTACCTTGTTGACATCAACCCCCCCACTGTGTCTCAGGTATGAAGCGTGAGACGAGAAAATGTCCTCTCATTGGAGAGAACGTTCTGTTAGTCATGTTTTCCATCTGCACACTGACAGGCTTTTCCCTATAACTCTCATTGAAGAGAAAGTGAATTCTGGAGAAAGAATGTGTCTCTGCTCCTCCCTGAGCCAATATAAGTCCTCAGCTCTTCAGACTATCCTCAGGAATTTCTTCTGGGCAGCTCAGTCATCTGGCCCTAGTAAGGCAAGTTCAGCAGGAGCCCTGAACCTTGGGCATGTGTTTTCTGGGAGACAGTTAATGGCATCTGAGGAGTGGGGTAGGGGGAGAAGTCCAGATTCTGATTTATATCACTCAGTGCTGAGACTAAAATAGGGAGATCTTCACAAGCCAGAACCTTTAGCTAAAGGCTTGGCTGTATCTGGAGAAGTCTTGTGCTATCTACATTAAGGGAAAAGCACTTCAAAGTTTGAACCTTGAAGTCTTGAAAGAACAGAGCTGTGGTTGTATCCCCCATGCTGCAGACCCTTTTGTGCTGTGGACATCAGGCAATTAAGGGGACGATGCTGGTCTCATTCTCCTGCTTGCATACCATGTATGTATTAGCAGGGCCATTTCTTTTTAAACCTGTTCTATACATGCAAAGCAGAGACCAATGTGAGTGCTTTTAGTCAAAGGGAAAATTGAGATTCTCAATGCAGTGCTATTTAGTGCTAGTAGGTCTGCAGCCCTTTCCCTAGCAGTATGAAATTGGTTGGGAGTGGCAGGTATTACCTGGAAAGGTAGTGCAAAGGGTTAGTGAGGAGATCTGGGCTCTGTAATATGACTAGAGACTTCTTTTGGTGATGTATCTGAAGGTAGGATGAGCATCCGTGACTACAGGCGTATAGTTGTGGTATGTGTGATGACCTTGTGTTTAAGAACAGATAAATACATCTTTTAGCTGTTAGAAATAGTAATCACTGAGGAAACAATCCTAAAAACCTGTAATTGTAACTGTGCCAAGGCCACATACTTGGGGAACGTCGCTCCATTCAGCTTTACTGGAAGAACAGGGCACAGCTGAACAGTTCTGAACACTTACAATGAGTATGTGCTGTTCTGCCTATCCAGTGATTTAGGGCTGAGTTTGAAAATGCATTAGTCAGGCCTGTGAGAATGCAGGTTTTCACATCTGAAAAAGCCAATTGCTTCATGTTTTGATTTTTATTTTTTCTGAATATTTTCTTGTCTTTCTTGCACACTTAGTTATTTATTTTGTGGAACTTACACCTGGTCTGTTACTCCAAGCTGTGAATTCCAGTTCCTTATTGTTAGAAGTGGATCTTTACAGTGCCTATTGTATACCTTGTCCCAAGCTGATTTTTCTTTATTAAAGCATGCACTTCCCATAGTGCATGCTGTGACTGGAATTTCCTTTGTTGTAAAGCATTTCAGAAATGTTATTGCTAAAAAATACAAGCATGTAGAGGGTTAGCCTTTCTTGTTGTCTTTGATTTTACATCTCTTTTCTGAATGATTGCTTGTATAGACCTTCACCTAATACTAAAACAGAAAAAGAAACCCCAACATTTCCAACTGTGTCTTCAGTTTTAAACTCTGTACCATAGTGCTTTCTAGCCTATGGTCTTTGGAGTCCTGAAGGTTAATGGCCTACTGTCCATCTACCAGAAGATGTAAACTTATTCGTGGTAGGTCTCTGCCATCTCACTGGAAGGAAAGTGGACAGACCCTGACCTCTTCCTTCCAAGCGCAGTGATACAACCGAGGACGTGCTTGGGAGCTTCTGATTCCAAGTATATCTCTTCCTTCCTTGCTCTGATGCTGAAAGGACTTTCTGAATGTTAGAGGCTGACAGGTGCTGGCAGTGAATCTCAGGTCTCTTAGTGAGGAGCACACAGGCTCTAGGCAGAACTACTTGATGTCCATCACACTGGCACTGCCCTTCCTTGAGGCAGTGGTCACACCAGCAGCTGTACCCAGCCCTGCTTCATCAGTGCTCCTTGAAGCTCAGGGCTTTTTCCCATATGCTGTTTGGACTGGCTGTAGTCCCCGAGTCTTTCAGTGGCTTGCCTAGGGAGTGCAGTAAAAGTGCAGTAACTGTGGCATAAAGGAAGGAGTGAGAATCAAGCCATTAATTAAAGGCTGCCTAGGCTGAGTAACCCAATGGTTAGAGCACAGTTGCCATGACAGCACTGTCCCTGGATGCTCCAGCCTCGTCCTCCTGCTCCCCGCTGCTGTGCTGGGGTGCCTGGCTGGCTGCCTGCCTGCTCAGAGGGTGACACTGCTCTCAGCCCTGCCCAGACAGTGAGCAAAGGCTTCAGTGACTCACAGCAGAGATCAGAGGGGAAGGAGAAGTATTACTGCAGCCCCAGTGCGCTCCACTGGAAAACAAATGCGTGACTGTTCGATAAATCTTCATTGACAGGGGAGTGCATCCGGCTCTGTAGGAGCTGCTGCAGGAAATGTCACGGGCACTTCTATTTTTAAGGTTTTGTTAACGTGAGTGTGAAAAAGTATGGAGTGTTTCTGTGCCTCAGTTTCCACCTCTGTAGTGTGTTAAGGATGTGTACAGCACGTGCTGTTTGAGTACTTCTAAATGTTCGCATCACAACTGTGTGGCAAAATGCATTTATTAATGGTTTGAAGATGGTCCAAAAATTGAAGTGTCACCTGTACCAGTCGGAGGGGAAGTGCAATTAATAGCCACCCCTTCTAAAGCCAGTTTGTTTTCTAAGTGTAAACTTGACATTGGAGGGGTTGTTCTGAGGATCAGTAACCTGAGGTAGGTTTAGGGAAATGTCTAAAGATGCATCACCCCAAAAGTATTTATTTATATGCTCATGTATTCCCCAGCTTTGCAAAAATCTCAGTGCATTTATGGTGAGGCCCACACATTCAGCCCAAATCTAGTCCTGCCTCGTGTCCCTCTTCAGTTAACCGTAAGTAACTTGTTTGTCATCCTGTGACTTCTTTGTTACTGGAGGCAAACCTGCTGCAGCCTCTGTGCCTGGCAAAGCAGCTGCCAGCGCTAATCTCCCCAAAGCCGAAGCGGGAGCGTGGGGAGCTGCAGCATGCAGGGCACCACACTGAATGCCAGCACCTCTTCCCGAGCTCGCTTTCTCATTCCTGCTGCTTGTAAAACTTGCCAGTGTAATGTTGTCATTTGCCTTTGCAATAGTTGATGGTAATTAATAGTAGGTGACTGTGGTGTTTCCAACCGAGTACGTGTGCATTCCTTGTTAAAACCCAGGGAACTAAACCCTCTTTTGTGACAATGAGCAGGCAAGGATGGGCAGTAACTTGCTGTGTGCTTCACAGTGTAGGAATGCTGCTTGTGTCCTGTGCAGCAGGTAAGAGAGGATTTCCAAGGATAACTCAGCCTAGTGGCAGTGTTTATTCTAAACTCTTACAAGGTGTGTGCAATCTGCTTGGGCACCATCAGCACACTGATGGTTACTGCAGGTGCTGGGCATGGTCAGAGTGAAAGCAGTTAAAAGATGTTTGCTAACTTGGGTGGTGATGAGGTTAAACTCTGGTTGTGCAGTGCTGGATTCCTCAGAGCTGGGATGAGAGTTTTACTGGATGTACCCTTTGTGGTATCCAAGTTCTTTTGGGGGTAAATTTCTCTCTCATTTCAGAGCAGCTTTATTCAGGGGAGGAGATTCAAAGGGTCATCCAGAGGGCTGATTAGCTTGGCACTGGTTTAAACATTTTAAAGTAAATTAGCGTGCTGAGATCTTTGTTAAGTTCCAAGCAGAGTGAATAATTGGGCTCAATGTGAACACCTGGAAAAAGATCCAGAAGGTTGGTGCCAATGCTTTTTTAGTCTCTTGGGCAGATCTTGTGCCAAGCTGCTCATGTGTCCAGAGGTAAACTTAATCACCAGCTCTGAGCTGATAGCCCTCCACCACAGCTGAGCTGACAGACACCTTAGGCTTTTCACTTCCCCTGTAGCAGGTGGATGTCACTTTCAGCACATGGAAATATCTGCATCTGACATACCTCATTTATTCTCTGGAACACATTTCTAGTGTCCACTTTTTTCTTTTATTCTAAATGATGCAAGTATTTGGCTTGATTAAATTGTAGGCTGGGTACTGTAATGTAATTTAAGGATATTAGATACACAAGAGGCCAGACTAGGTGACCCCATAGACCCTCTTGTGGAAAAATGAGACCAAATAGAATCATTATTATAAAGCAACAAGCAGTTTCAAAGCAGCAGGAGATGACAGTAACTCATGGACAAAGCCATGACCTGTACCACCAGGGTGACTAAGTGTGCCTGTGGCCTTTGCAATAGCTTATCCAACACTGATATGAGGGGGATAGCTGGATGCTACAATGACTGTATGCATCAGTGGATGCAAGTCTCCTCCTCAGCACCAAGATCTCTTCCTTGGGTATTCTTGCAGTGATTCATGCCGACCCCAAGTGATCAGATCACCCAGTGAGTCCTTCACAGGACCAGCAGGTACTTCAGCTAGTGTCTCTGGGGATTGCTGCTCTTCTCAGCACTGGCTGTGTGCAGGTTTGAGTCCTGGCTGACTTCAGGGCATGCAGGATTGTGCCCCTTCGCCTTGGAAATGGTATTTTCCATTGTGCAAATATTAAAATTAACTTGTTCTGACTTGTTCATTTAATTATAGAGACAGTTTGAAAGCTTCAGAGGCGTGAAGGGAAATAATATTTTTAATTGGAATTTCTCATAAGTACAAAAATAGGATAGGAAATCATTAGAAGATATTAAGTACAACTGTCTCATCTTGGTGAAAAACTTATACCAAATCGAAGTAAATGCATTTTTATTTAAATGTCATCACATATCTTTGTTTAAATCTTCAGTCTTTCTCACCATCAAAATGATCTTTCAAACTCTGTGCATCTCTAATGCTGGAAGGGACTCCAGCTTTTGGCAGGTGGCGTAACTGCTTATGTCCCTGCCGGCTGGGTTTGTCACAGCTGCTGAGCACTTCTGTCTGCTTATGACCATCAAACTCCCATTTCCCTTCTGTCAGCTGCTCTAGTTTTTCTCCACAAATACATATATGGGATCAGTACTTGGCAAAAAGCATGGTAACGGGAGCAACTTAAATACGAGGCAACCAGGTCCAGCTTCATAAGAAGTGCTCTTGACCTTTTTCCAGGCTCAGAAGAGATGCCAGAAACTTCCCTGTGGTGCATTTAAGAAGCTGTCACAGTATTTAACCTGGACCAACCAGCATATTTGGAGTATAAAGGCAGGGAGAGCTTAACTGGAGCTTTAATCAGCTGCCACAGAGCAATCAGTTCTGAGGACCAAAATTTAAAGATTATTTTGAGGGTCTCTCCTTATTTTCTAGTAAGCTTGACTCATTTAATGACACTTTTCCCCCAGGCAGCCTAAAAGCATGCAGGGAAGAAAATCCAGGAATGGAACAGAGTGACTGTGCCTAGCAGGGCTGGGCAGCAGGTTGAGGCTGTGGGGAAAGCCTTGCTGGCAGCTCCTGCCCACGTCTCCATTTTTCCTGTTCCTGAACACAGACTGAAGTAAACTGTTATAATGACAAGAAAACAGACTTGACCTCTAAGCAACCTAGTTAATGTGGATAATGAACACCAGTGTGTGCAGCGTACCAACGCTGCCAGAGTACAAACTAACCAGGAATGCCAACACTCTGGCTCACCAGACACTTGTACAGGGTGACCTCTTCCTCCACCATCATCATCTGAAAGCTCTTAATGCTTATTTAGACAGATAATGAGTATATAGCTTTTTCATGGACAAGTGGTGAAATGAATGCAAGATTCTCAGGTTTGGGGAGTTCCTTATATGTAGTGTTCACCAATCTATATTGAGAGTCCAGGCAGCTTTTTAGGTGACCTGCATCTGTGGTGACAGCTGAGAAACAAACAATTTGCAAGTATGAAATGTTGCTTCCAGATTTTGTTCAATATATTATCAATGCAATCATTATCAGAGAAGATTAGAGAGTGAAACAATACGTGCAATTGCTTTATCTGACAGCCTTGTTTTCTCCTCCCTTGCACATTGAACAAGTGTACCTAATGTCAGACTCAATAAAGTCAGGCAGTTGGCTATAAGAAAGGAACAGACCCTTGTTAAGGGAGGCCCCTCTTCCTGCTTTTGTTTGTGCTCATCTGCTTTGCTGGAAAGGACAAGAAACACATGAATATTTAAAGCACTTTGCTGTGGCTGGGAACCAGCTGAACACAATCCTGCTTGTTTTTTCCCCCTTCTTCTCTTCCTCAAAAAGGAAACCTCAAACGCTGTTGATGATTCTGCTCCATTCAGACACAGACAAACATTTGCTATAGCTGAAACAGAATGAGAGATACCTCGGTGGTTGTTGGTTTAATGTGCGAATGCTGTCCTCTATTAAAATAGCTAACAAGTCGATTTGAGAGCTGCATGGTTTAGTGGTTGCTGTCCAACATCCTCACACCCAGCAGAGTACTGGAACCTGTGGTTTCTCTCTCCAGCAGCCAGTGCTCTCCACAAGCTGCATTTGGATGCCAGCCTTCTGGAGGTTTGGCAGCAGCTTGACGTTGGGCACAGAGTGCAGAGCTCCTGGCTGCAGCTAGAGAAACACACAGATCAGAGCTATTGCAATATGGCAGCAAATTTAGTCAGCTGGCATGTCTTTGCTGTTGTATTAGAACTCCCTGGAGTTTCTGTTTCAGTCAGAATTGAGGTTTTACTTTGGGGTAGATGCATCAAAAGAATATAAGCAAGGCACCTTCTGCATGGCAGCAGCAGGAGATGGGTGGCCAGTGGTAAGTGCAGCTTGCTGCAGCTCAGGCTGGTGCTCCACATCATGTGCATGGGGAGACTGACCCAGCATTCCTTGTAGCAAATGAAGCACCTGGGGTTTGCACTGCTGTTGCTTAGGCTTGAGAGAGGAGTGAAGAGATTGGAATAGAAAAGCCATGAAGATGCATGCTCAGAGACTGTGAGAACAGTAGTGATCCTCTTTTTGTAACTGAGTTATTTTTCAGCTGTTTGTACATTAAATTTTTGTTCTGAAAAGAAACAGGAGCAAGACAAGAAGCTGATTCTTAAAATAAAGGTTCAGAGTGAGAAGGTGGCATACAGTATCTGTGTTGCTTGGTATATGTTGCATTCATAATCAAAATCCCAAAGGACTTTAACACAACCCCTATAATGAAAGCAATACAGGATCACAACCAGTCTTTTTGCAAAAGCTATGAAGTATGTAGAAATAAAACCCTGTCTTGGAGATAGGAAATGGAGTGTGTGACCTCATGAGCTTCTCTGCAGCTGTTTTCAGATTCCCTTACGACTGAAAGATCTGGGAATTGTGCTGCATAGTTCCCATGAGCACTCCCTCTGAAGTTAGGCCCTGCAAATCCCAGCAGAACCACATACCGGAACACAGATACCTCCTCTTCTTTCACTGTGACATTTCATCTTTTTCTTGAAGTCTCTCATTCATTTTTTGGCATGCAAGAGAGGAAAAGTAGAAAGATACTGTGAGATTTCAGAGTTGAAGCATTGATGTAAGTAAAGGTGGTCATTAAGTGGATAGAGATGATGTTTCTCTGGGTAAACTATGAACTTCCCTGGGATTGCAGAGAGCACATTGTTTGTGGGGGTGTTCTGAGGTTTCTTTTTTAACTGTCCTTATGCATGTGTAGTTATGTGTATTTTGCAGGGTGTTTTAATGTTCTAAGGGTCAGCTTAACCATTTCACTAACTCAGTCTATGCCTTTAGGCATTCATCAATGTGCTTGATTCCTTTGAAGCTTAAAGCTGTGTATAGCCTGGAAGAAATCAATGTATGTTCTCAGTGTCAAATTCTAATGAGGCAACATCTGGAAAATTGCTGACACTGCAGAGAAGAGAGGGCAGGAAATATGTGTCTATCTACCTGATGCTCATGGAAAGTTCATTTTGGAGGCTTCCTGAGTAGAAGCTAGCTGAGGAGGCATGATTTGATGTAGTACTTCTGATATGTTTTGGATGCAAGATCCTGATCTGACCATAGTGACTTTATACATACAACTGCACACAATTGAATTGGATTCTAAATTTTGCAAAACAGTGAAATCTCTCTCTTCCCTGAGTTAGTGATGAAGAAAACATGAAATCTAGTCTTTGGAGCTCAATTGGCATCAACTTTTTATCAATTGCACTCATTTTTTATCTCAAAAAATGCAGAGAACTAGCAGCCTGCAGAGAACTATTATTGCTTTGTCACGTAATTTCAGAGCTGTAAAAATTTAAAATAGAGCTAAAGAAAATATTAAGCATTGTAGAATAAGGGTTCTGCTTTTCAGTTGTCTTCACTTTTCACTGTGTACTTATTCTTAGAGCCATGGCATATATTTTTAAAAATGAAAAAAATCTCTATATAAGAATGCTAGTAATTCAATCTAGTCTTGGGATATGGGGCATAATTTTCAAAAGCATGTAAGTTCCCAAAAGGACGTTGGGCACCATGGCCAGATTCTAACAATATGTAGCTGTCTAAGGACAGGAATTTACGTCATCATATGCATCTAAATTTAGATTGCAGCTGGTGAGAGCTGGTACCTAGTCACTCCTGAAAACACCATGAGTTTTCATGTGTAGCTTTAGATGTCCAAATAGATCACAGAAATCTGATCCAAAGTATCTGAGATATTCTGAAAATGGGAGGTTTTAATTTCTTACTTATTTCCTTTATAGAAAGAGCATCTCTTCTTCCTCTGAGAAGCTCTGAGTTCCCCAAGCATTCACTGCCTTGGGATGCTGGAAAGGATTAGGTAGATAAGAGTGTGCGAGCTGAGGCATGTAGAGGGATGATGAAGTTCCTTTAAATCTGGGAGGTCTGTTAAAACTGGGAGGAGAATCCAGGCTTCTCTGCTCCCAGTCTTGGTTCTGAGCACACAACCATCATTAATAAACCTCCAGCCCAGTGCATGTAACGTGGGGGTAAGAGAAGGTGAAACCTGGCAGATAATCCAGACAGGTGAAAGCTGCAAGAGCCATGGTGGAGAAAGCTGCTTAATCTGATGTCAGAGCATCAAGGGAGGCTCAATCCAAGGCACAAAACCATGAGAAACTGCAAAACCCAAATTCTTTATGAAGATTTATTTAGAAAAACCACAATGCTGGGGAGTCACTGTTACATAGCGTGGTAATTCCCTACCTCTTGAGTAATATGCATCATACTGTGCGCATGCAATTACTTTTGTTCCAGAAATAACATCATCTGATCCAGCGTTATACAGGTACACATACAGTCCTTAGTGCACGCTACAATTAAAGTATGTTAGGACACGCACAAAACTGAGCTTTTCCATGAAAAAACTGTATAAAAAAATACAAACCAAACTGAAGCTGTCAACACGAGAAGCAATGTGCAAAAATAGTTACTCCTGAATGTTTGCTTAAGAAAAAGGACTCTTCTGTCCCTGTTCCCCATTCAGCATTGAGTATGCCACATGTTGTTTGAAAGTAGAATTTAAAATAACTAGTCACATCCTGACCCTCTTCATGTTAGTTGTAGAGATTTTTTTTTATAACCAGCTAAATAATCCTATATTAATATGAAAATCTGCCGTCAAGCATCACCATCATGTGCTGCTGTGGTATTGAACAGATCTTTATATTGTTGTAATGTTTGTTTTGTGATGCTCAAGGCCAGGTGACAACCATGCCCTTATGTGGAACACATAGAAGACACAGGACAGAGATGTCCTTGGTCACCAAGCCCCCTTGCAGGGGCTGGCAGAAAAGGCCAGGATTAGTTCTCCTCATACATGCTGGAAGGAGCCAGACCTTCCAGGTCCCTGCCATGGGGTGCACAGCTCCAGCACTGTCTGGTAGTGCATGGTGGGGCTGGTGTTTGAGATTATACTCTGGAGTGCCTTGAGGAATTCTCCCTTCAGAAGAAACATGCCTGTGCAAAGAGCAGGGCAGATGAAGGGATAGAGAGCCCACAGGGCCTTCCCCAGCCAGGTACCTTGGTCCATGATGCAAACTAGAGGTGACATGAATGGAGTCACCTGACGATATAACCACTCGTGTGGCTCTGAGCAAAGCTGTACAGGATGACATGCTGCAGACACCATGAAGCAGCCAGAACAATCCATCCTTGTAAAACTGCTGCATGCAAATACCAACACTTTAAATGGCAAAGACTAGAAATGGATTGCACTTGTTTCCCTTAAACACATATATGTACCACTCTTTAAAAACAAACAAAAAAAAGTAAAATATAATTATCTTCAAAATATATTTTTAAAAAATGATTGATAGTTGGGATTCTCTTGGTTGGATGAAAGGAAAAGAAGAAAATAGAAGTGGTGTGATTCTAATCACTGAAGTTTGTCAGCAACCACAATCTTTTGGTTCTGGGGATAAGAATGCTTCTCACCTGCGGCCTTGATGCTGCAAAGCCCAGTATTCTCTTGGTAATCTGCATGTTTTTAAAGGACTGTTTATTTAAGCCCATGCAGAGTTATGACTGTGTTACAGAACTTGTCATTTTTTTTTTAATGGGGTATCAGTTTTTCACAGGATATCCTGCATGGAACCAGGGAAAATCTCAGCAAGGCTCTCCTGTGTGTTATGTTTTTTCTACTTGCAAAGTAAAAGTTTCAGCCTTATTCTGAGGAAGGGAAGGAGAGGTGGAAATCATAAAGACTGGGACCTCTCCAAGGAACTAAACTGTGGATGCTGCACTTTAGACCCTGGCTCAGCAGACCACTTTAGCAAACTATTTGAAGCGGGATTTAAGTGTACATTATTCAGTTTGGATCCCAGTATGAAGACCAGTATCCAACAGGAAGAGTGTTGCCTTGGACCTACTCATTGCCATTATAAAAGGCACGGAGGGAGGGTTCATCCTGTTAGCTTGCACTCTGGTGCTCTGGTCACAAAAAGATCAATCAGGGAAGTGAAGCAAAGGTGTACCACTGCTCCCAGGGCTCCCCTGGTTTCTCATCCCCCCGGATGCCCAGCTGCACAGTGGCTCACAGCTCTCCCTGTGGGTCAGGAGAATGCTGCAGTGACCAGTGCTGTCCTGTCACATGGGTGAAGGAAACAGTGCTTCATCCCTGGGGTCCTGAAGGAGCTGTTGGAGGAGAGGTTAGTGTTTCCTGGGTAGCAGCACTGGCCCCAGGTGTGTTTCTGCAGCTTTCTGAAAGCGTTGGTATGTGTGACGCACCTGACCCGAGTCTCCCTTAGTTCTTACAGCATGTGTACATGTAACCTAAGTGAACCTCTGGCTGTTAGCCAGAGACAACTGTTGGCAGTGATAAAACAGTGGTAAAGAACAGCTTTAGACTGTAAAATACACAAAATGAAACATCAGACTGAATTCTTACTGAAGCTTTGATGCTGTTGAGTGTTGGGGTTAGCTGCTGCTTCATGAGTGTTTTCCACTGGGTTAAGATTATGTCCAGCATCTGAGTTAAGGCCCTGATTTAGCAAAGCGTTTGTGCATATGCTTAAATCTGCCCTTACTCAGCTAAGCAGTGACATGAGTGCCTAAGTGCCTTGTGATACAGGGACAAACCTGAACTAGAGCCTAAAAATATAAGTTATGTAGCTGTCACAACTACCCTGTTCATTTTTTTTTTCCTGGTAGCACAGCTGCACTCCTGGATTAACTGTTTAATTAATCTTCATCTACAAGGTCCTGAGAACAGTTCTAGAACACTAACAAATGTATATAAATACCAGAACTAAAAAAAAAAGTCAAACACATGGCTCAAAGCAAAACAAATATTGCTCAGAATACTTTAGATTAAGATAAATAGCTGTAAACTCTGCATTCTAGTAGCAAATAAAAACCTGTTGGCCTAGGAAAAAAACCAAAACAAAACATTCCAAGTCTATAGGATTGGCATAATATTACTTTACAACGTTGAGTAAGGATAACAAATATCAGTGTAACATTGTGAAATGATTCACCTAACCTAAGCTTATGTAAACAAGTAGGCTTTGACAATATTTATACGTCTAGGCGTGACCCTGCACTTGGACCTGGACGGGTGGGGACCCAAGAAGGTAGAAGGGCACTGCTCCTGTGTGGTTCCAGCTGCCCAGATCCCGATGCAGGAGAGAGGCTCAAGGGTGTGGTCCTGCAAACCTGTACTGGCATTACTAGTTCTACTCCTGGGAGCATCCCATTGCGGGATTCAGGTCAGCAGGACTACACACGTATAAGTAAGGATTTCTCACAAACATAAGGCATTGCAGAACTTGGCCCTAAAATTTCTATTTTCAGCAGAGAATCCCTTATCCATACACAAGATCATATTTTAATATATCAAAAAGTGTCTAAAATAAGGGTCAGAGTCACTATATGTTATGCTCAGAAACACAGCTAAGATTCTGCGTATTGGCTTCTGATATTGCAAAATATTTTTTCATTAAAATTAAACCAACTATGAATCTTTCTCAAAAATTAAATTAACCATGAAAGTTAAAAATGAACAGGCTGTGTTTTCAAGGTTAAAAGGAGACATTATAACAGAAAAGAGCAACTTCCATTGTAATGGTTTTCCAGTGCCTTCCCTTCTGACCAGTGAACACTTGCGATTGCAGTTGGTGATCTCCAATCTTGCCTTGCATCCTCTATGGTGTGGCTACTGCCGCTCTCCTTCCACACGCTTTTTACGAACTAGACCAATAAAACAAGAAAAGAACAGTTGTTATTGCTTTCTTGGGAGCCTAAGGACTTTTCTCACTGACACACTCCCTTCCCAGTAACACGAATAGGAAGGAGGGAACTTCTAAGAAATACTCAGTAGGTTTATATCCATAAATGCTGTAATTAACAGATCTTGATGCTTAACAAAACAATAATATCTAAACTGCACTTTTCTATATCACTGGCTGTAGAATTTAACCAAGTGTTCACATCAATGCATTTTCTATAAAAATCTGAATCTGAGCTAAAGGTTTTAGATCATGAAGAAATCACCATTTTGAGTGCTTCCTCCCAATTGCTCCGTTTAGATTTTTGTTACAGTTTTAATCTTCTTCCAAAAGCCACTGTGTTCCAGCTAGATTGATACTGGTATGCTCTCATCTGCATGCAGTGCTCTGGGTTATTTAAGCATTAGGCATCAAAAAATAATAACTTTTTTCATTGCACAAGTGTATACTGTAGGTAAGCAATAATCATATCCTTTTAGAATATAATTTGAAGTACCCTTAAGTACTGATATCTGTGAAATACTGGTATCAGGAAAACATATTGGCCCTTAAATTATCTGTTTAAACTTCACATGCTCTGATTGCATCAGCCATCTGATAGTAGGTTAATTAACTGTGTTTTCTCACTAGAAACCAAGTAGGCTGAAGCTGCTATTTAGCAGAGCAGAGAGTGATGAGCTTTGTGTTATGGGCAGGATTATTTTGACAAGCAGCCCCATGTGAATTTTTACAGCACTTAGGGTACATTACAGCTGGTATAGAGCAGGTCTTGTTGGGCAGTATTTGCTATTCCATACACTAATGAAAATGTATTGAGTCTTCTCTGACTTGGCCACATAAGATTAGTGAGGTTCTCCTGTTGGTGTGACACAAAACTTGGTGTTACATTAAACTGTCATGTCCTGTTTCTGATATTGAACTGCTGAAGAACAGAACAAAAGCAGTAAAACTGGATGAATGAATGCTTTTCACTACAGAAAGTCAATAACAACGATATATTACTACAAACATCCCATTATTTTACTATCAGGAGGTTTATTTCACAGTGCTTTCTTGGCAAACAGACTGCATTATTCCAAAGCCTACAGTGTAACATCAGTCATTTGTGTCTACTTTCAGCATTTTGTTGCTTCATTTATTTTATTTTATTGAATGCTTTTATTTATTGAATGCTGTCCTACTAAATCTTGAACAAAACCATATAATAGAAAAGCAGGAAAACTAAGATTAGGTACAGGACATGTCTAATGACAACTGGTTAAATAGTGGAAAAAAGGTCTTTCTCTGTTGGTGGGATATTTCAAATACTATTCTGGTATTGAAACTTAATAGTTTCATGACCAATAGTATATCATTGAAATGCTTAGGTACTGCTAAAAATTAAAACTGCAAAGAAATAAAAGTGTATGTGAAAAAAATAAGTTCTAGCTCAAATTTTATCTTAGTTCTCACAGAAAGAAACCTAAGCTGTAGCCAGCAAAGGCATCACGGTTTGACACCCCTCTTTGAAGTAGAATTGATTAAAAACACAGTTAATATTTCTTTTTTTTATGTTACTGTAACTCCTAGTTTACTCCTAGTAGTACAGTTTACAGCCTAGTCAGCTCCTTCTTATTCTGTGTATTCAGCACACATGGCACAGCATGTCTCACTCAGGTAAAACTTGCAAAGCTTTATTGTCTTTGCCTGTACTGGGTCTTTTTTGTTCCTTTGGTTGGGCAGGCTTGGTCTGGGCAGGGCAAAGAAGTGAGGACTTCAGTGTTCACTGAACAGGAGTTTGGCTCTCTACTTGCTGACCAGAAGAGTTGACAGGGCAGCTGAAAATCTAGGGTGCTCCATGGAAAAGGCTGAAGTAACTCCCCTTCCCAGAAAGAGTGGGAGAAGGAGAAGAATTCTAGCTCCTAATCACAGTAAGATCTTTGTTGTTGTCTGCTCTAGAGTCTGTGGAGCTATGCATCACCCCTCACATATAGCAGATGGAATGCTGTAGAGTTAAAATTCAATCTTATGTGTGGACAGAAAGAGTTGCATCTAGGAAGGTCAGTGCTTGGCTCACATAAACAAATGATGAGTAGGTGTAGTAGCATCTTACCCAGATCATTGTTTTTAGTGATAGCTGCTGCTACCCTGGTTCTTGGACCTTGTTTTGTGAACTGGTACCCAAACTTGAGAATCTTGGAGTTCTCCTCCAGCATCTTGGCAATCTCCATCTCTACAGCTGTCCCCAGCTGCTGTCTCTGTTGGTGATGTGGTGAAATGTCCCCAAAAGAAAAGAAAATTATTTGTTTTTCATATGAGAGAGAAATAAGTGGTTATATTTCAGTACTGTGCTCTAAACTACAAAGAGAATCCCATCTCTGGAGATTTTGCTCTGGGTTTTATATTTGGCTTTGACCAGTTTTATTTAGAAGTTTTCCACTGTTTGGTTGCACAGGCATGGGACATGAGCTGCAGAATGACTGAGGCACAGAGGCTGTCTTGACTTTGCCAGAGCCCTCTAGGAAAACCCTCTGGGAATCCATACAGAAGGGAAACAAAAGCAGACTCGCTCAATGCTCTCTTTACCTGGTTGTCAATTTTAATCTCTGTCAGGGATTCATTCTCTTTCAGTGCATCAATCAGTGCCAAAATACCCGTCCCAGTGATGAAGTTGGATTCTACATTCAGACTCTTCAGTGTTTTGTTCACTTTCAACATATCTGCAAATGCCTGGAGGGTCAGAAAGGGGGAATATGATATAACATCTTGAGAGTTCCAGGGAATAACAGGCGATCTGCAAAACATAGCTTAGTAGCTACAAAGAAATAAACCATAAATAGGCTTAGAAGAACATAGAGGTAGATCAGAAGAGCTTACATTTCTGCTTTGCATAGTCACAGTGAAATTCTGCAAGGGAAAATGAAGAATGCATCCTAAAGCAGACACAGACCTACTTAAAAATAGTTGTCTTTTTTCTTCCCCCCCCACCCCCCAAACAGTGTTTAAACTTACAATAGCTACAGGGTCGTTGCTTCGAGTAGCTGCAAGGCTGAATGTCTTCACATGTGTGTTGCTCTCCAAAGCTTTTGCAAATTCTTTCAGTGTTGGAATAGGAATATTCTATATCAAGAAGATAAATTCAGTAGTTAGGAAATCCAGTCACATTGCTAAACACTGATTTTGATTATTACCAAACTTATTGATTAATAGCCACAGCCTATGCAATTTAAACATCCCTGATGCTTTTAAGAGTATCTCAGAATGGACAAAGCATCTTTTGCTTATAGTGGCCTTCAGAGACCTGTGGAGACCTGCACTAGGATGCCACGTCAGCACTGCTGTTAACTGGGTCAGGGCAACGCAAGCACGTGACTGATTTCTGAGCTACTTTCCTATTTTGCTGCCAGTTGTTCAGTCTCCATGTGCCAGCTCCTCCTCCATTTGCACATGTGGGCTAATTGAATTTGGCCAGTCATGATTATATAGTGCCAATGAGATATCTTGCTTTACAATCTGCTAAAGAAAGGCAGCCAGAAGGAGTTGCCTCTTGGGCTTTTAATTGGCATCTAATTTAATACTGGGCATTGACGAGCTTGGAGCCTCTGCAACAGTTCCCTCCAAACCCCTTTCCTGTGTGTCCTGCTTTACCTGAACAGTAGAGAGAAGCGAAATTTGAAGATAAAAAGTGAGGGTTCTGGAAATATTTGAGTAAACTCTCCTATGATTACATAAATGAAACCACAGCACCTACCTTTATGTTGTTGAGATTAATTTCTGTGAGACTAGGATCATTTGCTTTTATCCTTTGTAAACTTGCTTCCACATTGGTTGGATTAGGTGGCTCCTCAAAGACGGGCTTGACCTTTTCACCTTTCACCACATCTGCAACACAAGATCTCATGAAACGTTGATGTGAGGAACAGGCATCATCAGTAACTGTCTGGCTTTTCAATTCCCACTCAGGTTTGCACTGTAGTGTTCAAGAAAGGGTTTATATGAGCCACAAAACTTGGAACAGGAGAATTAGCACTGTTATCCCTGCTGTGCCCTTTGCACCTTCTCTGCACCCAGAGCATGCCACTGCAGGCTGCGGTCACAGCAGCTGGGCAGCATCCTCACAGGCAAATTCCTCCTGACTGTACAGAAGTCCCAGTACAATTAATCTGAGCCAAAGCAGCTTTAAAGACAGTTGTATAGGATGTAACATACTGCAGGGGCTGCTTTGTTCTTTGTCTAACACCTGTAAAGGAAGATGTGCTCCGAGCTTGCCTATTACATTAGTGAGAAAATGTCACTGCACCTATGTACAGACTGCGCTAACATAAAGCAGTGTGATCAGGAGGGCCCTCAGTTTCCTTTTCTAGGCTGATGCTATCCACCTTACTATAAATTCAGTTAGCTCTTGTAAAATTGCAACATCTGTACTTTCTAAATAATAAAGCTATCAAACCAGGAAAACCAAGTCCATCTGCCAGCACCAAGATTTATGAAGTCTTTGAGTATTCATGTGCCAAAGAGATACAGTTTTTAATGCTGGCAGCTATGAGCTATAAATATTTTTAAAGATGCATAAAAATCATAGCTTAGAACAAAATTAGTACTTCTAATTCCCATGCATACAGTTGTGGAGATTAATTTATAACTCCTGACCACCCAAGCCACTAGAGGCAAGAAAGGAATACGTTACTGACCACAAGTATGTTTAGACCCTTTTATTTTATGTTGCAGACAGTGAGTTATTTTGAAGACTTGTGCTCAGTTCTCAATGTACTATGCATTTCTGCTCAGTGTAATGGGTAAAGTTCATGCCATATCATGGGCCAAAAGAAAAATATTTTTTAGAACTCATACTCTTAGTAGAGATGAAGTCATACACAAACCTTCAGCTGGTTTTCACTCTGCTCCATTTCACCCTGAACTTTTTTTTTACTAATTCCCTAAGAGACCTCACATATGCCTGATTAACAGGGAGTGGAGAATTGAAAACTACTGGAAGAATGCATATAGAGAATCACCCTGTCTTGGATGCAAGAATGGACAGGAAACAGAAAACAGCAAAGCATTTTTTGCACTTGTGGCAACACTCTGCCAAGCTAGAAGCTAGGAAGAGACTTGCACCCTGTCCTCGGGTTAGACATCACAGTATACTCAGTCTAGTGTTAGCAGTATTTTCTACTTTCTACTTCTTGTTGCTTCCCACGAGTTTTTATCTTGCTTCTTTAATAATGGTGCTGTTTTGCCACATTGACAGGCAACTTCTGAGATGTCTCCCTCTTTTACTGAAGCATTTAACTTGGCTAAGGAAAGGTATTGCTTTTGGACCAAGGAATAAAGTGATATGACGGTGGTTTTTTGGGTCTTAAGTGTGTGATTGGAGCACAGTTTAGCTGACTCATAGCTGACATTTTGACTCAGTACAATAAAAATAATCTGAAATCTATGTGGATTAGTAATGAATGCAGTTGCCTGTTATGAGATAGATGGCAGCTTGCACAGGGCCCCACTGAGGAGGCTTGCAGAGCAGTCTTAATCCTGAGAAAAATGAAGTGACACGGTGTCCTGTCTACTTTCCCACCTCCCCTTTAGTAAAGGATGGAAATTAAAGTCCTTGGTAAAGACAGCTGCTGTTCTTATGGCTTTACAAGAAGAAGAGATTTTTTTGAGTACTGCTTCCTGAGAAAAAAGCATTCCACATTTTTGTCTTAAAAAGCAAAGTTTATCTCACTTGATATCCCAGAGCTTGGAGGTGATGATCTCTGGATCAAGGCTTAGCAGCTCTCAAGAAAACCTTGGAATTCAGACATACCCATTTCTCCCCCCATCCAGTGTCCTGTCAGTTGCTGAGATAAGACCTGATTCATCAAAGGTCTGTTTAGAGCAAAAATTTCTGGATTTGTTTTTAGTAACTACAGCTGTTTCTGCTGAGGGATTTCCTGAATGATTATGCTTCCCATGTACCTAAGGAGCCACATAACAGACAACATTTAAACACACTGCCACAGCACTAAGGTGGAGGTAGTAGATCAGAGAGAGTAGCTGGGGCAGGAGCACATCCATGCAGTCTTTGCTCCCCTGTGAATGCAGCTTAATGTGACACTGATTCTGCCATGTTTGAGCCCCACAGTTACAAGTCATTCTTTGGTTGCATAAATGTGGGTACTCGGGGCCAGATGGCCTGGCCTCTTAGCTACAGCTCACTGTTTTCTGTCTGCTGCCTAAACTGAAGTGGAATTAAAATATATATGTCTGAGCTTCTTAAATATTCCCATCCTTTCAAGCACCTCTGCAGAGCCAGATATTGCTCTCTAGGAAACCAAAGCTCCTTAAGAATTACTTATTTGCATAGTACTATTGTCATTATAGATAATGAACCTTAAGAGTGTATTTACTTTAAAGAGCTCCCCCTCATGATTAATTAGATCAATCAAGGTAAGACCCAGTTACATTACACTAAATTAGACCCATATACCCAACCTATAGGTGTACAAGTCCCTAAAGATGACACACAGCCCACGAGAAACCCGCTTGCTTACTTCTCACAGGTCCTTTTCCATCCTTACTGCGGGCTCCTCCTTCATCAAATTTTGGGTTGTTGACCATGTTGTGCACTCCAAGAACAGCTGAAAGTGTAAACACCAGCAACAGGATACAGCGTTAATGGCAGGAACAAAGACTGCAGAAAAATACCTGCTACAAATGCTAGCTTAGTTCCCCAAACAAAACCTCCTTCACAGAATGTTAACTCTGAGTGATGCTGGCTTGAGGGACAGTCTTTAGGGGTCTGAATACTGGAGATACAGACATTTTTAATTTAAGTTTTTGAACAAGTGAATCAATGTTGTAGGCATATTACAGAAAAGCCAGCTGGAAGGAATCACTGTGGGTCATCTTGTCCAGCCTCCCCCTCAAGCCAGGAGGGTTGCCAACATTAACCAGGTCAGCTATGGCTTTGTCTAGCTGGATCCTGACAACATCCAGGGATGGAAATCCCACAGTCTCTTTGGGCAACTTGTTTCAGTGCTATGATTTTTTTTTTTCTTCCCCCTAATATACAACCTGAAACTCTATTGCTCCTTGTGGTATTGTTTGGCATATCAGAGAAGAATTTGACTATATGTGTGGTTAGCTTAATAAACTGGCATTCACACTGGGGTTTCTTATAGAAGCACATGGATGCTAATGTGCTTGGAAAGAAAAGAGAAAATATTCCAGGACTTTAAAATAAATAGTAAGGATATAAACTATTAAGAAAGAAATGACAAAAGAAAACAGAACTCTGTAAAAGAAGCTGCAGACAAAGTTCTTTTGTGCAAGTGAACTTCCATAGTGTCAGAGAATAAATTGTGCTGTGTTTGCTGATGCTTCTCCCATAAATCATCTACTTGGACTTTATTCTATAGGATCATGAATGAAATAGAAGTTATTAACTTAGGTTTTTACTTTTATCATCAAGTTTTTCTTTGTTTTGTTCTGTAAGCAAATAACTCTTTAGTTGCTGTTATTTTCAGTATTTCTTGGCAGTAGGTATGCTACTTGCTGTTTTTCATTAGACTTCAATACCTACAAATTCTGTTATGAATAGCTGGACACTGAGCAGAGCTGTGCAAAACTTGGAACTTCTTTCCATGAACTTCCTGAGAAGTGCCAGCTGCATTATAATCCTGTGATTCCTGTGACACACCACATTTCACTCAGAGCCAAGACTAATGCATCCAGAAATATGTGGTGTAGCCAAGAAGTACAGAAGATAATCTCTACATCCCTCAATAGGACAATATAGTAGCTACAGTAGTATGGTTTTGAGTTTAATGTTGATCTAACCCAGATTCAGATTAACATGCTGGAATATTTAATTTAAATTTTCCTAATGAAAAACAAAAAACTGTCAAGAGTTTAAATTCTCCCACCAAAATTTTTGTATAGACTAGAGGGCCCAGGGAAGGATAGGATCCACTCTGAATGGGGTGGAAAAGGCAGGAGAGATATCAACGGTTCCATAGGGAGGTCTCGACACCAGGTTAAACAGGGTCTTATGATCACCCATTGACACCTATCTCACCAGCCCTGGCTCATTTGCTTCTTCCCAAAGTAGGAACTCAGATGATAATCTCTTACTAGCATAAGCATATGCCATACCCATGATAGAAACTCCTTGCAAGTCACAGGCAGCTCAAGAACTACAGACTGTCCTTTGACTGTAGGTTCGAATGTTATTTATGTAAGTGGATACACTTCAAAATTATTTCCTTTGTATACACTCTAGAACATGAGGTTATAGTCTGGATTAATGGAAAATAATTAGAAGTGGTGAAGACAGCCAGGTCTAATCAGCTGGCAACCAATTTTCTGATTCAAGGGGTTAGATTCCAAATTTCCTCATGGATGCAGGATCTTCATCCACTGCATCCTCTAACAAGTTCATCCTGCTATTTGCGATGTCAGAGTTGAGAGGAGGTAGCAATAGCATGCCACAAACAATGTGGATGCAGTAAGATCAGAGGTCTCCACTACAATGCAAACAACCCAGCCTGCAGTCTACCATCTACCCTTCCTTTCCCCAAATCATGTTAGCTGCTTCATCTTCTCCCCTTGCCTGCCACTTCAATTACAAGTAGATAAGAGAAGTCTAAAACACAGCAGCTATTGAGCCATGCTTGAAATCTTCATGTTGGCTCCCTGTCTGTATGGTGAAACAGCAGGTACTTGAGAGATGATCACGAGACACTCCTGGAGGCAGGTATAAGCAGAGAAGAACTGGGCATGTAAAGGGATCATACCTATATATTATCTAACCTGCAAGATCATAGAGCTCAGTATCTGAAGCGCTGGCCAGGGCTTCTTCTAGTTCTGGATCCAAGGTCACTTTCTCTTCTGTATGGGTTTCTATGGGCTTTTCTTTAGGGATAAATATTTTTCCTAAGAGAAGAAAAAAGCCAGAGTGAGTAATGTTGTATTAGAACAACTCCTCTGCCTCTTGGCAGTGAGGGAATAGGTCTGTGACAGTGGAACTGCTTGGACATGTATCAAGTGCATGTTTTCCTTTTTCTTACTTGATGCTGTATTCCATACCAAGATCTTATCAAAAGTCTAAAAATAAAAGGTGCAGACTTCTGCTCTGTGTTGGTGATTGTTAATGTGGAAGCAAATTTCCTAAAGTAAATCCCCAGGAGCAGTCACAGCTTTCATCTTTATATTTAAATGAGTCACCAGAAGCAGTTAAAACCATCCTACTGTGAGAACCTTTCAGTTTACCAAACTCTATACAAGAGCCAGGAAGCTCAGCCAACCTGTTTTCTTCCAGTAACTCAGTTTCATTCCCAGTCTCTCTGTCAGTATTTACCTTTGTCTCCTGATGAGCATTCACTTAAATAGCCTTTTCCTGATCATCTGTGCAGGCCTGAGAAGTCTGAACTGAACCAAACTGAACTACATCTTCCCCAAGAAAGACTCCTGACCTACGTGTCTCTCCTTGTATACAGCTGTTACAATGGGGTTAACAGGTGAGTGTTTCCACGTGATATTCCCCCAAGACTGAGATCACCAGCCCTCCTGCTGGAACAAGGAAACTGTTGGATAAATCCAGACACAACCCAAGAAGTGAGACTACCCTTGAGCCCGCTGTTCCAGTTAACCTGGCATAGCTGTACATGCTTGGAGCAGGGCCCTTTACATTAGAGTTGGGGCTGCACTTCAGTCACCAGCAGGGCTGGGGGCTTTGCTGCTGCTCAACACTGTCACATACCCACCCCATACAGTCCGTAATACATCAGATAATGCAACATGCAGCTCAGGGGGTCATTGCTCTGATCATTCTGTGAATTCCCATGTTCTCCTGTGTACTGCAGCGGTTCCCCTCACCTTATCCCCAACAACTACTTCTTAAACAGGCTTTAGTTAATCCCATTGTAACGAAGCTGTGATCACCTTTGCATGCAGGTGGCTTTGGCCCACTGTCAACTTTAAATTGTCTTACTTGTGCAGCTCTAGCTGTAATACTTGAAGCACATCCTGTGGCTTTCTGAAATGTCTCTAAAATAATTTAATTTTAACTTTCTCAATGATATTATTTTAATAAATGCAGTTCTGTTATTTAGTGTTGAATTACAGGTGGTTTGCCTCTCATTTTTCAACACTGGCATCCTCTTGTGACTTAATTTTTTCCCATTATGATCCAAAGTATCATTCTCATGTAGATATTGAACAATTCATTTACCTCTTTCATACAAGTTTGTCTACAGCAATTTCTAGACTGTCAGCTTCCACGACTGAGGTCTGTACTACTACCTAATTGGAAGCATTGGATGGCAGCTTCCAGACACCACTGACCAAGACTTAACTTGATGCTAACATGACTGGTAAGGATAACATCTAAGGAAAAAAATTCATTATTATGTTGGAAGCTAGATGACCAAAATTAATCAGAATATCTGAGTAAACAATCAATAGTGAGGAGTACTGCTTGTAAAATACTTTCCTTTCAGCTCACTGATGGTTCCACATGAGTTTCAAGTAATCAGTAGGTCATTTGAGATCTTGAGGGAATCCTGCTTATCTTTATCCTGATGGATAATACTGTCCCCTAGCAGCTATACTCCACAGAGCCCTAACTTGCATGAAACAGCTCACAATAAATGATTCCTTACAGCAGACCCAAACCCCAGCCAGACTGTTAAATACTGATGAAGTCTACATTTCCACACATACTATTTTAAGGGGACACAGGACCTCAAGTCTAGTGTAAACAGGACATGGTGTGTATTACAGTTGGTTCTTCTCTATGCACTTTGGATGTGGGTAGGCCAAGTATCTTGTGTAGAAATCCAGGGTAACAAACCAGTACAGGCTCATACTTTTTCTGTGCAGTTCACATATATAGGAATACAATTTTTAAGCATTTATTTCAGGCATATGTAATTCTTGGATGGCAGCCCAAATCTTTTTAAATGTGTATATGACTCCCAATGAGTTTCATTTAAAGCATTCTTGGCAAATGTTTTAGAAAAAAATTCTATTACTGGCTATATGAAATATTTAAAGGGGAAAGGTAATGTCAAAGATAGTAATATATATCTTTAATATATGTGGGCCTTGCTAGCATCCAGTGGTGTTTTAAAAATATTCTTTTTTCCCGCTATCTAGATAAGAACATTCTATTGCATTATCCCACTGTGAAGAGCTGCTGTAGCATACAGATAGAGGTTAGAAGAGCTTATGCATTTAGCACGTTATTAGGAATTCATTGCATGTCCCCCAACAGCAAAACTGTGTGTCTGTGTTTATAGACAGCTGTCAACCAGTTCTCCTTCATTATTTTAAGGACAGAGGTCCCTCCTAGTCCCACCTCCATACATTGTAAATTCATTATACAGTGCCATCATGGAATTCAATGACAAAATAAAATATGGATTGTGGCTTGCTTGTTTCAATAGTCCAGCTCAAATTTAAAATGTATTAGTTGGAAGAAGCCTTGGAAGAATAGTGATGTTTTATTTTTTTAAAGTGAGATTTATGAAGAAAGGCTGCTGCTCTTGGTGCTCTTTATATTCACACTGTATTTTAGAAGGTACTTTATTATAACATTCCATGTAGTATAATTAATGTTGACTGTGTTACATTTTGCCTCCAGAATATACTAATGTTCAGTGCTAAGTCTTAATAGTAATAATAGCTTCTTTTTCTACCAGTGAAAAACACAGGGACAAAAGTTATGTTTATATATATCATACTCAAGCTGCATCAGTATTAACACTAAGATAACAACATTTATGTACGAAAATACCATGTTCTTGTGTTTAACTGCAAACCAAAATTAAATTATAGTAAAAAAAAAAATAGTAAGCATTAAAATATCACTTTATTTTTACACGTGCATAAAAACCTAAAATGTCTGGAGTCCAAAGTGATTTTTTTCAACCTGAAATTTTAAGCACAAATCAATGCAATTCTCCCCTTCTTTCTGTCAGACTGGGATAAGTGCCAGGGGTGACCTGGATGACGACTGAGGCAGCTTATTATAACCCAGGGGACTTTCTGTGAGTGCAATGAGTAAAGATTTGTCCTGGCTCAGTCTAACAGCAGATCTATTCTTTTTCACACACTGCAGAACTCCTATTCAAATTGAAATATGAAATATAATGTTTCACTCAAAATAGGCTCAGAGAAAAATCCACTGAAAACCAGAGAGAAGAAGGATTCAGTAAAAAGGATGAGAGAGACATAGAAATGCAGGGTGAGATAAAAGGAAAACAAATTCTATGAAAAAAAAATAAATACACTGGGTACAGTCATAAAACCAGGGATGTAATTTTGCCACTTGGTTTCAGCAAGCTCTGATTTCCTGCATTACGCAAATGCTCCTATTAAAACAGTGTCAAAGTAAAGCAGGGAAATGAGATATATCCCTACCTCCAGCTCCTTCTACAATAATGGTTAACTACATAACCACATATGCACATCTGTAGGAAAATGTATTCACTGAGCAGGGAGCTACTTCAAGTGTATTTTCCTAAAGTAAGTTTATTTGTTTATTGTTACATAAGAGGGGGAAAAAGGGAGGTTGAATAGCATAGTTGGTAGGTATATTTTAATTTGTATATTTCACTAGTGTGTCCAACCTAAAAAACATTTTGAGAATTTCAGCTTCATTTATAGTTTTCAGCATTTGGCGCATCATTTCTTGTATGTCTTCTCTCTACCTTCCTTATGTCATTAGGCTTTTGTGAATATATATAAATTTCCACCATTTTTATTTAGTACAGATACTTACTATTTATTCACACTTTGTACAAGCCAGAATTGTACAAGCCAAAACTCAACAAAGCACAGAACAATGGGAAATAAGCCCATTTATACTAGCTGTAAAAATGTTCTTTTACTTAAAATCAGTTTTATTAAGGATAATTACTTAACATTATAATACAAGTGCATTTTCTGCCATGATTTCAAAACAGTAATGTACTTTCTTTTCCAATAAACTGTAGTTCAGATTATTGTACTTTCAAGAAAATATCTGGTTCACTTATTACTTCTTACTTTTCAATGAATCACTGACTTCAGTGAGTACCTGTTTATTCTCAATTACAGAATGCTACACAGACCTTAGAAGTGAAATTCAATAATCTTGGAAATCTGCCTTGCATAAATCACAGGCACCTGATTCACTTTTTCCATTTTGCACTGTTCTTTTTGTTTGAAGCTTCCTTCAACTCCTCTGTGGAGTTCCATGAAATTGGAGCTAAATTAGTTCTCACTAGGAATAAATTTGTATTATGAAGAAGCAAACAGGCCAAGTACAAATAAGCGCGAAGCTGAAAGCTAGTAGTAATTAAAATGCAGTATCATAACTGCTGCTGTACTGTTACTCTTGGATAGTTCTATGCCTTAAAAATTATGATAATGGCAAAGGAAGGTTGCAAAGTTAAGCTTTCCAAAGTTATTAAATCTGTTGTGCATATACACAAAAGCCAAGCTATAAACTTTAAAACAGAAGCAAGCCCAGAATTTCATCATACCCTCACATGGATTATGACAACAGCTAGGATCCCTGTAGTCCTACAGCAGTCCTCTGGATTATGGATTAACCTGCTTCACCAACAGTGTCTGATGTGGAACAGCAGCAGAGGAAGAGAAGCTGTGCTGCTGGGCTTCAGGTTCTCAGGGACATCGAAGAACCCTGAAACTCTGGCAAAGCTAGATGCCATACTAATTGCGTTCCTCACTGGCCTCTTTTCTCCCATCTCGCATACCCTTCTCCTCTGTTGCTTTCCTCATTAGCCCCTGTGCCTTCCCCATCCCATGTGTCTCCCGCTCATCTTTGAATCCTGACCCTTCCCACCACCTGCTGTCCCTCTGCCCTCTCTTCCTGACCCCTGCTCTCTTCTACAGCTCCTTTCCCCAGAGCTGCCTTATCTAGTCCTTCATCCAGAACATACAGCTCCTCAAAAACCAATCCCTCTACCTCTTTGCACTGGCCTTTCTGCTGGCTCTTTACTCTTTTTTTCCCCTTTACAGTGCCCTTCCAAAGTGAGGAGAGCACTGTCAGGGCAGGAGAGAGCCACCTTGCCCTTGGTTCTGGTGTGACAGTGGCCTCTCAGATGAGCAGTTTCAAAAAGCATCCCGCACAGCCCTCGCACCCTCCAGCCAGCCACACCAGGACTGCCTGGGTGCTGCCGTGCTGTCAACACATGCTCTCTGCACATGTAGGCAGAAGCTCTGAGGACATGACTAATACCCACTGCTGGAGGAATATTTGAAGAACACTGCAAGAAAGTGGTTGTACAAGAAAGTACAATATTTCTACGAAGATGCCAAATTCGAGTGTATTTCCCTGGGGACTGCAAAGGGCGTACATTTCAAGACCCCTCTTCAAAGCATGGAGGCACTGCAGCTCATAAAAAAACAGCTGGAAAAATTTACTTTAGATGGCTAAAACAATGTGTTTTCTCCTAATCTTGTTCTTGGAAACAGCTGAGTCCTTTTTGCTGACACTTTCCAAAAATTCAGCCTGAGGCTGACTCTCAGCATGGGAAATTTCAGTGTGAACTGTGTGAGTTTGGCAAAGTCAGGAGCAACTAAAACAGGGTCTTAGAAAAGCAAGCAGTGAAAGGCACTGGCTAGGGGCATTGCTGTCAGCAACTGCAGCGCTTTCAATGCTTTAAGAGACAAACATCGGTTCTAAATTTAAGCCTTGAAGAACAGGAAGAAGGTGGGAAAAATTTAAACAAACCATTTCAGTGTTGGGAATGAAAAGACTGCCTTTGTCAATCCAAGAAAGATACTGTGCCTCTAAACTAAACTCTAACGTTTTTATATAGAGTTTGTTACAGAAACTGGAATGGGAACTCATTAGCATCTACTCTATGCTTTGACCTTCTGAAAATGACTGTCATTATTAATACTGCTGCGTACTGATACTGTGCTTGGCACAGCACAACACACAATGTAGATGTTCTCTGCCAGAGCAACTGAAAACAGGGGTTTGGCCAAAAGTTCTCTTATTTTCTTCCTTTTCCCTTTTATCAGTTGGCTAAAAATGTTAGCATTTAATCACATACAAGTGTGTTCCCCTTCCCTTTCCAGCCACAAACAATAATAGCCCAATCCACGGGAGCTTTTCCATGACTTTGAGAACTGGATTGGATCCAAAATGAAATGGTTTGGCAAGGAGCAGAAGACCTTGAAGAAAACAGGGATAGCGGTGAAGGGTTGAAACAGCAATCCTTATAGCAATTAAAAATGGCACGGCCAACTTTTCATATCTAATGGTATTTCACAACAACAGAACTTTTTAAATTATGTTTCACTAGTATAATGTAGTTAAGAGAACCACTGTAACAAAACAGAAACAGAAATGTTGTTAATAGTTTATGTTTGCATTACAGTAGTACTCGGATCTTAACTGAGATCAGATGTACACAATGTGTTCAGTAAGAGAAAACATGCAGCATTGACATTGTTCTGTAATATTTTGTGCCTGTCCTGCCCCTTATTTTCTCCACCTTTTCTTTTTATTCCTGGACCTTTCATGAACTTGGAAATGATGCAGAAAGGGCTTCACAGTATGCTAAGGGTGCTAACCAGCTGTTAAGCTATGTGTTAAATGCAGTTCATCAGGTTCCATATAAGGATTTTTAGAGTATCTATCATCAGTAGGAACTAATCCAAAAATACATAAAATAAACACAAATTGCCAATCACCATGGCTACAATTACCAGCCCTAACTCCCTATACTTCCATTACCCATCAATACCAAACCCCCTGTTGTGGGAATGGCTGATGAACAGCTGTGTTGCACAACAGTTCCTGAAAGCCACCAGATCGTTTGCATACCACAACAGGAGCAAACACTCGCCATGGGGATGTTCAAATGAAGTACCCGCCCTCGACTTCTGTTCGGGAGGATGTGGGGTAAAGCAGTCTGAGAAAATTGCTTGGTGGCCAGTTTGGGTGTGTGGCTGTCGGGCTGTGACCATTCTGACCCTGGTTCAGTGCAAAACTTGGGTCTTCACTGAAATTTGAGAACTATCCCATACAGGCTTAAAACCTCTTTTTTTTGCACAGCAATTAATGGAGTACGTTAACAGGCTGAAAGATGGCAGAAGGCCAAAACCCTAATGCATGCCATATGTTTGATTGTTTTTGACAAACATTCCCAACTTCTCAAAACCACGATTACAATCGAAAACAAGACAATTCCTTGCACAACCAGCCCCCCACCTTGAGCTCATATTTAACACTTCCTGTGTTTTAACCACTCTGGATATCCCCATCAGCTCTGGAATTTTTGGCTTGTTTTCTAGCACAATCAAAACCTGATGGTTGTGTTCAGCATATAGAGACCAACATAGGCAACTGATTTTGTCCTTTAGCAGCTGTTTGATTCTGCTTTTTGGTCAAGAACTTTGACCAAAATAAAACCAATAAAACCCTAATACAAAAAAGAGAGGTGTAGACACTAGATTAACAATAAAGATGGATCACAGACTTTTCTGGAAGGAGGATATTTTAAATGCCACCTTCTTTTTGGCTCATCACTGAATTTTCAAGTCAGTAGCAGTTTTGCGTGATCTCCCATTTCTAATTATACGCAACTGGATGCATTTTGGAGCTGCCCCAGAACTTAATTTTTAACTAGCAGAATTAGTGTAAAATTAATTGGGGGCTATTTATAGTATGGCTACATTATAGCGGTGGTACAATGTAAAGAAATAATTTAACAGGCACCTATATAATATAATTATATAAATATTTACCAATCTGTAAATACACCTTGGAGACTATCAACATGCAGAAGGTGAAGAATAAGATTTTCTTCAAGAGATATTCTACTTTAGTTTCTTTAGAGGACACATTTTAGCAATGTAAATTATTTATCCTGAACTAATTTCTAAGCTTTGGAAGAATACTAATTAGTCTCTAATTAAAGTGACTTTAAATCTAGCATGTAGCATCATATCTTGGAAATGTCTTTGCAGGATTGCTTTACTTCCTTGCACAGAAACTATCTTAGTATAAATTAAAATCAAATCATTATTTTAACACAATCAAATTGAGTTTGTCAAAATAAGTAATGCTGCAGATACAAGCACAGATTCTAAGATCCAGAGCCAGCCACGCATGGCCTCTACATGACATTCATCGTGGTTCACCAGATTCACTCAATTAGCAGAATAATCATACAATTCATAGGAAGATTTCAGGACATTTGGCAGATGCAGATCTCAATCCTATGTTTTATAAGGCTCAGATTCTGCATTAAATCTTTGCAGTGTGGAGCAAGGGGGAAGGAGAACAAGAAAAGAAGACAGAGATGCCCAGTGCTTGAAGTCTGGTTGTCTTTCTGTAGGATACCTCTTGTCAGGTCAGGGGCAGAAGAGAGACACAAGTACCAATATGGGATCAAGCCCAAAATAAACAGATTCTTTCTTAAAGCCAGTTCCCTTAAAGCAGCACAAAAATGACACTGTTCTGTTCACCCTGTTCTCAACTGTCAAGGTAGTGGACTTCATCAGGTATACAGATCTGAGATTAATTCAGGATTTCTAATATTAACAAGGAAACAAAGGGTTTTTTCATGATATTTGGCCTTTGACTTCAAAGAAAATTTAGCAGAATTCTTTGTGTTTAGATTATGACTGCAGAAACCACAGAACGTGGTTGTTTTCATTTGACTTAATCTGCTAAAGTCAATACTGAAGATTTTGTCAGGACCTGGTGGTGTACAAGGAACAGGAGACATTAGGGGAATAATTTCCTTAGTCTAAAATGCTGTCATAACCTCTTAATTGTGATAATTCTTAAAATTGTAATTTTGAAGTAAATGATGACAGTGAATAAAAAACCACAAAAGAAGAATAGCTTTAAATGCTAGCATGGCTGAATTCACTCTGTGCTGAGGGAAAAGTGACAGCTGTGGTTATTCATGTTTGTAAAGCCGTGGTATTTCCACACCAGAGACACTAGGAATTAATAAGCAGTGCTAATAAGCACTTTAAGGGCATCTGGAAGCAAATGTAGGAATAATACTGCTTTAGCCTTGTTAAAAGAAAACTGAAACAGAATAAACAGGCCAGTGCGTACACCGCCGCTGCCAGGGACAATGCAGGGCTTAGTTTGTGCAGACCAAGTGCTGGTCCTGTGGGCATATGCAATTCCACGCGCTGCTGCTTTTCTGTGTTCTTACGTTTCAGGCGTGTTTGGAGATGTCAGGCACGGCTACAGTGCAAAATGCAAAATGCAAAACCTTAGCCCTAAGTCAGTAAATATCAATATGGTGAGACCTGACTGAAGGCACTGGTATAAATATGCAGAAACTTGCAAATGGTAATTTGTACCGCTTTTTGGTAATTTGTACTGTAATTTGTACAGTGGTGAGTAGGAGAGTGGAAAAGGGAAACGATAATAAATCCATAATACAATAAACTTTTATTTTCTGTACAGTATGTGCTTGATCACTTCTGCTAACGGCAGGATCACTGCAGTCCAAATTAAATAATGTTAAATTCATCAGATGGTCAAAAATAGACCCAGACATAGTAAGTTCCTTCTTGAATGAAGAGGTGGCCTGAGGTGTAGGCATTTTTATCCACTGTATATAAACAAGGAAAAGGAGATAATGGTGGTAAAAGAACACTGCTTGCTTAAAAATATGACTGTTCCTGCCCTGAGGTTGTTTAAATGATTAGAATTAGGTTTTCCTGTTTTTCCCTTTTTTTTTGTAGCTGTAGGACAAAGTGAAGCAGAGAAACTGTCTGCATGAATAGCATTGCCAGATGTGCTAGTAAACAAGTGGAAAAATACTTAGTTTTTGTTAAGTGTATTCCCTAAGCTACTACTTACAGCAACTGTAGGCAATACTTACTTAGAAAGGCATTTAATACGTTTCCTCCTAAACACTTCCCCCACTACAGTACCCTTGCAGGGGCGTAACGGTTAACATGGGAATAGTCCCAGTGCGGTTAGCGAGGCCACCTTTCTCCATCCTTGTCTGCAATCAGAGGCATTTGCTGAGATGGGGGCTGCTGACTGATCCCTTCACTGGACTGGTGCTCGTGTGCTCCCCTACCCACCAACGGGCCTGATTAAACACGCAGTTATAACTCCCGAGCAGCAGGGCAGACCACCACTTCATCTCCTGCAAGGACAGTTCTACATCTGAGTCCTGGGCAGATCTGACTCGGGAGCAGACTCCTGAGCTTCACCCTGCACAGTAACAGCCTCCACCTCTTTTGTCCCAGCATATTCCACGAAAAGGCCAGGCAGCAGTGGATGCCGTGGTCAGGCAGCCCCTTACTCAACACTGACACAAGGACAGACAGACAATACCTTTCTTTTCTCCTGTAAACGGTACAAAGTCTTCTCTGTCCTTGTGCTCAAGCGCTTGTTTCTCCAAGAACGAGAGCAGGCGTTCTCTGTCGAAAGGGCCTGTGGCAGGTTTAGTGGTCTGGTCCTTTTGCCGAAAGCCCGCTGGGAGCAAGGCGTTCTGTGAAAGAGAGGGAGGCGTGTAAAGGGGATGAGCCCATTTCATATTTAATTTCAATGTGTTTGGGGTTTTTTTTAAATTAAACCATTCTTCGCATGTCACTTCACATCATGCTCTTTGTTGACAGCAGTAACACACATTACCTATATGTAACCATTAAAATCAGTATATCTTCCAGCCTTCTTGTTTGTACCACCTCTTAATATTTTTAATAACCATATTTACAATCACAGCACCAAGGAGCGGAGCAAGATCACAGGCCTTTGTTTTACACATATTATAACCACAGAGTTTGCAGTCCAGGAAAATAGATCAGGATAAGTTTTCTCTAAATTTTCTTCTCTTCATTCATTCTTTTTCCTCCTCATTTTTATCTCTTTTCATTTTTACAAAAATTCCTTTCATTCTAATGCAGATGTCTGTTTGACTTCAGAAATGAATGGCATGCACAGAAAGTAATTGGTGAATTATTCAGCTATTTAGAGCATGCAGGAAGCAAAGAGACGAAGTCTCATGTGAAACATGTAACTGTGTGACCATGTGATTGCATCTGCAATCCCATAGATGCACAAGGCTCCCACATTTCTGCCCAGGAAATCCCAGAAAGGAGTACAGGTACATGGACTTTGCAGTGCATATGCAGTGAAGCCAACATGTTGAAGATGCCCCAGAGTACTGCAGAAACACTTCATCGTTGGCCAGAACACGCACAGTAAGTCTGACCCATGGCAGATATCCAGTGAATCCTGAGATCATACTCAAGCCACTAGACATTTTATCTGTGCATGCACAAACGTGCCCAGAGTGCTACAAATTTACTGCACATGTGTAGCTTGACTGCAAATGCACCGTGGCACTTTTTTTGTTATGAATGTTCTGTGTCTCCATTTGAGATGCCAGGTACTTGAACATACCAGAAAAGGTACTGCAGAAGCAGTAGTAGTGAGGGAAGTGGCAGCATGGAGGAAGAGAACAGTAAAGCCCACCCTTAATTTCCAGGTAAATTTGTGATATCAAACTAGAAGCTATGAATCTATTGTGTTTTTTTCAGATTTATTTTGTCTCTAGCGTGAACAGATTTTACCTGACAGTTTACCTGACAGTTTTCAAACTCCTACATCAGTTTGGAAGGTTTTGGGGTAGATACGGTCAGAATTACCATCCAGCACGCTTGTGACTCTAACCTCATTACTGTAGGACCGACTGGTTCCCAGGCCAGAGACCTTTAAATTCTTTGTGACACTGTCTTCAAATATCCAAATTATCCTTGCTCTCTAGAAAATGACAGTTGTGTAGCTGAATCTTATTTTTCTTAATCATGCCTAAATATATTCTCTTCAGCTAAAAATATCTGCGCTGAATGACATAGTCAACAAATTTCAGAAGTTCAAAAGATCTGATCTTCGCAAACGCACATTTGTTTGTTTACTGCTGTGTTCAGAAATAGCAGCCATAAAAAGCTTCTCATCGTGCTGCAGTGTACAAACATGATTAAAGATTTAGACTGCAGACAAGCTTGTGTCTAAACAGGCAAGGAATAGAGAAAGGGCACGGTGACTTGTACAAAAGCAAGTAGCACATCACAGCAGGAATAGAACCAAAATTTCCCTAGCTGAGCTGCTCATCCTTTCGGGTACACTGGCTCTGCTGTAACAGAATACAAATACAAAATGCTGTAGTATGTGGTATTTATAATTGGCAGCTTTTGAACTGTGATCCCCTGGCCCCCATTACTAACCTCAGGATCAAGGTCATCGAGAACATGCTCTAGCTGTTTCAGTTCATCCTCTGAGAGTTTGTTGAGTATTTCATCTTCATTGATATTCTTATATTTCTCCAACTCTTTTCGGAAGGGCAGAGACATGGCTCCTGCTGCACTTATGGACTGATGCTGCTCTTCAAGATTTCAACCATCCAGGAGTACCGAGCTTCTGTGGCTTCCCTCACTGTTAACAATAAAGCATTATGAGTATCTCCATTTAGCTGATCTAGTCCTAAAGAGCCTGCATGCTGAGAGTCACATTTACACTTTATTAATGAAAACAACGCAGCAAGATGTCCTGGCTCGGCAGATGGGGTGTGGGAAGCGCTGGTGCTGCCTGTGCAGCAGTAGCCAAGGAATAGCAAGGAGGAGTATGGTATGCTCGGGAACCTCATGATCCCAAACAGCATTAGCTGGGGACTTTAATTGTGCTCCAGGCCCACACCAGCACCAGAGCTCTCTGAATTACAGAGCTAGCTGTACAGTTTTACAGCTGAATTTTTGCATTCACAAATTTGAAAGTTATGGTTGATATGGAAACCAGCCAACTGGCACCTACATCTGGCTTATGTATCAACCCAAACTCTGATTTCCTTTGGCCAGGTCCTTACTTGTCATAAGCTAACAAAATCCATGTGGGTTCTGTCGCTCTTCATATGAGCTGGAAGCCTGATCTTTATCTTTCTTTTATTCAAAATCCAAATGAAAACATTGCATTTACTTAGAGTTTCACCATTAAAATACTAAATATTAAGACATATCTCATTTTTCTTTTTATCAAAAAGACTAGAAATCAGTAACATATAGAAAGGGAAGAGAATGAGAAGAATTACAAATTTGAAAAATCTGGAATTATATGAACACTGCAAGGTATTATAAGCCTTGACTTCAAACACTTAAAACTATTCCAAGAAAAAGCATTATTTCCTTTACACACTCTCATTTCCTCCTTATTACTGCTCTATTTGTTGTCCCTGTTTTCATAGCATGACATCATTGTCAAGCCATTCCAAATGTCAAGGTAGAATTCAAATGTTCTTTAAATTGCGAGTTTCTTGTAGGAAGTTAATCAGCATCTGATGTTTCACAAAGTTACAGCAGGTGTGAAAAATTCTTATATTATCAAAATTCTATCATATGTGCTGAGTGTGAGAGATATTTTGGCAAAAAGAGTCCAAAAGAGCTAATGGTTTTATGTACTTGGTGCTTAAAGAGAACACTAGTTCTACCTACATTTAATTGACACAATTTGTTACCAAAACTACTTGTTAAATAATGAAAGCATTTTATTTAAAAGTTATATTTGTTAAAACTGTAAAAACAAATTCAGCTGCAGTACAACATGTCTATACTAAGGCATTAGGCGCCTTCTCTAAGTTTCTTTGGATAAACACATTAAACATGTAACATCTCAGCTAGCAGTCATTAACTGGGCTGAAAAATTTCTTTGAGGGGATTAGAGCTTTTTAAAACTCTATTTAACAGTTTAAATGGTCATTTTATTAGAGTTTAATTGCATCCCTGGAAAAGACAGAAATGTAATCCCAAGGTTAGATTAATTAAATATTGTTGGAAAAGTAACTAGTAAGAGTACATAAGAGTTCCCCTGGATGAAGTTCAGCACTTCTGTTGTGCAGGACACCTGGTACCAGTACCTCTCCCTCATTTGTATGGCACTGCACGATTCCCATCAGGGAACACAGCTAGGAGTTGTTTTCCTGATAGCAGCAAGACCATGTATGTGATGGCTTTTGTGAAAAGGTTTGTCAAGTTGAATCTGGGTACTAATGGGTAATTACTGCAGAGTATGATTTGTGTACCAGACGTTTCTGATTTCTTTGTGATTTCCCTAAGTGCTTAGCCATAAAGGGGAGATGTGCCAGGAGACACTTTCCAACAGGTGACAGTTTTCAATATGGTAACTGTTTCCGTGTCGTTATTAGTAAGAGAAGGTATTTGTGTGCAGCAGGGATACCCAAAGAGAAATATAAACCCAGATACTGAAGATGTACCAGTCTAACTTTATTCTTATGGCATGAAGCACTAGGTTGGATAACCCTGTTAGATCAGCGGTGCATGGAAGAGCTTGAAATCATGCTTTTCTCGCATGCACGCATTTGCAACAGAAATTCCCCTGATACTTTCCCTTTCACAACTGAATCCTACTCTTCAGTGGCTGAACAAAAGCAAAAGACTCCACTTAGGGAATTTTTTTGTCCACAATCCCTGTGAGCAGTAAAGCTTTTTTGGAGCTCGCACCGTGCTGTACAAGCACTGAAACACCTTCGTTCATGTCCTGGCTTTATGCTCTTGATTGACCTTTTACCACACTGACATTATCAGAAACCAAGGGAATGAGATAAATCTGACAATTCAGCATCATTCAGTCTGGGAAGGAAATGCTGCAGTCTTGGAAATTGCTGTTTAATGTGATGATTATGATCTCCACCTTCCTAATTGGACTTCATACTGTTAATTTTGTGTATGTAAACAGGGCCACGTGCTGTCTGTGCTGCTTCTTATTGTGGTTTGGCTTTTCCGAGTGTTTACTTTTTACAGATTATATCCACCGGATTTTCTTTGATGTGATTACTGTATGAAAACTTTAATCAGTTAAAAAAGTAATCCTAACTAACCAAAAGCTCCTAGCTACTGTTATTTTAAGCATAAAAAACAGACCAGGTGTCACACAGCAGAAAGATGTTCAGTCTAACTGCAGAGGCAATATGCTGATGAATATTACACTGCATTAGAGACACTGAGGAAAGCAGAATGAGGGACCATAGGTAAGACTATGGAGTTTCCCTTCGAACTTACTGGGAAGAGTGAACAAGGAGAGTAAGGAGGAATGGAGAGTGAACAAGGAATGGAGAGTGAACAAGGAATGGAGGAGCACAAATGCTTTTTTTTTTCTTTCTTTCCGTGTAGTTTCAATACAAAGGATCACAGTTTACTGTGGACTCCAAAACCCACTGATAAACAGCAAAGCATGCTGTTACATGCCCAACAGGTGAGATCTATGCTGATTCAGGACGTGTTCTGAACTTGCAAGAGGTAGCATTTCATCTAGCCATGTGCCACTTTTAAATCTCTGTGGAGCACAGATGTTTTGCAGTGAGCTTCAAAGAGTCCATTGCTATATTTTTGTCTTTGATTCCTTCTAAAGAAAGAAATATGTACTTCTGTTTTATTTGGGGCAGCTTTTTCACCCATACCTGTCAACGTCAGGATTCAAAATATATTTTCAAAGCAAAAGGGTGTCCTTAGCCAGCCCACATAAAATCATTATTGCTCTATGTAGTCAACACCTGCTGTGCTGTAACTCCTCTATACTTTGCTGTGTTCCACAGGTAATTTTTGGTTCTAATCTTTATATGCTACTGAAGAGTTTTCTAGGCTGTAGCTAGGCTGTAGAGTAGCTAGGCTTTAGTTTCTGTTGATACCATAATGCTGTCCTAATTTTCTACTGTGGATACAGGTATTTTCTTCTGAGACTGAATCAGTCCTCTGCTGAATTAATCTTAGATGTCAGAGAGGTACAATGCTTGGACCCCTTGAGAAGTGATGGAACAACCTGAACTATAGAACCTTCTATGGACTAGCAGTTACAAAGGCACATCAGGTTGCTCATGCTGTCTAAAACACAGGCTATACACCTAGAAAAACATAATGCTTCTGAGTTCCTGTAGAGATTAAAATACTGTGATACAGACAAGGTAAATTTCCAGCTTTTGATAGTGCATACAAGCTCAGAATGAAGCTGTAAGGCAATGTGCATTCAGTATGTAAAAAAAGATGTGCTGAATGGGAAATAATCCAATGGGTTTTTTAGAAAAAAATATTTTTTTATAATCAGATTTGAGAAATTGTTCTCACTTTTCCAAATCATGGCAACTGATGTTTAGAAAGGAAATGCTGATGCGCAATCTATTTTAAACTATCTCCATATCCACAGTGGTGGATATTTGTGTTTTGAAAACCTTTAAGATAATCATTCAGTGATTAGAAACTCCACTTCATAATTGAATGAGCTGTTCTGAACCTTGGGAATGCTTACGCCACTCAGTAGTTTCCATTACAGTTAGCTTGTTTACTGAGGGACTGACAACTTCTATGCAAATAAAATGCGAGATATCAATTCACTTTAATGGGAGTTCAATCAAGCCCTTTATAAGAAAATAACCATCATGTATATTGCAAAATTATCCATATGAATGTACTGTTATTTATAGGAGATATAAAGGGCTGCACTCCCTTTGATTCAGATAACATGAAAGGTTTTTCACTGGCGATTAAAGATGAAACATTAATGCTTCTTCCACTGATAGCAGCTGTGGAAGAGAGCAGACTCATTATTTCTTGTGGAGCACCAATGATATTTAACATCTTTCAATAACTACCAGACTCAGGAGGTTTGATTCTGCAGTAGATGGGTGCTGATCTTCCTTGGAACAAGAGGTTGTAGCGTACTCCCCTGGTGAGCACCGCCCCAGAGCATACACGCTCCCAGGCTTGTGACACAGCAGCCCATGGCTCTGTGGTCCCCAGATGAACATGGATGAAGTAGTTCCTGTATCATGCACGTTACAGTAACAGCTGTGATGTTTACAAGATGGTGTCTTCATCCAGTTCAGTCTCACAGATTTTGTGTTGTGTAAAGAATTGTAGTTCTTATCATCAGCACATCTACCATGAATGCAAAGCAAAGCATACATTGGGGTATGAATTATCTGCAGCTTTGCAAAAAGGCATCTTTAGAAAGCCAAACAGTGGGTTCTGATATCCTCACTGATCAATCACATTTACATGGAGCCAACTATTGCCATGCCTTAAACACCTTCAACCACACAAAAGCCTCTCCCTACAGCAGGTTGCACAGGAAAGTGTCCCGGTGGGTTTTGAACATCTCCAGAGATGGAGACTCCACAACCTCTCTGGGCAGCCTGTTCCAGTGCTCTGTCACCCTCACAGTAAAGAAATTTTTCCTTAAGTTTGTCTGGAATTTCCAGTGTTCCAGTTTTTGCCCGTTGCCCCTTGTCCTGTCACTGGGCACCACTGAAAAGAGCCTGGCCGCATCCACTTGGCCCCCACCAATTGATTAATAATGATCACTGTTAGATAACATCTGAAAAAAAATGGTTTTGCATCTTTCCTAAGCTGTTTTTTCTCCTTATGGTGTACAGAGACATTGTAACTACCTATGTTTTGCATTTTAGCTGTAAACCAAAGCCTAAAACCATCCATGATGTGCATATCCTGACAGATGTAACAATAAATAGGAGAAGGAATTGTACCTGGAAATGGATTTTTTATTTTTACAACAAAAAAGATCAGACCAGCCCTGGAAAAGACAACGCTAGTGTTTGTCTTTCACATGTTGGAAACATCAATAGGAAAAGAGGACACTGGGCAATATTAACAAAAGCATTGTTCCACCTGTGCTGCCACCAAATTGCAAACAGTGTGCTACCTTTTTGTCACTGCTGTTCTCAGATTTCCCTATTTTAGAATGGCAGCTGGACCTCCAGACACAGCTGTTCCTTGAAATGATCCTAATAAAGAAGGATGTAAAAAATAAGTTTACACATTTCTGTGTACCAAATAATGATGAGCAAGTTCCACTGTTAAAGAGAAGCCACGGCTACACTCGTGTGTTATGGTCAGTAAGCAGAATGTACACATTCACCCTGGTATTATCCTACCATGTGCAAATACACGTGGCTACAGGATGCTACCTGCCACCTCGCAGTGCAAAACCCTGCATAGCTACCACAGCCTCGGTCAAAGGATACGCACTCACAGGAAGACATCAAACTATGAGATTTAATAACTTAGGAATGCTACAAATAAAACCCTAGAGCAGATTAATAACAGTAGAAATGCATAAACGTTGCTTGCCAGAAGTTGTAAAATATTGGAAATAATAATAATTTGGGGAAGGAAGAAATGTTATGCAATGAGAGAGCACAGTGCACTGTTTTGAACAAGATGATTTAGACTGTCAAGATGAGAGAGGCTACTGGCCAAGTTCAGACAAATCTAACCAAGCTAAGTGAATGGGAGAAGAGATACATACGGAAAAATTACTCACATAACCTTCTTAATTTTTTACACAATAGTAAAATTTAAATATATATATATATATATATATATATATATATATATATATATATATATATATATATATATATATATATATATATATATATAGTGGAAGCCAGTTAAGAGCTGCACAGCATAGAGCAGCTCAGCAAAGGCAGGCAAGTCTACTAGATAGCAAATGAGGGCAGAATAATGTGGAAAAGATCGTAATATTGTTAGCATAGTTCAGTGAGACACCTCCATGACAGCCCTGAGTTTGAGTTCATTTTTCTAATAATTGTATCCCTTGCACGGAGTTAGGGATGAGATGCCTGCTGTATTAGGCCACTTGGTCCCAGGTGTTTCTTTCCCATTTCATGTTCCTGTCTCCAGAAGTGGAGGGCAGAACGGAGGAAGTTCAAGGACAATTTCTGAGAATAATCAGTTAAAGAAAAGCTTTTATATGATAAGAAATGAAAAGACTGCACCTATTTACTACACATACACAACTCAGTAACTTACTGAAGACTTCCTCTACTAAACATTTTCAAAAGCACAGATGTACACAGTGTATCATTCATGATATAAAAATACTATCACTTCTTCCCATTATTTTTAAATTGCTATTTGATATTGCTACATTTCTGAATTTGTTTTACCATTAATACTGTTACTCCTAAGCTCAGGGCGGTCACGTGAATCGAACCAGTTTTCATTTATTTTTCAGCATTATAGTCCTCAGATTTCTCTGCATTTTTCTCAATGATCAGCTGTGGATTTTCACCCTGGCAAAAGAAATCCCCCCAAAGCCTCTGTCAGAGCAAAAACCCCAGAATTAGCAGAGGGCCACCCCGATCATTTTCTAATCAGAAGATGACAAAACAGAGCACGTGTGGTATCCAATGCCAACGTGCACATTTGAGGACACATTTTGTTCATCGAGAGCTTGTAAATATTACTAAATGGTACTAAACCCACATCCTGCTCCTGAACCCGTCGCTGGTACGTGTGTGCTGACCGGCTCCACGGCAGCGGAGCATCAACACCCTCCGTCAGCCCTGCTCTGCTCCTGACACACCAAAGGCATGGGAGCTCCGAGGAGGGACAGCTCATCTTCATTTACAAAAATACCTTCTTTTCATGTTTTATTAAATTGCTTCACCTGTTCTTTGTCATCTAACGCCTGACACAGAGAGGACGCGAGCACATCGAAATGAAGACATCCGCCCTCCCCTGTAAAACGCGCTACCAGACCCACAAAAGGGCAGCGAGGGGAAGGCACCCGGCACCCGGCGGAGCCTCGGCGGCTTCGGGGCCGCCCGGGCGAGCCCCGCCGGCTCCTACCCGCCGAGGATGCCTGGTAGCGGCTGGGCTGGGCTGGGCTGGGCCAGCCGGTGCCCGCTCCCCGCGCTAGGGATGCTCCGCCGCCGCCGCCGCCCAGCCGCGTCTCCCGCACCGCAGTGCGCTGAGCCCGCCGAGCCACCGCCCGCCCGGGGCCCGCGGGCGATGCCCCGGCGGCCCCCCTGGTCCCAGGCCCCATCCCGTCCCGTCCCGCCGCCTTACCCCGCCGTGGGGCCGGCCCTCGCCGCCTGCGCCCCTCCGCGCCCCGAGCCCGGCGCCGGCGGCGGCAGGTGGGTGCCCGGCGCGGCGGCTGCGCAGCGCGGCCCCTGTCCTGCCGGGCACGCTGGGACTCGTAGTCCGGCAGCCGCCGCGGGGTCCGCGGGCACCGGCACTGCCGGCCCCAGTCACCCCGCTGCAGCACCAGCGAGCGCTGCCAGCCGCACGGGAACCAGGTCCACCGGCAGCAGCCCTCCCACCCTCGCCTGACCCGGTCACCCATCCTCCTCCACCCCTTTCCGTCTCTCTCTGCCCCAAGCCTGCAGGTGAAGTCCCACCCGACCCATACCCCGACCGTGGCTATTCCCGCTCACCTTTGACCTGGCGTGGCCTGGCCTCAGCCTCAGCCTCAGCCCTCCCTTGTGTGTCCCTGCTCTATGGAAACCATGAAAACAGGCTACAGGGTGGCTTGGACTCTCTGGTAGCTGCAGCCATCACCCCTGCCCTGAGCACATCTCTCAGGGTCTGAGCATGCACTCACTGCACGCAGGTGCATGGCCTTGGCAGATGTGCTGCTGCTGGACAGGTCTGGGTGCACATGGAGGCAGCCAGCCCTAAAGAGCAGGGCTTGCTCCCCTCACACACCCTCTGCAAACTGGCCCCGCAGCTGAACCAGCCAAACAGGTCCTGCAGCAAAAGCCTGCGGGCTCTCACCCTGCATCTGTCCCTCCAGGGAGCCAGTTCTGGAGTGGAGCCAGCATCCAGGACACATGCTGGAGGAGAAGGACTCTTTAATAAATGGTCCTCCATCTCCATAAGGATTCAGAGAGATCTCTGTGGGTCTCACCTGGAGGTCTAAAGCACAAGAGGATGCTCCTCACTATTCGAGAAGGACAAGTCGCTCCTCTGGCACTTCCTAAAAGCTTGGTGGCTCTTTTCAAGGAGATTGCTGGCTGTACTATAGTGCAGTGAGGTTACGGTGCTACAGTGGGTTCAAAACCTCTCAGAAGAACACGTTGATCTTAACAGAGGATATAGGAAGAGACCAGTTTGATACTTTTTCCCTCTTCTTTTAATTAGTTTTGACAATTCAATTTATATTTGTTTTTTATGATATACTAAAGTTAACTGTTGCTTGAAATTGTATATAACATGTAATATGATTTGAATGTACGCCCTGTAATCAGTATGTCTGTAATTTCCTTTAACAGATTGCCTTCCCTGGGTACTGTTTTAGCTGAACTGAGGTCCTTGATCTGAGCACTAAGTGATGAGTCACTAGCAGCAGAAAAGCTATTCCCTTGATTAAAATGTCTGTAAATTTCATGACGTGTTGGCAGGAAAGCAAGACAATGCCTTGTTGAGAAGCAGATGTTGCACCAGAGATGGTTTTTCCTATGGAAAAAAAGTGCGACTAGGAAATACAATGTCGTCAGCTTCACTCCCTACCCTGCCAAATACCTCAGGCACCTGTAGCAAGAGTTACAGCAGAAAACTCAGACTAATACCAGGGACTGAAGGGTTACCTTGGGCATTTTGCCACTGCTGCTCAGGGAAACACCTGTATCCACAATAATGTGCAGGATACAGAAAGATGCTCCAAACCAGCAATTATTTACTTCAAGCCTCCTTGCCTCAAACTTGTTATGAAATGGGATATTCAGCCATAAGTTAACTAAGCTTTGAAATCTGCTGCTTGGTAGCTCAGGCTGAAGATGGATCTGTTGGTTTGGTGTTGGGGTTGAAGCTTCACTGCAAACAGGGCTGATTCAGACATGAGACACAGAAATGTGGATTTAATTCTTAACATGGTTTAAACCCTTTTTTGGTGCTTAATCTTAGTCTGTAGGATCAGGGGTTGAATGAGATACTCAAATTATAATTATACAAATAGTAGGAAAGGGAAATGTACAATATCAACAAAGAGCTAAAGTTAACTTTGAGATGTTTGTTTTTTGATAAGCTTCTACAAGTTTTTCACTCAGATTTTCCTGTCACGCCTTAAAATATATTTGTTAAGCTGAAATGCTTTCTCAGTCGATAAGAACGGGAAGAACCCCTCCCAAGCTGACTTTACCATTTGCAGTTGCCTTGTGTCTGCTGACAAACTCACTGCATATTAGTTTCTGTCAGAAATGTAACAATCTCAGACCTCTGCAGGGAGCACAGAGTTTGGAGTCAAGGTTCTTCCTTTCTTTGGCTGTGGTTTCATGTTTCTTTCTTCCTTTTACCTCATGTGTAGAATTTGCAATGAAAAAATTAGAAACATGATCAGTCTTTGCCCTAAGAAAAGATACAGGTCACCTCTATTCATGAGACATAGAGACGAGAACATACATGATAAATATATTAAATGCAGATGTACACAAAAGTACACCCACATGCATAGGAGCAACATTCTCCTTAAATCGCAACACACAAAGTAAACCGTCTCTGACTTCACTCTCATGTACAGAGTGTGCATACTAAATAACTTTTCATTCTTCCCAAACCACAAAAGTATACAATGCAATTCACAAATCTAAGATGTATCCCTTGCATGGGATATACCTGCTATGATACATTTATATCAAATGACTGTGACTGCCTGGACTGACCAGATTTCCAGTGTGTGGGACTTCACAGACAACACCCTGAAAGCACATCTAAAAGTGCAGCGTAAGGCTCCAAACCAGTCCTTTTTCTCTGGTAGGAATCTTGCATAACATTTTGCCTGTCTAGGCTTTTTATTTATATATTTAAGTGTAGTGGTGGAGTTAACACCCTAAGGATACAATATATATGGAGACAACTATGCTAGAAAATTTTTGCTCCCCTCTGAGGGGCATGGTCAAGAGGGACTGACTGGTCCTGCAGATCCCAAAACAAAGTGATTCCTGGCTCTGCTTTCCCTTTGACCAGTGAGAGGTTGGTTCAGAGCTGCTGCATGGTGAATGCAGTGTAGAGGTTTGGCATTTTTCCAACACTTCCTAAACTGAGCTTACTGCCAGCAAGCTGCACTAGTAAATCTTTAACTGGGGCACCCAAAAGCAAGTTTTATTTCACTGAACTATTGTAGCCAAAATGTGGTCAGTTGTTTTAAATTGCTTGTTATATTCTTTTTATAAAAAAGCAGAGGGGCTGTTGTGATCTTTTCATCTCTTTTCCTTATAACACAGCCTGTAAGACTTTGCTTAATTAATTCCTGCTTGAGCTGGAGCTTGTCTTTTGGACAAACATCTGGTCTTGATTACTGTGTTGTGCATGTTTTGATCTCTTCCCTTAAAGACCAGCTGTTCATCAAATTCAGTGACCTGTATATAAAACCCCTTGGTTCAATGCCTGATCAGCAAATCTCAGACCTAGGGTAGAGATAAAATTTGACTCTTTGTCACATGAAAAATTACTGAGTTTGTAATGACATTTGCTGCAATGGTTTTGAAAGAGAACCAAGGTATGTAGTCAGCCCCAGTTCATAAGAGCCTGGTAGTTCAGGCCTTAAAATGCTGGCCCAGCAGTATCTCAAGTGGTCAAACCCCAACTATATTTAGGTTGGAATTTTTTAATTGCATTGGTTTGACAGATAAGAGGATTTTCTTGGACTGTTTTATAAGGCAGGGTACAGTAATACATTAAGTAACGCTAACTTCAAGTCATCTGTTATTTCACCCAAACTTGACTTCTGTGAACCCTTCTATATCCCCAGTACTCTAAATCCTGAAGAAATGCATTTAGATTTGGACACTGCACTTGCCATGGCAGTAACAGTAATAAATACCTCATCTGTACCTATTCATTTGCAGCAGTACATCTCAAATGGAATCACCATTTCCATTTTGCAGGTGTGGAAAGCGAGACACAAAACAGATGGTTATTTTAAATCTGGGGCCCACTCAGTGGGCATGCCATCAGGGACTGGAACACAGGACTTCAGAAGGCTGAAAAGTGGCAGGAATTGTCCAAGGACATAAGAAGATGACTGCTGGCCCTGGGACCAGACCTCGTCAGCTCACCATCCCCTACACCCCGCTTACAGAGCTACGCAGCACCGCTCTGCTCCAGGCAGCGTGGCTGAAAGCGTGCCTGGGGTTGGCTCACACTTCCCTGGAGCCACCTCTGAGTACAGGCAACACAATTTCTGCTCCATCCTCTGACATACGGTTGCTGCCCCACCTGCCCCAGCTCTGCTCTCTGTGCTGGCATGAGGAGGAGGAGGCTTTGGAGGTACAGACCAACTCTCTACCTCCTTTAAACTGTTCTGTTTAAAGGGGATTGCTCCTCAGAAGGGAGCAGGAGCTAACAGATACTGTCCTCCTCTCTTTACAGGGTCTGCTAATGGTGAAGATCTTTCTGCTCCACTTCTTTCTACACGAATGGATCTGCAGGACAGCTTGTTCAGTGTTGGGTTTCTTTCCTTAGATAAAGAGCCTGAGGCCAAATGTCAGACAAAGCCCTCTGCAGCTGACCAATATGCACCTGAGGATGTTGCTTTTAGCACGTTTCCTTTATACAGCCAGTTCACAGTGACTTGGATCATTCTGGATATATCTGAACTGTCTTAATGGTGCACCTGAAAAACAAAACCCCGTGCAGCATGGTCCCAGATGCTGGGCAGGGAGCGTGTTAGACAGTCTGTGGGGTCCTGCAGATAGAGCTTAGAATGCTGCGAATCTGCGAGTCGGTGCTTGAGCTTGTCTCCAGACATGCCTCGGCAGGCTGGTCCTGGGCTGGCTGCAAAGCAGCCATCTGCAAGAGGGAAAAATTCCATAACATGTGCAGGTAGCTACCCCCGTGGCCTCCTACCAAAGGCTGTGGAAGCCAGCCCGCTAGCAGGAATGTGTTCACCTTAACCCTTCATGTCAGAACATAAAATTATCAAAAAATTAAGGTTGTGTCTCAAGAGAACCAGGACGGAAGCACGTCCTTTGCTGCCACTGGAAGGAATACGATTTCCTCACTCAAAATTTATTTCAGTCTGAGTTTGGCCACTCTCATAAAAGAATTATATAGGATAGAGGGTCCAGGCATCACTTTTTATTACCATCTTCTTTATTAACAATATCCTTCCTGTCTATAACCCTGTGTGAATTCCCCAGCCAGGAAGATATTTCCATCTCAGGCCATGTACATTGAGCCCACGTTCTTCGTTTGTACCACATCAGCATTGTAGAAAGTAAATATATTATGATTTAATCAGTTTAGGATTATGTCTGAGGCTTTGGATGTTCCTTTCGTGCTGTGCACAGCTCAGCTTAGTGAACAGCAGTGAGGATGCTTCGTGCTGTACCTGCTCTTGCTTTGCATGTGCATCATTTCAGCACTAGTGGAAGTTCCACTGCTGTCCAGGTCTTCTATGCCCTCTGAGGTTTCATATTTGCAACACTTCCCTCACCCATGTATGATTGTCTTAAATTGTATCACAGCCTTTGAAAAAGAAATCCCTCTACTAATCCTTCTGAGAACATTACGTTTGCCCTCTGATACACGCATTGGTCTGTCAGCTTGGAAAATGCCAGCCTTCTAATGACTGGAGGATTATGAATCTATTGCTGAGCGTTTGCAGAAGTGCTCTCGTGGTTATTGAAGTGTCTCTTCATTCACCCACAGGCTCAGTGCCAGAAGGGCTCAGCGTGGCTTCGTGGGTCTCTTGCCGCCAGCACTGAATGAGGGAGAATCTCACAGCGGTCAAAAGCCCAGCTCCTCCTTCACATCCACTGGCAGTTTCTTTCTTTGAAACTAAGCACTTTTAGATAGTTCGGCCCAACACATTGGACTGTTCCATTTCAAGTTTGCACAATTTTAATTTAATATAATTTATCAGATCAATTTCTGTCTCAAAGTTAATAAGAGCCTCACTAATGACTTCAGCACAGCCAGGACTTTGCAAAATATCTTTAATAATTGTATTAGTCATAAGTTACTAGAATTTTACATATTTTAAATAAACTTCATATTAAATAAGATGTAATATGTATGTTGCCTTACACTCTATACATTTTACAGAAATTAAATCTTGGCACTACTGAAGCAGACAGCAGAACTTACACTGACGCCAGTGGGGCCAACATTTCACCCTATTTATTTTCCCAAATCTACCAAAAGTTTCCAGTGAGTCTAAAAAAATCAGTGTCTCAGTGTTACCTTCTGTATAAGCCTCAGAATAACTCTTCTCTAAGTTACAGAGGTATTGTAGGAACCTTGGTATCTGGAAAATGCTTCAAAGTGCAAACTGCTACAGCTGTACTAACAACGACTGGTTATTATTTTCCTGCTACAAATGCCTTACTCTCAAAGCAGGAATGGCAATGTCCACTAGGAAGGTTACTCAACAGTTTCTATTGTAAAACCATATTTTTCATTATTTTATGTTGACAGAACTTAGCCATTCAAATTAAATGGCACATGCCAGACAACTGCCTTCATTTTAATTGTTTTCTTGTATTTTGAGATGTGGAAAGTCTAACGTTTTCCAACATTGAGATACGAAGAAAGTAAACCCATGGTAAAAAAACACAAACTGAAGACTGCAGCCTTTGAGCAACTCCTGCTTTCACGTACACTGAAATGTGATAGAGCACATAACAAAACAGGTAAGATCTTTACTGTTTTCAATACAGTTTGTCCAGATTGCTTTCACATTATAAAGCTTTAAAAAACCTGTACATAGCTCATGTTTACTCTCATACAGAGCTTGGTAGCACATGATGTCTGGTAGCTGAAACATCCCCAGATTCATGCTCATCAAGCACATGTCAGGCCTTAACAGGACATGTCGTGTTTGGACTCCTCCCGCCTCACGCCAACAGGAGGGAGCATGGAGGATGTTCTTGGCCCAGAGCTTTGCAGGAGAAGCTGCCATTTCCCTGTAACTGTGCCTTTTGTTGGGTAAAGGAGGGACAAGGCACTGAACCCAACCACAGGAACTCGTTTCCTCGGTGCCCTGCCCGACAGCCCAAAGGAAGCTGGGTGTTTTGAATAGAAAGAAAACAAAACGCAGGCAGAGGTGAAGACAAGGCATGCGGAGAGGCCACAGGAGGAAGTGACCAGCGAGATCTGCAAGGATGCAGAGCTGTGAAGGCACAGCAGAGTTTTGGGGGCACCCTGGTCTGTCAGCCACACTGACCCCACTGTCTGCACAGACACTGCTGACACACCTCGGCCCGACTCCAACTCCTATTGTTCCTGCGTCCACCCTCCTCTGTCTGGGACCCGCCAGCCCCGGCCCTATACCCGCCGTGGCACCCACGAGCACCCTGTTAACGTGCAGACGGCAGCTTGCCCTCAGCCACGCACAATCTCGGGGGTGCTGGGGCAGGAGCTGCGCTGCCAGGAGCCTTCGAGGCACCGCAGCACGAAGGCCGGCCGGGGTAGCTGCGGAGCTGGGTGGGGGACAGAGCCGCAGAGCGCGGCCCCATGACACGCTTCGCCTCCACCGCGGCTGTACTTGGGTCCCTCAGGGCCCGCTGCCGCCCTGTGCTTTGTGGGACGGCGGGAGCCAAGTGGCCCCACAGGGCCGCTCAGCCCGCCCGTGCCTCCTCCGCCAGCCAGCGGCACCGCCCCGCCGCCGGCGCAGGCGCGGTCCCGGGCGCGGTGCCCCGCGGCCGGACTACAGCTCCCGTCGTGCTCGGGGGCGGCGCGCAGGCGCGGGGCGGGCGGGGCGCGGGGCTGCTGGTCGCGGCTGAGGGAGCTGGGTCGGTGCAGCCGCCCGGGTGAGTGGGAGCGGCTGTGGCGGGCGGGGGTCGGGAGCTGGGGACGGAGTGCGGCCGCGGCCGCTCGGGCTGTGCCGGGCAGTCCTGGCGGAGTGCCGGGAAGGGTACGGGGGGTGGGCGGCGGCGGCGGCGGGCACTGGCACAGCGCGGCGGGAGGGGCCGCGGCGGCGGCAGGAGGAAGAAGAATAAGAAGGGGCTGTGTCGGCGCCCGCCCTGGCCGCCAGCAGCTCACCGTGGGGCCCCCCGAAACCTTGACTGGTTTTCCGGAGCGGGAAGGTCAGGGCTTCGCTAGTGCGGAGCGGAAGGGCGCGGGGCGGGGTTTGCGTGGGGTAGGGACTGTCCCGCCGATGGCAGCTGGAGGGGTTTCGGGGGCTGAGAGGAGCCAGTGGGCGCTCAGGTAGAGGGGACGGGTTAATGGGCGCTTAACCCCCCCAGAGGGGACGGGTTAGAGCTCTTAGTCGGCACCCGGCTTTGCTGTGAAATCTGAAAAGTGTAACTTTAAAAGCTTTGCCCGTGGATCTGGTTAGCGTCACCCTCTCAACTTGCTGTGTGTGTTCTCCGCAGCTTCCCCAGTATGTCAGTTAGTGACGCTCCCTGAGCGGAGCGCGCTCTTCCCGCGGCTGGCGGAGCTTTGCGCTCTGTAGCGCTGGCAGCGGCCTTGGGGCGGCCCCAGCCCGGGGTTCCCGTCCGGGAGCGCCCCTGCGCCTCCGGGTCGCTGCGTGTCCCCAGGCCTGGGCACAGAAGCTCTCGGCATGAGCCCCTTAAAGCCATCTGCCTCTTTGCGAATAGGTGCAAGCTGTGTTGAAAATAAGTGCTGTTCTAGAGAGGTTGCTGCATGCTTTAAATTAGCTATAATATATCGAATATACCATCAAAACTAATGTTTTGTTACTGTGGCAGGTGCACAGAGCTTGAAAGACAGCCTGTGATGTGAGGGAGAACCTGAAATTGGCTACTACTCAGAAGTTTTCCCTAAGTAACATGATGGGAATAAAGTGAATTTCTTCTACTGTACATTATAGGCTTGTAAGTTTTGCCACTTCTTGTGATGAATGTTTCTATAAATGTTCAGGTATTTTCATCTGATGTTTCTTTTTGAGTGAAATGCCTGTAGGCAATTCCTCCAGGAAGAGATACTGTGCATCAGTGTCCATAGGCAGTGCATCTCCATTGAAGAAAATCCAGGTATTGTCTGAAAAAAATGAAGCCAAAACATCTCTTGTCCTGGCTGGTCAGTAACTCCTGATGCAGTGGTGCTGGCCTGCCTGTTGGGAGGGGGAATGGACAGCTGGAGTGGCGAATTCTGCCAGAGGACCTTCTCAAGGTGGGAAGTACCTCTGGTAACTGGGATTTTTAGCTTATCCCAGCCTTGTATTTATTTGTGATGATAACTCCTGCCCTGCAGCTAGTTTGATGAGCACTCCTGACAGTGGCATGGAGACAGATGTGCTGAAATGCCACCTCCTGTGCTGCCAAGGCTGCTGCCTCTGTGCTCCATGCAGCCTGCCGAATGCACACTTTGGGGCACCTGTCTGTCACCTCTGCTGTTGCCTGGGCTGGATGGGTGCGTCCACAGAGCTCTGCAGTGTGGGTGACTGGTTTTCAAAAACAGGCACACAGGAGTAAGTTTTTCTGGGACAGTGCCAACTTGGCAGCTTAGCCATCACTCCGAGTACCCTGCCTGTAAGGTAGCTGTGTCCTGGTTCTGTGTAGTTGTATCCAGGACATATAAAAGAGCAAAATGGGCTTTGTCTTGTTCCAGGAGCCCTCTGATACAGAGGAAGCACTGTCAGGAACTGGAAATACAGATGTTTTCCAATTTCCTTTATCATGGAAGAATCTTCATGGTCCATGTAGTTACTCTGCAGTAGCTGTCTGTCCCCTCCACTTCCCGAGTCAATGTATGGACAAATGTGAAGTTGGGGAAGCTCAGTTTGCCTTGTATAGAACTTAATGAATTGTTTCTTTGAACAGAATGAAGCCCCAGGCTTGCTTTTGCAGGAAAACAGCCCAGAATAGCTATTCGTTACTGCCTGGAAAATACAATATACCCTGACAAAAAGCCTAGGCAAAGATGAGCTGCCACCTGCTGGCTCCGTAAAGCTTTGGGCTGGGGAATGTCTGCTGTTTGTTGTACCCTGCTTGGTGCGCCCTACCCCAGGCTGGAGATTCAGAAAGTTTGGCTGGGTTTTTGAGAGCTTTCTGCTAAGAAAAGCAACATTGGTCTGTTTATCAAAGTTATCTTAAGGCATTACAAAAACATTGTAAGGAACCTGCTGGGATTATGATTATATTTACTCATATTTCTCCTAGCTTTGGTAAATAAAGATAGCTCTTTCAAGTGCAGCACATTCTTCATAAACAGTTCTGTATAATCTAGCACACTGGAAAATAAAATTGTTGCCATCCTAGAGGTTCCCTGGGGAAATGCTCAGATTAGGCTTTTCCAAGCAGCTGGGATGGTCTGGGGCCCGGGGTGGTGCAGGAATGCCGACAGCCCTGCGGACGCCCCTGCTCCGGGTCGGGTTCACCCAGAGGCTGGGTGGAAGGAGGCTCCGGAGGAACGAATGAGATTAAAGTGAACTCTGTGAACATGCTAGCCAAAACCGGCTCGGTTTGTTTTTCATGATGTCACTTCTATTTTAAAATCCAAGTTGTGGAAATCACTTACAGTGGACTTTAATGAGACTGTCGTTTCCTGTGGGCAGGATGTTTCTAAAGAGTTACTCCTGTTAGGGTCCCAAGAAATTGTGTTCTGAAGTGTAGTAGAAATTTCTGGGCGGGAGGGGGTGGATTTTTGAAAGAAAATTGGAAGATAGCTATTTTTAGGATCTTTTGTTTTTTTAAAAATACACTTTCAGAGAGGAGAAAACAAAAATATTTTAACTTGTTTGTAAGAGGTATGTGAAAGTTGTTTGACAGTCTTTCAGAGGATGATTCAGGTAATTATGAAATGACCTAAAGTAAAGTTACTGCTCTCTTCTGATTTCCTTAGTTGTTCATTGATTTCTCAGGTGAAGAAATAATGGCAAGATTTTTGTCTTTGTGATGTCCAGCAGGATATCTTCATTTCTGATTTTCTCTTTGAGTTTCTCTTCTGCTTAACAAAAGGAGAATTGAAATTTGATTGATTGGAAGCAATAGCTTTGTTTCCATTTCCCTAAATGTTTCTTATGTGACTATAAGTTGCTAAAGTGAAGAATTTGCTTTACCTTATAATTGTATATCTGAAAAAAAAAAAAATAGTACTATCCCTTTTGACTTCTAACGCATGTAATGTTTTTATGGTAGAGCTAAGAAGGATACTTAGAAGAAAACAAGCTCTGCTTATCAAAGAAGTGCAAAGTATTTGCAGAGCCAAAATTGATGGTTACAGTTTTGCCTGCAATTTTGCAGTGAGATGTGTCACAAATATTCACAGTATAAATTAAACTGCTCCTTCTAAAAACTTGTAATTTGTTACATGTGTTTCTTTCTCTATGCAGCACTGCCACAGTGAGTGACAGAAAGCAAATAGATGTGTTTAATGGGAGGTGAAGGGGCTTGTTTGATTAGATTAGGGCTTCAGCTGGCCTTTATGCCCTTTTTAGGCAATGAGAATTCCTGATACCATGTTTTAAAACCTGATTTCTAGCACGTTATATATGCTGTGGTTCCTTTTGTAGGGAATGTTTGTGAAAGTTATTACCAAGCAAGTCTGTGTGGTACCGACATGCTAATCATAACTTTTTGAAGGTGTTTCATGTTAAGTATGCTTTCATATTTTAAAAATACTTTTGATTGATAATTACTAGAAAGTATGTTAAAAACTCTTTAAATTTCCCAGGCCACATGTGATTCTTTTCCTGTTCCTGAAGTGAAGACTCAGTTACAGAAAGAGTGGGTATTTTTTCTCTGGTGTTTTACTTTTTTGTGTGTGTGTGAACACTGTAGCTTAGGACTTGAAATGGCTACTTTGATCATATTATTGAAACAAAGAGCTGTGACCTGTATTAATGTATTATAAAGGATGAGTGGTTTTCCAATGTAAAAACATACCGATGCAGTAAATAAAAGGTAATGAATTCAGGGTGACAGCATTTTACAGCGATTCTTGGAGGGGAAGTGTAGCCTATGTGAATGTACTATATGGTTATGCAGTGCTACTCTCTGCCAGAGTAAGGGGAGCATTATTCTGCAGTATGCTAACTATTCTGCTCCTTATAATTGCCCATTAAAATGACACCTCTTAATATTTGAATGCAAATGGCCATGCAGAAGTGCGGTGAATAGCCGCGTGTTGATGGAGGATTCAGGCGGTGTAGCCTGGTCACAAACAATGCTGTGTAATTGGCTGCAGGAAATGTTTTTCTCTTATGATAGTGTGTGTAATGGCTTAAACTGTAAGGAAGGGCAAAACATTAAGGCTCTAGGAATGAGAAGTTTGCATGCAGATTGTGTGGCATCTGCTGCAGCTATCAACTAATTGTCCTTCAGCTATTATGCACCTGGAGAAACAAATACCACGAGACTATGAAAACTGTGGGAGGTGGCATGCTGGACTGCAGACACTCCTTTAGTTACTTTTGGAACATGGCTTTGAAAAACAGAGGTGTGCTACCCTCTGCATTTTCTGCAGCCATTAAACTCAAATGTTCTCAGCACTGTGACCTCTTGCAAAAGGTCCAGGCTCTTCCAATGTGATTGGTTTTAGTTCAGAGCAAGCCAGACACTGGTCTTCTGACATAATTTACCATGAAACTGAGAATTCTTCCTTGTTTTTGTTCTGTTTGAGAGAACTTTAATTATGATGGTAGTTCAGCTTTGGAATTACTTTTTATCGATGTCAGCTGTGGTTTACAAGTAAGTTGTAGTCTTTATATCAGTTTTAAAAGCAGACATCCTGAAAATAGCTCCTGAAAATATGTTCCTCATTTAGGTGTAGGTGTTGGTACAAACTGAAGATCTACTGTTCTTGCAAAGGCAGTTGTTAAAACCAGATTTACTTGACAGGTAAACTTGAGTGAATGGTGTGGATGAACCTTTATGTGCTCATGTCTGTTCTGTGTCTCTGAACTAAAGTACCACTGTATGTAACTGTGACAGCCAGGGAGACCTTTCTTGATGTAAACAACTGAGGTGAAGGAATCATGTAAGCAGGATTCCATGGTATAGTATGTATACACTCCTTTTCCTTTTACTTAGGAGGCAAAACTTTAAATTGATCAGTTCTTGAAGTACGGTGTAAGTGCAGGTTTGAAGTAACACGGTTAGTATGTGTGGTGTGACCATCTGAACTGGACTGTTGGAGAACAAACAACACTTGCTGTATGTCTTCTCTGTGTTGAGTATTTCTATAGAGCTAAGAAAGGGATTAGGGAGGCTAGTAAGCCTGAATGTATGGATGTAGTTTTTGCTCCCCAGATACGTTATAGGCATTTTTGCTCACTTACAGAGTCATTCAAGTTACCTTTTTTATGCGTGTGCTCAACTTGAAGCAAGAATTTGGCTGAGCAAAAGGAGAATCCCAGAACTTCTTACAGAGAAATGAGAGAAGCCTACTTATCTGTTTCAACACTGTCATGATTAACTGTTTGTTTTTTCCAAGCCAAATGCTCAAAAATTGTAACTGTTGGAGAAAAGATTCCCTGTGCTCTCCTTGTCCATGAGAAGTACTATATAGACTGTCCCTCTTTTGAAGGAACCCAATTTCCTCCAAGTACAATATTTAGTGAGCAGTTATACAGACTGTCCTGTATTTTTAATTGTTTTTCTGGTAGCAGGATTGTTGCTACTTAGAAGTTGTATTCCCTAAGCCTTTCATCAAGGTGTTTTAATTTTCCTTGGACAGAACAGAATGTTACTTCAATGGCAGTGCTGTAATTAACTCGGAGGCAAACTTCCTTTGTTCCCTCTGTACGTAACACGCAGGGATATGAGTCAGTAATAACTAATTAGCTTGTTTGTAGTGAAGTTCTCCTTTACTACCCTCAAACAGCCGCAGCAACAATGAATGTAAAGTATCTTAACTCTTCTTTTGACTGCAGTGTCTGTAAAAACCAATGCTGTCAAGTTGGACTCATAAATACTAGGTATAGTTGGTATCTCCTCCCTCCTACCCCACAGACTGCCCTACTCTGTGAGAACTATGGTCTTGGAGTTCTTGTTGAGAAAACTGGGTACTGGCATTCACCTGAAAAAATATATATAGCTTAGTTACTGATGGAAAAGGACATGGCAGGATGGGATTCTTGTCAGTGAAGAAGCAAAGTGTAGACACCTTCCAAGCACTCTTTGTCTGTTGTAGAATAACTGATATGAATACTGGATGCTTTCCTTTCAGAGATGTATTTGGAGGTTGAAGATGCTTTTTAGTTGGGATATCTACCTTAACTATGGTTATTTTTAAAAAACTTTTTTTTTTTTATAGATCTGGTTAAGAATAAGGCTTGGGTTTTGAAGTGTTTGAGCAACTTGCTACTGTCCAAGTCATGACACTCCCATTTCGAAAGGACTTGGACAAGTACAAAGATCTCGATGAGGATGAAATTCTTGGCAAACTTTCGGAAGAAGAACTGAAACAACTGGAAAATGTTTTGGATGATCTTGACCCTGAGGTAGGTATTAGCCAAGAGAAGTCTTATTTTTTCATTTGTTCAGAAACTATGCTGAAATAAATTGAGACTTTTTTTTTTACTTATTGTACAATATACTTTTCGATAAAGTTTTTTCCTAGTCTGCTAATGATCTTGTTTACAGATATATATGTGTATATAAGGTTTCAACTGTTTATTTCCTGTTTGCAACATGAATGCAACTGCAGTAGAGGAAAATGGAAGAAGGGATTGTCAGGAAGAGCTTTCTGGGATTTATTTATAAATAAAAATTGCTCTTAGTCATGTTCTCGAAAAGAAAGTTTATTTAGAAAGGCCTGTTTACCTTTCCTGTTTCCAGTGTTGTCTCGTAAACAGCCTTTTTGCATCCATTTTTTTCTTCTACCATGGAGTTTGATGGGAGAAGATGTTAACCTCTTCTAAAGATTCCTGGTTCTGTATCGGTAGCTTGTATCCATTCCTGTCCTTGTGCTGACTTTTTAAAGAGGAAGCAAATAATTACTCAGCTCCAGGATGATTATATCGGGATAATAAGGAATGTCAGAGTCCCAAGACTTGTCTTTTCACCTCCTGAGTCTCTGTTTTTGCTTTAATAGTACCAGGATTAAGTTTAAACTTGAAGTTCAGGAATCACTTCAAAATATTATGATCACCCGTTGTGTTGCACTGCAAGATGTTCTTGATATTTTAATTGGCTTTGGCTTTATAGACATTTTAATAGAGGAGAATAGCAAAAGTGATACATTGTCTTTTATGACAGTCTGAATTTGTATATGTTCTGTTCTTTCCATAACAATATCTTTTTTTTTTTTTTTTAAGTGAAATATGTTGATAATAGTGGAAAACCACCCCATCTTGAGTCAGGTCAAAAGTACAAATATGCTGTGTTAAATGCCAGACAATAGTGTGGGTTGTTGTCTTAAAGACTTAGAAACACATGGATGTAAGTGATGGAGGAAGCAGTCTCTTCCTGAATGTCCAAACTGTAAATAGCTGAGTTTTATTTACTACTACTCGTTTAAACAGTTTTTGTTCTAGAAAGAAATGCAAAGTAACTAGCAAGTCTAGTGTTGGGAACTATTGTACTTAAAGTGTTGCTTCAGTCCTAGTCAGAGTGCAGGGTGCTCTATTTTAAAATATATTCTTGGAATCTAAAGAATAGATCACCTCGTGTCTTCTGCCCCAAAAAAAGGAAATTGGCAAGGGATCAAAGATTGCCTAAAAATGATGATGTGTTGGGTTTGAACCTTGGGGAGAGGGAGAAGGAAGAGGGAAATTAAACTAAACAGGTGTTCACTCAGACTTTCTGAGCTGTACTGATTTGCTCTGTTTTGTTTTGCAGAACGCACTTCTGCCTGCAGGCTTCCGACAGAAAGACCAGACTGCGAAAAAGGCTTCGGGTCCCTTTGACAGAGAACGGCTTCTTGCGTATTTAGAGAAGCAGGCTCTTGAGCACAAAGACAGGGAAGACTATGTGCCCTTTACAAGAGAAAAGAAAGGTAACACCACCCTTTCTGGTGTGGGTGGTTATGAAATCTCTGAAGTGGACTAGCCAGAACTACGTGAACCAAAGTTTATGGAAGCCCTGGCAGCTGTAACGCTTTTTGACTTGCAGCGTTTCCAAATGAGTGCTGCTGTGCAGAGGCGAGGTGCTTCCTGTTCAAGCGTTCTGTGACGGTGGGGCTGGTGTGCTGTTTGCATGTAGCACAGGAAGGAAATAAGACTGAAAGATTTTATCAAAGATTGCAAAGTTCTGATGGGGATGGTATCCTCAAAATAAGAGCTGCCCTTGATTTGTGTCGGTAATAACAAATGCTGTTATTGTGCCTGTGGCTGACGCCCTGTGGTGCTGAGTACAGACAGTCACATTTGTAATACTACATTGAATTTAAAAAATAGCAGCAGAATGATGTCATAGTAGAAACTCAATAACATTCAAAGATGGTGTAGACAGACAGGGCCAAGCCAGTGGTGTATGCCGTCATGTCTTTCTTGTATCCTTACTGAGAGGTTTAGTAAGATTGCATAGTTATTATTAACTAATTACAGAGTTAACATCACAAGAAGCTTTGAAATCTGGCAGTGATTTGTGGTCTAAAAACCATGGAAACATTGACCCAATGAGTGGACATTATTAAAGCCTAGGATTGTAATTCTTTGTTTTGGATCTAGTCTTATCATTGAATTGATGGGAAGCATTCACCTTTTCAGGAGAAAGTTAAAAAATGATGTGCATCTTAAATATTATAAGAATAGATTTCGCCTCCCTACTCCCCCACAAAACGAGTTCCTAAATTTGTTGTGCCTCACTAAGCACTATTGGCAGGGACAGAAACTCTTAGGAATGTGCTTGGTATATATGCATAGGAGGAGGCTTTTAGCTGTCACTACAGTGTGTGTGTACTGCTTGTGAATCCTAGCTGGTCTGAACCTTCCCCAGCAGCAGAGCAGATCTACTTCAGTAAATTGTTTGATAAGTTGTATTCCAGCTGCCCAGGATGAACAGACTTCTCTCTCCCAGTACTGGGTTTTCTCTGCCTGTACCAGATAGCTGTTACTTGGCAGTGTTGGTTTATCTTTTTCTTTTCCTTGAAGTATCTCTCAGCACCACTTTTGTTGAGAGATAACTGTGACACTTCTTTGCTGACAAGAGATGAGGAGTTTGCTGACTGAATCCGCAAGAGTAACTGAGTTGAGGGATGATGCAATGTATTGAATGTAGAGGGTAGTCAAAGGTGCCTATAGCGGCGGTGCCCTTATGGTACCTCTGCTGCTGACTGGTAGCTGTGGATCCTGTGTTTGACTGTGTAGTGTGCCACTGCTTACTCCCCTGTTCTGCTTCTTGCCCAACATATTTGCTTGTGTATCCTGGAGACAGCCTAATAGTTTAACATGATTGAGTTCAAATATATTTGGGCCTCATAGCTCATTTGGGGGATCCCTTGCAGCCCAGCGAGCTTGCGCACCGCTCCTTCAGGACGTGAGGCTGGGCATGGGGGATTTGCTCTAGTTAGGACTTCTTTTTCTACCGAGTACTTGTGTGTCATTCAGATAGGTGGCTCTTTAAAGTCAACTTAAGTATACACACACATGGCAAAACTATTTGTTTGGGTAGATAAAATCTGTGAGAATCATGTAGGAAAACAGAAGGGTCCAGCTGTAATGCAGATCTTGGCTAAGAAAGATCAAATGTCATTTCCTTTATGTAATAAAGTATTACTAAATAGCAGTCTGTCTGGATGTTGCAATATGTCATACCAGTTTAGTTAGTAAAATTTCCTACATCTCTTAAAAAAAAAAAAGTTGCTGTTTAATAACATTTTCTACTATTTCTTTTAGTACCACAGAAGAAGATAAAATAATATGAAAAATAAAATGTAGCTTACTTTCATTAAAACTAGGAGTGTGGAAACAAATGTTCAGTATGGAAATTCATGCTCTGTTAAATGAGCAGGAGGAGGCAAGAAGGCTAAGCTCATTTTGTAGTAGGTGAGGGATAAGCTTTTATTTCCCCTCATGAAAATATTATGGTTCAGCTTTGACTTGCTGCCATGTTTGTAGCCATTTTACACAAAAACGGCAAACCTTTGTAACTTAAACTTTTAAATCAAGAATTTGTTATCTTTATCTATATATAAAACTTGAAAAGGGAGTGGAGCAAAACTTAATACTTGTCACGTGTTTTTTATTTAGAGAGAGCTCTTATCCTAAAGTGTTTTTCTTTAATATATATAACAAAAAAACCCCCAGACAATTAAGTTGGCTTATAATTTTTCTCTTTGGCTAGATAAATGTGTTATGAAGAAACGCTAACGAATTGTGGAATAGTAGGGGTAGGTGAAAATCTTGCTTGATTATCCTGTTAATTCAGAAGAAAACTGACAATTGTAACCTTCAGATCTAGAGATTTTGGGGAGAGAAGAATGGATTGGAGTTGCAGCTATTTTCTTGGTGCCATTTTGGTGGGTCAGGCTTTGCTAAAATATTTCTGTGTGCCTAGCTGGTCTTATTGCTCTAACTTGGTCTAATTATTCATTTAATGGAGTAAGAAGAGGAAAATCTATCCTTCTTTTTCTCTTGTTTTACTCTTTTAGTAGAACTGATGTCCTGTGTGGCGATTTGGCCTGCAGGTTTATCAAAGAAGCTTACCCTGGTTTAATTTTAAACATCCTGTCTTGCTACTGATTCTGGTAACCTTGTTTCCTTACTACAGTGGAAAGGAAAATCCTCTTTTCCAGTTGTCTTAGGTACCTCATTTTGAGGTGATGTTAGTAAAACAATTTTGTATCTCTTCCACTGAGAGATAATGCAATTCTCCATATCTTTGGAACTTTTTTTTTGCTGTGTGCTATGAAATGTGGAAGATCAGAAATAATGTACAGTGTCCTAATGTGGCGAGATGAACAATGCTAAAGAAATTCGAAGCTTAACAACCCCAAAATTATATTATATTGCATTTTTCCAGTGCCTGGTTTTGTTTCTAAACGTATCCTTAAAAACACGCTTTGTTTTTAAACACTATTTAATGACTTAAGTCGCATTCTGTTCCAATTAAGCGTGGAACCATTCAGTAAGCCATTGTTCAAGAGATTGATGAGAGCAATGTGGTAGTAATTTCAGCAAAACTAGCTTTGTCTCAATCTGTGTATGTAAGTATGTCATAAAGATTTTACAAGACTTACTGCAAGGAGAAGGATCTCTCACCTAAACAGAGAAGTGAGGCTTCAGCACTGGAGTCTGTCACTCTCGAGCATGTTCCAGGCATCTGACCGGGTGTGACCAATGCTCCTCACCTCTCATGGAACAGAAATGATGAGAATTATTGCACCTGGGATAAAAATGTACCTGAGACCAGTAATGTACTTTGTGCTATATAGTGCAAGTCATTAGCAAATTGTGGAAACTAAGCTTTGCATTTCTAGCCTTTGCATCTCCTAATTGTGGCCTACTTCTCCAACTCTCCCTCTGCATTCCTGCTGGGGTTTGTTTGTTCTGTGTGGATTTGCATTTCATGTAACTTCTGCTTTAAGGTTGGCTATTTTTTTTTTTTTGTCGTGCTCTATCACCCAGAAAATATTGTTAGAGTGCAACTGTAATCACCTGACTAGAGGTCCTTTGGTGCTGCCCTGCTCAGTTGTTGCTCTAGATCACCCTGTGCTTCTGTTGCAGCAGGATTTGGGATGCTGTGTTCTCTGATTGCTTTTACATCACTGGTCTTTAAAGGAAGAGTGTTACATGTTGTAAAATGAAGCTAATATCCTGTAGGAGCTCTGAAGAAACAACTTGTCAAATTGACATACTCCATACAAAACCACTAGAACACAATAACATGTGATACTCTAGCCTTAATGTAAAACAGTTTCCTAACTCACTGCTATGTGCTCTGTAATCAGATAACGAATAACAGTACTGTTCTACAGTGAGACACTGAGGAAGTCACTTCTCAGTTGAATTTTAAAAAATTAAAATTCATCAAGTGAATTGATGAACCTAAGCCTGTCATATGTTAAGAATTGGTGACTGATGAATTGTGGATTATATCAATTTCTGGATTGATGAAACTTTAAGGAATGTAAGATGTAAGGAATGTATCAGATATTGCTCGTTCTTCGTGAAGTCACTGATGAGAGAAGCTTGTATTCAGCTGTTGTCAGGTGACACTTGGTTCCTTTTCTGCAAACCAAGTACTGCAGAGTGGATTTTAGACTTTCTTCTGATCTGCAAGTTGCGGCTAACTTCCAACACTTCTGCCTTTTGAGCAATATGATTGTGTGGAACTTGGAACTGAAAGTTCACTCTGTAGCAGATCAAGCCTGGGAATTAATCCTGGGATGTGCATAGTTTAACATGTTAGCTAGGGGCATAGAAGACCTGAATATATAATTATTACAGAAATTACATTAAAATCTCTGAAATTTGCCTCTTTGTGTTGTATTACTTAATCTTTGCAGTATCCTTGTTGGCTGAAAAGGAGGATGTTGTGTTCCTTCGTGTGATCAAATCCCTGCTATTTGGAAATGTTCTGTTTGCGGGTCGAGAAAGCTATTCATCTCGTGGGCTGCACAGATGTGCTCTTTTGGTCTTTTTTTAAAAAAAAGAAAGAAAGAAAGAAAAGCTTGCATTAGTAAAGGGGGGAAGGGAATTACCAAAGTGTCTTGGCAGCAGGCCTTGAGTTAGATCATTGTCCCCAGGGATACAGGGGTCCTATCCTTTTTGAAGTAAGTTTGTTACTAGAAGTGGGGAGTGGAGAAGGACCTGCTTGTGTGCTGTAAACCTCTCAACTCTGAGCTAGGACAAGATGAGCCAATGAATGAGAGATTATATACACAAGGGTGTGACCTGTTTTATAATAGGAACGGCTCCTGACCCAGTTCATGTGACTGGAGTTGGCTGCAATGAACAATGGGAGCAGCTTTTAACATTTTTTCTTTAATAAAAACTGAATATGCTTCTCTCTCTCTTTAGGTCATCTTAAGAGTCAGGCATGTATGGATGAATTTAGTCTTACTCTTAGGAAGCAAATGTTCAGAACCAGAGGTTCCCAAGCTGTGAATATAAGAATTACTTAAAGTAACATCAGGAAAAGTAGTTCTTCTTTGCAAGTACTGTGTAATGAACCAGACAGGAGGCTGATCTAGGTTGAAATACTTTTTTACAAAGTTTATTTTAATTGAGATCAGTTTCCTTCTCCCACTCACTGCCTGCTGCACTGATGCTGCAAGTAGAATGACATGAATGAAGGCTCAGGTACTCAAATTGCACCTTGCTTCTCTTGTCCTTCCTCGTATTCTGAAATCCTTACTTTTTTGCTAGCCTGTATTACTGAGGAAAAATAATAGGAGCATAGCTAATGGATCAGGTTGTATGTGATTAGGTCATATGTGTGCAGTTCAGTGTTTCATGGGTTAATGAAAACCTCGTCAAACATCCTCATATCTCTTCTGAAAATTACAATTTAAGTTTAAAGTTAATCTCTCCCCAGTAGGTGATGCTGGTAAAATAAAATGGGGATAGAAAATTACTGTATCAATTCTGTCAAAATAATCTTAAACATTTACTACCCAAGCCTTCAATTCAAAGGTTTTCTTTTAATGCTGAATCTCTACAAACATAGTTTCTTTTGCACTGTCCATCACACTTGAGGTATGGGTGGTAATGCATGTCAGCTGCTTTCAGCTACTGTTTGTAGTCAGTACAGTTACGTAAGGAGATTTATTTTCTGCTTCTAAATATGGATAATGACCATTTACACAACTTTCCAAAGAGATAGCAACCCAGGAACAAAAATATTGTGTTGCTAGCAACGGATCTCGGTCATCAGACTGCGTTGTGAGAGAAAAACCTGATACACTTCATAATCTGTGCTAGTGGTAATCCATTAAGTTCCTTTTAAAAGAAAATGAAGCACAAACTATTGTAATCTAGGATGGGAATTTGGAGATAGAGAAAAGGTGGGTGAGTTTTGTTATGCTTATGTCTGCTGTGGTACACAGGAGGTGACTTCAGGCATTGCTTCCCACATTGGTGAAACCAAAGTCCCACTTTGTTGGAATTTCCCAGAAATAAAACTGAAACATCCCTATAAAACTTCTTGTCACTGGAAGGTATTTAAAAATGCTAAACTTAGTCTTAGTCCAAACATGTAACAAGATACACTTGTATGCAGTGCAAGGGAAAAAAATCTTAGCCTTCTGGCTTCTGCCCAGCTGGTCTGATTCTGGTGCGTGGTGGGTTTTCATTCTGTAACTGGGATGAGCTAGGATGATTCATGTGTGGAAATGTTTTATAGCTATGAATACAGAATAGGGTGGGTTCCTGAATTAGCACTGAGATGTCATAGTAAGACACCACTTCCTACCCCAGGAAATAACTAAATAAAGTTGGCACCCCTTTCCCACAGCTCACTGCTCTGATAGCTCAGGCAGCTTGGAAAGTTTGAAGAACTTTGAATAACTGTTAAGATTAGATCTGCAGTTTTGTATTTGTTAATTACTTCTATCAAATGTATCAGTTTTGTTCTCTCATGGTACTGGAGCTCTTATTTACCATGTTAATTTGTCCTGAACCTAAAACACTACTTTAAAAATAAGTAGCTGTATAATACAAAGTAACATCAACTTTTAATTTTCTTTACTCCAGGGAAAATATTTATCCCCAAGCAAAAGCCTGTACAGTCTTACACAGAAGAAAAATTCTCTCTTGATCCAGAACTGGAGGAAGCCTTGACCAGTGCCACAGACACAGAATTAGGTGACCTTGCAGGTTAGTGTTTTTTGGAGTATGAATGGGCTGGTGCCTATTTAGATAAGAAAGATCTATAATTAATTTGGTAGTGTATTTGTTATCTGAAATGTGACTATAGGAATTTGTAGTTGTGATAGAAACTAGATCATGTTATATGCCAGTTTGCTTGTAGTGTATCAACTTTGTTGATTTGTTAATTTATAGGAAGGTAGATTATTTTGGCCTGCAAAAGACATCTGATTTTCAAACTCAAAACTTTAAAAGTTCATTCCTCAGACTGATTGTTTTCTGTTGTGTATACTACTGCATTTTCTTGCATGTAAGAATATGTTGCTCTGTGTCTATATTCCAAAAGCTTCAGTCAAGAATTTTGTGACTGAACTGCACTTTTGACTTTGATGCTTGAACCTGGTGAGGTCAAATTTTTCTAAGATGTGAAAGCCAACTAAAAAGTCTATAATTAATTTAATTTTTTTCTGCTTTTCTTTATTAAGAGATTGAATGGCTTATGGTACTGATAACTGGGTGGTTTACAAATATCAGTTGCTATTATTTAAAGCAACTCTGCATCTGAGCTGAATTAGTCAGGAACAGTAAAATTGTTTTTTTGCTTTTTCTTTTTTTTCCTTTTACAGCTATCCTGGGAATGTCCAACTTGATAACAAACAATCAGTTCTGTGATGTCGTAGGAAGCAGTAATGGGGTTGACAAAGACAGCTTCTCAAGTGAGTGTGTACGCAAGTGGTAGATAAATGAGTTCTTTGTATTGCACACAGTTACTATAGCATTAACTATTTTCTGTTGCATGAGCATTCTTTATAGGCCATTCAGTCTTGAGTTGGCAACGTGCATGTCTATAACATTGCTAATTGAGTTCTGGCAAGACTGGAATTAAAATATACGTACACTAAGCTCTGTTCTGCAGTTAAGTCACTTTCTGGGGATAAAAGTAGGCATAAACATGCATTTGTGTGTGTTGTTTTTTAGGTTTCATGTTTGTGTTTGTAATTCAGCTCCTATGTGCTCTCTGAAAAAAGCTGGTTGCAAGAAAAGCAGAAAGGCTGTGAGGACCTTTGGAAAAGAAATTGAGCTTTATGAAAATGTGGTCAGGAGAGGATAGTATGCTTTTTGGGTAGGGGAGAGATGTAAGGACTAATGAAATTATCTTTAAATACAGTAAATATTTACTAAATGTATCATTTACTCACAGTGAATGTATGTGACCTGTTTGATTGCAACTAAATGCCTTACTTTCCAGATATTGTAAAAGGAGAAAAAATGTTGCCTGTTTTTGATGAACCGCCAAATCCCACAAATGTGGAGGAGACACTGCAAAGGATTAAAGATAATGATTCTCGTCTTGTTGAAGTTAATCTAAATAACATTAAGGTAATTACCTGAAGTCTGCAGTAAATATGCTGTTTTTTCTCAGTAGAAAACAACTGTAATCTGCAAAACTCTGTAATAGAGAGCATGATAGGCTTATTTTAAGTACAGCAGCCTTTTTGCTAAATGTTGTAGTGTGTGTAATCTCATAAACCTGGAGCTAAACCAGTAAGCCATCTTGGGGTTTTTTTTTTTTCCAAATGTGTATTTTGAAAGTCTTAAGATTTTCTTACTGCCAGCCCAGATTTCTGTTGCTGCCAAGTTGGCAGAAATTCTACTTCACCATTGTGGAATTAACTAGTTCTTTGAATCCTTTCTCCTTGAAGCAATGTGCTCTCAGTTACTGCTGTTGCAAAGTGATATTTGTACCTGACATCCTTCTGATTCTTGTACAAAAGAGCTGTCAGTAATTAGGGCAACTTCTGCTCCTAAGTGTAACAGTTGTGTTTTTAAACATGACTAAAGCTTTTGTGTACTTCCATGAAAGAAAACAGAACCACAGCACTCCTGACTTGCAATGCAGACAGCAGTGACAGGCTGCTAGCTGCAGCCTCACTAGCAGCCCAAGCTATTTGTTGCCCTTACTAAAGGAAGAAAATAAAATACATGGTTTAAGAATATTGTGTAATAGAGAAATCCTAGCCAAAATTAATGCCTTAAAAGGCAACAGAACAAAATTTCTGAAAAAATAAACTGAGCAATTTTCTACCCTAGTTAATTATCTAAAATTACTCCTTTTGAGCTTGGTTGCTACAGTACTGTAAAAATTATCAAACTATAAATTGACAAATTCTGGAATTATTCTTAATAGAACACAGAGAATTAAATGCTAATGGTTTAATCAGTCTAAAACTCTAAATCTTTTTATATTTTTGAGAGGTTAATTTGATGTTGATAGTGAGCACAATGTTCACTCCATATAAATTTTGCTCCTCAAGGCAGCTAAATATTTTTTTAACACTTCTATTGTGGCAATGGCATAAATGTAGTAAAGATTACTTTGCTTTATAGAACTGGTGATTCTAATAGCCATTACATCTTACATATAGCTTCGCTACCTATGTAGGCTTTTACTGTGAGACTGCTGGAGACCAGTGATAGTTACCATTGTAGTACATTTTGCTGTAAAGAGAATAAGATAATGGAAGAAGTTGGGGGGAGGGGATAAACTTGTGGATCTCAAGAGAGTGAAATGCTATTTTTAATTCAAGAACATACCAATTCCAACGCTGAAAGAATTTGCAAAAGCCTTGGAAACCAACACGCATGTGAAGAATTTTAGCCTTGCAGCCACCCGAAGCAATGACCCTGTTGCTGTTGTAAGTACTCTTGCCAACGTGCTTAAGTGGGGTGCAAGGGAAGTTAGGATGGAAACACAATGGTAAGGGGTTGAACTGAATCCTGTTTAAGTATTTAGGGATGAAAATTATTAATTCCATTAAACTGTAAAGTAAATTTTCTTTAACAAATCTTTGTTCTATCAAAGTTGGTAAATGATTCCTAGCTGATTAATATGCAGCAATGCATCAGATGTATGAGATGAGAATTCTTTTTTTCCAATCCCTTCCCCCTGATTTTTCATTTTGCTAACCTCCTTCCTGGTTTTCTTTCTTTCCTAATTATTTAGTTCCTGATGTTCATTCCACCAGCCAATAGTATATTAAAAATTATTTTTGAAAGAAGCACATTTGAGGACTGAAAAAGCTCATAAACTTTTTCAATTAACTAGAATTTTAGTTTAAAACAGTTGTAAAATATTTGTTTCTCTGATCTTCCTGCTACAAAAGATTAGCTTAAAGTACTGACATATAAAGCATAGTATTAGTCAAGGTGTATGTAGTTTTACACAATTGAAACTTAAGCATTTATCATCTTGTTGTGTTTTTCCTGTGTTGGATCAAAAACAGTATCTTATTTATTTGCAAATAAAGAGGAAAGAAAACAGCACTAACTGTTTTGCCAGGGCAATCCTTTTATATTTGTTTTAATTTTAAATTAGAAATAAAACTAGTTTGAAAGACTTCATTAAATGAACAAATGAACATTTGAAAGCTTTGTTTTGGGTCAATTAAAAAGTTCTTTTTTTTCAGTAGAACTGAAATATTTGTAATAAAAATCTATAAAGGCTTGTTTTCTCAGGTGTGGTATTGTTGAGGTTCTTGCATTGTGACTTGATGCAAAAAAGATTAAAGGTTAGGATTTTTATGACAGTAAACCTCCGCAGTTACCTATTAAACAAGTTACCTTGTTTAATTATTTTGTCAGAAATAAGATCAGGTTTATGTGATTTCTATAAGAGTGCTTTTAGCTACCTGCTGGTACCATGCTTAGAGTTTTGAATTTTGCGTTTTCCTCCCAAATCTGTAGACACGAGCATTTTGAAAATGAGATCTCCTCTTTACAAATTAACCATATCTAATTCTCTTTTCAGTTGACTAATGCCCTTTCTTTGGCCTTTGCTTAGCAGCTTGTATTACTCATTGTATGCTGTGAAGGCTCACAAAATGGAATTGGTCCAAAATGCTAATTTCAGACAATTTATATTCTGTGTAGCTTTTTAGTTTGTAACAAGAGAAAGACAAGCCTTTTATTGACTCAATACTGTTAAAAAAGGGAATGTAGATAATGCCTGGTTGAAGAGTCACTTCAGTCTCAAATAATAAGTGAAAACTTGCAAAGTTACACCATGCATCTGTGAACTTGTTCCTCCTGTTGAACTAGTTAGTGGAAGTGGTTATCACTGTGTACTGTAGCAAAAGTTAAAAGCTTAATGATACTTTCTTGCATTCAAAGGCTCTTGCAGATATGTTGCGAGTAAACAAGAAATTAAAAAGTTTAAACATAGAATCAAACTTCATCACTGGAGTTGGAATTTTGGCACTGGTTGATGCACTGAAAGACAATGAAACATTGACAGAGATCAAAATTGATAATCAGGTAAGTGAGGTGTAGTAATGTCATAATTAAAATCAGTCTGTCCTAGTCGACTGAATAGTTTTAGAAGGCAGTTTGTGATAGACCAAAATAAGTTGCTTTTAAGTATCTTAACCCTGTGAATTATTGTCCTTAAGATTCTCAGAAGCATCCAGTTGAAGTTCATTCCTGGTCAATTCTGTGCTTAATTGTGCTTTAAAGTGCACAAACATAGTTTATGACCTCTTGCCTTTTAGATTAATGAAAATGAAGCTAATTGTTTACTGGCTAATATAGTAAAAGAATTCTGATCTCTTTTAGGGTGAATACACATAAGTTCTGTTGCCTTTGCGTACCTTTTATTTTAACAGAGGCAGCAGCTGGGCACAGTTGCAGAAGTAGAAATTGCGAAGATGCTTGAAGAAAACACCAAGATCCTCAAATTTGGATACCATTTCACACAACAGGGACCTCGAGCCAGGGCAGCTGCAGCTATCACAAAAAATAATGATTTGGGTAAGACCTGTCAGTAGAGAGTGACTATTAAATGAATGTGTGTGTGGCACAGGTTTTCAAGGTGTGCGAGTTTTCTGCTTTTCTGTTGACATAACCAGGACAGCAAAATATGAGTAGATCAGTTTCAGATTTCTCCTGTGCTTTACTCCCACTCTTCTGTTGCTGCTTGATGTTCTCCTTTTATTTTGTCACAGGGTGTTCAGGTGTATGAGTTGAGGATTTTTAGCATAGTCTAGAGCAAGAACATTCAAATTCCACGAGTGGTGGCAAAGGGAGGTAAATAATTATTTTAATTGTTCAGTTTTATTCAGATAAGATGCATTGTTTCTTTAAAAGCAGTACTTGAATTTAAGAATGCAGGATGCCCTCTTTAATACCAATATACCCAGTCTGATTTGGATTGCTTGAGCAAGGAAACTGAGTGTACTGTCATGTGCAGAGGCTGGGACTGTGTAATCTCTTCCCTTATGGTTCTGTTGATGCACAGGTACCTTCCCTGCCTTTCAAAGGGAGCTGGTAGCAGTGCTATCTTTATTTGCTACAGTAGGTTTTGTTGGAGCTCATCTGTTAGAATTCTAACTAAATGGACCAGCAGAAAATTGGTTAATAATACAGTATGTGAGTGGAAATAGTTTGTATAATAATGTCAAATACTTGAAGCTCTCAACTACAAGAAGATAATGTTGTCCATCTATTTAAATAGAATTACATTCAATTTAATTTAATTAAACTTTCTGGCTTTAGCTGCTTTGTGGTAAGGATTACACATCTCATCAGCATGAATGGGCCAGGCAGTTTAGTAGCAGTAGTCGTTCAGGAATACATTAGAAGAAATGACATAGGAAATGGGAATTTGGTTTAAAGATCTGCTTCCCCTCTGAGTAAAGTTTAAAGTGGAGGAGAACAGCTCTGAAAGAGATGGAGGAGAGGTAACAAAACAGAGCACAGAGAGAGAAGAAAGGCACTCAGACACTGCATAACTGTTTCTCAAAATAGATTCTAAAGCAATTTTTTTGTTTGTCATAACGCTTCAGGTGTCTCTACTGTTAAGGTTTCTCTTTTCACTACTTCTGATTATAGTGCTTGACTGTTGGAAATCTTTCTATTGATATCTTGCCTTTTTTTCTTTGCTTTCTTAGTCTGGAGTATGCAAGTAAACGTTTCTGCAAATACCTTTTCATCCCTCCAGCCCTGAAGCTACAGAGACAGGTTACTCTGAATACCCAGTTGGGTATTGAGCACTGAAAACTGAGATGTTCAAAGTCTTATTTCTGTCTTTGTACGTTTCTTCTAAAAAATTAGTCTGTATCTTCTTTCTCCCTTGTTTACAATGCTGTACTACTTCCCTTTTCTTTGTCTGAAACTGTGTACATGTTTCTTTTAACTGCATGATTGGAGAAGTCTAAGGTTGGAAACTCTTCCATCAGTTCTTGTGGCTTGATGAAAGTAGCTATGTATATCTTCTGTCACTGATAAAAACGATTTGGATTCAAATGGAGAGAAGTCTGTGGGTCACTCTCAAAGTGAGCAATACATTGGCTTTGTAAAGAGTAAAATTCTAGTGTGATTTTATTCTGATTGTTTCTTTAGACAGTTTGCCCAGAGAGGTGGTAGATGCCTCATCCCTGGAAACATTTAATCAAGGTCAGGTTGGAACGGGGCTCTGAGCAACCTGATCTGGTTGAAGATGTCCCTGCTCGCTGCAGCAGGGTTGGACTAGGTGACCTTTACAGGTGCCTTCCAACCCAAGCCATTCCAGTATTCTATGATTTCTTGAGACAGGAAGAGTGAGAGGAAACAAAACATAATTGTTATGTATATGTATGTTATTTGGATCTGAAGGTAAAGAAGATCAACTCAATTGTGAATATCTGTAAAATGACATAATTTCCAATGAGTGGATTTGAGAACAGAATCACTTTCTTCTTACACAGATATGCTTGTTCCCCTTCTTTAAACAAAATGGAGATGCCCTATATTATTTTGAAGACCTTTAGCCTCACTTGTTATGTCTGCATAGAAAAGGAAAACACAATTTGATAGAGGAAAAAGAAAATATCCATTTAAAATACTACAAATATTGAGCAAAACTCCAGTCATTCAGTCAATCTTGCCTATTCTTAAGTCTAAACAGCATGTAGCTTTTAGTGATTTTATTCATTTTTTGTTGCTTTTGCATTTTCTGATAATTGAATATTTTTTATTAACATGGAATGTTTTAAGCTATTGAATGTAAATTTTTTTTTTTTCCCCAAAGTGTATAAATCTTATTAGATATACTGTGAAACTCTTGTACTGCTTCTTTTAAAGCCATGTAAATTTAATTCTCTACCACTAGAAAACTGCAATGTAAAGGAGCAGTACTGGCTAAATCTGCTTGCCAGACATAAAATGGTGTTTCTCACAAGTCTCTTCTCACAAATATTTGAAGCACTTTATGAATAACACAATAAGAACTGCTAAAGCATAAGCTTAAAATGATGGATAATACTAAGTGTTAATTACCTAAGTGAAACTTCATGTGGCAAAGTAACTGTTGATGTTGTAGAAACACAGAAAGTATTTACAATGATAAAACAGTAAAACTTCTTTTTTTTTTTCTCTCTCTCATTATAGTTCGCAAGAGGAGGGTTGAAGGAGACAACTAGCAGATTTTGTTGTAAAAATTGTGTGGAGATTTCAAGGGCCGTCAAAGCACGCTCATTGCCGTGAGCTTTGGCAATCTTGGACTACATTTACCTGGGTTAGAAGGGAAAAGACTGGAAACCACATTCCTTTTAAAGCAAAACTATATTAATAATCTGCTGGTATGCATCACGTTTTTAAGGTTGAGACACAGTAACTGCACCAGTCTCTGTACCATACTTCTTGATTGTTTTTTTAAGAACTTTTTTATATTTCAAATGTATTTTTGGCTGTGCTTTCTACTAAAAATGTAATTGCAAATCAATGGTATAATTGTCTGTAGTCAAAGAATGAGACATTCAAGATCACTTGGCAGATAATGACACAATTGAAATGTTTTTTAGAAAATCTGGGGGTGCTTATTTACATAGAGGGGTGTGTATATTCTTGAAAACAATGCATTAGTGATAAGGGATTCTTTACACATCACTTGGACTCATTGTGTAGATCTGTTCAGCCTTGTTCATGCACTGAAGATAAATCTTTCACAGCTATCTTATTTGTAATTTCACTTTTTAATTTTTTTATTAGTTCTTAATACTGTGATTAAATTTAAAGACATCCCTTTAACCAAAGAAAAATAAATTGGCTAAGGACTTCTCCCAAGTGATTTGAGGGACTAATAAAAAAGTGGAAGCCTTGCAAAGAAAAAAAAAAGTGGAAGCCTTGCAAAGAAAAAAAAAGTAGAAGCCTTGCAAAATGACAGTTTTTCTATTACACCTAAATCCTTTAAGTCTTCTTCAAAAGGTCCCGTAACTGTGGCTTGCTCTGTATCTAAACTGGATGTATTTTTAGACCTATTTCATGTGTTCATCAGCATTATTTAGTTTATATTCTTAATGTTTAAAAATCCTTACCTACATTCGTATGTATCAATTTCTCTAGATGTAGTGGATGTGCATTTGTTAAAATCTGCATAACTCTGTACAAGAAAAGCAGCCTTAACTGTAAAACCACTGTCCAAAGTTGATGGCAAATGGAAAAATCCTTCCCTCCCCCGGCCCTGCAAGCTGTTGCATTAAGCTATTAGTGCTTCTTATAAATATAATTTTTTAATAAAACAATGAAGTAACACTTTTTAAGAAAGGATTTTTCTATTCTACTTAAGTCTTGATGTTGAAACACTACCACTACATAAGACACGCAAAAATTAACCAATATGCAGTGTCAAATCTGTATGGCATAGTAATTATTAAAGTATTTAAAGTTCTATATCTAAGCAAACTAATAAGGCAACAAGAATCACTTCAGCTTCTGTACATAATCACAGTAGACTTCTTTGAAATAACATGAAAATGTAGAGGCTTTTTGGTGTAGGTCTGTTTGGACTGTACTGTAGTAGTTTGCTCAATGTTATCATGAAATCAAACTCACACAAATGTTCGGAAGGACTGCTTGGCTATATTTATAGCAACAGAAAATTCAACTGTCAACTGTTTTCATCAAAGGATCATAATATCGTGAGCATTTTATGTATAGAAAACTGTTGGACTGAGATTTTTGCATCAGGCTGTAAATACTATAAAAATTTAACAGAGCAACCCTGGCACTGTGCCCATGTTGTAATTTGCTGCAAATGTTGTTTTGGATCTTTAAAGACAGACTTTATTCCAGAGATGACTTTGAATTTTACTGCAACTGTACAGAGAATTTTAAACAATAGTGCCTTCAGTGAGGATGTATATAACCGGTTTATACTTGTGGAAGAACTTTTTTTTTTCCCCCTATTTCAAAATTGGCCTTTTATTATAATTACAAATAAATGTGTGCTCTGAAAAGCAAGTCGGAATTAATTCTGTTAAAACCAAAGACCATACGTACTATAACTTTGAAACAACTAGAAGTGATCTGACTAGTAACAAAAAGGGCTTCCTTTGGTTTTGCCTTTTGTAATTTTTCAAGTTCTTAGATTTTTGAAATTTAAGTTCTTATCTAGTATGCATAAAGTCACAAGTTAAGTGTCTTTTTACAGACAGTACTGTATAAACATGGCCAAAGCATGTCATGTGCTGAGTTGCCTAAAGCTGTACTTTACTTTTTATCATAATAATTTTGTGTCAAAAAACAGGCTATAATGTCTTCCTTCGTTTGTTGAAGGGCTGCGTGTTCATAGAATCTGTTCACGTATTGTGGTTCTATGACAATTTATTTTATCATTATCTAACAGGATTAGGCAGTTATCTCCTACTTGAAGATGACAGAGAAAATTGAAACGCTGGATTATGGAAATGGTAGCCCAAATCCCTTTCTTACTCCATTAAATCAATTTTATCTCTTAATGATTTATATTCCAATCAAAGGCAGGGGTTTTTAAGCTACAACTCGCAGGTGTCCTGCCACAGATCATAGAAGTGGTTTAGCTCTGTAGACAGCAGCTAAGGATTTGACTGCTTGTTGGTACTTTCAGGACAGATATCTGACAGGCTGGGCATAGAGAACTAGGGGTTTATTTCCAGCAGAAGGGTTTGGCCCTCCAAATTGTTGCAAGACATCTGGCACAGTGCACGGGACAGTCACCACAAGCGCTTTTAAAGCGTGCCTACAGTGTGTATGCTTTTTGGAATAAATGAAGGAATTCAGTTTGTAGTCAGGAATCATAAACAGTCTCAACAAGCAAGGGGAACATTCTGACGTCGTGCTATCGAGTGTAGTGAGATCTTGTGTATGACTTCATTGTTTTTTGAGTGCAAAAGTGGTATTACTTTAATAACCAGCTACCATAAACACAAGGTCTTTTTTCTAAAAGAGCTGATACTTTTTTCCTTATTGGTTATTTTCACATTTATTGTAGAAGTGACCACATACGATGATTCTGTTGGTTCCAAGCTAAGCATGGAAACATAGCCTATATTCCAAAGCCATTATCTATTTACTGCTGTATTTTAAAGAAATAGCCTCATTCTCTCTACGGCTTGAGTAATACTGTTTGTAAGCTACAAACGAGCAAGTGTTCAATTTAAATTTCCATTGAGGAAACATGAATTGAGTGTTTTAGCATGTCAGCACTATACGCTGTCAGATTGTAAACCAGTAAAAGTTTTGGATAATTAAAGTACTGTATTCTTGTGTTTTGGGGGTTTGCTTGTTTTTTTTTTTAAATAGTACACTGCTTAAAGCTGACCCATGCATTTATGTGAAGGCATTACTTTTTCTTCTCCAGTGGAAAAGTAAGTGACCAAATGGCACTTCTGGAAGTAAAGGGTTACTGCTGTGGAACTGGATTTTTCACAGCGGGCAGCAGTAAGATGTGTAAGAGCCCATGGAAGGAGTGACAGCATATTGTCACGCTTGTTCAATTCACGCAAGCAAGTGAAGAAGAAATGGGGTGGAGCGTTAGGCTGCTTTGTGCGGTGTGATTTCAGCGACATCTGGCAACGGGAAGGTGTAGAGGTAAAGACAAACAAATTTCCATCCCTTTCTTAGATGCAGGGGGTCGGAGTCTCCCACCTCAGCTGAGTGTGCGGCGTCTCGCCTATCGAGGTGTGGGTGGGTGGAGATCAGCTCCCCTTCAACACCACATCAAAGAAAAGGAGCCAGGTCTGTGCAGCGATGGCTGTACGCATGGAACTGAGGGAGCTTGTGCCTAAGTGAGACAGCAGCAGCGCAGGGTGTGGCTGTTTGGGAGTAAATGGCGGAATTCAGTCTGTAGCCGGGAATCGCCGCGGCCTGGCTGCCCTGTACTGGCCCAGTGCCGGAGGCGGGTGCTGACAGAGCGCACCCACCGCTCCCGTTTCTGTTTGGCCGCTCTCGGACCTTCTGAGTGTGCCCGTCACCAAGCCCACCCCCGCGCAGCGCCGCTCTGCGTTAACAACCGTACCCGCTTCCTCAGGGGCCGCAGCCACCGCCTCGCCCACACGCCCCTGTGGGGGCCGGCCCCTTAGAGGAGCTGCGCCCCGCCCCTGCCCCAGCCGGCGGCCCCTCCGCCGCTCCGTAGCGCGTCACTGCGCGGCGCCGGCGGTGCGGCCGTAGGCGCGCGGCCGTTGTGCGGCGGCGGGGCCGTGCTCTCGCCATGGCCGACATGGAGGAGCTCTTCGGCAGCGACGCCGACTCGGAGGCTGAACAGAAAGGTGCGGCCGCCGCGCTCCCCTCTTCTCTCCTCCCCGCTCCCGGCGGCCCTGCCGCGGCCCGCGCTGCCCGCCCTCGCCTCATCCCCTGCTGCAGCGCTGCGGGGCGGGCACAGGCCTTCGGGCGGGCGGCGCTGAGCCGAGCCGAGCCGTTGGCGAGGGAGTGACGGTGCCTTCTCCTGGCGGCGGGGCGCGGGCAGCCGCCTTGCCCCGAGCCTGCCCTGCACACCTGCTCCTCCGCCAGAGGGCGAAGGGAGCGGTGGGGCCGCCTCTGTGGGTGGGTGTGTGTCTGTGTCCGCTCACCGCGCTGGGACAGGCCCTGGGTGGGCAGTTGGGACTGCGTGAAAGCGCAGCTGGGAGTGACGTTTCCATCACCGCAGCCGGGGAAAACTCCCGATGGGAAACAGAGCAGCGCGAGCTTCCGAATCCACAGCGTTCAGTCCTGCGCTGGCTTAGAGGGGTTTGGATTTGGGGTGGGGAAGGCGAGGCCTGTTCACCCCTTGCCCTCTGGAACAGTTTTAGCTGACATCAGCGTCTGAGGAAAAATGATGGAACACCTTCTGATTTAAGTGATTTCTATATTTTCAAAGTCCTTGTCTCGGTTTCTGCAAGTTATTTTTCAAGGCCGATGCTCCATTTCTTTCCTGTTCGAAATGGCATTTGCCAGCCTCAGCATTCAGGTGTAGCTGTGTTGTAACAGACGTGTCAGGGTACATCAGACAGCTAACTTGGATTAGACATGATGACAGTTCTAGATTTGTAAGATTTCATAAGCCATATGTATGTGTTTACTGATTTTAAGCCTTCACTGTGTCAAGTTTTATTTTCTTTAGTTTTGTTTAACTACTTATTTTTTCTACAACTTAGGATCTTAGATAATAGCTGTGGTTTGAAACTTGATATAGCATCTGTCATTTTTCATTGTGCCTTTCATTGGCTGTGCCTTTATTAGTAGACATTTTATTTTATTGTTCTAGGTAACTTTTATAGTTTTTTCTTACAGTTCCCTGTAAGGTCTCTTTCTGGGTTTTGGGGTTTTCTTTGGATTTTTTTTTTTAAAGCAATGCCCATCATCTTATGCACATCCTTGTAGGGACATTTTAACTCTTGAAAGGGTGATGATGTTTATTTTGCAGATTCTGATTCTGGATCTGAATCTGATTCCGATCAGGAGAATGCTGGCTCTGGTAGTAATGCTTCTGGAAGCGACAGTGACCAAGATGATGACAGAGAGGCAATGAAGCCTAGTAATAAGGAGTTATTTGGAGACGATAGTGAGGATGAAGGAGCATCCCATCATACAGGGAGCGATAACCACTCTGAAAGATCCTACAATCGCTCTGAAGCTTCAGGACATTCTGAGCATGAAGATAATGATCAGTCAGACGTGGACCAACACAGTGTTTCAGAAGCTGCTCATGACGATGAGGAAGATGATCATGGGCATGGGTCAGATGAAGGCAGCCATCATTCAGAGGGAGATGGTTCTGAAAAAGCACATTCAGAGGATGAGAAGTGGGGCAAGGAGGACAAAAGCGATCAGTCAGATGATGAGGAGAGACAGCAGAACTCTGATGATGAGGAGAGACAGCAGAACTCTGACGATGAGGAGAAAGTGCAGAACTCTGATGAAGATGAAAGGCCACAGATATCTGATGATGAGGAAAGACTCCAGAACTCTGATGACGAGAAAATGCAGAACTCTGATGATGAGGAGAGGCCACAGGCCTCTGATGAGGAGAAGATGCAGAACTCGGATGATGATGAAAGGGCCCAGCATTCTGACGAGGAGAAGATGCAGAACTCTGACGATGATGAAAGGGCCCAGCACTCTGATGAGGAGGACCAAGAGCATAAATCTGGTAGGACTGAATACAGTAGTAGGAATTTGCTTCTGGTTTGATCTCTCTTTATTGTTTCATTTATATTGGCCTGAAAATATTCAGACTTCAGTGTAAAGGCATTAATCACATAGCTTTCAACTATAGTCATCTTTGTAATTTTTTTTATGCAGCATTTTAAAATTCCTTTTCATCTGAATCAACTTATTAATACAAAGGAATTTTAAAATATGTGGAAAAAAAAATTTAATTTGCTGAGAATAATTATGCTCGTTAGTAGAGTCTGCAAGGGGCAGCGATAGCGAAGATGAAGTTCTGCGAATGAAGCGAAAGAAACCCATTGCATCAGATTCAGAAATGGAAAGTGATACAGAAGGACAGAAAGGTAAATCATGGTGGTGTTTTGTGGATTTTTAGTTTATTTAATCCTCATTTTAAGCATGCCATTCATGTGCTACAGAACTTGATAAAACTGATAGCACTTGCTGTATGGTGTAACTCTAGTGCCATGGAAATAAGAAAACAGCACAGCAATAATTCTTTGTAGGGAAGTTCACACTGTATTTCTGCTGATTATCTTGAGTTAGCTCTATCAGTTTTTCAGTTTCCTCCATTCTCTTCTTTTACAAATGTTGTTTCATACATTTTTACTAAAAGATGTTAAGAAATGGTGCCTCTAATCAGAGCAGCCCAGGGAACCTGTACTGGTTTTTGTTAAGTTTAGCTGGCTGAGAAAGAGCTGTTGATTCTCCTGACAAGTAAGACTTCCAAAATGCACAATGAAGTTGCTGTTTGTGTGTATTTCTTTATCTGAGTAAAGGATCATCTTATACTCTTAATTCTTCTGTTGCCATTTTTCAAATAGATTCTCTTATTTGTTGGAACCTTTCCAGAAAAAGATACCTTAAATCCTTAGCTTAAAAATACACAGGAAAACTATTTTTCAGGATAAGAGAATAATATGTGCTTCATAAACATTTGCAATTTTTAACTGTTGTAGGTGATTTTATGTGATGATAAAAGTGAAGGATGTGTTAATCTTATTTTCTGTAAGTGTGCTTGACTGTAGGGTTATATGTTCACATATGTGTATTTTAAAATAGTAATTTTTCTGCTCAAGAGCATGCAGATGTCATGGATCTGTTTGGAGGTGCAGATGACATTTCCTCAGGGAGTGATGGCGAGGACAAGCCACCAACTCCAGGACAGCCTGTTGTGAGTAGACTTGATTTTTTAAATAATTAATATGCCATTCCACTCTGAAATGTGAAACACTAATTGAGTTTGATAATATTTTATTGAAAAAAAAGAGTAATGGCATTAAGTATTACAGATAATTTTGCACTAGCTAAAAGAATTATTAAAGTTGTATACATAGCCATTTCAGATGGTTTCATTTATCTGTCTTCCCCCATCCTTGCTCCACTTTTGTACTTGAAAGAAATGTAATGAGTGGTTTTGATTGTCATCAAGTAAAATACAAAGTCATAGCTGTCTTTGGTACCTTAATGCAGCTACTTGACAAATATTTTAATTTTGGATCTTGATGATAATACATAGAAATTTATTTTTTTTTAAATCTGGGAATAATTGTCTCCCATTTACTCTCCAGTGCTTTGCTGAAAACTGTAGGTTGTCAGCTCCTTTGCTCTTTTCTTACTGGCTTTGGTCTATTGAGTTTGCAGTGTTATTTGAAATCACTTTAAGTGGCATATGAAAATGATTAATTGAATTACTTTCACTGAAAATTTGCAAGTTCTTTTACCCAAAGCTTCGTGATTTCTCTGTCTGTATGGGTGACGTTTCTTTAAGCAAAATGTAGGTGCTTATTAGAGCAACAGTAGTCAGACAGGCTTTTTTTCACTTGTGCTCCTATTCTCTGTTTTTTTGTTAGGATGAGAATGGACTGAGTCAAGAACAGCAGGAAGAAGAGCCCATCCCAGAGACTAGAATAGAGGTAGAAATACCAAAAGTAAACACAGACCTGGGTAATGATTTGTATTTTGTGAAGCTGCCCAACTTCCTTAGCGTGGAGCCCAGGTAATGGCACATAAATACATGATTGATAAGGCTTTATTGTTTCCCTGTATTGCCTTTGTTTTAGTAATAAAATTAAATATGGTAGCCATATTTAAAATGGTTGTGATCAGTTAATAGTAATATCTATTGTTGTTGTCTAATCAAGTGCTGAGCAATTTTCATATGAGCTTGGGTTTCAGCTTGACTGAATATCTTTTTTGTCTTTAAAAAACAAGCAAAAATGTGATTTAATTGAAAGCATATGCTATTAGCTGAATTTTAAACATAGGTTCAGGCTCTCAAAGATGTGAAGGCCAAATACACAGGATCTTTATGCACTTTTGAGTGATGAAAGCATAATTTTGAATTTTAGAATAAACCCTTTTTAATGTGCTATTTAATTATGAAGAGGCTGGTTACTCATTTTCCCATTTACCTAACCCAAGCTAAAGAAATTTTCTAGAATTCATATGGAGAAACAAAATAAATCATTAGAATTATTTGTGATGTTAGGTTTGGCCATAAAGCAAATTGCTGTTAAATCCATTTCTTCAAGTGTTTTGTTAAGCAACTTTATTGCATTGTTTGATAGATGTCTTATTAGCTGGCAGTGTGACATTGTTCCTGTATAGATCATTCTTCCTGTCTTCCATGCTACAGACTGTTTCAGGAGAGAACTGTTAAGAATCCAGTTAGTAGCTGTAATCAGTGAGAGAACTCCTGGTGATCTTTAGGGATCAAACAGAACTAAAAAGAGAATTATATGGTAGCAGAGTCTGTTTATCACTTCTTTCCCTTGCAGCAGCCTGGAAACTGTTAGGGGAGAGTCTAGGGAATGGCCTTTCCCCATTCACTCCCACCCCAGTCATCAGGCTTCTTGAATGAACAAAGGAAAAACAGTCTCATCTTCCTTTCCCTTTCATTGGTTTTGTGATTCAAATTTTTTAAAATTACAAAAATTATGCTCCTAGAAAATCCTTATTTCACCACATTTATAAGATGATAATTTTTCTTTTTTTCTTCTCTGGACAATATTGTATATATTTTGTTCCAGACTTAACCCTGACCTTGTCACCCTGGTACTAAGGAAACAGTATTTTCTGAGGCAGGCTTGCTTTCTTTAGAGCCAGTTAGAGGGTCTGAATGTTAAAGTGGCTGTAACTGATGGTAGTGGAGACACTTGGATAGACCTCCTGTGGTGAAGAGTCAATGCAGTAAATCACATTACTGCAGCAATGGCTGTATCACAGCTGCGGTGCCTGCTGTTGTGTGCAGTGTGTAATTTAAACCTTTCAAGCACCTGTTGTTTTGCACAACTCTAGAATAATCTGTATTAATTTTTAGAAGAATAAAGACTATTATGCCATTTATTGCAGACCTTTTGATCCCCAGTATTATGAAGATGAATTTGAAGATGAGGAGATGCTTGATGAAGAGGGTAGAACTAGGTTAAAACTCAAGGTATAACTTTAATTTTCCTTTTCTCTTTTTCACTCAGGTATTTTAGAATGCTGTTTTGAGTTATGGTTCAGATTATGAAAATGTGGACCAGTTCAGCACTGAGGAAAGTTGATTTATTTTAGTAATAAATTAAAAAAAAAAAAGCTTGACAGCTGCATTTCAGCTTCAAAAGCAGTACCTTTCACTTTAATTGTTTTTACATCATGCAGCAAACTATCTAGCCTTTCTAACTGTAGTTCCTGACCCATGTAGAGTATATTTTATCGCAGTATTCCTCATTACAAGTTGGAAAAAGCATTGGGTTTTTTTTCCCTCAGGTGGAAAACACAATAAGGTGGCGGATGCGACGGGATGAGGAAGGGAACGAGATCAGAGAAAGTAATGCACGGATAGTCAAGTGGTCAGATGGAAGGTTAGTTTGGGCTTTCTGCTATTGAAGGAATACAGTTGTTCTTACAGTGAAATGCCACAGTGTGCAAAATTGAAAGGTCAACAATCTTTGTCAGTTCTGCACAGCAGAAATTATCTTAGCCTCAGTGCTTTGCAAATTTTATGCTCTGCTTAGTTTGGATTGAAATATAATCATTTTCTATATATAAAAAGTAAACACAAAGGCTTTCTCCATTTATAAATGAGGCAAAAAATAGACTGTAGTGACTTCATCAAATAACTGAAATATGAATCTCTTTTAAGCATGTCTCTCCACTTGGGCAATGAGGTCTTTGACGTGTACAAGGCTCCACTACAGGGAGATCACAACCATTTGTTTATCAGACAAGGGACAGGTCTTCAAGGACAGGCTGTTTTCAAGACAAAGTTAACCTTCAGGTAAGCATGCAATTCTATATCAAATGTTGATAACTGCTTTTGCAATTAAGAGTTGTAACTAGTATATAGAGATTAGGTACCAGTTTGTAAACCTTCAGGGCTTAACTGTTTAATAAGAATCTGCTATTTTCCAAAGTCGGTATTTCAGTAAGATTTTTCCTAATTTAGGTGTCCCAGTTTGAAAATACACTGTGCCATTTACTGTAGTATGTAGGATACATGTATTTTTTAATACATATTTTAATTTGCATTTTTAAGTGCAAGTCCTCACCTGAACCAGAAAGAATATTAGTATTCCCTGAAGCTAACCTTTCTTCTGATGCACAGTTGCTATCAAGATGATGATTATGTCTTGGGATATTGATGTGAAATGTGAGGATGATTATTTGGGCTGGTAAGGGACTGCAGATGGTTTGCTGAGAGAGGAATTGGTGTCTCCAGTAGCTGTTACAATATGCATAAATAAATAAATAAATAAATAGGACGATGCTTTTACTGTTGTGCAGATGAATCTTTGAAATCTCAAGTGTGCTGGCCCTACTGTTGTCCTTTAAGAATGGATCTGTTCTCTGGATAAGTATGTGACCCGTGGCGATTTCTTAACAGGCCGCACTCTACGGACAGTGCCACCCACAGGAAGATGACTCTGTCTCTGGCAGACAGATGTTCAAAGACCCAGAAAATTCGTATTTTGCCAATGGCAGGTCGTGATCCAGAGTCTCAGCGCACAGAAATGATTAAGGTATTGTGGCCTGGAACTCTCTCATCTGCTTATGTAATCTAAAAAAAATCACAACTGTAACATAGCTGAGCATTTATGAACATTTTATGGCTTTATGAAAAAGAGAGTGCATTTTGGAGTTACAGACAAGGGTTGGTGGCCATGGGTGCACTGTGCTTACCCTTGCAGATTACAACAAAATCAGAATATATACAATCTTTACACTGCTGTGAAATTATTGCAAAAGCTACAGTAGAATGCAGGACGCTTTGAGTTGGTTTGGTTTTCTTTTTTCCCTCAATCTGTATATGTTGATTCTTTCTTTGGACAGAAAGAAGAGGAGAGATTAAGAGCTTCCATTCGTAGAGAATCCCAGCAGCGAAGAATGCGGGAGAAGCAGCATCAGCGTGGTCTGAGTGCAAATTATTTAGAACCTGATCGCTATGATGAAGAGGATGAGGGAGATGATGCAATCAGTCTAGCAGCTATCAAAAACAGATACAAAGGTGGCATCAGAGGTAATAATAAACCTTAACATCACAAAAGTAGTGTCTTTGTGATTCAGATGGATTAATTTCATAGGAGAGTCCTGGTAAGATTGTATTTTGCCAGTTCATTTGATTCCTGAGGAGTTCAGTTCATATAAGGTTATTTTGTTTGCTCTGGAGTTAGATTCTGTCAGCTTTTTATGGAACTAAATGTAAAATAATTATTCTTGATATTCTGTCTTCCTCACCAATTTCAATTAAAGGTAAATATTTGTATTTTCATTTTCCTCTGTAGAGGAACGTGCTAGAATCTACTCTTCTGACAGTGATGAAGGCTCAGATGAAGATAAAACACAAAGATTACTCAAGGCAAAGAAACTTACTAGTGATGAGGTAAGAAAAGGATTTTGTTCTTAAGCTACTCATTTTCAGTCAGGAACATTTCCTTCAGTAAATCTGGTTTTTAAAGCTGAGACTTTTTTTGTTTCATTTATGCTGTGATGAATGTATTATTTGACTTGGCATGCTTTCCATGGTAATTAATCACCAACTTCTTATACACTGCATTAGTTCATAGACCTGAGTGATTCCCAAAGGAGGGTCACTATTGTTATACGGAAAAAATTATGCAAAGTTATGTAAAATTACTTAACCAAAATTATGCAAGGAGTAAGAAGACTTAAAATCAGAATCCTAGTGCAGTGTTGTCTCCTAAGCTGCATGGTTCTCTCCTGTTTATTAGGGAAATAGTGGAAGCATTTTCACATAGTATTTCTGCTCTTTTTAAATAGAAGAGTTTAAAAGGTGAGTTAAAAAGAGTTAACGTCTGTTGCTAAATAGATGTTACCCATCACCCAAGTATCATCCTAAACATTAGGTTGTGATTCAAGTTAACTGTCAGCTGCAACAGTAGTGCTTTTTCCTCTTCCAAAATTGTGTTTTATTGGTTTGTAATTTATCACTGCTATGTATAAGCAAATAAATAATGAGATTTAGTTAATTTCAAGTAATAGCACTTCTTCTGATAGAGCACTACAGTGTAACGCTTTCCAAGATTGGCAGATACCATTTCTGAGATTAAAACTTAACTATTTTCATCCAGTGGTAGAAGTGGAACCAGGAAGTGTATGGACTCTGTCCTATATCAGCTAAACCTGTGTAGTCTGTTTCCCTGACCCTTGCTCCTCATTGTAAAATGCTTCTGTGGCAAAGAGCTGTAGGACTTCCCTGTGTACCTTGGGAGGCTGAAAGAAGAGGGAATTTTGGAATTCATGACAAGTGGCAGTCAGCATTGGCTCCCTGGCGTCCTGCTGCCCTGTTGGGCTGGGTCAGGTGTTTGGCCTGCTTGGTTTTAGTAGCCCATTAGTTTGCTTTCTTGTAGACATCACCAGTTCTGCTTTACTGTAATCTTGCTGTTCATCAACATAGTGCAGCCCTGAGATGCAGCTGTGCTTGCATTTCTCTCCAGCCAAGCATGGCTTAGGAGTGGTAGTCTGGACACACCTGAGCTGTGCTGATAGTCACCTTCACTTCTGTGGCAGAATAATAAATACAAACTCAGCTCAATAGATGCTTATTGCTACCTTGTGGTTATGAGAGATGTTTTTACACTGGCATGCTAGTTTCATTCATCTTCCTGCCCTCTTTTACTGTAAGTTATATTTTATTTAAAAGTTTACATGTAGAATATCATGCAGAAGTTTAAAAAAAAGAAGTTTGAGTAGGTCAGTGTAAGCTTGTGGAATATTTTTTAATGCTTTATGTCGACATTTCCTTTAAGAGATTATTTTAACTGTTCAAATTCTTTTAACTATTGTCCTAAGATTTCTTTTACTTGATTTCCTACTGTCATATCTAGTGTGCTACTCTAATAGCTGCTGAAGTGGCTAGAACCTTATTCCTGAATTTTGGAGGCTTCCATAATTAAACATCCTTTTCTTCTTAAAAGAGTAATTTTGCAGTGTAGCTTGCTATGTGTCCTAGTGAATGGATGTGTGTCAGATTTCTGTAATTACAGCTGCTGAAATTCCAAAGTTGTGTTTAAATACAGGACATAGTTTTCAATGACACATACCTCTATAAGAAATCTTAATTTATGAAGGAGTATGTTTGCTCTCATTTGCATTTCTATACTGTGCTTCCTGTGGATTTCCTGGGGGACATATCTTATTTCCCAGCCTGTTGGATGTTTGCTGCAGTCTCAATGCATGTTCTTGCTGCTGTGACACTACTCCTCTTGCACTGTCAGCTGAGTATTTGCACCAATAGGCATTGTGATATGAAGCAGAAGTAAAAATTAGTTTTTCTATAAGGCTTTTTATTAATTTTGTGAGCTCTGTTAGTGTTTGTTAGTAGAAATTGAATTGTTTATTTGTAAGACACTACTAGTTGCTAGTTCCTGATACAGCAATGTCAGGACTTTGCAATTCCAGTCTCTCAGAAGAAAAGGTCTAGTCAACAGCATTTCTCTGCTGCTTGAGGAATGATAGCCTCCATTTTAAAATTGCATGATTTAAAGGTAATATTCCCATCAGGGCCACGGAGGGGTGCTACAGTACTGGGAACACCCCCCAGTGAGGCATAGCTGCTTACTGCCAGTCACCACGTAGGAAGTGTGGTGTTTGTAATATGTATTTGTGTACGTGAAACATGGACTTCCTTGTACACAACTTTGCCTTCATGTGCTGTCAGTCAACAACACAGCACAAATCTTTGTCCTGATAACAATTTGTTACCATTACTGAAAACATCAGTCTGCTTTTAATACACTTTATCACCACACAGTAAGTAATTTTACTGTTACTGTAGTTAATGAAGATATTGTGTGAAACAGGAAGATTAATCCATTTACCAATAGCCTAGCTAGATTACAAGAGAATGCTTGTTCTGAGGAAGAAGCTATCATTGAGGTTCCCACCCCTACTAATTTCTATTTTCCATGCTTAAAATTGCTTCCTAACTGAGATTCTCACTGTACTTAATACATCAATATAGAATAAAATTATTTGGATAAAAAAGTATTCATTAGAGTTCTGAAACTCAATCTTTGCTGCTCCTTAAAATCCAAGTAATATGTTGTTTTAAAAAAAAACAACCTACCAACCAAAAAACCCCCAACAAATGGAAAAAGGGATGAGATTACTTGGACCTAAGGCTATTTTTAAAGATATTCTTCTTTTTAAACAATAATTGAGTTCCCATTTGTTCTTCATGTCAAAATTGACGATTTTTGCATTAACAACTAGTGATTTGTAGTTTCAGCAAACATTTTCATAGCATTGTGTTTTAAAATGTTGCTTAGGAGGATGGTTTAAACTGAACTGCTATAAATGCACATGGAATAAAAATCAACCTGTTGACTCTATATTTAGGTGTTAAAAATTGGGCATCCAGCCTGTAAAAGTCCTTATGGTGTTGCTTGCAAACATGTAATTAAATTAACTCCATGAATTGAGTTTCTTTAACCAGCTCTTTGAAGCCTCCTAAGCTATTGTATTTCTTTGACTGTAAACTGACGTTGATTCTCAGTACCAGTGGTTTCTCATCAGTCTTTTTCCTTTATGCCAGAGAGTAGTTTAATTTGGGGGTTTTGTTTGTTTGTTTGTTTGTTTAAATGAATGAACAAATAAAATGCCTGTCCGCTTACTGAATTTCTTCTTTGCTTCAGTTGCTTGGGTTTAGGGCATACAAGTGTCAATAGTCTGAAAACTTAGCAATGCTATGCAGGCTGCCTGATGGGAAAGTTTCTTCATGTTAAAAAATTCATGAGAAATCCTAGGAATTGCCCATGCTGGTAAGACTTGCTGAGAATGATATTGCACATGCCATAAATTACTTCCATGGCATGGTGCAGCTTGCTGCAGGTACAGTTGTGTGCCCATTGAGGTGAATGGAGCTGCAGCTATCCTATGGACCCTCTCAGGTTGGGGTTGGACAGTAATAGCAGCATTGGCTGATCTTCAGGTACTGATACACAAGCAATCCTGCATCAGCGAAGCACAAAATGGAGAAACTAGAACTAACAATTTTATTTTCTTATAAGAAAGACTTTGAGGTCCTTTTGTTGTTCTGAGTTAGCTTGAAGTATGTTGGTTTATTTTTATCCTTTTTTTACCTTTAGGAAGGTGAACCTTCTGGAAAAAGAAAAGCAGAGGATGATGACAAAGCAAGTAAGAAGCATAAGAAATATGTAATCAGCGATGAAGAGGAAGAAGATGATGATTAATATTAAGGAAGCACAAAAGTTGATTTTTTTTTTTTATATATATATATACATATTTATATATATTGTACAGTTCTCTTACAGCAAAGATATAAGTAACCATAATGGAGTTATTTTGATAAAGGAAAATTCCATTGAAGTCTGAGTTTCTGGTGTGAATAAAGTTTTTTGACTTCCTTTTACTTTTAAAAATTTTTCTGTTATTGCTGTAACTGTTGCACCAGGGATCGTCACAGTGCTGTTTTGTATCTTGCACAGTACCTTTCAGTTTTAAGAATTGTAGTAACTGTAGATTATCCAAGTGAATTAATCAGTGATTTTTACAGAGTTCATTAGGAGAAACCATTCTAATTTTGATACAATTCTTAAATGAAGTTTGCCTGACAAGGGTATGGTGATTTAGTTTATCATTTGTACAGGAGGGTTGGAAGAACATACGAGTGGTGTAGTACAGTTCTGTTTTTTTCCTGCATATTCCATATTTGCTGTTGACTGTGGACAGTACAGTACTATGCTGGTATATTTTGATGACTGAGAGTATTTGTTCTCATATTTGAGTAAAATGTGAAGTTCAGTTAGAATAGTTAACTGATCACAGAAGACGTTTATTTTTCATTCATTGAAGACCAGAATGAAACTCCATGTCTTGCCTGTGTGTTAATAATAACAACAACAATAATAGTTGACACATCCTAGTGATGTCAATGTCAGAGCTAAAACACTTATTTAAACAAAACTAAGAAATTTCTGCAAGCAGAGATTAAAGTTTCCTTTGAAAGGTGAAAAGAACCACAATGAGAAAATACATTCTAATAATAGTGTCTCATTATCTCATATAATCCTTATAATGCTATTTCCTATTGTTCCTGGTTGGTTTTATAAATAGGTTTGTTTAGCTGGGAAGTCACTGGAGGAGAATGTTCTGGACAGAATAATTCATGCTTTTATACTATTGCTAAATACCTTATTTAATGATGCAATGCCAGTTGGAAAGTGGGGAAAGGCTGGAAGAAATACCCAAACTTGTCTACATTTTCCTTCTAAGATTAAATATCCCCTGTGTAGTTTCTGTCATCAGTGAGAGAGCATTCAGATGTTATCTGTGTTGCTTTTTTAACTAACTTTTCACACAGTCCTACAGTGTTTGGCTGTGACTTTAGAAAGGTAACAGAAAGAAAATGGAACTGGTTTAATGGCTCCTTAAGCAAAACCATTGACTGATGCTGCAAAAAATTTATTATGTGGATTTGTGTTACGTAAGATGAAATAAAGTAGCTGGTAGTTGTGTAAGAAGGACTGTTACTCATCTCTCCCCTGTCCAGCTGAATTCTGTTTTTTTATGAAACAGTAGAAGGGTGCAAGTGTCTCATAGTGAGCATTTTGCTCTCCTGACATTCCCCGGTTCTTTGAGATACAGCTTTCAACCTGGACATCTTGCTTTTGTCGTCTTTAATTAGGCTAGTAGTTTGTCAAAATACTCTACCTCCATTTCTCCTGCCTGGAAGGCATGGGAAGCGTTCTAGCTGCAGTAGGGTATGGAGCTCTGCATGTGTTAATGTATTCTGCTGAGCAGCTGACTGCAGTGTAATTTGCAAGTATGAAAACAAAGTGAAAAACTGCAACTTGTAAGTCTGAGTGCCTGAGAAACTGTTCTTTTTTTCTATAATTAAATTGGTATTTAAGTGTTCCTGTGCCTCTTTAATGTGCAGATAAAGCCCTTCTCCATCAGCTGGAATTCTGACCCTCTAATCCTCTTAGTTTAGACCTCTGCTGGGAGACTGGTTCTTTGCATGAGGTTACCTGCTTTCCATTTGTAACCTTCTCAGGAAAAAGCCAGCTGTTAGAAAGGGACTCATTCTGTACTTACACGTTAAAGCCTCACAGATACCTCTTAAACAACAAATTAGGCGTATGGAAACACACCACCATTTCACCAGTGATGTGTTTGCTGTATGTCAGTTTAATTAAACTGCTGGCTATTTTTATTTTTACTACATTCCTAAGAGTGAAAATGTTCTAATCACTTTCATAGGTTTGATGCTGACTAAGCCTTTGCTAAGTCGTCTGCTTCAGCTTCCAAAAATGAGGCTTTTTGTGGATTACAGAGATGAAAAGAAGTCATCTTTACACTGTCGTCTTTTGTAATTTGCTCTTGTAAAGTCTTATTTAAACATGGAATTTTAGAAAGTGTTTTCTCAGCTTAAATTGGTTTAACAGTCATCTTGTAATTAAAGTCACTTGAATTGTTAGCCTCACCCACAGTATTTTTTTAGTTGTAAGTTTAATGTATAGTTTTATTTAAATTGAAGACAGTTTTTCCTATCCCCTTTTCCAGCTTTAAGTGTGAAAGAAATGCTTGGAATTGTTTTATTTTACCCAAATTAAAAATATTGAGCCAAGGAAAGAGAATTTGGATTGAACTGTGTTTACTCTTGTACTGTTGGTCAGAATACTTGTTCCAGAAAGGGCATGATTTAAACAACTGCCAACAAAGAAAAATGTATTTAAAGAGCTGATACTGAGCTGTGTAAGTACCAGATTTTCTGGCTAGTGGCAAAATGTAGGATAAATTCTCTTGAAACTGTCACTGAAAGCTGTTCTTGTCTGTATAGTTTTGTTGTTTCAAGTCTATCCTTCAACTGTACCCTGGTTTCCTGTTGTTGATGTGGAGTGTTCTTTCTAGTACCTGGTAGCATTTTGCACCAGCCATTTGTGTCCATCGTGGCCATGCAGCTCGGCACGGATTTCGTGTTGCAGCACACCCGATGGATCCAGGAGTGCCCGCTGAAGGGAGCCGCTGCTCATGCAGCCAGTCCTTTGCTCTTCCTAGCAGCAGGTTTGGCAGTGACTAGCCCAGCTCAGTGAGTCAACTTGCTAAAGTGTCAGGAAATTTCTTTTCTGCTGAGTTCTTGTGTTTTCTGCCAGGCATGCCTGCAGAGCTGCCTTATGGGCCCTGTGGGCATCAGAGCCAGCTCAGTAAGTTGGTGAGGTCACGACACGGGGGACATCAGGGAAGGGTGACCTCTTTGGCAGAGGTAAACATTGATTTGGTTTTATTCTGAAAACTTTCCCTGACCATGCAGGAAGAAGTGGGTAGTTTTGTACCGGTGTAGCTGCCTGAACTGGCTCGCTGAGAAGTGCCTGGAGGTGGTGCAAGGGGAAGCAGAGATGGAGCAGGACAGATCCTGTATATGGCATCAAGTTTTAGCTGAGCTCTGATACGAAGCTGCAACCTGAGGAATGTGTTAAACATGAGATGGTGACTTTCCGATGAAGTCATGGGTATTTATTTCTCAGCCAGTAGGCACAGGGGTCCTCTGGGTCAGCCCATTCTACTGGAGTGCTTTTGTTTAACAGCACTAGGCTGCTAATCAGGCCCTGGTTGTAGTTGAATTTATGGAGATTGTTAGATGGAAATAGTTGAGAAGATGGTTTGTTCCTAATAAATGTTAATTTCGATATAAGAGATCTGATGTCTTACACTTGTGAAACTTAGGTAGGCTTTTCTAGTGCTCAGGAACTTGCCTGTGGCTTGGCTTGGAAGTGCTTCTTTGAGAGCAATGTGACTAATACCCACTGTTGCCTGGTGATGCCCCTTGACTTGAGCTGGGGTTTTTAATACTTGTCTGGACATGAAAGGCTTGTAGAAAAGCCGGGAATCGGTATTGATCACTAGCTTGTATTGTTAATTGCTTTGAAACTCTTGGGCATTCTGAGGAATTATTTAAGATAAGTAGTTGAGAAAATAACATAAAATTAAGTGAATTACACTGAAATGATTCTCTGAGACAAAGCTTTTCTTTTTATTTTTTAAAAAAGGGAAAAAAATCCTTTGACAGGACTTTTGTTTTCTTGAGGTTTTTGGTGGTTGTTTTTAAAGGGTATTTTTATACTTTAAAAGCCTATGATTCTTAGTTTAATGGGTCTGTATTTGGAAGAAATCAGTTATTAAAGTGGAAGCTTAACTTCAGAGAGTGGTTTTTGTTTTGGTCTGGAGTTTTTTTTCCATTAAAACTTAGCCTTGAAGAAATGAGAGGTGGTAGAGCCAGTTTACCAACAAACACAACTTCATGTCTCTGGGTTATGTTGAAATTTTCTGGGAAGCAGTAGCATTCATGCAGTCATTGTTAGTCATGGAATCATATCCATGTTGTTGTATTCTTTATTTATTGTAAACGAAAGATCAATAAAATGTTATAAAACAGTGAAAGTATTAACTAACATACCCCTCTTTTTAATATCCTATGACTGAGTCAGATTATATCTCATTTTGTATCGTTTCATGCTTTTTCTGTTCTTTGCAAGATACCTCACTTCAGAATATAGCTGTGGAAGTGAGGTGTTAATCTTATCTTGGTAATTTGGCAGTTTTCTGAATCTTTTTTTCATTGAGTGTGAGGATATATGATAAACATTCTGTGTAGGACAGGTTCTTGCAATGGGATTCATGATTGATCTTATGATAAATAAATTTTTGGAGAATTTACATGGATACTGAAGGAGAACTCTCATTTTCAGCATGTAAAGGAAATAAACATTGGGGTCTTCGTAACAGCTGTACCACCCCTTCCATTTGGGTGTTTAGTGCACTTGTATTTAGTGTTCACATGCTTGGTTGGGGGGGTGTAATTTTGAGCTCTAGAATCCTGCTATAACTGTTCTGTGTTGGTTGTGGTCATGTTTGCTAACTGCAGCTTTGAGATTTGTTTACTGGTATAGAATAGGGTAACTGAATTTAAACTGCATGAGTTTGCTATCTCCTAGTTTTAGTTTTCAGCTTAAAATAAACTGCTACTTGGACTATGCTATATTTGGGAAGGGAGGAGTATATCCCAGGGAAGATAAGGAAGGATCAAGCCAAAGTGTTGTGGCTAAAACATGATTTGTTTGATTTTTTTTTTCTTGTTTTTCCCTCTCAAAAGTAACTGCAAAAAGCTCAAATGCCAAAATCACAGTTGTGCAATTTAGAATAGACCCTGGGCAGTGTGCGCATTTCCGGGTTCACATCTGGTATTGTTAGGGGGTTTCTCCTTTCTTGCAAGCAGTTAACCTGTGTTGTTGAAGGGGACCTGTTAATTTAGACTCTGAAAAGTATCCTACTTTAAGTAAAGACAGATCTTTCACATTTTTCTTGGAGGATACCTCATTTTGTAATGACATTAATACAACTTGAGTTATTATACCTTTCCCATACCCACCTTGCTATGCTATGTATGTCAGATGAGTAATATGTCTTTCAGATTGCATTTTCTATGTTGTTTCTCTCAGTACAGGTTTTTCTGGTGATTAGGAAAGGAAATTAGAATATTTTTTCTTTGGAAAAAGTTACTGTCATTTTGAGAGGCATTGGTGATCACTTACAGCTTCATGTCTGATGATGAAACAAGAGGATTAAATAACAAGGACAGAAATAGGGGAGCGTTAGCTTACTGACTAAAAATGTTTGTTATTCTTCCCAACAGTTCTGTGAATTGCCTTGGGAAGTAGATGGTGTTCCTCTTTTTTTCCTGGAACATACACCAGTGCTTTATTGAACATAGACAGTCTTAGCCTAAAAAATCTGCCTGCTCATCTAATGAGGGTGTATAAAGCTTGTTGTGGTCCCTGGTGAGTATTTATGGTAGGTTTGTAAAAGGTTCAAGAAATGTGTTGTGCAGTGAAAGCACTAACTCAGCCTTGACCTGTCACTGTGTGACAAAGCATTGCTGTAAAAACAAAAATTTATTTGTTTCAGGTCAGAGGAGGAACAGATTTCCTGAGAAAATAAGGTTGCTTTTTCGTAAGTAGAGTGTACAAATAAAGTATGCTTAGGAAGAAAAAGATAGACAAGTATCTTCAGTAGGAAATACAGGAATTTGTTACTAGCTGTTCTCTTCTCTGAAGTTATCAAGACAAATTGGTCTTCATTTCAGCACCCAATGAAGTGTGCAGTTACAGGATGTGCCTGGTCGCTGTCAGTATTAATTTCAGGTCTGTACTGAAACTTTTCCAAGAGTTTGCAGACCGAGCCAGCGCGCGGCAGTGCAGCTGCCATAGGGGCAGGTTTTGAATAGGGGCCCTCAGAGCCCAGAGCCAGGAATGCAGCTTTACACCAGGTAGCGAGCTCTGGTGCCCAGTCGGTTTCTATGGGCTTGTTTAACCTTCAGGTTAGGAAAGAGAAGTCCAGCTGAGCACAGCACCCATAAGGTATTGCTGTCCACTGAGTCAAAGGATTCCAATACGGGATTGTATCTTCAGCTAAACTCAAGAGCACTTTCTTCTCTTGCAGTCACGTTTAGTCAAGGATAGTGGGATATATGTAGGGAATATATTGATTTTTATCGTGACAGCCAGATGACTCAGCCTGGCTGCCCTTACTCTAGGGACACGTTGGATAGGATGTTGCTGTAAATAAAAAAGTTTGATGGATATTAAAATATGTGTGTCTGAGTTTAAATATAATTAATTGCAATGGGGTGGAAAAAACTACAGGGCAAGGGAATTAATATTTAAGGATAGCAGGAGTTGTCCTGTATTGGCTGAATGAGATCCAGAGTTTTCTGCAGCTCTAACTGCCCCTGTTCTTATCACAGAAGTAACATCTGTGCATCTATTTAGGTTATTTATGGTGCTTGTCTGGTTGATAATTAGGTTTGTGTCTGCCGTAATCATTTAGGTAATGTTTTCCCAGGATCTCCACTGGCAGATGTCAGGTTTTCTGCTTTTGCAATAGAGTATGGTTGGAGGATCCTTCACAAGGGTCCCTTCCTGCCCTTCAGGTGATGTCAGTGGTTTGATGCTGCAGTCAGCTCAGTCCCCTGAGCTGTACTTTCCCATAATCTAAGTGGTCTGCTTTTCTTTTGGAAGCAGTTAATTCATAATTGCCTTGGGTGGAGGCTTTTCTGTTGTGAGCTGAGTGATACTGCTGTTTTCATAGTAGTGGCAGAACACAAATAATTGAGAGCAAAGACTTGGAAGTTTCATGTCTAAACTATTGTCAGGGACCTTGTCAACAATGAGCTCCGGGAAGCTCTTCAGAACTGTTAATTGCTGTAATTGCAGGTATGGTTAGGCATATAGCTGTGTGTTGGGTTGTAAGACACTTGCATCAGTGCATCATTTTGGATTAACTTTGAGTTAATTGTAGATAATATCAGCATGGACTTTGTCTGGTTAAGCAACTGGCATTTTGATAGTGTCTTTAAATACTTTCTTCCTTCTGAAGAAAACCTCATTTAGAAAAGTTGATGACTAGAGAATCTTTGCTAAGAAAGAGATACTGTGCTCTGTTGATGTGCTCCCTTTGTTGATAATCCATATGGCTGTGGGAGAACCTGCCTGTATCGGTGAGCGAGTCAAAATTTGTATGAGGGGCAGATAAGGGGGGACTGGTGTTTTGTGAATACTGTTCCCAGATTTTTTTCATATATAAGAATGTATTTTTTTCATGTAAATATCTTGGGACATGGTCAAAACTTTATTTTGTCTACAGATGAAAATGCTTTCTGAACATGATTGCAAAGTGACCACACTTAAACTGAGGACATTTCACTAATCTGTGGATATGTTACCCTTTCACAAATCCTGTTTGATCTCTCAGAACTAAATAGGATTATTCTGGCTCTCAGACTTTCTCAAACACTAAATCTGGAGTAGCTGCTGGCCTGTAGCAGGCAGCACCATGTAAGTGGTTGTCTGTCTTAACATCTAGTCCTTCCACAGCATGACACTACTAGACACTGGGGAGAACAAAATCTGTGGATGCTGTGCTGCCAATTTGAAGCCTTGAGCCATTTTGTAATTTAGCATTTTACTGGACTTTGGGGCTGCTATTTTCCTTAGTTATTTACTACCTCTGCTCCTGTATTTTTAAATTTTAGGACAACTTTCCCTTCAGTTAGCCATCCAAGTTTTTGAGTAAGCAGGATTATCTGAGTTTTTTCAAGTCATTTAAATGTCCTTAATACATGTGACAATGACATTTGTGAAAGGCAATTCTGGATTTACGTCATGTGAGTTATATAAATGTGTAATGCACTGTGATTGCAATATGTTCATTGGAAATGCTTACACCTCTGCATAAGTCATATAGCTGTGTAGAACAGGATTTTAAAATCTGATTTCTGTCTCTGAACTTATTTGCAAGGGATCTGCACCACGTACCTAAGAAAAGCTGGCCAGTGGTGAACAGGCTTATGATGGCCACACGAAAGAGCTGATGCTACTGTTAAGAATTGAGGCTACAAACTGGAAAAGGCTGAGAGTGCCGATTTGGACGCTTGGACAGTTCCTAGTGTTGTACGTAGTACTGGATATGACAGTAGTTTGCAGCTGAAATACACCTGACTGCATAGAAAGAAGAATTCCCAAGTAAGCTGGAAGGAAGCTTTTTTTAAGGGAAGAAATTATTTTGAGTCATGTTTCATAAACTCCTTTTGAGCTTTTCTTTATCCCCCTGGTTTGTTTTTTTTGGGTTTTTTTTTCCTTCCTTTCACAACATCTTACTAAATCTCTTCAGACCTTCCTAGGCCAAACAGATTTTATTGTTACACAACATCATCTGAGATGCACTGGCAGATCAGCTGCTATTGCTGGGGAGCTAGAAATGTGGGTTCAAGCTTTCTGACACAGCTAAGAAAACCAGGTATCACACTTGAGCTGGGGATCTCTGGGAGTTGTTTAAGACAAATGCATTGCATGCTGCGGGGCTGAACTCTCAGCAAACATGCATTTTTTTCAGCAGACTGATTGTAAAATTTAAAAAGACTACACAGCTTTCAGGAGTTATGGAGAGCTTTTAGGTAAATTGGCTTTTTGAAAGCCTTTGATCTTGAAGGAGTCCGGCTTTTAGATGTTTCTTAAATCAAGTTGCATAGATGTTTCAGAAACCTGAAAAGCTTTGCAATTAAAGTCTGAAATAGATGGAATAAATGGATGGGGGGAAAAAAAATCAGCTGTTTTGGAAGCAGAGAAATGGCAGAACTCTTACCCAGTGTTTAATCTAGCAGAGGGGCTTTGTTGGATGAAGCTGTGGATCAGAACTGGCAGTGCTTGCAGGCACTCTGCTGTCCCAGCGTGGGCAGCCACCTCCCCGGGCAGAGCCATGCAGGACCACGCAAAGGAGGTGTACAGAAGGCGTGCAGGGGAGTGAAGGCACAAGTCTCAGTCATTTACAGTGAGTCTGAGAGAGGCAGAACATTATTTCTCACTCTTTGGAAAATGTAATTAATGAAGAGTGGGCTCACAAATAAGAAAAAGCCCAAGCATGCCCTGTCTTTCTATAAACACACACTAATTACTCAGAAGTACACACGCTGTCTGCCAGAAGGATGTGTTTTTTCAGGACATGATTCCAGATGGTTCTTTCTAAACCGTATAAATATATGTATTTTAAAACTGGTAACAGAGACGACTGTAAAATAAACTGAAAACTTGCATTAAAAAAAAAAAAAATTAGAACACATACCAATGCAATTTAGGCTGAAACATTATTTGCATTCAACAACAAAAGTATGTGATACTTCACGTATAGACACACTCACGGGTTCTGTGCCTTTGCAACCCACCGGTTCAACCAAGCTGTGCGTTTCCACATGCGGTGTGCTGGGGTGCAGAGCAGGGTGACCCACTGGAGCCTTGTCCCTTTGCAGCTGGGGTGCAGAGCAGGGTGACCCACCGGAGCCCTGTCCCTTTGCAGCTGGGGTGCAGAGCAGGGTGACCCACCGGAGCCCTGTCCCTTTGCAGCTGGGGTGCAGAGCAGGGTGACCCACCGGAGCCCTGTCCCTTTGCAGCTGGGGTGCAGAGCAGGGTGACCCCAACAGAGCCCTGTCCCTTTGCAGCTGGGGTGCAGAGCAGGGTGACCCCAACAGAGCCCTGTCCCTTTGCAGCTGGGGTGCAGAGCAGGGTGACCCACCGGAGCCCTGTCCCTTTGCAGCTGGGGTGCAGAGCAGGGTGACCCACCGGAGCCCTGTCCCTTTGCAGCTGGGGTGCAGAGCAGGGTGACCCACTGGAGCCTTGTCCCTCTGCAGCTGGGGTGCAGAGCAGGGTGACCCACTGGAGCCTTGTCCCTCTGCAGCTGGGGTGCCGAGCAGGGTGACCCCAACAGAGCCCTGTCCCTCTGCAGCTGGGGTGCAGAGCAGGGTGACCCCAACAGAGCCCTGTCCCTTTGCAGCTGGGGTGCAGAGCAGGGTGACCCCAACAGAGCCCTGTCCCTTTGCAGCTGGGGTGCAGAGCAGGGTGACCCACCGGAGCCTTGACCCTTTGCAGCTGGGGTGCTCGTGCCCTGCTGTCCCGTGCAGGCCTGCCACGTGCACGGCTTCCCGTTCGTCATCTCTTTATCGCTTCATCTCGACGGCTGAGCTTTCGTGGTGTGTTTCTGCTCTTGCAAGGCAGGGCTGCACTTTTCTACTTATGAAATGTTTGGCTCTTGCGTAAGTTACGTTCTTCTGTTACATGTTTTTCAGAGAAGGTGCAATTTTATTCTGCTCCAAGATGCTCAGTTTATGGGAAGGATCCTGTGAGCGTGTGGCTGTAGGTAGCATCAGGGTTTAGCCTGAGTGCGAAGCCTCTCTGAGACTCAGGTTGTGAGTTCAGAGCCATGGTGTGATGTGGCAGGGAAGGTCCAGCTGGAGGGCCTGGCATTAGATGGACAGGAGCACAGCCTACAGATCCGATAAAGAGTTTACTTAAATGTTTAGAAGGCAGGAGAACGTTTGTTGAGATGTATGGAGTAGCAAATACCTAAAGCGAAAGTTCTGCAGTAGAGAATACTGAGTGCATTTGTTCTTACATTGCTTGGCGTGAAACGTCAGTGGTTGTAAGTTCATAGAAAAATAGGTTTGGATGTGGACCTCCATGCTCCAAGATGGAATAAATGTGGTGTAAGCCTTCCTGACAGATTTTAACCTGTAAATCACCCAGTGGTGATTGTGCTGCTTAGATGTCTCCAGTTTTCTGAGTCTCAGATCACCTTTTGCTACAGCTTCGGCCAGTACATTGTCTACTCCTAGCAGACAAGGACAAGCTGCAATTTTCACAGCTGGTTTTTGAGTTTTTCTAAGTGTGATGTTGTCTCTCTCATTCACTTGTGGACCACCAAGCTCTTGCCATCTCCAATTTGCTTGGACATCTGGATTAGTCCTACTTCTGGAAAAAAAATGTGTCTTGAGGCCTTGCAACTTAAAGGTCTGTTGTCCGTCTGTACGTGGGGTGTCCATTTTGTGAAGATGAAGCAAGGCTGCACGTTGCATGAGGTCATTTGGAGGTGGCAGGTGAATTATCTTTGTGCTTTGGTGTGACCCTTGATAATGCATTGGCAGAGATTTGATGTGAAAAGCTCAGATTGCTGCTTTGGGCCGGCTGTAACTGGTCCATGTCGCCATTCATCAGTTTTAGGGTTTCAGAAGGGAACAGGGCAGATTAGGAGAGAGCAGCACACAAAATTCCTTGTCTTTGGGCAGCTTTTTGGTTCTTGTGACCGGTTTCCATAGCAGGAAAATACGCAGCTTTGGTTAAACCTGTTACGTGTGACTTTGTTGTTGTGCTCTAAGATGGTTCCTGTGTTTAACAGCAGTGTTGAGCAGTGTGAAATCTGCTCTTGCCAGCTAGCGAGTGGGTGTTGTGCCAGTGTGTTTGTGCAGATAGGAACTGCTCCGGCAGCTGAAGGGCAGCTGGCAGCTTTCCTGCCTTGTCATGCGTGCTGGCACGCTCCCCGCTGCCCGCTGAGCTGATTCACCGCACCAAAATAATTTGCTGGTCTGGGGTGTTCTTGTGAACCCTACTGGCATCTCAGCATGATCAAGGGTAGAAAATTAGATTGCCTTCTGCATGCAGCTGGTAGTTGGGATTTTGTGTATTATTAATACCCAATACAAAGGGAATTTGTATTTTGAGCTGGAGATCCCAGCATGTGCTGGGATTCCTCTTGTCCAAAGCCACACACGTTTGGGAAAACAAGTGAAGCAGTGATTTTCTGCTGCCAGATGTACCTGGGCGATCCCACAGGTGTGTTTCCATGGAGTTTGGTGCACGTATGGGGGCTTGCGTACCACGCATGCTCTTCCACTAGCAACAGAAGTCTCGTAATCCCAGTGCTGATCAAACTATCATCTCTTCAACAGCAACACCTCATGGCAGTTCTTCTTTCTTTTTCTGAAAATCTGCCAACTCTGTACAATAAGAAGAGTGGTTCACAGCTGCCGTTTGGAGAAAGGTGGCAGCAAGGAGGGTTTTCAGGTTTGGTAGGAGTGAGGGATGTGCCTGGGGAATGTCTGTAGTAAAAACCTGGTAATTTTCCCCCCTCAGCAAATCCCAGGTCCGAGTTTCTGAAATGGAGGGATGGCTCACGTAAATTCTATTCCTGGATTGGATGTGAGCAGCCTGTTGCCCCACACCAGCTCTTTGAGTGGCCTCAGGGAGATACCAGGGCGGCTGTGCAGACCCTCCTCTGGCCAGGGCACTTTCTGTGCCTTGCTGGGCATTCCTCTCCCTTGCTTTGGGTCCTCTAACTTCTCTACAGAAGTCAGTGCTGTTGTCTTCTTTCAGCTTGCAGCAAGTTCTCAACTGAAGTGTGTATTTAGCAATGGTTTTAATATCTTTAAAAAAAAAATGTTATGTTTGTTTCTGTTTTCAAGAGCAGGCAAACACCTTGTTTCTCCCAGCCTCCTCCTAGCCCTCTGTTGCAGGCCACTGAGGTGCAGAGTTGCTATATCCACAACTGCTTTTAACTGATAATAGTTAATCACCACCTTTTGCAAAACAGCCTGCAATGGATTTTCTTTCTCTTGCTCTTCTGCTGGCCTGCTCTCTTCTCTTCCATTTTAATTTAAAGCTCTACCCATGGGTATGTTAATGGAAAAACCCTGAAGAGACAGATTGTGTAAGCTCAGACAGCCACTTCAGGAAGAGTATGTATTTAGCTGCTTAGATTTCCATGTGTGTACTGCATTATGGCTCAGCAGAGCAACTGGGGTGTGCATTTAATTTAGTAAATGTCTTTCCCAACCTGTCACAGTGCTGCTTTTTTCAGTAGAGCATATGCTCTGATGGGGGCTGTTGATTCAGCAGAAATAGTGATGGCCAGTAGAGCTGATCAAATACTCCAGAAATAGTTTATCATATAAATTATTCAGTGACTGTTGCTGTTTCTTATCACATAATGTGTTTGGCCACTTGGAGGTTGGTGTGCTGCTGTGCAGAACCTTGCTGAGGGGGCTTTTCTGCTTCACTCACCTTTCGTGCAGGTACTAAGTCTCCCATGCTTCTCACACGTGGTGCAGGTAGGGAGGTGAGAGCCTGGAAGGTCTGGTACAGGCTTGAAGTCCTCTTAAAACAGTTCTCAGTTGGAGCCCTCCAGATGGCAAAGCCATAGAGCCCCCGAGAGCCGCTAGCTGTGCATGTTAAAGATGTTACCGTTCATTTTTGCCCACCAGTTGGGCACTGCCACAGTAGAAGGGACCACTGAATGTGTACTGGGTGCTGACTGCAGGTCAGCTGGCTGTGCCTGGAGCTGGGCTTGTGCAGGCTCTGAGGCTGATGGAGCCGTGGGAGCGGTAGGTAACCTCCAGCAGAAGCCAGCGGGTGCACTGGTGGTTCGGGGAGCGGGCGTTTGGCCGTGCTGCCGCGTAGGGTTGCACGCAGCTCTGCCAGCAACAAGCCAGCTGAATGAGTTCTCATGCTCTCCTGTAATTCCTTCTTGCCCCCTGCCACAGCAGCTGTGCAAAACAGGAAACTTAGGTTCACAAGTGTGTGGCAGATCTTTTTGTTTGGGTGAAGAGATTGTGTGTCTCATTTTTCTACAGAAAGTTTGTTTGCTCTCTGACGTGACACGTTTATACTTGTGTCAGGGCTTGTAGGATTTGGGGTGGGTTTTTTTGTTTTCTTGGCGAGGTAAGTCAGTCACTTAATGCTTAGGTTAAATATATGAGTATAAGCCTTCTATGATACTGATAAATGGGATATATATCAAACACTGAGGGCACTGTGTAAAACTGCACTTAAGAGAGATTTTTTTTTTTTTTAAATATTTTTTTGTTTTTTCTTCTACCTGTGGTTGTCCCTGTCACTGGCCCAACTTGACATGGTCTCCCCATGGGAGCAGCCTTTTCCCTTCCTCAGTGCTGGAGCCAGCTTGCTGAGCATGTGCAACATCAAAACACCACCTGATGCTGGTGGGTGGTTTGGGTGTTGATCTTGGTGAAGGTAGGCAGTAACAGGGATGGGTGCGGTGGGGGTGGCAGGGAGTCCCCCAAGACTCTGGAATTTTTTCCAGAGGAATCTTTGTTGAATTGCATTTTAAGTAGTTGGCTTATCCCTCCTCTAGTAGCTGGCTGCTGGGCAGTTCTTTTACATCTATGGTAAAAATCCAAGTTTCCCTTTCAGAAGTGAAAGAAGGTCAGGCCTGCAATCTGTCTAGGATCATAACTTGCCCGTGCACTGTGAATTTGCATTGCAGATGTGGTTTCCTCACAAGCCAGGGGCTGGAAGGCAGGCTGTTCTCCACAGGCATCCCACAGTCCCCACACCCATCCTTACCTGTTGGGCACCACCTTGTCCCTCAAGCACTACAGCTTCTCCCTGCAGCCTCTGCAGTATTTTAACCCAGCACTTCTTGGGATGGTGAGTGTCCAAAGCAGCAAATTAACCCTTGCTCTGCCAGCCCAGCACTGTTTCCTTGGTGTTGAGATGCCTCCTAGTTGGTGTATGGTGGAAATGTTGATTTCTGCAGTATTTTAGATATATCCACTCTTGGATGCTGTTTGGAACAGTCATTAGGGAGATGTGGGTCTCCTCAGATTGATGAAGAAAGGTTGTGGCAAGCAGAGAACATGAAGCCATGATCCTGGCCATGCTCCAGGATGCTGTAATTGGTGTGCAGAGTTTAGGAGGCACCACTGACAGGATCACCTCCCAGGATGCTGTTCATTTCCATGGCCACCTATTTCACACAGAAGATGAGGTGGGAGGAGGCTTCCCACGAAGGTGTCCAGGATCGTGGTGGTTCAGTGGGAAGCTGTGGGGTGAAGGATGGGGCTGTTCTCACAGTGGGCTGCTGTGGGTGTAGTTTTGTGGTACAGACACTCTAGTGGCAATGTTCTCCAATCCACCCTTGGCTTCTTATCCTGGCTTCTGGAACTCTTGTGATGATGCAACTGCCTGTGGGACTTTGCACTGAGCAGGTCTGCATTTAAAGCAAACATGAAACTGATTTTATCTTTCTTGCTATTAATATTAATTTTAAGATCTAGATCTGTTCCTCAGATCCAGGTTAGTGAAGCCCCATAAAAAGTTCTGTCACTGACAGCCCAAGGGGCAGCCTGATGTGAGGTGAGAAGGAGGTGTCAGCTGCCTCCGCTCCCCAAGCAGGGTGAACTCCACCTTGCTGAGAACCAGGCAGGATATTAATCATCTTGGTGAACTGATCACCCCTAGGTTAGGTGGGCCTCAAGATAGATGGAACTCACAGTGAGAGTTTCTGTGTCAGTTTGTGCTGCTCATGCCATCTTGTGCACTGAGAATTCAGCACATTGTTTGGAGAAGGAAGGATTTAAAAGTCACAGGCTGAGAGCTAAATGTCTCCTAATGTCACCTCAGTTCCTGTAACCACCACCTGTCACATGCCTTTTGGCTCCCGGTGGGATGGGACCCAGCCTGCTCTTCATGCATTGGCCTGTGTAGTGAGAGCAAGGGGGAAGTGCAGCCTGTGAGAATATTTCATGTACCAAAATGTGACTCAAGGTGCAGCTCAGTGCCATGTTTTCTTTAGCAACAAAGCCTTTTGACAAAGCAAACCAAAGCCACTTGAGAAAACTGTTCCTGCTCCAAGAATCTGGACTTTCCCTCATGCAGCTTTGCTGATAGACCTACCTGTGGGGCCACAGGACTGAAATAATCAGAGTTTATTTTAAAAATTAAAAATCCTTTTAAAAAGAGGAAAATTTGTTCCTGAACTAACCTCCTTCGTTTGTGAACTGTATCGTCCCTCAGCATCTGATAACATAAAGCAGTAGAGAGCCTCACTGGCCTTGCAAGTGTGTGTCTGAGGTATCTGTCTCCACCCTGAAACCAGGGGGTGGAGAGGAGGCACTGTGTTTTTGGCAGAGGTTCCTTTATGTATTTACGCTTTCTGCTCAGTTGAATTGCCTGTAATGGCCAAATCGGAGTGATTAAGTTCACCTGGGTTTTTATTTTCCCCTCCAGCCCTGTGGTGGTTCTGCAGTGCTGCGCAGGGATGCGGGTCTGAGGCTGCTGAACTGTTGCTTACTTTTGCAGTTTATCCCGGTCCCGCTTGATCTTTCCACCTGCCAGTGAAGCGATGCTGAAATATCTGTCCCATGGCAAGCATTCCAGTTAATTGCTAGGGTCAGTTTGTTAGCAGCTGAGGAGACCGTGCTGGACTAGCTCAGTGTCCTCAGGGCAGTGGTAGTAGCTGTGTTGGTCATAGTACCGTTGGGAAAACCCCTCTAAAAGCCAGCTGTGGTACCAGTCTGTCCTTGAGGGTGGTGAATGAGGCAGGTGAGCTCAGCTGAGCACCACAGTGCTGGGGCTGGAGCTGGTGCCCTGCATCCTCAGGTAGATGTTTTGGAGCTGTTGTTGAACTTCCCCCTTTTGCAATGCAGCTTTGTCCCACCCTGCAGTGCCAGCAATCCCTCTGTGAAGGCAGCAGCGTGTGTGGGGCGAGAGCAGTGGTGGAAGCAGTGATTCTCCCCTGGTTCCGCTGGCTTCTCCCACAGCTTTCCCATTAGGGCAGCTCTGCCAGTCCCAAAGGCTTGGGACAAAGCATGGCACGTGGAGCGGAGCAGCACGCTGTGCCAATAATCGATGTGCTGTGGTGGGTTAGAATAGCTGCTGCCCCTGGGGCTGTTTGAGGAAGGAGAGTGCTAGGAACCTGGGTGCCTTCCCACAAACCTTCCTGCTGCACAGATGTGCCAGGTGAGCCGGTGTGGAGGCTCTTAAGTGGGATCTGCTGTCTGTTGAGAAACCGTGTCTGAGAAGGGAGCTGCTTGCAAGACTGAAGTTTACAGGTCAAGGTACGAAGCACATAGGTAGACATCATTGTAGACATCCAAAGTCACACTCCAGAAGGTATGTTGTTAACTCTGACTTGCAATTTACTTCCAGGATGTTACTCTGACCAGTATTCTATTTTTCTTTTATTTTAGTAGCTGCATTAACATCTTTCTCTCATGTGCACGTAGGCAGAAAGGAGTTACTTCTCTGGAGCGCTACTAATGTGGGCAGTGCCAGGCTTTTCATTGTCGTGGCAAAGGATCTTACGTGGCATGAAAATAAGATGAAATCTGCTACATTCTCCATCAACTTAAGCAGTAAATGAAGCATCCACCAAGGACTGGGAGTCCTGGCATTCATTCTGTGAAAAGCCGTGACGCTGCAAGGCCATACCAGCTGGGTTACGCACAGGTAACCGAACCCTGCAATAGTAAGGGGAAACTGGCTTGAACATGAGAAGGTCACATTGTGTTGCTTCTCTGGTTTCCCAGGCTAAGGCTCACTGTGTGTCCCTGAAAGTCCTAGGTAAAGCTAAAATTAAGTCAGTCAGATAAATATTTATAGTAGATATGTTAGGATATAATCCTCAAGGGGTCTGATTGCTCTTGCTGTGCTCTGAAATGTACCAAAGGGGAAATAATAGTGCTATAAATACAGTCATGTTTAGCTAGGTCATTACCTTAAGGGTGTTTATGGTTGTTCTCTAGGGACTAGAATTGCAGCAGTGAAAAAATTACCAGGGAACTGACAAACCAGTAGAGGGTGATCCCTTTGTAAACGGTTCTTCAGTTGGGAGGCTTCAGTTACGCAATGATTCATCATTACAGTAGCAATCAGGTTTAAAGTCCTTGTGTGTACAAGTTATGGCAGCGACTAGAGCAGTGTTCGTACAGCCTGGTCAGATCATTTTGTTGCAAACTTCTTTGAAGAAGCCTTGGCCATCAGCTCTTTTGGTTTGTTTGTAGTGGTGGGTTTTTTTTGGGGGGAGGGTTGTTGTTTTTATTTCTTTTTCCTTACATTCCAAAATAGAACAGTGCACATGATTTTGAGGATTCAGACAGAAGTAATAAAATTATGTTATTTTTCAACTAACAGTTTCCTACACCAATTTTCTTACACATTTTCCAAAGTATTTAATATCTATACACAGACAAAGTACAAATTTCTGTAGTAAACGAGTTTCTTTGACTTGGCTTTGCTCTTTCCCTGAAAAACTTTGTGCACTGCAGACTATGCGCTTCCCCTGGAACAGGCTGCTCCAAGTGCAGTAATGAAGTGGGTAGAGTTTGCAAGAGCTACCAGTGGCTTGTACAGAAAGCAGAAGGACCTAACTTCCATAAACCCATGGTCCCCAGCTTCTGTGGGAAAAACTTTGAGGTTAATGTGCTGCTCCTTTGGCCAAGAAGTTAGTTCCTGGTATGTGAAAGTCTTGTTGGAAAATGTCTGGTTTTGACTTGGGCGCGCGGATCCCCCGCAGAGGCAGGACAGCTGGCTCCCCGCGTTAGCAGCGTGGGGGTGTGCCTCCTGCCCGTGGCTGCCCCACACACGTGATGGGAAGCGTGCTCCCGAAGGGCCAGGAGGGAGCTGTGCACGATGACACTTGCTTTATTTTCCGAGGGGGAAGCCAGCATACATGCAGGGACTCTTCATCCATCCTCTTTCCTATCTGGTAACTTGAGCCCGTGCTATCTCCCTAATGTCATTTAGTTTGTACTTGTTAGACCTTAGCATCCTCGCTGCTTTACTGCCTGTTTCTCTGTAGTTAGCTCTGAAATGAAGTTCCTGCAGTGTAGCAGTCTGTATAGCAGTGTAGCAGTTCTGGCTAAGCATGTACTGTTTATCCTACACATGACACCAATACTGAAATGAATCTGCCTAGCTGGTCAGCACACAGTGTTTTACTCAATGCAGACAGTACCTGGGGTATATTTAGGGCTGTGACTATATTTAGGATGTCGTTCTGAAATATCTGACAGCAAAAGGTCTGGGTTGTGGGGACTTTCGCTTCTGAGTATCAACAGCATGCTCAAACTTTCTCCTGTGTCATTGGTGTTCGGGCTACATAAACAGCAAAGAATTGGTTCTGCTTGAATTTATGTCATCACTCTGCTGTTGATTTTCAGCTTCTCCACGACAACAGGAGCTCTGGAAGAGAAGGAATAAAATCTCTTTGCTTTGCTGAATGTAGTAGCAATGATGTGGAAGAAGGAAGTGGACAAAGCGTGCTGTGAGCTGTATTCTGGCCTGGTATTCCTGGGGTCTTCAACCAGTTGTCGCAGTGTATCTGAATACGTGGAGACCTGTGATTGTCAGTGTGATGGAGGAGTCCTCTGTAACAGCAACCAATCAACTTGCCCTCACACAGAAGGGGAACTTAATTTCTCTCCTCTAAGTCATGTTTGGCACAAGTTTTATCTAGTTTCATCATTCATCTTCACACCTAACTTCCTACGCTCTTTTTCCTTTGACCTCTGTTTCGGATCTTTCTCTTGTGGCTGTGTGGTGTTGTGTTGAATGGGTGGCTGCAGTCACTCCCCAAACACCTGCTGAGCTCTGGAAATTTTATCACAGATCACTCGGTATCACGTGATGGGACTAGATTATACTGAAACAAAATCTTCTTTATTTCTCTCTCTCTTTTTTTTTTTTTTTCTTTCTCCAGGTGGATAGCTGAAAATAGCCTCCCACAAACAGACCTCCCACAGAAAACTGTATGAGTCTGGCAGACAATAGAGACTGAATAAGTGCTTCATGATTTGATTTTTGACTTAATAGTTCATACCAGCATTGGAAAAAAAGAAAATGCTACCTCTTCTTCACTGAAGAGCTTTCAGCTTTGTGCTTGACAGCTGCATTTATCTGATCATGTACAAGAAGACTGATTTTCATGTGATTTCCCTCTAATGTCAAGCCATAAAGCAGCCTGGAGTCTGATCCCAGAAGACCTAACCCAGCACTGTCTGCTGACTGCAGCAAACAGTGATTTCTTCTGAATAATTAAATCCCTGGGGAGCATCAATAGCAGGGTTGCTAATATCACATTTAGATAAGAAGGAGGAACTGTAGGTGATGCGAGGGAATTACTTTGAAGAATCTGCTGTCTCTCTAAAGCACTTTCTAACAGAGGGCAGATGTCTATCAAGTCTTCCTCTTGCCAATTAAATTTAGGGCTGAAATTGCAGCTACTGTAGAGCTTCAGGAGGTGCAGCCCTTCAGGAGCACATCAGCTTGTTGCTCCAGTCATCTTCTGGATCGGTGCAGGCTAAGGCTGCGATCAGACCTGTGCCACAGACATATCCCATCAGACAGCACCCCAGACCTGGCATGCTCTCCCCACTCCTGCCTGCCTTTAACTGCAGGTACCAGGGCAAGAGCTGGAGTCAAATGTTCCTTGGCTGGTGCAGCCTGTGCCCCCCCGCTCAGGGCTGCCCCATGCTCACAGCCCAGGGACGCAGTGTGTGACTGGCTTCACCAAGCACGTACTCGCACTTGCCCCTCACATCAGGAGAGGAAACTTACTGAATGCATCTTGAGCCTTCAGTTGTCCCTCCTCCAAACACACACGCCAAACTGTTGTGTTTCAGAAGAGCTAAACACTTGCAGCTTCTGCCACAGCTAATGAATGGGAGCTGCAGGAAGAGCTCAGCAATCATGGAAATCAAGCCTTGAATTGCACTCTTGGGAATGCAAAGAGATGGCTTATCCTGCCATGAACTTTTAAAAGCCCTGGTAGTGCAGTGGAAGTGGTTTGTAATAGCAGGAATTCATTTGTTAATAAATTTCCTCTTGCTTGTCCGGTCACTAATTCAGTGGGCTTCCACTGCGAGCCGCTGCTGCAAGGTGGCTGGTGCTCAGGCTGGGGAAAAGCAGCTCAGTGCTTTAGGGATCTTGGTAGCATCATGGTTGTGAAAAAAAAAAAGGGTTCCCAGCTCATTTCAGTATAGGTGGAGTAACAGATGTACCTACTTACTAGCTTAATTAGCAGCTTGTTTCATTCTGGACTATATACTGTACATAAAGAGTAGCAACTGTAATATTTTTTGGAGAGTAAGTTTAAAGAAAATACATAGGAAAGTGGGATTGACTATATAAAATACTAACAGGCAACAGTCTCACACTGGCAGGGAGAAGAAAAATGTCTTAATGAGTTTCCCTGATACTGAGGAAATCCAAAACTGTGTGTTTTGCTATTTTATATATCGAAAATACAAAGGCATGGACACAGAAGTCAGAGGGCTATTGGGGTTCTTCAGCCTCACTCAGGTGTCATGCCACCAGGAAGAGGGCTCGTTGTTCCTGCAGCCTGCTGTGTAGTGGCAGTGTCCAGCATGTGTCCCCTCCTGCTCGGCATTGCTTCTTGGGGCCTCACGCTCTGACTCCATCTGATGGAGCAAGTGGCTGCAGCTGCACAGAGTCACCTTGAGCCATCCTTCAGGCTCCTCAGGGCAGCAGGGGACCTGTGTCCACATCTTGGGGACTTCAGTTCCCAGTTCAGCATCCTAGTGTAAACCTGTCTTTGGTGGCAGTTCACTGCTGAAGTGGGAACTGAGCTGACCCAGAAGCAGTCCCAGGAGTCACATTTTTCAGGCGGCACCAAGGAGGTGGCCAAGGAGGATAAAGTGTTTTTGCAGGGCTGCAGCCAGCTCTGCTGGAGCTCATCGGCTGGACCCCAGAGTCAGTCTGCTCTCCCTCGCTTCTGGCTCCTGCTGCTGTGTGTCCTGTTCTTGAGTTTTCCTATAATTTTTATCTCCTGTCTACTTTTGGTCTCTCTATCATCTGCCACAATCCCACTGCAGCCAGGCTGTTTGCTGCAGGGGGTCCCCTCACCTAACCGTCACCGCAGTTGGGGACATCATGTAAACCATTTGCTCTGGCAGCAGGCAGTTTGCTGTTTGGTCTGTCACAGCAGGGGGTTTCGTGCAGTGTGAATGGTGGCTGGCCTTTCTGCTCCACCATGTAGCATGGGCTTGACTAGAAGTTGTTTTATAACTAACCTGTAAGACAAGACACGCCATGTGTGCCTGGGTAACTGAAACGTGCTGTGGGTGATGGTAGTTCTGAGGCAAAAGGATAAACCAACTTCGACGTAATACTCACCTGCCTGACGTGTGTTGCCAGAGCTCGCAGTATTTTTGTGATAATCATGCTTAATGCTGAGTACTTAGCTCTCTTCATCTTCAAAGCACCTTGCAAACATTAATTTATTAATCAGCACAACAGCCCAGTGAGGAAGGCCAGACCAGGGTGAGGATGTTAAAAGCAGAACCAGACCTCAGGGGAGAATTACGTGGATAAGAGAGAAAACAGTTTATTGCACGTCCATTTTACCACAGTGGAAAAACCCAAAGTGAAGTGTGTGAGTTGGACAAATGTCTTTCTTGCATGGTACCCAAGTGGGGAGGAGAGGCCCCCCCGTCCCAGGAGGCCCAGCTGTGCCCCGAGTGCCAAGCCGCTGAGGACCACGCAGCCCTGCCTTCGCAGGCTGTTCCTCCTGGGCCGCTTTTGCACATCAGGGCTGTGTTTTATAGTGTGCATCTAGAAAAGCCACAACATTAACAGGTCTGCTTGCAAAATGAGGCTGTGACTTCCATTAAAATCTGTAGCTTTTCTGACTTAGTAGAACGCTCTACTTTGCTTAGTGAGAAACAACTGAAGTCTCCTGACTTTAGGAGTGACCTTTGCATGATATCTTTGCTTGAGGGAGGGGAAGGTAGAGTAGGACTGCTGTTCCTGGAAGAGGTGGGAGTATTCAGTTATTTATTGTTAAGTCTTTTGAAATAAATGTACGGGTACTATACCAGAATAATGCATTGCTTCTCACCTGGTTTTTATCCTCCCCTGAAAATAAGAAGTTAAATGTATAAACAGGAATTTCAGAAGTGGTGTTTCTTTTGTGAGTTTGGTTTGAGCAAGTCTTGCTCTTAAAAACTAGAGAGGCCTAGGAGGGTGCTTTCAGAATGGCCTGGCTATTTGAAATAGGGAGAGGTGCTGCAGAGCCTCTCCAACAGGCAATGGATCAGAGGCACTGGTGTTGAAGCCTCATGCTATGCCATGGTCACAAGTGGAAATCAATTCCAAAGCAAAGTAGGGCATAACCCTGTTTTCCCTTACGATTTCTGTTTGTACTGAATTAGTGCCCAAGCTGTCAGACCAGGGCATGTGACCATGTGGTCATAGAAAGTCTAGAGCTTCCCATCTTGGAGTAGATCCAAGAGCTCTTGTGCTTTACGCACAAGCCCATCGTGGAAGGGCGTGCTGTTCCCGATACTCCTGGAAAACAGTTTTCTGCCCTGAGATAACCAGAAGTCGTTAACCTTAGCTAGGATTTATCCAGACATCTGATTCACTACCAATACCCATGCAGGAGTTGTGGGAACAGATGAGGCTGTCCATGTGCCAAATCCTTCCATGAGGCTCTTGGACTAGGAGAGGCCGTCTCTGCTCAGCTCACGTTATTTAAGGGAAGAGGGGGAAGACAGAATGCAAAGTCTGTCCTCTCTTTTATTTGCATGTATTTTCTGGGCAGATTTTTCCTGCTCTGACTCAACATGAGTAAGCCCTTGTTTCCCAGTGTGTAATTGTTCTCTGCTGATAGAGGAGGAAGGAGGCTGTCGTCATGTGCAGTTGGTGAAATGGCCTCTGACATTTCTGTTAACTTGTTTAAACAAATACATCTCAAAACCAGTTCTGTTTAAGAGGGCAGTGCACAGAGGTTAACTCTGTGTGTGCTAGTAAGTACTTGTCTATCTGCTTTTTCAAGGAGGTATAGACAGATTTTCATAGAGTTTGAGCTTCAGGCAGCAGCTAATTTTGGGTTGTTTAGGAAGATGTAGCTCCATTGCAAGTAACTTAACGTGAATGCGTTTTCTGCTGGTTGTGGAGTTTATCTTGCTCTTTAGATTAATATAGTGAAAATATTCTGTTTGCTTGTACAAACTTTCAGGTATTTTCATAAGTGTGGTCTTGTCTGTGCAACTGGTAAGATTACATCATGATAATCTTTTCAGTTTTTTAAGAGGGCTACAACACAGGGCTATTATGGATAGTCAAAAATCACCCAAGAAGCCTGTGACAGTGTTTAATAGCAATCTCATTATGCCCTTCGTTATGGCAGGCATGTAGTCTGCTTTCTCCCAACAAATTCATGGCATCCTTTGATTAATCCCTTGGACTGCACACGTTTTAGTCTCATGTTCATTCATGTCTCAGAGGGTGAAAGAACCGTAGTCTGTGAAGAAGCAGCTGGAAATCAGGAAGGATTTTATGAGGTTTTTTTCTGTCATTTTTGTTTCACTGCCAGTTCCAGTCTACCCAAGGGATCTGCTGCCACCTCTCCAGGACCACATAAAGCCTGGATGTGAGGAGCAGGGTGCTGTGACAGAAGCCCCCTGTTTTCCATGCTCCTGGAACAACGTGATGAGTTTCCAGACGACTGACAAAGGTTTCGAAGTGAAATAATGCCCAGGCTTGTTCTGTTCCTAACATCCAACCCCCAAGTTCTCACTCTGGCGTCTCAGATGTTTTGTGAAATTCAGAAGCCTGTACTATATACCCTGTGTGCAGCAGGTTTTCCAAGGGCTTTTGGAAAGTCCTCGACAAAGACCTTCCTTAGTTTGCTAAGATAGAGAAGTCTTTTAAGGATTGGGGTTAGCTAAATTGTGATAAGCTGCTGGAAGAGATTTTTAGGTTGCGTTGAGCTCAAGGGAAAAAACTTTAATCCACAAGTCATACCTCACTGAAGGAGGTTTTGTTTTGCATAACTGGTCAAATGGCAGTTTGTCTGTATTTTCATTTCTGTTTAGAGCTTAGGAAAAACACTGGCCTGTTTGAACCCTGGAAGGAGTTGTACAGAGGCTGACAAAAGGAAAGACCCCTCTCCCTTGAAGTGAGGAGCCACCAGACTTGGAGCTGCATTGTGTGAAGGACAAAAAAAATGACCCAGTAAGGGTGTGAATTCAGCCTATGAACTGGGAACTGGAAAAGAGAACAGTGCAGAGAGCTGCTGGTGACAGACGGTGGTCCAAGAGGAGATTCCTGTCTGGGTTTATGCTTGCTTTTGGACTAAGAATATTACTAATCATAGAAATTTTCACTTGTGTTTCCACTAAAGTTCCTGTCCTTGCTCTGCCACCCTCAGGGGAAGCCCACAGAGATGTGGGTAGCATCTGTAAATATCCCAATATCTGAGGAGCTGCTGTGGGGAAACATTCTCCTAAAGCACATCAGACAATGCAGATGTCCTTAGCCTGTCACCTCTCCACTGAGACCACCAGCGTGCATTCTGCTTGTGAAGCCAGTGTGCTAGGGGCTATGTGACACACCAAGTAGGTCTGGGTCAGGTTGTAGTCAGCCTGTGGGCCTTGGAGAGCTCTAGCTTGCATTTTTGCAGACGTTTAGCGTTTAGCATTTATTAGCTGTGTTTGTGCCCATAGGATCAATTTACACAAAGTGCTCAGCAGTCGGCATGCTTTGCTCCTGCAGGAATCTGTCTCTTTGATTCCTCTCCAGTGCCCATCGGCATAACTGGAGAATCTCTCCAAGAATCTCCTTGTGTTACCATTATTCTTAGTGCTAAATTGCACTTTCCTCTCTGCCAATCCTTCCCAGAATGCATCCTCATTCTTGCTTCTTTTTTTTTCCCATGCAAAGGTCACCAGCAAGCTTTCCAGCTAACAGGCATAACTTGTGTGGCTTCAGATGACCTTGACATCAGAAAGAGGTGCTTGTGCTGCTGATCGCCTTGCACATAAATGTTTGACACAGTTATTCAAATGTTTCAAATCAGAAGAAATCCTGGGAGTGGAGCCTTTGCAGGTAGGGTTTGGATGAACTGACTTCTCTCCGGGGAACTGCCTGGGAGAGCAAAGCATGCCAGCAGAGATCTCCTACACCTCAGTGGTGCACCCGGGGCAGCTCACTGACGACCATCAAGCAGGATGGTGCTCCTGTGCCAGCTTTGGGCTGCAGGGTGTCACACAGACACTTGAAGCTGGTTGTGTTTCACCACCTGAGTACGCTTCCATGGTGCATACCTCAGCTGATGTGAACAGGCTTCAGTTCCATGCATGTGTCTTTTTATTCCCAATGTGACCTCTGCACCAGGGTTGGGAGAACCACCCTCGGAAAACTGCTTGTCAGCTGACAATCCTCCCTGCAAACTGCTGGTGAAGATCAACCCCTCTCTGAAGCAGTGTGAGCCCCTTGGAGATCTGGATGAGGAACAGCTGGCCGTTGGGAGCTGGGCAGTCTGCTCCTCATGGACGCTGCGAGGAGGTGTGCTCCTGTGGAGGCTGTGCCTGCTGGGAAGAGAAGTTGTGGGGGTCTAAAGGAGCTTGAAAAGCCCTGAGTGCAGCTATGGGAGCTGCAGATGTGTAGTTGCAGGCTGTCCCCAAAGGGCTCCTTGGCAGCCCTGATAACAGGAATAAGGCAGAAGACCTTCAGGGATTAGCAGTACCATCTTCCTAGTGAGAAGAATGGTGCTGCAAATCCCAGTTCCTTGGCTTTTCAGGTGAAACTACACTTTAGAAATATTTTTTCTGAGGCTTGACTTACAAACAGCTTTGCACTAGTGTAGCTGAAGAAGTGGCTTTAAACCAATACAGCACCAAGTCCTCTCTGGACACTCATCTATTGAGAACTGGTATACTTCTTTTTGACTGGGAGGGGCTTGGGTATGGCTCATGGTCAAATTCCTTCTTCCAGCTCCTGCCTTCATAGCAGGAGAAACATCTGCTTTTACAGAAGTTTCACCAGATCCACTGCTGGAGGTGCCCAGCCTCCTCCAGTCAAAATGAATTGGTTAGTTACAGTTGGTAAGCGACAGTTAGTAACTACAGACTGTCATTGTGGGATGAAGTCACATGAAGCTCCTTAGAAATGGAAAGAAAAGGGAAATCATCTCTGATTTCTCCATTGTGAATGATCTTTTCATATAAAATATCAAATTGAGAACATTGTACTGAGATTACAGAGTAGTCTTTGGTCCCAGGTATTACTGAATTCCTTCTTTTGCTGTTAAAGCCCCATCTGAAGTGGTATGAAATGCAGCTAGTCACTTATAGCATATCTGAGCAGGCAAAAGAAATAAAAAGACTAGTGTAAGCCAGCAGACGGAGAGTCTGGCAGGTAAGTATGTCAGGCATACCTTGACCTCCTCTGTGCTGGTTAGTACAGACAGGATAGCACTCCAGTTCATCAGGACAACACGGCGTTCAACACAGGTTTAAATAAATACAAACACACTTAGTGCATGATAAGTCCTTATGTTGCTGCAGGTAAATTTCTACTGTAAGCTCAGCAGCTGTGCTTTAGTGAGAGGTGTCAGCAGTGTAAGTGAGCCTTAGTGCATCATGTCCTATAAAACATTGCTGGTTTGAGATTACTGCTCTTGCAGTTGCCTTTGCATCCAGTTATTTTGGTGCCTGAGAATATTCTCTGATTTGTTCACTGTGTTTCCTTCTGGTAGCTGTTTCAAATTTTTTTTTCCCCCTAATTTTAACCATATTTAAGCAGAAAACTTAAATGAATCGACATATTATTTAGACATCGTGAGAGGTGAGAGTATGAAAGAAGGCAGCTTATTTTTCCTGTCCTAGCTAGCCAACTATTAGCCCACTTGGTCAGCCCTCGCAGCCACGACTGGCTCCAGCCCAGCGCTCCCACCCCAGAATGCCGTTACAGGACATACCCATTGTTCCCAGCTAATTGCTTTCTCCTGTACAGAAGCTGCCTTCCTTTGAACGGCAGTACGATGTGACACCAAGCATCACACTGCCTCCCACCTCGCTCTCCTGTGGCATGTAGCAACCTGATACAGCTATGAGCAAGATAAATGCACGTGGCTGTTAAAGTCAACGCGACTTTCCTGTGTTTTATGAGAGCATTGAACAGAGAAATGCTGATGTAATGTGATCTTGCACAAGCCTTCACTGTTGTTTGAATTAACTAGACGGCTTGTGTTCCCTGCTTTCAGACAAGCTAAGCTATATTAATCACTATATAAAGAAATAACAGTACAACAGGGTAAGCTTTCTGTAGGCTCGGAAACATCGGAGAAAAAGCAGTGTAAATCTTGGTCTAAAGCTAAGACTTAGCTTAATTTGAGCTTTAATTGGGCTGACCAAGTTCTGTTGTAAGCAGCTTGTTCCAGTTTTCTGCCTTACTCCTACAACTTGTTAGCTCCCAGGCTTTCTTGGTTTCTCCTCCAGTTTGCTGTGCAGACAGCTGCTCAGTAGTGAGGCTCTCTCTGGACTTTCAACTCAACATCTCCAAGTCATCCCTGAGCAACTCTTTCCTCTGCTTGCTTTTACTGCCCTCCTAGTCCCTTGCTGGGCTGCAGCATGTCAGGATATAGATTAACATCCCATTGTCCAGCACTTTCCTAGGGCTCTGGTGATGTATTTGCGATGGGAAAGCAGCCAGAGCAGTCAGAGTTCCTCCCAGCAGCAAGCCTTACCCCACCATGGCACTGTGTTGTAACTCGGTGGTGTCCCATCTGTGTCCCAGCCTGCTCTGGCATGCACAGGTGAGATTAAAGCATTTTCATTGCAAGGCCTAGTTTGGTGGGGTTTTTTTGTTGTTTTGTTTTGAAGGATTAGAACATAGGGTTATGACATGGTTGCACCGTGAGTTGTTCTCCCCAGCAGCAGAACAAATGCTGCTGCAAGTCACTCCCTCCGCAGGGTAAATAACTTGCAGATGGGCCCACAGCCTTTTGAGATCCATTTGCATCTCACAACTCATATGACATGCATCAATAGTTGGTATTCGTTCAAGTGAAAGAGGGAGTGTTTCTTCCTAACTTGGGTCCCTTTGTGTGTCTGTGAGCAAATTCACAATTATACTCTCTAATAAAAGAAATTCTGGGGATCCACTGGTGCGCTTTAGGTGACTCACAGCAGATGTTTCATTTTGGTATTGCTTTGGTTTTAGGCTGGGGTTGTGGGTTTTGTTCTGTTTGTTGGTTTTTAAAAGCAGAAATAAATTTGCCCCGTTTTCCATGAAATGACAGTAGCAATGGAAGTCCCTTCCATAAGAAAGTTATTCCAACTTCTTCCTAATAAGGATGAATTTGAATGTACAGAATAAGGTTTCACCACTTGGGTAGGGAGTGATTGGACAATTTGCTCATTGCAAATATGAGTAACAAGCATCCTTAACCTTGTGAATGAGACAGAAAAAGCAAGATGAAATCTGTGTAGCACTACCAGCCTTCCCCGAGACAGTTCTGGGTCACCAACTCTGCGCAACATTTTTCTCTCCAGCCACCACAAGACAACCTAGCTCCATGACTCCTGCTCTCAACTCTTCTAAGGCTGGTTGTATGGCAGTTCTCAGTCAGCTGTGTGCTGTCTGTCAGATGTGCTGAGCTAGAGTTTGGTGTTGCTGGTGCTTTCATATACTGGCAGATTAATGTTAGTGTCCTCATTCTGTATGCTGGTATGTGCATATACTACTATTCGGGATTTACACCATGTTAAATTAATTTCATTGTGAATTATTCCCAGGTGCTTCAATATCTCACATGAAAGTTGATTTGAAAGCAAAAAGGAATTAATATCTTCAGAGGGATGCGAATTAAGGTAAGTAACTTGTTGATTTAAAGTATTTACCAATGAACTAAGATAAAAAGGTACTAATCCTGTTTGACGTCACTTTGTTGTGTCACTTCAGATAAATTGAGCTTCCAATGTCTCTGTTTCCTTCTGCTAAAGCTGGCATACTGCTACTGCTGGGGCTCTGGAGAAACCCCGCTGGGCTGGACGGCATTGCTCATTAAGAAGGTGATCAGAAACAGTTAAAGAAGTCCTGTATGAAGCAGTAGTTGATCCTCCTACCTATCACACATCCCCACAGGAAAATCAGGGCGTGTTAGTGGAAAGGATTTGTTGGGTGCTGTTTATGTGTGTGTGGTGTATGCTTGAAGAGACTGTAAATGCTTGAAGGAGACAGAGCAGCAGAAAAAGAGAGGGAATGGAACAGTAATCACAGCTGTAGCAGAAGTTCAAAGTGTTATTCTGGAAAGGCCATCCCACTAAAACAATTTCTGATTAGCCCGTTTTATAAACATATTCCAGGTTGAGCGGGCTTTTTATTGTGGTTTAGCTTGATGTATTTACAAAGGCATTTTTGCTCTAGAACAGCAATCTCCATAGCATTCATCCAAAATAGCAATTTCACTTTAAAACTGTATCATTCTTGGGTTTGAATTAACTTTCCCAAAGAAAGAGAGAGAATCTCTGGGTTTAATTGGTAACTCTCAGGAAGAAAATTAGTGCAAAGAACCTGTCTGCTCTTACAGTTCCCTTAGTATGCAACAAAACAAGACTTTGCATGTTCCTTGTAAATAAATCCACTCACTGATTTTAAGTTTTAAAGTAAAAATAAATTTTCACAGAGTTACTTTGTTGCTTTGATGGGTGACCTGAAAATAAATAAATAAAGTGAAATTTTTATCAGTTTCACTCCTGCCTTGTTTTAATAGGAGGTATACTTAAACCTATTTCACTTGGGAGTAAACATGGATGGAAAGGTTACTTAACAGAAGAAGACAGAGACATTTCAAGGCACTTCAAAGAAGAGAACGGTGGATTTCCATATTTCTTTATATATGGTGTGGCTGGGGCCTAGAATGCTGCTGCTTCATCATCTGCTTATTAATGTAAATTTTAAACTTCCTCTTTGCTCTCAATGAGTGGATCCCATTGGATTAATGAGCCGGGATTGCAGGGATTAAAGCTGCATATGTATTAATTTTATGAAAATGAATGACCATAAAATAAGACAGTTGCATAAATAAATTCATTGGAATAAGTTCTTTGTAGTAATGTTTGTCTCTGCTCAAATGCAAAAGACTTAAGAATTGGTAGGATAATTTTCAACAACAGTCAACAAATGGTGGAGTCTTCAGTCCCCAGCTGGAGCTACCACATATTTTATAAATAATGACCCGTGGACATGGTCTGTTAGAGCAAGCAGCGTTCCTGCTGCGCTCTGCTTATGCTGAAAGTCGTAATAACTCCAGAGTGGTTATGTTATGGCTGTTGACAGCTGCAGAGGATCCTTTTTCTCTCAGTGTCCCTACAGTGATGATCTTTAGTCAGCATTGCAAATAATCTACTGGCAATACTAAAATGTGTAACCTGAAGCAAACAAAGGGAAACAGAAATACAAAGCAGGCAGGATGTGCCGATTCTTACAGAAATGTACCGGGACACTTGAAAATATCCTGAATCTTTTCTCTGTGCTGACATAAAAAACTCTGGATGGTCAAATAGCTGATTAAGAAGTTGGTATTTTCTAATGATAGATGTCTGGTGAGGAAACCCAAATCCTGTCTGATTCTTTTGCTGGTTAGACATGGTGGTGGCTTTTCTAAAAAATTTTGTTGGTATGGGATTTTTTTTAATAGCCCTGCGGAAAGCCAATGTGCTTTGACTATAGCTGTGTGCCATCAACCAAACTGCCAGCTCAGGTTTGATTCTTGATTGTGGATGGTCAGGGTTGAAGTCAGAATAAATGGAGAAATTTTTTCTTTCCCCAGTGCTGGTTCCCATGTGCTGCAGTGAATAACTCCCCTAAAGGGAATTATCTTGGAGCAAATGCTACACTTGATAGCTACAGCTGGCATTATGTTCCCTCAGCAAAGCCTTGGCCACAAGACAAAGAGAGTTGCAGAGCATGAGATCCTTGCTCTCTGCAAAGAATACAATATGCCTCATGAACTTGGCCGGGGATCCTATTAGCTGTCCCCTGGCAGTGCCCTTTGATGTAGGACATTGGAGCGTGAGGGTGGAACCTCTACCATAAGGTCTCTCTGCCCATTATAAAACTATCCAAATGTCAGGATCAGACACTTTCCTTTTTACTCAGAGAGCAAGCGAGAGAGCTCTAGTGATTTTTGTGGGTTTTTTTTAAAGGTAAGGCACCATGAAGAACCTTTAGGACAGTTTACCAAACCAGCTTGGACCTTATGATTCCACCCATCCTCAGAGTGGGAGCATCTGCTGTAAAGCTTGGTTACGATTTAAGTGTTACAGATAAATGCACATGTGAGTTTGTACCTTCAAATTGAAACTGTGAAGCAGGTCCTGTGGCCTGGTGAAATCAAGGTGAATGATCGTGGGGTGTTCTCCAGTCTTACACTCACATCCTCTGTGGAAGCAACATTTGGCCTCAAGATGTGGCTAGCAGTGTGTCACAGTCTTAAATTAAATTACTGAAATGCTTCACAGCTTGATAGCTTGATTGATCGGTTAAACCAAGTCTTTGTGAATCGATTATCTTTTTTTCTCCTGGTGAAAAGCATAAACTTGTTGTTCTTACTGAATACTAAAGTCAACCTGTAAGTATGCACCAGTTACTAACAAGAAATACAAATAGAAATGTGATTGAGAGAGAGAGGCAGTTCTGGGTTGAAGTTTAAGAACAAATAGAGAGCTCTGATCTGGAAGTTCCTAATTTTTCACAAATAATCTGAACTATGACTTCCTATCACTTCCCTCATGTGGAAGTGTGGTACGTGAGAGATATTTGTAACTCCCTCTACGGTGGAGCTTGTGTACCTTTGGGGAAATGTGTCTTTTGCAGTGTGCTTCGTGAGCCTTACCTGGTGAAGAGTCAGGGGGCTGGAAGATAAGAGATGTGGCAGTCACTGGCAAGTGCTGCAGGCAGGCAAGGCTCTCCAGCTCTTGCTGCTACTTCTTCTGGAGGTATGTAGAGCAAAATAGGAGGACTGTGACTTCTGTGTGGTTGGTAGTGTAGCTTTTCCATCTGATGCAAGAGGAGGCTGTTTCAAGATGGGCATATAAAAATGTTGGTGGGTGGGGTCTGGGACAATGGCTGGCAGTGAAGGGGCTGCTCATGTTTGGTGGGTGCGTGGGAGGACAGTGAAGTGGCGTCAAATTTAAAGCTGCTTTTGATCCCTTATAATGAGTTTTTGTAATGTTAGATATTTAGTGGTTTTCTTTTTTACTTTTTTTTTTTTTTGGCTTTGAAATATCATAGTGTTTTAATGTTCTGCTGTGTAACTGGGTATATACAACAGTGATTAGTTTGGGAATTTCTTCAGATCTTTAGGGGTGCCACAGTTTGGTTTTTTCCCTGACAATATAATAATATATGAGAACCGATCTTGGATGGAGACTGTGGTAATTAGCTTGTTTTGGTATAAAGTTGTTCTAACAGTGCTTTGAAGCTATGCCAGCTGACAGAGCCCTTTAACTCAGCTAGGGCCATGTGAGATGCTGAGAACTGCAGGTTACTTCTATTGATTTTAGTCTCTAAAACGATGTGTGGCAAGTGTTGCAGACAGCAGAGATCCAGCTGGATCTGTGGGTTCAAAGACCGTATCAAGAAGCTCTGTGTAAACACTGCATTTTTTGTAAAAATATTCCAGATTAGTCTTCTTCCAGAAGGCAATATGAGTGAATAAGCTAAGCGACAATGCTCTAAATAAAAGAAGTGATAAAACTCATCTGTGTGGAGAACGTGAGGTTGATTAATTCCTACCTAAATCAGACATTGTTAGGCTTTGGTTTTTTTGTTTTGTGTTTTGGATTGTTTTGGGGTTTTTTTTGTTGTTGTTGTTTGTTTGGAGTCTTTTTCTGGGGGGGTGTTCCTGTGATGATCAAACTGTTCCTGTGATGATCAAAAAAGCTGGATTGTATCCAAAAGCATACATCTTTCAGAGGCTTTAGATGGTTACTTGAAGTTTATTTTTAAAGAAACCTAGAAAGATGCTACTCAGAAGTTACTTTATATAGAAAAAAAATACTTGGAAAAGGCAGTGAAAAGGGGGTTGGGCGCCAAGTTCAAGAATGGGATTCCTGAATGATCAGATGCATTTGTCTGTATGCGTTCTTCTAAGAGTCTTTCAGAAATGACTTCAAGATTTAAGTGCTTTTTCTTGTAGCTGTGCAAGTCTTTGCTAACACTTCAGCTGTATTTCCTTCATTTATTATTTGTAACATATGGCTTCCTCTGCTATGCATGTTTTCTCCTTGTAAGTAAATATCACCTCATAAGCATTCAAGATTATATCTTTAAATGAAAATATAATATCCCATGTTTGTCCTAAAGAACAAACAGCTACAGCACAACATATTATTTACCTCTCTGTGTTTGAGACAACAAAGCTGCAAAGGAACTTTGATGTTCAACAGTGACAACAGCTGAACACAAGTAGTTTTTAAGACTGCTGCTTTTTTGTCTTTTATTATAGGACTGCTTATCTTTATTTACATTATGTTTCTTCACAAAAGATTGACTTTAATAGTCAGCATTCATGTCCTCAAAAGGTTGTAGAAGTACCTACCAGCTCCTTCCCACGTTAGTGACTCTAGAAGCTGCGTTACTTCTTAGCACCCCCACCAGCCACTAGCTGAACTGGTATGGAGATCTTCACCCAAATGCCAGTAGGATCACAGTGAGAGATTGTGGTGGCTGTTCTTCATTATGTTTGACCACATACAACCACCAGCGAGGCTACAGCTTGGATGAGATCAGCCCACGGAGGAAAATCAGCTGCCGTTGCAGAGAAAGAACATTCTTTGGGAGAGAAGAAAGCATCCTGAAGAGTCTTAAGACAAGGTGTGGTGTCCTTGGTTGAAAGTACAAAGCTGTAATTGCCCAATGTCAACTGCAGTTTGGGAGTACTGTTGGATTTTGAAGTGCTGCTAAGCTTTCTCACAATAGTACCCACTTGTCACTCTTTCCAGTACCTCAGATTGGCTTGTAGTCTTGGCTCATTCCACTCACTTTGTCAAAACGTTCCCACAAACGGGCAGAGAGCTATGAAGTCATATTGCTCAATATCTGCTGGGCATTCTTCAGTCAGGTCTCATAACAAGATTCCACCCTTGCTCTAAGCAGGAGGCTTCCCTCTAGACATGCCCTTTCTTCCACCTATAGGTTTTATCCGAGGCAAAGCTGGACATTTTTCACATTTCTGGGGATTCCTGGATGTCTGGAAGTCCAGGATATGCAAGTGCTCACCTGGGTTTCAGTGTTTTCTGGCTGCTTGTACCTCTGGACCTCTTGTACCTTTCTGGCAGAGACAAACTATAGGTATTAAATCTGATGCATTTGGTATGTCAGGCATTGTGCACTTTTGCAATCTGTACAAGTGCATTCTCAGGAGGTTGGATATCTCCCAAACACACTGGTCCTTTGAGGCAAGTTATGTCTCAAAGAGACAAGGAAAGTGATCTGCAGGTGTCTCACTGTCTGTGACAAAAAGAGCATTGGATACAGGCAAGGTGAAAATGGAGGATTGGACTAGCTCCACAGATAGCACTCTCCTGTCATGTACCATCGTTGTCTGTGGTCCAGTCCTGATCTTAATCTCCAAAGGAACCATGAAACCTGCCACTGAATTCCTCCCAATTTCATGCTTTTTCCTTGATGTCCTGTATTGGCAGGTGTCAGAAACAGGGTTAGGCTAGATGGACTGTTGGCTGATCCAGTGTGACCTGCTGTGGTGCTTCTCTTCCCAAAGAGTGCTTGTTAAGACCATAGCCTTTGCTCTTGTGCTGGAAGTCCTTGCTCATTAGTATTGTTATGCTTGAAAGCTGAAAAGATTTGAGTTTGTTTTGTTCTAGTTTTTTTCTCTTTAAAGTGAACCTAACCCTGCAGAAACCAATGGGTGCAAATGGCTCCACAGAATAAACAGGACTTGCAAGGAGGATTCCTGGGAGGAGAGAGCAGCAGAAGGAGTGAGAGCTTGCCTGGCCTAACAGCACTGGGCACCAGACACGCTGTGTTTTTGGGATTCAGGTCTCAAAGTCTGCTGCTATAGGAGGTACTCTGCAATTATATAGTCTGGTGCCCTTAGGCTTTAGGAAAAAATGTGATTCTCATAACACCTTTTCATTTCACTTTTCCTACTGCCTCCCATCAGACAAAACGTGTCTGGCTGGTGCTGGGCAAGCGCTGCCATTCCAGCTTTCCCATCCCCACCGCTTCAGTGTGGGCTTTCCCCGACCTGCCCGGCCGTGCGGGTTTTGCACAGAGCTCCAGGGCTGTTTGCTGGCTCTTGACCTGCTTCACAGTGGAAAATTCTTCTGCAAGCGTTACTTACAGGAAGCGAATGAACATCTCCTTTAAATGGTCTGGCCGCATGGGGAGGAAACGGGTCATTTTGTGAAGTATACTGTTTACCGGACAGCCAGTGGACCATCTCCAAAATAAATACTTAGCCCAAAGGAAGAAAAATATTTGAGGTGATTCAGTCTTTATGTCAATGTTTAAATATTATGTAGTTCATAGCTAATGAAAATGTGCATTTTTACATGGGCTGAAAATATACTATCCTATATCAGAAAATTGGTAAAACCAAGTTTTACATTTCTTTAAGTGAAATATTCTGGGTGTGTATGGCTTGCCAAGTTTTATTTTACTGTAACACTTTATAGCTTCATTATAATGGTTTGTGGTAGGGATATGAAACAAAGAGAATATCTCCTAGTGATATTGATTTTGTACTTCTTCTAGTTAGTATTTCTAATGCAGCAGCCAGCTCAAAGCTGGAGCATGATCTGTGTTTTATGCTGGGCTGGTTTTGTGATGTCTTCATTTATAATTACAGTTTCTGCCAGTGTTTCTTTGGTATTTTTGGTCCAACCTCAGACTGAAGGGAAAGTGCCGCATTCCCTAACCCAGGAGACATGAGTAAGCATGTTGACATGGATTCAGCGTGAGATTAGCGCTGCTTTGGCTTCAGATTATCTAGATCAGACGTTCTCCTGCAATGTGATACTCATTCATCCAAATTCAAAACACCGTAATCTGGCAAAAACAAAATGCAGCCGCACACAGTGTTCCGTGAGGAGCTAGGGCCAGTTTTTGCCATGGCATGGATACTGCACAGTTGCCAGGGAAGGCAATGACAGGTGAAGATGTGTGAGTGAGCGCAGCACTGGGCTGTTGATGGTGCTTTGGGGGGAACTCTCCTGGTCAGCAGTACAGAAATGTCTGTAATATTCATTCCATGGGTGTGCATGGCTTCATACCATTAAATAAGCATCTTCTTTTGATAACTGTAAAATGCAAAAGAAAATAGAAAAAAATAAATCTGCTATAGATTTCTCTGTAGCAGAAATCTCTAGCTATAGAGGCTGAACCCCATGGAAGTGAGCAAGACTTTTTGGGCTTCTCTAAAGGTTGGTAGTTGGTGAAATGGCCAAGTGTCATCTAGAGCTTCATGGTCAACATTTGACACTGTGTCAGAGCACGGAAAGGATCCTGCATGTGTCTGTGTCTCTGGGTCAGCTCTGTGCTCTCTATCATATTTGGTGTAATCAGTTACATGACTCCTCATGTTTCCAACAAGTGGTGTTTGCACAGTGGTTAAAAGCCTTCATTTTCAATCCCAAATCATTCATCAGTCTGCTCCAGAGGTCAAATCCTCAAACAGTTTAGTAATTCTAGCATCTTCATGTGATTCCAGCACAACCTGGTTGTGACTTTTGCTTGAAAGTACGTCCAGGGCTATGGCAAACTGCTCTGAACTGTTTTGTTAAGCAAACTCCCATATCTCTAGACTTTGCTTAACAATTGCAAAATGGGAAACCAGTTAATATTTATTCTATTGTTAATAAAACTCACAATTCAGTGTGTCTTACTTCAGAGAGAAGTATATATGTCAGTAGTAATTATGAGCTGTTCCTTGAGTTAGATTAAAAGCAACACAGTGGCTCGAGCTAAATGACTAAAGGACATGTTTTCAAAGGCAGCCAATCACCTAAAGATGCAGTCACGTTCAGTTTCTATAACCTACCCTTTTGGATGGGAATTTCATTCTTAATTTCCTACAGGATCTTTGTGAGTCCCTGGGGTTACCTACCCACCTTAAAATATATTTTTTTATTATTTTTATTTATTTATTTTTAAGTCCTGCTTGAAATCTTCCAGCTGATGACTGTTACAGTCTAGCATCTTCTGTGGATGACATACAGAATGGCACAAACCACATCCTGTCTGGAGACTGCATCACTTCGTGACCAGCAAAATACCCAGCAGTGATCAAGGAGAACAACAGTTGTAGAGCTGTTCCAACAGCTGTAGGTTTTACTACATTTTGAGAATTTTTGTTACTCTGTGATAGGATATCTCAAAGGGATAAGATTTGTGTGAAGTTGTCTATGAAACAGTGTGAGCAAGCCTGGGACATGATGCAAAGGAGGGAAAGGTGGTTTCAATCTGTCTGCCCGGGCTCTGGGTTGTAATCGTCTGTGTGCAAGAGCCGTAGCTGGTGTCTGTCTTTTTTCAACTCCCCAGGGACTGTGCTGCCCCTTGTGCCCGTGAAAGCATCACAGCCATCTCCATTGTTTTCTGGACCATGCACGGTGCCTGTGGGATGCTGGGAGGTGCCAACTGGGGACATTAAGGAACTCCCTCCTTTTTACACTGGGCAGGTCTCCATCGGCCAGAATCACTCTCTAGACACAGTTGTGTGCCCTGGAGAAGGCTGCTAGTGGATGAAACACGCAGGATTGCCAGTGTGGTTTCAGTATAAAATTGTCTGGAAGTCCTTGTCACAAAGACTTGTTTCCTAATGCAGAAGGAGCAACTTTGGTTCAGTTTGGAGTAAGTTGGCTGCCGGCAGCCTGGCCAGGAGAGGTGATTCAGCACGGCCAGCCGCTGCCTGGGAAGCCATACCCAACCATGCGGTTCCTGCACCGAACAACTGGAAAAAATGACTTGCTTAATGGGATGCAGGCTCACGAGCTGAATCAGCCTCGGCAGGGTTTTTGTTGTTTCAACTGTTTCTTGTATTGAAAACTCCGCTCTGCAGCCATCTGTGAAGGCTGGCTGTGTACCAGCAGTGTCGGACCAGCGCTGATGATCGCGTTAACTGGGGAAGGCAAGCCCTGCCCTGGCCAGCGAGGGGAGGTGGAGAGGGGCAGGTTAAACCTCGACCCGTTGCTGTGGGGCGGCTCAGCCGAGGCAAGGGAAGGAGTAGAGCCTGGCCCACAGTGCACCTCCTCTGCCTCTGGCAGCAAAGCACAAACTGTGCATTTTTGTGGGGAGCAGAGAGGCAGCGAGAGAGTGGCAGCTGTGTCAACCCACGCTGTGGGCTTGGTCTGTTAAGGTTTTGTCTGTCAAATGCATGTGGGCTCTGCTGCCTCCAAACATTGTTTGCAGCCGCAGCCATTGCTTGCCTTTGTTTGCTGCAGGCAACTGTGCAGGGGCTGTGCTTGCCAGGGGGCTTTCAGGACCCAATGGTTTGCAAAGGGAAATGCTTTTCAAACCTCCTCTTCCCCTGCCATATAGAAACAGACTCAGAGAGAAATGGGGGAGCACCCCATCTACTTGCCTCCCTTTGCCTTGGTAGATGCAGTAAAACTACATTTGCATTACAGAGCAGGGGACTTTGCAAGGGGACTGTCACACTGGTTCAGACAAACAGCCCTGTATCCAGTAAGACCCAGACAAGTGATTCTCTGGCCATGTTCAGCAGAGATGCACCTACAGCTGAAATTCTGTGTCTGGGTTTTGCATGTTGTAGTTGAAGAAAGTGGTGGATCACATTAGAGAAGAGCAGCAAAAATAATAGTGGCAAACCCCAGCAAAAGTAACAGCAGCACTACTCCCCTGCCCCCTATTTTGTATGGAACAACTTAAATAAGGGTTACCCAACCTAAACTACAGAGATTTAAGAGGCAGAAAACAGGTTTCAAGTAAAAAGTCAGGGCCATACAAAAAGACCTTCTCCCCAGGTCTGTAGCAGATCACACAAGGAAAAATGGGCCAAATATGCAGCAAGAAGGGTTGGCATGAGGCAGGAGGAGCCTGGGGCTGGATTCAAGCCTTTCTGCCACAGAGAATGCAATCTCCCCTGTATGTGCAAAGTGTTGAGTTCCTTTTCCTGAGAAATGGGGCTAAGGATGCTTCCCTCCTTACACACTGTCTTTATTGTACATGGGGGCCCCCATGAGAAAGAGCACTACGCAAACATCAGGTATGGAACCTGCGGGAGCGGGTCTGCAGCAGAAGAAAGAGTGGCTGGTTGCTTTTATCCCAGCAATCTGCTTGTTTCTGAACTACTCGAGTGCCATAGAGGTGGAAGGGAGCTCAGCCAAGCATTGCACTTGAGCAGCAGCTTGTGTTTACAGTGTGAGGCTGTAGCTGGTGAGCATGTGCCACACGAGGAGAGTGTGTGTGTGCGTGTGTGTGTGTGTGTGTGTGTGTATGCATGTGCCGGAGCCGATGGCACTCCCTACACACACAGCAGATGCTCCCGGCACATACAGCCACACAAGCCTGATGGCTGAATCCTGGGGAGCAAACACAGAGCAGCCGGTGTTTTGTCTTGTGACTGTATCAGTGTGGCTGCTGGCATTTTCAGGTCTGTTTTAAAGTGTGGCAGAAGGTTTGTGCTGTATGCGAGAAGAATTTGATTTTGCTGGCGCTCCTGTACTGAGCTCCCTTGGGCCATAAGAATTTATGCAGCCAATATTGTCTCTTGTGCGAGTCTTGCAGATGGTAGAAACAAGGCCCAAAGCAGGGATGTGGCTTCCTTTCATCTCTCAGAGCCTCCTCAACCACATTCACAGGCCGCTTTGTCAGCTCTTGAGACTCCATCGTGAGTCTCAAGATACTTGGTGGCTTGGCAAAGAGACAGCTGCTCGATGCACAATATTTCAGGGAAATCTAAGTATTTTTTTTAAAAGGGAGATGAGAAAGGAGGAATGTTTCTAGCTCCTGTGCTTGCAGAAAGAGACTTGAAAATGTGAAGTTCAGATTTAAGTGCTAAGTGGTTTTAAGTTCAGATCTGTGCAAAGTTTTGTACTGGTACTACTACCTCTTGAAAAGCACCTGATTCAGAGTATTGCACTCCCAGGCACTGTTTTTCCAGCAAGGAAATCACTGCTAGAAGAAGAGCCCTTCGTTAGGCTTGTCCAGCAAGCTGAGGAAGGTGCTTTACCTGCCTCATAGGCTGGCTGCAGGGTAGAGAAATGCAATAGGAGAAGAAGGACAGGGCTGAGGAAGGGTCAGGAGAGACAGAACTGCCACTCTGAGTTCCCTTTTAATTGCCACTGGTGTAGGCAACCAGCAGAATGGTTGCAGCAAGGTTTGCCTGTGTGGGGCTCAGCAAGGTCCCCACGAGGTGAAACACTGCTCGCCTACACTTCGGTTCTCTTTCTCTTTACCTGGGTGCTTGGGGTTGTCTCCAGCTCCCAGCAAAGCCCCTAAAATCCTTTCAAGGTGGCTGGATCGAGTGCTTCTACCATTCTCTTCATGAGAGGGTCTGAGCACCTTGGGCCTGGGGGAGCACTGACTTTTAAGTATTAAGCCAGTGCCACCAGTTTGTACTTTTACAGCGTTTTACAAACAGCAGGAAATAAGGTGTCCTTCTCTAAAAGCCCAATTTCTCACCCTGCAGCACAGCATCTTCTATAGTTAAGGCTGTCTATAATTTCTAGCCTTGACAGCCTTGACCGTGACCTGGCTGGAGTCAGATCTCTCTGAGCACCGCAGGGCATCTTGGAAGGATGCTTCAGCATGGATCTGCTTCTGCCTGGATCTGATGCACAGAGGAGCTGAAAGCTCTCCATGCAGATTGCTCATTGAAATGCAAACCTCATCCCAGTAAAGCTACTGTCTGCCAGCATCCCCTTTGACAAAGTGATAATCCATGATAATAGAGAATTTTATCTCCATTCTTAAACATCGTCAAGCATGATTATTAGTGTCTTCCTATTGCACACTAAACAACACGGAGCCCTCAGCTTTTCTGAGAGCAGGAGACATGCAAGTTACATCTGCACTGTGGGTGAGCTGTGCATTTGCTGCTTCTGCAATCAGCCAACAAACCCCTCCAGATTTCCAAGGCCAGACTGTTGCTGCTGGCAGCTTATCTCCTTACTCAACAGCAGAGCAGACTCTCAGGGTGAAAAGCTGGGCCTGTTGAAATCAGTGGCAAAGTCCTACTCGTTTTACTTGAGTCAGGATTTCTCACTTGATCTCTTCATTTCTGAATGGACAGAGGAAAAAGTCCTTTCTCTTTTTGAGTGCCTGTTTTGAAGCACAGACTGTGTAATGTTCTGCTTCTGGTTGCACAGAAGGCATGCAAGTTGTTAGAGGTCCTGCAGTCCTGACCTGCCCTGAGCGAGCTATGCTTGGGAAGGCAGGGGCAGGAATGGGTCTGCCTGTGCCCCCTGCACAGGGCACACAGCCTGCCAACAGGAATGCTGTACCAGGTCAGTATACCCCGTCAGGATTGAAACACAGCTCAACAACATACCCTGAAGAATTCTGGGTAGCATATAGGCCAGGAACTTCTCTTTTTGGATCCTTTGGTAACTTTTGTGATCCCCTTGTCTGATTAGGCAAACAGTTTCAGTGCTGCTAGAATCAAATTTGTGATTCTCTTTGCCAAGCAGGAACTTTGCTACAGGCAGCCTCAACTTGTTCACAGGTACACGTGCAGAGTGCTCGCTTGCACATAATGAAATACAAGAGTTTGTGGCACCTTCCCGGCAGTGATACAGCTGAGAGGTGCCCAACAGGGTCTGAGATACCCAGTGGCTGCAACCCCACCATATATGTGTTGATGGTCAATTTTGAATCAGAAAAAGCCCTGGAACTAGCAGTTCGAAGATTATTTCTGACCAAGTATAGGTCAGATAGTCACTGTGCTAGATCTAATTTGGAATAGGAACATATATCACTCTCAACTCCACTGCGCATAATGACGCAATAGCGGCACGTGCGTTGCAAAGCCGAGTACTTTGCTGCTTTCCAGAGAACACTCTGACCTGCCAACTGGCTGCTTCCAGCTTCTGTGAACAGAGCAGTCATGGGACCCAACTGCCCCAGAGGGCAAAGACCCTGTTCCTTGCCTCTCAGGAACTGCAGCAGAATTGGCTTTTCTTTCGAATTTCCTGAAACCTGCCCTGATTTGCTGTCTAAAGAGCAATTACACCAGCCTTTATCTCATGTGCTATTTTTTGCCAAAGACCTCAGTTGCACCTGGGTTGTTTTGGTTGTTGTTGTTGTTGTTGTTGTTGTTGTTGTTTTCTCCCCTTTATCTCCTGGAGACTTTGATGTTCCTGGCCCCTTGTTCTTATGGCACCACCTTGATCACAGAGCACCTTACAGATAATTGTGGTTGTTTGAAAGCATTTCCTCTTTCTCTCTCCCTCTTTTAGTGGTAAACGTTGGTAGAGCACCTCTGAAACATTGGCTGAATGTCTAGCTTAGTATGAGTTTTTGCTTTTGGAGAAATCCTTCTAAGATATCTTTTTCTCATGCTCTGGAAGTGCCTGTAACAAAATCCAAAGTAAGGTGGAGGTAGAAGAAATTCAGCTGTGAGTAACTGTGCTGGCAGTGATGTAGGGCTTGCTGATTTTGACCTGAATGCTGCCCCAATGCCTACACCCCTGTGCTGTACCTCTGTAGAGCTGACGTGTGCTTGAGTCACTGTTAGAACCTGCTTCTGGCACTGCCTTTGTCAAACTTGATCAAATAAAGTAGAGCACAGAGGCTGGCTTCTCTGCAGCTGAGACACTGCCGAGCCCTAGACTGCAACTGCAGACATTCTGTGACTGCCATCTGCAGAGGGAGGATTTGGCAGCCCCGTTTACTGGTGCCACAGAACCTGGCATCACTGGTTCACATTTTCTATTTTTCATTATTATACCATTAAAATAAGCAACACCCCTGTAGAGATGACTTGGTTTGAAAAGGTGGAAGGAGGGTTCCCAGATCTCTTCTCTGCCCTGCGAGGGCCTGGTCCACTCAGCCCTGCCCAGCTACCGCTGGAGGCTGGGCAGAGATCCCCAGGAGCTCAGCCAGTGGGACCTGGGGCTTCTCGTGCCTCCTGCTGGGAACCAGCCTGGGTGCCGTGCTGCCCTCGGTGGCAGGCCCCTGATGTGGGTGAGATATTGGCCATTAATCAAAAGGCAAGAAAGAGTGAATTATAAGCAAAGTGGTTGCTAGCTCCTCTGCAGTACAGCCTGTTCAGCAACTGGAAGGGCAAGGTCTGGTCTGGAGTCTCCAGCCTCCCTGCACAGGACAAAAAACACGCTCCATTCCTGCTCTGGGTGGCAGGCAGGGACCTTCCCTGGCAGGGCAGAGAGGGGTGCTCATGGGAGCTGCTTCAGGCTTGTCACAATCCCATGGAGCAGCACAGCATGAGAGCCCCGTGCTTGCAGGCTGAGGATGAAAGGAGGATGGATGTTGGTTGGCATCCCTCCTTGTCAAGGGAATTGATTTAGCAGTTGCAAGTTATGATTGGCCAGGTTGTCCCAGGTAGAAAACTTTACTGGGAAACAGTGAGTTCCCTCACAGAGCATTTCCTCCCTGTCCAGCTAGGAGGGTGCCAGGGCTGAGCATGTCAGCTCTGCCTATCATCTGGCTTAGTGGCCTGGATGCTTCTTGAGATATAAAAGTCTTCTGTCTTGAAGTTTTATCAGGCACTTTTCCCCACTTGAGGTACCATAATTTTTCCCCTCACTGAAAACCACTGCTGCTTCAAGAATTGAAGGGTCTGTGCATTTGCCCTCCAGAAGTGGTTGCAGGGGGGAAACAGAAGCAACTATGAACATTCATAGGGTGGGAGCGACAGAAATAAAGGATCAGCCTCCTTAGGATCTCCCCTGGGCCCACAAACAGCCTTGCAGAAAGCAGTCCTCACCTTGCGTCATGGTTTGGGTCTGAGCCCAGCACTGTGCTCAGGTGCCATGGCAGACTTTGGTGATGGGGAGGTAATACCTAGGATCCTGAGGTGCACGGGGGGAAAAGACCTGAAAACAAACTCAATTGAAGGCCTCATTTTGAAACCTTTTTTTTAGCCTCTTAGCAAAACAGATGCTGGACACTAAGGGACACACCAGCTCTCTGCCGCTTATGGCTTGATGCAGATCACATAAACTCATCTGGTCTTTGGGTGCAAGTGAAGCTTCTTTGTGCTCCCAGCAGTGGTTGTACCCTTGGGATTCACAGAAATGTGTGCCCACCAGGTGAGAAACCCAAGTACTCACTGGACAGTAGGAAAATCTTTGAGGTATTTCATTTTTGTGGGAAACATGGAGAAGTACACTCGCCCCATCCTTTCTTCTTTCACGATGGCCTGCGTTAAGTTGCTGTCTGTCTGGAGAAGCAAGGCTGGACAGGACTCTAGAGAGACAGTTCCTGTTGCTCCTCACTCAGCCAGAGGCACTGGTGTTGAGCAACCCTGGGCACACCTTCCCCCTCTAACCCAAACACACTCCCTGCACATGTGTTGGCACCTGGCACAGCAGAGCCCTGCCACCGGCCCCGTGCTGCCACCAGCCCTGTGCTGCCACTGGCCCTGTGGCCCCTGTGAGCAGCCCCCAGCAGAAGCAGGAGCAGTGGCGCTGAGCCCCTGCCTGGCTTACAGAGCTGCACATGTACAACCAGCAGCTGCTCCAGCACTAAGATAGTCAAACCCTTAACACTGGGGCTGGACCCAATGCCAAGCGTCTGCTGGAGTGGTGCTGGGATGGCGTTGGCTGGAAGTGGGACTCCTTTTGCAGAGAAATATGTGTATTCATGTGTGTCTCTGTGCACTTGCATGCCCAAGACATCAAACTGGTTCATTTATATTTGGGTTACCACATATTTTCATGCATTTAACCATTTCCAGCTGTGTTAATGATGGCTGCAGCACATCAGCCACTTCTGTTCTCTACCAGACTTGTTATTTTTCCCACTGGTTGTTCTATCTATTTTATGAGAGTGCAGTTTCTTTAGCACAAACAGTCTCAGGTAGGAAATTGTAGTGTAGACTATATATTTTAAGCATTACTCAATTTGGACTGGCAGGATCCTGGGTTTGTTAGAGCAGAGACAGACCTCATAGCTGAGATCAGCGAGCTACAGAGGCTGAGGCAGACTGGAAAAGAAAAAAAAAAAAAAGAGTATGTTATCATCTTTGGGAGATTTAAAAACATATGCCTCCCCTCCAGTACTCCAGACTGTAGAGTTTTATCAGTTTTACTGCAAACTACAAATGCTTTTTGTGTAATGACAGCTCTTTAATTAGAACTTGGAAGCAATGGCATCTGCTGATTATAGCATGGTCCAGCATGTTCATATTCCTCAGTTTTATTTCCAGCTCTGCAACTAAATTGTTGCACGCCTCAAGGCAAGTGACTTCACCTCTCAGTGTCTTTATTTCCACAGATGGGATTAAAACCTCCACTGGACAGAACTGGCTCAAATGACACAGTCTTGGGTTCCTTTTCCATCCTGCGTGTGTTTGGAAACCCATGTTTCAGTCCAGTGGATGAGGTTTTGGGATTTGCCTTGACCAGGCATAGCCTGTGAGATACTCCAGGTTTGAACAATGGAAATTTTACAGGCTTCAATTAACTGGCTGGGCAAGAAACAACAGCTTCACAGTAATGAGTCCTCACTTGCATGGAATGCCATTTAGTGTCTGATCTCTTCTTGCCAGAGATATTAAAATCTGTCGCTCCAGAGTGCATTTCTAGAGTGATGAAAAAAGGGAAAAACCCTCTCGGTTTGAAGCGATCCTCAGTTCTGTTCGTAAAAGGGTTTGTTTCCCAAGAGGGATATTATATACTAGCAATTATGGAAAAAATGAAGCAACGCAGCTCAGAGAGGGACAGCACAGCTAGTTCTGCTGTCTGCAATCTTTCCCCCAACCTCAGTGGGGATACTGGTGTAGATGAAGGAAGATGACAGTGGTTGCTGTCATGCCTCTCTTTAAACCCTTCATTTTGGGATTACCAGTTTGAACAACAGGAATAGAATATTTATCCTTACAGCTAAAGGTAGCAGAGTGCTGTGCAGCCCCATACCAAGTCACTGCAGTCCCTTTCATTAGGGATTTCAAATGCAGGCAATGGAAGATTGTTTTAAAGTAGCCCCAGTCACTAGATCAAACTGGGACAAAGTCAGAAGGGAAGTACCCAACAAAATGGGGGTCAGATCAGGACTGAGAAGTGGCAGAAAGGACAGTAAATTAGTATTATGTATGCTTATGGGCAAGAACTGGTGTAAATCACAACAAGCAAGTTGCAATTTTTTTCTAGTCTTACTTAAAAGTGTTCCCAAAATCCGTGAGTCCAGCGTCACAGAACGCCTGATATTTTGTAATGCTGCAAACACTGACCTTAAAAGACACCAGAAATCTCGTTGGGAGTTTTATCCATTTGCAGTGGAAACATGAGGTCTTTCATAGTAAGAATGTTTCAATAACTTCCCCGGATTTTTTCCACTTTGGCACAGCTGTTCCCTGACAGATTGCAAAAGAGAGGAATTCAGTAGTAACAGCTTGATCATACAGGATGCTGACGCCCTTCTGCCCAGGGCCGTGTGCCCTCAGCCCCTGCCCAGAGCAGCTCGGCATCTCACAGGATTACTCAGCTTTTTGCAGTGTGAGGCCTTTCTTACCCACTTGGCCTTGCCACCAACTTTTCTATTTCTATTTCTGTGGAAATGAGCCCAAACCGGTGCCATTCTCTGAAGGGGCTCATTAGCCTTTCTGTCTAGGAAAGGGCTCCGTGTGGTCATAGGAAAGCTGCAGAATGATGATACAACTTGGAAATTTATGCCTGAATTTTTCCCTCTTAGAAAAGCAGTATCTCAATGCTAGATTTAGTAACAGTGGCAGCATAACTGAATTGTTTATTACGTTGTACTAAGGTTATGTAGAGGAAATGTCAAGGGAAATGGCTTCCTCCCCCCATTTCTAAAACTAAGTTTAGACTCCAAATGGGTGTTTATTCTGATAGAATTTAACAGTTTGTGAAGGGGTGGGTTTTTTTAGTTGATTGAACAGAAAAAAATATGGTAGCTTTGCTATGACTGTCATGATCAAGGCTAATTAAACCCCTCATTCAGACATAAAATACCCGCTATTGCATAAATAGTCCCTGGGCTTTACCAATACAGCACTAATAGGGTCAATGGTAAAGCTCTTGCCAGCCTCAGCAGGCCAAAGGGGTTTCACGCTGTTCTGGCCCTTCCTGGTATTTGCTGCCTCACAGATCAGTGTATTGCAGAATCCTCTGTTGTTCAAAAGAAGGCAGAAAACATGTTTTTCCCTCTTTTCACCCTGGCCTTTCCTTGTCAGAACAAGGGAGAAAAGCCAGAGGCTGAAGCAAAACAAACGTGAGCAGAGCAGGATGATATTTGGTTGCAACTTAGCCAGAGTGAACTGCTGACTGGTTTTAATACAGCTGTGGTAGTCCTCCTGATGCAAGAGGAGGACATCCCCACTTCCCACCAAGCACCCGCAGGCTGCTGCCGCTCTGTACTGGGAAGGGTTCTGCCCTGTGCGAGGTGATCCTTTCCCCAGAAACAGACCCGAACTGCTGCACTGTGCTGTGGCTGGGAATGAATGGCAGTTTTGCTCTCTAATATGTGCAAATGGTGATTTTATTCTTGAGCCAGACTGGCACCCAGAAATCTCACCTGGCTTCAGCACAGCACGTCAATGGTTACTTTGGCACTGATGCCACGTTGACTTCTGCCAGAGCACAGCCAAGAGGAGAGCAGAAATAAACCCCCTTCCTTTCTAATTTTGGAAGTCCCATATCTCAGGCTCTAAGGGCTCCCTAGAAGAGCCCATGCTTCAGGCAGAAAGGGTGGCCAGACCATCATAGGTGAACCAGCTGTAGGTGTAGGGAAGTGTTGAGTCGCTCAGCAAGGACCCACAAACTAGTGTTGTTTGTGTTCCCAGTGCATAACCAGACAGAACAGACACCTCCAGTCACCTGCTGCAGGGAGTTTAAACTGATCACAGTGGGACTTTTCAGCTGCTGGAATGGTAATTTTTTGTAATTGCTCCAACTTGATTGCATGCAATCATCTGCCCTTCAAGGAGAAAATGCAAGGCAGGATGTTTTAACACCGAGGTCAACCTCTTCTGATTACTCCTCTAGGCCTACTTTGCAAACTTCCCATTTGACCAGTGCCGAAACTCAGGTGATCATTTATCCAAATGGAGGCTGCTTTCACTGTCCTTCACTAACCTGTCGGTCATTAACTATAGAAATTAATGTAGGGGTTTGGCTCATACTTATATAAAAAATAGATATATAACACTATGTTGGACTCCGGTCCACTGAAGTATGTGTGCAATTACGTGGGTTATATCCTACAGTAATATTGTTCCTACAATGATTTTTAAAACATAAAGCCATGTGTAAGTAACTTCAAAAGTAAGCTTTGCTTTGGTTTTGTTTTTTTCTTAACAAAAAGCCTTTCAGAAATGAGCTGCCCAGCCTGGCTTTGAAGCCGTTGGCCTGACGGGACGTGACGTTGCGCTGATGCAGTGGGAGCAGCCGGCCCTGGCTGGGTGCTCCGGGGACCTGCTGTCCGGGCTGCGGGCTTTCCTGCTCCCCCAGCACTCATTTCCTGCCGCCGAGAAGCAGAGCTTGTTCTTTCCCTCCTCCCCGCAGCAGCGTGACCTTGCGTGTTTGTTTTGAAAAGCTGTCTGCAAAACTCTTTAGGGTTGTTGTCTATTGTAACGGGGGGAAATTAACATCAAGCGAACAGTCTCCTCTTTAAAAAAACCCAAAGCAAGTGATTTTGTTTTGTGTAGCAGGGTGCACTGACTTCCTCATGGGCAAAGGATAACGGTCACAGATTTTTCCAGCACCAAGTGGCTTTATGGCTTAAATTTGTCCCACAAGTCCTGAAGGCCAGGCCTCCATTAGAAGCTTATGATAATAAGGAAATACTGGTTAAAGAAAAGATTTCTTTTATGCCATTTCTGTATAATTTAATTCCCATTGTAGGTGTATAGTTAAGTCAACGTTATTTTTTTCCTGTTTAGGGTATTTTACTTACTGAACTGGGGCATACTCTGCCAGCAAAAGTACCCTCACTAGGAAAGCTTGTCATTTTTACTGCATTGAGAAAATCTGGTGTGAGAGACCGGGCCCTTATGTCAAGGCTTTTTTTAGTCTAGACTGTGTCTTCAGACCAGAGATTTAAGCGTGTTTGGATAGCAGGTAGTTGCCAAACTGCCTCTAGCAGCCTGACTCTTGGGGACCAAAGCCCGTCAACTGCCAGTGGCACTCCTGACAGGGTGACCGCCCAGTTGTACCACCCAGCAGCACCAGCCTGGCTGATGAAAAACAAATTCTCTTAGAGATGGGTTACAGTCTTTCCTACGGAAATATCAGCATCAAAAGCATTGAAGAAAAAAAAGATATATTTCACTTACATGTACTACTCAAGGGAATAGCGTAACTGAGGTATCAAAGCAACTTTTGAGTGGAGAATTGAGTACTCTTTTGATTCTGATTCAGCAAACTGTTTAAGCATATGCTTATCTCTGCTATAGATCTGCCTTCTTGAAAAATAAAAGAGAGAACTGAAGTGTAGTAGCCAAATCTCCAATGCTGATTTAAGGCTTTTCTTCCCTCTGTGGTTTTCTTTTGTCTGTGTTTTATAGGAGGGGAAGAAAAAATAAAAAAGGCAGAGAGCAGCTTCTGGCTGTTCTGGCTGCCCTGGATGGTGTCCGAAAGGTGCAGAACAGCCTTTTATCCAGGGAGGAGAGCAACAGACCCAACACATGGGAAGGGAAGAGTTGTTCCCACGTTCTCCAAGGCTTGCAGTGGTGTTTGTCAAGCCACAGTCCTGCTCAAAGAGCCAGGGGAGCTGTTCCTGACATTGAGTGTCCCATCCAAGTGCTATTGTGTCCTACATTTTTAGCATTGCTGAGTTTGTAACAGATAAGGAGAATACGTTGCTAAAAAGAGTAAGTGAAGTAGGCTCTCAGCTTGGATTACAACAGAGAGGGAAGACACAAGGTCATGGCTAGAGCATGGGCAGACCGCAGGGTGCTCAACCCACAGAATGCCCATAAAGCAGGAGGAGCAGAAAGCTGGTCAAGTGCCTGTGCAAGTGTTGGAAAGGTTTATAGTCCTTACTCCCAGTGGGTAGCAAACATGTGGCAATTGAGGCAAAGAACCTCTTTGTCACGTACAGAGATTTACCTTCAGAAGTGCTGACTGCTCAGGAACAGTTTTGATGGTTCAGGTGATAGATCCGCAGGGCTGCTGGGCTGCACCCGGTACAGTCTGCTGCTCAGACAAGCAGGGCTGGACTCCATTCTCTCTCTGCCTTAATCCTTGCCCCTGGAGCCCCCAGCTGCTCTTTTGCTCACCAACCTGAAACCCTGTGCCCTGCCTACAAGAGAGATTTGAATTTTGAGCAAGCCTGCACTGAAGTAGTTATTTTGGGCGGAGGTCCTGTAAAAGCCCATGGTTTCAGCAGTTTTGCTTTGAGTTTTGGGTGGAAACCTGCACTCAAAGCAAGGTTTGCATGCTGCAAAAGAACCAGGCAGAAGCATTCACACAAACTTCTGAAAGTTAAAGTTTCAGGTTTGTTCAGCCCCAGAACACCCTCTTGTCAGTTCCCGGGGTGCTGGAGCATAAAGATGTCTCTTGGCAACAGCAGAGGCAGCAAACATCCTTCTGCTTCCCATCCTTCTCCCTCTCCAGCCTTACTTCCAGGAGATTTTATCTGAGGGGCTTTTGGCTGGTGTCTGGCTAGATCATTCCACCAGCAAGGACTCCCTACCTCATCTGCTGTGGGTGGCAGTGAGACCTGACAGCGCAGGCTGCCTGGCTGCCTGGTAATGCATTGACTGTCAGCTCTTGCAGGGTGGCCCCAGCTGAGGAGATGGGGGTGACGGGACCTGCTGCTCAGCCTCTGAAGGGGTGGTGAATGGGGCAGGACAGAGCAGAGGTGATGCTGCTGGGGGGTTCAAACCTGAGGGCCTGGTGAAGACCAGGGAAATTGCATGGCTGGGTGCTTTAATGGCAAAAAGGGTGAGAGCCCACGATTTCAGCTCCAAACTTCCCTCTGATTGTGGGAATGGTGAAGGTGAACATCAGAGGAACATGGAATAGCCAGCCCTCTTTAGTAGGAATGATGATACAGTGGTAGAGTGGCCTGCAGCAGTTCTGCTGCTTATCTGTACGGTCCTGCAGGCTTTTTGGCCCTTTTAGTTGTGTGTGTTGAATGTGGCGATTGAACCATAGAGATTCTTGACCTGCTACTCTTTGGCTGTGGGCCTATTGCTGGTTCCCAGGTAGTTACTGGTCTTGCGTGGGTAGTATCTGGGCTCCTATCAAGCCCAGATTTTAAGAGGGCTGTATATCATTGAGCTCAATCTTTATTTCAATGCTAATCTACTGACAGGTCACAGATGTGGTTTTCTTTCCCTCCCCTTGTCTTGTAGTTGTGGTTGGATGCCTTGGCTGCATGTTGGAGGATTTAGCTATGTCCTGTGAAGGATGAGGTTGTGGCTGTAGCCTTTACTCTATGACAAATTCAGTATCTTTTGGAAATGCCTGGGCTGAAATTTGTGAGTAAGGAAAGAAGGCACCCAAGTGCAGATCATGAGCTCCCAGCCCTTCCTTCCTTCCCTGCCTTCCCTCCCTTCCCTGCCTTCCCAGCCCCAAGGGAGCAGCAGTACCAGTCTTAGGACTTGCTGCAGTGTCTGAATTCATGTAACAGCTCTCTCCTGTAATGGGTTAAATCAAGAGCCAGCTATTAATACTACAAAATGTTGGAGGAGCCTGTCTGATTTGAGATCCAAATGTGTGGCATGTTTCTAATTGTCATTGTGTGTGTTCACCCCTAAAACCACCCCCTCTCCAAATACACAAATGGAGCATCTAGAAGAAAGGAGCTCTGTGACTTCTCAAGCTGAGGACAGACACTGCTCCATTTGTCCTCCTCCAGCATGCTCTCCATGCTGGAGCTGGAAGTCATTAACTGGCATATTTCCACCTACTTTGGACTCTGATCTAAGCTTATTATGGCAGAGTTTCCTCTTTGGATCTGTGCAGTGCTGGTTTCACTGCTGCTCTGATGGAAGAATAGCTGTTTGGCAGCTTAAACACTACCTTTTTGCTTCTAATGTACCCTTGTGACCTGCTCAGAAGATATGGGTTTAATAATGCAGGATCATAGGTACTTACAGTCCCACCTGCACGGTGGGAAGGAAGCATGTGGCTGTTTAAATGGGAAGCTGTCTGGGATACAGGAAATCTGCTCCGGAACAGGCAGTGCTGGAAGGCCCTGGCAGTATATACGAGCCATATGTAACCTGGAGCATTATTAAGTATGTTTCTTGTCCCACGGGACCAAATGAGGAAATGAGCCCCATTCATCTTTGCAGGGGTAGGACTCAAGATGTTGACTAACCTCCTGGTAAAAGCAAGGATTGAAATAAAGAAGTGTAACGCTGCACCAACTCTGCCTGTAGTGAACTCAGTAGACAGGGACAAAAGGTTTTAAAAGTAGGGTACTGAAAGCAAATCTGTGACTAAGTGGTCCTGGAGAGATTTAACTGAGGACTATCTAAACTGTTTATCCTTTCCCAGGGGTAAGGAGAGTAATGAATAAACTGATGCGTGCTTTGATTGATAGTTAATGGCTGCATTCAGTTCTGTCCCTTGTCTCACCACGAGAAATGGTTATTGAACAAAGCCCTATCCAGTCTGGGTGTATAAATGTATTAAATAGCTTCCATTTGAACTTGGTATGCTGATCTAAAATATTCTGCAAGTATACAGGTACATACCGCTAGTAATAGTATCTGGTTCAAAAAGCAAAAAGTTCTGCATCATTCAGGCACTGAGGGTAGCTACAGCTTCCCTGAAAATAGCTGCTGCTTCATTTTACTGCAAGAACATTTGTATAAAGGATTTTATGCCACTTTAAGCTGCCTGATCCTCGTGCACAATACAACCTCTGTTGTATTTTTTCCTTTCCTTCTTTCCCTTTCTTCCTTCCCCTGTTCCTCCTCCCTGTAACAGTTGTTTGCTCTAGAGTTTGAGCTCCTGAGAAAGGTATTGCTACCTTCACCAGCGTTAGGCACTGTTCATTTACAGGGTCAAGACGGAGCCAGCTACAGTGAGGATGTGGCATGAATATTTCCATTTTGGGGGTGGTGTATCTGTCATGGATGTTATGCTTCTAGCCTCTGATTATACACATCTAAACCTCTTGGGTCAAGTCAGCAGGCAGCAGTGTGAATTGCTCCTTACGCATTTACCTCTCATGCTTGGGCATGTACAGCGAGCACCAACACCATCTCTTATGTGCAACCACCCATCTTCAGAGAGCTTGTAGCACTCTATAAGGATGGTCACGTCTGTGCTGCCCTGTTACTGTTTCCTCACAGCTGTGACCTTAAGGCTAAATGTTCTACTGTCCGAGTTGCTGAAATGACTTTAGTTAGGCCAAGGAAGGGCTGTCAGGGAGGCTGAGCAGGTAAAGCAGGTAGAGCAAGGAGCTGGGTTTCTCAAGCAATATCTCAGCCTGCTTCAGCATCTCTGTTGAAAGTATGAGAGCTGCTGGTGTTGAAGGCAAAATAATGAAAGTTCAGCCGCAAGCTCCGAAGGCAGATGCCAGCCAAGAGTATCCCATAGATAGTTCCACTGACAACTCCTTCATGCTGAGCCAGCAAAAGGCTGAGGACTTGCCAGCACCCAGCAGGCAGAGCACTCCACAAAGGTGGCAGTGCTGAGGCCCAGATGCCAAATCTGCAGCATTATCAGCATCAATGGGGGGTGCTCCAGGCTGAGGTACTTGGCCTGGCAGTAGCAGCTCTCAGAAGCAGAGGTGGTAATTGGACTTCAAGACAACTGAGGGCCATGGAGCTTTTCCTCTGGATTTCTTCTGCTGAGCCTTGCAGATTGTTACTGACATCTCTTAATGAAAATGGGCAGTCCAAAACCTGAGTCTTATGTGCAGAAGCACAGGGCAGCTTAGGGCCCTTTGTTACCTTGTGCCCAACAGAGCTTGGCCAGGACATGGCATGTACTTTGTTCCCTGTGTCCCTCAGGAGCTGCCCAGGGCCCCTGGAAGCACAAGCTGGGTTCCCAAAGAGAACCCAGGGAACAAGGGTGTTAGAGGGACCTGTCCGTGCCGGACCTGGCCAGCTCTGGCGAAAGTGTGGGGCCCTCCAGGGAGCTGTGGACTCTGAGCTGTGTGAGCTTGTTCCTGTAAATTGACCTAATCTCTTCTTGGCTGTCCTGGTTGTGCTGTGACTAGTGTGTGCAGGCTGTAGGCAGAGGGCTGACTTCTGAGTAAGAGTGGGGTTTTTGTTTGTTTGGTTTGGCTTTTTTCTTTCTCCTAGTGCAGCACTGTCAAGTCTGGGCCAGCCAGCAGGGCTGTAACAGCCTTTCTGCTGGAGGCTGTGCAGTCTACTTGCACTGAAGAAAGAGCGGGGTTTGGTTTGGTTTGGTTTGGTTTTTAATGAAAAGGAAAATATTTTCCCTTTTTTTCTGGATCAGTGCTCTTTGTGAGAACATTAAACTGGCTTAGTTTTCCTTACCCAGTGCTGTCCACAAAACACTCTTCTATACTTTTTTTAACAACTTTTCTGGCTCGAGTGAAGCATCTTAATTACAAAACAGCTCTGTGCTGCTGGTGCAGGCTTAGCAAAGCCATGCGGCCCTCCTGAGATGGATACCTGTGCAGGGCAGTGGCACCAGGCATAAAGCTCTTCTGGAGATGAGGTAGGAATGGAGATATGGTGCTTGCTTGGTTTGTACCCCAAGAGTAGGTATCTGAACGAGGCTTCCTTTGCTGGGCTCACTAGCAAGAGTGAACGATGTGGCATGGGCTTGTCAGCACAGCCAGGCTGCGCAGTATGACAGGTGGAGGAGAGAGACGTGCAGGTGTGGAGAACTGTGGGCGTAAAGAAACTACTCAGTGGAGGGGTGAGTTTGGAAGAAGTGGATAGGCATAGGTTTAATTAGGGTACTGGTGAGGTGGCTTCTGCCCATCTGTTGCTTTGGCATCATGCATGATGTTCTTCTGGGCAAAACCTCTTTGGTGGGGTTGTTGGAGTAAGGAGGAGTCTTCCAGAGCATCTCACCCTCTGAAACCCTCAGGAATTTATCACAAGGTCACAGAGCATAGTGGAACGATAGCCCTGGTGTCTCCAGTGTCACGGTTTCTGCCCAGCAGCAATCGGTGCAAATTTGTGCCCTGCCTCACTGCAGGCACAACCGAACGTGTAACAGCATTCAAGTATGTGCCACCCATGTCACCCAGCCTCAGAGACCTCTGAGGTGACAGTGGTGCTACTGGACTTGCTGGTGTTGCCCAACTGTGCTACTGACTGCTGGGATGCCTGTGTCCAGGGAGTTCTGTCAGGGACACATGTGTCACGGAAGGGTGGCCCGTGTCATCCCATAGCCATCTGGTTCTGCAGCAGGCATCTACTCTTGCTCTCCACAGTAGCATATTTCTCCTGTTCCTCCCTAGTTCTTGGAGACACAGATCTTCTGAGGGTGCTGGAGCAGCAAGAACCCTAGGTGATGGCAGGCACATCAGGTAGCACCACTGCCAGGCTGTGGGGCAGGTGTGTGTCAGGGAAACCGAGCATCCTTGGATGAAGAACAAGTGGTCTTGGCATTACCTACCCCCTCTCACCATATATAATGCCCAGCAGAGACAAGGAAGAAATGAAAGTTGCTTTTTCCCATCTGCTTCTATAAATGTAGGTGCAGTGTAACTCAATCCTGAACCTCAAGGAGGTGTGCTGAAAATACGGGAGTCCACAGCCAGGTCACTCATGGGTCACGAAGCAGCAGAACACAGTCTCTGCCACCATGGGGCAGGGAAGGAGGTTAATGTTTCACGGTGTAGTTAGCTGAGTGCGGTAGCTCTGTCAGTGTTTCACTTGGTAGAAATTATTTATTGACAAGGAGGGTTTCCAGACTGTCACAAGGAAAATTCTTTGGGAAACCGCTGGGATTTCTTCCAAGTTAAGAGGAGCTATTTGGATCATGAGTTGAAAATTGACCTAGGGATGCAGGCTCCCGTCAATCAGTTACATTTAGGAAAAGAAAGATTAAAAAACTCTGAGACAGAGCCAAGCACTTAAAAGGCAGAAGTCTTTGCATCGATTTCAGTGGTAAAATGCCAAGCCTTGTGATTTTCTAGATGAAGTGCAGAGAAATGAAAAATATGAATAGGCCAAATACTGAGATCCTCATTACAGAAAAGGGCCACTTGAGAGTACCTACGATCTGGCCTCTCATCAGGGAGATACAACAATTGAGGAAGCTCTCATTGCAGTCCTCAGCTGTAGCCTTGTGCTCAGCATCCTCCACAGCCTTCTTTTTCCTCATCTGCCAGCTTTCTTTTTGTTTTCATTCCAATTAAAAAAAAAAAGAGATGAAACTACCTGCTCTATTTTTAATCCTATTTGTCTGTAGATAAACTGCATGTTAGATGATTCATAGATCTTTATCACTTTATAAAGTTTAGACTATAAAAAGCCTACCCCTCTTTTTTGACTGATAAACAACTATGTAAGTCTTGCTGCTGTTACTCGAACTGTAAATTAGACACAGCACTTCTGAGAGCATTTGTTAGTTCCTCAAGTGGGCCGTGTGGCCTTTGCAGAGCCAGAGGGGAGTTTGTCCACTTGTGTGGCCTTCAGGAAACGTGACTGCCCCATTTCATCCAGAAAGACCAAGCTACAGAGCCCATCTGGTTAAGGAGAAGTTGCATATGGGTGCAGGCTGTGTTTGACCATGACAGGGCTGGGCCCAGCAGTCTGCATCTGGTGGCCGTACCTTTAAACCCTAGTGCTGCTAATTACATGAGAATTTGCATGTAATGAGGGTTTTTGGTGCCAGCATGGCTCTTCACACTGACCGCTCTGTTCCTAGGGCAAATGCAGCAGCCAGCCTGGCAGTGAACTCTTCTGTGTCTGTGAGTTGCTCTGTGACTGTGATGGGGACCTGATATTTGGTTATAAGAAGAACGAATGAATGGTGTGATACCTCCTGTGTTAGAACTTAGGTTACTTCTGTTGAAATGTGAGTCACCAATGGAGCTAACTGCCACTCACCAATCTTTGTACTCAGTCCTTCTCTAATCGGCACGTCTTCTCCAAGGTGAACGAAGGCTACCCCCAAATCCACAGGAGAGGAATTTCAGCACAAAAGTGCACCCAAGGGCACAAGAAATTAGTGTCAGCCTCCTTGGGCAGGGTTTTCTTGTATCGTATTTTAGAAACAAAAAGAATTGGGTGAATTTGCCTTTTTTTTTTTTTTTTCTCCTTTTTAGCTTAGAGCATAGGCTGGAACAGTGTGGCATTTGGGCAGACATTGCACAAGGCCTGAAAAAGCCTTGACCTCAAAGGTACTTGTCAACAGAGGCTTCTGAGGTTCTACTGAGCCAAGATCATGGATTTGGATTAAACTAGCAATTTGGGTCACTGGAAGAAAAGCAAAGCTGAGCCAGGGTTTCTGGGCCACCTCAAACTTTGTACATTGATCTGGTTGCCACCAAGCCCAGCTGGAAATTGATGGTTGCCCATAAAGACAGTACGAAAGCTGTTGCAATGTGGTACTTTATAGAAGCTATTAAATCTGTCAGCTGACCCAATCTGTACTGAAAATGTTTAACCTCTATCACCTGTTCACCTTCAATTAACAATTCAGTGGTTGCAAAGACTTTTTAACCTTTGTCCACAGTTTTTCTTCTGATTTAAAATGATATATTACCCTTCTCTCCTTGTTATTGTGTATTACTGTGCTTCATGCTGTTGCTTTTTAAGATGCACATGAAAAGGCAGGAGGGAATAGCAGTGAGACCTCTTTGGCTTGCTAACATTTTAAGGCTGCTGAAGATCAATGGGAAAACTGAGGGTTGCTCTGCAGATTATTTTAGCAATTGTAGATGAGTGCGTTGAAATCTGGACAACTGCTTGCACAAGGAGGATTTTGGTTTTGAAATAGTATGTGCGTCTATAGTGTGGTGGAGGATGTACAAGGAGGAAGGGAGCAAGTTTGACTTATCTTCATCATGTTTGGTACTACTAGTATAGAGAGCAGCAAATATTTTGCATTCCAGTGGACCAGACCCAACCCCTTTATGTAAAAGAGAAGTTTGCTACTTTGGGGACTCTTCTGCTTCTTCCAGTATTTTTCCTCAGCTCTACTGTGGCCAGTGACACAACTCAGTATCCAAGCTGGTTGTAGACTGAGCCCTCCGATTGCTGAGATACTAGTGAAGGTGCAGCTTTGGGAGTGTAAGCGGTCTTCAACCTCATGGTAATCAAATGATACTTGTTGGGGCTGGAGCTGTCACTAGAGGCTGACACAGAACCTCAAGGAATTGGCAGACAGCTTCTGCCTCTGCAGGTGACTGGAAACATATGAATCCCAGCTGGGAGAGCTAATGGGGTAGGTAGCTAATGCCAGCCAGTATCTGTTCTGCCCATGAGGGAGCAGTGGTGGTAGGGCTGGAGGGCAGGCTCTGCCAAGGATTAAAGCCAGTGTGGCAGGTCTGTTCTTCCAGCACTCACATAATCCAAGGAGGAAGGACCCAACCTCTCCTAGGTTAATGTAATTACTAATACAAAGAGGAGGGTATCTTCTTGCAGACTGTTGTCATCTACTCTTGTGAGCAGTCTGGATCAATATTCCCCATTCCTCCAGTGTGCCCAGGGGTCTGGTTTTGCTTTATGTACAAACCTTTGTAGCAAGTCATGAAGATCAGTTTTAAATGGTCACTCTACTGGGACACTGATAACGGATATGGAGAGGATCTGACAAGTGGTGTTTTCTGGAATGTATTAATAACACAAATCCTGTTGTACAGGATGTAGCAAATAAAACCTCCATATCAGTCAGCTAAAAATAATATCAACAATAACCCAGGCTGTTTGCAAACTTGATCTTGAAGGATTAGGCTAATGAAATTAAAGATGTGGGGAATTTATTTGCTTGAATAGGAAAAAATTGAAAATTTCTGATGAAGAACTGATCTTAGTGTGCTGAGAACTGATGTTACCATGTGAGTTTGGCATCCCTTTAATGGTTGTACCTTGTGTAGCTTTTATTTTCATGTCGAGCACTATGTTGAATGTTCCTCTGTGGATTTGTTCTGTGATGAACTATTTGTTATTCAGCCTCATGGCCATTTCTGGAGTCTGTGTCTGTTCTTCTGGTTAAATGGTTGCTTATTACCTTTATAGAGTTATGTAGCCAGCAAGGCGATGCTCAGCCAGTGGTGTCATAGTAACATTCTTCCTGCTAACAAGGAGTTGCACAGAGTTAGAAAGAAAAACTCAACCCCTCAAAAATTAGCATGGGAGGTGTGTTTCTGTTGAATTGTTGGATAAAGTTGTGCAACCCTATATGCAACTGAGCATGGTCAGGCTGCCTCTTCTGCCAGGGATGCCACCTACATCTGTCTGGGTTATGCCTGCATCAGCTGTTTCCTCCAGCCCTCCACCTTGTGCTGAGCCTGCTGTTGCTGGGTGTTGCTGCTCTCCCTCCTGAAGCTCCCCCACGCTCCCTGGGGCCAAGGCTCTGCTCCATACAACACCTCCTTCCGTGGAAGCCGCTCCTGCTCCTCCTCAGGTGCCACGGGTTTCCTGAGCCTGCCCACGCCAGAGACCCCGATGGGCCAGGATAATGGAACAAGCCTGGAGGTAAGTAAGCCCTGATTAAAGAAATGGTTTTTATCAACATGTCTGTAGATAAACAGCAAATAGTACAGCAGCAATTCAGCAATTTCCTGCAAGGAACTGCCAGGCGAGGCTCCTGCAGGCGGCTCTTTGCAGGAAGCGTAGAAGCTTGCTGGAAATACGCCGAAATCCAGGAAACATCACGTACAGACCTAGAACACTAGTTGCTGGATCAGTTTGTTCATTAGGTCATGACTGCTTCTCAGAGTAGAAACAGAATCTAACTTGCAATAGTAAAACCAGGATAATTTCTAGACTTTTTTGGGGACCAGTTTGCCCACTTTTATGCATGAGGTAATGAAAACAAACCTTCCCACTCTATAGCTCCTAATGCTCTTTCTGTATTGGTGGCCTATTTTTCTGCTTAAGGACAGGGAGGGACTGTTGAGTCACACACAATCTCATGCCCTCCTCCTCCTCTCATTTAAATATTAATATGATGAATTATTGCTAGAGTAACAGCTGTGCACTACTCATATCACAGCAACATAACCTTCCCCTCCTCGTCGGAGCACAGCTATTCCTGACTCGCGTTTTCTGGTCGACCTTCTCACTTCTTCTGGATGACTTTTTAAAAATTACTTTGTTAGTTCTGGTGTGCTATCGTTAGGGTAATTGTTTGTTCTGTTCTTTCTGCTTAAATATTAATGATACTGAGGAAGTCAAAAGATAGCTTCAGTAATGGTAAGTTAAATGTCTGTGTATATTCTCCGATGAGATCTGTTTGTTTAGAGAGAAAAGAGTATAAAGGATTAAGATCAGTCTTTCTAACTAACACTTAAAAACATCTCTCTTTCTTTGAGAATTAACAAAATAATAATGTGTTGTCTTTTATGTGAGTCAAATCATTGTATATTAGTCAGCTAGTATCTCTGGATAATTCAGAGGAATACCTAACACTGTACCTAGAAGTACGAATGCATTGCATTCTCTGTAGATAAAGTATTATAAGAGAGACTGCTAATAAAATCATGAGACAACTCTGTACAGACTGCTGGAAATAAATATTTGGCATCAAAGAAGGGGAGGGAATATGAAGGAAAGATAAAACATGACAAGTTAGCTCAATACGATTGGAAATACCAAGGTAAAGCATTCCCAGGCAGATCTGGAAATGTTAGCAGACGTTAAGTTCTGTGGGTAAAGGTCCTCCTCTGCTGAGCACCTTTTGCATGGCTCTTGTGTTGGTGCATATGTGTGTGTGTGGTTTACAAACCCACAGGGTTTTTCTCCTTGAAAATGTGGCTCCTCTGAGTACTTTCAGGCTGCAGAAGGGGCAGCTGGGTTTGTAGGTTTCTAGACCACTCTTGTGGGGATCTCAATGCCAGCAGGAGCATGTAGAAATCAGGTTTACTGGGTTTGCTCAATCACTCATGTTTAGCATTGGATGGAACTTTTAACTCGCTGCTCTTGTTACTTAGGGAGAAAAAAAATCTGAAACACTCTTACAAAGATTTAAAAATGAAATGTCCATATTTTGATTTGAAATTTTTAATTTTAAAATTTTGTTTTAGTAAATCAGTTTTCTTAAAGTCAAGCAATCTGCTTTCCATTTGAATAAAATATTGTTTTATTGCTTTGTTGGGGGTTTTGTTCAATAGTTCATAAATATAAAGGGCAACCTAAAAAATTAATCCAAATTTATAAATGATGCCCTTCTTTTCCCACTCCTGAAGAAATCAGTAGAAACTTTTTTCTCAATCAGCCTTAGCAGTGATGAGAGGAAGGGAGGAGGGAGGTTTCTACTGTCTGAGAACTCTTCCCATTCAAAATAAGTGTCTAACCCCAAGCCTGGTTAGGGGCTGGGGACAAGAAAAAGTGAAGAGAGCACTGGAAAATAAGTTTTTAAGTCATTGACTGGTCTGATATAATGCTAAAAGTAGTGCTGTTACTTCTTGAATAATTTTTCCACTCTGCTTTTTTTCTGAACAAGTACTTAGTGGAGACAAAGAGCCTGATCCTGAGTGTTTGCAATTCCCACTGTAGTCAAGAAGAATAAACTCATGGATTGAGACATGCTCAATACCACCTATATACATATATATATATATATGTTGAGATTTCCCCCCCTCTGTGTTCTATTCCTTCTAAAGTTTGTGGGATTTGGAAGTGTGGGGGTTTTTTTTCTCAATTTACCATTCACATCAGGATTTTTTTAATTCCTGTGCTGGTTACTGTATTGCAAATTATTTGGCAAAAAGGCTGCTTTTGTAAAAAGCCTTAATAAAGTTGTAGCCTATCCCCTGATAAAATCTCGTTTCAAACAGTCCCTTCAGATGATTACCTGCAGTGATTGCGAATGAACCTTGCAGCAATCTCATAACAACCGTCCTCGTGGACGGAAGAGAAACCTGCTGTCAGAACTACAAATAATTTACGTAACCCAATTTAAAGCTCTAACAAAATGTTCCCTTGTTAAGAGGATTGTTATATTTAATGTGTGAGATGAAAATACTTTCTGAAGATCTTGAATGCACAGAAGATAAATTAGATCTCTCAAAAACACAAAAAATAGGTTTTTACCAGAAGTTTTTCCTCTGTCAGATGTTCAGCTTGGCATTCTCGGAAGCTTATATAAGCACAGCTTTATTCCTGCAAATGCTGTGTTTGCTCTGCAGAGGGAGAGGAGCCTCAAAGCTTCAGCTCTGCACATGGAAAAATATAACGGAAGGTAGACTGGGGACTCAGGCTATTTTTTGCCACCACCAGCAGCATAGAGGAAAGTTTGTTTTAAAGAACACAAGAGCAGATTTGGGGATGTATTTCCTAGTATTCTGCCTGACAGCATTATGCTGAAGGACCCCAGCCTCTGTAACCATCAGAAAGTCAGGCTAATGTTGCTGTTGTCCCCATCCCCTGTGCACAGTCACATGTGGTTTCTGTCCATCCCTCCAACCAGCCAAAAACTGAGATTACAGAGAAGCTGATGATGGAGGTCATTTAAACACTTGTCTCCTCACCTCCTTCACTGTTGCATTCCCCTAATTCCTGGGGTCCCTCCCTCTAACCCCTGGTCTCCTGCCTGCCCTCTACCTGCCCCAACACTGGCTGCCCCACAGCCCCACTAAGGGCAGCTGCAGTCAGGGAGCGTGGGGTCTGCACCCAGGACGCAGGGGAAGCAACAGCTTTGGGTGGTAGGAGGGGCTGCGTGAGAGCTTTGTGCATCAGAGCAAAATAATAGAAGAAACTTTGTCCTGGAGAGTGGGGTATTTTCTTACCAACCCACGAGGAGACCACTGACAAGGCCGTATCTTTCTCAGAAACCTTCTGGTCCACTTTTTTTCCTCCCTAATGCGTTCCTGTGTAGGCAGAACCTTTCATCACCACCTTCTCTGACAGCTAGTGGCTTTCCAGCCCCAGGGCTGTCAGGAGAAGGCTGCCTGGAGAGGTGACGCAGCCCCTGTCAGCTTTCTGGGGACCTTCTGCTGGGGGAGGAGAAGTTGTGAATGTGCCTGTTACTTTGCCCACGCAGAGGAGTGGGGATGGAGAGGAGGGAGCAGTGGCTTTTGTGTTAGGATTGCCTTGGTCTCAATGTCCACCTCGGTTTCGATAGACCATGACTTTGCTGGTGGCTAATTCTTTGGATGGAAACTTTTTTGTGCTGGGTATATTTCCAAACCTGAACTTTGCTGGAATGTTTAGCTCAAATATTTTGTCATTTTACAAAAACTAGGGTGGAGGAGAGCATTGATTTTGCCCTACTTAAGAACAGGCAAACAAAGAAGTTTTTAAAAGATTCTTGCCTGTTCCAGAAGAGAAGGGCACTCTTGAAATCCAGAATGAAAGTTACACAGTTTTATCTTTGTGGAAACTCTCTTGGTGTCTATGAACTGGAGACCTCAGTTTTTGCAGACTGGATAGATGTGGTAGCAGATGCACTCCCACGCTGTCAGTCCTGAGTGTGCTCCAGCCCAGTCAACTTCTGAACAGAAATTTTCCTGTGACTGCATTCACAGGCTGCTGCAGGCTGTGTTGGGTTTGGGCACCTTAATTGAAGAGAAGTGGACTGTTCCTCCCATGCACTGCTTTTAGTGGCTCCTGTTGGCTCCAGTTGAGAAGCTGGAGGTAGCTACTTGACTCATGTGCAGAGGAAACAAGGACTGAATAGGCAGGAAATTTTTAAGAAGTAGGTTGGGAGAAAAAGCTTGTAAAAATGAGATTTGAATTGGAAAGGAAAAAAGAAAATAGAAACCGAGAAATGGGAGGAGACTTGGAGAAACTAGATGAGCAACTGAGAGGGAGGGGAGAGGCTTGTGTGGAGAGTGTGCAAACAGAACTCCTCAGAGTGTCCAAGCACAGCCATTTCAGGGCTTCTGATGATGCTGGGGAAAATCAGAACTGCCTAGACAAAGCCTAGAATAACTTGCAAAAACTGAGAATTCAGAGCTTTGGGGATCTGCAAGTGGTGCAAGAAGAACCAATCACTTTGAAAAGTGGGTTGAAAAGCTGAACAGTGGAATAAAGTACTGATCCCTTGCAAAATTCAGTTCTAGCAATCTTAAATTGCGCATCTGCTCTTAAGGACTACTGTGACCTTGATCTTCGTGACTCATTTCATGAAAGTGTAAATCATAATATCCTGATATTCTTGCAGATTGCAGGAATTAATTTAATGGGTATTTGCAGTGCCCTTAAACCCTGGTGGTTCTGTCCTCAGACCAGGGCAATATGTGATGAATAAGACACAAGGCAGTACAGTGATTTTTTTTTTTCTTGGTATCTAATTACTGGTAATCAGGTGAGCACTATCTGTCTTGTGCAATGAATGCAGCAGAGTACTGATCACTTGAGAGGAGGAAAAGGAGTGTCTGCTCATGCAGTAAAGCTGTATCAGAGCAGATAGAGCTTGTGCTGATTACTGTGATTGTCATGTCACATGGAGTTGCCTTCAAAGGTCAAATAAGCTTACTAGCTGACATTAAGTCCCGTATTCCCATGTTCTCCTGCTATCTGAACCATTAGAGCAATCAAGAAGATAAATCTTCTTGTTCCTCTGTGTTAAAAAGTTCAAAAGTTTCCATTATTACTCTGCTGTTTCACTTGATTTCAGCAGTTACAGCAGGTTCTTGGTTGGAGTTTTCCTACTTGACAACAGCCTGTTCAAGCCTTGCTGCTGATTTACCATCATCTAGCAATGATTACATTTGTATTGTTTACTAATAAATATCTACAGAGGGATCTGGACAGGCTGGATCTAGACAGGGTGGATTGATGGGCCAAAGCCAACTGTATGAGGTTCAACAAGGCCAAGTGCCGCGTCCTGAACTTGGGTCACAACAACCCCATGCAATGCTACAGGCTTGGGGCAGAGTGGCTGAAAAGCTGCCCGGCAGAAAAGGACCTGGGGGTGTTGGTTGACAGCCAGCTGAATGAGCCAGCAGTGTGCCCAGGTGGCCAAGAAGGCCAGTGGCATCCTGGTTTGTGTCACAAACAGTGTGGCCATCAGGACCATCAGGGAAGTCATCCTCCCCCTGTACTCAACACTGGTGAGACCACACCTCGAATACTGTGTTCACTTTTGGGCCCCTCACTACAAGAAGGGCATTGAGGTGCTGGAGTGGGTCCAAAGAAGGGCAACAAAGCTGGTGAAGGGTCTGGAGCACAGGTCTTATGAGGAGCGGCTGAAGGAACTGGGATTGTTTAGTCTGGAGAAAAGAAGGTTGCGAGGAGACCTCAGGGAGACCTTATCACTCTCTACAACTACCTGAAAGGAGGTTGTAGTGAGGTGGGTCTCAGTCTCTTCTCCCAGGTAACTAGTGATAGGGCAAGAGGAAATGGCCTCAGGTCGTGCCAGGGGAGATTTAGATTGGATATTAGGAAAAATTTATTCACCAGAAAGGTTGTCAAGCATTGGAACAGGCTGCCCAGGGAAGTGGTTGAATCACCATCCCTGGAGGTATGTAAAAGACGTGTAGATGTGTTGCCTAGGGGCATGGTTTAGAGGTGCACTTGGCAGTGTTAGGTTTATGGTTGGACTCAAAGATTTCAAAGGTCTTTTCCAACCAAAACGATTCTATGGTTCTGTGATCATTGGACCTAGGATGATAAACATGAGGTATAGGGTAGTACTTTGATCGTAAATTGTACATGTAGTCCTTGAATCATTTTTACTACAAGCAAATGAATTGCCTTAATTATTTAAACGGGGATATTATCACAAAGCATAATAATCTCACTTTACTCTGTACTTCTAGGAAGTATTTAGGTAGTCCATGCAGCTGTGGGAATACCAGCTTGGGTAGTCTGTCAGGAAAAAATAAATAGCTGACATCTTGAAACCTTTGCTGGGTTGAAGGGAAAACAACCAATTTGATTTTGATGAATATTGTGATGTCTTGTGAAGTCTTTGTGAAGCATCTCCGAGAGACAGGCTTTAGAGTGTTGTCTTCCCTGGAGCTGCCCTTGGAGCAGGACAGTTTAGGCACTAGTAATGAGAATCCTAGTCCAGCCCTGGCAGGGTGGTTTGACTCTGAAAGCAAGGGCTGAGACTCATGTCTATCCTTGATTTCTGGGATATGCCTTTTCCAAGACAGTCTGTAGCTAGAGAGACTGTCTGTCCTAGAAAAGTTAATAGCAAGAAAAAACTGAGAAGTTTGTTAGCTGCAGTCTTACTCCTCTGGGCCACCACTTCAAGACACAGGCTACCAGGAAGAGTTTGCCCACTGTTGTCAGGTGGCTGAAGCCTGATTCTTCAGTGCTTTGGGTGGTCAAATGAGATCTCCCACTGCGCGACCTGACCTTATCACAAATAGTCTCCCACTACTGAACACGGGTGAATGGACTTTTGCACCTAACTTCTGTGATAATGGATGCAAGGGAACAGAAGGTCTTTCAGCTGGTTTGTGGTGCTGTGAGACACTGAGGACATCAGATTACAGCTCTTGCTGTCGTCCCGGGCAATGCCGGAGTAGGCTGCAGAGCACATATGAACACTATGACCATGTTGGAGTCTGTTGAATTGCAGTAATCATGAGAACCAAGTATTGCAATCAGAGTTGGTCCAAAGGTTGAAACTCTTCTTCTTTGAATGATCTTGATTACTTTTGTTTTGGGAGTGTCCAGATTAAACAATAAGAAGAAATTTGAGGTCATTGTTAGCAACTTTTTTTTGTTTACTAAAATAGATCTATCAGCAGAGGATTTTATTTTAACTGAGGCTTAAATGGTTCTCTAGTGTTTCATAAAACACAAAGAATGAGAGAGGAAAACCTTTTCCCCTGTCACAAAATATAGCTTTAGATGTATGTGGTACCTCTTAAGTTTGGGTTTAATAGATTTTGACCAAATGCAATTGAAAACTGTTTAGAGATATGCTGGAGATAAGAGAATGCTGATGCACTAAAAACCAAAAGGTTTCTCTGCCTCTTTAATCCTCGTTCCAGCTCACTTGCAAAGTAAATCTTGCTATTCAGATCATGGAAGAATCTCTAGGCATAACTACACTGTGAAATGTTCACCTATACAAGAAAAATTTCCGGTTTTAGGACTGCTTGTCAGTGATTTCTCAGCACCAGAGTACCCTGTGGATGGATTTCTGAGAAGCAGTACACATCAGCCCTATAGGAGAAGAACGTGTCTCTGTGGAGGAGGCTATCCAGTGGTGCAGTGACTAGGCATGTGAGACACATTTCCTCATAGGATGTCTCTCCAATTGCAGAAAAGAATGAAGTCTGGGTTTATGATTTTAGGGTATTTTTATACTTGTGGTCATTAAGGACAGTTGGATCTCATGCGTTGGAGCTCTCATTGAGCTCTGCAAAGGCTAACAGCCATGTCCACCTTCTCTTGTACCCTTCTCTCCTGCACACACAGAGTGTGTGAACACTCACTACAAGTGGATTTGCTTTTACATCCTGCAATGCGTACATGGACAGATGTATTCCATTTCTGTTTGCACAGCCTTTAACTCAGAAAGTTTGGGATGGCCCAGTTTCAGCTCTGTCACACCTCTAATAGAGGAAATAAATCTTATGTTTCCAAAATAACAAAAATTAATTTAATGCCTTTAATGCAAAAAAAAAAAAATCAAGTTCTTTAGACTTACAGAAATTTAGATCATGGGTAAAATCAGTTATTCAGTACAAAAGCTAAAAAAATGTGTCATGTATTATTTAGTCCTTTCATAGGTAGGAGTGCTTCTAGGCTGTTCTGTCTGTCATGGGAACAGATAACTTAGAAATGATGGGTAGAAGCCATCCACTCCTGAAAGCAGGATGCCTCTGAGGTATGGTCATGAGAGGGATCAAATATGTGATTCTCTGTTGAAGTAAAATCTCAGCAGAAACCGCAGGCTAGCCTCCCTGATGCTGGGTCTGTGGGAGAAGGTGCTGTGGGTGGTGATGACCATCACCCTGAGCAGAGGAGAGGTGTGCTTACACACTCTTGCACTTCTATGCCCAGTGCAGAAAGGAGTGCTTCAAGGTTAATTCTTCCAGCCCTCTGTGATGCTTAACTGCAATGTGGGAATGTAGAGGACTCAAATACATCACTCTCCGGACTGAATGATTCAAAAAGCACATCTGCTGGGGAGGTGCGCTGTCCATTTCCCACTAATACTTCTAGTCTTCCATGAATAGCATGCTGTTCAGTCATCAGTGGTGTGAAAGTGTGGTGAGGAGTGGGCTGAGAGGTGCTTGCTGCTGTTAGAAAGAGGAACAGCTTGGTAGTTGGGAAGAAGGCTGGTGTCACTACATCGAAGTTAAATCTGTTGAGAGTTTTGCCATGGAGTTAAGAGAGCTGCATATTTGCCTCTATTCCAAATAAAACATTAATTTGGGGATAAATTACTGGGTTTTATCTTCATAGAATCTGCTAGAAACAAAATGAGACAGTGAGTTGATTCTGCATTGTGTATTACTATTGCAAAGAGAAGCAGATCTTGAGATCAGACGAATAGATACAGATTAACCTCTAAGCAGCTATTATTGGAGCCCATTTAAGTAGTTTGAGTTGGAAGAGCCTTTGCTGAAGCTGATGGGAAATGCCAAGGTAAGAAGATGATCCCAGTGTTTGGCACCAGTCGGAGTCTGGAGAACCTCCAATGCTTGTGTTGGCATTAACAGTGTGTTAGGAGGGGAAAGCTACTCCTCAGGAGTAAAAGAGAAAGAGGCAAATTAGACAATGCTGGTCATTTTTTCGCCTTCAAAGGAAAATATAATTTTCCTCTTTTCCGTTGTACTGTAGCTGCAAGCAAATAGACTTTTTGCTTGAGCCGTAGTAAGATAGAGATCTTGTGTTTCATAAGCCTGGTACCCTCTGCAGTAAATGATGCTTCTGTGCATTTTTTTTTTTCCTGTGTAGTAGTCGATGGTTCAAGTCCTTCTTTCTGAGCACTTCAGACAGTTGCCCTCTGTGGAGTGGCCTGAGATCTTGCATCATTTCCTGTCATCTGTCCAAAGTTATTTATAAAATGTCTGCTGATTCTGGCACATAGGCAACATCCAGTTTTCATGAGAAAACAAATAGTTTTGAAATGTATTCCCTCCCAGCAAGTGTCTCAAAACTGCTGATTAAACCTGAAGTGTCCTAGAAAATCTTAATGAAAGCTAAGATATAAAGGGGTTGGGGAATATGGGGAATTGAATAGTCCCACATATTTGTAGTGGAAATAGATGGTACAACATGCGCTGAGAAAAAGTTACAGAGTATTAAGGGGGAGGAAGGGGTTCCAAAATGTATTTGTTAGCAAAATAAAAACCTTGGGTTTGATGTCAGAAGATACAACAAAAGTGACTCAAGGTAGTTTTTGCAGTGCTGAATATTTGTCACATAATTTGATGGTAGATGTTCTATAAAAAGCTTCTACTTTCCAATATTTCTTAGGTTTTCCATCCCTAGCTTCAGGAGGCTGCCTGGGGTGGGAGTCTGGCAGGGACAGTAGGAGCAGCGTGCTTCCCAGTCAATCTGCTCTTTATGATAAGTGCTATTTTGGGAATCCCGAAAAAGCGTGTTGGCCACAGACGAAATGCACCCTGAGCAGCAGCACTCACATAGGCTTCCCACTGGCCTGCCTTGACCCTGCTGGCACCGTGATTCTTGCCTCTTCAGCCATCCAATATGGTGCTTGCTAGTGAAACAGCTGCATCCATGAGCTTTGGGCATGCTGGAGACCACTGTGTGCAGGGCAAAGTGAAAGGAAAATGGCCTTTGCCTGAGCAGTCAAAAAGACACTATTTCTGAAAGTGTCTCACAAAACAACTGGTTTCATCCTATTTTCACAAGCCACCATAAGAATTACTGCAGTGCCACAGGTGGCCTAGGTGGGATCGGAGTCCATGTCCCACTCACGAAGGCCTCTACAGGTACAAATCTATGTAGCAGTAGAGGTCTAAGACCCTTCCACTATAACCAGTTAGCATTGCTTTTCCAACTCCCAAGATTCTTGGGGCAGCAACAGGTCATCTGCTTGATAACTGACAAAGATTCATTTCTGGCCATGCCGTTCATATGGAGTTTATTGCAAAATAATATTTTAAAGTGCTTGAAATGCCTCGACTCATTGCAACTCCCTTCTCCCCTTGTAAGCCTGTAGACAACTTTTCTTGCTATTCGATATGTAAAAGTTGTATAGCCTCAGGCTGCTAAAGCAGTGTATTAGCTGATGCCCATGTATTTCTATTGAGCTTTGCCCCCTGTAACTGTATTTCAAGAGGATTCTGGTGTTGGTGAAAATGTTAGCGAATGTTATCCTTTTTTTTTTCCTCTGTAAATGACAAGCACTGCAGCACCAGCTGTATTTACAATCCCACGGCAGAGGCTTTATCTCTGTAATGCAATAGCAATCAAAATGCTGCATGTAGAAAGGTTTACTGTTCTATAGGAATGAACAAGAACAGTTCTACATGGCAATATGTACAGTTCTGCAATGAAATGCAGTAGTTGTACAAAAATGTATAATTGTTCCACATAAATCCATCACCAGGCCTTTATAATTTCTGCTTAAGAGCTGACGTATTTTCCAGTAGGGATCTAAAACCAAAAGAATTTTTTGCTGAGAGCACCCCACCCTGCTTCCAGGGCATCTCTCCACATTGGAGTACTCAAGGTATTACACATATTTAAATAATATCTGTACAGTAATGTGCTGCCTTACAACTCTATCAGCACTGCAACCAATGCAATAACTAGCACAGAGGTGCCTTAGACAATTGCTCTGGTGCCACTTCAGTGGCAGAGGTGTCCTTCTCACTGCCTCACTTGAGGTTTTGGAGGTGAGGATGGGAGCGGTGTCTTCATGCAGGTCTGAATGGGGAAGAACTGTCACACACAGAATTCTCTTGTACTCTCTCTGAAATACTGGGAAAAAAATGTTTGGTGCTTCTGTTTCTACTTCATCCTATGCTTTGTCTTGTCACAACAGCCCTGTTCCTCTTTCTGTAGATTGTTTTTCAGCTGTAGTTTCATCCATCTACTGACTGGATCTACAGCCTGGCTCCAGCACACCTCCCATGTCCCATGCTGGGAAGTTAGAAGCAACTCAGGTCACCTGGAGCACCTAAGTGTGAAAATATTGGTACCAGTCATCCTTTACAAGGTGATAAAACCTAACACATACTGCCTTAATTGCCTACCTTGCTAAACTTTATTACATGTCTGCTTTCTGTGCATTAAATACTGATAGCTACCTCTGTGCAAGGTTAACCAATGAGGAATCAGTGAAAGGCTGAGAAATCTGGGAGAGCTGCAGCCCTCCAAATGAATTTCACACACAGAGGGCTGACACTTTCAGTGACGACCCAGCTACAAGGCAAGTTTTCTAAGCTTTCCTCTTCTCCCAGTATTGCTATGGTTTTGCCAGCTCCTGCTTTAGGCAGTTGCTTTGTCCCTGTGCTAAGTGTTGGTTAAGACATAGAAAAAGTAGGCAATGGAATTACCTGACTTAATAAAAAAGTGTGACATTAAGCAGGGAGCTTGCATGCAGCTAGCTGTACCGAAGCGTCCTAGATTGCTGATGATCTATCAAGGGGAGGAGTGACTTGTTCTAAGTGTTTAATGACTTTTTTTCCCTGCAAATTCACAGAATTTCCAAAGTATGTCACAGAACTCATTTATTTCTAACCTTGAAGTTGAACATGTTCTGTGACTTTCTTTTTCCACCTTCACTTGTCCTTTGTACTTCACTGCCTTTGATTTGGTGTCTGTTAATGGTCTGTCCTTTTCCAGTCTCTCTATTGTTTCACACAGGGATAAAGATCTTAGGGTTTGCCTTTTTCCTTTCTTCTAAGTCCCCTGATATTCTCATAGCTTCTTTCCTGATTAGAATGTGGAGGGAACAAAGTTTACTCTAGCAAACTCAGTTCCACCAAGCGAGTGCAAATGAGGTGACAGCACACTGTCTGTGCCCAGGTAGCTTTGGCTACCACCAAGCAGACTTTAACTAAAAAAGGATTTTGATGCAAAAATTTGTTAAAAGTTTTTAAAATGGCAACTTCTGTGTGGTTACCTGCTAATAATGCTGGAACGAAGTATATTTTTAAATCTATTGGGAAAACTTTAAAGTCTGCAAACCCAGAGAGCATTCATTAGGAAAATGCGTTTGTGTTATAAAGAACAAATAAAAATCCCGTATGGCCAGTATGGAAAGGTGTAGTCTGGCCTTTTCCAAGAAATGGAGGTGCCCAAGAAGTAAAGCTACCTGAGCTGTTTGGTTGTCAGTGAAACTCAAATTTATCTGGACTATTTGTGCTGAACATCAGCACTATGAAATTGTGAGCTGGGAGAGCAAGTGATTTGTAAAGGCTTTGATTAACACCTGCAGAGAACTAGGCTAATTGGAAAAGGCAGCAGTTAAAGGAGACCCAAACAAACTATTAAAAACTCTTGGGAGCTGTGCCAGGAAAACCAAATCATACTTCAGGGCCCAGATCACCCTGCAGAACATAGGTAAGAAAGAACAAGCCCAGGAGGAATCAGAAGCTGAATGTTACTTGATCCTCTCCCCATCCCTTTTAATAAGTGGGATTTCTCTCTAAGCTCATCTCTACCCTCATGCAAAACGAATCCTAGACTTTGGTAAAAAAAATGGTCAGTCCTTAAAAATGTATCCTAGGACACATTTCCTTTTCTCTGAGAAGTTATGGCAGGAGTGTTCTGGTGAGTACCCTGGGCACTGTCTGATGTCAGTACTCCCCTGTGTGCCTTGGCAAATTCAGCTGCCCGGGGGACTCATCCTGCAGGACAGGCCAAGAACCAGGTTATCACCTTAGATACCTGAATCTTCACTGGGGGTGGAGGCTGCTTGATGTGAGGTACATGCTTAAGTTCAGCCTCTTCTGAAAATACCTGGAATCATTAGAGAGAGCTGCATAATGCCAGAAAACAACAATTTCCCGCAGAAAAGGCCAGCAAAGCAGTGAAAGTGAGACAAAAGCCTGGAGCTGCCAAGTCACCTTGGGCAACCTTTTCAAATTACCTCCAAATCTTTCTTCCCTTGCCAATCATAATGGGTGTGGACACTTAAAAATACTTCATTCCCTTTTATGCCAGAAGTAACAATTCACACACAAGACCAAAATATTACATTGGAATTTACTGTTTGATCTTTTTGAACTTGGATATAATAAATGAATCATTGCTTCAGTTCAAATTATTTCTTAATTGCTGGGCTTTATGACCCTCGAAGTCCAGTTTTCTTACTCTGCATTCTACTGACAGTTAATATCTGCAAATGTTTTAGAATGGGTTGGTATTATGTAGCATATCATCGACATGCTATGTAATCACATTCTTGTGGGGAATGGGGAAACAATTTGAAACAGTGATTTATAGCCTAATCAATGGGATATTCAAAATCTGAGAACAGATTTGCAATTTGCTGGATTAGATAGCCATAAATTGCCATGTGACACACAACTGAATTCTGAGCAACTCTCTCTCATATGCACTGTAATTCTACAAACAGTGAGGCTGAAGACAAGGAACATTCCTGCACCATGCTCTTCCTTGTTGCATGATTTTCCTCTAGATTGAAGGATCGCATTTACTAGATCCTGCCACAGACTTTGCTCTTAGAATGGCAGAAAATAATGTGGAGGAAAAAAAGAAGAAAGTAGCTCTTGATTAACTAGGAACCCAGAAAAATGGTGGTACATCTGGAATATGTGAGATTTATGAGTCAGCGTGTGCTATGCAGGCAAGGAAGCTTGCTACTTATTGCAAACCTCCTCTGTGTTTGCTAAACTACTTTTCAGGCAGTCTGGGCAGCTGCAGAGCAAACTCTGTGGATGTGCAACTTCTCCACCTGACTGAAATGGCAACGTGGGTATTGGCAAATAGTCCCAATGGACACAGTATGATGATGGGCTCTCCAGGTGCTGTTGCAGGGCTGTAATATAATTTTTTTTCCTACTGCAGTACCCTAGGATCAGCTTGCTCTTTCGTGTCTCACAATGAAAATACTTTGTATGGGTGGAAAGATTCTTTAATTAGCTAAATAGCTCTGGATTTAGACATACAACTACTGCTGCTCCTGCCTTTTTCTGAGTCCCAAATCTCTTCCTTTAATGCAAGTAAATACTCTTCTGTGGCTTGGCTCTGGTTGCTGTCCTGACATCACCTCTTCCAAATATGCACTCCTGCAATATTTTTTTATAGACCGTATTTAAATACAGGCCTTCTGGAGCAGCCAGTGCTGTAATCTTCCAACTCTGTTTTGCTGGGTGGGCAGAAGAACTGCAACTTTGTTTCTGACTTTTCTCCTCTGTTGGCAGCAGGGTTATCTGCCTATAAATTAACAAGTATTGTAATGTAAAGTCTCAGTTTAGTTCCTGGCTTCTCTGTGCATGCTGTTAGTGCAGTGCTGCGTTATCGAATGCCCAAGTCTCCTCTCCTGCTAGAGAGGGCAATGTTGGAGTTAGCAACACATCTGGCTAAATTAAAACAGTTAATGGCTTCATAACTGAAGGGGATTTAAAAGTTATTTCAATAACTTTAGAGAAGCTGGGTAGGAAGCTCCTTGAATGTTGATGTATGACTTGTTTATTAAAAAAAATAAAGTTATGTCACTTAAAAGTGCAAGGGTCAATTGCATGCTTCTGTCCAGATGGGAGCAGAGCAAGCCCTAGAGCCCTATGCAATGTAACTTCTACCCTAGTACCAACTATAAATAGCCTCTCTTTAACCAGTGGAAATGAGTATTAATTGGTTTATCTTCTTTTGAGCCATCCTATGAGAGACCTAGGGAAACTGCATCCTGTCTTCAGAGTTGCGTTGAGACTGTGTTAGTGGAAGTGTAAGGCTCCCCTGATACCTACAGGCCTGGTGTTTTCATGCATTTCTCTCCCCACTAAAACTGCTGCATAGAAGTCTCATGGGGAAAAAAAAATGTTTTAATTATTTTTGTTGTATTAGTTGTGACCTTCAGGGAAAAGTAAACTTTTTGTGTCTCTGCCTATGCCCATTAAGGGAGAAGCAATAGCAAGAGAGAAATCCTTTCTGGTGTCCACAGAGGTGATAGCAGTGGCAAGTAGTTTGTAGGTGCTTGTGGGGAGAACATTCAGGTCCCCCATAACACTAAGACTGCAGAACATCTGAGCCAAAAGGTTCCCTTCGGAGAAGGAAAGCTTGCCTCGTCCTTCCTGCCTGCTGCCTTCCAGCTGTGCTTTTGTTTCTCTACCGTGAGGGATGGCTAAGGCCAGCACGGCTGAACTGGGCCCACACAACTACAGTGGCAGGAGGGTGGCTTGCCTGGTGGCGACTGTGCTAGGCCTCCTTGTCCCACTCCTCCCCTTCCTTTCCCCGGCTGTTGCAAGGCCTGGAACCTGGGCATGGAGATGTGGCCTGGCTCTCCTCCCCACATCCCCCAGCTGCAGAAAGCCCCCGTTCCCACTCCCTTCTCTTCTCTTGGGGTGCCGTGTTGTGGCTGAGGGCAGTGCTGAAGAAACCAGCCCTGGGCCGAGCCGGGCCGAGCGAGGTACTGCCAGGGCTTGGGTCAAACGCAGGTTTCAAAAGCAGAAGCCTGACTGTAGGGCCAGGGCCAGGAAGCAACAGAGACTGAACAGGAGGCGGACACAACAATCGTAATTTAAGCTTTGAGCAACAATGCCCCACTAAAGGCCACCATTAGCGTCTGTAGGCCCCCAGTTCGCCTGGGCGGCAGCATGCACCCCCTGTGCTCAGTTCCACCAGGCCCGTTTCTTTGGAGTGTCTGACTCAACCGGACTTTGGGCTCTGCGGCGTTCCTCGGGCTACGGGGAACCGCCGCGTTCCACGAGGACAGGCCGGGCTGTTGAGGTGACCGCTCAGCCCGAGGGTGTTCCGCCGCGGGAAAGGGATCGGGTGCTCCTCAGGGTTCGAGGGCAGGACCCCGCAGGGCGAGCAAGCCCCCGAGGCCGGCCGTGTCTCCTCCGACTTTGAGCCGGCCGGCGCTGCCCGCCCAGCTCGCCTTCCTTCCCTGAGGGCCGCCCCGCCGAGGCGGAGCCGCTACCGGCCCCTCCCCTCCCTGCCCTCCGCGCCGGGTTACATGGCGGCGGCTGCGGCAGCAGTGACTGCGGCGAGGCGGGCGGGTGCCGGGCGGGAGCCGGTGGTGGGGCCGCGGGGCCCGGCCGTGTGAGCAGCGTAGACCCCGATGAGCCTGGGAAGGCCCGTGAGTGCGGCGGGGCGGCCGGCGGGGCGGCCGGCGGGGGGGGGGACAGAGGGGGGTCTCCCGCACGCGCGGCCCCGTCGCACAAAGGCGCTTTGTTTCCTCTGCCGGACGGCGGCGGCGCCCCCCGGCCCGCTCTGCTCCCCCTCCGCACTGCGGCGGTGGCCCGGGGGCAGCGGCGGCCCTGGGGCTGAGGGGGGCGAGCGGGCGCTGGCAGGGCGGGCGGGGGCGGCCGCGAGGGGGGCGCAGTCAACGGCCGCGGCCCGGGCGGCGCCGCGCCGGGCCCAGGGGTCGTCTCCTGCTGGCGGCGGGCGGCGGCCGCGCCCTGAAGGGCGTTTGAAGGTAGGGCTCTCCGCGCTGCGGCGCCGGGTCCGGTGGCCGCGGTGCGGCAGGGGGCCGGGCCGGCCGCCCCATCCCCGTGGCCGGTGGCACGGCGGGGGTGGGTCCCCGCTGCCCGAGCGCTCGCCGATGTCTGGAGGGGGTGTGCGAAGCCGGCTCGTTCCGGAGGGGCGGCGGGAGGACGGATGTCCTTTACTGGGACGGCTGCCGGCCGGCGCGGGGGCGAGGCCGGCCTCTCCTTGAGTCGGCGGAAGTTTTGCTGCTGGATTCGGTGCCGGGGGGGCCTCGCAGGGGCTTCGGCGCCGCTCTCCGGCCGCCGGGCCGGGAGACGTGGGCACAGGTACCGCTGGCTCCTGCTGCCGGGGCGCCCGCAGCCTCTCCTGGAACCTCCAGCTCATTTTGTGGGAAAAGCGACTTAACGCTGTTTATAAGTAGCGTGAAACACCCGCTTAAAATGGCTTGGCGAGAGGCTGCGCGGGTTTCGGGGTTGGGGGGAGCAGGTACTCGGCCTCTGCGCGATGAGAGTCTCTGACAAATTCAGAGCCGGTTCGCATCAGCCTGGTGATGGCCGAGTTAATTGTGGCATGGAAAGTGTGTTGTCATATGGCCGGTGCAAATGTTGGTAAAAGCTGTTGCCATCAGTTTGGTTTTTTTTTTTTACTATTTATGTGTGAATATATATATATGTGTGTGTGTGTGTATGTAAAAATAACATTATGTTAGCATGATATGTTTGTAAACTGGTTACAAATTCCAAAAAGTGGTGGCTTAAAATAGAGGTAGACTTTAGTTTGATAATCGAGTTCAGAAAATACGTGCTGTAAAGCTAAAATGGGAACTTTCATTTCAGCCTCTCGCTCAGGCTCAGCCCTTGCTGGTGTGGTTGTTATCTTTAATTCACTCTTGACTGGTTAACTGTTCAGTGGAACAGCAGACGGCTGCAGATCTGCCGAGGTGCAGAAGGTGTGGTTAGCTGGTGGTAGGGCTTCTACACTGGTGAGTCTTCATTCAATTATCGGAAAGGAGGACTGAGCCATTTTTGTTTATGACACAGAAAAACAGAGTGGATTTTTGTGTACTTCTACAGATCCTTGAGAAGATTTATAAACTAATAGTAACATCTGGTGGCTGCCAGCACAGAGTTCCCTAAACAGTGTGGGGAGCAAGTAGGAGGCTTTAGAAAAGCGGCAGTTTCATGAGTTGGACGGTGACTCACTCTGCCTACTGACTGCAACGTGGCTGATCTAAAAAAAACCCCACTTCTGTGCCCTGTATTTTTATAGTCAAAGGGATAGTACTTAGCAGGTTGTATAATCTGTCATTAGTCATTCTTGGTCTTTCTCTTGTGAGTAATGATTTGATCATTATGTGGTCTGCATAATCAAATTAACCGGTATCTTTCTGCTGTATTTGTATTTCTGTAAAAGTAAACGTCTCGTACTTGACTGTGTTTCAGTGTACATCCTGTTTCCTGAAAACTGTGAGAAATCCACGTGCAGAAGTTGAGCACGAATTGACGGGGCTGCTTGCATAATTCTTGAAGCTGGTGGTGTGTGCTGATGTCTGCCAGCACTAGGAATAATTTCAAAGACAACAGCCTTTCTGTGGGTCACTTCTGTTCCCCTCTCCCGAGAGCTGATCTGTTATAAAGCGGAGCTGTAAACCACTTAAGAAACTCTATCTTTGTGTTTCCCTCTTTAAACTTTGTGGGAGGAAGGAATAAAAGTACCACTTAAAAAAACCCATTAGTCTTGGAAAGGTGACAGCCTAAATGAAAACATCAGTGCTTGTGTGAATAGCCTGTTCGGCACAAACTGGGGTGATAAACAAATTGGGGTGATAAACGCTCCTTTTTTAATACAACGGTCTGTTACTGTCTCAGGTGGTCAGAGCATGTTACACAACTGAAGAGGAATTTGTTGATTTTATTTAGTGTGTATTTTCAAGACAGACAGTTAGACTGATGGTTTTAACTTTCATTGAAACTGAAAATATATAAACTTAACAGGTGGTGTTGTCACTCCTTGTAAGGATTAGTGTTTTAAAAAACCCACCTCATTATTTTCCAAAGTTAAAAGTGACTAAAATGCAAAGAAGAAAAAAAAAGTTACTTTAACCTCATTTTGTCTCGAGAAAAGCCTTGATTTCTTCTAGTTGATTACCGTTTAATTAATTATTATCTTAGTCAGAGTGAAAGAAAGTTTGGGTTTAACTTTTTCTTTTCCATTCTTCCTATCTGCTTCTGGTCCACAGGGCTATTTGTCTTAAATGTCTGTTTGCTATTAACTCAGTGGGTGGGGAAACGAGTTCAGCTGCTTTCCTGGTGGGAACGATGCTCTGGGGGCTGCAGACCTGGCAGAGGGGCCAGCTCACCAGCGAAGGGCTGTGTTAGGTGAGAGATCTAACTGGGATGGTGAAAGAAGCGTGTGTAACGTGAAAGAGGAGGCAAGTGTGGTTAATGCATTAGTTTAGAAGTGTTTTTTGTTTAGATAAGGATACATGAACCTGCTACAGCATTGTCATCTGTTAAGTTTCCAAAGTAGAATTTTCAGTGGCAGTAAATGAAGATCGTTCTCAATTACTGAATCTTAATTTAACTTGTTTTAATAGTGGGACATTTTTGCTAGGACAGTGTGTAATTTTCCTCGCCATACTACTATATCTGTTTGATAGATAAGCTGCGTCCTGGTCAGCTTTCTAGGAGTAGGGCCTGTTTTGAGTGATAGCTGGGCCCTGCTTTTTGTGGCTTAGGGATTAAGTCATTAGCTCATAGTTACATGGGAAGTTTGTAGCTGGATCAGGTGAAGCTGACGGCTGCAATGGGTTGCTTATGTTGTCAACATTTATTTTCTTAGCTAAATCACTCAGATTCTGAAAATCATTACATACCTCCTGAAAACGTTGTAATTAGTGGTCACCTAGTGGAAGGCTATAGTATAAGCTGATGAGTGAAAATGCATCGTTTCAGAGATACAGAATGAAAATTTTAGGGCTCTCTCAGTAAGCAAGTGGCCATAACTCCCTTTCTCCTCGAAGCAGTAATGTCATTAATGCTTTCATGTTGTAGTTCTGCGGCCGCCTTCATTTAGCGATGGTGGTAAGGGGTAGGATCCGAGTTAACGGTGAAGGGATCAGCAGATCTCGGTCCTTGCTACTGATGGGCATCTTTTTGAATCTGTTCCTGTGCCGTTTAATGGAACTTACTAAAAGAGAGGTTCCAGATGTGTCACCCAGCTGGTGCAAACTGATTCGGCATGGCTGCATATTGAAGCCATCAGCAATGTGAAACAATAAACCTAATTATGGGGAAGAATACAACTGGTTTTAGATGGTCCCAAGGATATAAAATACAGCTTATTGCAGGATATTTGGAAAGAGGCCTTGGACCTTGAGTTAACATGAAATTTAAAGTGTTGGTATAAGCTACAAAAATGAATTTCCATAATAATATTTTGGGGAGGTGGAGAATGAAAGGAAGATGCTCTGGGATGATGTGAACTCTTTTACAGGCTCAGAATGAGTGAGCCTGAAAGTGGTGCATGTGAATGAGAAAATATTTGTAGGTTTAAAAAAAAGTTAAAAAGAGACTAAACTTTTGGTTTTTATAATTGGGGGGAAAAAGAGTTGAATAGTGACTGATATTATCCTAATTATTTGTTCTTTAGGTAAATTCATAGGTATTATAAGAAGGGTCCTGATGCTGATGTCTTAATACTGATATAAATTTGAGGTAGTTTTGATAAAAGTAACACTGACCTCCTTATGCTTGTACTCAGGTTATAATAACCCTTGTAAGACACTGTCTAAAATTAGGACTCTTGGCAGTCTGCAAAGAAAGGAATCTCAAGGCAATAGTTGTATGTGCTGAGTAAAGAAAGCTCTGAAGATGACCCTTCTGGCAGGGCACTATACCACATCAGTGGAGGGCAGCTCAACACTTTTCAGTTTAGAAATACTACATTTGGTGATCTTTATTTAAGAAGAAAAAAACAGTAGAGGATAGATATATTTCCTTCTTCTTTCCTGTGTTTGTCACGTGTCTGTACAGATACCTGGAGGCAGGTGGTGTGTGGCAGGAGGGAGCGAGCCGGGGCACCTGGGCTGTGTATCTTGGTGACAGTCAGGCTTGAGCTTGAGGAATGGTAATACTTAAATGTGTTGAAACAGTCTTGTTTCTGTTTGCCAGTGTGCCTTTCTTTCTTTATTTTTTTTTTTTCCTGCATGCAATTCTGATTACTTTAGTGAATTGAGGCCATTATTTCGAATATGTTAATAATTTGTCAGCTGTTCTTGCTGCCCTGTTAGGAGTGGGGAGGCTGGTTTTGCTCGGTCCTGGTTGTCCCACTGAAGTGCTAGCACAGTTTTAAGGGAAAACAGTCATACAATTAATTCTAAAGAGTTTGGATAGTTTGGAGAACTTTACATTTATTTAAAGAGCTAGGTGAAAGCTGAAATGTGTTAATCTAAGATCAAAGAGAAGTCATTTAGTGGTTTGACGTGACCTATAGTTGTTGGGGAAGAACATACAAGTGACTTATAATGGAATTGCCCAAACCTTACCACACTGTGTAAGGTACACCTCTGGCTCTTCTCTTTGTGGCATCTTTAAGCTTTTAAAAGAAATAAGGATGTTGTGCAGAAATGCAGCATGTGGTCTTTATGACAGCATTCTGTTGCCGTAGACAGGGAAACTTACAGAGAAAATTACCACTTTTGTTTTCATAAATAGTAGTTGCATTCATGAGACTATTAAAAATAAATGATGTCTGAAAGTGCCCATATGTTAGGGGAAATGATTACAGGATATATCAGTTACTGTGTAAAATGTGCTCACTGTTAGTTTTTTTTCTGTAATCTAGGTTGGATAAGTGTAGAAGTAAATGATAAAGTAATAATATTTGTCTAATAAGTAGGAATTACCCCCTATGATTCCTGTAACAATGAATCTATAGAGACAAAATTATGTTTAGAGATGTTAGTAAACTTTATCCAAAATCACAAGGATTTAAGCTTTATAAGTGACATTGGATGTGTGCTGTATATACTGGAAAATCAATAAATCCTGAGAGTGCACAAACCTTACCCTTTTTCAAGTTAATGGTACCCAGTTATCACTTATCATGGTGAAATAGTTAAAACTCAGATATTGTCTTTGAGTAAAAGTTTTTGTGGAAAGAATTATTCTAAAATCTAGTGACTGAGGTACAGGATATTACTGTTTCCGACTTGTCTCTTAACAGCTGTATTGGGGAATTGCCAAGTTTTCTCTGATATTCCTTTCTTTATTAAGATTCAATAGGATTTTTCATTGTGTGACTTATATTCTCAATAGGTTATATCCAAAACTTTACACAATATATATTTATAAATGGTGATTGATTATTGTCAGTTTTCCTCCACAAATATGAAAAATATATGCCATTTCTAGTTAGTTTAGCTTTTGTGATGGTTTCTTATTTTTTGTAACTGAACACTAAATAGGTCTTATGTTTAGGACAACTTAAGGAGCTGGGGGAGGAGGAAGGCTTCTGTATGTGCTGGAATACTGATGTGGTTTTTCTCTCCTTTTCAGGTTGTCACGGAGTAAAATGGATGGTAGCTTTGATTGTGATTGTGGTGAGCTGGAGCCACCTGATCATTAACAGAAGGCATCTTTTGTAAATCAAGAGCTGCCAGTTTCCCATTTAACTAGACTGTAAACAAAGGAGAGAAGAAGGAGGAAGAAGGAAAAAAGAAAATAGTGGTTACCAGCACCATAGAATGACGCTGCTCAGGACCAGTCCAACACTGAATGTATCTGCACTGTGAGGAGGAGGATGTTAATAGAAGCCTATTATGTGCATATTTATTCACATTTTTGTTAAATGTTAACCAGTTTAGCACAGTAGAGCTGAGTGCATAGTATGTCATTTCATTCCGTTTGAGTTTCTTGTATTTAATGTCTGCAGAAATGCTGCACCTTTCTTGAACTATGAATGCTGCAATCTTTCTATCTTATGCTTGGTTTGAGTTCTAGAGCTTACAGGCTCTAAATTCAAGGGGACACAACAGGCCTGGCTGGCTCATAATGAAACGAGAGTGTCAAGAAACCATCTTGCAGTCAAAGCCAAGTGTTTCTTCTCCCTTTCTGTAAGACCTTTCCTTCAGATACCAGTGGAAGTGTCTCCGCGTGTTTACAGAAGCTTAGTAGTTTGAGGAAAAAGAAACGTAAAGAATTTTAAAATGGCAGAAAAATTTGAAAGTCTCATGAACATTCATGGTTTTGATCTGGGATCTCGGTATATGGACTTAAAACCACTGGGCTGTGGTGGAAATGGCTTAGTTTTTTCTGCTGTCGATAATGACTGTGACAAAAGAGTGGCTGTCAAGAAGATTGTCCTGACAGATCCCCAGAGTGTTAAACATGCTCTACGCGAGATCAAAATTATTAGAAGACTTGACCACGATAACATTGTCAAAGTATTTGAAATTCTTGGTCCTAGTGGAAGCCAATTAACAGATGACGTGGGCTCCCTTACAGAATTGAACTGTGTTTACATTGTCCAGGAATACATGGAGACAGATCTGGCTAATCTACTAGAGCAAGGCCCTTTACTGGAAGATCATGCCAGACTTTTCATGTACCAGCTGCTACGTGGGCTCAAGTATATTCACTCTGCAAATGTTCTGCATAGAGATCTCAAACCAGCTAATCTTTTCATTAATACTGAAGACTTGGTGCTGAAGATTGGTGACTTCGGTCTTGCACGAATCATGGATCCTCATTATTCCCACAAGGTATGTGAAGAATGCACGTATTTAAGTGATACACTGCCAGCCATGCCTTCTTAAAATAGCATCTTTCTCCCTTTCACAGAGGTAGAGAGAGTCTGTGGAAGGCCTCATTAGCAGGTGCAATACCATGTTAAGGACCATTCAGTAGAAATGGAATGCTTGCAGATAGAGTAAAATGGATCTCTGGATGGCATGTTTTGTCTTGGATATGACTATTGCAAGCATAAAAGAAAACTTTTTTTTTTTACTAGATGTGTTCAGAAAAGCAGATTTTTAACACCGAATACAAAACCTGAGATTAAGAACAACGTTTAGAGGCATAAGTATAGAAGCCTTAGCTAAGTTTTAGCGGTGCATTGTAGTGTGCAAGTGTGGCTACTTCCTGTGATTTACTTAGAGATACTGTCTTGCGGGTTTAGATCAAGTTTCACAAGAGAGTTCTTTATTATCTTGCTATTTATTTGGCACTTGGGAATAAGAAGTTTTTCTGCAGTACCTTCTTTGACTAATAAAGTGTGTCATACTTCTATATTGTTGCTGTTCACTCATAAAGATATTGCTGTTCCATTTTAAAAGGTGGAAAGGCTTAGTAGGGGGCATGTGATACAATCCCTAGGACCCTGAGACCAAAAAAATCTTGTACTAGTGTATTAAAAAATGAGAAACAAGTAATTAAAAAAACCTTAAAAATCTAAGTAGTTTTTTCTTTTTTCTTTTTTTTTTTTTTTTAAATTAATTTCATTAGGGACATCTTTCTGAAGGACTGGTTACTAAATGGTACAGATCGCCCCGTCTCTTGCTTTCTCCTAACAACTACACTAAAGCCATTGACATGTGGGCTGCAGGTTGCATCTTTGCTGAAATGCTGACTGGGAAAACCCTCTTTGCAGGTGGGTAGAATAAAAATGTGTGTGTATGTTCTTAAAAGGAGTTGTACTGCTTCGTTATCTTCCTAAAGAAAAGTTGTTTCTCATGGCTAATATCGATAGTCATTGACTATCAGGATGTGCTATATTATTATGCAGTTATATAAACAAACTATAAACGGATGTATTTGTAAAGCAGATGTTTCAATTTTTGTTACTCATACCAGTGTGTATTTAGATAAATATCCCAGTTTAATTTAGTACTCACATATATGGTAAATATGTCTGTAATTAGGTTAAGTTAAATTTATTGGGTGCCTAAGAAGTGTTCTAAATACATGTGTTTTAGTGAATTGATGTATCTATGGAGTATTTGAGAATTATTAATGCCCTGAGTATCATATTCATACAGATTTTTTTTAATGTAGTCAACCTAATCACCACTTGCTTCTTTATATTTTAAATTATGGATGAGTAGCCCTTTTTTCCCCATTCACAATGTTTTTTGTCATCTGCAGACTGTTCTGACCTGGCCTTTGTTTCAGTGGTGTAGGGAGGACTATTAAGATTTAAAATTTAGTGTAGCACACCAAGGAAGTGTGTAACTTCCACACGTTTCTGGTAAGATAGGAAGCAACGCTCTGGTCTTGTTGGACAGACGCATCTACGTTAGTGCTTCGGTTAGGATCAGGAGCAAGTTTTTGAAGCAAATCTCTTGATGGCCATCCTGTACCACACTGCTGATTTAGCTCAGTGCACAACCTAGGGTTTTTGGATAAAATGAAACTGCCATTTGCACTGTAGGAGATCACTCCACCTGCTCTAGGCATCCAGTCCATGGGAGCAGATGAGCTGGTCTAGAGTAAACCTCAGAAATGCACATTTTGTGTGCACCCTGGGGCCTCAGCTGCAGCTGTCTCATTCAGGCTTGCTCTTGGATTTGCTGCTGTTGGTCTAAATTACTGGCATCATACAGATAAAACCTCTACGAACCGAGTTTACGTTTCAAAGTTCACATTCCTTTAGACACATGTGGACTGAAAACACACCTCTGCAGTAATTCTTAGCTTTGTGCAGGTGATGAAATTGAGAGCTTTTCCCCATTAAGAGCTGTTAATGGAGCACTGTCACCTTGAAACCATTATTTTATACAAGTCAGTGATTAATATGTGAAGAGGCTTTTCTTAACTAGCAATGAGTTGCTAACTCTTTGAGTTACTAACTATTGGAGTAATGTCTCCAGTATATTAAATGCTCGGCTGATAAGAGGTTTATTAGGTTTTCATTGCATCAAGCACTTCCACTAGAGAATGGTGAAATAGTGGGAGAAAGTCTGTGGATTTCAGCATACACTGACTGCAACTGCTAGCATTTTGGCTGTTTTTCTGAGTAGCATTGGTATTTGCCAAAAGTTTTTATTGTTCCATATCTGTGTAGTGAGTTAGACTTTTTTTTTAAGCTCAGTCTTAGTAACCCAAATCCTAAATTTGTAGGCTCGTTTATATGCCCTAATTGCATTGTGTACATACCTAGAAAAATATTTTCAGATGTGGATGTGTCCCTCTCATAATTTAGCACTTCTATAGCGTTCTGATCATCATGCATTTGGAAAGGGAAGATGACTGAAGATGTGACAATTAGCCTGTCCTAAGACTCTGAATAAAATTCTCTTTGCAAAAAGTTGCTTGGAGGGCTTGATTTGGTTAATTTGCAACTTCTTGTCTACTTCTGAACCATCCCTTAGGAATCCTGCCATCTAGAAAGCTGACAGGAATGGGAAGGAAGAATGCAGATTAAAATTGCAGGATGCTTGGCATGAGGGAGGGAAGGGAAGTTGAGGCAGGGGAATTCAGTAGCTGTTCCAAACAACTTCTGTAATTCTTTCTTCTAATAAATATTTTTAAATGCTCATTTCATTTATAGGGGAAAGAAAGATGATTAATTTTAGGATGGATAGGATGTGAAATAATGATACAGCAGAATCTGTTTTCCAGCAAATTATGGACACTATAAGATCTGGTGGATTACATCAAGTCATTTGTAGTAGTCTGAAGTGGGAGGGCAAAACAGCCTTTTCATAATAAGTTAACACGAGGAAGGATTAATTTAGTTGGGGAACATAACTCTTGGTAAAATTTTCTGTAGTGACTTTGCCTCAGTTTTTCTTTAAGTCATCTGGCAGACCTGTGGTAGGATATCCAGTGCAAGCTGCTGTGCAAATTGCTGAAGTGAACTGATAGCACATAGATTTGAAGATGGTACCATCTTTCTCTGGCCTCACTTACTTTTGTGTTTAATATCATATGCCTCAGTATTGCTGATGATTGCCCAGAGCTCCTTGGCGAAACACTGGCATGAAAATAATTCTATAGAGCTCCATCTGCTAGTTGAATCTCTAGGGTGCTACATGCTTCTTGGAGCTGAACAATAAATTGAGGTAGACAAGCTGTATTTCTGGGTACTCCACAACTACACTGCTAGTGAATGTAGATGCTGTTTATTATTCAAAACTACACTGCTTAACTGGCAGGTGATTTTTGTCTTGCACCTGACAGCAATACAGGGTTTCAGAGTAGAATATTGATACAAATGGTTGTGGCCTGTAAGATCTCCTGCTGAGCTAAAGCACTACTCTTGTTATTAATAAGGGATGTATAATTCAAAGGGAGGTCAAATATTGAATTAATTAAGTGGATCAGTTGAAAGGGGAGGATTGCAGTATCTACTATATAACAGAGATACGGTTGCTATAGGGTACCTCATCCATAGTGACAACATCCCTGCAACAGTTGTGGTTAGGTCGCTTTATCTGTGTGTAGCAGCTCTGCAATTCTTGATATGCTACAGCATTTTTGAGAGCTCTTCAGATTTATTATCATTCAAATTTAGAACTTCAGCCTCTCCTCTGTTGTAGGAGATAATAGTCTTCTACTGAAAATAGCTGCTTAGAGCACAGATTTTGACGTGCCTTTCAGATGCAGGGACCAGAAGTGTCTGAAGCTGAAATGGCAGCTTGTATTTTCTCTTGGTGCTTAGGTGCGCACGAACTTGAACAGATGCAGTTGATCCTAGAATCAATTCCTGTTGTGCATGAGGAGGACCGTCAGGAGCTTCTCAACGTAATTCCAGTTTACATTAGAAACGATATGACTGAGCCACACAAACCTTTAACTCAGCTGCTTCCAGGCATCAGTCCTGAAGGTAAGTAATTCAGAAAAAAATACTTTGTATATGTCAAAATTATAAAATAGTGAACAACTCTGCAGTGCAGGGGTGTGGTTGCTAAAAGCAAGTTTCAATTAGAATAATCTGTGGGTTCTCTGAAGGAGAATTGTCTTCTGCTGTAATAATAAAAATGATTACATGATAGCTACTTGGTCATCGTTGGAGTAGAATTGTGAATCTCTGCTGGACCTTCTTGCACTGGCAGGCTGATAGAATCACTCTGGTTTTGACACTGGCATTCTAAATATGAGGAAACATTAGAATAGAGCCAGTTTAGAACAACTGTCTTTCAGATGTTTTTAAAAGAAAGTCCCCAGCCAAACTGACAGCAATATTTCATGATAGCTATTGGTGGATACTGATTCACCTTGACGCATTCTGCCTCTTAGTGTTCTTTTTTTCCTGCTGTAAGTTAAATTATTATTGATCTTGGATGTGACCTCTACTCTTGTAGCTTCCCTATGGCTACAGAATGCATGTTTGGCAGTAGTGTCAGTAGCTGACACTTCGCAGGTGGCTATGTTTAAGCGAATGTGCACCTCTACAGCAAAGCACTGCACTTCAATCATAAATTCTAGATGTCTGAAATGGCATTTTTCTCCTGTTCAATGATAACTTTTTCTCTGCAGCACTGGACTTTCTGGAGCAAATTTTGACATTTAGTCCCATGGATCGATTGACAGCAGAAGAAGCTTTGTCCCATCCTTACATGAGCATTTATTCCTTTCCAACGGATGAGCCTATTTCAAGTCATCCTTTTCACATTGAAGATGAGGTTGATGATATTCTGCTGATGGATGAAAGTCACAGCCATATTTATAATTGGGAAAGGTAAATTTATCATTTACTCTGGTGGGTAACATAACTGAATGGTTGCATACTTGAAGTAATGTTGCTTTATGGGCATCATTTCCTTCTCTGTTTGTTTCTTCTTCTTAAGTTGACCTGAGAATAACCTTTTCTGTTATAGGTAGTGCATAATTTATTAGACTGACTTGGTTATGCTGATGCATTCCTGAGATGCACTCAGGACTCTAGAATCTGAAGTTAATGTCATAATTACTCTCCCCACCCCCCCAGAATATTTCTCTAAAAAATAGACTTTAAATTAAGAGAGTTTGTGTGGATTGTCTTGTCCAATGCTTAGTGCATATGATGGTAAAGAGAATTAGAGTGATTGTTTAAAGTCAGTTAAACACACTTTAAGGAAGAGTTCTGTAAGTGGTGTGAGCTAATCTACATAATTCTGGACTTAAATGTTTTAGATGTGGCTGAAGATTGCTTTATGCCAGATTAAATGAAAAACCTGGAAAAGGTATCTGACTGGATTGAGGAAAAATTTTTTATCTGCCTTTATTCTGTAAGGGAATGTCTAAACTTAACTATGTCTGTTTTGGGAACTGGAAAACTGTATTTTAGCTGCTAACACTTAGGAAATTGTTTTACAGATACCATGAAAGTCAGTTTTCAGACCATGACTGGCCTATTCACAATAACTATGAAGCTGATGAAGTTCAGCGTGATCCAAGGGCTCTTTCTGATGTTACTGATGAGGAAGAAGTGCAAGTAGATCCTCGCAAATATTTGGATGGAGATCGTGAAAAGTATCTGGAGGATCCTGCCTTTGACACCCACTTCTCTACTGAGCCTTGCTGGCAGTACTCAGATCACCATGAAAACAAGTATTGTGATCTGGAGTGTAGTCACACTTGCAATTACAAAATGAGGTCATCTTCATACCTAGATAATTTAGTTTGGCGAGACAGTGAAGTTAACCATTACTATGAGCCCAAGCTTATTATAGATCTTTCAAACTGGAAGGAACAGAGCAAAGAAAAGTCTGATAAGAAAGGCAAGTCTAAATGTGAAAAGAATGGGTTGGTGAAAGCTCAGATAGCACTTGAGGAAGCATCACAGCAACTTGTTGAAAAAGAAAGGGAGAAGAATCAAGGTTTTGACTTTGATTCATTTATAGCAGAAACCATTCAGCTTAGTTTACAACATGAGTCTACTGACGTTGATAAATTAAATGACTTGAATAGCTCAGTGTCTCAAATGGAGTTGAAAGGATTAATATCGAAGTCAGTAAGCAGAGAGAAGCAGGAGAAAGGAATGGCCAATTTGGCACAGTTAGAAGCTCTGTACCAAACTTCTTGGGACAGTCAGTTTGTAAGTAGCGGGGAGGAGTGCTTCCTCATAGACCAGTTTTGTTGCGAAGTAAGGAAAGATGAACACGCTGAAAAAGAAAATACTTACACCAGTTATTTGGACAAGTTTTTTAGTAAGAAAGAAGATGCTGAAATGCTAGAACCTGAGCCAGTAGAAGAGGGGAAGCCTGGGGAGAAGGAAAGAGAAGAGAGCTTTCTCAGTAACAGTGGAGAGCTCCTCTTCAACAAGCAGCTTGAGGCTATAGGTATTCCTCAGTTTCACAGCCCTGTTGGGTCGCCACTGAAATCGATACAGGCCACGTTAACGCCTTCTGCTATGAAATCATCTCCCCAGATTCCCCACAAAACATACAGCAGCATTCTGAAACATCTAAATTAAAACACTCAGCAGACATTTCTTTTCTATTCATGAGATGCGTTTGTCTTTTTTTTATTACTAGCGTAAGTAATTTTTTTACTTGAATCAGATGGTGTAATTTTGGTATGGATTTCATTAGTTTTCTGTTTACCATTGTTTTTACAATCCAGAATTACTTTCTATACATGAGTTACAGTTTTGTTTTTAAACTGGCATGTCGTTTGCACACAAAATTAAAGAATAGAGCAAAATAATGCAAAATGCAGGAGGTAACAAAAAAATGCACTAAACCAAGAAAAAAACCCATTCTCTCAGTAAAACAGTGTCCATGTTTTGCAGAAAAAGAACCTTGCCTTGAAATTTACACAGTGAGACTGTACATAATTGCATGAAAATATCTATTTTTCCCAAAACATTTTTTCATTCATGCGTATTTTAGCGTTTTTCATACTGTACACATTTCTTAGACACATGATACCAGCAGCAACTGAAATGAATGCAGAATTTGGTACGCATGTGTTATCTACCTCAAGGTAACAGCAGTATGTGGCAAAACATTAACCACCCATAGTGCTTCTCATTATGCACTTCTATTTAGCCAGCATTATTGTAGTAGCTATTCTTATTGAAAATCATTCAATATTTATAAATGTTCTGGTATGCATTCTTTATAGTGAAGTGTTAATATGCAGCACTTTTATTTATTTTAGCAAATAAGTATATTTCTGTAATTATAGAAAGTCAACTTAATTTTTGAATTACTTTTCAGATAAAAGTTTTTGTTTAGCACTATGGTTTTATTGCCTACATAGCTGGATATATATTAACATCAGCTTTTTCTGAGGCTATCCAATACATTTTTTTAATTTTTATTTTTTAGTTTTCATTTCAAGTAAAGCACTCACTGTGTATAGGAATTTGCAATTGGAGGTGCTTGATCTCTACAAAAGAAACTAGGAATTGCTTTATTATCAAATGCTCCTAGAAGTCTTAATTGTGTTCATTTTTAAAAAATTTTGTAATGTTAGTTGTGTGCATGGAAATAATTAAGGTACAACATTACTGTAGGGTAAAGTTCTATATGGTGAGACATTTTGTTTTTACTGTATGTTTTTACTGAATGATTCTTGTCCTGCTCCCACCCCCCCCCAAAAGCAAGCATGAATAAAATTAGGTTAAATATAGCATGTAGCATCTCGGTCTTCTGAAAATTTGTTTTACCTTCTGATTTTTTTTTTTTAAATACTGGATGTATCATTGGCACCCCTGTTTAAAATGAAAAACAAATAAAAACATGGCCAGCAAAAATGATTTGTTTTTTGGTGCTTTGTACAATGAAAGATGAAGCAGTGGCGCTGTAATGCAGCTGGCTGTATTGCGAAGGCAGGCCTGCTTGCCTGCGCTCCCTAATACAAGGCGCTCGGGGAAGCATGAGAAGTTGTCGTGCAGCCTGCCCTGGAAGTGCTGCTGCTGGATGCAGTGCCCTGGCAGGAGACTCCAGAAGTATTCTCCTGTCCCAGTGCCTAGGGCCTGTATTTGAACGTGGTGTGGCTTGTGTGGCTTTGAAAGCCTGAGTGTACGGTCGCCTCAGTAACCGGTTTTGTTGAAAATACAATTGACTGCCAGAGAATGTGAGCATACTGTTTTATCGGCTTTTTAGACAGGATAGTGTTATAGTGGAAGAGCTGCTGTGAGCGTGGGTGTGCCCCTTCATGTTGCTGGAGTGAAGGTTACCATGCAGGTAACCTGTCTGGAGCACTTTCACAAGGACGTTTGAGGAGCAGGACCAGGTAACTCCTATGGGGTGTTTCAAAATGTGCAGATCGGGTCTCTGTTGCAGCAAGCCCCAAGAACAGCATGTATTTCTCTTCCAGTTCCTCCCATCAGAACCATTCCTCGGGGAGCTAATTAACTGTACAATAAAGCTACATCTTTTGGCAAACTATACAACTTTTTACATGGCAGTGTATTGGTTCCACCAAATTTTTCCATCCCTTCTTCCCTGCTCCACTGGCAGGTAGCACAGCTGCAACATGCCCAAAACAGGGAGCTGTCCCTTCAACATGGAAAAAAATGGACATGGGGTAGATGGGACACAGTGTATGTCCTTCAGTGTGGCGGAGATGGTCACAAGGGGAGATGGGGCATGGTATGTGAATGTTGGTGTAACAACATCAATTTCTGTGTATGGGACTGTGGGGAGGAGGCAATGGCTGGTTGCCCTCTCTCCTAGGCAAGGGACTGTTTTGAAGATGTGTAGTTTTTTCTGAAATTGGATGAAAGTGCTTAGAAACTGCAAGCAAAACTCAGCTTAGAAACTCACTTTGTGCAAATGAAAGACCAGTGAAACTCAACAGTACTAAGAAGCCTGTAATCATAGAAAGGGAATGCTTTGCACTCAAAAAGAAAGGGCAGAGTCAAGTGTTGAGCCTCAGTCCATCATGATGCTTCACTACCTTTGACTTCTAGTTGTGCTAGGGCAGCAACCCTGTACAGGCACTGCTGACTGCTTTGGTGAAAACCCTGCTCTCCTAACAGACTCCACATCCACAGATCATTGGAGGGTACAACTAGGCAGTCTGGCTTATTAAGTAGAGGTAATTCCCTATGTGGAGGAGATTAAAGAAAGTAAAAGTGCTTCATAAGGACCATGCAAAGTGAAATCTACTGCTAGAAAGTGAAGATGCTCCGAGTGTGGTGTTGAGTTCTCCCTTGGCAAGCTGCAGGATCCTGTGCTGGGAGAGCAGCCTGCAGAAAGTGCAGGGTTTCACAGGGTGTTCCCAGCAGGTAGAAGATGGTTTCTGTCCCTCACTCATCAACCATGCTCATCCCTGCAAGAAAAAAAAAAAAATAGGACAGTTCCATGTGTAAGGCCTTTGTCTGTGACCTAGCAACTGAATTGCCTTTAAAAACAAATCATGGAAGAAGCTTAAATTGTAAACCAGATAAAGGGACCACTGTTCATGCCAAGGCGCTTGCCAAGTAAAGTGGAACACCCTTATTTAACAAAAAAGCAAGAAATGTGGATGCTAACTAAGTTTTAAAAATACTTTTTCTTCCCTACATGGTCGTCAGTTGAAAGGCAGTATTTTAAAGTGTATCTAACAAGAACTTGAACTGTCAGAGTTGATGCTTACCCTTACAGGACAGCCCAGGACAGCATGTTACATGTACTCTGGCAATTGCACACTGGTGCAGTGCTGAACGCTTTGTTCTGATCAGGAGTTCTCAGCCATGGTCAGTTAACTTCCTCACAATTGTATTTAATTTTAATCAAATGAGAGTTGCTATATATAATCTCAGCTATTTATGTAAGACTTTGCCCAGGCTGCCGGCAGTGCTGTGATTACAGCATGAGTAGCGTGTCTTAGCCCGCTGCTTTGCCTTGAGCACAGCTGCTCTGCTGGGGCTGTGGGCTGGACATGGTGTTCTGCAGCTCTGCAGTCCCTGCTGCTGCGTCTGCTCTGCCCATGGTCAGCAGGAGCTTATGCACACGGCGTTGGGTCTGCTGCCTACAGCTAAACCTGTGTGCCCTGATGTGCTTTGTTTTCCTGTCACCTGGCTATCGCTTTTTCTGTGCTGTAGTTCTTAGGAGCCTGCCTGGTACGGATGTTTAAAGCTTTGCTGAGTTCTCACTGGTGTGTCTTGTTGCCTGGAAGTGTTAGTTTACTGTCAGGTTTTTCATGCCTTTTTTACTGGGGGGAGGCTTCTTCCTGGAGAGCTTTTCTTCCATATAGAACGAACGTTGCTCTGGAGCTACCTTCTAAACTCTGCAGTAGTTGGAGGGAGCAAGTTTTTCCATGTGTGGACTTCCATCCCCTGCTCTACAGGCTTATCTACTACAAAACACAGAACTAGTTAGGGTCCCGAGGAATTCGGTGACATGCTATGGTGCAGATTATTTCTGGGTATTGATAGAGAGCAAAAGCTCTCTTGAACTAAACGTGCTCTCACAAGTCCCATTTCCTTTATCTGCACTCACATTGCTTTTCTGTTGCTGCAATTTGGAAGTGCTTGTCAAACTTTCAGTTTGACAGTTACTTACATGTAAAATTTGACAGGTTTTACATGTAATTTAACAGTAGACCCTCCTTATTCTTCCAAAGATGCAATCCTGAGCAACAGTATCCCTGAACCAATTAGTTCCTTATTCCTTGAATTATTTCAATGCTGACAAAATCCTACAAATTCTTGTTTGTTGTTCTGCAACTGTTTGCGTCAGACTTGAGCCGAACAACCTGGGCAGTAACGCTGCGGGACATTTAGTAACAAGCAAATAATCCAGATCACTGTGGGCACCCAGCACTCCTGGGCTTCCATTCCAATGTCTCTGTATTTAAAATGGTCATCTGCTCACACCGAGTGCTGTTTGAGAACTCCTTAAAATACTGACTGTTGAAAAGTTCATTGACTTCTTTTGACTGAGAATTAGCATCGCTGAGAAGGTGATTTGCATGCACCAGCCCACCCCTAGCTGGTGTGGACATGGTGAGAGCCGGGTATGGCCACGCTCTGCAAAGAGCTGTGCCTCTAGCTGGCAGGAGCCGTCACATAATGTCATTGACTTTCCTCTGGAATCTGCCTGCTGCATCCTGACATCACTTCTAAAGTGAACTCTGATAAGAAAATTCCTCTTGTAATCTATGTGCTGGTCTACTCCAGCCAAAATTAGTTTTAACCTTTATGTCATCCAGTCTGGAAGTTATGTGTGGTGTGAAATATGAAAGTGTGGTTTTTGCAGTTGGGTGTGGGGCAGGACTTATGACTTGTCTGGCTCCAGAGCCAGCGATGCCATTGCCTTTCACAACCTGCTCACCCCCCGCAGCTTTGGTTCCCTTGTTGATAAAATAAAGGTGCTGGGCACCTTGGGCTATACGGAAAGGGACATGGGGAAGGAGTTCTCCTTCAGCATTACTGGAGGACTTGGGTTAATCTCCCCTTACTGATAGTGCACTCAATTGGTGTTTCTAGGGTGGGGAATCATAACTAAATTGGTGGCTGATAGTTTGTTGGGTTTTTTTTCAGTTTTAACATTTGATTGCTAATTGGTAGAAGGCTGCTATGTTTTGTCCTAATTCAGTATAGTTCCACATAACTTGTGCCTTCACTTACACTTTTTTATTTTTCAAAATTTCTTGTAACTCCTTTTTTAGGCTTATATTCTTCTAGCAATCGTTCGTGGCTGAGTACAGTCCGAGGCCTGTGGGAGCTCTGCCTGCTTGGGTAAAGATTACCAGCTACTCTCAGAGTAGATGTACAGCCTAATAAAATACAGGCTCTCCTTCAAATCGGAGTTTTGCCATGCCCCTCAAGCCATACCCCGAGGCTCTGGTGCTCTGCAGCGTGGAGGCTTCTTTGGCATGCTAATCCCACTGTGGCTGGTGCAAGGTAAGTGTAAGTCATTTTTCTGTGTCATCATCTCCACAGCATCTTCCCAAAAAGGTGTCTCCACACCCCAAGTGTCACCAGGGTGGAGTTTCTGCTTTACAAGATGGTTGGTCCTTAGCACACTGTTAGTTTGCAACTCAGGCTTCAGCTATGGGTGCTGCAAACCCAAACTCTGGCAATAAAAGGATGTTTTCTCATTCTTGGTTTTGGGGATGCCGTTCAGACTGGCTTAGAGTTTAAATCTTCGGTGCTAGAGGCTGTAGAGTGAGAATGTTTTCATTCAATGTCTTCCTTGAATGTCATCAATTTTAATTGTTTAAAGCCATAAACCTGAATAACTGAATGACAGATTTATTGTGATTTCTATGTTTGTTTGGATATGGATTAGTACAGCTCTTGAAATAGCTGGATAACTAGCGGAGATGTTTTTAAAGCCTGTGATTAAGAAAGCAGATGGCTTTGGTTTTTATTTTGTATTCTGTCTGCCTCAGATTTTTCCTGTTAATGCTACAAAGTCTCTTAGCGAATTTGATATTGACACATACTGAAAGATTAAGTTACTTCTACATACTAGATTATCTTTTGGACCCTTACATATGGTATTTCACAGATTTTCCATTATTATTTTCTTTTTACTTGATGTATGCAGAGAGACCCTCAACTGTTTGAATTTCTCAATTTTACATCTCACCTAGCCCTGTGAAGGAGCAAGATGCCAGTCTGTACAGCTATTGGAGTGCAGAGCGGTCAGGAATGTCCTTTGGGTATTGCTGGCACTTACATCCATATTTCTGTTGACCTTGCTAGCTGCATCAAACCCCAAAAATCTCACTGTGACTGGCTTAGGGACCTGCATGGGATGAGGAGATCCATCATCCAGGACAGAGGAAATCTGAGAGTAGAGCAAACCCTGAAAGCACAGTGGAGCCGTGGCAAGCTGGGCAGCCACCGAGCAGCTCACAGTCTGCAGCTGCCAAAAATCCACCGCTAGCTGGGAAGAACATGCATCTGGCTGTCCATACCTGCGTGGCTCTTGGATAGTTAATCTGTACCTTGCATGATTTCTCTTGTTCTGGTAAAAGCATAATTATGTCAGCAGGGAAGCAGGTGTTTTGGTTCTTCAGCCATCACAGAGCAAAATGTGGAAGCATGGAGTTGTTTGGGCGATTTAGTGTCCAAATGAACTTGAAATGACTTGATGTGAACAGTTGCCATGGTAGGGGTTTGGGGCCAGCGGCAGGTACCAGTGCTGGCAGCCGAGAGGAGCTGGGGCACGACCATGGGAGAGTCCAGCTCATCTTCCAAAGCACAGGCACAGCCTGTGGAGGAGATTTCCACCCTGCCTGCCAGGAACTACAGTCTGTGTTGGCATGGGCAGGAGGAAAAAATATGATGGGAAACAGGGAGATTAAAATAACCCTGGTGAAAACAGGATGTTGGAAAGCTGGTAATGGAGCAGGGCTGCAGGGCTGTCTGTCTGCAGAGGGATGGCTGTCTGTCTGCAGAGGGCTGCTGGGAGCAGGGAGACTCTCAGGCAAGGGCTGTTTGGGGAAAACACCCAGTTCTCACATGTTTGTAGGCCTGCGGCAGAGGCGGCACGGCTCTGCTGGCAGCAGGCTGGCTCCTTGTGCCCCAAAACATGGCTTCATGGCTGTTAACACAAATGTGTTCACTCACCTTCTCTCAACACCTACCTGCTCTCTTTTTCATTGGATGAAGGTCATAAACCATTCCTTACAGCACATCAGCCTGGCATCATATTTATTTGACTGGTATGACCTCACAGGCGCTGCTTGGCAGCGCAATGAAGCTCTATTTCACAGCTCGGCTGTCACTAGGGAGCTGTATTTCTCTCAACTGATCGCAGCCTGCTCTCTGAGATGTGATCCATGGCTTCCTTCCAGCCTAAAACAAAATAAAAACCAAACAGTGTTTTTCTCTTGTTAACTGACTCTTCCTTTCAGGGGCTGACAGCAGCAGTTACCGGCGTGGATTTACGGCAGGGCTGGCGGGTCCCTGCAGACGAGGGAGCTGGTTCCGTCACCAGTAGCCAGTTTGTGAACCATCAGAGGTTTTTGCTGCAGCTGGTGATGGGTTGCTGACTGGTGCTCAGCCAGCTCGTCAAATCCCTTGTACACTTATGGGTGAGGTATTTCTGCTCCTTTGTGAGTGGGGAGAGTTTGGGTGCCAGAAGGTGATTACAGCCTGGGAGAACGTGGTGGGCTCACAAGAGGGCTTTACATCACAAAGTTCCAGTCTCCAGCATGTGGAGACTGTGCTTCAGAAGTAAGCATGAACTCAGCCTTAACCCTGTAATTTATGAGTTCACTGAGCCATTAGAAAATGCCATACTAAAACCTCTGAGGCTAAACCAAACTGGTTTACTTTGTAAGGTAAAATAAACATTACTATTTTCCATGAGTCCAAACTGTTATCCACTTATTTACTGTCCATGGTCAAATATAATCTGCTGTGTACACTGCATGTCCCCAGTGTTTGTCAATGCAATGCAGAATCAGAGGGCTGCAAAACAGTCCATGGGTGGGAACTGTGTCATCAGTTTTAATCAGCTGGGCTGTGGTCATCCCAGATAAATTCTTCTTGGTCATCTGGTCTTCTCCCAGCTGGGCATTACAGGTAGATGGCCATCAGTCTGGTCTCTGTGACCTTTCAGCCTCAGTTTTTCCCATGCTTAATAAAATAGTCAAAATGTTATGCTCCTCCATGAACATCACAGATGTTCACTACATCACTTTTATTACAGATGAGAAATAACAGAAGGTGATGGACTGCTTAAAGTGAAATATTTAGCTGGAGTTAGCTGCCTGCCTGCCCCAGGAGCTCAAGCAGTTCCCCAGAGCAGGGAGATGCCCAGCTCCTTTAACTGTCAGCCCCAGTACAATTTTTTTTTCCCAAGAAGAAAAGAGAAGATACATTTTTAAGCTGAACTTCTTCACTGTTGCAGGATTTGACATGAATTTTGGCATCTGCGAGCAGTGTCACATGAGAGTCAGCTTCAAACCCATGGAGCTGAAGCTGGGGAGCACCCAGCACACTGTGGGGGAGGTGGGGACACCTCTGTGACAGCCCAGAAAACAGTTCGAATTCATGTTAGTTTTAAGTATTTGACACTAGAAATCTCTCCAGGCACCGCTTTAATCCAATTTATAGTATCTGGATCAAGTGAAGTATGAGAAGAATTTGCTTAAGCTATTTGAGCGGCTATGTGCGGCAATGGGGAGCTGGACAGGCAGGCTGGGCAGCCACCTGGCACCGAGCCCCTGTCCCCTGGGACTGTGGTGGCCCAGCAGCCAGGTGGGCTCAGGCAGCCCGGTGTTGGGAAAGCACTGGCTCCCCATCATGGGCACCCTGCACATCAGCAGTGAGGACAGGGTGGCAGCATGTTGGTGGCAGACTGCTTTGGTCCTTCTCCACCTTCTCCTTAAAGTACTTGGGAAGTGGCTGTAAAAAACCAAGTTGGAGATCTCAATACTCATGCCCTTAATTTACCAGCAGGATGTGTTAATGGAATGGTTAATCTTCACCCTGACTGACCAGGGTGCTGGCTGGGGTGGGACCAACCAGGCTCCTCCAAGATGCTGGAGTTTGAGTCACCTTGTGAGAAGCCTCAAGGTAAGGAGAAAAAATAATTTACACCTTTAGCTCTTACTTTGTCCCTGAAATCTATGCAATGTCCTGGCCATTTATAGAAACTACTGAACCATGTCATCTGAATATGGAGCAGTTGCAGGGGGAATTGGAGCAGCGGTGGTGGTTAAAGGTAGCATCCAGATGAGAAAGTGATGGGAGAGCTCAGCGCTGTGCTCCTGCCAGAGACCCAAGTCTGCCAGGGAGCGGTGCCATTTGGCAGAGGTAGCACATCCCACCTGGAGACAGCGCTCTGGCCATGCCACCTTGGGAAAGAGTTTCTCACACTGGGAACCCGAGGTGGGGCCAGTACCCAACTGCTGCCTAAGGACTGGTTTGCCACCATGGTGCTGGAGCCCCCGCGTTGCTGGCAGTGGCCACCACAGCACCTCTGCCTGTGTGGGTAGGGGCTGCCTTTCCCTGAGAGCCCCACTGTCATGCTGTGGTGGAGCTGTGACCTACAGACCCCGTGTGCATCCATGGCCCAGCAGGGCAGCACAGTGCAGTCCTGTCCCAACGCTGTAGTAAAGCAGTTTGTTCTGGTGTATGACAGGAAACAAACCTTTCCAGGGCCGTGGCACGGCAGTGTGAGCTGGCCCTAGGGCCAACTTCTGCTGTCATGTGGCCATGCATCAAAGTGGTCCAACAGCCTCCAGCACAGCTGTAGATGTGTTTTATGGCCATCGTCACCATCTTTCCTGCCTTCCCCTCAGGGGAGAGCTTGGGGAACAATTAATTAATTAGAAAATATTGTTGTATGAATGCCGAGGTAAGTCATTTTATATTGCTAAATAACCAGTTCCAGTTAATGCTCTTTCTTTAATTGCTGAGAAGGATGCCGCAGCTACTCGGGTGATGTCAGTAGTGTTCCCACCCGCTGTAGCAGCCCGGACTTTAGGAAGTGGGCTGGGCAGTGCTGAGCTGCCGTCCCTGCTGCATTGGCAACACACCCACAGCATTACAAATGAAAATTTCCAAACACGAAGGTAGCGCTGAGGGAGAGGAAAATTCCCCTCCAGTGAAGTATTTGCTATTGTCAGGGCAGCGTGGAGCAAAAGCAGAAAAAGGAATTCAAGACCAGCTTTCGGTGCACATTGAGGCTCTGGTTATAGAAGGCAGCCTGAATGCACCGTTTCTGAGCTGTTCCCCACCCCCTGCCCAAACCTTAAGCCAAAGGATTTAAACGAGCTCTTATGTAACATGGTTTTAGTGCTGCCAGTAGAAATAGGTGTTCTAAATATACACGATTTGCACATAAAACAGGCTTATATAAAATGCTTTCCTTTTATATAACCCCATAGTGGTGTTGCACCCAACGCCTCCATCAGCCGTAAGCCTGGCGAGAGCATGAGCGGTGCCGGCCGTGCCTGTGATGGGTCCCACCCTGGCAGGGCAACGACTGGAACTGCGCTGGCATCTGCGGTCACAGGCCAGTCCCCATCCTGTCCTCAGCCCACCAGCCAGTGCCCCTCCAGGGACCATGCCTGATGGAACAGGCATGCTTGGGTCGGTGCTTCTCACGTTGACGTTCATACATATATGAACTGTACACCTCATACACAAAAGGATGTGTGTGCATATATATGTGTATGTACATGTGTATATATGCATTTATATATACACACAACATAGGAAAAGAGCTGCTGACTCCCTCCAGCTCAGGGTTTGCAGCATGGCCTTGGGCTGTAGGCTCTCCCCAAGCCATGGCCACAAGCCTGCTCAGCGGCCAGGAGCAGCTTGCCATCACAGCAAGGCCATCTGAATGCTTCAGGCTCTTAAGCTGAACATCTCCTTCACCACAGAGTGTGCCATCAAAGGGTGAGCCCTCGTTTGTGATGCCTCTTCTCCACGGCCAGCTTCATCAAGATTGTGGTTGATCAAAGCCACTGTGCTCCTCATCTGTCTCAGTACTGCATTAGGAGCTGTGACAGTGGCCACTAATAAGGCCAGTGACAATTAGTCTGGAAATAGTGTCTTCTGAGCAGAAAGCAATGGCTGCTGCGTTATAACCTTTATGTATAAGACAGATATTTAGTCAAATCTTGCACCGCAGCCTTCAGTACATTACACCAACTGCTTGCTCTTAGGGGAAGGGCTACGTATTTTTAGCTATCGACATGTGTACAACACATGCAGAGGATTCTATATAAACATATAGAGGTATACATAGTTATGCATATCTTGGTTTATACACACATATTTTTTTTTCATATATATATATGAGAAATAAGAATGCATTTTTCAGCTACAGTGTATTTTTACAACAGAGCAGTATAATTTATATCTCTTTGCCATTAACATTTCCATTCGAATAATGTCTTATTTATGCCCATTCCAGTTAAGCTTTTTTGACAACATGGGAAGATGCTTTTTATTGTGAAGCCAGAACTGTCAGCAGCCTCTATTATTACTGGTGGGACTGTCAGTTCTCTAGGTAACATGACTTAATTTTTAGTCCAGGTCTGTTGGGAAGATATTTGATCCGTCCTGCTTTTGTCAGTCACGAAAGGTAAACTTGCCATAAAGAAATGTTATATGTGACCTTTGAAAGGGCTGTCACCCTTCCTGTCTTGGTCTGTGCTCAGCTCCTCATAAAAGCCTGTTCTTGTGGCTGTTATATATATAATGTGTACATATACATATTATATGTATATAACATACACACATATGTATACAGACATCATATACGCATAGTATATGTGTATATATACATACTATATACACATATATGTGTATGTATATTAAAATATATATACACATATGTAATGTGTGTATGTGTATATGTGTATACATATATATGTATGTGAATATAGAATCTAGTCGATATGTGTATGTAGAATAATGTATAGAATGTGTCTATATATATGCATTTGTGTACACATGTATATAAAATATATACAAGGTGTCTATATATGTGTATGTGCATTTAATAGCCATATATACATATATAATGTATATATACATGTATTCATATATGTGTACGTGTATAATATAAGCATATATATGCACACAAACACACACAGACACACACACAGATATGAAGCTCGGCTCAGCTGGCACGCTGCACTCGCAGTCTGTGAGCAGGTGCCCAGGCAGTGGCACACGGCTCTTCTGGTGCCAGTGGTTGTTCTTTGAGAGTTCAACGGCGATATTTAACCCCGGGCCTTTGCATGAACCTGCATTTGATTCACCATAAACCTGCATTCGGTTCATCATAAACCTGCATTCGGTTCATCATAAACCTGCATTTGGTTCATCATAAACCCTCATTTGCACTGGTGGCACTTTTCTCCCAGGCTTGCAGCTCATGTGAACACAGGCAGAAGCCGCCGTGTTTCCAGCACCGTGCTTGGGTGAGGTGCTGCAGGGCCCCGTGGGGTGATAGTGGCCACGTCTGCCCTGCCAAATCAAGGGAATACAGTGTATTTCCCACTTTACAGTCTTGACTGTTCAGTGTCCCAGTATATGGCAATTCATATCTGGTCTCTGTTCCAGAGGTAGCTGTCACGTTTTTCCAGGGCTTGGAAAATAAGGTTAAAAGGCAGCCTGAAGTGCAGTGCTTGCAAATGTGTAGCAAGCTCTTTCCCTGCTGGGATTTGTTCTTAAAATTCATTAAGGAAACTAAATTTTGGTTTCAGTGATTGGCCAACAAAAACTAAGCTATCACTAAACCCCCGCCCCTTCCCCTTAGAATGTTCTGCTGTATTTCTGAGAAGATGGTTATTAAGGTGCCACTTTATTTTTCCAGTAAGTATGAAAAAAAAATAAATGCTAAGAAAACCGCTAGAAGAATTTTGCTTATTTATTTTTCCTGGTTGAAAGCTGGGTGATGGGGCACTCAGCATGAAGACATACGTAAGGCTATGAGCCACGCTCATTAAAACTTAAGCCAAGGGAAGCAGGCGCTGCTGGCAGCAGCCCTTGGCGAGGCTCGGCCGTGTGGGTCGGCACCGTTTCTTCGGACGGATCGGAGCCTGTGCTGGAGGCCTCCGTTTGGCCGCTGCGGGAGCGCTGCTGGCTGCCAGCTCAGGTTACCCAGCACGCTTTTCCTGCTGTGCTCTGTTAGCTGATTGTTAATGCTGTGCTCCCTCCCAGCTTGCTTTCAACGCCATACCCCTGAACTACAGCAAATGCTGTATCTTTGCTGCAGAAAGGCCGGGGTGCTGGAGGGAGCGTAGCTTGCAGAAGCAGCTGTGGGACTGGTTTGAGGGCTTCTGGTAACAGCCTACATCACATATATGTGAAACCAAGATAGAGAAGAAACTCTGCTGAGCTGGAATCAATACAATGTCATCCCACCCCTGTGTGCATGAGTGCCCTCAGAGCTGCCCACTTCCCTGCTGCTGTCAGAGGGGTTTGTCTGAATGGCGCGGGAGAGATTTGCTCCCAGCCTTTTAGTACTATGCTTGCAGCTGGGTAGGAAGCACAGAGCCAGTGACTAAACTCTGGCTTTAATGTCTAAAACTGCAGATTGAAAAAAGGTAATTTCACTGGCAAAAATATACAGGTGATTATTTTTTGCAGGCAGAAACCAAGCCGCTGCTTGGTGACCAGGTAGCAAGTGGCTGGGAGAGGTCTGTGTGCTGCTATGGAGGGTGCTGCTGAATTCCTGCTCATGGAAAGCTGGCGGCAACATTTCTGAGCTAGACAGACATCTCTGCGGAGAGGAAGGCAGCTGAAAACAGAGCTGACCCTTGTTAAGGGAGTAAATCCTATCTGTTTTTGCAAGAGGCATGGCATGCATACTTCTGTTATAGTAACAGCATTAAAGCACCAAGAAAAACCACTGGAAACTTGGCAACATCTGGTTTTCAGTGCTGAAAACACTCCAGCCCACTCCAGCAATGTGGGACAATTTTAGTAGGTGAAAGACAAAAGATGAAGCAGAGGTACACCCTCATGCTTTGTACCTGGTATGGCGAGGGGCGGCCACCACGCCCCAGTGCTCTGCTGGCTGGTTGGAAGCCTGCTGCCGTCCCAGCACTGGCCAGGCTCGGTCCCAGCATCCCCAGCTCAGGCACGAAGCAGGAGATGACGGTGCCCCCATTTGCAGATGAGATGGGCTCTTGATCGCCAAATGGCACCACTCACCCTTGACCAGTTCAGCTTGTGTTTCCATCACCTAACAGCGCACCGGTGCTGCAGGGCTCTAGCCTTATCTGCTGATCCCAGTTTGCTGAGTAGCAGCAATTTAAACAGATGAAAAAAGCCCAAAACCAGTAACAACCTCAGCTGGTGCTTGACTCTGGCTGCTTTGGTAGTTTCTCCTGAAGGGTGAGGTAAGGGCTCTCCTCTGCCCAGAGCAGACCCCTCACTCTCTTCAAGAGCATCAGTACCAGGAGGGCTCGAAGGTCTTAGCCTTTTACAAGCTTTGCCCTGAGGGCATCTGTGGCTGGACCTCCACCTGGCACTACAGATCCAGCTGTACTCATGGGCCTCCTTCACTACGTGACCTTCACCTCCCATTCTTTAAGGCGATACTGAAGGAATTTAGATTTAAACTAATCCTTTGGCACCATCACTATTCTACCATGAAGACTAATGAGTTGCATTAAGATTAAATCCCATCAAGGAGAATACCAATGTCTTTGCTACTCAGTGCTTGTTCAGATCCTTCCAAAATCTCTACCACAGTGCCGGGGTTCACACTGCTCAAGCTCAAGGGGCTTGTTGGTCTCTCAGCAGCCTGATGGAGCTGGACCCACACTGAGCAAGAGGGAGGGCCAGATGGACTCAGGAGGCATCTACCAACCTAGGTTTCCCTGTGGTGCTGTGATAGGAAAAGCTTTCTCATGGAAATAACAACAAACTGATAAGAAAACTACCCATGACAGATGGAGCTTCTGTCTTCTGCTGTTGTTTTTATGTATAAGATGGTCACAAACAGCACTTTCTTTGCCTATCTTACCAAGAATAAAAGTGACAGAGAAAATGCACAAAAAAAGAATCATTTGCTAGCAAAGCCTCTGGCATAAATTAAGACTGTGACTTGCAGGGCTTTTACTCGGACTCTTGTCTCTCCGTCTGAAGTCCCCAGGATCTGTAAGCCCAGTCACGCTCACCAAATACTGCAAGGCCAGAAGCACCCGAAACTCATGGTCACTTTTGAAATAGCAGCTGCATGAAAACAGCTTTAGAAAGAATTGAAGACATGAACGTACCCAATGCTCGGGCATCGCACAGCTGAACCGAAACCCTCGGTCTGAATCTGCCTCTTGAACTTTGGGAAGATTCTCTTGGGAATCGGGGGCAGATTTGTGCCTGAGCTTTGTGCCTCTCAGCCATCCCAAACATGCAGTTTAAACTCTTCAGCAATCTCTGGTCTTTCGGGGTTAATGATCAGATGCAACTTTGAAGCTGCTGAACTTGTGAACCAGGATGTGTTGGGAAAGGCCAAGGCATGCAAAGATTAGCTGTTTCTCAGGAGGAGAGCGTTAGCTGAAGTGACAGAGAGGGTTTGTGTTTGGCAGAGTTTTCACTAATGGGGCCCACACATCCACGGCAGCCCCTGTGCTTCAGCACACATGGGAGCTCAAGCAGCTTTTCCATGCTCATACAGTGCTGTGGAATCAGCAGCAGGTGTAAATCCATGGCTGCTGAGTTGTGCTATGTGGGGTTGGGGACCTTTTTAGCTTGTTTCAGTTCAACTGAGAGCCAACTCAATCATTTCATTACAATTTGTCTGCAGGACACCACTCTCATCACCCTGCAGCTGCTCACCAAAACCAACCTAACCCATCACCTTGTGAACCCTTCGGACCGAGGTGGAGGGTGCCCTGCCTCTGTCAGCCCAAAACTCAAGCCTGGGAGGAGGCAAGCAAGGGGCAGCTCTGCAGTCCCCATGGTGGGCTGTGTGGCCGTGCCCATGCCCACCCCACCAGCCTGCCCCAGGCTAACACCGCTCTGCCCCAGCTTGCTGCCAGCTATGGCATGGAGGGTCTCGGTCCAAGCCAGGGCACCCCCTGCTTTACTTCTGGGTTTTTTGCACCTCACTCATCACAAGCACCACAAATATTTCCCAAGTGACTTCAATTTTACAAGTTGTTAGGATATTATCTGGTATGAAAGCATAAGCAGAGCACCTCTAATGGGATGCAAGATGTGTGCATGTGAAAACTTATTTCTAAAGGAGATAAATTTGAAAAATGTGTACTTTTCCAGAAGAAGGTATTTTCTTCTTATTTCTTCATTACATATTTTAAAGCTGAATCATATAAGATTTTAAGTATTAATTTTTTTAAAGCCATACCTGACCTGGCATCATGCCCATCCTGTTACCTCCTCAACAAATGCATATTTCACCACGGAGCAACCTAAATAAGAAGGATAGTAGCATTAGGGCTGAGAAAACACTTGTATAAATTTAGATTGTTGTATTAAGCACCTGTATCTTCTTCCTGTTCTCCTGAGGCCTTTTCTATAGTGCAAGGTGTCCTGCTGCCACACTGCAGTGCAATCCTTTGGCCAGACTTTCACAGGGTTTTTGCATTCTCCTCCTGAAATGGCCAAGCAAGGGGCCAGTGTCCAGCCTGGCTGTGATGACTTGGCATATCTGTGTTCCTCCCACAGCCCAAAAGCTGTTTGACTGCAGTTTCCTCCTGTGGCAGAGAAAGAAAAGCTGTGGGTCCAGGCAGAGCGGTTGCTGCCACTTCTCCTTCCAACTGCAAGAGCCACTGCAGGCCTGCCAGCACTGCGGGGGCTGTGACAGGCGAGAGTGACTGACAGACAGTAGTGTGACTGACAGACAGCCGTTTGACAGACAGCAGTGTGACTGACAGATAGACAGCCAACAGTGTGACAGACAGACAGACAGCAGTGTGATCGACAGCCAGCCAACAGTGTGACAGACAGACAGCCGGCAGTGTGACAGAGAGACAGACAGACAGCTGTGTGACAGACAGCTGTGTGACTGACAGACAGACAGACAGCAGTGTGACAGGCAGCAGTGTGATTGACAGACAGCCGACAGTGCGACTGACTGACAGACAGCCGGCAGTGTGACTGACTGACAGACAGACAGCTGTGTGACAGACAGCTGTGTGGTTGACAGACAGGCGGCAGTGTGACAGGCAGCAGTGTGATTGACAGACAGACAGCTGTGTGACAGGCAGATAGCTGGCAGTGTGACAGACAGACAGCAGTGTGACTGTGACTGTCAGCCGGCCGGCAGTATGAATGACAGCCAACCAGCCAGCCGTATGACTGACAGCCAGCCAGCCAGCAGTGTGACTGTGACCGCCAGCCGGCCGGCAGTGTGACAGCCGAGAGTGCCACCGCCCGGCCAGAGCGAGAGCGCGCGGCTCAGGAGAGGGGCTCCGGCTGAGCCCTGCAGCCTGCACGGCCCCGCGGGGCGCGGTGGGCTGAGGGCACAGACAGCGTGAGTGCGAACGCAGAGAGAACTATATACAGGACAGCCAGACGGCAACTGAATACACATGTGAACCTCATATGCACGTATGCATAGCTGTGTATATAAATCGTACACAGAAATAAAACCACATATATGTATATAATTTATATGCATATGTGTACATAAATAAAAATAAATATTTTTATACATACATGTACAAAAATAATATATATGAATAAAAACATATATATGTCTATAATTTATATATCTATATATGTATATAAGTAATATATAAATAAAAGCTCATATATCTGTATAACTTATATGCCTCTCTATATATAAATAATATATATAAATAAAACATAGATGTGTATAATTTGTATACATATACACTTGTTTATATACACACATAAGCACATGTGTGTGTGTGTGTGTATCTATCTACAAATTATGTGTGTATGTATATATAAATTGTTTCTACATAGAGTTCATGCTAGTTATTTAACCTCTTCAGGAAAAAGCAGGCTGTGGCAGCTGGCTCCTGCTCTCTTACAGCAGATGCACCCCCTGTAATCACAGCAGGGAGGGAGGCAGGGGCAGAGGAAGTCAGAGGCAGAGGGGAGCAGGGATGGAGGGAGTCAGGGACAGATGGAGGCAAGGGCAGAAGGAGGCAGGGAGGGAGGCAGGGACAGATGGAGGCAGGGATGGAGGGGTGGTCGATGGCCACAGGAAGCTGTACTGCTGGGTAGCTTGATCCTGAGGAGGCCGGTTGCCACCTACACCCGGGCATCTCTGCCAAGAGCAGAGGTGTTTAAAGCCTGGTAATGCCATCATTCAGCTGCTGCTTCGGCTTGGCTGTGTAATGCCAAACAAAATACTCTCCTCATTTAGTTATTCTCTTGTGTCACTGAGAAGCAAGTTGACATAGGTGACAGGTGGGAATGGAAATAAACACCTCACTGATTAGCCCAGTGTTCATTTAGAAACACTACCTGTGTCAGGGCAGTGTAGATTTGTTCCTGACCTGTGTGGTGTGCGGGTCCACGTGCCTCATCAAGAGGTTCAGCCACCCCAGACACTGCAAACCAGGCACCAGGGTGAAGCCTGGCTTTGCCGAGACCAGCACCCCAGAAAGCTTCCTGCTGCACCTCGCAAACCGGGCAGGCTCCATCCCGCAGGACAAAGCAAAAAAGTCAGCCTGTCATGCCTACACTGATAGTGCCAAAGGCACCCAGGCTAAGCACTAAATACCTTCCTGCAAATGGGTAAGAAGATCTTTGAACCTTCAAAAGGAAAAGGTGCAAAACTAAGAATTTGGGAGGGAGTGGGACCACCCCAGACTCTGGCCAGTACCATGACCTGGGCTGGAGTCAAGCCGGACATCCACCTGGAGGTCTTCTGCTACATCAGAGCAAGCCTTTAACATTCAGCTTCCCTTCACCTGACAGGATAAAACATACTTTTAAGTACAAAGTGCAGCAGAGCACCAAGACTAGCCATTAACAATTGCATTTCCTCCAGCTAGCCTCCAACAATATCGGGTTTCTGCCCTTACCTCTTGTCCAGCAAGTCTAAAGACTCACCTGTGAAGTGTCTCATCTATTTCAGAAGCAGAAGGTCCCTCTACCCAATGTAAAATACTAATGTCCCTCAGTCAAAAAATGTCAGATTATCTGCAGAGTATTGAACTTTCTTGGAGTAAGGGGAGGGGAATTTTTTTCCCTTATGTTTTGCTTTTGACATTACCAAAGCACTTTCATGTCCTGATTTTCAAGTCACTTGATTACTGCTGCAAGATGCACATATGATCCCACTGTATGACACAGCATGTGAAGGTGGGGAGCTGTGGCCCTGTGTGTCCGCAGTGCTGACAGCCCCGCGCTGGCCCGTGACACTGTCAATCTGCCATTGCAGCAGCAGCGGGGTGAATCTGGGTGATTGTCCCTGCAGCACAACAGACATAGGCAGAGCATGGCTGTAACTTGGGGCTGCAACCCATTCCAGCATCTTGCAAAAGCCCTGATTTCTTGTGCGAGTTACCTGTGCTTCCTTGTCCCCCACACTGCTCTGCTGCCCAGAGGCGGCCCAGGATGGCTGCGGGTGCTGGAAGGGGCTGAGGTCCACCTTGGCTCAGTAACGGCCACAGATGCTTGGTGAGCTCTAGTGGAAGCAATCTGCAGTGCTCCCCAATATTTTGCACATCATTCTCCACCCTGGCCGTACCACAGCCCAGCAGCACAAGTGGTCTGTCACAGGGGTTCATGCTGGTAAACCATGAGGTGCCTCCAGCTCATGTCCTCCACGCAGGTTAAACAGCCTCCAGGACTTGTAATAATTCTTAAACATATTATTTTAACCAGCAGCTTTGCTCCTGGGAAATACCCAGAGCCTCCCAGACTGCATGCCTGCCAGACCCACCAGTTCCTCCACATTGCTGTCCTACCACAGAGACAAGGGCTGGGACAGAAGGAGCTATTGGGACGGAAGGAGGTATCGAGGTGAAACACGGGCACTGGCAGTGGGGAGATAGCGGGTGCCCTGCTCTCCTCACCCTGCAGGACAGGGTGACCTTCAGGCAGGTGCTGCTCAACTGATGGGACAGGGAGCAGAGAGGCTGGGATGGGTTTCACAGCCAGCTCCATCCATGGCTCTGCTCAGAAGGGCCCTGGTGTTGCCCAGGCCCTCCGCTCCAGAGCAGCCCCACACGGGCTCCCTGACAGCCCACGCTCACAGCAGCATGGCTGCTCACAGAGAGGCCATGCCAGCCCTCAGCAAAGAGCTGTGTCGTGGCCAGCAGCTGAGGCAGTGAGCACGCTGGCTGCAGTGGTTACCAACTGCTGTCACAGGCCAAGGCCAAGCAGTCTGCAAGGACACAAAAAAAATATCCCAGTGTAGCAAACTGCAGCATCTGTGAGCAATAACCACGTGTCCCACAGGAGGGCTCAGCAGTCCGGACACGCTGGAGACGTTGCGCAGAGCCACGCTGGTTTTGTTCTGATCAGATGAGGACAAGGTTGGCTCTTGCAATTTGCGATAACAGCATTTTGTAAGCACGATGAAAATGTGCGGTAAACCCCAGGAGAACAAGGACAGCCTGTGCACACAAACCATGCAACAATGGGTTTCAGCAGAGTCAGGCTGAGAGCCTTAACTCCGCGGTGGGGTGGCCCTGGTCCCACAGGCCGTGGTGTGGGCTCAGCAGTGGATAAAACCCCGCAGCCAGGCCAGCCAGGGACAACAAGCCTCGAGGAGCGCAGGGCCGAGCACGGCAAAGCAAAGGGCACGCTGGGGAAGAGCCTCGCTAAAGGCTGCCCAAAGGCCTGCAGCGGGTGAGCAAAACAGCAGAAAAAAATCGATTTGCTTTGACAGAGTGTCCTTGCTGCTTATGAACTGGTTTGTAGTAATAAAACCATTACATCAGGGTAGCAAGCTGCTCGCTTCTCCCACTAGCTTGCTTTGCTCAGGAGAACTCAACGTTTATGCATCCTTGTATCCACTTTCTTTGGTCCTAAAATACACATTGTACCTGGACTAATGGAGGACATCTGCACTGGCACAGGGAGTGGCCATGTGTCCTGCCTTCACTCCAGCTGCCGAGGGACTCATCTGAAAGAAGAGTGTGATGCCAGCATTTAGAAAGAGTAAACAGGATAATACCAGAGCCAAGTCACCATGACCTCCGAAGCCCAGGCACATGCTGATTAATTCAGTTCCCCTCCCTAAATGGTTTATTTCTGCTAATCAAGAAAGGTTGACAGAAAACAGATCTGGTCACAGTAACTTGCTGTGGTGCTGATACAGGCTGCTTACATGTTGGTATGCCTCTTCCTTGGTATTGCATTTTTTCTGAGAACCAGAATAATGCATCAGGTAATAGGGCACATAATAGCTGTGGCAAAACCTGGCCAGCCCACAGGGTTAAAACAAATTCTAACTCATGAACCAGCATCAAGTAGACGCTTTGTCACAGAAGAATTTTCTTCTTCCCTCTTCAAGATTTCACATTTTTAATCCATGACCTGGACAAAACCACCATAATTGACACAGAATCCAGGTCTCAGCTCCAGATCACCAGCCCTCATGGGATGTGCTCACTTGCCAGCAAGCCCATCCGGCCATGAGCACGCAGGAGAATCCTTGTGCTGTGGAGACAACATCACAAATAACACTCAGTTGCTTCAAATGGACAACTACAGGTGGCACTAGCAGAAACAGACCCCAAAAAAGAGCCACAGAGTCTGCAAAATCTTTTATGGCAAGACCAGGGAGGCACACAGACATTGAATTCATTTTAAAGGAAATATTATGTTTGGGGGATCTTTTTTACAATTGCACACACTTTTCAAAGTCCATGGTGAGATTATTAGAGGCTCCTCTGTCAAGTGAGAAGCCAGAAACTGCAGAGCAAAAGGTACCTTGAAACTACCACCAAATCCATGAGAAAGCCTCTCACCTGAAGGGTATCCACAGGCCCACAACAAACACACCAAAAATACCCTCTGGTAGGAGACAGTCAAACCATACTGGCCTAGAGAGCTGGATGCCTGAGACATGGGCTACTGTAGCCTACTGTTCTCATGCAGTATTTTTTCCTAGTTATTAGCTAAATTACCTTTGAGACTTTTCTCCTCAAAACAGTTTCAGTTATCCAGAGGAGCAAGGACGCAAGAAAGCTCAGTTGCTACCTAAGCAAGACATTGGTAGTTCTGGGCGTCCTTTCCTTCTCTTTGTGACAAATAAGGGTGGCCAAAGCCAGACAAGAAAGTCATGCTATTCCAAGAGAAATAAATGCTCTTGGACTTCTTTTTTGTTTAGTTGTTATCTCCTTGAGGAGTGTCTAGGACACTTCGGAGGCTTCAGATAAGATTATGGACAATTACGAAGGGAAGAAAGAGTTCATCTCTCAGTATATTTTTGGACAAACAAACTGAGGCAAACAAGGTTTAGCAACCTCTCTGGGCTTGCAGGGTTTAGGGTCCCAATAACTCATCCTGATACTGTAAACCTGAAACGCAGCCCAGCCAGTTTTCTGGCGTGTCAGTATCTTATCTGCTCCGACCCCTTGCTCCTGCTAGCCAAACTTACCCAGCCAACCTTTTTAATGCAATCTGCCCTTGAAACGCTGTAGGGATGATGAGGTTTCTTCACCTTTTGTCTTGCTCTTTGGAGCTGCAAATGGCCCTCAGCTGCCTTGCACCTGGCTGGGTCAGTGCTGAGTGTACCCAGGGGGAGTTTGATGTCCCCAGCACAACCAACACAAACCCACGTCTCCTCTGAGACCCTTGTGCTTTGCAAAGCCCCGATACAACTGCTCACCAGCAGACTAGTGAATGAGCCAGTTCCTTGCCCCAGAAGAACTGTCTCCTACAGAGGAGCTGCTATTCCCAGCATCCCTCTTTATTTGTGTTGCTGCTGTTGCAGCCCACGCCATATACCTGGCACCACGAAGGCTCTGCTAGGCTGGAGGAAAAATGAAAAGAAGGTAAAAATCCTGTGCCCACACAATGAGATCTTTTTATAGCCAAGGGGATGAGGTTTTTTACTCTCTTCCTATTTTCCACTTAGGGAGTAAACAGGAAAACCAACCTGGCCTGGTAGCTAATTTGGGAGCACACAGTGTCTTGCCATGTGCCTCCCTGTGATGCTTCCCGCCCTCTCCTGCCCTGTTGCGGGCTGTGGGGTGGCACTGGGGACAACACCTCGTCTCCCCAAATGTCCCCTGGATGGAGACAACAGCTCTTGGCTGCTCCTGAACAGGGACAGGGACCCACCAGGACTGTCACCAACTGCCTCTGGAGCCAGCATTGGGTGTGTGGGGCCAGTCAGTGTTTGCACTAACAGCAGGCGAAGCAAAGGGCGAGCGCACGAGTGCTGCACCGCAGCCACTCGCAGGGTGGACATTTTCACTTTGGTTTGGCACTGGGAACATTTTTTCATGCCCTTACCTTCAGGTGGTATGTCCTGACCCCGCCGCAGCACGGGGGCTGCTCAGGACAGGGGTTCTTCTGCCAGGCTGCACTCAGGCAGTGCCGTCTGCCTGGGAGTCTGAGGAGGCTTGCGGAGCTCAGGCTGGGGAACCAGGAGGATATGGGCTTAGTTGAATGTACGCAGCTCCCTCATCTCCTCAGCACATTCAAAACATCTCTATGGGTTGCACCACAGATGGGCTGGGGGCCAGCAGCCCTGGGCAAGCTGCAGATGGCCTTACACATCCCTGCCTGTGGCTGAGCGGCTTTGTGCACACAGGCATCCACCCAGCCTGAACTCAGTCTGCACCTGTGGACCTTCACCTGTGTTCATGTTTGTGCTGCCATACAAGCATTCCCACAGAGAGGAACCCAGGCTGCCCTGGGAACCGGAGTACGGCACTGCTGTACATCATCCTTCACTGTCCCGCTTGGCCACGCGCTGGGGGATGAGCTACCCAACATTTGTCCCACGCACACAGAAGTACCACCACCAACTCTGATATTCCTCCCTCAAAGTCCATCTATATGGAACAAAGCTGAAGAAACCCCCACCGTGGTGGTGCTTCCCCTCCCACCCTGCTCCCCATCCCCAGCCAATGTGCAGCATTCACCCCCACGCCTCTGCCTGTGCCTCCATGCTCACCATCCTGGGGGGGTGACAGATACATGGCCCCAGGAGGATGGCTGCCGTAACCCAGCAATCACTCTTAGAGCAAAGCATCGCTTCCTCCATGGCACTGCCCAAGAGAGAACACATCTTTGCCTTTAGCAAGGGACAGACATCAGCAACTGCAAGAGAGAGAAAAAAAAAAAAAGCAGCAGAGCTGGCAACAAGTTGAACCCAAACGGCAGCAGGCTTCCAGGCTCCAAGAGATGTAGCAGATCTCTGGCCTACTCAGTGAGACAGCCAGTACAAAAGCAGTGAACCCATCCGAGGGAGCCTTGGTGGCAACACGATGACTTTAGTCATAGTCACAAGGCTGAAACAGCCAGGAGGGGGAAGTTTTCTCAAATACCAGATAGGAAAGTTGCATAACCACCACCCAGAGCCTTCAAACAGGGCCTGATTTCCTCCTCCAAAATTAGGATAACTTCCCCATGCAGTTTCCAGCTGCATCTGTGGCACAGAGTGAACTGGGGGGTTGTGGTCCCTGTCCACGGGGCGGGCTGGGACAGGGGCCACAGGAGGAGAGTGCCCACCCCATGGCCATGCCTGGCAGCCTCCCGGGAGTCCCACGTGTTCATGGGGGTGGGAAAGCATTTCAAAAACCATTGCCTGCAAGGCTAATCACAGCAAACAGCTTTGAAGCTCCTTTATTGAGAGATCACATGCTGGAACCGAAGGGCTGAACTCAGGGGATGCCTCCTGCAGGCACTCTGCTGCGATGCTTCCTGACATGAGCCGGGGCGAGGCACAGTGCCATACCCTTTTGAAGGACTCCTTTTCTTGGACAACCCGGGACAGCAGCAGGAAAGCTTCTACAGAAAGAGTTTAGGTTCGGTTATTTTTGATCCCCTTCCAAAACAGTTAGTGAAAACAAGGCAAACAGAGCTCGGACGCGGGTGCGAGAGCTCACTGTGTACAAACGGGTACATGCCCAGTGCAAGGACATCCGCGAGAGCAGCGCTGGTACCCCCAAGCAGCGGGAAGCAGGCTGGATGCTGGAGTTAAAAGGCTGCCTCAGTCAGCATTGCTCATTCCCAGGCACCGTTCGTTTGCATGAATCACCGGCCTTCCCTTTGAATCATTAATCACGGCAAAATCAATAAAAGCCACATGCGTTTTTCATGTATCAGCCATTAGTCTGACCTTGTGTCTATCTCTGTAGAGGGTACGAAATAAAAGCATTTCAGATCAAAGCAATCAGCACTAAATTTACCCTAGCAATAGCACCCAGTGGAGCCTGCTGATTTACAGCCACTGAGCTCATACCAAAGTTGTTTTGGTTCCCGAGAGCCCTGGGCAGTTACAAAGCCCTTGTTTTCCCTTGGGGACATGGGCAGGCAGGAGGGGACTGCTCCAAAAGGATGTTCTTTGGAATTTGTTTATTTCCTTAAAAACAGGGACTGCGTTCTTGTCCAGGAGCAAGTGCCTACGCTGCACTTGGAGATGAGCAGATGCATCTCCTTCCCCAGGCACTCACCCAGGGAGTGATGGCACCCAGAGCTTTGTGTGAGCATGTCCCCCTCCCACAGCACCAGCCCTGCTGCCTTGCTCCACCTGAGCCTTCTGCACTGTGCTGCTGCAGAGCAAACACCTTGCACAGCAAAACCTGCTGGAGACACACCAGCGCTGGTACGGGAGAGCAGAAGGACTGAGGGCATTCAGCAGAGATGGGGTGCGGTGAACTCAGCTCTCTGCCAGCAGCTTTGTCCTCTGCAGCCTTGAACCGCAGGCTGTACCCCCCTCCAAGTGATGCCCCAGCCATCAGAGCCAGACTGCCTACATTTTTTCTGAACTCATTTATTTATTTTGGGACTGAGACATCAAGAGCCTCGTGGCAGTGCTGCCAACCAATTACCATCACTATTGATCACTTCTGCATCCAGCTTTCTGGGTCAGGCCTGCTCTAATGTTGTTAGGGGCAGGCAAAGGGCTGGCGAACCAGAAAATTGCAGTGCTCAGAGTTGTCCCTGGGGCACCAAGACAGGTCAGTAAAGTCCAGAAAACCCAAACTCCTAGATGCCCATGAGCCCGAGGAAGGTATGCCACTCTCCTGCATGGACCACAGATGACTGCACCCTGATGCCCTCGTTAGCCCATCACAGTGCTAATGCTCTGCAGATGCCACACAAATGTTTGCCTAAGAAAAGAGGATAGTTTCCTTTCAGAATAAAAAATTGGTCTTCACACTAAGTGGAGTGATGGGTGGGTGGATTATGACACTGCAAAGTAAATCTCATGTAATAGCAGGAGACACACAACTTGGACCTAAGCAGTTTCAAGACTTCTCAACACCTGATATAAAAAATAACTCTGCTTACTAGAGACAGCTCTTCATTACAGATTGCTTTGGTTTAAATTTAAAATCATCTCCTGTTCATGTTTCTCCAGCTTTGAGTGTAGGGACCGCAGCAGGTCCCAGCTATCCCCAGCCTCTCTCACAAGTGCCGCGGTCCTGGTGAAGGTGCCAGGGCCAGCTGTGCTCACAGGCTGGATGTCATCCACTTCTCACCACAAGACCATCATTCAGCCATCCTCCCCAAAACGTCAACGTCTCCCTTCCTACCACAGTCAGAACGCCATTCACCACATGGAAGGCACCCAGCACACACCGTCCCTTCATGCCTTCCCTACTAGCTGGGGTGTCTTTTGCTGTGCCCTCCGTCCTGGCCTCCCCTCCTCCGCTTGACACCGGTGTGTGTTTTTACTGGCAACACCTCCGCACTCAGCCCTCTCTCGGCACTGAAATAGCTGTGGCCAGGCTGTGGCCAGGCTCACTCTCTTGCAGACAGTGCTTTTGTAACTCGGTTTGCACTGCCTGCCTCCCTCCAGCGTGACATCCATCCCTTGATGTTCTCCTCACAGTCACTTATTTCCAGGGCAGCTACGGCTGAGCATTAGGCCCCATCTTGGGCTGACACAGAGCTTGTCATGCACAGGCACAGCCCCTTTGGCCTTGCCCAGAACATCTCCCCTTCCACCGCCCACCCTGGGGCTGGGGCTCTGGTCACCCTGCAAACCTGGGGCTCTCTCCCAGGACAGCCGGGGCTGAGGGTCTGGTCACCCTGCAAGCCTGGGGCTCTCTCCCGGGACAGCCGGGGCTGGGGGTCTGGTCACCCTGCAAGCCTGGGGCTCTCTCCTGGGACAGCCGGAGCTGGGAGGCCAGCAGGCTTTAGCCAGGGCAGTGCGAGGCTCACACACCTCCCTTCCAAAAGGCCCCGAAGTTTCTGAACTCCCTGGCAGCCTGGGGCTCAGCCTCCTGGGACTGGACAGCTTGGCATGGGGACTGGGGAGCACGGGAGGACAAGGACTGTGTCTGCAGCTACAGCTGAGCGAGTGACAAGAGAGGTTAAAGCAGAAAGGCGCTTGTGGTTTCCTTCGAAACCAAGAGGCTCTGTAATATTTCAGGAGGCTGGTGGCGTCAATGAGCTGCGGGGGCTGTCGGTGCGTGCCAGGTTGCCCAGCATGCAGGGAACCCCTGAAGGACCCACAAGTGCCTGGTGGCATGGCACGGCACGGCACGGCAGGACACCAGCCCCAGCACACACTGGTTTAGCAGCACAGGAGGTGAAGTACTGAGCACCTGGGGGATGATGCCCAGCCAGCCACCCCGCACATGGGTGCAGAGGACGCCCAGCCTTGGCTCTTCCCATGAATGCAGGTGCCCAGTGGACATGTGGCCACGGGCATCCCATGGCGATGGGGTTTTGGAAAGTACGGCCATGACCTGCTGCATTTCCCAGCTCTGCATAGTTGGTCCCAGCACTGAACCACTGCACAGACACACACACACTGCTGATCTCAGCCTATTGTTCCCTGAATAATCCTGCTGGACGTGCAAGTCAGGTTTGCTGCATGCATGCAAACCGTGGGCAGCAACCTCCATATTCAAATTTGGTAGTCAATGGTACACACCTTTCCAGCTTGGAAAACAAACAACCCTGCCCTGTTGCTTTGCCTTGGTCTCTCTTCAGCAAGAACTCCTCTCACACAAAAGCCTTCAGCAGCCTGAACACTCATTTCCCAACAGCCCCTGTGTCAGCACCATGATGGGTTTCTGGGGTTTTCTGGTGCTTGATAGTCATCATCTCACAGAAGTAAACATACTCAGGCTGCACTAGCAAAATTCCCCAAAGTTTATATGGGGGATTTTATTTGAGGGTGATTCTGGTTTAATCTTGCAGCTGGGCTTACTATAAACCTTTGGACTACAGCACATATCAAATAACTCCGCCTGCCTACCTGATTACATTGGGATATTGTTATAAAAAATGTTACTTTGGCATTTATAATCAAACATACAAGTTTAATGTTGAAGGATGGCACAGGGGCCAGTGCTGAGCAGCCACTGGGGGAGGACAAGCTCCCCCTCGGTCCCATGCCAGTGCAGGTCACTCTGGGACAGGCAGCCCCTGCCCAGCCCTGCCTGCACATGGGCTTGCCCATGCTAGAGGGGAGGACGCCTGTGCAGCTGAACACACCGGCACCAATGCTCTCCCCACACCGATGCTCTCCATCACGGCTGCAGCAGGCACACATGCAGGTTGTCCCACCAGAGACAGTTTCCTGCCCTGTTCCAGCCGCAAGCACAGCACCTAGCGCAACACTCACCCAAAGAGTCAAGGGACTGTTTTCCCCTTACACTGCTCTTTACTCTTTTCCTCTGCCTTTTAAAATTCCAGATGAGAAAAATAACTATTGGAAGGTTATCCTTTGTATCTCATGATCAGATCACAAGTTAGCATGTGACTTGGGAGGGAAAAACAAGTCTTTCCAGCAGATGTCAAGGCAGCGACCGAGCACCACTGACTGCCATACCTTGATGTCTGCTGCCAAAGTCAATTCTTGGTGCATCCTTGAGGTAAAGAACCTCATGATTCATCAGGATCTTATTCTAATTAAAGAAAACTCAGATGATTTTCATTTCAGCATTGCCTGTTTAGCAACTCTGAATGTAATGTGTATGTAAGGATAAATAGCAGCCCTCAGCCACTGTTTTGTAAACAGGCTCCAGCTCAGGAAGGGCAAAGGCAGGTTTGAAGCCACGTTATAAATCGTGTGCTTGGGGAATTGAGCAAAAACCTCCCACTGAGCAAAGGGACCGATCAGACAGGAGCCCAGGTAACCACCCTGCTGGCCAATAGCCTGCAAAATGGCCTGTAATGTAGTTTGAAGGGCAGGGGGGCATAGGCGAGAGGGGACACACCACCCTGGGGGAGCGGGGAAGCTTCTCTCCATAGGGGAGGGTGGCTGTCATTAAATAAGCTTGCTCCTGTCCCTCTTAAAGCACATGGGGGTTTGCCCGTTCCCGAGGGCTGGTGCCTGGGTGCTGCCTGTGCCCCAGCACACGTGGGTGCCAGCGGCCTTTCCCCACCTGAGCGCCAGGTTTGCCCGCAGTCCTGGTGCGGCTGGATAAGCCGGTGATAGCAGTTCTGGCTGCAGCCGCCCCGACGTGGCTCCTGTCACATGGTGGGTCAGCAGTTCGTGGGAAGTTGCAGGCTGAAAGCTTAAAAAAAAAAAAACAAACCCAAGTTACTTTAGCCAGCTCCTTCCCCACAGGAAATAAAAATTGGAGCTGAGCTTTAAAAATTTGGGTTTGATCAGACTTATCTTGCCTGGGGCCCAGGGCGGTTTGTCTCGTCTCACTCCTGACTGAGCTCCCAGCCACGAAAACCAGCAGGGAAAGGACTTGGAGGAGGGCAGGCTGGGCAGAGACAGGCAGGTGGTGGGGCAAAGGGGGTTGCTAGAGCTCTCCTGGAGCCCCACATCTGGATTACTCTGCATGGAGTAGAAAGTCTGTCCCAGACCTTCCCATCCCCATGAGGCCAATGGGAAAAGCCTGCACAGCAAATATTCCCACGGCCGCCGGCCTCGTGTCCCAGCGAAGCCGGTGAGGCCGTTCCCAGCGCACAGTGCACAGTGCAGCACGGAGAGGCTTTTGCCCTTCCTTTGCCCAGGCTCCACGGACAATTGGGCAGCTATTTTTAAACTGGCTTTTTCTTTTCCCCTGAAGAGGTGCTTGAATGGCTTTCCCCTCGCATACGGAAGCGCAAGGAACACGGACGTCGTTTCTCATTGTGATGGGAAAGGTTATCGGGTACAAAACAAAAGTGAAATCATCCACTGGCATTCCTGGGACCAAAATAGCCACCTGCTCCCCAGTGCTGACGTTACCATGGGGGAAGGAAGGCTCCGGATACAGGCAGTCCCGCTCCAGGGCTCACGTACTGACCCTGCAGCAAGCCAACACCCAGGCTTGCTGCGAGCAAAAGCAAAATGAGGCATTCCTGCCATGCAAGGTTAGAGATCACTTAGTGGGTGAGTTCCCAAAGTTGCCATCGCTCTGAAGCAGCCCCAGAGCCTGGCAGGAGCATCGCTCCAGTGACAGCCCAGCAGAAAAGCTCTGCTGTCTCATGTAAATGCTCAGGGCTAGAGACCTTCGGGGAAAGGGGACAGCAGGGCAGCAGGGCAAGCTGTGGCAGATGGACACTCCTAACTGGGGTATCTGTTAGCCACTGGCCTCTGATCCAGGCAGCCTGGGAGCCATGGTGCCCTGCCCATCCCACTGCCTGCGCCCGGGTCCCCGGCAGTGGAGCTGGGGCTGCGCAAGGACATGGCCAGCCACAAAAGTCTGGCTTGGCCATCAGCTTCAACATCTTTGCTATGGGACTTCTCTGGGGGTTTTTTGTTACTGTTTCTTCCTCTTGCACAAATAGATTAAATCCAAGAAATGGCATTGCCACAAAGGCAGGCACAGCAATCAGGCCTGTCCCAACAGAGCCACTTAAGTGTTTCTCAACTGAAATGTGTCACAAAACACACTGTGCTGAAAGCAGAGCTTGCCACCAGTGTGCCTGCCCGCCCACCCCGGAGGGCTCTGGGGCAAAGCTGCCCAGCATCGCCCCGAGCCAGCAGCGTGTCACCGTCCGACCGAAGCACTGCTTCCCCACGCCTTTGCCTCTCACCTTTTGGGCTCTCTGTGAGAAATGCCAGGGAAGCACCCAGTTCTGGGGAATCCCTGCTGCCAGCTGCTTCCCCAGGGATCTCCCATGCCTCCTGCTATGGGAAATCGACCACTGGAAAGTCCTTGTTTCCATTTCTCTCCTCAAGGCAGGACCGTGTAGGCTTGGGGAAGAACCCCAAGCTCGCTGTCCTGGGGGAACCCACAGGAACAATTTCTAGTGCACACTGAGGAGAGGAGCTGGAAAGGGGGATTGCAGGGAGCTCCAACACCCCAGAGCAGTTGCTGCTCGCAGTCCTGCTCACTATCTGCCACTGAACCAAAAACCTGGGTAAGGGCTGCAGGGCCAGGCCGGGTGCACTGTGGGGTGCTTTGCCGATAGAGAAGACAGGGACACCCAAGGGATCCTGTGGAGCCTGGCGGAGATGGAGCATCTGGCAGTCGGCACGCCGGAGCTACAGCATCAGCCAGGATGTGGGGAGAGCAGGATATGGGGAACCCTTACCTGCTGAGTAGCCCTCTGTGATGCCCTCAGCACTTCCCAGCCTGGAAGAGGAACTCTTCCACTGGGCATCTGGGCTGAAGAGGTAAACCTCCTGCAAAGAACAGAAACTTTATTGCGTAAATATCTCCCTGTGAGACAACTGCTGGGGCGAGGAGTGGGTCACAGCAGTGCTGAAGCTGAGAACCAAGGAACATGAAAACTAGGGGTGAATTTTACTTCCCCGAACAGACCATAAAAATATTTACCAAAATGGTCCAAGGCATTTTCAAAATAAGCCAAGCGCTCCACTGCCTGCCAAACCCAGATTCTTTTCAGCAAAAATTTAAGACTTTTCTTCATTTGAATCGCATTAATGAACTAATACTGAGTGCCTCCAGCTGCCAGCAGCTGGCTCAGACTTAATTGCACCCAGGAGCCCTTCTGGGAGCTGCAGAGCCACCCAGCACCCAGCCCAGCCCAGCCCGGGTGGCAGGAGCAGCGCACAGACACCACGTATGTCAGTCCATGCAAAACCAAACAGGTGGGGAAACACAAGCCAGTGCTGTCCGTGTGGACCCCAGCAGGGACGGCAGAGCCACCAGCGTGGCTCCGGCACAGCTTTCCTGGCTTTGTTGACGGGTACAGCTTTATCGCTGTTAAAACACCATTTGTTGCTGTGACTTTTTCCCCCTTCTTAAATGTCAACTTGAAAAGAAAAATTCGGGAAAGGTCACTTACCAGAGAGACTGGAACAACTCCAGTCAGTTGGATAAACACATGTAGGGTCAGCTGCTGTGAGAGGGGATTTTAAACCAGTTATTTACCTGGTTGAACAAGCGTTGTGTTTCTGCAGGAGGGTGAGACTTTGTGTACCTTGCCGAAGGCAATCAACCTCCTTCCCATCCATCCATCCATCCATCCATCCATCCATCCATCCACTGCCGGGATTGTTAACCCATTGGGATACCCTGGCAGAGAAGAAGCTTGACTCAGCGTGCCCAATTCCCTGTTCTAAGGGGACTCGAACACCCACTGAAGCCCCAGGCTTACCCTGAGGGAACTGGGACACCGCTGGTCTGACGATATGGAGAGCTGCTTGCCAGCAGCCCCACTGGACCCCTTCCCCGGGCACCCGCTGGGGCTGCTCTGCACCCCTGCATGGGGCTGGTCACACTTGGTTTTTTGAGCAGCTGAGTCACTAATACTTGGCTGGATGTGACGTGCCAGAGATCCCGTTAGCGAGGAGCATACATACAAAGACGTACACGAAGCGGATGCAAAGTCAGGTGCGCCAGGTCCCGTTCTTACCGGCAACATGAGCAGAGATCTGCTGCTCTCCTCAGCTTCCCCACCCCCCACCATCCCCCCGTGGAAAAAAAAAAGGATAACGACTTATTATTGTGCACAATGACCAGCTTTACGACCATGCAAAGGGTACCGCAGTGATGCAAGGTTAAAGGCATAAGGTCTCTGCACAGTGAGAAACCACCACCACGAGGCTTTCAGAAGTTAAGCTAGACAGAAGAATTGTCAGCAGCAGGGAAAAGGGCAGCTGTTGGTCATGCCAGTAAAAACAAAAAAGGAGAAATCAGCCCACCACCGCTTCCGATCGGATGTGACAGCTCTGTCTGAGGTCCGCAGCAAACCCAGCCTGTGTTGCAAGCACAGCAGGAGACGCAGGAGCTCCCAAGTGAGAGGAAGTGGAGAGCCCTGGGTCCAGGGGTGCAGGAGACCACAGAGAGCGATCCCTGCTTCTGCTCTTCCTCACTTCTGCTCCTCTTCCCCACAGCTAGCACTATGCACCAGCCCACGCACGCCTCGGAAAGGAGCCCAGGTCCCACGACACACGTGCCATGGCCCCGTTAATGCTGGTGTCCCATCCTGGCAGCCTTCCCCGAGCAGGGACTGGGTTTCTCCAAGAAAACCAGAGACAGATGGTTTCCTGTAGCTAGGGAAATGAAGAGCCTCTCGCACCTTGGTGCTGGCCAGGGCAGACGGTTTCAGGAGCCTCTTCCCAAACACAGCGAAGCATTCCCACCAGGCCCCACATGCCCCTTGAAATAATTAAATTTTTTGTGGAATTCAGTCACTTAAAAAAAACCAAAACAAAACCAACCCAACAGAAAACCCTTCCACAGGCTTGCAGCAATATTTTGTCTGTAAATAATCTAGAGAGCAAGGTCACATTCCCAGGCGAGAGCAGAGGAGGCACGCGGTGCAGAGGGGTGTGCAGCCCATGACACAGCCGGGCTGGGCTGGGAAACCAGGGGAAGCAGAGAAACAGGGGCTGGGGCAAGGGGGAGGGCAGAAAGGGAACTGGGAGGTAAGAGGTGAGATTATTTCACTTTTCTTTTGCCAGCTGAGCTCTTGGCATGCCCCAGCACTGCCCACTCACAGGCTCTTGCACACCTCTCTGCCCGGGTTGCTCGCCTGTGAAGTGGGGACAAGTGACACCTCCGTCCTCCCACGCTTTGGCACGCAGGCCAGGCCCGCTGCCAGCAGGACGGTGTGCCGGCACAGAGCCAAGCAGGGCTCGCAGGGATGGTGGCAATGGCCGGGCAGTGGGCACGGGCTGCCCTGCTCACCAGCGAGCACCTTGCACCACTGCTGCATCACTGCCAAGACGGAAACGCAGAGCGCTCCCAGGGAAGCGGGGGCTCTCCTGCCCGGGCTCTCCCTGCGGGCGCGGCACAGGATGTCCGTGCCAAAGGCGTTGAAGCCTGTGCTTTTCTGGATCGCTGCTGGAGCAGGCTCTCAGCTGCAGCTCCAGTGTGGCCGCAGGGCCATGGAAATGGGCTTTGCCCTGCCAAAGGGCAGCTCCTGTCGCAGAAAGGAGCTGCGAATCTTCCCCAGCTCTTCCATGCGCACTCGGGGAGCTGAAAGCCCTTTGCTGGCATGTGGCAGCCAGGGGAGCGCCATGGGAAACCACCCACAGCCCGGGACCCAGCCTGGAACAGATGGCAGAACAAACAGCACCGGGATTTCTGTTTCACGTAATCTTTTGCCCTGCTCGCTCCCACGCTTAACCTTTTCCTCCCATGGAGCAGACCTTTGCTTCAAAAAAGCAACCGGGAGCACTGGGTTTCACAGCGGCAGGTGGTGTTCTGCCCTGAATGTCACCAAGGACAACACACAAGATCCCAGAGGAATTTTTTTTCTTCTTTTTAAAGATTCGGGCTAGTTTTATGTTATCTTGTGCCCTTTTCAAAAGAGTTTATGAGAAATTAATTTATTTCTCTAGACCAGGGGAAGGGTAATGCCGCTATGGCAGAGTTGCCTATGCGACTGGCAGTAAGAAGATCCAAGGCTGCTGTGTTTCTGTGCTACAGCTGTGAGTGCGAGGTGGGGTGCTCTGCTGGGACTGCCAGCAAGGCTACTGCAGGTACATGTGCTTCAAGGCATGTAAGGGTTAAGGAAAAAAAGCCAAAAAGAGAAAAAAATTCAAACCCTGCACATGTTTTAAAGACTCAGGGGTTTCTGTGGAGTTTTGGGATGGAAACCACTTAGTGACTGGCTGACTCTGCAGGGCCAGGTGTCCTCTGCAGCAGGCAGTGGCTGTGCGACAGCCCCGTGTCCTGGTTGCAGGGGACACCATCCCTGCCCAGTCGTGCTCCAGCCCAGGGAGGGATCCAGCTCTCCTCAGCAGAGCTGGCACCTTCTGGACCACATCCCACGTTCTGCTTGAAAATGCCCCCATCCAGCTTGGGTATGAAACACTCAGGCACGCACAACACTTGCAGGCTTTGGGTATAATTAGGTTCAACATTTAAAGTGCTTGTCTGTACGGAGGCACCCACCATGCACGTGCTGGGTATCTGGAAACAAGTGTTGGTCCTGCATGTCAAGCACCATCAGCTCTTGGCTGCTGCTGGTCGCCTCAGTACCGTTTTACAAGGTTATTTTACACTCGACTAGTGGAATTTGTTCTTGCTCATGCATTATAATCATTACAGAGTCATCTAACCACCACCCACTCAATATAGCACCGATATGACCACTCCTTCACAGTCTTGTGCTTGGCACCCAAGAGGTGGTGTGGCCACGGTGTCAGGGGCAGGATGACACTGGGTGCATCCCAGCACGGCCACGCTGCCCACAGGCAGGCTGCTGGCACCTCTCCTCTGTCCTGGGAGAGGTGGGAAAGCCCTGGGTTGGCAGGGCACACAGCAGCTGTGTCCAGGAGGAGCAGGAGGGTCCAGTCGATTCACCAGGAGGTCAGGCGCTGAGTGACCTTGTGCTGGCAGCTCCCAGAGAGACAAGAGCTAACACTGCCTGCCCTGCACCAGCTACCCCCTAGAGCCACATGGCTCTGCCTGTATTTTAGGTGTTTCCAATGTGCTCACCATAAAGCTTTACAGTTAATGCTTAGAAATTAATTACAACGGTCTTGGATTTTTTTAAAGGCACTAATAGCTGCAAGGAAGAAGCCAACCAGCCTGTTAGCTCAGCACACTACAGACAGCGCTTTCTCTCTAGCACTTTGATGAAGCCAAGCACTTCTACTATTATGCACTACAAATTAAAAGTGCCAGCAGGAGCTCCTGGCTTTGGTGTCAGGCTGCCCACAGCAGAGCTCCAGATACCATGCCTGGTCCTCCCCAAGGCACATTGCAGCAAGGACAAGTTCCCCACAGCTGGATTGAGCCAGGCCATCATTTCCCCCAGGACCCTCCTCGGTATAAGCCACCTTTAAAAAAAAAAAAAGACAGTATCCAAAAGCTGTAAGCAGGGTGTGAGGTTTCTGCTGTTACTCACCATGTGCTGAGCTGTTCAGAGACAAACAAAAGAGCAGGTTGGGTCAAACACAGGAACTCCCTCAAGTGAACTGTTGTCACGGGTCAGAATCATTAAAGGGATTAAATCCAGAGAGCACAAACTTTCTGCATTGCCTACGGTGGCCCTCTGCAGATTGCTTTTCTAACTCCTGCGCTGTGGTGTCTCTTACTACAGGACAACATGGATTTCAGTCACCCCAATAGCTGGTGTGGTCCCCTACTGAATTAAACCAGACATTTTAATAGGTTTAATTCTTAACTAACAGAAACACGTAACACGTGTCAGCTCTGACACAAAATAGGTGAACATCCAGAAACCAGATCGCCAATTCGCAAGTATCAGTTACAGGCTGCAGTGCTAGAAACTTACCGCAGGTTGGGCAGAAACAAACGGCCTGTTTGAAAGGAGACCTATTTGAAAGGGAGGTCCTCTTTTCCTCATATCATTTGAATAAAACAAATAGACCAAGCCCAGGCAGAGAAAAAAAAATCCAATGAAACGATCTTTAGTGCAGCAGAGCTGATTTTTAGACTTTCTAAATCTGACTTCAAGTAAACCAGGATTTTATTTTTTAACTCTGTTTTCAAATATTTAAGAACTTCACTTTGTAACAAGGTAATTGTGAAAAGTTTGAAGGTAGCATTTTTAAGTGTGCCTAATGACAGCAGCTTTATGAAGGAACTACACTGGCGCTTTTTAAACCTAAAAGCAAGTCATTTCCCAGCTGTACCTGCTCTCCCCACATCACATCTTGTCACTGCAGGGACAATCCAGCTCGAGTCTGATACAGAAAGCAGCCAGAGAAACAGAAGTGAAACTCAGAGGTTTGCTTTCATTATCCAAACTGAATGAACACAAGAAGTGAAATTATATTAATAAATGCCACACACTTGATCTTCCTTCCTTCCAACAATTCTTGGGGGGTAGGGGTTTGGCTACCCAATTAGTAAGTAATTTGTAACAGGGCTCTGCCATCCTACCTGGGTTTGGGTACCACCCTGCAGGTCAGACCCATGCTGCACACCCCCACGATGACAGCATGCATTGGCAGAAAAGGACACAGCACCAGCACCAATTCCTGCAGCGAGACATACCAGACCAGATTTTTTGCATACCACAGCTCACAAACTGCCATCTAACACCATTCTGCAAGTCACAGTTTTTGAGCTCTAACAGCATCTCATTTTTTTCCAAGTCAAAAAGAAACCCACTGGCTAGTTCAAGGCTTTTAAGAAGCCTGATGAATAGATTTCACTTTGCTTTGATGAGAAGGCAGCTGGGCTTCTGCAACAGCACTGCAGCCTTTGCCCGTGGTTACAATGGACACCCCTTCAGAAGGGAACCGTGCAGGGAGCAGGTGCAGCACCAGCAGATTACGCTAGCAGCTCCAGTAAGACCACTGGGAATACCATTATAAGCTGGGAACACTGCCTTCTCCGCTCTCAGCCCTGCAAAGGTTTCGGCACACAGCAGAGCAGGAGAGATTCCGACCTGGTAGGTGCAGATGGGCGATGGCAGCAGCTCTGCCAGCACCTGCCCTTCTCCCCTCCAACACAAGACCCTGCCCAGCTCTTGGGTGCCTCGAAGGGACCCACAACTGATGGCTTCTGCAGGCGCAGGCACGTTGAGGCCCCAGCAGAGCCTACAGCAATTACTGTGTGCTAATCAGTAGGTGGGACAGGGCCTGTTGCATCCATCACTTGCCTGGGAAGTACACCAGTGCTGACAATCTGAAAGCTGTCATGAGGATTAGACACAGCCTTGTGCTTAAACACCACCCACTCTCCTTCTGCATTTAAAGAAAGGAACAGCAGAATCCTGCTTCCTTTTTCTGAGGCAGAAAAGAGGATGAACAGCAGTTTCCAGCTGAAATACAGGACTTCATTGAGACAAATGCCCAGGCTGAAACTGGAAAAAAAAAAAAATCAGAAGAGTCATGCAAATGTAAGTTAGTCTAAACTGCCCTGAAATCAGTGGGGCTCCAGTGATTTAAGAGTAACTGAGCGGAGCACGCTCAGGTGCGGGCTGCCAGTAGAGACGGCAGCAGCCTGGCTCCAGGCGTCACAAAGCTACAGGCAGCGCTGCTGCTGCGCTGCTGAGCTGCACTGCAGTCTCCTGATGCAGCCTTACAGCTTTCCTAAATTATCCCTGGTTCTTCTAGCTCTTAGGAAACCTACCCCCAGCTTCTCCTATGGCACGGAAGAGCGGAGCAGATACTCCACAAAGGGTCAGGTTTACGCCAAAGGCTGATGTGACTTTTTTCAAGGATGTTTCCAGACTGTTTTTTTCTCTTTTCCAGCGCACACTGTAAAAACCAACATAATACCCTCTCTGCTATTGCTTTTGTGGGGCCTGCCAGATCAGGTTACACAGGAAATCAAGATACTGATATTTTATCTTTGTCCTGCTTGATATTGAGGAGACACTGGGATCCACAGCAGGACGTTTCCATGCAACATTTGACCTCTGTTTAGAGCATTTCTTGCCCTGACGTTTGCTATGCTTTTCAGCACACATGCCCCTAAGCATCCCACATTTTGGAAACTACCGTCACTTCCCAGCACCAGCCAGCTCCCTCCCACCATAGCCAAAGTTTCAGGCACCGCAGCCTCCTGGCTGCCCAGGAGGACTGGAGGCGGATGCTGAAGAGCATCCAGCTGCCGCAGAAGCAGGCGCTGTCCCTGTGGGAACCCGAGAGAGGAACTGAGCACGGCAGTCCCGCACCGCAGGCTCTTAATCCTTTTGCCAAGAGGAGCCAAGCTGGAGTTTAGAGAACTGGAAGTCAGAGAACAAGCAGACGTTTGTTCAGAGCGGGCAGCGCGAGGGGGAGGACCACCAGCTCCTTCCCGCCTCTGCGGGACTTACCATCCCTGAATGTCCCTTTTTGTCCTCTCCCCACATCTGCGGCCAGTCAGCACAACGCTGCTGTGTCCAGCGCGGGGCCGCAGCCGCTGCTGCATGCCTCCCTGGGCCTGGTGGCCAGCAGAAGGAGAAGCAGGGTGGCCACTGTCGGCTGCAGCGATGCCAACCCAGCTGCCAGGCTGATCTTTCCCAAGAGGAAGTCTGCCGCCCACCAGGTGCTCTTCCCACACAGGAGCACACCCTCCCAAAGGGCAGGGCGGTGGGTGGCCAGGGAGGGAGGCTGAACAATGGGCTTGCACCATTGAACAGGCATCAGAGCCACCGGCACCTCAGAAACACAGAGCATGAGACCGCTTCTTAAAAGCGTTAAGCCCAACACCCTCAAAAATTACAGCTGCTCAGTATTACTAATCTGAGAAGGGTTGCACTCCACTCATTACCGTAACTCCTATCAGAAACTCCAGTTTCAGTAAAAAAGCGTGTGTGTGTGAAAGACAGAGGCAGCAGCAAGTTTTGACAGAGAAGAAACAAGAGCTCTGTTGCTCTCTACAAGCAGGAGCAGCGTCAGAGGAGCCTGTCTGCACCCAGTTGTGGCAGTAAACTTTGGAAAGTTTTGGCCTACAAAACCACTGGGTTATTTCCAGTTGCAGTGGTGAAGATGGACCTTTTGGACTGGATTTTCCCCTTAGGCTGTCTTACCCCTACTTCTGACTGCAGGACTCCTCTGACATGAAGACTGGTATCACACTTCTCTGGTGCAGCACAGCTCCTCATTTCAGGTCAGAGCACCAGGAAGGTGGGTACAAGCTGATGCATCCAGGTAACCACCGAAACACTCTCTCGGTACATTCACACACCCGTTCAAATAAGCAGAAGTTAAGGTTTTTTTAAAATAAAAATACTTAACATTTATTCACCTTTGAAGTCACCATAGTAAAATTGTACACGGTATGAATAACCCAGGAACGTTATTAAAAGCTACCAGAAACATAAGGCAATTTGTACAACCACTGAAAGAAATACACAGCATGTTGAAAATAGAGTGAAATATTACTCAAACAAGACAACGCTCAATACGCACTAGAGTGACAAGAATCCGCATTAAGTTTTAAACAAAAATAAAGATGTCATGGCTACAAGTATTATACAGTGATAAATACTTCAAAAATATATTAAGATATATGGAAATTCTCGTTTTGTCAAGGAAATCCAGAGAAATTCCAGCCTCCACTGGATTTCAATATACCAATTAAGGTTTAATATTTAAACTCCTTTTCTTTCAGTAAGAACCAGTACTGCAGCCATTACTGTATCAATGCTTATCTTCTTGTAGTGTAATGAAATCAGCCTTATGTTATATTAAGCCTTAATGCCTCTCGCATCATGGCTACCAATTGCTCTAAATCAACCAACGAGTTGCCTTTTGGTAACAAGTGCCACGCACCACATTTGAAGCCATAAACCACGTTAAATCACAGTCAAAGTTTGCCCACTTTACAGTATGAATGGAAGGCGCATTTGAAGACTCGCCTCCATGGCAGAAAGACGTCTCGGACAGAGGGTTTAGGAGCGAGTCCACCATAACATTTTCCTAGCGTAACATTGAGCACTCAGAAGTTACAGTACATGAACCATGCTAAAGTTTAGGTTACACCTTCAAAAAGAAAGCCCAGAGGATGTTTGGAGATGACAGGTTTTGAACATGCACAAATGGTGGTTTAGTACACATTTGTTTGTGCCGTTACCGGGTAGCGAGTGAAGCAGTTTATAGCCAAGGATTTGGTGAGAGTTTTCCAAGCCAGTTTAAAAATATAAACTTCTTCTTAGAGGGTCTGTTCTACAGAAAATAGAGTGAAATCTGGTAAATTGTCAGTACTTTCCCATGGCAAGATCCATTCATCAGCCTACCGCACCACCAAGAGAAAAGCCAATCCCGCTATTCCAAAACCCGCTGCGGCCATGATCGCATTGCTTATGGTACTGCTCTGGTCTGCTGCCTGGGAGCCGTTTCTGCCGAAGAAGCGACAGAAGCCATCCTAGAAAAGCAAGAGAAAGGACATTGAGTTGGTTGGCTTACCGTTAACTGGAGTTCTTTTATCAAGTCTTTGAGCACAGTTTGGTTCACGTTCCCAGCACGGTGTTTGTCAGCTGCAGAAGCCTCTATTTTAATCATGAAAGTCTAAGCCCGCTGCCTTGGGCCCAGCTACAAGTGTGTGTACGCTTTGCTCAAAAGACAATTACAAACTTCCTATCGAGATGCTCAGCATGTCATTACGTTAGTTTCGGCCTTTTAGGCAAGTTTCTGATGGGAGCTGCCAGCATTGTTCCCCCTCCTTCGAGTTTCAGAAAGTATCTGAAACACAGGATATGGAAATTTCCACTTGAAAGACAGGAGCCTGAAGCTGGTCCCATCTCAGTGGACGTGGGACTGATGACACACTCTCTTGGAAGGGCCAAGTGAATACTGCTCAGAGCTGACCCACGACAGAGCAGAGCTGGCAGCTGCTCTCCCAGATCGTTATTTGTGATAATCAGAAGTGGCAGCAATACAACTCCAGATGGTCGTGTTTGAACTCTGCTCCGCAGATGTCTATGTAAACAAGTTATACTCTTAATTTCTTCCGGAACTTTGTTCTTTACACTTTAATTTGTGCGAACAGGCAACGTGATTCTGCCAAGTGACAGCGTACGTTGTAGCCAACCACCACACTGTGCTGAGCAGTCAGATGGACCAGTGACCACTGGAAAACCAAGTTCATTTTGGTCTCTGGAAAAGTCAACGAAACCAGTGACTGCTTCCCCTCCTTTTCTATTTTTAGTGCTTATTTGTACTGGCTTCAAATATTCCACTAGGATTGAGAATAGGAAATGTGCAGCTCTGCGGGACAGCTGGCATTTTGTTCAGAAATGCAGGCAGAGCTGCACGGACACCCTGAAAAGCCGTACTTTCAGCACGCATCTGCATCTCAAGTGACAGAAAGCAACAGCATCCATGGCACCACAGATGAACACTGCTGCCCACACCATCCCACAGCCCTGACCTGACCAGTCCCAGGACAAGCAGGAACCAGAGCAGCAGGTCCAGGGCCGGGTGGCTTCGTGCACAGGTGTGCTGAAGAACGGGCACATCGATGGGAGAAGACCTGTGTCACCTTCTCTCCACAATCCAAAGACTGAGGACCCGAGGAGAGGGTAAACCTTGCCCCCCACGAGCCAACACCATGTCCTTGTATTCATGGAGGCTGCAGCCTGACAAAGCTGGTCACCAGCCCCCTTAGAGACTGGCCTCAGCCACGACACGGGAAACCCGCAGGCACCTGAAACACCGCAGCCCGCCGCCGCTGCACCTCGCTATGACCGAACCAGGCCCCGCCGGTCGTCTGCAGCCCCTCTCCCCCCCGCAGCCCACTCAGCACCTCTCCCGGGCGATACCCCCCTCCGGGGGCTGTCCTGCTCCGCTGCGCGGGGAGCGGGGCCGGGCCTGCCGGTACCCGCCCCAGCCCGGGCTCCCGGCTCCCCGCCCTCGCTCTTCCCGGGGACGCGTGTCCGCACCGCGCCCGGGCCGGACCTCCCACCCTCCTCCACCGCCCCGTCCCCGCTCACCCATCCGCCGTGCGCCTCCAGCCACTCGCCCCGCTCCTCCGCCAGGTAGGCGGCCAGCGCGGCGGCCAGGCAGCGCGGCCCCTCGCTGCAGCCCTGCTCGGCCAGCGCGGCGGCCAGCGTGCCGGCGAAGACCACCAGCGCCAGCAGCCGCCCCCAGTTGAGGCCGCCGTCGGCCTCCAGCTGCGCCGCCACCCGCCCCAGCAGCGCCGCCGCCTCCTGCGGCTCGGCCCGCGCTAGCGGCGCGCAGGAGCGGAAGAAGGGCCGCTCCTGCCGCTCCAGCTCGGCCGCCGCCCGCCGCAGCGCGGCCGCCGTGGGGCTGGGGGGTAGCGCGGAGCCGCCGCTGCGGTGCTGGAAGTAATCCTCCAGCAGCAGCGCCGTCTCCTCCTTCAGCGAGCCCGGCATGGCGGCGGCCTACGGCGGCGGCGGCCCCGCAGCAGCAGCTGCTGCCGACTAAGAGGCGGGGCGGCCCCTCCGCCCGGCCTGGCCCGGCCCGGCCCGGCCCGGCCCAGCCCCGGGAACACTCCCCTCCTCCGGGGCGGGGCCCAGCGCGGGGAAAAGGCGAAGCCGGGGCGGGGGCAAGTCGCCCCCGAGGAGGCACGTCCCGCAGCGCTGCGGGGGAATAGCCGCTGCTTCCCCGGGGAGGGCGGGTCCGCACAAAACCGCAGGCTGCCCTGTCCCCGCTCCCGCAAAACGCAGAGTTACTGCATGCTGGCTGGAGAATAGCGCTTCCATAGGGGCTGTTTTCCCCACGTTAGCGACCCGAGCCTGTATTCTTTGCATCCGAGATCCTTCAGGTTTCTAGGACTACAGGATGAGCGCATTTTGTATTTACCGAGCAAATGCAGTGATGTTTCCCTTTTGATGGACATTTAGGCAAAACTGAGGATGAAGAGCTTTGCGGTGCAGAGGCTGGGCCCTGCACTACTGCTGCTGTAAAATAAAATGGCTGAAAAAGCACCAGGCAAGTGGTGTCACCTGTACAGGGCACAGCACCAGTGGGACATCTCAGCCAGAGGCCTCCTGACAGTCCAGCTGTGCCCTTCCGGCTGCGAGTACCATCAACTGCTTAACAGATCATCAAAACTCCTGTAGAAACCACCTCGAGATTTATGGCAGGCCCAGCACAGGTACACCCAAGCCCTGCTTCCTGCTCAGGGCCATTGTGCAGGTGAGGTTCCGATGGTGGCCCCATGCAAAGCGTGGCTGTAACCATGCTGTCACCACGCAGCCCCACGCCAGCGCTGGGAACGGTGCCACTGCAGCTGTCTGGGGCTGGGTCACACTTTCACCTCTCCTCACGCAACGGGCTCGAGGTACCCAACATGCCAGCACGGGGCTGCTCGGCTTTGCCTATCTTGAGTTACAGATCTCTGTCTCCATTTTACATCCCCGTTAGAAAATCTAAAAATAGATGGTTGGAGTCAGCCCTATTGCAATTTCTCAGATCACTATCAAGAATTGGCCTGATCTCAGAGTCCTTCCCAAGGCAAATTCTTCATTTTACATCCCCATATTTGGCTTTTGTTTTGTTTTTAAGCGGGGAAATCTAGTCTGTGTTTATGTGGTAGAGCAGTAGCGGGAATGGTATCTTTACTTTTCACCAGTGCTTTACACACATGCTTTTTTAACTAGAGTTTTCCTTACGATTGTTAATCTTGGAGCAGGAATTTCCTATTGCATTCCTCGCAGCAGGAGAGCAAGAGGAAGAGGCTGCTCTTTCTCTAGCAATATCCTTTTCCACCCTTCCTGTTTATATAGCATTTTGTTTAACAGGACGGGGCGTCTGACAGTGACTTTGCCCTAGCTATAGCTCCCTTGCTCTCCAGGTGTTTAACTTGCTTATAGCCCGCTTGCGAAGCCTTTTGGAGCTGCTTTTCCTTCACCTCCTAGCTTGAGCACTTCCACCAACCGCCTTCATGCTGACCACAAAACCTCCACTGAAGCGGAGAGGACAGCTGACTCCAGCACGTTTCTCTACTGACAAGGCAGAAAGCTGAACTGCTGCCTCTCAAGGTGATCTGCAAATATGGTTTAGCCAAACCATATTTAGTTTTTATTTTTTCACCATATTTGGTGATAGCCTGAGCCCTCAACAACATCTCAGTGCCCAGCTTTCACTGGTGTCCCACTGCAATGTGAGGAGAGTCCTGTGCTCCCACAGAACACATACTCTGCGTTTTCCAGGGCGTTCCTGGGTATGATGATGAGGATCTGGAAAGAAAACATCACTTGTTAGCTGCAGTTCTTCTGAGATGGGAAACACAACCTGAATTCTGGCCTCCTGAATGCAGAGGGAGCTCAGATGGAGTTTCAGGTACCTTCAAGGACTGCTCACTCTTAGTTGCTTTGGCTCACCTTGGGTATTTCCAGAAGATGTTCTAGAAGCAATTTTCCGGTAGATCTGGATTTCACCCTAGATTTTTACAGGACACTTGATCTAAGGGACTATATGGTGCAAAAATTAAATGCTAAGAAAACAGAAACAGTAGCTAGTGTTACAAGTACCTAACTGATGGGAAAAATGACTATATACATTCTCAATATGTAAAATACAATTTATTGTATTTAGAGACCATTCATAAGTATCAACACAATGTAGTATGTTTGAAACAAACATCTTACCAATAAATACTATCTAAACATTAATCCTTTCATCAAATGTGTACAGTGTATTGACTCAATATTGCACAGTGAGCTCTATATGACATTTCCATAGTGCATTCAGTTACAGGGATAGTTTGCCACAAATACTGCAAAGCATCAGAGTTGACTTTTCCAAGTGAAAACAGCTGAACTATTTTATCAGGGACTGAAGGCTGATACAAACACCAGCGTCCTAGGTTAATTGGTTATGGATTTGTGGAGCCTAATGTTTTCATGAATGAGGAGACCTTGTTTCTAATACAATCTTTATGTAATTGTAAAAAAACCCCCACTTTCAAATAGAATGAGGATATTACCATCAAACTAAGGTGAACAGCCAGAGCCAGTGATCCAGTGATCAGTGAGCGTGTGAGCTTGTTTTCTCTTGTTTCAATCTAAATATAAATCATATCTTTGATCTTTTTGGAGATGTATCTCACCACTTGCATTTCAAAGCCCTGACTGTGCAAGCCCCCAGCATTACTCCAGCCCTTTGCTTCCTACGTGCCTCTGCTCAGGTTAGACTCGGTACCCGTCAGTACAAGCAGAGGTCACACAGTCTAGTCTCAATAGTTTTCAATGTATAAATGCAGAGATAATTTCCCAATAATCATATAATTAACTGTTTCTCAGCTTTATCTGATTAAATCTTAATTCTACAGCCTCAGGTCCGCATGGGGGTAGTGCTGCCAGTTTGTGTATTGCATTACTATGCTCAGGCAGAGGGCTGGGTGCTGCCAGCAATGTGGCTGGCTGTGCTGCTTCCCTGAAACCCAGCAGCTCCTGGATCAGATGGGCTTGCGGCCGCTGGTGAGCACAGGATCAAACGCTGGCAGGACTGTGGCTCACAGAAGGTTTCCAACAACTCACTGTTGTTCATTCTCAAGTCCAACTACAACAAAACTACGTCCATGTCTGTGGGAGATTACTGTTAGAGGAAGGACCGTACGATTTGGCTTGTAAGGTCTGACCCGTGTTTGTGTGAACTTACACTGCTCTGACATTGCAGAAGGAGCTTAAAATGGGCACATACTGCCTTAATACACATTTAAGCTACACTGTCCTGCCCAAGTGGTATGAACTGCTCAAAATGCAAGTAAGACTCATGACCATAGAGTGACTATGACTGACTTGGAAAAGATTTGACCCTCAGTATAATAGTGCTTAGTGCTTAGCTTGTAGCATCCCTTAGTGCTTAGCATGTAGTATTCCTTTAAGTAAAAGAAAATTCACTCACCAAGTGATACAATTAAAAATTTCTAAGAAACTACTGGTTAACTATTACCTCATGATTATGTAAATCATGTTTATATCCCTCATCTTTGCAATTCATAATTTTGTATATATTTAGATTCTTTATACTCAGGTAACAGAGATTAAATACTTATTTCTATCTAAAAAGACGGTAGGAAAAAACATGGATTGAAAGGATTCCTTTTTTTGTACAAAAAATACATTTTTATGACAACAGCCAGTACCTTCACAGTAAGTCCTTTGCTCCTCTACTTACTACCAAGTTTCAGTCATCCATAATGCCATCATAAAGTATCAGAATTGTTTTTCTTTCCACTTTCCAACACCAAAATTCTACGCACTACTATGGAATGTTTCCAAAGTCTTATACTACATCCTGATAAAATCAGGAATCTTTTTTTTCTTTTTTCTCTTTTTTTTTTTTTACTTTAAAAAGGAACTCAATTCATGCAAATAAATATGTAATGTGCACTGAAATACTCAATTCTATGATACAGGTGAATTCAGAGAAAAGTCCCTTTATAATTATCTAAACTAGTTCTAATAAAAGAAGATAGTTTCAAAACAGAATTAAAACCATTTCATTTAACTACAAGTTGATGTTTGCTATGTGTTCAAGCAGATTACATCTTCTACCTAGTTGTGTTAATCTGTGGGTTCTGTGTCACTCTTTTGTAGTGTAGTGAATATCTGATTTTGAGAAGTGGCTTTTTTATGCAGTTTTTGTAGTCCAGGGTATGAGTCTTCATTTGATTCTGCACACAGGATCTCAGGTTAAGCCCAGATCTGCAGAGAGAGAGTTGAACAATTGTTTATGACATTGACTATTCTATCAAACATTTAATTAAAATTTGGCAAGGCAGTCAGATTAGTAGTCCAGTGTATCAGCAACAATGATATTATTTAACCCATAAATTCAAAATTCCCTTAACAGTTGGGCTAGCACTTTGTGGGTATTTTTTTAACTTGAATTTTGTGTTTATGTTTTACATTGTGGTTTTATATCCTCGTTAGTCCCTCGAGTCAATTTTCCTGTAACAACCCTTTCCCCTCACCCCTTTAACAATCAAACAAAGCACCCAAGGCAGGTGCTCTCAGCACTTACTCGCAGAGTGTGGTCCCAGGAGCCTGAGCAGAACGCTGTGCCATCGGGAGAGACCCGCAAGGTGCTGACACGATTTTCATGTCCAAACAGAATGGATACACGGGACCCTTTCAGCACATCCCAGACATTTATGGTGTAATCGTTATAGCCTGCAAACAGTAGGCGACCTGCAAAGAAAATGAGATTGGGACAAATGAGAAATGAGAAATGAGACCAAGTGTGGTCTCAAGGAGGTAACAGGTCTTGACTGCAGCAAGGGCCTTCTGCAGGACATTCATCACCCAGCGAGCCACAACCCGCTTTCCGTGCCTCCCTCTGCACACAGCCAGCCCTGAGCACTGCTCCCCCAGGCTCGCTGTGCTCCTGCTGGACACCCCAGCCCCACTGGGAGCTATCCATACTAAATGCTGAACCAATTAAAAAGTATTAGTTAAAAATATAGTTAAAAGTGAGTTAAATTATATAGAATCTGTTCAGTCATTAGAGATGGGGGATGACTCCAAATCACAACACACTGAAGAGCACTTCAACAGCTAGTGCAGGGTAATAACATTTTGCTCAGACTTTATGCAAGAAGTTAAATACAAATGGTTAAATGATTAGTAGACAATTGGGTAAGTGATTCCTTGTTCCCAGCAGGACAAGCTGTGGTGGTTGTGACCATGGCAGAGACATTCGCCTCTGTCCCAGGGGGAGGGCAGTTCACCACCCACTCATCCCCACGCAGGGGACTGGAGGAGCTCTGCATTTGTGCTGGGACAGGAGAGAGAAGACTCAAGCTCGTGTCTCTGGATCTGTAGTGAAAAATGGTAATGTCTCTGTCTTCATGCTCCTCTAACATACTTTTACCGCTATTAATCATTTATTATCCTTTTATAAACTATTTATGTAAGTGCACTTAATAGTCTAGTTACATTTCATGTTTCCTTTGAAATGTTTTTAATCATTATTGTGAAATTCTAGCTTAGCTGTAGTTAATGGCAAAATATTTCCTGCCTTTGGTAGGGCCAGGAAAATACTTTTCATTGCTACAACAAAGCAATAGCCAGCTAGGTTATTTAAAGAGTAAAAAAAGGCTTTAATGCATTAAATGTTTCTTTTAATACTTAGTATTACTTTTAATAACTTTTAATAACAAATGCTATATCAAATTAAACTGACAAAATTTTACAGTCCACCCCAAATCCCAACACCAAGATAACCTCCAAATTTCGGGTCTCACCGCTGAGAGAGAAGTCCACACTGGATGCTCCAAAAATGATGCTCTCTTTGGAATAAATTGCTACTTCTCTGTCTGCACGAAGGTCATATAAACGACACTAGGATTAAAACAAAACCAACACACATGTCTTGGGAAGGGCTGGAGCCAATGGCTACTACATTTCATTGGAAAAATCTGAGAGGGAAGGACCACAGCCTAACAGGCATCACGGGAAGCGGCTGCTTGGCTTTTTTCCTTTTGCTATTTCTGCCTGCAGTAGCTGGGACTCTTCTGGAGTCTAACAGGGATCTGAGCCACACAAGGCTGTTTTGTATAAATTCAGCAAAGATCTTGCTTTTCCATACCACTTCTTTAAACCTCCTGCCTGTTCTGCTATAAGGAGATGAGTGGTGTGCTTTGGACCGTGGCTACCCACTGAAAGTCCCCCCACCCTCTTGCTTCCCCGCTGTGGTTTCCTACATATTAGGGCACCCTGCTTCTGTGGGGGTGCATGGGGAGACAGTATCTAAAGACAACAGTTTAGCCACAGCTGGAGCCTGGGAGATGGAGGATTAAATCTCTAGTCATCTTTGAGAACACGGACTGCATGGCATGGTGCTCAGACAGTCCCATGCCACAGGGAAGCCTAGATGTAGTCCTTATTCCGAGTAAGACAGGATAGCAAACAGCCTCTGCCCCTCCATGAGGCCTCTCTGTCTGAAAGGCCTCGTACATGAAAATAATTCAAGTGAAACAATAAGTTTTTAAACAGATCTTTGGTTTTCATTTCTCATGGAAAATCCCCAATCACCTCTACAGCCTGCACTTCCTGTTTTCATCATTTGCTGGCATATTAGGCTTGTTTAACATGGAAATAATGTATAGGCTTCATTGCCATGCAGAAAGGGAGTCTGCTAGCCCTGAAATCAGAGTACATTTTTGAAACTACTTGAACCTGAAAACCTGGCCTGATGTGTTTGCTAATATTAATAGACTTTACTAATGAAAAATGGCTGATTTCAAGCCCTCACATAAAGGAGAGGCTGTTTCATTCGCAGGGCTGTGGGGAGCTGTCAGGTATGTGAAGTCCACGTCTCCCAGTGCTCCATGCTGATGAATAATTCAATCAGACTGTCCTGATAGGGAGTCAGGGTCACCACAGGTGACAGCACTGCCATGTGACCACACTTTTATGGTTTTGCTCCAGTCAGTCAGGATTATCTGTTCCTCAAAATCCCTAAGTATATAAATGAGGTCAAGGATATCAGTCAGTGTATCAGTCTGTAGTGCTGAAAACACCAACCTCTTCATTTAAAGAATGAAGTAGATGGAAACTGTCAAAAGATGGAATCTCCCATTCTCCTGCTCAAGTTGGAGGTGTCAGGAATAGTTAAGAGAGAAAACCTCTGTCAAATAAATTAATAAGCACAAGCACCCAGAGCCTGTGGTATTGGGTGTGAAAAGAGAGTGCTGTCATTGGACTTCAGTGATGGACAATTTCTCCATCTCACTCCCTCAGCACCTCAGGGGCTCACTCACAGTACCACATCTGAATGTGCAGAGAGGCACTGGGCTCACCACAGAGCTAGAAGTATTTCTTTATAATCACAGCTTTTAAGACCTAAAAGCAGTGTACACTCTCTCCAGAAGAGCCTTGGAAGGTCTCTGCATCCAGTGAAGACAATGGGAATGTTTCTATTGAGTTTAGCTAGTATTGGAGCAGACTCAAAACATGGTCTGAGGCAGAGTACTTTAGAAAGATTCTTCTCCCTCATGCAACTCAGGTCATGTTTGAATAAACAGGAGAAACAAGGTGCCAGGTGCCTCCCAAATGTCTGCTCTCAAGTTACACTTAACTGCCAGCTCAGTCCCTGCAGGGCTGTGGTACAGGCAGAGCCTGGTCCCCCATGAGGACTCACCAGCTGCAGGGAGAGCCACCAGCCGTGTGCACCACCCAGGGACCCGAAGGCACCAGGATGTAAGTGGCATTTTGCATACAATGCGCTGACCAAAATTAACTGTCAGTACATACTGTGCCCCTCCTAGCAGCTTGCTCATGGATAAGTAAGATCAGTAAGAGCTATCGTATCATCTAGGATGACCTGGATGCAATGACTCATTGCAGTGAAGAGTGCTGGCACTGAGTCAGGCTGACAGGGAGGAAATGTACCTGGCCAAGGCCACCCCAGGGCTGCAGAGGCCAGCTGACCAGGGCTGCACAGCTCCACACTGAGCTCATGGCCCTTCTGCTTGCCAGGACATGCACACTCATGTGCAGGCTCCCTTCACGCCCTTCTGCTGTGCTGCTCCTCCTTTCACAAGCTGCAGCATTTCATCTGGTTCCTCCCATGTTGTGACCAACAACTATAAGAAGTCAAATCTCTTCCAGTAAGACAACTAATTTTGATCATGAAACTTCAAAACACAGAAAATGTGAAATGAATATTTGGGCAGTACCTCACGTTGAAAAGTTTGCAGAGGTGGCCTACAAAGTGTTACTAGATTTTCCCTACATCATTATATACGGTATTTAATATGTATTATAGCATTATTAATTCTGCAACTTTGGTGTCAGAGGCTCTGTTTAGTCACTTAAAGTCCTCTATGGATGTGACCTAGTCTTTTAGGAAAATCTGACTTGGGAAGTAATATAACTCCCATAAATTAGGTTGCTGTTAACATACCGTGGCATCGTCTGAACCAGAGGCAAAAGCATCTCCACTCGGGTAATATCTGTGCATGAGTAAAAAAAGACCAGAACACATTACATTATTTGGATGAGGTCAGACTTCAAAAATAGAGCCAGCGCATTGCTCAACATCACAAATGTGTCCTCTCCCAGAAACATACTGACCTGACACTGTTGATGTCTGAATCGTGGGTTTCAAATGACTGGATGCACTGACCGGACCGCATATCCCAAACCATGGCTTTCTTGTCACATCCCTAATAAGACAAAAAATTAAACTACAGTTGTGCAAATGGTGCCATTCAGCCCCATGTGCCTGATACACATCATCAAGCCCAGCTACATCCATAGGCTCTGATCATCACAGTTCTGGGGGGGTTTACCCAGCAAGGAACCTCCAGAACTGGCTGTACTGGTTACCCTCAAGCTGGTGCAGTTGCAGTTAGGAGCAGAGTACCCCACAAAGGCTGGAGCCCCTGTGGTGCCACAGACCAGCACGGGCACAGCACTGCCGTGCAGCACCGTGGGGAGCAGGCAGGATTGGGGTGTTGGCACAGGCAGTCCCGTACCAACCAGCACTCACAGCCCTGCTCTGCTTGTGCTGCTGCAGCACCCGTGTCTGCAGTCCCACTGTGCCACAGAGCTGTGTAACTGACTCATTCCCTTACCACTTAACATGCCCAATATGAAAAATTAATACCCAGCATTTAAAGTTTTATAACAAATTCTTTTCATACACTGAAATAGAAAATGAAATAAGCACATCCGGAGGGTCTCTTGCCCTGTCTCCTGCCAGAGTTAACCCCTGCCGTGTCTCTGCACCCACATGCTCAACGGCATGGTGGGGATGGGAAAAGCAGCACAACAGCATTTCATGTCATTATCAAGCTCTAACCTGCCCTTCCAAGCTGTGCTTTGCAAAGATCATTTAACACTGGGTGCTTGCTGTGAGGTGCTCAGCACCCTGAATGCTCGGGGCGGGAACCAGCTCATACCTGTAGGGCCATGCTCTCAGCTGCCATGTCTCCCTGCTGTCACAATTGTGGTGACAGGAAAAAGAACGTGGACTTTTCTTTTAAGAGTGATGGGAGATTTTAGTAAATATGGCCCTGCTGAAGGGCAGCCATAGGCAGGCTCAGCTCTGGGGGACTCAGCCTCTCTGAGGCTGTGTGGGAAGCACAGGGCAGGCCAGGTGGCTGCTGCTTCTCCAAGCTAGCATGTCCTGCCCAGCAGACCATACCACACACGTTATTTCTTTTTAAGCAAATATGATCACTAATTAAATTAAAGTCTCTTCACAATTCATATCTTTCTCTCTTCTTCTTTGTAATTTTCTTGTTAAAATGAAATACCAGTTTTTTACTAATGATGTAATTATTTAAAAGAGGTAATGCTCCTTTGTATCAACTTGTGGTTTCTGCGCAGGGGAAACCAAACAGGACAGAGAACATTTTGGACTCAGCATATTTCCCTCTCAAGCCCCACCACAGCCCAAGCCCAGCCCTTCATACTGCTTCCATGTGCACTCTTCTTACTGACTGCTCTGGGAGTTTGGGGGCAAGACCAATCTGACAAGCTGGTGCTTTGACTCCTAAGCTTTTAAAGGAGAAACGAGCAACCACCTGCAGAGAGATGGGCCCCTGAGTGCTACCCAACTCACCCCGAGGAGCAGCACTCAGAGGGCACTGGGCACAACAGCCTGGGATGCAGCCCTGAGCTCCCAGAAGGGCAGAGATTTTCAGTTAAGCTGTTAAATGTGACAGCACCCAGTCTACACACTGATGTATTGGCATTGCTTATTCCAGCTCAAGGCTACTATATTGCATATAGGCACAGTATACAGGGAGTCCCTCTATGCTACCATACCTTCAGGTTATGGTATTTTGGCTATATCTGTATTGACACAATGTAAGACAGATCTTCACTGAAGTGGTATTTTGCATGTGATGAATTGAGTCCCTGTAAGCATGGACATGCCCAAGCTGCTACATCGACACAAGTATGACATATTCTCTTAGCAGTACCATAGCTGCTTGTGATTCTTTGCCCTATAATAAGCTGACCTGTTCCCAGGGAGAATGAATCTATCCTTTCTGGGAAGCAAGCTCAGTGACAGGAAAGCCAGGGAGGAGTAATGCACTCAGATGGAATTAGCTTTCAGTCACGCTTCAGAGCAGCTGTGCTAGCAGTAGGCAAACTGGGCCAGTGTGCTGGGCTCTGCTCCTGATGGGCCAGCCAAATTTGATTAAAAAGCCATAACAGAAGAGGTCCAGGTTTATTGTGTGTGGATGGCCCCATGACTCCAAGCAGAAAAAGGGGAATCCCCTAATCCATGGTTGGCACCCTCTGACACAAGGGCCACTTCCATCAGCAAGCACAGGACCAGCCCTGGGCCAGCACAGGTGGGGCTCAGAAACCAGGAACCTCCAGTAAAGTTACTGGTAGCAACCTGCCTCCAGTAAGAGAGGTCATCTCTCAGCTCCTGCCAACTCTCCTCTGCACACTCAAGTTCTGATGTGGGAAAGACCAGGATCACCTCAAAAACGAGCTGAGCCCCATCCCACTCACGTTAATGCCTTGCCTGCCTCACTGCCAGGCTGCATGCCAAGGGCTTGGCTGCCTGGGAACAACGATCCCTCGGCAGCAAGACAAGATTTGGAAGATGCCCTGGGTACCTTCCCAGACCAGTCCTGCAGCCCCAGCGAGGTTTCTGTGTTCCTTTGGGCCAGGACAGGGAGCAGGCAGCATTCAACTGATAAAGGGGCTTTAAATGCCTCTGGTACAGGGACTCAGTAACAGCTGAAGATATAGCCACACCTCATCTCCCCACTCCAACTTGTAGGAGGGTTTAGCCATCATCCAAGCTACTCCTTGGTTTCTGGGGAGCAATTGAGGGACATAGTGGCACACACGTTACTTGCAGCCCCACTTCAATGCCTTGAGCAGCTGCCTGGTGCACCCTCTCTGGCTCCAGAGATCTGGGCACAAGAAAAGAGACAAATGTGGGAAGGCATCTGCTGTGTCGGGCTCCTATCCATAGGGGCTCACACCTCTGCTGTGGTACCAGCCCACTGCTCTAAGTCTGAGCTTTTCCCTTCCTGGGAGAGGCGTTGTTTTGATCCTGGACTGGACTGCTTTGGTGTGGGGTGGAATGTGCTAAATAAGCAGAACTGCAGTCAGACTGGCTGGGTGGGTTTGACCCCACAGTCAGGGGTTTAATTTGCTCCAGCTTGGAAAATGTGCTTGCAATGAGTGGATTGCACTGGGGCTTCCAACACATACTCTAGCACTCTCTCAATAAGATCACGAGCCTCCTGCTTTGCTGCCTTTTCCCTCCCACATTCCTTAATTTTATATTATGATAGGAAGCTCCTGCTTACCCCAGACACAAATGTGTTTCCCGTTTCAGAAGGGGCCAGGTCCAGGCACAGGACATCAGCTCCATGACCATGGAAACTCTGTAGAAGCTGCCCACTCTCAACATCCCACAGTGCACAAGTTCCATCTCCACTTGCTGTCAGGATCTATAGGATGCGGCAAGAGAAGTCATAATACAAAAATCAGCAGATAATCTTCAAGTTCACAAAGAAACAACTGACATCTCACACATACAACAAGGACAGTTTTAATGTAATGAAATATTATGCAATAAATCAAAGCCATAAAAACACAGTTTGGTTTTTATTTTTAAGGAAAGAAGTTACAGTGGAAAGGAGAGCTGTATTGACACAGCTATACCTAGAGAGTGTTTCAGTAATGGTCAGTTTTGTGAAGTGGGGTTTGGAGAACTGATGGCAGTAAGGATCTGCTGGCATTTCCATATCCTCCAAAAAGGAGGTAGAACCAGACTGGTATTCCTGTCTGCCCCTGCATTCAACCCTATCCATAGTTAGGCTGCTGGAATTCAACCCAGCTAAAAAGAACTGTTGGAGTTAGGTATACCTGTTTAACTCTCTGATTTTTTTTTTTCTGCTTGAAATAGCCAGGTTAAATCCAATTAATTGGGCTTAAGGCATGGATTTTTTGAAAGGGAAGTAAGCCTGTCTAGACAGTTGTTTGATAAGCCCATCAGCTCTCACTTGTCCAAAACCATTTGTGTGTGAAAGGGCTTGAATATACACTGACCAACACAGCTCACAGCTTCTCTCATCTGCTACAGTACTTGTAGAAAGCACATGTGATCAGCGCTTGTTATTGTGGCTAAATCCTGATGATGCTCAATTGTTCAAAATTTCCCCTTGGCACCCAAAGCTGTTATGCAATCACATAGGTTGAAAGGGTCCCTGTGCACTGGTGTGGAAGGAAGCACAGGTGAACTTAGGAGGGCTCTCAGTCTTGTACACAGGTTTTTCTCGTGGTTGGTGACGAAACTCAAGGGATGCCAGTGGGTAGTTAGAAGTTAAAAAGAAAATACTCTTCAAGAAGAAAACGATCACAGAATCATGAAACCATTCACAGAGTTGCATAAAGGTTAAACACTGAACATGTTTGACAGATGCTCCAAAAACTCCTCCCATAAGCAGAGGTCTGCAAAGCTGCAGAACAGACTGTTCTGAATGCTGCAGTAGAGAGACGCTAATGCTCTGATATGATAATAGCAGAAGAAAGTCATGACTTGTCTTTCTGGCTAGCTTTTGAGCCTAGATCAATGAACTTCTCTGTTTGGAGGAGTATTTGTACTTGGCTGAGGAATGAAGACTTTCAGCTCAGAGGATTTGCTCTTGCAATAGCGTGTAAGAAAGGTATGAGGGGAATAGGAGTAGTTAAAGGTGTAAGGGAAGAGTCTGCTGGCAACCCAGAGCTCCAGCTGATGCTTAAAGAGAAATGGTATGGACTCAACTTCAGGATATTGCTATTGAAAATAAAACCAAACCAAACTCCAAAAATCCCAAACCAGAAGGGAATTAACACCTTTGCCATTAGACTCGGGCTTGCTGCTGGAGGCTCTGGCAGCGCTGGATGGGGATCCTTGCCTGGCGCCTGGTGGCAAGAGGCAGCACTTGCACAGGGCAGGGGACAGCAGGGCAGGGGACAGCAGGGACACAGCCCCTGCTTGCCAGGAGCACACGCACTGGGCTGGGAGCCATGGCAAGGGCAGAGGGGCCACCCTCACCTCTGCCTCCTTGGCCATCGTCACCAGCCTCATCCCGCTTCCCATCCCTGCCGTGCCGGGAGCATGGCTGCCTGCCCTGTGCGGAACACTTGAGATCCCAGCTAGCTGTTGCTATTAATAGGCACGGAGCAGTGTCACGTGGGGAGCATTATCACACGGCAGAGCTGCACATCCCTAATTTAGGAAGCGAGGCTCCCCGGCTCTCTGCGGACTGAGGCGGGGGAGGCTCTCTCTGGCGAGACTGATCTGAGGCACCAAGAAGGAGGTGCGTGGGTCGCCCAGCCCTGCAGCTCCGTGCTTTTCTTGGTCTAGGGTGGGAACATGATGCAGAGCAAGGATGGCACCCACTTCTTCAGCACCCACACAGCCTGAGAGTGGCTTTAATCGATGATGAACCACCCCCAGATCTCCTCTCTTTCCACTGCGCTGCCAGATGCCATGGGCACACCAACTCCAGACTCCTACCTTGTCTTTCATTCCTCTGAGGGAAAACTGAGCTGTAGTTTAAGAGAGCAGCCAAGGCAGGGCAGCAGCATTCACAGCATCTAGCAGTGGGTGCTGTGGGGCCACTGGGCTGGGGGACACCTCCACCATGTGCTAGGGCTGCTCCAGGACAGGTACCACATCCCTCAGTGATGCGAGCCAGGAGAGCAGAGCTGCTCCGCACACAGCTGGGACAGCTCCTGCGCAGTGTGTGTGCTGCACTGCGCACCCTCAGTTACTGAATAATCTTAATCCTGAGCCGTTATGTAAAAGGAAAACGACAAAAACTCTGGGATTCTCTAGGATCCCCTACCTAACAGTGTCCTAACAGAAGCTTGGCCAACCCACTTGCTTGCATTTGTTTCAATAATAACATGCAGTCCTATAAATTATTACTTATAAGCCTATCAATCACAAGAAAATTATTTTTAAAGTCTTCAGAAAAATCTCTGAATCACTGACTGTAAAGCACCCAAATCCACTGTGGTATTATTTAACAATAGCAATCCATTATGTTCAATATCAATGCAGTTTGCTGTATTTAATATGGAGAAAAAAGACTCAACTTTTCTTTCTTTTTTTATTATGAAAAATGAGCACTTATTTTTCCTTTCAGAGGATTTAGTAATGATGCATAAAGGTATGGACAAGAAAAGAGAACACTTGTTTTCTGTCTCATCAAAAACATTCTACTTAATTTAGACTGCTCTAATTATGCAGGGCTCCGGCACAGTAAGGTCAGGGCTAAGCAAGCCTGAGCACTGGGTACCTCCACCACTTGTTTCCATGGCAATGGACTTAAATTAGAACCTCGGAGTCATTACAGAAACCATAGAACGACAAACAACAACATAGTCTTGGGCATCTCATATCCCGAAATAGAAGCAATGAGAGCTGATATTTCCTTCAGAAGAGCTCCAAATATCTGGAAGAAGGGGACAAGGTATTCCCTTTCCAGCAGCTCTGCTGACACAGAGAGCAATTAAAATGCTCCCTTCTGCCACTTATTTTGCTGCAGAACTGCTCTGAGCCGAGCTTCAATTAAATTAAAAAACCAGAGAGGACATGGGGATTATGCTGGCTCCTTTCATCATCTTTTGTGTTCCTGGAGAAAGAGATCTCTGAGATATTCACTACAGAGGAAGGCTGGCCTGGTCTCAGAAGATCTGCATTTAGTTCCTGGCTCTGCCATAGTCTCCCACTGTAGCCCTCTGTGCTCCAACCCTCTGCCTGAGAGATGGGGATAGCACCACTCCTTTCCCTCAAGGGAACACACCCCTGCATGTACAGACAGCAGGGCTAGCCCTGTGGGGCCATCCTCAAGCTCAAATACCTCAATTGGTGCAAACAAAAGATACTAAGAATGAAAGCAAAAGCAAAGTTGGCTGGAGGTCCGGGACAAAGCAGACAAACAACACAGTGTCCACCGGCTGGCATGGCACATACCCAATCTAGTCCTATTTCAGCTGGGTTTTTAACTATTTGTATTAGTTTAAGCTCCTAAAAGCACAAGCCAGCACAGACCCAGCAAGCAGAGAACACACCGGTACCAGCGAGCTCCCTCTGCAGAAGGGCCAGGCATTCGCAGGGCGCAGGCAGGACAGCCTGGCCTTGGGCTGTGACAAGCATTTCCTTACAGCAGCTTCTGCAGCACCTTCCTTGTCCCCAGCAAGGGTTTTCCAGCAGCCCCTGCGTGGGGCAGGCCTGGGTGCCAGGAAGGTTACTGGCACCGCGTAGGAGTGCAGTTCCAGTTAGGTGTTGCTGGATGGTGAGCAGCGGGTAAGGAATGCATTTACCTGCATGTCTGAGTTAGTGAAGCTGCAGGCAGACAAGTAGTTTGTGTGCATTGCAACCGACTTCTTCTTTGCAGCCATATTTTCATTTTTGTCAAATGTCAGAGGGTACACAGAACACTTGTTGTCCAGGCCACTAAAGAGAGTAATAATAGCAATCACAGAGAGAGGAGAACTGGTTAAAACTGCAACGACAAAAGGCGAGTGGTGATAAGAAGGAAACCACCTGTCAGTGCTGCGCTGCCAAACCCTTACAAGTACCGACTTCCCTGTATTGTGCTGTCCGGGATCTCCCTGTGCAGGGAAGCCCCAGCTGCCTCACCAGCCTGGATACTTTACAGAACTGGAACAGCTGCACCTCAGTATTTTTTACCCTCATCGAGTTTATAAATGGCATTGAATGAAACCTCACGAAAGTATAAACTGGGAGGTGACATAGCAGTCACCTCAGGGTTAATGTTTCACATACAGCCAAACTGCTATTTTTTCTTTGACATCCATCATTGTGAGGATCAGTATTTAAGCATCATTATTGATCTGCCTTAATAAATTTGACCTAACTCCTACGGAAGAGACGGTATAGCAAGTAGTAGGTGTGAAGATAGGGCTTTTAGAAGAGTTTGGAAAAAAGGTAACAGAAGCACTGACCTCTGTAGCTGGTGTGTCCCTCCTGGACAGTTGCACCAGTTGAGCTGCATCTCCCAGGCCTGATGTGGGACTCTTTTCTAAAGGGTCTGACTCGTGTCTGACCCTTTTCTCGAGCCATGGTAGATCAGCCCTTCCCTGGTCCCTGGGACCCCGGCACATCACCAGGTGCTGTTTCTATGCCTTATATTACGTCCACAGCACTTAACTGACAGCACCGCATAAATACAGAATTAGGTGGTACAACACATACATGCCCTCCCTATCTCTCTTACAAGTGTGAAAACAGAACTTTCTTGCCATTCTTCCAGATTTAGTGAAAAACAGAGTTTCTGGACTCCCTCTCCACATACATTGATGGAGTCTGCCTGTCTGTCTCAGTCTGCTGCTTTCTAGATGTGAAAGTTGCACAGTAAAGTCTCTCTTTGTTCCTTTCTCTCGCCCCAAGCTTGCTTTGTCTGTCTGATTTACCCAATCCCTTTTTAAAAGATGTTTTGCCAACATCTCATCTCTTTGTTTTCTCCCCTGCATAAACTATTTTTTTTCAAACCTGAGCCCTCAGAAAACTTGGAGAAGATTATCAGGGATGGGTTTACTTCTCCCCACCCCATCTTGGCAAGATTTATTCATGTGCTGGTAATCATTAATGACTAACCTTCTCTATGACATAGAAGAAAGTGCAAAGAAAGAAGAGGGTTAAAACCACTCTTCCTTAGAAGATATATCCAACACACACAACCAAACTGGAACAGGGAAGTTGCATGCATGCAGAATTCCTAACCCATGATATAAATGCTGAAAGAGGATTATTTTCCATGCTTACACAACAAATGTTATTGCACTGAAGTCAGTGGAAATAATATGAACGAGCCATTATGGGAACAGGATCGGAGGCACTGAATGTAGTCCTTCCATCCACAATCAAGGCATGCAAACTTCTAGCTGTCAGCATCTGAAGGCACTGGCACACCACTACAAATGAAGCTTTTCTGTGTAAGCAGCTGTGGAAAGTAGGAACTTACCCACAAGCAATGGCACATCCAGATGGGGCATATGCACACGCCATCACCCAGGTACACGGCATCGTCACTGCATGTTCCTGAAACACAGCATTTCTTTAAACTGGGATGTCACTGTTTCTCTCACTGGTGCAAGGAAAAGAGCGCAGAGTAGTAGGGACGTCCTTAGGGTCAGTGAAAGATAGAGGTGTTTCTCCTAGCCATAACTCACATGCAAGGCTGGGACAACCCTTACTGCAGAATGTAGCAGAGCAGCAGGAGGATGTCTAGTCCCTCCATGACACTTTCCACCTTGTTCAAGAGCCCCAAATTGACCCCACAGCATGGTTTTCCTGGGTTACTCAGTGCTGTAAAAGGTCCCCACTGCTGCATGTGTAAAAGGGAGTTACAAACAAGCTGGTTTTGCTCAGCTGCGTGGCAGGACTTGGAGGAGCAGCAGCACCATTTCACGGTGAACACCACAGCTGAAGGATCCCAGTGATCACACATGGTACAGGGGTACCCAGGGAGGGCTTCTGTTTTGCTGGCTGGGCTTTGCCCCGAGCTGGGAGCCCTGCCTGCCAGCAAAGAGGCTGGATCACAGCCTCTCACTGGAGACCACGACAAAGCCCAGTGCCCTGACAGGGACTTTGCTCAGAGACAGGTCAAGGGAGGCAGTTTGCCCTGGGCCCCTTGGTTTTGGTGCTGGTGGAGGTTTGCATGTTATCCCATCATCCTGCTGCCTCCTGTGACACCTGTGAGCCCTTCAGCCCTCCATCTCTTATCCCACCATCATCTGCCTTGTGCACAGAAATCTCACATCTGCTGAAGTTTCACTTACCTTGTTGGTAGTGAAGGAATCCCACACGATCACCTTCCCATCCTAAATGCAAGCACACAAACAGAGAGAGAAACTGAGGCCTTCCAGAGACATGGCTGCCAGCCTACTTCCCAGATTTGGGGAAAACTCTGCTGCTTGTTACCACCCCCAGTCTGTTAGGTCATGGGATTTTTATCTCCATTTTAACAACAGCACAATGGTCACAGCGAAGCACTGAGACCCTCCTCAGTAGTATGAGTTATGTCTTTGGCCAGAAGGAAACCATATCTCCTCGCTGAGAACACTGATGTTGGCTTAAAAGATCGTTTTGGGGTTTTTTTGGTTTTGTTTCTGTTTTTCCCCCCTGTGCCTTTTAGTGGGTTTATGAGAACTCCTCTCACTTGCAGCACACGCTAAGGACAGGACCATCTCCTCAGGAATCTGCCACTAGTGAGCCCTCACTAGAGTGTTTGCACAACGTGTTTCTCCCAGCCTGTAACGACCACCTGCAAAGCCAGACACCTCTCCCAAGTGATACCTGTCAGTGGCTCGGTACTGGGCCTTACAAATACAAGAGGTGACCTGTATTACAAATCACTTCCTGAGCTGGCAGCACTCATGGGGACTATTTATGGACATTGCACTGTTTATTAATCTTCCCTTTCCTGTCTTCTCCTGGATTTCCCTTTACTTCTCACTACACTTAATTAACCTTCAATTATCCATTGATACCATCTGCTAAATAGTCATCGTGAGAACGCTCCACAGAGAGCCACACAATCACTTTGTGTATGCCAGCTACACTCGTGCCAGCTACTTTGCCTTATGCACATAAGGCAAAGTAATAATAATATTATCCTCCCTGTATCATGAAAGCGGAATGTTTATTACTGAGCAAGAATTGTTGCTCTACCTGGACTCACTACAGTTCTTAAAATAATGCAAAAATGCATTTCAACTTGCTTGTTCAGCTTTCTGATCTACACACGGACATTTTAACCACTTTAAAAATGTGATGTTAATTATTTAAAATTGTTCTCTTTGCTGAGATGACCATGAATGGTAAAAACTCCCAGTAACTGAAGGTGGCTTGCAATGCAGATTGCCTATTTTTATCCCTCAAGTGAGACCCCTGACAGATTTCATATAGGTCAGTGAACAGCTGTGAGATGCAACAAGCTCACTCCCTGCCATACTGGGCTCAGGACAAACCAGGCGGTCTAGAAAGTAATTATCTCATTACCTCCTCCAGCTCATGAGACTGGTCCCGAGCAGGTGTTAGGACTGTTTCTCAAGATGCCCAAGTAAATACAGTAATTTTGGCAGGATGTTTGAGGTTTTCAAGGTCACACCAATTATACAGACTGCAGAAGAAATTTCTGTGCATAGAAACCTCTAGAAGAATCAACATTTCTGCCCTTCCCTTTACCTGATTATTTTCACTGAACAAATAACTTAAATAATTACTAAATATTTTATCTGTAAAGAACAAGGAAATAAAAGTGGTCTCAATTAAGTTCTCTCTATTTTCTATTGTAGTATGGAATATGGGGAAGATCTGTATATGACAGGACAAGAAATATTTAGGGTATTAGCTACAACAGGTGTAGCCATGATCAGAAGCTTGGATCTGTGCTCTCTGAACACATACATTGCCAACAAACTGCTTTAAAGGTATCTTAAAAACACTTACAGTATACACAGGCGTCACCTGCAAAGAGTGGCACATAGCATAGCCAGAAGATTTGTACAGTGCCCAGGAGTAGCTTTGAAAAACAGCATACCTGGGAAGAGCTCACAATTCTTCTCTTGTCTTTGCACCAGTCCATACAGAGGACTTTATTTCCATGGCCTTTCAGTGTCCTCCTGGTCTTCATCACAAACTGGCCGAGTGCCTCCACACGCTCTGCCACCTGATGAACTGCAAACAGCTGATGGTTAGAGAGCCCTGCATCAAAGATCTGCCCTGGCACATTTCTATGTTTATGAGTAATGTCCCTTGGAAGAATTAATCCATGAAGTTTAAGTCAGTGGTGCCAGCCAACAAACTCTGCTTCAGAGCTGGCAGGTGGTAAAACCAAGGTGGGCGGTGTATGAACATATTCACCAGACGAAGATGGTCTTGCAGACCATCACACTCAAGTATAACTGGTAAATAGATTAACCCTTTGCCCCCTCTTATTCCTCTTAATCCTCAGTCTGACTGAGGCTTGAAAGTGTAAAGTCAGCCTCTAACCTCAAGGTACTCAGCAGAAGTGAAGATTGCTACTGGGTCTTGGAGGAAAAATCACACGGAAGAAGGGGCTAAGCAACAGATCTCCAAAGTTTTAATGGTAAAACACTTATTCTGGATGTGAGACTCTCAGCCACAGTCAGGTCTCAGAACAGCAGCATGATGATACAGGTACTAGCTACTGGCACTGGAGACTTCTCTGCTGTGCCATCCCTTCTGGTGGCCAGGGGAGCACTGAGGGCTAGGACACAGCTCTGAATGAGCAGAGAAGCTTGGCATTTACTGTAAGAGTACACAACCCAACTTCTCAGCAGTGTCATGGACATCAAGGACTTCATGGGTGGGTCAGCCTTTTCTTTTATGGGAAAGAGAAACAGAAAGGGAGGCAAGCAACTTTGCTGAGTAGCATCCTCTGGTGGAAGAAAAACCAGTTCTTCCATACCTCATTTAACAGCAGTACTTTCAGCTGATATTCTTAAAAACCCAACAAACTTACATATCCAATTGTGCAAACTCATTCTGGCATAAAATTTGTCCCATCGCAGCACAACCAAGAGATGTCTCATGTAACCCTGATGCCTCATGCTGGGGTGATCTGCACATATCCGTGAGAAAGCGTCATCTGAGGAAACCTATTTGCTCTGCTCCAGTGTTGTTCAGCCAGCACAGAGCTGAGTAGGGCCATGATGTGTCTTGGCAGTCTGTGGCAGCTCTGACACTCTTCACACAGAGCATCGGGGAGGGTGGGAGTTGCTTCAAGTCTCACCGCAGAGTAGGGTTCTGGGGCAGGAGACCCTGGCACCAGAACTAAAAATGACTTGGTGTCTTCTAGAGAAGGGCTAATAGGATCCAGCGCTTCCCTGTCTTAGATGTTTGTCCATGCTGAAACTTAAAATGATCCAGCTTTTAACTAGGGGGGCAATGCCTTTCAACCTCTTGAAATAAATGCAGAAGCCCACATGCTATAGTGAGCTGGTGGAGGAAATCTTAAGCTTTTCAGTGCCCTGCTGGAGGCTGAGCTCCACATCCCACATGGCAGGTGATTGCTCTGGAGCTGCATTGCTGCTTCAGCCTTCATCACTTTTCTAGAGCTGCAAGAAAGCTCATGGGCTAGGAAGGGCTGTTACAGCAAGAAAGCAGGCACCCTTAGCTTTGAGATCATTCCCTGGCACAGGGTCAGGGCAGCAATTTCTGCCTAAGGCAGAGACTGATTTCTGGTGCATGAGCTTTTGACAAGTTGTCTTTCAAAACCACCAGCCCTGCAAGCTGTGCCAGAATAATGTTCCCACCTGAAATCTCTGCTCAACCAGTCTCACAAGTGCTGTCCACCATTCCTGACAATTTGTCTGTACCATCTCTAACAGGAGGTCAGAAGCAAGTTTCTGAGAAAGTGCCACATAAACTTACTGAGGAAAAGATACATTTTCCCCTACTTTTGCCCAAGGAAACCTGCCAAATGATCCAATCAAAAGACATTAAAACACAGGACAGGAGGTTATTATGGCAGCTGGAAAGATGCTTGTGTCCAGAACATATCTGAAAAAACAAATGTTTCACAGACAATGGGCAAAGTGTTTCCATTGTGTCAACACAGCCAGACTCTGTGGAATTGTCTGGTTTAGCCTTACTGATTTTCTGAGGATGCTTATCTCCAACCCCAGCCGTAATAACCCTGCACCCGCCTAGCACAGGTTTTAGAGTCAGATAATTATTTTGAAGCCTTCTCCAATATTGTTTCAAGATAGTTGAAAGTTATGCACTCAGGTAAGCAGATCCACTAAAGCCAGTAAGTAGCCTGAGTGGCTTTCCAACAGTCCAAATAAAACAGGCTATTTTTCTAAAACATATCACTTGGCCTGAACAGGAGGTGTGAACTTGATGCAGATACTATTGGGTCTTTGATCTATTCTGTGCTGGAAGCCAGTTGGTCCTCACGGTCTCTTCTGGCTTTAAAAATTTATGGATCACACGAACAGAACAAACTGTTTTACTTACACCTAAAATTTTAAGCAATAGAGTTGAATCCTTAAAATTGTAAGACTGCAAATCAAATGCAAGTTTGGCATTTCCTTTTTCTATCCACATTTTTGAGAGCTGCTTTTCTAAACCATTTGAACAAATAAGGGCAATCCTAGTTCAGTCAGCTGTTTGTTTTGGGAACTATAGAGGGAAAGTCATGATCAGAGCAAAAAAATGTAAAAGATACAAATTTAGATTAGGAAAAAAAAAAAAACCAAAAAAAACCCCCTAAAAAACAGAAGAGATGCCTTATTCTGAAATTTACAATCTCTGCAGAAATAGTTCTTGGGGATAGGTTAAGTATAAAAAAGATCTGATACAGAATCAATGACATAAAGTATCAAGAGGTAGCATTGTTCTACAGCAGCATAAGACTTTTATCACAGAAATTGTGTCATCGCTATGCAAGCACAGCCTCCCAACATAATTTTACAGATTTTATGTATGATAAAGACATGAATACCCTATGACTATCAATGACACACATGGTTAGGGTATCACTGCAATCTTAGGCAAAACTCTTTGTGAGCAAGAATGGATTTAAGCATGTGCTTAAGGGGTCTGTTAAACAGAGGCCCCACTACCTCCAATACAGAAATTACACTGTAGGACTATGCTGATTTATGGTAATGTTTCTGTAATGAGGCCATCTTCATCTGTTTAATGATTCCTATTAATAGGACACTCATATAACATATAATTGTTTAATTTGGACAAGAAAATGCTCTATTTACTCCAGAAAAAAATCTTTTAACCCTCCCCCATCTGAAATTTAAGAATGTTTGCCAGTACCCCAGTCTTACAAAACACTAAGAGCTAAATCACTGGATATAGGCTCAGCTTCTTTTTCAACATTTAAGGCATCAAAATAGATTAAATAGAAGTTTTAATGACCCATTAGCATTTTTCTAATAAAGTGAATTATATGATTTCAGAGGAATAAAGTAATTTACTTTTTTTTTGTCTAAAAAAAACCCCAACCAACCAAGTACCTGAAATATACCATTGTAATTATAAAAATGAAATAATAAAAGGATTTTTATATTCCAGGGTAGATGAGTTAGTACTTATTTGAAAAGCTCCGTAAAAATAAGGTTAGTTTATTTTTTTCCTGAACAGGAGTAGGGTGGCGTGGGGGGGCAGGCAGGGTTGAAATCTGCCCATGTCATTTCTGTTACGTTTACCACGGATCTTGAAACTGCAGCTGATAAGGGTGTTACGCATTGACAGCTCGAGCACTGACTCACCCCGCACCTCTGAATCAGCGCTGGATCCCTGCAAGTTGTTTTTGTAGGGGAAGGCAGGGAGAGGAGCTGGTTTTGGAACCAATGTTCCCTTTTAAGCCCTTTCACCTTGCCTGAAATCCTGGCCTCGTTAAAGCAAATTCCCACCAACTTCCACAAAGCTGGGTTTAATCTCGTTCTTTCTGCCACCAATATGTGCATTAAAAGGATGCAAACAAATCTCAGAATCCGCTGTGGGTGTTATTTCACGGTCTCCTGCCTCCCACCCCACACACACACCAAAGGCAGTGCAGGAAGCGCCGAGTCTGGACAGAGCCCCGCGGGGGACGGGGTGATGGATGGCCGGGGTGATGCGGATGCGGGGGACTGGGGTGCTACGGATGTGGGGGCCAGGGTGATGTGGGCGTCAGGTGTGAAGGATGGCCGAGGTGATGCGGGAGTGGCCGAAGCGATGGATGGCCGGGGTGATGTGGGTGTCTGGGGTGCTGGATAGCTGGGGTGCTGCGGATGCGGGGGCCGGGTGCTAGATGGCCGAGGTGCTGCGGATGGCCGTCCCCGCACGCCCAGGGAGGCCGCACCGCCCGCGCTCCCCATCCGCTCCCTGTTCCCGGTGGCAGGAGCCGCGCACGGTCCCAGCGGCGCGGCCGAGCGCACCCGCCGCGCTCCCAGCTGGGCTCCGGCTGCCAGGCACCGCCACGGCCGCGGCACCGAAGGGTGTGCGAGGGCGGCTCTCCGCGCCCCGTTCGCGGCGGGATGCCCCCGCCCTGCCGGGCAGGCGGGCCCGGCCTCCCGCCAGCGGCGCTCCCGTTCCGGGGCGGCAGCGGCAGCCGCAGGGTCGGGGCCGGCCGGCGGGGCCGGGCCCGCAGCAGCGGTGCTCCCTGCCCGGGGCAGCCCCCACGCCCCCGGCCCCACTCACGCTCCACGTCGTGCAGCTTGGCCCGCTCCTCCTCCAGCTTGCCCTTCAGGCTCTCGGCCTCGTTCTTCAGCGATGCCAGGGTCTCGTTCTCCCGCAGCCCCTCGGTTGCCATCTTTGCAAAGGAAGCGGGGAGAGAGAGGAGATGAGAGCGGGAGGAGGAGGAGTTTGCTGCCCGGCTCCCGGGGATGCTGCGGAGGCTCCTGCCGCCTCAGCAACGGTGCCGGGGCCGGCCGGGCTCCCTCCCCTCCCCACGCTGACGTCCGGGCCGGATGGATGCTCCTCCAGCCAGCACCTGACCGGGCGGGAAGAGCCACGGAATCACACAGAATCGCCTGGGTTGGAAAAGACCTTTAAGATCATCGAGTCCAATCATCAACCCAACAGTGACGAGTCCCCGACTAACCCATGTCCCTCAGCACTATGTCTACGTGATTCTTCAATCCCTCCAGGGATGGGGACTTCACCACTGCCTTGGGCAACCCCTTCCAATGCCTGAGAACCCTTTCAGCAAAGGAATTCTTCCTCATATCCAATCTCAACTGCCCTTGGTGCAACTTGAGGCCATTTCCTCTTGTCCTATTACTTGTTACTGGCTGAACAGACCAAAAGACCCCCACGGGAGCCAGCAGCCCCTGCCAGCCCCACACTCAGCAGGCTCAGGGTCCCCACCAGCCTCCCACCCTGCTCTACCCACAGCTTCCACCAGCAGGCACTTGCTGTACATCCCAAACCATTTTCACAGCCCAAAGGCTTCGTGGCCCCAGGAAAACGTGCAAAAGGGTGTTTCTGCTTTGTACCCAAACTTGTTTGTACCAGAAGTTGCACACTCTGTGGGGGAGGGAAAAAAAAAAAGTCATCAATCACCTCAATAGCATTTTAAAATACCAGACTGGGAAGATAGATTCTGTAGGCTTAGGAGATCAGCTCAGCTCCATCATTCCCTTATAGCCCTATGTGTAGAGGTGACTGGGAGAAATGGTCACTCAGAAGGTCTCTGGTCCAGCTCCTGTGCCAGCAGGACAGTATAATGGTGTGAACCCTTCTCTCTACTATGCTTTGAATTCCTCATTTTTAAAATTTGTGCTACCAGGGTTTTTTTCTCCCTCTCCCTTAAGCCAGCCACCTCTTTCCCCTGCACACAGAGAAGCACATTAGGGTCTGTGCCCTCCCCAGCCCTTGAAAGGGACCAGTTTCCAAAAGCCCCAAGGGAATGAAGAACCCTCCAGGGTGGTGTTGGTGTGAGCCTGGGGCACAGCTCCACAGCGCTGCTTGGGCACAGATTGGGAGCGTGTGCTGGGCCCAGGGAGCAGCTGACATTTCCAGAGAAAGAGCTGTGGCACATGGCCTTGTGGCTTTTTGTTCCCTGGACAGGGAGTTCCTTGGAAAAGTCCTCTTCTTATTTCAGTGATTGTCCTTAATCTACACGGAGTAACTTTGCTCATATTGACTCCCATTGTCTCCCTTTAGCCAGAAAATAGACAATCCAATGGCTATTGTTCAACCTGGGGATGTGCCAAGACTGGAAAGTGAGATAAGAAAATACAAGTTTGCAGCTGTTGTTTAGACTCTGGGCACATCCTGGACACAGTGTGGATCCCAGAGTAAAAAAAAAAGAAGTTCTTTCCCACACTGGGCTTAGCATCAGTGTCCCTGTCCAACTGGGATGTGTGGGCAGAGCTGCTGAGCTCCTCACCGTCACACTGGAGGCTGATTTCAGGCCCTGGGCTGGCCGCATGCTCAAGGTCTCTCTTAGTCAATGGATCTGCAGGGAGAAGCTGGGTGACTTAAACCCATCAGCCTGATAGCCATGTAGGCAACCCTGAACTTGATTTTGAATCCTGAACTGAACTGATCCAGTTACACTCAGGATCACAAAAGAAAAAGTAGGTAGTATAATCTATGGAGTTCACATATTGCTAGATATGGGAACACCCTTCAAAGCCCCTCAGAGTAAACAGCACACTGGAAATGCCTTCCAGAACACTGACAGTGCCAGAGAAATCAAAATTCAGTATTTTTAAAGTGATACCAAAAGAACAAAAATAGCATCGTTTAGCAGGAAAGTGACAGGAAGCTTCTTGTGTGTTACCTTCATGTCTGAAAAACCAAACCTATTTATATTACTAATGCAGCTGTGTCCTGAAGGAGTGGCAGGGGAAGATTTTGAAGAAGAATCTTCATTTCTGAAGGATTTTTATCTATGACAAATACCCTATTTCTGACACTTGATAAGTGTAATGGTGGAGAGAAGCTAAATCCAACAAAAAAACATAAGAAATGTCTTTGCCTTGGTAGGAACACATCAGCTCTAAGGAATTTGTCTGAGATAACACCTGTGTGTCAGGCAGTTGGCACAGTTCTGACAGTGAGAAACCCTGACTTTCTTGCCTTACTGAGTGAACAGTCTCACTGCCTTGGGGAATGGGATTAAAATGTCTCCAAAAAACAGCAGGGAAGGTGAGAATCTTTGGGAACCATACATGTTCAGACTGATACAAGATACTAGTCCCAAGATGACAGGGATAAGCAGAGCCAGAGAGAGAAGCCTCTACTGAATGGAGTGAGCTATGGAAGTGTATGATGCATAACGTGTATTTCGTTAGTTTAAAAATAAAAATATATTTCTCTCATCTGACCAAAACACTTAACTACCTGTATAGTTGTTAGCTGACTATGCAAAAAAACATAGTAAGGCCATTTGGGAGCTTTAAATAAAACGTACCAGGGTTGGGCTGATTTAGAGGATAACATATTACTAGGTCAACTAAAAAATAAAAACGTTACCTTCTAGTAAACAATCGAGGCTTTTTGTTTCTCCCTTTTCATAAAACCTAACCATACCGAAGGCAATACACTTTTAGTAATGTATTAGCAATTGCTTAAAAAAATGGTGAGTAGTAAATTGTTAACACACTATTAGAATTCACGATGCTGCAGGCATGTTTGATCTGAAATGGCAGTTCAGTCAGCAGCAGTGGTCCTCTCAGTCTGGTCTCTGTTTTCAGGTAAGCTTCAAAACACATCAGCACAGGACAAAAGGCTGTGAAAACATCCTGTGCAGGATGTATGGTATGTGGCATATATGGAAAAGCAGTAACAAGTAACTGAATTCCGCTTTGTAATGTTTTGATCCATTATCTGTGCATTAACCGGCACACAGAAGCGGTTGTTCCTGTGGCATACTGACCACCAGCACTCCCTGGGAAAGCTGACCACTGCCAAATTGGCTGCAGTGAGCCTCCAAGCTGCCCCAGACAAGAACAGCTTCTTATAAGACAGCTTTTTTTCTCTGACTCTTCCCAATGGAGCAAAGGCAAGGTGATCTTTGGCTTCATATATTTTGAGGCTTTGCTCTGAAAGTCATCAGCTTTCTATAGGGCATTATTTTATGGAACTGCTACAGAAACATTAATCACCAAGAATTGTGGCAAAACCAGTGCAATCATAAACCTACCTTGCACACATGCCAAACACACCAGATTGCAGTGTTGGGGATGCATGGAAGAAAGTGGGTACTGTTCTGTTAATGAGGATGCTGGGGGAAATGGAGGGTCTAACAAATTTTTGCCTAGCTCAAAAGTTAGGTCTTTAAAATAAGGTCTTCGTTCTCACTAATTCACCAGCTGTCCTCTTTTTAAATTGTAAGCTAATTTACTAATACTTCTGTGGGGAGACTACTCCAGGAAACACTGATTGAGTTTCTACTGATTAGCACCCATCTCCAAAGCAGGCAAAAACCCAGGGGGAAAAGATTATTTTGTCTAAAAGGCAAACAATTGAAGTAAGATGATCTCAACACTGGGAATGAGTGATTGCTAATTCTGTTATCCCTTAACATATGTTGTTTTGGGGGAAATCACAAAGACTGGCTGATGAAAATGCATGTGTGCATCTGCTAGACCGAAACTAGGAGTTGCATGTGCAAAGCAAGAAGTTAAAAAGGATCAACCAACTATACACCACATTAGGCACATGCACCCACAAATCTGTGCATGAGTATGACAAGGATATATTGTGCATTTTGATATAAGCCAAAGGATACCCACAGGTCTGAAAAAACAATTTAAAAAAGTAAAGGATACAATTTCCCTATCCATACCTATTTCACTGCTAGTGCAAAGAGCTCTCCATGTTCTGAATATCTGTTTTTAAATCTTTTACAAAATAAATATGAAGAAGCAAGCTAAAGCCAGATCTACCAGAAAACCCAAGATCCTACTGCAGTGCTAACAGGAAGCCTAACAGGCTGTTAGGTACTGATGGAATTCTTCCTGAAGTCTCAATGTGCTTCCACCTAGCAGCTGTTTCAGTTGGTAGGAATCTACCTTCCATCATGTGAATAGTAACAAGAAAGTTGCAGGAACTGTAAATAACAAACAGCCAGTTTCCTGCAATTGCAGCATGTATTTATCAAGTCATGCAAAAATTTACTGGATAAATAGCTATTTATAAGCTGTTGTCCAAGAAGGACCTGAACAGTGCAGCATTTTCAAAGTCAGGAGAAGCAAACCAGGAAGGGACTGTCTTTTGTCTTTAGTCATTACATCCAAATTTCCTCCTAAACAATGTAAGGCATGAGACTGTGCTGTGTCAGCCACTGAACTGTACACACTGCACCACCTACAACCACCAAATCAGTGCTCTCATCTGCCTGTAAAACAGTGTTTTGTAAACACAGCTACTTCAACCTATTAGCATTCCTGCATACATCACTTAATCTGACATGAAAATGCAACAAACTATTGTACCCTACTCAGTAACAGTAGAGACCAGTTCTGGGGAGGAAACAGTGAAGGATGTCTTCTCCAACTGATAATACACATGGTTCAGGAAGATAAAATAAAAATAAAATTACTCCAAGTTGGAGTATAATCAGGACAACAAAATTCTTAAGTTTACAAAAGTAGTTTTGGAGACCAGCTCTCCAGTAGCCACATAGGTTCATGACCTTAGCTTTGTACTTCATCTAAAAAACCCCACCATGACCTCTCTAGAAGTGTGCTTCCTACCAGGAGAGTAGGATATCGCCTCAGCCGTAATTGCTGGAGATTAAAAAGCCTCCTTCATGCAGGTATCCTGCCAGGACTTGGTGGTCAGGCTAGCAGGTTTGCTAATCTCCCCCATTACCACCTTCTGTGGTGATGCACACACATGGCGACAACAGACACTCCACTGCTGTGCAACCTTTTCCCACCTTAACCTCGTTGTAGCTACTTACAGCTCTCACCCAAGTACTGCACACAGCATACGAGCCAACACGGTCTCAGTATGAAACGCAGGCCACAGAGGCGTTCTGACAGCACTTCCCTTGTATCTCATTTTCACTGAGATAGACTAGACGAACTTCATATCCCCTAGTCACTAGTGAGTGAGCTTATGGAAATGGTTTAATCTTTCTTTGTTAAGTTCTGGTAAAGGTAATGGGAAACACTCAAGATCATAGGCCAAGCAACTTGCACACATATACCCCAGAGTTTCCACAGGGACGTACATTTGCACAGCTGAGGAATGTGGTACCCTAGGGGAAAAAGGTCATAGCCATTTTCCAATCAAGAATCATAAGAAGCATCCTTGAATCCCAGGGCCGCCTCTGTGGCAGGTTCATGGAAACCCCAGGTGTCTGCAGAGGTGTTTGTCTGGCAGCCTACAGGCCTACCAATGCTTATTTGCTGTCCAGAAAAATCCAACATAACAGACCATTAATATATCCAACCCTTGTTTTTTGCAGTCTTGCCACATTCTGGCTGATAAAATCAGTAACATACCAATTCCACACATAGCGAGCAGTAGCTGAGCTGTTTTGATTTGATGTAAACAGCCCTAAGGGGCTTCTCTTTGGAGCACTTGTCACACGGACCAAATAGAATTGCTAAAAAGGTCTGGTCACACATCTTCGAGGTTGGAGAGAGCTGAAAGAGAGAAGAAGGAAAGAATATATTCCAGTCCAGCACAAAGCTTCCCACTACTGTTCTGCTAGCTAATACAGCTTACACTATATAGACATCTGTAGGCTGGATAATCTCTCTGTGACTAATCTCTCGAGCTTGATGAACGGTCACTATATGCAAGACAGTCACATGCTCCGCAGATTATATTTTTATGAAGAAAAATGCAAAGTAAAATAGATATTGTGTTACAATGTGCACTGATTACACATTGTTATGTGCACTTCGCACATGGATTCACTACGTGCAGGAAATACCTCTTAGTTATTACTTAACTACTGTGAGCAGACAGTAACCAGAAACATCCAACAACAGCTGGATTTGTGAGAAATCGGCACTGATCGATATTTATTTTTTTCCACTGCATTATTAAATAGCCAATATTATGTGTTATTTTTAAAGCTGAAAAGATCACCTAGGATTCAGTCAGCAGCTACAGAAATATTATGAACAATGTGCTGCCTGAGCAGAAATTGGTGCTTCAAGCACACCGAAAGCTGGGTCACTGTGAACCCTCTTTTGTTCTCAAGCCAGGCATCTCTATGATCAAAGCACTATCATCAACAGAGAATTAAAAACCACTTGAGACTCAGAAAGACAAACAAAAATAATACTGTAGTGTCATTTTTCTCTGTACATTTTTCGTAGGAAAAAATGGAACCTTTCACCACTTCTGAAATAGAAAGCTTTTAACATTATTTAGACATGTGCATAAATAATGAGTTAATTGTTAACAATTAGAAGAAGCTATTGCAAGAGAGATTTAAATAGAGCAAAAGAAATTCAATGAACTAGGCAGATTTTAGAATTTGTTTGGCTGGATATTATGCAAAAACCAAACCAAACTTTATTCTATGCAGCTGCCTGTGTTCTGCTGCTTATTCTTATGTATTTCAGTGGACTACTTAAAAACTGAGATGATAAACTCAGAAATCCTGTCCACAGTTAAGTCAAAAAGAGTTTTGCAGTTCTCTCCAGGCAATACACAACTTCATCCCAAAACATGTGGGAAGCAATCTGTCCTGTAAGGAACTACAGCCCATTCATCGGAAATTTGCATGGAGCTTTCAATCAGCTACACACAGTCAAGAAGGTTTATATTCTATTTGATGAAAAGCAACAATACATCTTGAAGTTTTTAATGCATTCTTTTGCAGACCAGGAGCCCGAGGCCACAGCTGCCATCCTTTCAGGGAGCTTCTCTGTGCTACTATTGCTCGTAGCTCTAAAGTGACTACGGCATCAGGGCTCAGTTCTACTAGTTCCGTAACACTGGACATTTACAACGGAATAACCTGTTATTCTAAGTTCTTAAAATTAGTGGTTCCCACCAAGGGCAACCCAGGAGACATAATCACAGATTTATATACCTGGTGTGAAGCCTTAAGACGCTGGGCCAACTAGACTTTGGGAGGAAAACTTTCACTTCAGAAGTGGTGTGAAATGAAGGTATTACAGGGAAAAATGCCATCATCTTTGAACAAAATATCATTACTAGATCTAGAGACTTTAGACAAGGTTCTATTAGGCTTGGAATAAACACTCTGGGCAGAATTAATCTTTGATAAGGTGTGAGAATTTGCTGGAGGAACATACAGAGTGAATTATACCAGTATCAGTATTTTACTTCAGATGAGATTATGACACATTACAAAACGTTGCTACAATAGAAGCCAACAAAACTTCTGATTAATTAAAATGCTGTATTGTACCTGAGATTGTTTGTGATAATGGTGGCTTTGTACACTATTTTATAAAGATATAAACTATTTGAACTCAAAAAGGTCTAAAAAGATTAGAACATCTTGCGGTATAGCCTGCAATTTTAAACTTACTAGCTTTTAAAAGCTACAGTAGAAATTTAAAACTGGTAGCATGGTGAAACATTAAGAAATAATTCTACTTGCAGAAGAACTCTATACAATGAATCCTGTTGATAAAAATCCAAAATCACTCACCTTTTCAAACAGCAAGAACCTGGAGATTCTCGAGATGACTAAATAAGCCGTGTGCAACTGCTCACGCAGAGAGGCAACCTTCCTATTAAGTCTGCTTAAAGGGTATTTAAAGCTCAGCTTCTCCGGTTGTTTCACCTCAGGTCAGTTACGTACTGACGATTATAACGGCTTTATTTTAACTGTCCTCTTTCAGAACAGAGCATAAAGAACATAAGCTATTAGGCAAACTAGATCTTACCTGCTTGTTCCATAGAGCAGCAACTTTTGGATGGTTTCCAAATGTTAAACACATTGGGGAGATGACTGACAACTGATTGTTCCAACTATCAAGTTAACATTCTGACAAATAACACTGTCAATGTTAAGTCTATCTCATATTCTCAATGAAATTTAAAAGTAAAACAAATTCATTAGTGTTCATGCTGGTTCTTCCTTGGATATTATTTTACTATTCACCTGTTTTAAGACAATAAATTTAAAACCAGTAAGATTAAAAATTGCTGCTTTTTGCACTCTCAAAAAATTTGGGGGAAACTTATGAAAACACATTTGAAAATTTTAAGAAGTGGTGAAGGTCATATCTACTGCCTGCTGACACTTCTATGTGATATGGACGTAAGACTGGACTGAGATGTTACTCACACCATCCCAGGTAACAGACATACAGCTCCAGTAACTACAAAAAACCATTATATACAAATGACAGCAACAAAACTTGCTTGCATTAGAATATTTACAGGAATTCACCAGGAGCCACAGACAGCATACCATTCTGACAGGAAGATACCCAATGTTACAGTAATGCAACTGGATCATTAAATATATGTTTATGGTGCAATACAGGACTGACAGTATTCACTAACGTTCACATAGTTCCAAGCAATTTCTTTCAAATGATCCCGTACTGAAAACACAACTATTGCATCGCTCAAAGCACTACAAATTTATTTAAAAGTTACTTTATTTACCAGATTACAATACCAGCCTACCTACATGTCTGTGGTATTTTGTACAGCTTTTATTGTTATTGAACAAAACACAAAAAATTTTCCTTCATGTATTTTGAATATATCTCTGTGGATATCACCATGAATATTTCACTGTACATAATAAACACCAAGAACACTGAATAGGAAGAACAATTACTTCTTTATATTTACAGATTTTTCAGTGAAATTAAACAGGCAGTACTAACACTGTGTAATAAAAAAAAAAAAAATCAAATACATTGTTCCTTCCTACAATATTTAAATTATCTAAATTAATTAGAATTAGAATGCCTTAAATATTTCAAAGCTGTAGTGCTCAATTTTAATAACTATGTCTAATAGAATAGCTAGAAAACTAGCATTATTCACTGGGGAATTTCTAAGTACAGTCATCATTGTGGTGAGGTGAATGCTGTTTCTCCAGTTGTTCTGACAGGGTCCAGGACTAAATAAAGTGACTGTTTGTCACATTGACTACAGGGAGAAGGCTGAACAAAGCAAGAAGAGGACCATTCCAGCCTCTAAGAATCCTACAGCTGAAATGAAATAAAGATGAAATGTAAGGAATTAAGCTTGGTTAATCAGTAAGACCAGCTGCATTCACTCCTACTCAGTGCCTGGACTGGAAGAGGGAAAACAGCAAAAAAAGAAAGGGAGAAAGAAGATGTGCACATGAGTGCATACTTAGTGTATATTCTGAAATACACTGCACTGGAGATGGACCCAAACAAGGAGATGACAGAAAGCAGCTTGTAACTCAAACCTGGATCATGACATTAATTTTGTATCTGACTTTTCTACTATAATGACTGATATGAAAATCTAGACTTGTCTCTGCAGGCTGATATCTGTCTTCAGGAAGAGCACTCATGTCCTTCCCCTGGCTGAAGAGGTGTCTGGTGTGCCTGAACTGCAATGCCAGCATTCAGTGAGCCAAGGCAGCACGCCTACAAAAACAATGTGGGTTTGTAACAGCAATTCTCTTAGACTGATCTCGGTTCCCCAGTTTCAATGCAGCTATTTATATTGATTTTTTTTTAAACAATTATGGAAGGAGCTACCCTTCCCTCCTACTATAGTCTTTTGGAGGAACTGTTATAAAGATTTCTTTTATGAAAGGAATAAAGATATAAGAAGTATAGAAAGGTGAAAGCTACTGTAAAACATATCCAGTATATCAAGGCAATGATGCCATTACCTTGGAAAAAAAAATCTCTTGTTACAAGAACTGAATGCAAGGAAAATTGTAAAGTTGTAACATTTATCACATGGCAGTCTTCCCCTCAGACTGCTGCTGACAGAGCACCAATGCAAACTTGTCAGATAAATGCTTTTCTTGTCAGGTTTGGGCTAAAAAACTGTATGGTTAGCTTTGTGTCCAGCTGATGACATAATCACTGTAGGACTGTAATGAAGGGAGAAGAGTAAGAAAAGAGAGAATGAAATCACAAGCTGAAATTATTCCTACTTTTTAAGTCTTGACTCAAGAACAAGTTTTTAACAGTTTAATTCGGTGCAAGCTGCCGTACTATTCACCAGCTGGAGAAATGAACCACGGAAGTCTGCCTGTATATAGTCTCTGAGGAAATACCAATGCATTGGTTTTATTAAACCCTTGTGAGAAAGCCAAGTTTGAAGCTGCTGGGGACTTGTATCATTTCCAAGGCATGTGGAGAGGGGCTGAAAGGAAACGTCACTTGAAAGAGATATTTGGTATCGAGCATCAACTGCGGAACATCTTCACGGTTGTTTAGCATAGCCTGAAATTATAACAGAAAGGGTAAGAAAATATTGTATTAAGAATCAAAGCAAAAACAGTACATTGCTCGCTTCCCACTGCAAAGCTTGCTTTCACACAATGCTAAGGAGACTTGTTTTGATCACTTCCAAGTGTCTAGAAGCTGAGCAACCTAGTAATAGTATGGCAAAAAGGTCAAGTATAACTATGTAGCATCAAAAACTGAGTGTATGAAGTATCCTGTAACTTGAATATGAGCAATAATAGTTGTAGCTCTTACCTGGACTTTACGAACAAATGATGGAGTCACCCTTTTCTCAAAATCATCTATTGGAGTGTATGAGTTGAGGATCTTTACTATCTGTTCAAAGTACAAAAGATTATCTTAGTGTGTCACAAAAAGTGAGAAGACTAAAAAAAGAAAGCATTAACATGACATCTTTATTGATATTTAATGGAAGTTTCAGTAAAGAATTTTTCAATAAAAAGATAATTTTGACTGGTCACCATATTTGATGATTGATATGACTCATTTCCAGAGATGTCAGCAGGATCAAGGAGATGTAGGAAAAGCTGAATCAGTTAAGGGAAACAACAAAAAAAGCCTATGACAAATTCAAGAAAATACATTGTGGAATAAAAACAGAATAGAACAAAGCAGGGAAGCACTCATCACAAGAGCAGTTAAAATGCTAACAATCAGGAATAAGGAGTTAAAAATAGTCAGTTTGCTGAAGAATGCTATTTTTATCACATGAAAGGCCAATAGCTCTTTGCAACAAATTATTTTAGATAGCTAAAATTCTTCAATTGGTGTTGCCTGAAGAAAACAGATGGTTCATTACCTGCACAGTAGAAAGAGATGTGCAGTGTTCACATATTTCCTTGGCATCATCATCTGTGATCTTTTTGACCTGAAGAAGCCAGGCTGCTTGAGATAGAGGCTCCAAAGTTTCCTTGGCATTGCTGTTCTGAAGATTCTTGTCCTTAAGCCATTCTTCCAAGTAGCTGATATTACATCTGGGTTACACCATGAACAGACAAACAAGTTACATTAAAGACCTATAAAGAAGGAATGGTCCTCTAATGCAGTGTTCAAATTCATGTATTTTAATTTAAAAACCATACCTGTAGACCATAAAAATAAACAATTAATTGCTTATTGATTGGTAAATTTAAACCCTTGTATATTACAATCCTTTTTATTTTATTATTTATTAAAGCTTGGATAATAGAAAGCAAGTTATTAGTTTAGATGTTGTTTACAGGAAATTACTAACATATACTGGCACTGCCTATTACACTATAGCACTATATGTCTTTAAAATATTCATTTGCAACTGAGCTTATACAGGAAATGAGAACAATGTTTGCACTTTACAAAGCAGGGCTGGGCTTATAACTGATGATGTAAAAGTTAAAGCAGCTTTCTTCTAGTAATATTCCCAGATGGGTCAAGGTTTTACTGATTTTATTTCACCTTAGTCTGCAGACTGTCTAATGGAGAACAAATTAACTGTATCTTCTGCAAAACAGTTAAGAGCATGTTCTCTTGATGCTCATAACAAGACAGATGATGCCCAATCTAAACTCTCAAAGGCTCTGTCTCTGTGCCTCTCTCATCACAGAGCATACAAAATGCAAGTCAGCTTTTGTCTGTCTGCCAGCCAGGGGACGCTGCACCTGTTTACTATAATAAGAAAGAATTAAAAATACTATTCATCACATCATGAGTGAACTAGCATGGAAAGAATCCTAAACATGTCTGACTTCAAACTCAAGACTGTAATTTTCTCTGTCTTTTCCTTCATTAGTGTTTCCATGGAAAGAACAATTTGTAATATGTTATGTTGAGAAAGCTCAGCCCAAAAGGCAAAGACCTATTTTTTCAAAAAGAGTAAAAAACAATTAGCTACTTCCAGTAGAATGGTTACAGAATATGCAGTGACCTAGCGATAAAGGACATTAGAGAAAAGTGTTAAAAACCCATTCTCAAGCCACCGCTTGTTGAAACGTTACTGGCCCTACCTTATCTGCATTCCTTTTCTACATGAGCACATGTCCTTGCGGAGGAAGAGACTATTGAGGGTGACAGCACCAATGAGAAAGAAAAGCTGCTTCACTGCCTGCTTTAGAAGCTCAGAGTCCAAGCCATTCTGGCACATAGTACTATAAAAATAGCTGAGTTGTTGCAGGATGGAGGTCATTGTGTAGGTATCCGTGTCGTCTATACTAGAAGAGCGTTTGCGGAACCCAGTCGGTTTCAAGCCAGAAATTCCCTGAAGGCTTTCATATTCCAGCATGCCAGGTACTGAAACACAACAGAAAAGAACTGATAAGACCAACACTCCTAAGACTCCTTTTAGTTATGTTAACTTAATTATTGAACAAAACCTAATTTCAGGATATTTTAAAAGTTAAATGATACAAGAAAAATAAGATACTAACAAAAGCTTCTGGAGCACACCAATTTTAAAAAGCCTTTTGTGTCTGTAGAATGTTGACTGGTTTGAAAGCACTGTCCCACAGCAGGGAACCCTGCAAGGAAAAAGTCTTTCCAGACTCTGTGGGGATATACCATTTAGTGGAATTGATATGTGCAGAAACACACATGCAAGTACACATATGTATGAATAAACAGGAGAAAGAAGTTTGCCCCACCCCTTGCCTCCGTGTACAAGCTTTGTTTGTGTAACTCACAAGCTATATTTAAGTCTGTTTGGGTTGCTGCTGTCTTACCAATCATGGGCTGAATGCTGTTCTCCATTACAATAATGAACTGGTGATAGATACGAATGGCCAAATCACTAAGAATTTGTCTGTATTCTGAGAGATCAAAGTGCTTCAAACAGTTCTTATTCTGACGTGGAGTGTTACACTTCATAAATTCCTACAAGTTGTAAATATAATTATTAGAAATAAAATAAAATTATAATTACAAATTGCTATTATAATGCAATGTATATATTGTAGTAACTCATTCCATCTCTGGCTGGACGCAGTCACTTAATCATTCAAAGCTACAGATAACTTCAATGGATGCTTCCAGTTCTGGGCTTCCTGTACTTAATTTTCCAGTTCATGTTGATGCTTACTCTGTTCCTAAAGCCTGCTAAAGCCAAAGGAAAGACATGCATAGATTTCAGTGAACTTTCGAGCAATTCCTAGATCACTCAAACAGGAAGCAAACGCCACTCCCTTCCCCCTCCCTGAAAAAAAAAAAAAAAAGAAAAAAAAATTTAAAAGAAAAAAAAAAGAAAAAAAAGACAAAATGCAGTTTTTAAACTATGTTGGAAAAAGAAAAATACATTTTATTGCTGCAAAGGAATCTCATTTTTGGACTTTTTATCAGGAAATTTCTGACTTCAAAAGTCTAGACTGAATCCTAACTTGCATCGTCTTGAATGCTCATTACAAATATAGATTAAAACTCTAAATTCTGGATTCAGACCATTCCCTACTGTTGTAACTAAATTATAGAAGACTGTTATTAATTAAGTTTGAAACTTTTCAATTCTCCACTGCTTTTTAGAATGTTACCGATATCACCACAAGAGGGAGTATTGTTGTTTAGGCTGATTCCATGGCTTTAATCCCGAAGACTTATGTTCTTATGTTCCTATGCAATTTCTGTTCAGTCTACTTAAGTTTATAAAACCTAGCAATAAAATACAGCAACAGTTTGCAATTTAAAAGAATTAAAAATAATTTCTTATTTCAGGATAAAATTTAGCTTAAACAAGCAAGTGAAATAAGGAGGGAAAAAAAGAGAGTATTTTATTGTTTTGTTCCTTTCTTGAGGTTTTCTTCTGTGATCTCATATTGGTAGCACTAGGTGTTTGAATAGTCACAAATATAAAATAGTAAAACTGTTTTGTAAATATACATATGGAACTCAACATCTGAAGTCCAGCTCACATCAAACCCCTGTGGAAGAGTTCAAACTAAGTAGCAGTTTCCATATCATATCTTTAACCTACTTTAGCACTTTAACATTTCCTTGATTTCACTTGATCTGTTAGTTCTGTACTGTCTTATTGTGTAAGACATATAACACCACTGCAGAGCAATATGAATATCTAAATATCCGGAAGGAACAGCGGTGAGCTGGTGAATAATTCTTTGTTATCACTATTTTTAATTCCAGGTAAAGTCTGTCACAAGTAAAATAATGGAATTATTTGATGAAATCATTCCTACCTCTTCCCCGCTGTACTGCTTCAAACAGTTAAGGAAATAATATGTATTAGAAAGCCAAAAAGACAACATCTCAAAGTCTTCTGAATGTTCCTGAAAATGGTAAGTAACGCAATCTTATAATGGTATTGTCTCATGAAGTTCATTTAATAAGTAAACTTAAGACCATCACAGAACTGGTACAATAGAGCCCATATAGAGCAGAAAGAGCATACACTATCTGTAACATGCTAACTGAACAAATCACCCTGTGTTTTCAAGCTAATATACATATAGCAAAGTTCCCTCTTTTATCTGGTAAACACTGTTTAAGTCTTCTTAAATGACAGACTGTCTAAATAAGTCTGAACCAAACAGTTTTACACATTTCTGTGTATAGTGTGTAGCATATTGCAGGCTTTCCTGCAAAAAAAGTGTGAACAATGCCTGTATACACAAAACTGAACTACATATAAGCACAATTCTAACTATGCATAAGAATGCTCTATTTTTGATAGCTAAGTAGGCACAAGCTTTTCTAATGGATAAACTGTGGCATAAATTTGTTTGTGAACAAACTATAGGCACTCTCTATACAGTAAATTCAACTGCATAAACCATAGTCCATTCCTGCCTGTGCTACAAAGCCTAGCTGGTGTTTTATTGCATTATAAATCCATGTAAAGCATTCACACAGCTGAATTTGTTATGTAGATGAGACAACAGGCTATCAATTATTTTTATAGCTTGATTTTGTAAACTGGCTGGCAACATAACTTTAATCATTTGGGTACTAATGCTGCAGTACCAAATGATGTGTCAAAAAACCATTACACTAGTAGAACAGCAGTGTAAAAACCTCTTAAAATGCCAATATCTGCTGGCTGCCAAACATTCTAACCTTCATTTCTATCCCTCTGACTTTTACTAGTGGTGAAAGCATGGGTGCATTTCACCTAATTAGCTACTCATTGTGAAATGTAAAATACTTTAAATGATTTTGTCAGTGAGCTCTTCAGATAAAAATTTCTGTTAATGCATTCTGTATTCAGCACAGTAGAACTTTACCTGGAGGCTTTACAGGGATACTACTATTAACTTCAAAAAGAGTGTTGCTAATGATTATTATTCTAATGTAGGGAAACTAGCAAATGAAAGCATGAGTACTTCCCAGGTACTATGCACGTGTCTTGTAAACCTTACATTAAAAATCAAGAAGTACAGTACAGCTAGACATCATTCCTACCTTAACAACTTGTTTGATGCCATCAATGGTTACATTCATGAAAGATTTCAGCATGTCAGCATCATTCAGATAATCTGCATACCTCACACACATGAATAGGATGTGAGCTGGAAGGCCAGGTATCATATTAACTACAACTCCACGTGGCTTTAAATCTGCATAAAGGAGAGTCATCAGGTTTATTATATAAAAATTCAACAATTTGATGTTTCATTCTGAAACAGATAAGCACTCTGGGGTTTATTTCTTTAGTGAAATAAACTTGATCATTTATTTACTGATTAATTGCTTGTTCTTTGAAAACAACAAAGAGTATTGTTCATGCAAGAGTATTAGCTAAGTTTTCCAGAGTAATAGGAGAGTATTGTAGCAAATTCTAAGGTTTATAAGGGTACTGATGTATGTGGGAAATTTGTCAGGTTTACTATTAGGTGTAATGTAAAAAGCTGGTTTGGCAGTAAGATTGATATTGTGAAGTAATTCAGAGGAAGGACAAAACTCCTCTACAAGAGGAACATGAAAGTACAGCTCCCTTCAGTGAAGAGAATGATATGGAAAGGACAGACAGGAGAGTAAACCATCACACATGGATAGAAGCCCAATGACTTACAGACTTAGTAGACGACCAGGAAGAAAGTAAATTCAAGTCCCTGGAGTGCTCTTGAGATTTATAGCTTTACAAGTGAATAAATAATAAGAGAGATAATAGAGTCAGCATTATGTAGAGTCAGACATATGATTTTTATGCAGATAAAGCACTTCTATATTTGAAGCAACTGGTAGTAGAAGAAGAACAATGTAGAGCCTCCAAGTCACAGTGGTGGTAAAGGAGTAGAAAAAAGGCAACTTTGAACATAAGTGAAACACGGGGCCTTGTAGTTTTTGTTGTAGTGTTAGAATATCACTGACTACTGATAAAACTTGAAGTGTTACTACAATACCAAGGATGAGATTCTGAATGATCCTTTCTTCGTCCTCTTTTTTGTACTCCATCATTCCAACGTACTCTTTAGACAAAGCTGGCACACGAGCTTCAGCTGTCAAACACAAAAGCACTGTTACCTGCACGCAAATGGCTGAGCTGATGTTCATGTCAGAACTACTGGAGAAAAGCAGTTTTCTCTGTAATAAACAAGAGTATGGGACTGGTTTACAATAACCTTCTTTGCTTATGGTTCCAAGCAAGTTAAAGAACATTTATATTATGTGATTAGTTTCACTGCATTCAGCAGAATTACTTGCACTAATAAGACAAACAAACAGTAACAATACAGCTCTACATCCATCACCTCTGCAGTGTTTTGAAGTATATTCTGTAGTGAAGAGTTACTTGCTACCCAAGAGCTTTGTAATTTCAAATCAGGAACCATCTGCCATTGAAGGTAATGGAAGGAGCTACTCATCTGATGCAAAATGAACATTCTGTTGGCTCAGAGACAGTTTGTGTGAGGGTATGTATTAAATTCTGTTGACAGAACCCGATGCCCCTGGCTTAATCTTTTATCTTAAAAGTCTAGGTCCCATATGTGCCCATTATTTAGCTGGAAAAAACAATACAGGAAAGGGCTTTTATATAATTTCTGTTGATGGTTCCCTGGCACTTTTTCCTGAGGTTTTAAAATTCCTAACCCCATCCCAAACTCTACCTTTTTCTTTTTTTTTTAAACATACTTTCTTTCAAACACACACTGAACATCGAAATCTGTATTAAAAAAGATAAATCACGTAACAATATCTTACTTTTTTCAATAGTCTTCGTAAGAGTTTTGATCTGATCCTCCAATTTTTTTATTATTCTGTCTTTCATGTCTAGTTTTTCTTCAAGATCCTGTAATAATCAAAGTCAGTGATTTCAGAGCAACCACTAATAAAAAAATGTCTTCTACTGCTACATGTTATTGCCACAATTAAAGAGCACTATGATGTGCTTTTACTTTTATTTGGTGGGAGAAACATGAAACTTTCATATCTTTTTTCTCCCCCAATGAACTGGAAAAACATTCTGCCCATACCGTGAAACCATGATTTTTTTCTTTTTATCCTGCATTTCAGGTACAGTTTCTTAATGGTAGTTTCATTTCCTCACCATGTTTTCCACAGTAAGTCGAGTTGTTTCTTGCTTTATTTTGCTTTTTACTCCATCCTGGATTTCATCTTGCATCACACCATTGCTCAGCCCCTCAATTTCTTGGGCTGTGCCTTTCAGTCTCTCTTTTTCTTTTATGTCTATTTCATTCTGTGCATCATTTGTTCTAAGAATAGATAGAAAGGAAGCTTTGTCTCTTATTATTCTCTCATTAAAGCATAGTTGTATCATAGTTTTCCATTACCTAATAACTGTATGGAAGGCTGTAAGGCAAATCTTACATTGGATGTGGTATTTTTAAAGAGTTTAAGTGACTTTGTTGCCCCAGCTTATGGCTACTACATTTCTTACATTAAAAAAAGAAAAAATAAATATATATATGTATTTACCGTCTTTGTGTTCTATCCCCTTCTAGCTCATAATGCAGCCGATTAGATAGCTCTTTCATTTTTTTTTCAGTAATAGCAACAAAACCCAAAACAAAAGAAAAACAACAAGATCACATTTTCTTACTGTTCTGTACTAGCATTCAGTAAATTTCTTCTTACACTCATAGTTTTGTTTAATCTAATGAAATGGAATTATATGCCAGATAATGTATCAGAGAAATATCTGACTACTCCACACCACACACAAGATTATATGGGATGGGGAATTTTGACACTACTAACTCCTTGCAGTTGGCAGTAAAACCACTTGCAAATTTTAAATGAATTGCCTAGGAAGACACTATAGTTACAGACTCAGAAACCTCAGCACAGTATGCTTTCCCAAATTAAGAAGAACTTTCAAACAAGCAAATTTAGCAAAAACTTTTCCCTCTGTCTCCCACTCTGCATTTTTCAACACCGTCTGAAGTCCACCGCATAGAGTATGCCTTAAGTTCCAAAACATCTTTCCTTTTTATAATTGTTTCCATACTCCATTACACATATCCTTAGCAGAGCCCTACTGAATACACTTGCAGACATCCAAACCATAGAATCGAATGATGTAAAAATGTTTAAAAAATAAAAAATACCCATCCTTGCATATATTTTATTCTTTATTAACAGAGATATAAACTACACAACACATTTTTTCATCATGTTTCTTCATTTTACTAGCAATAAAGCAAGTAATAAGGCAATGAAGTTATCATGTAATATTGCTTCAGCTTTTAAAAAATTTTAATATATATATATTTCACCATGTTCATCTTAAGCAACTGTAAGACTGGGGACCATACTGGTACTTTACCTTTCAACTTTACAGTCTGCTCTTGAAGACGGTTTTCAAGATCTAATTTTTGATTTTCAAGTTCAGAAACTTGCTGTTTAAGATCTGGGATCACCTTTTAGAGAAAAAGGAGATTTGTGTATTTCAGCACTTTCCTTCTTTTCAAATGTCTGCAATAGTTCCTATGACACTGTAAGACCACCAACTGCAAACAGTCAAAGACTGAGGACACACAGTGAGGGAGTACTGCTACCTGCTTCCCTGACTTGTTTAACTTTTCTGGAAGCATGTGCTGCTGGTCCCTCTTAAAAATGAAATAGTTAACTAAATGTTTGGACTGGCCCAGTACTACCATTCTTTTGTTCTAGTTTAAAGGAAATTACACCGTGGCTTTAATTTCCCTAGCTCAATTAACACTGGAAAAAAGCTCAAAATGTTATCAAATCATTTTTAAAAAATAATATTATAAGTAACTTTTCCTTTTTTCAAGTTTGAAAATATTTTTTGTAGTTATTTTTCACTCAGCCAAATAATAATATGGTATATACTATCTTCTGGAATAATAGCACTTCCTTGTGTTAAATAGGTTTTACACAGTACTAATAATTAGATTTTAAGCCTTGCCTGCAATTTGTTAGCAGCTTGATATGCTTAGCTGCCCTCTGGTGGGAAGAGCCTCAGAACTGCACAAATCTGTAACTACCATAAACCCCACAACTGTCTGTTTTTTCCCTATGAAGCCATAGAATTTGTCAACCTGAGAGAGAGAAATAGCTTTAAAGAGGATTCTGAGGAAAAGATGCTAATTTCTGTCCTCTGACTACAGGGAAATAATGAATTAACTAAATTCTGAACTTCAATGCCTCAGTACAATGAAGATTGAAGCTGGTTACTGTTGGTTGACCCTGTTTGGCCAGCAGCCAAGCACTCACAGGGATGCTCACTCCTCCTCTACCCCCACCCCATGCCTCAGCAGAACAGGATGAGACTAGGAATAGCAGAAGCAAGAAAACTTCTAGGTCAAATAAAGTCAAGATAAAGCCAAACACCCCCTCCCTTCTTCCTCTACCTCAGTTTTTATAGCTGAGCATGACACTATATGGTAGGAGATATTCTTCTGATCAGCTTGGGTCAGCATAGAAAAAAGAGAAAGCCTTAACGCTGTGCAAGCTCTGTTCAGCAACAGCCAAAACACTGTCATGTTATCAATACTGTTTTACCCACAAATCTAAAATGGAGCATCATATGGACTGCTACAAAGAAAGTTAACTCCATGCCAGACAGACTCAGTACACTGTTACAACACTGACCCATAGAAAGTTACAGTATCACAAAACTGCTTTTCATTAAATCTGAAATACTGAAAAGTGTTCCATCAGAAAAAGATATAGCCTGAACAAAAAATAGCTTTTTTTTTTTCTAAATTATTAGATGAGAAGTTTAAATTAGGTAGGTATTAAAAAAAGTACAGTAAGTTAACTTTCTGGTCACTGCTGAACATCCAATTATTTTTTAGTTAAAATTCTGTGTAAATAAAAAACCTAAGTAAATGTTTCTTCATGACTTCCAGTATAAAGCTGCATATCTGTGGAAATCATTACACCCCTCAAAAGTTCCTCACATTGTTGAGAAACTGCAAGACACACAACTAAAATATTCGTATGAGCTCAGCAATGGACATCTTGACAACATTTTGAAGTTCCAAACATATTTTATAAAATCTGAATGTTCATCCACAAAAGTGTACAAGGGTCCAAGCACATTCTAAGGACTCTCAGTGTCTCTCTAGCTATCAACAGCAGAAGGCAAAGCCTGTGTGTGTGCTACACACCAAGTCAGAGTTTGGAAAATGGTATTTTGCCATTCTGTGATTAGAATCAAATCTCAGCTCAGGTTATGCAAAAGGAAAGGGAAACAGCCTGTGAAGCTGCCCCAACAAGCTATACACTTGGACAATAAATTTGGCCACCTCCTAACACACTACCTCAGCATGTAGGGAAAGAGCCTGCATGGATATGCAATCTTAGGTGGCCCTACCTGTTTGAGCTTTGAGATTTCAAGGACATGACTGCAAGATTTTGAGGGCTTTGTGCCACAAACACATTTGGATTGTATTACTTTGCTTTAGTACACCTTGATCTTACCAAGTTTTCTGAAGTTAGCCTGCTAACTTCAAGTCGAATACCATCATTTATGTCATTTTCCTCTCGAAATAACTTTTGTAGATGATTAATATCTTGGCTAAGATGTTCAACTTTAAAGTTCAAACCTTCAATCTCCTTTTCATATATTTCTTTCTGAGACTGGAAATGGCTTTCCAATACTCTGTTAAAATAAAGGGAGAAAAAACATGGCAGATGTAGTATGACCTCGATGCAATGGGTCAAGTTTAATACAAAGTGAAAACAAAGTACTGTGGTTAACACACAGACATTCCATTACATCACCTGTGCATTAAGGGAGTTGAAAGTCACACATGATATCTCAGAGGAAACACATTTCCCTACTGACACATACACACTTATCTCAATGACTTAATAAAGGTTTGTTAAAGTGATTTTAAGCTGCTCAGCCAGTCATACAATGTAGTGTTTGTTCATTTCTTAAACAAATGTTCAGTATTGCACTATCAAATTAGCTACTCACTGATCTTTCGTTTATCTTCTAGATCACAGCTTGGAGTTGTAAAAACATTGAAGAACTGAACTAACCTTGTAGCTTTTTTCAAGCCCTCGTAAGCAAACCACAGCTCTCCATCCTCATTTAAGTGTTCCAAATCCTCCATAGAGAGTCTAGAATGCAAGGCAGTATCATTAGTGTGCAGGTGAACAAAAAGCAGTTTTTAAGCTTTTTTAGAGAGACCTCAGAACAAAATTACCTGCTTCTTACATCTTCAAAATCATAACTTTCAAGAAGCTGTTTTGTAACTTCTGACATCTTTTCTGTAAAAAAAAACAGGTTTATTACATCAATCAAATTAAGTTTGATTATAAAAATCAAAACAATCTCTTCCTAAATCTACAAGGTTCTTTCCCGGTACTCAGTAAATATATCTGTTTTACTACAAGACTATAATGTGGCACTTGCTTCTACTTCAGGTCATGTAAGGTGCACTAGATGGGTAAACCAACATCGTTTTTTTTTCTAAAAGCATCACACTTTCAATGCAAAGTTACATCTTTCTGTTCTGAATCTGGACAACTGCTAGAGTTGTATAAATGATTTGGCATCTAGGGCTAGGTTACTACATTAAATGCTGCAGATACAGGTTTCCTCTATGAGATTGCCAGCATTGAAAAAAATGCACAACAGTAGTGCTTCTTATGAAGTACCTTTTCCCCAAGATAACCCAACTCAGCAAGTTATTTCAGTGTATTTGACATTTATTGGACCTAAGGCTAAACATGGGATGAATGAAAGCTAGAAAATGTATTGTTTCCGTATTCTTGGGTCTCTACAAGCTACTTGTTAAATTCTAAATGAAGTTTTAAGTTATTAGTATTGACTTTTAAACACAAAGGAGAAACGTTTGAAATCAGAGTTTCTTCAGAGGAGTACCCCAGACTGTATTCAGTGACTACGTTGTAAAACTCACCTGGTTTGTTGTTTTTTTCCTTTGTGAGTAAAGGTATGAATAGAATGAAATCACTATGAAATGGGAAAGGGAACTGGGATTTTGTCAAAGCTAACATGGATGAAACTAATTTAAACTGGCCTGGTTCACATTGTACTAGGTAAATTCTCTGAATTGTCTAGTATGTAGCTTACCCCTCAATTCCCGCTTCTGTGACTGGGCCTGCTTTTCAACATCCAATTTTTGTGTCTGCAGCAGTTCAATTTCCTTTTGCAACTCAGGTATTTTCTGAATCAGACAAAAATTATAGACTGAGACAAGGAGTGAATGACAATGGCTGAGTACCAGTTAAATCATAAAGATAATTATAATCAAGAACAAGTTCCTATGGTAAAAGGCTTAAAATGTGGTGTGTTTGAAGCATTTGGTTCTCAGGCAACGGAGCAGAATAGTAATGTGATGTCATGAAAATGTACGTGTGTTTGCCACGGAACTGACTCGGAGAAAAAGAGGTGACTTCACACAAATGTACTGTTTTCAGGTTCAGTTTATAAGCTACATTTATGAAAAATCCTCATACTTTCTCAGAAAAGTAAGTATCAACTAATACTTTCTTGGAAAAAGGAAGAAAAGAAGATCCACACATTTAAATGTATAGGTATTCAGGCACAATTACTCTTCAAAACACGTGCTTACTTCTGCGAGCAATAACTTACTCACATTGTGTACTACATAAAAACAATGCAACATAGCTGCATATCAGATACACCTCATTAACTATAACTTCTTCTAAAAACGCACTGGAGATAAAAAAAATAGTGAAGATAATCTATAAATAAACCACTCACATTCTCTACTTGCTTTATCTAGCAAAGACTCCAAAATGAAATGCATGACAGTCTACCTGTGCTTGTTTTGTAAGTTGTCCCACTTCCGTTTTCAAGCCTTCCTGAATGACAGTTTCTTGCTGAATTTGATGTTGTAGCTGAGTTTTTTCTTCTTTCAGAATCTTAATTTCTCCCTTGAGCAATTCAATCTCCTTTTCATAGTCCTGCTTCTGATTTTGGAAATTTTTCTCAAGTATCCTAAACAAGACAACAAAAAGGTGGTTTTATCTTCATACACTCATAAGTGAAAGAGTGGGGGCTTGTTTTTGTTTTAATTTTAATTTGGAGGACTTGTTTAATAGCAGAAAACCTGAACAAACCATAATTTACTTGAAAATGCTATCCTACATCAGAATCAATCTACAAAATGGATGATAATGGGATGAGAATGTCAATGGATTTCCCTACATCTAATTCACATACTGGGACTGAACTCAAGGCAAAATTGAGTTTTTTTCCACTTAAAGATTAATTCCCTAACTCTTTGAGAGTCAGCTTACCTAAGCAGCTTTCTGCTACATTTATGGCCACAGTCAGCACTGAAGAACGACTTAGCAACAGAAAGCCCTGTCTCTTTCTCAGTAAAACACTACAAGAAGTTTTCCATTTTCTTCTAGTCCCTGCTGGAGTGGACTGGCTTCCAACATAAGATAGCTAATAAGCAAAGCAGAAAAACTAGCAAATAAGTCCTCTTAGTATAGTCTGAATTTATTTGCAGCTGAAATCAGAGTGAGCTGAAACACCACACAGCTTCCAACCCTCGGAAACAGTGACTGATTGCAGTCTTCACACTTCAGAGAACAGCAATTACCTGGTACCTAAGGTTCTCTGTCTTATACTGGAAAAGAGTTACTGGGAAATAAACACTTGATCTGAGAAAAGCATATTGCAAAGCAACAACCATTTATTGCTAAATAATAGGATTTTTAATACTGTGAATTAAATACCAAAGGAAAACTCTCCCACCTCCCCCCCTATATTTTTAACCAAATGTCCCTTACAAACACTGCCTCTCCTTCAAGTTGAATCTTTCAATTCTATCCTTTAATATTCACAAGAACTCTAACTGGTAGGGCCATCAGCTGCTCTTCCAGCCCTGACTGAATTCTGAGGATATCTCCAAAGAAACCATTATGATCAGGGCTGCCTTTCAGTTCTCAGAAATCTGATACACGAAAGGACAGGAAACAGCAAAAGCAAGAACAGTGTCAAGTCTATAATACAATTTCCTGCACGTGACTGACCCACAAATAAGCACGCGCTTTGCCTCAATGGTACATGGAGCACTTCGTACTGGCATTAATGTGCAAGAACACTGACTGATGCATAAGTAATGCAAGTATATTACATTTGCAGCAGAAGAAAGGAAGGCAAGGAAAGAAAAAAAAATGCTGTTTCAGAGCAATAAAATTCAGATTCCATACATTCTCTGATTTTCTTCTTTTTGTACATCATGGAAGAGTTGCTTCGTGAGGTCATCCATTTTCTCTGTCAAAAAATATTTCAATATTTCAAAGACCTTAATGCAATTATGTACATTTATTACAACAGTATGACCATATTTAGAAGGTTTGTTTTAATAAGAAAAAAATCCTTAACATATTTCAAGGCTGAAATTACTCTCTCAAGTGCCAAAAAATACCACAGTAAATTTTACAAGTAATGCTACAGAATAAAAAGGTTCTGAAACATCAAAGTGTTATTCATCTAAAGTATACTTGATCTCATGTGCTGTGTCATTTGAAATTAAATTCACAAAAGCAGTATACTAAAGGAACCAAGGACAAAGCAATACTTTGAAGGAATGCATGTATATGAGACAGGAAACATAGGAGGAGAACTTTTGCTACTGAAAGAACAAATTTAATTTAATTATTAAATTAAAAGCATTTGCACTACACATTCTAAGCAAGAGAAGCTTAGGACCAACTTTTGAGTTTACTATAAATTCAATATTATATTGCTTTTATAAGAAGCTTTTACCTTTGCTGAAAACCCAACTTCACAACTTTCCCCCACTACAACTCCTTTAAACCTCCTTTTAGTTATCATACCTTTCATTTCCTCAGTTTTTTCTTGGAGCTTTATTTCTAAGGTCTCTTTCTGTTCTTGTAATTCCTTATTCTGATTCTCAAGTTTTAAGATTTTCTGTATACACAAAAAGTAAGCATAATATACAAATTACAAAGGAGGAAGAAATAGGTCACAGGTCTTACATTTTAACAAGCATATATGGGCTCCATTCCTTTCCTGCCACCCCCTGCAAAGGTGAAGTTGCTAAGTAACTTAGTGATTTGATAAATCCAGTAACTGAAAAAATTATTTCAACTAAAATAAACACACCCATATGGCAATTACTATGTACCTGTTCACTGTCCTCTTTATATTTTTTCCCTTTCTCTTCATATGTTCTCTTCTGAGCAGTTAACTTTTCAAGATCTAATTCGAGTTTCTGAATTGTATCCAGGTCATTCATATGAGTTGAAGCCAGACTGGTCAATCGTTCCAGCAAACCATGATTTTCTCTACTCTACAATGAGCAAGACAAGTTAAAAAAAACAAACAGAAAAATGCACACCTGAAAGTGTTTAACAGAATTCTGAAGGAAGCACCTGATCTATTTCTGCTCACCATCCCGTATCAGTCATGATTATTTCAAACAAGGATTGTTTTCATCAATTAGATTAAAACTACCATCTTAAAGATTATTTGGCTGGTATAGCCCTCAAAAATAAGCTGCAAAATAAACATAATATGGAGTTCCCAAAAGTTACTAAAGACGTTGCACCAGAGCAGTATCTCACACATCCTTCATCCTAATACAAGTAATCCCAGCCAGAGATTAGACAGACTACTTAAGAAACAGTAAAAAAGTTCACTGCAGACTTTTCTCATTGGCACAACTAACTCATACAAGGAAACCCTGGATGTAGGAAGAATACTAGTGGTTTATTATAAAGGACCATAGCTCTTACATACGCTCCTGTCTTGTCAAGTAAAGTATGGATATTGTAATTCATGTATACCTCTAGTCAGCATAAGAGCTCTGAATAAAACAGATATGATAAGAAAATTAGTACAAATCATAATCTGACTGGTGTCCCTCACCTGTTCTTCTATCTTTTTCTGCAGTTGTTGAACCCTGTAGGAAAGCTGGATATTCAACACAAACCGACGAATACTCTGAAATCTGCGCCTGGCAAGCCATGCACGGGCATATTTCTGAAGGATCACAGCCTTGTGTTCTTCAAGCATCTTTAAAATAAAATATTAACATCTGTCTGTAATTATCTATGGCTCAATCAGTGTCAATTATAACATTCTCTGAGTCCATGCACACTGGTAATGACAATGCTTCTTATGGAAGTATGAAATACCCAGACTGCAGGCACTGAACCACTGTAGTAATCGCAATAAATGACCTGCATCAAGTATAAACCAGACAGAGTTCTCTGTAGCTCAGAGATTAGACCTAAGCTACTCTGTACCAGTATTTTTACAGTAACAGTGTAAAAACAGAGTAGAAGATACAAGAACCAGACATGCAAAAGAGAAAGTATTAGGGATCATTGTCCTTGTCTCCATCTTTCTTATAGAGCAATAGCTGTTTAAAGTCACTGAAATACAATTTTTGCTAGGTTGTACCTTACGGTATTTTTTTCTTGCTAGAAATCCTCTTGTATAAGCTTGAATTGTTACAGCAGCCACATGGATGAGCTGGCAAAGTTTACGGACCAGGTAACCCCGACAGTATTTCTGAATAATTATAGCTGCCCATGTTTGCTTCAGAGTTCTTGCAGTTATAGCTTGCCTTAATTCAAAAGACAATAAAGTTGACGTGCATCACATCAGATTTCTCATACTCATTCCCTCTGTCAGCCTAATCACACACACCCAAAAAGAAGCTACTGAAAACAGGCATCCGCTACCTTAAACACAGCTTTTTCTTCAACCAAGTAAAAGAGAGGGAATTATCCACAATCTTTGAAATCTCTTCCACAAGCAACTGTTTTGATGGTCTCTTTCTGAAAATGTCAAAGCATACATAGAGCCATCTTCCTCTCAGTCTGCTCTGTGAATGACCTGTGCAGTTTCTCTGCTGCATAATCCTTGTAATCATTTGTACCCACTCACTTGTAGACCCTTGTAAATTGCTCTTCCCTTCTGCTACCTGATTCCTTCTCTGGCTCTGAAGCCAAGCAGTAAGTCCAAGCCAACAACTGGGTCATTCATCATTAGCTAAGGACTGAGCTTACAGGTAGACAGGTCTCTCGGGAATCTATAGATGACATTTGAAATCTGCTAGAGTACTTCTTCATGTCAGCTGAGTAACTTGAACATTTTCAAGTCTATAATTACAATCAAGAGGAAACAATGCAGAAATGCAATCTGAACTGCTCTTTTGTAAAAATTACGCTTCCAAATTAGTGTTGGGCATTATTTTGACCTTCTATATCCCTTCAGGCATGGCCTAACAGCAAATTCAGTTATCAGCCAAAAGTACCGTACAGTCCGCTGCCCCCGGAAATACTGCTGTATTGTAACAGCTGCTTGCTTTACGCGAAGGAATTTCTTCCGCTGCAGCCAGCCCCGAACAGCCTTTTGGATCATGATGCACGCGTGTCTCAGCTTATCTGATCGCCGTTTTTCTAAGTAAGCAACCTGTCCTGCTCTGAAAAAAATTTTTGTTCTCCCAAACTGATACATGTTGTGATCCTGAAAAGAAAACAATAGGTATATTAAGTTTTTAGTTTATTATTGTAGACCAGACAATCTCTTCTTTTTATAAATTGTCACTTCAGGCAAGCTCTTCTGAAATTATGTGATCTTGCTAAATAAGAATATCCTCTCTGCCTCTCTGTAGACAGGAGTATACAGGGGGAAAATACACTTAGCAGGAAAGAACCAAAGAATTACATCCAAAAATTGCACCCTAGCGATCTCAAATTAAAGGGAACATCTGGACTTATCATCAAGGCCTTGAAAGTAACATCTTCACCCCCTCCTACAAGTCTGTTTCCTTGGGCTCAACACTACCTTCTGGTGCACATGTCTGACCTTGAATCAGCAAGCTATGTGAGCAAAAACTCAGGGGAGAAGCTGCTTTTAAGCTCAGGCTCGTACCCTCGGCCTCTGCCACTTACATTGCAAGCACACCTGTGTCTGGTCTTACACACCCCTGAGTCTGAATTCAGTGCTGACATGCTGACCTGAATCACTGGCTTGACTGGGACCAGCCCCATCACTACAGACTTGTCTAACAAACAGAAGCAGTATGCAAAACAGCACATTTTTAGAATAGTTCTCCAATATCCTGCATTTCACCATCAAAAGCCTTCTTGTGTGTGTAAACTTCTAACATCTGACAAATGTATACCATTTACTGTTCACTGGTTTATAAATACAGGTAGAATATCTTCCATTTTACAAATGAAGATATTAAGCACAGAGAGGTTAAATCATCTGTCTGTGGCCATGTCATGGGTGTTATTGACTCACAAGCCTATGTGCAACACAATAAAATCAGGATTAATGGAAATATCTCTGCTATTTGAGGAATGAGATGCTACTCTTGGCAAAAGAGACCTTTTTATTAATAACAGATGCCATAATACGTAACAGGTCAGTACATGCAAACTAACCTGGATTAGCCGCTGCAAAACGATCTTGCAAATCTGCTTCTTATCATTTATGGAGAGTTCCTGCTGTGTCATAAGAATGCTGTAACGGCTGAAAAACTCAATGTAAGTCCACCTGGAAAATGAAAATTTAGCAAATGCAATTAATTTAAGAGAGAAGCAAGTATTTTTTGACATATGGAGGGCCACTGCCATCCCTACCTGGACGGGTAGCTCTGTGCACTAATCCGAATAGTTTCCAAAACACCACACGCTCGCAGTTGCTGAGCCACTCTTTTTGAATCAAACCTAGAAAAGCAAAACTATGTTTTACATTTTTGCTGGGTTTGGCATGCTATAAAACTTATAAGTATTCTACCAGATGGATTTCTATTTCTGCCCATAGGATGCAGGGCTCCCTACTTTTTATATGGTGTTTTACTTGGTTTTTTTAATATGTGATAGGGAGTCTCTGGGTTTTCTTTTTCTGCCTCAAAACAAATGGAAGACTATATTTATTTCTCTCTTATGAAAAGTCCTGTTTCTTTTCAACATTAACTGTGAAAGCTCATATCACCAAGTGGCAAAGAATTATGCCACCCTCGGCACAAAACATACACAGAAATAAATTCTCTCAGCAGTCCATCAGGAAATAACTCTCTCTGGGTACTCTTTAGCACACTGATTATGAATAAAACAGGATTTACTCATGAATATTCAGGTTCAAGATTATCAACACAAGGCATAGAAAGACCCTTTCCAGTTCTGCACCAGAGCTGATATGCCCACAGAGCACTAGGCTACAGTTGATTCAGTACTAGCTAAGAGATCCCTGTGGCCAATGGATGTCTATATTGTTCTTTCAAACTTACATTAAGCTCTTCTAGTCTAATTCAGACATGTTTTTATATTATCCAAGCTATTTTCCCCCCACATCGCTATTACACAGAATTAAACAGTGCCATTTGTAACATGTTTTGCATGGACAGATTCTGTCCAGATTCAAGAAAATGAGCTAACGCATTTTATAAAATTAATTTAGAATCAAATTTTGCCTCTTCCCTCCTACTCAGGCATGACAAAAGCTTTTATTTAATTTGTCATTACACGACCTTCCAGCTAAAAGCCGTATAACTGAAACTAGCTTTCACGTCTGTCCATAAACCAGACCAACAGCTGCATCAAGGTAAACTCTTGTTTACAGTTAATGCTTATCAAGCTAGACTTGATAAGCAAGTCATAGGAATTATGCAAACTATTTGGCATATATGATTGTATTATAACATTAAAATGACATAAAATTGTGGGAAAAAGCCAAGGCGATGTTCAACACTGCTCATACTTTTTCTGACTTCTAAAACTCCTCTAAATATTTCTGTGGACAAAAGGGAAGTTCACAAAGAAAATGGCAGTGGCTTTTATTCCTTAAATATTAACTTGTGCTAATCCATGCTGTACAAGAGGAAACACACGCAAACAAAATATTCACCAACTTAAATCAAAGATGGACCATCTTTCCCCTAAAAATGTTATGACAAGTAGACAAACACTAATATCCGACCTGAAACATTCAGGATAATAAAGAATTTTTAAGGTATCAATAACTTTTACTGAATGATTCTGTTTTTCTAAGATGACAATCTTTTTTCACTTCACCCATCTCGAAAGGAAAAATATGTTCTGTATGGGAAGTTGTTCAACAATAACAATTTAGCTTGCTGACATGTAGCTACTGTGAAATAGAAAAATACTCTTTTAACTTTAAAGGTAATGTAACAGCTCCCACCATTAACATACTTACTCAAAAGGCAACTTCTCATCATTTGGCTTTATGCATCGTACATAATGAGGAGTGGTTGCATTGAGTGTCACCATAAGTAAAGACAAAGAACTCCGGAACTAGAAAATATCAGACATAACAGTTTTGCTAATGAAACATTTACAACTAAGAAAGAAGTAAAATCTTAGTTTTTTAATTCTTCATTGGGTTTTGGCTGGACACTGGGAGATTTTCCCAGGGTTTAGATCTTAAACACAGGAAATTTAATAATCCTGCTGTACCTAAAAGTCTCCCATATATAAATTAAACACACCCACCCATACCCAGACCTGGAGCACTGCATGTGACTGGCTCTTGCTGTACTGAAAACTGGATAGTCCACCATGAATAGTAATAGAACACAGCACCATAGCCTCAGACTGCCCAGTGCACTTCCTGAAAGTAGGAGCATCACAGAAGGGCACATTTATGTGGTACCTTACTGCCAACAGTCATCCGGAGTTGTTTGTTAGGTGACTTGAGAACAGGTCTTGCAGATCTGATGTTTATAGTTGAACTGAAAGGTGAAATGGACACTGGATTGTCTTGAAAAAAATTTGCACACAGATGAAACTAAAAGTGTGGTGAAAGAATCACAGTTAAATACTGTGTAACTGTAATAACACTTAAATAAAAATTACACCTACTGTAAGGTAAAACACAAAACCTATCCATTGTAGTGCTTAGGCCAGGTACTGCAGGACCTGGATCTTTAAGCCACAAACAAACAAACAACAACTGAAGAAAGAGTTACAACAATGCCGAGTCTATTGTGAAGCACTTCCCCATTTCACAGACAAAACTGAACAACTGCTAAGTAGGCCTGCAAAAGCTATTTCAATAAGAGCAAACATGGACATACATACAGAGAGAGTTAAAAATAACACCACTTGAGGTTGTATTTTCACAATATTTAATTTAAATTAAGAATCTGCTTTTTGGTCAGATTAAGTTAGCTGCTGCTTCTTCATAGTAATCCTGCAGTCTCAAGGCTGTAGATCTGAAAGGGACAGAGCCTTCCAGCAGATGGGAAGTGGCAGGCACTTATAAGGTATTTGATCTTTTCCCTGCCCTGGCATTCTCTTAATCTCTTTTGAAGAATAAACAAAGGCAGCTGTTAATGAAAAACCACCTATCAAAGCTACATGTAATGACTATAAGGGGGGAAAAAAAAAAAAAAAAAAAAGGTGAATTATTCAGTTTCAAGGATTCCAAGATAATATTCAAGGGAGATACTAAGAAAACAAAAAATACTAACATAACTAGCAAAGTAAATCTACATATATGAAAAAGTTAAATACTGTGGTTTTCCATCCTGTAAGTTATTTTGACATTAAAAAATCACTTGTAGAATATTAATAAAAATTAAGACTAAAATAACTAATTCAACATATTAAAAAAATCTTTTAACCATAACGAATCTTTTAAAATCAGATCTGAATGAATTCCAGTAAAATCAATTATTGAGAAAATAAATAATTACTGATTGTTCACAAACCTTGCTCTCTTTCAAGATCTCAATCAATACTTCATGTACTGTATCTCTGTTTTTTTCCAGAAATCCTTCACATTTATATTCTACCTGTAAAAATGGGCAAAATCATTAACTTTTCAGCAATATATGAATAGCTTGTAAACCAATAATTTTTACTCTCTAAGGGGTGGTGGCCAAAAGGTCTTTATTAGTCTTAAACACAATGGCTGGAACACTGCTTTTACCAGTTTTGTTATGGCAAGCATACATATATGCATACTGCAAACTGAGGAGCAGGACAAACTCAGAATTCACTATCAACTGCAATTTCCTTCTGCCTTCACCAGGAATTTCTTCCCTTCTCTCTTCATTATTCTATGATTTCAAATCAAAACACCAAAAAAGGAATATTGCATTTGAAATGTAAACTACTGAAACTAAAATGTGTAAGGACTATAATCTTAATTATTTTATTTACACATTGCACACTTTTCCTGTCTCTTTATCTTGATGATTTATTTTTATACTCTCAAATTCAGTATCTTAAGCACTTCTTATGTTTAAATTACACGTTACAGGCAGTATTATCAATAAATCAATAGAACTATATATGGAAGACAGATTTTTTAGAAGTTCCAAGCAAGGGTGGTTAATATTTCCACTATTTTGTAAGTTTGTTTCTTTTCTAAACGAGCTACTGCTAGAAACAGGGTGAAATAATGCTGGGTTGTTTACAGTCTACCTTATCAGCAAAGTGTTGAATGATGAAAGATGTGTTTGACATCCGCGGCTTTTCAAAGAGTGCGTTTTTATTGACAAAATTATTATATAGCTTTTGAAGCCAGTTTTCATCTGTTCCATGAGGTAACTGTAAAAATGAGAAGGGCAATCTCTTTAACAAAACTCTGCTGGACAGTTAAAAACAGCAAAACTGCTTACTATCAATAAATTCTCTCTGAATAATGCATCTTCACCGAGCTAAAAGGCCTGAAAACAACCAGGATTTGTCTTTTCAGAATAGCCAGTGGCTCCCTGTAGCAAACCATTAAAAAATTAATTTAAATTAATATAATTAATTTAATATTAATAAAAATTTAAATTAGAGTTAATTCTCTGATGAGTTATAAATAATTCTGTCCTGAGAAGATGCTATCTGCAATCAGGGGACAATCTGATCCCTGGGAATGCTATGAACAGAATAACAGATAAACCAATGAGTTTGGGAATATTCCCTAATTTCTCCCATAGTATTCTATGGTTTGGATCCTGAGAAATACAACTTGCCAGTGCCACCAAAGCATCTTTTACAGATCATTTTAAGAGCATTCACCTTTCCCTGCCCTGATCTTCACTAACAAAGCTACCTCAATAGGTTTGGAAGCCTAAGGGAAGTACATACATGTAGAATAAAAAATACAGATTCAGAAATTGCTACAGTCAGGACAGAAGCACAGAGAGAAAGAAAAAAACCATAAGACTAAACAAGAAAAAGCAAAGGTAGGTTTCATGCATTCAACAAGAACTCACTAAAAAGGAAATAAAGACTGGGGTTTTTGTACCAAAATCAGTGACAGCCCTGGAGACTGGGCAGTCCAAATTCCTGCTCAGAGCAAGACTACCACCAACACACCAAGTTGCCATTTGAACTCTAATCAAGAAGTATCCAAGGATGGGGACCCCGCTGCACCTCCGCTTAACCTGTTCCAGTACTGCATTACCCTCACGGTGAAGAAATCTAGTTGTTGGGTGAGATGCTAGGAAAGAATCTAGCTTTAGGTTCTTCATTTTACAAAATAAAAATAGACTTAAGTGGCTTACAATTAAAATTACCAAATAGAGGGCAAACATTAATGTTCTGTTTATGATGAACATGCTCTACTTCCCATTTAAAAGGAACAAAATATGGATTAAGCCACAAGCTTTTTTATGAGCTCATAAATACAACAATTTTTAAATTACCAAGCACTCTTCATCCAGAAGTTCTAAAATTCCCATTTTAGCTTCAATAAGGTCAATGACAGGCTGGTTGTCATAGAAGTCTATTAAAGTCCATGGAATATCTTCCTTCATATATTCTTCTTGTTCAAGTTTAAAGACATGCTAGATATGTGAAATTTATGAACATGTAAGCTTACAATTAAGGAAACAAATATATACAATGTGTGCATGTGTATGATTGCATGTATAAGACAGAAACAAAATATTTATATATTTTGTAGCATAGTATATGTCTGTCTTCTAAGAAAATAAACTCAGAAATTTTCATTTCTATATATATGTATATATTAAAAAATAAAATATTTTAATCTATTACTCCATAGCCATTACCCAGAAATATCCATTACTCAAATACAAATAGCATTTGCTAATATCCATCATTGATAATTTCAAAACAAGATAAAGAACTCTAACAAATAAAATAACATACCAAGTTAAACTGCTGCTGCAGTTTTTCATTAGCATAATTGATGCAAAATTGTTCAAAACTATTCACATCAAACGTTTCAAAGCTGAAATACACAAAGGAAGAAAAAAAGTAAGGTGATGCAACAGTATTAGAGAAAAGAAAATCCCTCGACCATTTAAATACAAATGGTAGTATGCTTGTAAGACTTCAGAGCTATCCTAATATTTCTAAGAAAATTAATTAGCCATAAGACTAATGAAGATGCTAAGGCATTTCAAAACTTCCCTAGAAGTTAATGTTACCAGACATAACAGAGTTATGTCCAAAAAAAATCCAGAGTTAAATCTAAAAGTATCATAAAAAAATTAAACTTAAACCTCATTCACAAAAAATACTAATAATTATAGTTGCTGAACATTTCCACTACTCTGGATGCTAAAAAACTTACATGACTATGACCTGCTAGTAAAACACATCCCTCCAAATTTATCAGCAGCATAAATTAAAAAGTGCCTCTTATCAACTTCAAAGAAAAGGCACATCTTAAAGTAAATTTGTTTCCAGAGACATTCTTACCCATAAATGTCCAAAACACCAATAAAAGTATGTTGTTTGCCAGGGAACTGCAAAGCTTGATTAATTCTTTCCACAATAAAGTCAAATAAATGAGAATAGATCTTCTTTGCCAGAGCATCCCTTGCATTAACAGCCTGAGCTCTTGTCATTGGCTTTATTACAGTCTCTGAGGTAGTGATAATCTTCCGGTGGCACAACCATTGTGCCATTTTGTCACAGTTTAAATCCAGAAGTTCACAGAATATATTGAGATGTTTATCTTCCAGCTTTAAAGAAGATAAATAAATATTATTACATTACATTTAATACTTTTAACTATTGTCTAGACAGTGAAATCCTGGCACCACTGACATCAAACTATGACTTTTATTTTTAGATGGACAAGAGGCTCTGTTCACTTCTTCATCTGCCAAGATATCAAGATGAGCTAAAGCAAGTCATACTGGATAGAGCTCCTGATACAGGAGAGAACAATTTAAGACTGGATGAGATGCTTTGGATTAAGAGAGTGAAAGAAAAAGTTACTTTAGTGTAAGTTTAGGTGCTTATGCTTTTTAGACTTGCATAATCTGCTGGGATACATTCTGAGCAGCTTTGACAATGTGCTGTTTCCTGTATCCTGCAGATAATCCCAGATAGCTTTTCCACCAGCTGTGGATCAAGGGTTCTCTTAGCTGCATTTGGCCTTTTGTTCAGACTTTCTGAACTTAGGCACAAAATAGGATTCATACAAACCCTTGCTGTAATTCTAAACAGATGAAGGTGGAGAAATCTCTCAAGTGAAGTATACCAGATTTAACACTGCTCTGAGCCTCAGATATGAGAAAAACTATTGCTAAAGGACTTTTGGCATAGAAGATAAAAGAAAATGCTGGTATGTAAATGAGCTACTTCCTTACACTGATGGATGATCTTTCATCTCCAACAGCTGTTATTTCCACGTTGCCTAAGTGTAGGATTGCTGCCAGCATTTTAAAAACATCCATCTGAAAATCCCCCTTCAGACCTAAAAAAGCAATTCTTGATTATTTAAAATACTAAGAAACAGTACAATTAATGAAAATAGCACAATGCTGTATTACTTGCTTTGTTGTGTAGCCAAGAATTGTATAGCATCTTTGCAGGCTACTATGCAAAGCTTTAGTTCTGCCTACTTTTTTCTACCTGTTTAATCTCATGAAAGATTAGGCTCCTCGAGTCCCAGCTCAATTCTGATTTGGCTTCCACATAAGCCATATAGGGGCAAAGAATCTTCCAATTCCACTTCTGTCCCTGCTTAGAGGCCAAGAAGACTCCAGCACTTTGTGATTCTGACCATCAACAATCAACAGCAATTGCTAACAGCCATTTGCTCTTGCCTATTATTTTTAAAACAGACAATGCAACAGTGCAATGGATAAGCTATGAAATAAATTATTTTGGTAATTACTACTAAAGTTTTGGAAATTTCAGAAACAATCCACCTTTGCCTACTTCAGAAAAAAAAAATTAAAAACTACTGAAAAGGTATTCCCAAGAATTTACCTAGTAAGGTAAATGTCTTCTGAGTCTCCACCATATTTGCTCTGTCATCAACTCCTTCTATTATTGTGCTGCCACCCATTCTTGTGTAGTTAAATTCTTCTGCACTTCCTATAAATAAGAAGCAAAACTTTTAATGCTGGAAAATCTGTGACTGTGGATAGGCACTTGTTAAAGACTCTTGTAACACCAGAAAACTAATGATGCTGTCAGATGACAGCTCTTCCGCAATGAGCTGGAGATCCTCTTTTTCTGAGGGAAATCCATGTGCCTAACTCAGTTAAGCTGACACAAAATTGTATCAATAATTTCTAGCAATCTTAATACTTGATCTAATAAACAAACAGGAATGAAGACTGAGTAAACATATACATAAGGTCTGCTTCTCCCAGGTGGCATTAAAGCTTCTCTGCAGGTAAATGAATCAAGCCCCTAAACTGTCATTATGGCATCTGTCATTACAGGAAGTATTAAAATAAGATTGTCAAAGACACTTAGGCACTTGGTCATGCACTATTCAAAGTACTAGGGATTTGCTACCAAGTTCAATAGAAGCAGGATTAATAGCTAAGTGACTTAAAAATGCAAGTCCCATTGTTAGTCTGTGAGATTTATGCTATAAAGCACTTAACATCCTAGCATTTGAAAATCCTTTCTTCAAAATACTGCACTGCAAAAAAAGAGTAGGTTATTTTCTTGAGACCTACCCAATTTAAGATGCTTAAATTCAGGTTGCATAGCAGATGCACACAACTGATAAAATATATGGTAGTTTCTCTCATTCTCTGACTGTAAATGAAAGCAAAGAATACTATTATAGACATAAAAAAACCCCAAACAAACAGTAAAACATTAGATATTAAACAGTACTGCAAAGAGATAACGATATTTGAAGGCTAAATTCTACTGCAACATAGTTTGGTAAAGAAATTGTCCAATATTAAAACGGCAAGTCTTAGATGTCAACAAGAGCTTCAGATGTGATAAATTCAAGTATACTTTATTTTCATTACCAATATGCTAAGTTATTTCCCCAAAGCTGTAACTCTAATAATTTCTTTAGCCTGAACAACCATCTACTAATAAGAATTGACAAATACTGTAATAAACAACTGTGTAGGAGTGCCAGCTGAAACACTGCCCCATGATAACTCAGAAAACTCTCTATTTCCAAACCACCCTTCAGGCACCAGATATACAGAATTATCTTTAATAGTGCTTAAAAAGTTACAATACTGCTAAAAAATACAACTTTGTAAAAACAGTTTTATAAAATTAAACGCTTTCTTTAGTCGATTATCACAATTATTCCCTGACACTGTAATGAGTCACATGCAATAAGCCCTGGCCTTACAAATTTTCAGTCAGTTTTTTACCAGGACTCCCTCTGCCCTACATATGCCATTCCTTCCCAGATACAGTTGGCATGTGTTACTATTGTGACTGAAAGTACATTAGCAGCTATACCAACACTGACTGTTTTCAATTTTATTTTACCCACCTGAAAGACAACTCTAGATTTCTCAAGCAGGTATGTTCTCATGTTAGCTCCAATGATTTGGTAACGCTGATCAAAACTGATTTCAGTGTATTTTCCAAATCGACTGCTATTATCATTCCGCGTGGTTTTTGCATTTCCAACGGCCTACAAAAATCATAAATTTTAAAAATTAGTTTCACTTGCACCTTTCATAAGAATAACTTTGTCAAAAGATGACTCAACTACAGGTTCCTAAAGTAAAAAGTGCTCAAGGATCAATCTCAGCATTGCACTGTGCGATTTAAATTCCAACGCCCAAATTTGACATTAAGCCTCAGATCAAATAGTATAACACTACATAAACTGAGAATTAGAGAAAGTATGTCTCCCCACCATAAGGAACCTTAACTAGTTTCTATTCCAATTAATAAAAACAAACCAAAAAATCGTTCAGTATTGTCCTCCCATCATCTAATTAACAGGATGTGGTTAGATAAAACTCTAGAGGCAAACTAGTGCCTCCAAAGGGCCACTGGTAAATGAGGCAGAACCCGCGTGTTCCTGAAGCTGATTGCCTCTTTCCATTAATAATATTCAGAGGCTAAACTTTTAGATATCTAACTCAGGCAGCTAAAATGTCCCTAAAGATTTCAAACAAAGATTTCCAGTAGCTCTCAGTATTCTTTCCTTGATGAGTACAGACTTGGCAGATACTCTCTGAAACGCACCTCGGTTATTGGATTAGACGCCAATACTTTATCCTCCACATGTGCATTGCTGCTTGACTTACTCACAGTGGCAAAATATCTCATAGTGTATCTTGCAGACATAGTCTTTCCAGCTCCTGATTCTCCACTGACTATAATAGACTGATTTTTGTTATTTCTAAAACCAAAAAATCAGACAGTTTATATCAGACACATCTAAAATGCATGTATAAATGCAAAATCTGTATGTAAGAAACAAATGTATGAAAATACAGGTGTGGTCAACTTTAATCTCAGTTCCATCTTTCATCTGTTCTTTTCCCCCTCTTCAGTTGTAACCTCTAGCCTGATGTCACTGCTATTCACTCATACAAGATAGTGTTTTGCCCCTCATCAAGAATGAAAATAGTTTTGAGTTCTAGAAATTCCTCAGCTGGTTAAGGAATTACTCCTCCTTTAGCTAAGCTAACCATTCAAAGGTATTCTTAATAGCCAATGGCACAAAAACAGTTAAACTAAATTACAATTAACACTGACTGCCACTAGACTTCAAGCATCATCGACGGACATTAAGCAACATACTGAACCTTGCCATTTGCTTGTATGCTTCTTCTGCCACAGCAAATATATGTGGATCCATGTCCCCCATGTTTTGCCCACTATATGCATGGATAATAGCATCTCCATATATTGGCAACTGCTTATAGGGGTTTATTGCAACCAAAATTATTCCTACAACCAAGTGTACAAAACAAAAACAAAACATTGGTTAGTTCAATGAAAAGTAGTCATACAAAGTAGCAAAATTTTCTAAACTAGGTAGGTGATCCTGATCAACAAACAAGTCTATACTCACACAAAAATGAGTTAACTTGAATGAGTTAAAATACACTTGAGGAAAAAAAATTACATCGATAGCAAACATACCTGAGATTTTTTTTTTTTTTTAACCCTGCATTTTACTTTGCTTACCACTATAGGTGTAGATAAGTTTAGACTCCACAAAACGAACTTTAAGATTGTGTAGAACAGCTGGTTCGTGGAGATAACTAAGTGCAGTGAGATCATTTTCACCAACAAGTATGTCAGGATTTCGTAGGGGTGGCAAAGCAGCTGGATCAACAGGGTAATTCAGTTCCTGTCAATAAAAATGACTTGAAATACAATAAAATGCATTATGTTTGCATAAACACAAATTGATCATCTACCTTTATATGAAGTTACAGGGTTAATGGAGTCCTGTCTTATCTTTTATTTCAATTCCATATATCCCACTGAACTTAGGGGACTTGGAGATCATGAAAGTAAGACGGAGCTCTTCATTGTTTATTAAAACAAAAGCTACATTCTGTTTATTTCAATATTTTGTATTGAAATCTGTAAGAATGGGAAATGTGTTTAGCTCTCTATACACATGCATATTTCAGCTGAAGATGAAAACAGCAGACCAGCTGCAACTGAATGAAAGTAAACATCTGGTCAGAAATTAAGTTAGCTCTAAAGCTATCCTTACCTGCAACCCTTCATTTTTCTTTTCTTACACAAACTTTAAAACTCATTTGTGTCTCTTCCAATAAATCCATTTCATCATACATTTAATACTTGTCTTTACAGAACAGGAATGCAGAAATACAATAATACTGTTTTCAAACTATTAAATCTGTAACAAACTCAGATACTAAAATTAACATCTTACATAAAGCAACAACAGGGAAAAAAAGCAACAGCTAGCTCTCTGAGAGATAACTATGCCTGCCTTGTAGTTTTCATTTACTTCAACTTAAGATGAATTTCAGTGCTTGTTTCAAAAGTGAAGTGATCTTCAAGGCATGTGTTCTATACTAATGTTATAAAGATAGCAGAATTGCACTCTTCATGTTTTTAGTTAACAGCTGTTTATTGTACAAATTTCAATATGATAAAATTCTGGTCACTGCAGGGTTAGCATAAAATATAGACAAATCATTTAGATCCTATAATGGTGAGTCCTATGTTTCTACACAAACCTATCTCAGCAAACCCCACAATAATTAAGGCTTTTCTCCTTACAGTTCCATCTTCTAATTGCACATGGAGAAAACGGTCTCCAGCTTTGTAGTTTTTTGTGATTTCTGCAGACTGCCAAACTTCTTCATTATCAGGAATCCAAACCCTGTTGTACTGCAACAGAAAAATACAATAATAGTTTAGCTATTATCATAATACCAGACTAGCATAAAAAGATAGTTTTCAGAAGTCAAGAGCAACCTAAAAGCTGAACTGGATGCCAGGACTTTTGGGGATTATTCTTAGCTCTGATCCTTTCAGCAGGCTGCATTTTTGTGCTTTTTAGTTATTCTTTGTGAAAGAAAAAAATGAAAGCAGACTCATTCCTCTCAGACATGCTTGTTCTGCTCCTGTTCAGTGTAAAGTCTGCAGAACAACACAGCCTAAAGGAAAGTGAAAAAGACTGCTGCCAGGCTCTTCAAACCCTCTAACACTGAACAAAGATAATAAAATACTATTAAGGCAGAGCCCTGATCTCTAGGAGATTTCAAATTAGCAAGTACCAGAGAAAGCATCTTGTTTACCAGAAATTAGACAACCACTTCCCTGAATTCAACTATAGGATATTGACCTTAGAAAGCATTTTGCCATGGGCACAGATGTAAGCACAAGAGAGACTCTGTGCAGTTACCTTTCTGTTAATGGGACTGAAGTGTAACCTCCAAATATCTTCCCTTGTTCTAAGGCGAACTTCAATGACTACTGTCAGGTTTCTTTCTTTACAATCAATCAGTTGGTGTAGTTCAGCTCACTCCTAGTAAGCTCTGTCTCAGGAAGAAAACATCCTTCCCAAAAGCACTTATGTCTAATTGAAGCAGATGAACTGTAATTTTCTTTAGGTATTTGAAGAATCAACACAACAGAATTACTTCTAGCCTCCTGAAGCATAAATGTTTTAATGTAAATTACGCTGCTCAAACCATCTAGTTCTTCTATGCTGAAGTTAAAATGCTGAAGCACTAGCAACATCTTCAAATGCTCTGCCCTAGAAACTGCACTGTAACTCAACAGTAACTTTCTCAACTCTAACCCCTGAGGATCAACACCAAATGATTTAGGGTAAGAGAGACTTTTGCAGGCATGTCTTGCAAGTTAGCTTGGGTTGCTCAGTGACCTCTTCAGTTGAGTTTTCAGTAATTCTAAGGATGGAGATTGACCCTGCTGGTCAACCATAAACCAACCTGGCATGTATGTCAGGGACGAACACTAATCAAAATCTCAGCTGATTTCATGATATCTCTTTGCTGATGCCTTCAGCATAACGCCATTTTTTCATGCAATATCCAAAAATCACAAAGACCTTTTTTAAAGAACCCCAAATCAATACGATGACAATGTTTTAATCTATTCAACAAAAGGAAAAAAACCCTATCTTCACAAATAGCTATTTAAGGGGCAAATGAAAGACATGGCTAAATGAAATCAGTTTTAACTTTGCTTTTTCCATGAGCACCTAAATATAAATTGACTTCTGGGTCATTCCTGCACTGCACTGATTTCCTGGCTTATTAAAAATACTTACCTATTCACAGCTGTGAAATTGAATTCTTTATTTGCTGTTATTTTATGTGAGTCAAGAATATCACCACCAAATAGCCACAGGGGCACATAGCATGTTCCCATGCAAGAAAGTGAACTGCAGTAGGTCACGGACAAGAAAGGGAGGAAAAAGCATGTGATCAAAGTGCTCATTCTCCAGAAAAGGTCCCTGCAGTTTCAGGAGCCTCCATTGGCAAATGTACCCAGCCTACTCCGGTCGCTTTTGCCAAACCCTGCCTTACAAGTAAACAGAAGAGAGTTTGCTCATTTTCGTGTCAAGTTACACCCACTCCCCTTCACCTGCCTCACATTATTCCCAACTACAAAAACCCCATTTGTTCTTTCAGCTGCTCAGAGCACGGCACTAACACATCAAACCGATAGATACCACTGCAGGAGTTTATTGTGGCAGCTGCTCTGGTGATAGAAGAGAGACAGGCTTATACATTAGTAACATATACACGTTATTTTTGTTATTTGAAGCTAAGCAAACAAGTTCCATGTCACAACACCCTGGTGACTACACAAAAAGTAGGAAATACTGTGCAAAAAAATACAGCAGCCGCATTAAGTAGGAGGCATCTTTGGTTTATGCCAAGTTCTGCCAAACATATGGAAACACATATGGAGTATGTGCGTAACGAGAAGAGCGAGCACCCCACGATTTAATGGCCAGGGAAGTGCTGTCAAACTTTAAAATTGTTTAATGGCTGGCTACCCCATCAGAGGACTACACCTCAAGGTCAAAAGTCTCAAAACATAAGTATTTCTCTCAAAAAGTAGTACCTTCCCACGCTGCCCTGGGATTTTACAGCCGCTGAGACGCGCTCTAGCTCAGCTGTGTGACACGGGTGACAGACCCTCTCACTCAGGGGACACGTCCCCTCGGTCCGTAACACCACTGGCTCAGCACTTTAACGCACGGCCGCCGCCCCTGAGCGCACAAGAAGCACAGCCACGCTCCGGCGAGCCTGCTGCGACCCGCCGAGCCCGGTCACCCCCTTCCTTCTCTTCCGCCTCAGGGCCGCCCTGCCATGGAGGCCCGGCGCCCCTCGGGACCGCTGCCCGCCCCGCTCACCTGGGTGTAGAGCTCGGCCAGCGCCATGGGGGCAGAGCCGCCGCTCCGGGCCGTCCGCGGAGACAGACCTGGTGCGGCAGGTTCCGCACGGCACAGGTGCCGCAACCCCGCCGTCCGCCCCCGGCCACCGCCCCGAGGCGTGGGACAGCGGCCCGGCCCGGATCCCGGGTCCGTCCCAGCCCTTCCCCGCCGAGGAGGAAGGCGGGTCCCACCGCCGGCCCAGCTAAGGGGACCCGCGGAAGGCGGTGGAAGCGCTCCTGCGCTCCGGCTCTGCCAGCTGTATCGGCACGCTGAAGGTGAGGAGAAGTCCCAGGCACCACAGCGGCAGAGCTGGCACCTTGGATACGTCTGGAGGGACCAGGAATAATGGCCCCTGGAGCCATTCCTGGCTGAGTAGGGGAAATCAACAGGAACATGGATCACCTTCCTGTGAGACACCATGAAGGAGTTTCTCTAACAAATTTAGAGTAAGATAAACATCTCGGAATGCATTTTAGTAAGCTTAGGGCACTAACAGGTATTATATTTAAATAGTGTTTATGAGGAAGAAGAACTGAGCACACAGAGTGCCAGGTTCTGGTGGGTGGATATACGCCCGAGGCCATGAGCCCTCCCTGCCTGGCACCGGAGAGCTTTCATGTTTTAGCAAAGTACAGATCTTAATTCTTACTTCAGTAATGGCTAATATTTGATGACAAAGTATCGTAACAGAAGTGGCTTAAGTCAAAATCTTTTCAAATACACGCAGCAGTTTATGGCACACTGTTGGTATCTGGGTGTGTATTTATTCAATCCTCAGATTTTAACCAACTCCCTCGGCAGTAGACACTAAAGTCCAGGGAACTCGTCTGGGGACTGTGCCAGCACACAGCTTACAACCAACCAACCAAACAAGAAAACAGAAAAATCCAGAGCAAATCTTACAGTTGTATTTTTATTTGGACATTTTCCAGTGATAGCTATTAGGTTACAGCTTTTATGATGCATACATTTACTAAGTACAACATCAGACACTACAACAGATCAGAGCTCAGGTCATTCTGACAATGTTTTGGTTTTCATCTATGTACTGTAGTGGCATCGAGTGAAAACCTGTGTTTAAAGACTTTTAGTTACCACATGAAGTATCAGTTAAAAAAAACAAGTGTTTAGTCATAGTTTTTGTATGGTATTTGATATGTGTTCAGTTTAAATCACAAATTACACAGACCTTCAAATTGCAAATGCTGGTGTTTCCAAGTTGGGAACAAATGTTATTGGATATCAATCCACTTTTCAACACTGAAGTTGATCCTATTTTTTTTTCCTGTGATAGATAAACTGCATTTAATGGACTCAAGCACTTCCATGTTCCATCCCAGACTGAAGTCTGAAAAACAATTTTTCAAAATTTGGATAGAAGACTGTCCCCTAAACATCAGAATAAAGTGATCACTGGAATAAAAATACACTAAACTGAATGAGGTAATTATTGTGCAAAATCTCTGGAATAACTGTATATAATTCTAAGGGATCATTGACAAGTATTTTTCCAGCATCTGATAAAATCTATCATAGCCATAGATAATAAATTAAAATATAAAAGATATGTCCACATTAAAAGAGCATAACAATGATTCAAAGGAAAAAAAAAAAGTTGTTAAAATAATTCTGCATTATATTCCATGGTTAAAGAGATACTAATCCTAAGGTGAAAGATATACACTGATGCTAAAATTTTACTTCTGAAAAGTGCATGTAAAATACTGCCATGTAAAACGTCAGACGAATTACGAATTACACATCTACTCCAACTTAAAAATATTTTCCTTTAAAACATGTCAAGCAGCATATACTTTTAATGTGATATAAAAGTAATACCAGTCAAACCACTGAGTTTAAAGATAATAGCTATAAATTACTAAACACTACTTCTTTTAAGGAAACGAGACAATAAGGCTTTTTACAGGTAAACAAACTTAAAAAATAAACAAAAATACATTTTCATACACTAATGCTTAAGTAGTGGATACGTTTCCTGATCTACAGTATGAACATACTGTAATGCCAATTGTTTTTCAATAGGAGAAAAAAATTGTTAGGTCAGCATGTTCTCACCTATTTTCTTCCCTAACCTTGTTACTGGATGCGAAGGCTCTCCCATTACATTCTTACGAGTACAGTACCCCAAACAGTCTGAAACCGAGGTTACACCTTATTTGGAGCCACTTAACAGCAGCTGTAGTTTCAGAAATCAAGTAACATTTGAAAAAAGTGTGTTTGGTATACCATGCACAGGAAAACAATCGAAATCACTTAGCAAAGATCATTCAAAACATTTCCACAATGCACTATTGGGATCTTGGAAGTACTGGCATGATCCAAACATAACATGGGGCATACACATCTGAAAATAAGACAACATAAGCATCTTAAAATGATACTGACAAAGTTTAGGTTGTCTTTACTACCAGTTTTAGCAACCATACAAACAGCATGTCTACCTCTCAAGTAAAACAACTGAAATGTTTCAGTCTGCTTAACAGCAATTTTTTTTTCTGTGAGTTTGCAGGCAAACAGATTAGTACCAAATAGTCTAACAGTGTACCTCTAGTTTATTTCTCAATATTTTAAAAGAAATTAATGTTAATGCTAAGTTGCTAATTATTATAATACATAAAAAATATTGCACAATGCAATTGAGCAATGTGTCTGGCTTTTTTTTTTTTTTTACATTTATATTTTAGCCATACACCACAAACTACCTGTTTTAAAGTTCAGAATTGGAACCTTAAGCAAGGCTTCTGCGCTTACATTGCACATTGTGAAATGTGAATTCAATATAGCAGATCCAAGATGTGTGAGACAGAAAAAAATATTTCCAGTAAGATGTGCAATATCCAAAATAACTCAGTTTCTCATTATGCACTCTGGATCTCCAACCATTAAATCAGCATGCATCATAGTCAAATGACAGCATCATAGTCAAAACCTACTTAACGTTCTTGTTAGTCAACCTTTCAAAGAATGAGAACCTTGGGCTACTGCAGTAATTTTCTATTAGTCTTCCCTCTCAAATTCCAGTAGGAAAGAATATTTTCTTGGTTTTTTTTTTTCTAACTGTCAACAAAACAAAAGCAATAAATATACACTGTTGTCTCTGGGGTCTACAAACAAAGAAGAACATTAGACAGACTACAAAATCTAAATAAATACTAAAATCATTACTTACTTCTCATAATTTTCTTCAAGATTCTGTGTTTTTAGCTAAGTACTTTTAAAAATAACTAAACATGTAATTTCCAGTGTGCTACTTGTGCTTAGTTACCATTTTCCTCTACAGGTGTTATTTGATACCATTTGCAAAAATCCAGTTAAAATAACAGACTGCATCAGACTGTAAATAAGGTTGATAACAAAAAATGAAATATCTTATTTTTAGTGCCTAGTATGATACTGTCATACACTTAAAAGAACACAATATGCAGCAGCGATTTAGTATGCTTGGTAAACCACAGTACTAATAAATGAACACCTAAGTTATAGCATACAGTGAGCTATAAGACTTATCACTAGAATTTATGTCAAACCGACATAAATAAAGAAGTGGTTTAAGAAATCATTTTATATATTGCCAGTTTGTGTTTCTCCATTCCAGTTTTTACAAAGTAATGGTAACAGGCTCCCAAGTGACTGTGAATTCTACTACAAAATGCCTTACTTTCAAGTCTTCCACGTTCAGGACTGTGACTGTCCCTGTTGGTCCCTGCCTATGAGAAGATTATATATGGAGTTAAATTTACACTATTTAAATATGTTACTAAAGAGCTAAAAATGTCTCTAGACAGCTGAAGACACAATTTTTTGTCCAAGCCCAAATTCCATATTCTAGAAATGTATGAATCAGTGATGTTCTCGTAATTGCAATGACTGCACAGCAATGCACATCTTTCTATTAGCCTTCAGTCTGTGGTGCTGTTACGTAGTTTTCCAGCTACTTTTACTACAGATCTGGGCATATCTAGACTGCTTGTTCAGAAAACGTGTTTTCAGTGTCTCACTATGTTTTAACGGGTAAAGATACCAGGCAACTGATTCTCCCTCTAACACTGACGGCACATCCTTGGGATCAGACACGCGATATGAAGCCCAGGCCCAAACTGGCTGGGATCTGAATGGTTTCTAATGCCAGAGAGGATGGATTAAATGGAAAAGTAACAGGAAAGATGTGTTTAGCATCCATGAGCAACTGAGGGGAGTCCTTCCTGTCTCGGAGACGCATCTGCAAAGATAAGAAAGCGATTAGCATTTAGCCACTTGATCGATAATAATCACCTTGCAAAGACGTAGTATTTCGCCTGTGCTTACAGACAAACGTGTGTGTACAGACACACACTCTATGCCAACTTGACCCAACACATTTGCAACAATTGTGCCATTAAACTGTAGCGACTTTTGTTATTTTCCATTCTGCATATATTCCCCTTTCAATTTAGATTCCCTGCAAAAAGAAGAATTTGCCCACAATCTGGTAACTGCATCTTTGCAGTATGTGGAATTATAGTTCACCTCAGTTCTACCTCCCCAATCTCCCTTACTCTGTTAGTCATGTAATCTGATTTCTAACAGACCAGAAAGATCATCTTTGTTTCTTTTATTTTGCTTTACTGACTGCTTTTCTTTGGAGTTTTCAAGACATTTCATCAATATATATGTAAAACTAGAAGGGCTAAATGAAGAACTTCGGAATGAACATAGGCCTCAGTTTTCAATGCAGTTGGAACTTCTCATGCAGACACAGGTCGGACAAAAGTAAATTTGCATATATAAATGTTACCACTTGAAAAGTTGGCATACAAGTATGATTACATACACAAGGGTGCATAAGCACAAAAACGTCTCATCTTCCAAAAATCTCATACATACTTACAGGGAAACACATTTTCATGCAACTCCGGAGGCAGTAAATTTTGATTGCTTAAAATTTTAAAGCTGACATCACCTTTTCAACATAGCTAAAAAATGATAGCTAAAAAATGATAGCTAAAAAGCCTAGTTTACTTCAGATTCCTGAATGTATTTCAGAATGTATTTTGGCTTATGAGAGACTTTCTTACAAACAGTCAGATAATTTCTGATGAAAAGATAATAGCCATACCTGTATTGTACGTATAAATGATACCAGGACTCTCTCTTCAAACTCATTAACTGGAGTATATAAATTCAGAACTTTTACAATCTGTGAAGAAGAAAAACCATTCTTAGGTTCGTTTTACTGACAAATCAACAGATGCATCAATGGTTAATAATAACATACTTTTAAAATAAGCTATTTTAAAAAGAAAATTCTTTACAAGTATTTATTATTTTTTGCTTTATTGATTCATGCAGAATTCCATCATCTGCTTAATGCCATGTTAAATGACTGCCTCCTTCAGAACATGTGTTCTTTGGAGGTAGAAACTAAATTTCTACATGTGTGTGGAAAATAACAAACTATGGAAAAATCAGATTATAAGTAACTGATTGTGCTCCTACACTCCCTAAAAACATGCTGTATTTCTCACCCTAATTGTGACTTTATAATCATGACCTTCTGTAGTGTTAATTCAAGAGTCTTATGACTTCACAGTTTTTCCAGGGAGTGAGCTATTTCTCTAAAAACAGGGCTAAAAAAACCAAAGGAAAGATAACGCTTTAAATAATAATATGGGTTAAACTCGTAAAACTTTTAAGCTCTCTTTGTTTTTTTACATGATTCTCTTTTAAAAAATCACAACACTTTTTAACAAATTTAAAACACTTGAAGCATGTGGAATTCTAATTTCTTATTTCAGTACAAAACTAACAGATTTTCCAGCAACGTGAATTACTAAATCAAAATGTCTCTATCAGTGCAACTGCTAGTGCTGACACCATTGTGAAAGAAATGGAGAAACTTCTTTCTTTTCCTGATGGGAATGTTCAGTAATCATCAAAGATGCTTGGACCCATTTATTCCTGTACAAGCTTTATGCAAATATAGCATGGTAAAAAAAAAAAAGTACAATTTATGTGTACAAAACTAAGCTTTCATAAATAGAAGTCTTCAGCTGTTACTGAGATACACCTGGTTCAGCCTTCAGAGGCAAATGGGTACAGTAACCTGACACTTTTGTTTGTAGACCCTATGACAACAGCTCTGTGTGAACTGTCCATTAACTTCACTGGATACCAACTCTGATGGGAGAAAGATCACTTCTGAGTACCCCAGGCAGAGCTGTCTGGAGTACAGAGGCCTCTTTGAGTGAAGAGTTTTCTCTAAGGATTTTCAGAGAGACTATGTATAGTACTACACGCAGCACAATCTATTGAGCTTCCTCTCATTTGTTCAAAACTTATCTTGAACATCAGACCTCAAAAATGTCTGGTCTTTTTTTTACCCCTCCAACTTGATCTGTTTTAGTTGTACTAATGCAAAACGAAGTAAGAAATCTTTGATCCCTGTGTGGCAGCAGTGCAGGCAGGCATAGCAAACACCAGCAGAGCAGAGAACTGCTCAAAAGTGACAGCAGAACAGACAATGAGAGTTTGCTTACCTGGGCAGTAGTCAGTGCATTGCACATTGAACAAATGGCTTCTGCGTCTTCATCTGTTTTCTTTTTTACTTGCAGCAGCTGTGCAGCCTGGATAAGGGGTTCCAGTGTTTCTTTAGCTCCACTATTCATCAAATTTTTATCACGTAACCACTCTTCCAGTTGACTCACATTGTATCTGTACAAATAGGTAAGAGTATCAAGATATTATGCTTGATTATGGCTAAATTGAAAGCATATGCACTTTCTCTTTCCCGGTGTTTCTTCTTTTACACTTCTTTTACAGTGTTACATGTTTTTCCTTCACACTTGTAATTTCTTGTAATTTTGTCTGGATACTGTTTCCTTCTGATTAAGGCAAGAAATTTTGAGTTTCAAAATGGTTAGAAACTATGGACAAAGACTTCCACTAACTACCTGTTCCCATTTGTTTCTGTTCCTATTAATCGCAGGAATGTATAAGAAATTTCCTGGCATATGCCCGCAGAATGCATTGGACAACTGTTGCCAAATGCAGGACCAGAGGAAGATGGCTTTACTGCAGGACATAGCAAACTGTGGATGAACAGAGCAGGTATCTGCTGCGCCACCAGAATACAAAGACTGCAGCAGGCATGTTTGCTATCTTCTCTAACCGCTGAGAAAGCAGCTACCAACATTGCACCTACACTTCCCATTCGTACTTGATGATTAAATACTTCTGTTTTGCTTCTACCACATTTCCTTGAAACCCAGGTAGGATTTACCCTGTTAACCAAGCTCTTTTTAACTGAACTTCACAAATCAGTTTAACAACATTTGCAACTGTTTGTGTGCAGAAAAATAAATACTCAAAATGTATCTGCTATTCCATCAGAATGATGTTCAGCAGTATCAAGAGTTCACTAAGATTTCCAGCAGCACATTTAAGAAAAGTATAACGTGAGCTCTCCCACCTTATCTGCATTCCTTTGCTCCATGAGCACATGTCCTTGCGCAGGAGAAGATTATTAAGCGTTACGGCCCCAATGATGTAGAACATCTGCTTGACAACCTGTTTGATCAGCTCTGGATCCATCCCGTGCTGACACATCACTGAATGGAAAGAGTTCAGCTGCCGAATAATGGAGTCCAAAGTGTAGGTTCCCTCATCAGCAATGCTGGATGTTCTCTTCCGCAGCCCTGTTGGTTTCACCCCTGAGACACCTTGGATAGTCTCATGCTCCAGCATTCCTGAAACTGCATTTGATTGACAACATTATTATAATGACTGAAAATTGCTGGTATGCAGACAGCAAAACAGTATTTACACAGGAAGAGGAGGCTGGGCTGTCTGCTAGCCCCACTTTACCATGATTTCCAGCAACTGTATGTTCCACTATGTTCTGCAAAATCTAAACTTACAGGATTTTTACAAAGGTTCCAGAATGTGTGTTTGAAAGGAAGGTCTAACTCTAGCTCAGCAAAATACTTTCTTCCTCTGATGGTCATACGAGCAGTAGAATCAGCAAATTAAGGGCCGTTCCATTCTTCTAAATGTTATGATTGGAAAGCATAATGAAAATTTGTGTGAGAGTACTGTCTGACAAAAAAAATGAAAAGTACTTTTAATGAAAAGAACCTCCCTGAATGTCAGCTTAATTGCTGCTGGCTATTTCATTGCTAATTGCTCTCCATAACAACAACCAACCATTTTTTTCCATATTCATTTTAATTATGAGTTCTCATATAATTGAGGTCTAATTTTCTCATGGGATATCTCCCAACAGACAGGGCAACAAATATCAGACTGTCCTACAGTTTCTTCCTGTAAATGCATGATCTATGACAAGGTAAGGTAATATATATTTAATATAAGGTAAACTGATTATTCTGTCACTGCCAGAAGAATGACCCACAGTTTGTTTTTTCCTCTAATCCATCCTGAGCAGTGTAGTCCTTGTCATCTATAAACAGAATACCAGGACTACCAGGTATAGTGTATTACTACCATCACAATTTTCCTTTTGGGTACTATGGTGTGAAGTTTAAGGAATTCAACTTTGCCTTACCAATCATTGGTTGCAGAATGTTTTCCAATACGCGGACAAGTTGTTGGTAGATCTGAATAGCCAAGTCACTCAGTACTTGTCTGTATTCAGCTAAATCAAAATTAGTGAGGCAGTGTTCGTTTTGACGAGGTGTATTATGCTTCATAAACCCCTGAATTCATAAAATAATAGAAATGAAGGCTTCAAAGGAATACAAAAATATTTCACAAACCCAGTATTTATATTTTTTAACGCAACAGACAAATAATACTTTTAAGCTAATAGGCACAGCCCCACAAAACTTTAATTTGGAACTTCTGATTGAGGCTAATGCTAGGATTTGCTTTTCACTTGTGATTTGTGCAACATCTGCTTCCTTGACTTGAAACTTCAAGTATCTGATACAGGAACAAACTCTGTCAACTTTCTGGCAGGTAAGACCCTTCCCTCCCACTCCAGCATGGGCATTCTCACTTGGCCATATACAGCCCAGTTAACTTTGAAGAAGAAATTAGGCATACCACAGAATCACAGAATGCTGGAGATTGGCAGGGACCTCGAAAGATCATCTAGTCCAATCCCCCTGCTGGAGCAGGAACACCTAGATGAGTTCACACAGGAAGGCGTCCAGGCGGGTCTTGAATGTCTCCAGAGAAAGAGACTCCACAACCTCCCTGGGCAGCCTGTTCCAGTGCTCTGTTACTCTCAACAGCCTCCAAATGTAATTTGGCCTGCCATACTACGGTTAAAGGGCTTAATATATCTTTTTTCATAGGAAGTTCAGTGAATCATTACTAAACAACAGAATGGTAGCAGCGAGATTCTTCTACTTAATCTGAATAATCTAGCCCCTAGGCCCCAGCCTGCAATAAAAGGAAGCTAGTTCAAATTTTATCTTCCCACACTTTCCACTGATGTCATTACCATCATTTCAAAAAATATAGTGTTTTAAGAGACTATGACTAGATTTTGAGACATTACAGGAATTTGTTACAGTGCTCACAATAGTATTGTACAGCAAAAGAAACCAGAGTAGGAGCGCTGCTTACCTCTTCTCCACTATATTGCTTCAAACAGTGCAAAAATCGGCAGGTGTTAGATAGCCAGAAGGACACTGTTTCAAAGTCATCACCTCTTTTCTGAAAATAAAAACAAATACATTTCAACAAAGACTGGCAGAAGGAATAACAAAAATAAAATGTTAGATAAAGAATTATGCACTTAATTGTAGCTACTTTCTTGTAGCTGCTCAGGTTCTGATGTTTTGCAAAACTTTGTATATTTCAGTAACTTACTAGAAAAGCAAGTTTTTGACAAAATACCATTAAACACTCTGCCTGTTTTCAGTAATATTTTTAAGAATGTTCAGAATATGATTTCCTCCACAGATATGATCTTTCTGTGTTTTACAGACACACCCTAAGAGCTCTGTGAACAAAATCACAGGGCAATGTGACTGTATTCCCAAAACGCCCATTCTGTGGCACAATGACTCTTGTGAAGAGCCCAACAGGAAGGATGGGAATGATGCAGAACCAGCAGGAGGAGCAGAGAACAATTCAGTTTTGATGAATGCCACTTACATCACAACCATTTTGGCAGCTTGATATGGAAAACGAAACAGAACAAACCCTCCTCACCAAAGACCACGGAATCTAGTATATGCTGAGTAATGAAAACTTCTAGAGCTCTATAGCATGCACTCCATTCAATTAAAAATGTAAAAAAAATAAATCTACAAATATTGAAGTTCCTGCAGAATGCTTTACTAAACATTTTTTCCGAAACACGTAGCTTGATTAAATGCTTGCTTTTTGAACTTATCCGTCTTATTAAAAAAAATGAAAAACTCTGTGAAGCATAAAGCATATTTATGCTTTGAGGATACGCCTGGCCTAAACACTCCTAGCCAGCTCACTGCAAAGACTTTAGGTGGTAACATATCATCAGTGTAATCTGTAGATGAAGCAAATGAGGAAATCTGTGAACCAAAACGGCAAATGAAACATTTTAATTAAGCATTCTGGAGAAGATTAACAAAGCAAACTTTGATAGGCATAGCTTCAGAAGAGGAAGACTATTCAAAATCAAAATAAGGTAGTTCTTTTTCCCCTAATTCAAAGCATCTGTGGTATTACATGGATAAAATGCTATCACTGTAATTTGTTGCTTGTTAAGACAATGTTTTGTGACTTCAGTGGGAGCAGTCTACTGATCAGAAATCCAGAGCCAATTCAATGAAAGCCTTTTCCTCACTCCTCTGTCAAAAAGCAAAAATTTTAAATTAACATTTTTCTAAACCAAGCAGACTAACTAACCTTCAACACTTTTTTGATGCCATTGATAGTGGAAGTCAATAATGACCGCACTTTTTGGTCATCATTAAGGTAATCCGCATGGCGTACACACATGAACAAAATGTATGCTGGTAGTCCTGGAATCAGGTTGACAGCTACCCCACGTGGTTTCAGCTCTTGGGAAAAACAAACACACATTGTTTTGTTAAAGTCATTGGAAGATGTTATATGAGGTAATCACAACCTCCCCAGGAACAGTACATACATATCTATATATAGCAGAGAAAACTAAGAAAGCCACTTTGTTGGTAAAATACCAGAAAAGAATGAAAAATCATAACTGCCTGCTAAAAATATGTAGACACATTAATATGTACTATACTCATCAGGAAGAATTATTAGATTATAATAGACATTTAGGAATTTTAGATAAACGAACATTGTCAAAACCAAAATAAGCTGTTAATTTCATAACAAAAATTCTGTGTTCTTCTCACTAATTTTTCAAAGTGTGTGGGAACAGAGGAGGCCACAAATGAGAAAGATACTTACCTAAAATAAGATTCTTGACAAGCTTTTGTTCATCCTCCTTCTTGTATTCTAACATCCCTTGGAAGTCCTTTTCTTTCCGTGGAATGTTAACTGGACGAATAGGTTCATCAATGATTTGCCCAGGTGATATGTTCTCCATCTGGCCCACTTCAGAGGGGAAATGAAAAGAAATTATATAATATTTTCCAGTGAGACCAATGCATACCAGAGGAAACTATAACATTTCTAAGGAAGAACTTCAGCACGTAGAACTCAGAAATGTTTTCTTTGGTTCAGGATAACACTTATCAACAAAATTCCCATTAAACAAAAAGACAGTTTGTTGATAAATGTATCTTGGGGTGGCATTCTTCCTTTGAAGAAGAGTAGAAATGTGTGAATAAATAGCAGCCATTAATACAGACTTACTGCTGATTTCCTGGATTTTATCATATAAAAGCACAAAGGCAAAGCAATAGCCGTTAATCACTTAATCCCAGATCAATACTACAAGGGTCACTGTTAACTGTTCTGCAAAACGCCAGTATTTTTCAAGCTTGATCTTTGTTGCCTATTGTGGTAGGTTACCTTGGCCAGCAGCCAAGCACCCACACTGGCTCCAGCAGGACAGGGGAGAGAATATTAAGAGCAAAAGTAAGAAAATTCATAGGTCAAGATAAAGATGGTTTAACAGGCAAAGGAAAGAGGAGGGGGAAGCAAAGCAAAGCAAAGCATAGCAAAGGCAATCACTCATGACCTCCCTCTAGGGGGATCGATGCCCAGCCAGCCTCCAAACAACAGCTACCTTGTATGCAAAAAACCCTCTTCTGGCTCCTGACATTAGGTGGTGTGGAATATGGAATATCACTTTGGCCAGTTCAGGTCAGCTGTCTGGCTGTGTGCCCATGTGCCCTCCCACTCCCCAGCTTACTGAGGGGGCAGAGTGAGAAAAAAGAGAAAACCTTGACTCTGTGCAAGCTCTGTTCAGCAATAGCCAAAAAACATGGGTGTGTTACCAACACTGTTTTAGCCACAAATCCAAAACACAGCATCTTACAGGCTGCTATGAAGAAGGTTAACTCCACCCCAGCTAGATCTACTACACCTAAGTTAATTAGGTAATAAACACATACAAAACTATGTTTCTGAAACATTTTCCCACTCTGTATTGTGTATGAATACTACTGTGATCTCGTCGACAACAGTAACACACAACACTGAAAGACTTTTTAAAAATAAACTTAGTATAAGCAACTTTTCAAAAGGATATATGAAATATCCACCTTGTTGCATACAGTGCCTTACAGTATCACATTCAACACCTACACTCCACCTGATTAAGTTGCATGTTTGTTATTGAAAACAAGAACTCAGCTTCATCTCATGAAAGCTACATCCTCGTCTCATAACCCTCCCAGCTCCATGCAATTACAAGCTATTGCTCATCCTGTAAGTGTGCTAAATGTGACAGAAAATACAGAAATTCAAACTGGAGCTCAAGGAGAGCTGACACTAACCAAAGGATAATATAGTCCTGCTAACCCAGGTTTAATTTGGTATCACTATTCTTTTCAAACACTGAAACACTGAAGACTACGTAGCCACTGATTTAAATCCTAATACTCAATAAAACCTCTCATTAGGCAGTAAGCTTGTTTCTGGAAAAAGCAGATGACCATAAAAATCTTCTGAAAGGTTTAGATTATTTAACCAGGATTATTTAAAAACAAATTCATACTTCAACTTTATAACATTATTAATTGCTTTCAGCAATTAAAATTACTTCACTTATGCAGAGACATAATAAGCTCTCAGTCTCACCAGTCCTAAGATCCTAAGGGAACTCACTGACGCTCATAAAAACAGAATTAGCTTAGTCCATAAGTCAGCATTCTCATATTCGAGTTTAGCCAGCAGCTCTGAAAGGAAACCTCAAGTAGAGAAATCCAGTCTCAGCAGTCTTGGCTCCAGTAATACAGAAATTCACAAAGAAAAACTGGTTAAATTATTTCTGCCTGGTTCATATTTAGTATTACATTTGTCCTGACAAAAACAGATAACTGGCTTTGAATACACAAACTGCCAGGTAACACTCCTTTATGTTCAGATGGTTTCTGCCTTCAAAGAAACATCAATCTCCTCTACGCATCGCTTCAAAATACGAAAAATCTTCTAAACATTTATAAAGGAACACACAGAGCTCTGAGCATATCTCCTCTTTCTAGAATGAATTAACAGAAGCTAATACTACTGAACACCTCATGACCTCCCAACCGCTAAGACAGATGGATACGATGACAATGGGATCACAAAAAGTAAACCAAAATCTTTCTTCTTCTCTCAAAATATAAAAGTACCTTCAAGTTCACCGATCTTCTTAGCAAATACTTTCAACTGTTTCTTTAGCTTGCGAACAGTTTTGTCTTGCTTTTCAAGCTGCTCCATTAAATCCTGTAAATTAAAATGAGAGAAAGATTTAAGACATGAGAAAAATCCGTAACATATAACAGAGACAAAACCAGTGCTGTTAGAATTACAAGGCAGTGAGGAAAGCTGAACAGTGGTGCCATCCTCTGGCTGAGGTTGCAAGCTGGTAGGCTGCCTATAACACAAGCCAAGTATCGCAAATATTATGTGCAGCATGACAGAGGCAAAGCTCTTAGGCAGGTGTATTCTGCAGACACTCAGAATTGGGTCAGTTCTTGTGGCAGAAGATATTTTGCTGCAAACACATCTCCCTAGTGCTTCCTCTCTGCTCTTCCAAATGCCTCATGGAAATAATTTTCTTTATTATTTAACGGCCAGCCTGTATTTCTGCATCATTTATTCATGCCTTCAGGACTGACTCGTTATGCAGACCTATCTATTTTATAAGATAAGAGAGAGATTTGCAGAAAGACCATAACTTGCACTCAAGTTTACCAAAATCAACCGTCCAAACATACAACATTTCTTGTGATGCTCTGCTATTTTCCTATTGCTTGCCATCATCACATTTCCTTAGACTGAAACTGGGCTCATACGTCTTTTTCTTCTGTACCTGAACATCTACCACCTAAAAGTCCTACTTTTGCAATAAACCTTTATTTTTCTTTCAAAGAAGCACTCTCCAGAAATCTATCTTTAAATAATTCTGTAACCTATGGTAGTGCATTCATAAAATAATCATGTAATCAAAAAAGGAGAGTCTTTCTAAAGGAAGCAAAACCTCAAGCTCAAAGAACCTGAAAGCCATTCCAGGTTAAGGGTTTGAAAGCAGCTTAAAAGAAAAATGCTCTCTCGTAAGCACGATTCTTCATGGCACTGGTAAGAACGTAAGGGACCATGAGCTCCTTTCACCAAAAGCATCATCTGGGAAACTACTCCTCTCCTAAAGTATCAAAAAATATTAATACAGCATCAGAAATAACTTAGAATTAGGCATAAAATTGCTCTTAATCATGTAGTAAAGAGTTTATAACCTAATATAATATACTTGAGCAGTAGGATAATTAGGCCTGTTGAAAGAACACAATCAAGGCCATGCTTCACATTCAAAGTGGTGTTCCATTTTACAACAGAAATCCTTTTAATAACACAATATACTTATTGTCAGATATAACCATTTTTCACGAAATTAATAAAAAAATACTTCTAATTCCAACAGTCCGTTCTGAATGTACAGTGAAGGGATATGATTTCAGAACAACAAATGTGTAAGGAGGAATAAAGTTCCTTCTATGGTTCCTCTAAACAAATTGAACAGATTTCACATCTCATTAAGGTTCAAAATCTCATAAATTATATTCTTCCAAGCTTACGTATGGTGCTATCTCTGTTTGTTATTTTTAATTATTATGGAAATATTCTCTCCAATTTTATCCTTCACATTTTGCATTTTTGAAAAACATTTAAAGGTTATGTACTTTGATTCTGATACATTTATTCATCCCAGATGTCAGCACTGTAAAGAGATCTATGAACAAATTCAGGCTATGACTGGATTGCAGGCATTATTCACCTTGGTAAATAACTGTATGATCAGGCCTCTATTTTGCTGAACTGAATTTAAATGTATCAAAGTTTTAAAGCAAAGAGTGATTCTGAAAATTGAGCATCTTTTGCATCATATACTTATTTTTCAAGGCAGTATTAAGTAGTATTCAAAAAGAAACTGCTTTGCTCACAGTGCGAGACTTATATTAGTAACAAAACTGTGCATCAAAAAGAGACACAGATTACACAGAGGACACTAAGACTAACAAAAAAAGCAGTGAGGGAAGTAATTGGCATCGTGAAGCTCTCTGCAGGGGATTTCCTTTGAAAGGGAGGCAGCCTGCTTTTCAATTAGTGCTCCAGAAATAGCGAACAAGACAACAGAGAAACAGGATTCACGGGATCTACATACAATCATCCGTTTGTAAAGTGAAATCCGGTACGATTGATACTTCTTGGGATCATCTGCATACAACTCCTCATAAAACTGTAAAAATAGGTACAGGATTGTTTTTCTCCCCTCCCTTTGAGACACTGATACTTCAGTAAGCACTATATAAATTAAATCAGATTAAAACAAGATCAAAACCCTCTAAATTTAGGTATTCTAGTCCTTAGTTGTGGTGTCCATGCCAGCCTCTCCCAGAGAGAAGCTGATGTAGATGAGTTGCAGAACAGTCAGATCCTTTAAAAATGGGCAGGACTAATACTGTGAGTCTGCAATATAACCTTCATGAGACCCTGGCCAGGACATTTCCTTGTGCTAATCAAGATGGGATTGCAGTGAATACTGCAATTATAATATCACATCTGGAAAGCCTGTAAATTATTTCCACTCCAGGGCTAGGAGTGAAAAAGAAGCATATACCTGATTTGAAGTGGACTTGCAATACTCAAACATCAGAAGTGAAATACTAGGGAATGAGTCTATATTTAACAAGTAAAATTACATTCACTGTGTTTTAAAATAAAGAGAACTCCTCTGGGATGTAATTACATGACTGTGTGTTGTCTTAGGAACACAGAATGTGATGAGTAGGTCTGTGGGGGGGAAAAAAGGGCTAAAATTCGTAACACATGACTAAGCAGCAGGAGGGAGCTGTCAGAGATGGAAACATTCACCATGTACCTTTGCCAGTGGGAGACAGCTGCTGCTGAGGCAAACTGATAATATACTTTCAATCAGTTTCCCAGCATCTGTTAGCTGAATTATCTGATGCTTTCCTCAAAAGCTCTGGTGCTAAGACACGAGCCCGACAATGATAACTTCTGTAACATACATAAGCAGGAAAGACTACACCTTGGCTTGTTTAGAGGAAGCAATGGCACTCAGAGCTAGGATTTTTCTTCCTGAAGTAACATGGTTCCTTTTACCAATAAGAAGTGGTAAACCAATGATATTCCAACACAGATCTGTTTGGAAATATCCCCAGAAATTAAACAGCCTGCACATGACGAACATACTCCTTTGAGGGGAAAGGTAAGGAGTTTCACCCGATCTTTCCTTCATACAAAAATATTGTGCAGTAAACAAGGAATACCAATTATTAGCTAAGTAACTTCTAACCAAGTTTCTTTTTCTGGAACTATTTCTTTCTTCAAAATATACTGAATAGTTGGAGCTCATAACACAGGATTATCTGTGTAGCTTCAGGCAGGGAAGAGGGAAATGGGAAAAAAAAGTAACATTAAATAATTAAGAACTACATCAGAGTTTTTCAGCAAAATAAACTACTATATTACAGAGAGAACACCACTACTTGGCACTGATATTTTCTATGAGTTCCCTAGATATCAATCATTCTATTTAGCGACAATTAAACTCATCAGCTGAAAGCTGGGATCCATGAGCTTTCTCCATGCCACAAACTTCTAACAAATTCCCTGAAACATTACTACTTCATCAGCTATCATAAGTCTCTCTCTCCCATTAGCTTACCTACAAAAAAATACTGCACTCATGCAATGTTTTGCAGGAGGTTGCCCTCTGAAAACTGGTAAGAACTTCCAGGCACAGCAAGTGCCCCATGTCTGCTCCTGCAGCATCATTTCCCTTACCAAGTTCTCGTTAGTCAGCCGGGTGATCTCATGCTGTAGACTGGCTTCAATGCGGGCTTCTGGAGGCAGCTGCAGATTCTGTGCTAGGAGCTGCTGCTGGCGATTGTTTTCCTCCTTCAGACTCTGGATCTCACCTCGCAGAGACTCCAGTTCATTCTCGTGGCTCTTCTTCTGCGACTGAAGCTGACACTCCAGCAGCCTGAAGAAGTTGAGCAACAGTTGCGTGAATACACTTTGAAAGTTACATCCCCAGTTCTCAGAGGGTGTGTAAAGCTTTAGATGCTGCTCAGGAACAATTAGCCATGGCTTGCAAAGGAAAATGAAAAAGGCAGAGTACTCTTTAAACCCTTCAGTATGCCTTCTAATTAAATTAAGCTTGCATGATCAAAAAGTGGAGAGAAACTAATTGTGACACGGCTTTGCATTTCCTTTGTGACTGAACACATACTGAGTATGGTGCCACTGGGAACATGTGGTAATAAATGTACTGCTAAGTCTTCACAGATTGACACTGCTTGTAAAGGGGCTTTAAAGAGGTTTTACCTCTAACCAAATCAAACTGTGTAAGGTGAAGAAGATGCTGTGTTTGCTTAAGCTAGAACCCTACAATGCTAACAAAGAAAAATCTTTTTATAGTTAACTCTGTTCAGTCAGAAACTATTTAATTGAAAATAATCTGTATTTTTACATTAAAACAAATATTTTGCAGAGGGTTGTCATTAGTGCAGGAAAGGTTAACAACAGAACCAAACTCAGGACTGGGATCTAGAAGCAATATGTTATCCTCACCACTGACTTGCTCTTTCCCCTTGGGCACATCACATCTCAAATTATTCTCATGTGAAGTGGGGATAACACATACCAGCCTCCTTCCGAGCAGTGCTGTGGGGATTTACTCCTGCTTGCAGGGCACTGTCCAAGTGCTCTGACTCATCATTTTATACATACACAGACAGGAAATGACATTACTAGTGACTACTAGTGTTCAATTAGACAATCTTTCAGGGTTTAAATATGCATAAGGCAGGCACATTCATTAGTAACCAGACTGTTCAAGCACGCAAGGGCAAATAGTCATTTACCTGCATTGCTCTGCCATTTAATATAAAGCTTCTTGTCTCCACAGTGCTAGGACAAGAAACAAGAGGCACAGAGCAAACACTCTCACATCCTGCTGCAGAACACTTGCTCGAAGTTAGATCTTCACAGGATCACAAAACAATGTTAGGTGTAGAATTTGTTAGCACAAGAAAGGAAAGTCTTGAGTTAGTAGCATTCACTGCAAAATACCTCCTGTAGTTACTGCTACCAAATGTGTATACTGAAGAAGATCAGCACTCCCGATCTATTGAATTAGCACGGGTGCAGGACGAGGAACCATTTTGGAGGTCTGGGCCCCATGTACAGATATGGGGCACAGATGTGTGCACAGAGCCAGAACTGCATTTCCTAGCCAGGTGAATCTCACCCATCACATGACCAGCACACAGTCTTTGCAGAGATTGCAGTGATTGCACTGGAGCTTGAACAGTGCCACAATGAACTCAAGATTACTTCTGTTTGTTGGTTATTTTGTGCTTTACTTTTTGAATCTGGCATGGAGAGATGTGGGAGAAGCATGTTCAATTTCCTGAACTTGTGTCACAACAAGGAGAGTAAGACTAGTAGCTATTTGAAAGTTAAGACTAAGCTGAAGCTATTCAAACAATAGTTTATAACTACTAAAATGACAGTACTTCTTTAGTCTGAAAAACTGTAAGGGACATTAATTTTGATATCCAACATAAAGGCAGACAAATAATACATGGCTACAAATCTTTTCCAGTTATGAAGCTTCTGCTATTTTACTGTCTTGCACTTTTTGTGCAAGTATTCTTATGAGTTATGTATTAGCTGTTGCCACCATCCTAACTTTTTAAATGATATAACTTGGCAAGTAGAAACATTTGGGGACTGAGTTGGAGGAAACTCTTTAATTTGTATAATTCATGATGAATTTTTCTCTAACTGTTAAAGCAATAAAAATACTGAAAGCAAACCCATAGCAAGGGGCACAGTTAGCTAGAAAAGAAGATGCAAATAAAGAAAAAAATCATTCTGAGAAGTCTGGTAACCTGTTGGCTTGTTTTAACCCTTCATAAACCAGCCAAAGTTCTCCGTCCTCATTCAGCATATGATAGTCCTGGGGAGATTGCCTTTCAAGAAAAGTGTTTAAAAAAATACAAGAGATACATGATGGTGATGAGATGACATGTTAAGGATATTACACACTAAATTACAGTTACTATAAAAGAGAAACAAACAATGCTCTAAAACAATGTAGCAAATTACTTCTCTTGTTTACATGTATTTCTTCTTAATGATGAAATTCAGTTCTCTGTGTTAGCCTAACTGGTTACAGCATTTCATGCTGTTCCAGTAAATGTACTATGACAGACTATTGTGACAGCTACTGGACAAAGGGTAAAAAAACAGCATGGGGAATGGCACGCTGTTTGAGCAATGTAGCAATTAAAGGCTAAGAAGATGTAAATCCAGGAAGCTTGATTTTGCATTTCCCCATCATTTCCTAATCCTTTCAAATATTGCAAACAGCAATTTTACTAATCAAATCAAATTATAACCCCAACTCCAAATGTTCCCTAAGTATCTAGACTTACATGGATGCAACTTACTGAATATGATATACATAGCTTGCTGCTCCAGACCCCAACTGATCGTGGATTAAAGAAAGAGAACTTGTACCTGTTTGTTTCCTTCAGTCCAATATATGCCTGTGCTATTTCTCCTTTGTCTTTCATCTTCTGCACATCCTCCAAGAGGATTGTAGAATCCGTCATGGTATTCTGGAAAAGAATTATGATTTCCAGGGTAAATTTAACAATATAATTGTTCTTAGAATCCATGTTTTTGTCACTTCACCCACCCATTAGTGGAACAGTAATTCTTGAGTAGCCACATTAAAATTAGCATGGGTACCTAAGTGGGAGGTTGGTCCATAACTTCTACGTCCATTTGGTGTATTTTAAAATTTATTCGTTCAACATAATAAAATATCAGTCTGTCTAATAAGCAGGTACATGTGTTAACCTCTTATCATTTGTTCATCGTGTAAAAGGAACAGGAAATGATGAATTTTAATTTTATTTCAAATTACCAGGAACAGCTGCCTATACTGAAACTGAAGAAGCATCATTTTGCAAGCTTAATTCTATCAATATTTCTTAAACACAGCATTATGTGTAGTCTTTCAAATCTCATAAATAAGGTCCATTCCTCACTTCACTCTGGTAAAGCAGGAAATAATTTACAAGGGCTTGAGACTTTCTAAGTTAGATATTATCATAATGACATTTTGTTTCAGTTTTTAATGTTTACTATGGCACTTTTGGTTTTTCTTCAGTAAAACTTGAAATACTTAACAGATGTTTACAGTTACCTTAGCCAGTCTGATCTGAGTCACTGCTGTGGATAATTACAGTGGAACCACAGGACTTTAATGAACATAAGACATAGAATTCTGACTTTTCTTTTTGACTTTCAAAACAATCCAATGCTATTTGCCTAAGTAAAACTTTGCAGAGTATTTACAATAACAATTCTGTGGATACAAATTTTGGAGCTTATGTCTCTATGTCTAGTAAGATTCATGTTATCTAATATGAAAACCTATAAATTACCTAAGCTCCTCAAAGAATTATTCCCAACATCCTTACAAGATCTTTGTGATTTTTCTATTTATTACAGAGTAAAACTGCTGTACCTCACCTGACAATCTATTGAGCTTTAGCAGCCTGAATATATTTATTATTTTTGTGCTGATGGAAAGAAACGCTAATTAGTCTTACATCTTCAAGAATACCCTATCTGCTGTAGTTGTAATATTTGAATTAACTCCTTCATTTAGAGTCAGTTCAGTTTCTCATACTCCTAAATATTGCTTGTTCAACCACATTTTCTAATCAAACATTCAGCAATTCCTATCTAACATCTACAGATCACAACATGAGTTCTGAATGTTTGTTGCATACCGAGCATAACAAGCACTATAAAGTAAGGTAGTTCTTAATAGCAGCCCTTTTTTTGTGAAATTTGTGGATTTTGCAAATTAACAGAGATCCGATTCCTGAATTACAGTGCTGCTCTTCCTCTTCTAACAAACTTGCCAAGATACACTTATGGAGCTGACTACACCAATTTCCAAATCTTTCCTTTCATGTTCAGGTTACCATAAACCAACAATTCAAAACTGTTAAATCTACTTGTTTAGAAGTAACTTGTTCCCTTGCATAAAGTAGGAAGATGGGGATGAGTGGGGCACAGGATAATGGACGTTTTTTCAATAACAGCAAAGTAAAGTGCAAGAACAACTTCAAATACATGCAGCTTACTTAGGAGAGGCAGGAAAATGACAGTTCAAGTATTGTTGAGGGGTTTTTTAGTATTTAAGAGTTCTGGTTTATAACTGTAGAAGAAAACATATACCTTATCCTCCTGGAAATCAAATTGGTATGCAAGAAAAAAGAAAAAGAAATAATTAAAAAAAGATCATCTGTCTGTGCTGCAGCTTTCCAATCTAGCAAGCAGAAGCCATCAGCAAGCTGGCTGTTAGCCATCCCACAGGTCACGTTCATATTTCTCTCATACTCATAACTGCTGTAAAAAACCCACTTGTATCCCACCATTGCTGAAAAGTTATTCTATTCAAGTATTTATTTACAATGTTCTAAATATTGCAGAAAAATTATTTTGCTTTCTTTATAATTAATCATTTAAGAAAAGATATGTACACTTTAATGCATCACAGACTTTCAATTTGTTTAGGACAAATATAAACATAACTTTGCAGTAGCAAAGGAAAGATGACATAACTGTTCACTCTTTGCTGCAGTTATGAAACACTACGTATCTCAGTTCAATGGAAATTACTAGTTCCTGGATTTACGTGATACCTTTTCAGGTTGAATGCCTGTTATTTTCAAAGCTATTACTTCTCTAAGTATCTCATCAGAATTAGAGTTTTTTAGAAGATACACATTTCAGTGGTTGTAATCTACTCTTCTCAACAATACCACATAGCACCTATCAAGCATTAACATGGAATTGATATATCTTCATAGGTCATCTTTATGAAATGTTATTTATTTGCAATCATCTATGACCCTGCATAGATTTAGAAGAAATTGTTCCTTGTAGCTCCTACTGAACTATTAATTAAACAGAATTCCTGAGAACTATTGTAAATTTTCCAGTCAACTACATACTCGCTAGAGAAATGATACTGCTCCAAAAGAGAATTGTTAAAGGAGACTAGGGAGATCCTGGCCAGACCACTGGTATCTGCCAGCCTGGTGTGATATCTTTTCATGAGTGCTGGTAGAGAAACCCAGAACTGGTTTATTAATAGAATCTCCCAGTTCGGACTGCTGCAATTGGTGCACTAACAATGGATCAATAGATAACACTTGGAAAGGCTTTCAAACCTATACCATTTTATTCTGCCTATCAAGCACACTGTTAAGTCAAATAAAGCAAATCAGTGATGCAATGTAACTTTACTACAGAGTGCACCTGCTGACTTTTATTTACCTTGGGTTGAATAGCCTCTTTCTGGCTAACAAGCTGAGACCTCAGGATGAGGACTTCTTCCTTGCGTACTTCAAGCTCTTCACTTACTGAAGTCAGCTGATCCAGGAGGACTCGATATGCAGGGGCACCAGGAGCAGTTACCTCTGGAGATCGCGTTTCTGTGAGGGCCTTCTGCAGCTCATTCAACTCATTCTTCAGTTTTTTATTCTCAGATTCAAGTTCCTGACGCTGCAAGGAAGAGGGACAGTTCTGTCACTCAGCAGAATTCCAATATGCCTATAAACCACAGGTACAAAACTATAGATAGAAACGGTAAAAATGACGAGTAACTGCAACAAATCAATCAATCAATCAATCAGTCTGTATTCCTGGCTTCTTGACTACAGTGAGTAGTGCCTGGGAGGATTTCACTAACAGAGCTCAGCTTTTGTCTGAAGTGCAAAATCAGAACATATATACATGAATCGTGCAGCTGTACTAAGTCTTTCAACAGAGAACTCCCCCTGTTTTAGGGGACCTTTTTGTTGAGCAGCCCCAGCCACACATTCTACACCTTAAAAAGGACAATCCTACAATAAAATGAATGCTGGGGAATTTTTGTTCTAGTTTCTCCAGCTAATATTCTGAAACAGGAAGGCTGATGTAATTTCCTATGTCAGCACATACAACTGGTGGCAATATTCTCACTAAAAAATAGCAGAAACCTCCTTTTTATAATTACCTTGAGTGACTCGTACTCCAACTCTGCACCTCTTATTGGAGGCCTTTCCTCCTCCTATGAAAGAATACAGACAAGCGTGAAAAACAAAAATACAATCCTTTCTAATCTTTTCCTATAACACTAGAAAACACTCATTCTGGTACTGCTGAGTGCTTTAATTTGATTATTGGCATTGTCTCCTTTCATTTACTTATGAATTTATGACACATAATTGGTTAATATAAGTAAAATCATATACAAATTGCACTACTGTCACTGGTAATGAAACAGAGCAGGTGAATGCCAGGATGCTCAAGAAATTCACTGGTGGAAGAGTAATAAGAAACAATTGCCAAAACTGGTTTTATATTTTCATAAGTACTTAAGGAGACCAAATCAGAGGAAAATTTCAAATAAAATCTGGTAAACATGTCTAATCGCAGCACTTTGGTATTGCGACTTGGTTGAAACAATTCTTATTCTGCCTAAAATGAACAATTACTCATTCTCCCCATCATTTAAGTACAATTTCTATATTTCTATTCCTTAAAAAAAAAACAAAAACAGCCTCTTTTTTTTTTTTTCTTTTTTTTAAGCAAAGTCTTAAGCACTTTTTGTCCCTGTTAGCTTCCATCAGAGGATCTCCAGGACCTTGGAAAACTAAATAACCAGTCCTGAGTACTAAGCACCAGGCATAAAACCTGTCGTTAAATAAAGCAAGTACTAGAGGAAGCCAAGGATTTAGTAAAAGCCAGTCAGCATTCACACAGCTACTGTTTCACAAGAAGGGATACTCTGGCGTCAGCATTTGATCAGCTCGAAGGAGTCAACCTTGGCTTTAGCACGGAGAGCCTGTTCCTCCTTTCTGTCCAGTTCATCCTGCAGGGATTGTTTTTCTTGCTCCAGCTCCGTAACCCGTTTCTGCAGCTTGAGGAACAGAGACATATCCAATGGTGCCTTTTTCTCACTTGGTTCCTGCTTTAGAAAGAACAGAAGGAAGTCAAGAAGAATTCCTCATCCACATCACAAGGAAGCACTACAGTGAGTAAAGATGGGAAACAGACTGGGGAAAGAGAGGAACACAGAAATCTTACTTGATTCTGAGAGCTGACACTATTGGCATCTAAAATATCAGCTGTCAAATGCTATTTTAAAAAAGGATCTACTAGTAAAAAATGTATCTAAGCCCAAAGCCTAGCAAAAGAAAGCACTAGAGACTACCTAGAAGAGAGGAAGTCTATAATTAAGCATACCTTTTATTCTTGTTTGGAGGGAGAAAGGAGAAAAAAAAGTCTGTGGTTAGACTCACCTGGAAACAACTGTAAATAGAGGTGGTTTTGTTTGGTTGTTTGCTTTAAATTATTTCTACAGTAAGTTCTTCAGCTACAGAGAAATCTCTCTGCTGATTGTAGATTTACAGGTTAATTTAGTGGGATGTGACATAAATAGGTACCAGAAGATATATTTTATGCCTTTTTCCTTTTACTATTCTAATTATACAGTCTGGTTTGGGCCTAATCCACTAGAGCTTTCTCAATATTTTCTGGGCAAGGACCAGTGTCTGTAATCTGAAGGTGCATCAGAAATTGTCCATCAGCCATTTTGTACTTTATGTAGCAAGAAGATCAAAGCATTTACTATGAAGTGCACCATAAAATTCTGAAGCCTCAAAAAGGAACTAGAAAATTAATATTAATGACTGTAGCAGACAAGCAAGCACAGCCATTTCCACTTCATCTCCTCTTACTGTTGAGGGGAGGAGTCATAAACCACAGCAACAACTCAGGAAAAAGAAAAAAGACTGAGTTTTCTGGCTTTACTGGTTCGTATTGAGAAGGATCCTACTTTTTAATGTGGTTTTGTACCATTAATCTATATTGTTAGTCTAGAGTCAAACTGTAGTTTGAAATCTTATGGGGTTAAACAAATACAGATTTGATCTTCTCAGTGCTGCACTTATTCACGCTCTTGTGTGAGTTAGTTTTTAAATTTATATTCTAAAAACCAAAACTGGCTGTAGAACAGCAATTCAGTAAGACTACTAGCCAAAGGAAAAGATGACATTTGGCTTGTATGTGCAATCTAATCATATGTAGTTGCACTGTCCTTTTCCTGATTATCCATGAAGGTAGGAGCATCTTTCTGAAACAATTATGCAAGGTGAAAAATTTAAGTGGGAAGGAAAATTATGAAAGAGTCTGCATAGAATATGTGTCAACATCAAAGTGTCAGGGGTTTTGCATCCATGGGAGAAAATTGTCTGTGGAGGCTTTCAAAAATACAGTAATGACAGCCTGTAAAAAGCAACTGTGGAGATAACTAACCTAGGCAGAGGGCAAGAGGAGTGAGCTGTGTGATGGAGATCTCTAGAATGTACAGTAAAACCTTTGCATCTGCAAACTGCCAAAGACAGTCAGACCACCGACCTGGTGGCTTTCTGCTGTGTTAGCAGTCCCACTTCTTTGGGAGGGGACAAAAGCGGGAGTCATCTTGGAAAATACTAAGAATGGCTTGGAGTTGCACCACAAATTGTTCATGATTATTACTCATTAGCTGAATCAAGACAGTAATCTTTCTGAAAATTTTTAAACATCCTGAGGGATAGTACGTTCTCAGAGTTTTATTTGTCTCTATGAAACAGACGAAAAATAAATCAACGTGAGGTTCTCACCCCTAACAGGGAACTCATTCCATGTAGCAACTAAGAATGTGGCTAGCCACCTTGCCACTTTTAATCCTTGAATATACAGTATACAGACTTCTCAGGAACTCTCACTGGTTTTCTGAATTCCCACTTTGTGCTGAAAAAGTGACTGTGCTTACAAACACTGTAAAACAAATGCTTTGCAGATGCAGATCAATTGGATGGCCAAGTATCTAGACTATGTTTACTGTAAGACAGAAGAATTCAAAGCATAATTCCACGAAGTCTTTTTACATAGAAGCACAACTAACTAGAGAATGAGCTGTTTTCAAAAAGAAAATGGAACAAGTGGGATTGAAGCATTAGGTATCTCAAAATAAGGATAATGTGTTCACAAGCACATACATAAAAAAGAGATAGGAATAGGTTCAACCACTGATTATTAAAAAGTTGTGGGGTTTTTTTAACATTACCTCCATCCTCACTGGTAAGTCTTCTGCTTCTGTGATCTCAGAGCTGAAAGTATATTCAGATTCATTGCTACTGTGAGTTGAATCTGTTCTTTTGTGCCCAGGCTTGGGGATGTTCTGGAGTGCAAATGAAACAAATCAATACCACCAGACCATTTTACTTGTGACTGTCTCTTCACAACCTATAATTTAGCTTGTAATATTTGGTGTTATTTCACAGCTTATAAGAAATATAATACTTATAAGAAAAGACTTTTGACTCTGGTCTCTCATGCCATCTAAAGCCTATGAGATGTAGTTCACAATCAAATTTATGGAGACAGGTCAGATCCTACACCGTCAAGTATTGCTGCAGAAAGCAGAATCAAGCAACAACCCAGCATTTTGTGCAAAAGAAAAGCTCAGTTTACAGGAAGCAAAGGTAGCAATTCTCTAACTTCCCAGACATTTTATTGAGGAATATTTTTTCTTCTTGACACAAAATATTCCTAGAACTACTTAAAATTTAACACTAGATGAATGTGGTACAAACAACCCTAGCACAATGTGAATAACTTCAGGGCAAAATAAGAGCAGATGGCACACACAAAACCTCTACCAAAGTCATAGCAGAAATTTAGCCTTCTTCACAAACAAGAGAACAAAAAAAATTTTTTTTAAATCAACCCCAAATTTTAAATGAATTTGTTTTGTCCGGGCTTGTCTAATTAATAAATATTTAAAAGGACAAATTTTCTTTTCAGGTACAGGTCACCACCACACAGCTGACAGCAGAATCAGTTACTAACCTATACCACTAGATTCTGCCTAAACACATTTGTGAGCAGCTTTTGGTTTCTGAGATGTTTAGCCACTTACCGCCATTAGGTTCATTTCATCCTTGAGATCATCGTACCGCTCCTCCAAACGACTGAACTCATTCAGCAGGTTCTGGTACCGTAGCCGTTCATCGTTCAGATCTAGCTCTAGCTGCTTTGTTTCCTCCACTAGCTTCTTTTCCATCGTCTCTGCCATAGAGAACAGGAACCCAAAGTGAGAACTCCAGTTCTACCTACCCTGGAGGTCCAGGCATGTGTCTGCACCAGGAACACAGATGGGGAAACAGTGTGCTGTCTGAAGCTGCTGTGTGGTACTTGGGCTTCTGTAGGCAAACAGTAAGGCCAAACACATGAAGGGCCAAAGCATTCTTGTGGTAACCACAAAAGGGTTTGCTCAGTCAAGTTAGTTATTCTGCTGATACCTTGCATTAGTGATTCCAGGAGGGAAGAAGAAGGGGTACTAGCCCAATGCCATGTTATGTAAAAAGCAAAATGCGAGATGCTCTCCTCCTCAAGCACACTGACCCTCCCCATCACAGCTGCCTCCATCGCAGACTTCACACCTAGAGTTACACTCTTTGGCTGCTTCCACATAGTCACAGCAGCCAGAAGAGCTGCAGCAGATTAAATGTATTAAATATCAGAGCCTTCTTTTTAAAAGTAAAAAGCTTTGTAACAGTTACCCTCACCAGAAAGACCCCATATCCTTAGGACTTTGTGGAAATTCAAATAGTAAATAATACTGATACATGTGAGCTCTTAAAACAAATAAATGAAACCATTAAACTAAAAAAGAATGCAAACTAAGGCAGATTGGACCAATCTATGCCATAGTGCTGCTTACAAGGTAACACGAAGTAGAAAATCTGAGTGAAGAGAACAGAGCCAACCTGTTATTTCCCTCGCCTGGTCATGGATGCGGCGGTTCAGATCATCCTTTTCTGTTTTCAGTAATGTGTTCTGCTCTTTCAGCTCCGATACCAGCTACAGAGAAAAGAAAATATTCGACTCAGAACGCAGATCATCTCTCATCAGTAGCTCTAGCAGCAACTACATCCTTGTTGTAAGAGTTCAAATACTTAATTTTCTCCTCAGAGAATTAAATCAGTGAACTAAGTTATGACATCTTCATTTCCCAAATAATATGTCTTAAATATGTCACACTGCAGATTCCCCTGTATGTTCTGCACTCTATTTCTGATCAGACGCCAAAATTGCCTTGCACCACTCCACTGTGCCACAATATTTTTCAGTAAAGTCCCACAGATGTAATTTATTCCTTAAAACAGAAATATTCCTAAAATAGGAACAAATTTGGTAGTTCTGTTGTATATTCCGTTGCAGTGGGTAACACCATAATCTAACATCTGCTTAAAAATTGTGCCACTTTAACTGTGTCCAGGTTTGACAGTTACTCATTTGTCTTTGATTGCGGTTACTACACGTTCCTTTTGCTTAATCAATTAATATTTTTTTTCCTTATATTTATCTGATCTTCAAATGTATCACTGCAGCATCAGATAATGAATGAATGGCTCTTCCAATATTAGAAACCTGCACCGTTATCAGCAAGTAATCTTGACAGGAAACAACCTGTTTGATATATTCATGGTTAAAGCAAATATAAGGGGTTAGCCAAAACCTGTTGAACTAGATTGTGCACACCTACATGTATTTAGTAGGCTAATTGTTTAAATTAGGTAGGATATAAGCAGCTACCTTTGAATACCGTGTAGGGGACAGATTTCTGATCTCTATGTGATTACACTCTGTAGGCAGGTAAAATTATTTATTTTTATGCATGCACTACCTCTGACTAATTGAGGAAGTTTAAGTATCTGGATTTGCAAATATTTTCAATATCAAAATCTGAATAGATTGAATACATACATTTACATACAATATATAGATTTAGTATATTCTTCTACCATAGGCTATTTAGGTATCAAGCTTATTTAGGATTGTGCAGGTACAACATTGCTCAAAAATACTGTAAAAACATCAGCCACACAACTGAAGCAGTTAAGCCTGTGCAAATCCTGAGTGGACACCAGGCCCCTATAAATCTTCTCATGCATCCGAGACTGCATACTTGCCTGCTCAGTTTCATGTTTGTATTTGTCTGCCCATTCTTCAATTGTCTTCTTCTCAGACTGAGTTTGGTGCAGCTCCTTCCGGAGCTTGGCAATCTCCTCCTGAAGGCTGAGGACACGGTTGGTTGCATTCTTAGCCTCCTCCTCACTCATCCGAAGCCTTTCCACATCACTCCGCAGCTTCTCTGTCTCTGTACTATACGTGATCTCCAGGCTGCTCAGCTTCTCCAGCAGAGATTTGTACTCTTTGTTCTTTGCAAAACACAACACACAGCAGCTGTTAGAGAAGTTCTGGTTTAAGGGAGGCTCCTAGTTCGCTACAGAATATAACTAGATATGGGAGCAAAAGAGCAGCTTCCCCATTTCCCAAAAGTTTCAGCCTGTTTTAACGGAATTGCTTAACGAGGTGACAGAACAGTCCAGTCTCTAAGTCTGCCCATTAACATCGCAAACTAAAATCAGACAGGAAGCCCACGCACATCAAACATGATCACCGCACCTTCCCCTTAAACAGAGCAACTGATGTGCTCAAATGAAATACTGACATTAAGGGAGCAGATGTTTTCTCTCAGTGTTGCCGAGAGACACAAACAGATGCTTTACGGTTCCAGATCTGCCCTGGCCTCCCTTTCTCTTCTGTCAACGTTCTTCAGCAGAAAAGAGAACTGATACCTTACATGGAAAATTCAGTACATTTTTCTGTGAATGCTCACAGTGCTACTGAGAAAGGTAATACAAGATTTCTAAATATTTTCCCCGAGGCCAGAGAGCTTTTACCTGCTCATCAATTTTTCGCTGCAGCTGCATGATCTTGTTCTCTAAGCCGATGTGAAGCTTCTTGTAGCGTTCCACAGATCGAGCCTCTATCTTCAGTTTCTTTAGCTCCCTCTTGGCCATCATGCGCCGGTAACAGCATTGCAAGTAAACAATTGCCTTCAAGGTCCTACAGTAATGCACTCGAGCCAGCCAGCCTCTTACATGTTTCTGAATAATGATAGACTTGTGCTCCCGAAGCATCTACAGTTAAGAAAAAACACCACAAAGGGTATCAGAGTTGCAAACATCTGCTCAGTTAAACAGACTCCATAAGAGGTGTAAAGATGATGTACACATAGGGACACCTTACACTGAAAAGAGAAACTTCTGATGAAGAGTAACAGGAAACGAATATGGAATTAATTTAAACAAAAAAAAAAAGAGGAAAAGAAGGCAGGAATAAGGAATATGACAGGGAATAAAATGAAAAGGAATGAGAAGGAAAAGCAAGGAAAGAAAGAACTGGAGGCACACTGAAGAACCAGGCATTCCTTTGTGTTGATGTCAGATCCAAGCTAATTACAAAAATACATGGTACCTGTTGGCAAGATTACAAATACAACCCTTTTTTTTTTTACTGCATCTTTTATACTGAAACATCTTAGAACCATTGACACATGCTGCATAGGATTCAACAATACGAAGTTTAACATTACCACACTTGATATGCAATGCAACTAGGAGCCAGTCTACCTGACCAAGCTAAAAGTTCCAGTCAGTTTTCTTCTTTTCCCCCCCACTACCTTCTTCTTTTTATTACATATCTTAGACTTGACAGCATGGAAAAATCTCCATTTACTCTAATTAGAAATTTTATATTGTAATAATTCCAACTTATTTCATGGCAGAAATTTCAACTATAGCTTTGAGGTGTAAAATAAAATTCATAATAACTTTTAAAAAATAACTTTTAACAAAAAACAGTCATCAGTGTGCTCGCCAGAGAATTCTGCTAGGAAGAGTCTATTACTTGTTTTTAGATCCTTCACCCAATGATTCAATCAGAGATTCCCCAAGTCTCGAGAACCTGAATTCCAGCAGACCGCAGCTGTGCTCAGAGAGCCTGCCCAAACCCACCAGGCTTCCAGGACTCTAAGAACTTTATATTTCAGTTAATAAAGCTTTACACATTAAACAATTTATTCTCAAGAACAAAAATTATTTCAGATTTTTTGTTACTTCTTGGATTTGATAGTTTAAAGATCATATGCAGTTCACATTCTTACACTGATTTACCACAAAGCTGATAAGACAAACTAGTAGGGTAACAACAATTTTGTTTTCTTTTATACTTCTTAGCAAAGGAACTGAAATATGTAATAAGTGTTGTGCTTCCAGATCAATGAATTTAAAAGGTACACTGGCAAAGTGGCAAGATTATAAGATACACAAACATTCTCCCTTAGCATTTATTTCTGAAGAAAAAATGAGACTTGAAATACCAGCACTTGGTTAAAGAGCACATTGAGGTAAGGAAATAGCTCTCTCAAAAGTACAGCAAGGTCAAAAGCCAAAGTCCTTCTGACTGCATGTCATGCAGTTAGCACTCCTGCCTCCTGCCTCCTTACATGTTTCCTGGAATAGTCCTTCAAGTTACCCACAGGTGCCTGAACAGCTCAAATACAACTAGGTTTCAACAATATTTTCACCTCAAGTTTGAAAGCAACAAGTCCCATAAAATACCTCCATTGTGCAGGGATGGTCCTCATCTGCCAGTGAATTCTCATACCCATGCAGTCCAGTGAGGAAAAAGGTCACTTCAGTGTAAGGTGAGAGTATCAGAAAAGTTACTCAGTTTACCAGTATTTCCCAGGAAAGCTTGGAGGAACTAAACTTGTGAAGCTGAGAAGCACATCACAACGTCTCAGGCAGCAGCTTTCCACAGGATGTGTGAAATAGATGATTCAACCATTTTAAATTCCTTGTATTAGTCATGTGACTGCAACACATGCCCTCTCTCCTAACAACAACAACAGGTACCTTTCACAATCCTAACGAACAGCACGTGTACCGTGTATTACTTACAGAGACAGGGCTCAGCCCAACTGTGCTGTCACCGGGCAACCTTTCGGTTTCACTCATCTGCAATCGTAATGAACTTCAGAACAACCGTGTTTACCTTCCCATGGCATGCAGAGCCTGTGCTTCTCTCTCTGGCCATCCCTGTATCTCAGCTGTAATAAAATTCCACCTTAGGAGGACAATGTAGACACAGCACACTGCAGGCATACTTGTCAGAACTTCACGTTTTACTGCGGTGAACAATTCACTGCTCGAGGGGGATACTCCCTGACAGGCAGGTCTGACCACCCCTTATGGGGACCCCTCCGGAAACCTGCCATCTCCATTACGAGGGAATATAACAGGTTTATGAAACTCTGTGCTACAGGACAGATGTGGTGTGTATCACTCACGCGACTAACTTCGGGCACACAGCATCGCCTCCTATTTTCCTAAGGATGGCTTTTAGTCCGCCTGTTGCTGTGACCCATGTCTCAGTTTTGTCACATCTGTCAGGTCACTGTGAAAAACATACCTTATATAATCTCACAACATAAAATATGGTTTGTAATAATGAAAATGCTAAGAATTCCAATAAAAATGCGAGTAGATACCTGCACAAAAGAACGTCTGAGTCAAGCACGGGGATCTTACTACTAAGAAATTGTTATCAGGGATTATTTGTTTTCAAACTTTCTGGTTAGTCTATGTTAGAAAGCTGTAATTTAGACACATTCATATGTGACTGCAAAGGCAACTTTAACACAACTGAAAAATATACAGAAACTTCAAATATAAAAGAGAAACACATGAAACGTAAGACTAGTTGGCTTTTGGTGACAGGCCTTCAATATCTACCCACTTGGGAAAAAACAGAACTCTTTCAGCTAACTTTTCAGTGAAAAGCTGACTTTTGAGCCTAGTTAAAACAATTAACGTTGACAAAAGTGCCATGAAGCATGTTGGCATTTTGTAGTGTAACCATTTGAATCATAATTCTGTTCCCAGTCCTGTAACAACCCTAGAGCAAATTCTAATTTCTCAATTGAACTTTTATTTTTTATCAAGCACAATCCGGAAAATAGTATCAGTATCACTAGCACATGGTTATATTAATTTCTGTCCAAAACCCAACATCAATACATTAAAAAAAAAGAAACCTCAGAACCCCAAAAAACAAAACCAAAACTTCATGCTTTTAATCTCTTATTTTTGTGGGTATCTCTTTGCTAACATTAATCACCTTCAGCATATTCCATCAGCCATTTCAGAATCATTGAAATTAGGGATGGAATGGGAACTATAGTGCATCACATATATGTACTGATGTGAGCAATACTGATTTGGACTTATGAAGGCACATTCACACAAAGCCATTTTCAGTATTTAAGTGCCTCGACATTCTATATAACAAATAAAAGTTTTCTCAGCAGAAATGCTGTAAATCCCTGTTAGATTCTCCACTCACTGCACTGAAAGTCTAAGTACATCCATATTAGATGACAGTGTCATATCTCTAAAAGAATATCTCTAAAATTACAAGTTCATTGATTGCAGTATCAGATCTTTCTAATTTCCAGGTGCTGTCCTTCAATCCATGCTGTGATATTTTGTTTGTGCATTACGCGTAACACCACGCACACAAATATTTCAGATTCCCAAAGGGACACCACAGAGCAGCTTTGTCCTGAAGGTATGTGGAAACAAAGCTAGAGTGAAGAAGGAAGACATTATGATTTCTTACCATTTGGTACTTGTTCCTGGCCATGTAACCTCTTAAGAGAGCCTGAAGAGCAATAGTAGCAGCTCGCATGCATTGGTATCTTTTGCGGACCACATACATGCGCTGGAACTTCTGAATAGTGATGGCAGCCCGTGTTCTCCGCAGGAACTTGGCATAGCTAAGCAAGACAAATAATACCTGTAATTATTTTCCATTGTTTGAATACTATTTTTTTTACATCCAATAACTTTACTATTACATTCTCAAGAGCTACATTTTCTACTTGAGTGTCTTCCTCATGTTGTCAGTGATACAGCATATTTACTTGCTATTCTACCTTATGGCAGTACAAAAGAATGACAAATTAACAGAAACTTTGCAAGGTTTTACAAGGAGGTGTTTTCACTTCCTCTGAGAACTGTGCTAGAGAACTGACATGATAAACTCATCACCTTTTCTCCAGCTTTAAAGGTATTTCCACTATGCCTCCTGCCAGATCTCCTCTCCTAACCTCAACCTGCAGAAAATGTTTGCTTGTTCTTGGCCCTCTCAGCAAAGCAATTACAAAGCATCTTGACATAAGCCTCTTTCCAAATGTTGATTCTTTCTGTCTTCATAACCACCTTGTCTTTGAACGATACCACCTGTACTCCTACCCTGTTCTCTGGCCCATCCATGAACATCTCTCAGAAGTCCATCCAAAGAAATTACTCTGATTGATGTATCTCTCTTCACAGCTGCACCCTGGATGAGGAATGGCTTCTCCAGTGGGACAGACAGATCCAGACAGTAGGGCACATGGAAACTGGGCAATAAGGACTCAGCCAAGAGTCCTGCTTTACCTCACCTGCAACACATCTCCCTGTACTACCTGTACTCTGCTCCCACTAACAATATACTGTTGTAAGCATCATACAGCCAGGGTGCTACTGTCCTCTCAGGAAGGTCAAAAACAGGCAGGACAGACACACTCATTATATCCAATTTCCTTCATTTCCCTGGAAAATCATTTCCTCTCAGCCAGTATAGGAACAAGAGAACAAATGTATCACATTTAAATGTCCTACTTAAAGGGATCTGAATTGAGGCTAGTGTGGGTTTTCCCACGAGCATTGCTTACCATCGTGCTTGGTACCCTCTGACATATCTCTGAATGGTGATGGCAGCCTTCCTCATACGCACGTACTTCTTTCGCATCAGCCAGCCTCGGATTGTCTTTTGGATGCGGATACAGGCAGCTCTCAGCTTATCTGCCCTTATTTTTTCCAGATAGGCTACTTGACCAGCCCGGAAAAATATTTTTGTCTTACCAAACTGGTACTTATCCTTGTCCTATTTTCAGAGGTAAAAAGAGGATCAGTTACAGCATTAAATGTTAAATGGATAAAAGAAAGGCATGAAGGGCTAAATGAAAGTACGGTTAGTAAAGAGGCAAAATTATCTATGTAATATTTCAAGTAAACCTATACTTAAATTAAGTAGTGGAGGAGAGCATTTTCTCTGTATGATGCTGTTAACAAATTAATACAGCAAGTCCACAAGCATGGGTTCAAGGAGTAATGCGAGATTTTTGCTTAGACAAGAATGCCACAAAGATTGTAAGAGATGTGGAAAGCTACAGGAGGTGAGGAAGGGGCCTAGAAGATGAAAGCAATACAGGCAATACACATGTACAATTTGCTGCCCCATCTTCAATCATATTACACAGTACAAACAAAAGAGCTGGGGCTTCAAATATGTATGCATCATATAGTGCATCAGCAGTAAGCCAGAACAAAGCACCTCACTGGTGCTCAAACACATCTGAAGTTTCAGAACTAAACCAGAAAGAGAATAATATTCCATCTCTATAGGCTGCAGTACTCCTTGGAGGAAAAAACTAAGAATACACAAAGGTATATTGAAAAAAATTAATTTTGTTGATTGTTTGATGTTAAGTTAAAAGGAACAGCAATTAAAGAGCTACAGCTTAGGATACATTTAGCACTATACATTAACACTGTAAATACAGACACATGCATATAAATCAAAAGATTTTAGTGAAGTCCCCCTAATGACACAGAATTTAAAAAGCTGAGCACCGACCTGCTTACACAGTATTTATTTTTTTTGTTTCCACAAACATCCTGACATTTGCATTTCACTTCAGCAAGGTAAGCTTTCTTGCTTTTTTATCTCAGTAAACTTTGTCTCTTTCACTTCCTAACTGACACTTCTGAGTAAGTCTAGTTAACAGCCTTCTACTGAGAACTGGCTGGAACTGTCTATTTGGAGCCTGCCTGCCCTCCACTGTTCATCAATCCTTAAGAAATCCCAAGACACACATCAGTTCAGTGGTGCAGATGGCATAGCCTGGGAGGGTAGGGCTGCAACTGGAGGTAGGAGGCAAAGCAAGAGGCTGCCAAGGTACAAGGGCAGCCACAGGGCTAAGCAGGGAAACAATGTCATGAGGATGAAAAGAGTGAATAGGTTGACTTCAGCAAAGGAGTTGAGGGGAGCAGTGTGAAAGACACAAACACATACACAGACAGAAACATCTCCACACTGGAAAAACTCCAGATAACTATATCTTACTTAAAAGCTGTGGATAATGTAACTTGCCGTTAAGCAAGGCAAGGCTCACCCTCAATGCACCCACACTGAAAATCACTGTCTTCCTTTCCTGTGATACACTGGGAAATTCTACAGTTCCTGTGCTAATATTGGTGTTTGAGTACTTTGTAAAAGTACTAAAATAGTGTGGCTAGGAGGGCGTAAGGGATGCTATCTCTACTTCAGATTCCAGATGCTCTCAGCACTAAGTTTAGTACCAGAATCAGCTTCTCCAGGACATTTTTACACGTCTGCTTTCGGTCACTAAGGACATCTCTCTGCTTCATCAGAACACGGTAACGGCTGAAGAACTCTTGGTATGTCCACCTGTCCCAAAAACAGAGACAGTGTCAGTCCCAACAATGAATAATTCTCTTAAAATGAAGAACTGCAGCTGAAAGCAATCTAAAAAGCCGCAAACACACCTGGAGGGGAAGCCAGCTGCACTGATTCGGATGGTCTCCAGGACACCACAAGCTCTCAGCTGCTGCACTGCCCGCTTTTCATCGAATCTACATAGGAATAAAAAGAGCTTGTGGGTGTGGGACTAGTTTTGCATTACCTGGGACCTCTGGCCTTGTGCACACCCAGGACAGGAGTGGCATGGAGGGGAGCAGGGGTGGGATGTGACAGGTGGTTAACAAGTCCAGCTAGAGCTTCTGCAACTCAGTGACAACAGAGGACAGCCTGACCGAGGAATTGCCCGAGCCCGTGGGCTGCTGCACGCTGCCCATCCTGTCCTGCTGCACGCTGCCCATCCTGTCCTGCTTCCCACTGGCATGCCCAATAGCCATGGTAGTCTTTGTGCACCCAGATTTTAAGGAGATACTTGAGAAAAGCTCTAAGCAAATTCATATATGAAAAAGAAATAAGGAATAAGATGTTGGAATCTGCAAAAGCAAGAGGGCAAACTGACAGTCACATTTAAAACAGTTAGCAATGAAAATATTGGTATTTTTCCTCATATATTGCCTTAAACAAAAAAAAAAGCATCAACAAGTATTTCTCTGTCTATTCACCCCAAAACATCTCCTGCTGTAAGTACATATACACAATAAGTCCCTAGCAAGTGAAAGGAGACACACCACTCCTGAGTGAGCAAGGTTTAGCAGAACCACGATCCTTGGCGGCCTGGGGCAATTCCCTCCCGCGCACAGGCTACGCGAACCACACACGAACCAGCTTACGTGAACGGAAACTTGAAGTCGTTAGGCTTGATACAGCGCACGTAGTGAGGAGTTGTGGCGTTCAGGGTTTCCATCAGCAGATGAAGAGAGTTTCGAAACTTTTTGAAAAAGAAAAAGGGAAAAATATCAGGGAATAGCCTCAGTAAGCTCAGTCATGTTTGAGATAACTGCAGGAAGCAGTCCTAGGGATGTTTGCTTTTTTGTAATAATGCTTTCGGTAATAAACACCAACTCGTGGTTATGGCAATAGATTTGTTTCAGATACTGTCTTTGGGTGAATTATGTTACAGTGAGACTTTAAATGTCAGCCTTTACAGGAGTAAAGCTTCCATATCAGCATGTGATAAATTACAAAAGCATGGGATAGACTGAGTTATTTTCAGCTTTTGACTGTCTCATGAGTTTTTTGTCTAATTCACCTCTTCATGACTAAACCTCATGGCACATTACTAAATAGCCATTTAGTTTAAAATAAATTTAAAATAAATTTTAAAATCAACAGAGTGGTAAAAAAAGTATTAATTTCTTCAGCTGCACTGATCCCAACGTCAGACCTACTGAAGAGAACTTTAAAAGTCCAACATCTTAGAGTTTTAGGAACTCTACTATTAAAGTATCAGGACCACAAATACCTAACATACTGCAGTGTATCCTTCTAGCCACAGAATACCCTAATAGATAAAGATGATTATGAAAACATGTCTTAGATGTTTTAAACATATTGGTATGGATTTCCCCTTTCTGTTGAACTCATGATTCTAAGTCAACCTCTATTTCTACACAGAATATGATAAAATCACTTTTGTATTAGCTTTCTTTAACATTTGTAAATTAATATACACAGTTGATTGACAGGAGTAGTATGATAGTACTCCTAACACTTCAACTCGTAGTTTCAGTCTGACAACAAAACTGTTAGGCCTCTATCAGCCTTAGGATACTGTTTGTTTGCAAAATCAGAAATGAAATTCAAATTAAAAAGGTAACTGGGCAGGGGTTCTCTCGCATGAACCGCAGAAGATTGGGATTTGTAGCCTGTACCACCAACACATGCCAAGCAGATTTGTATTCTGTACAGTAGCACCAATAATCATTCCTACTCCCACCCACAGCATGACATGGCTTGCTTGGGAAGGTTATAGAGAAATTATGAATATCCAAATCAAACATTCTCTGAATTCTCTGATCCTCACTTAGCAGTGTGACTAGCTCATGATACTGCACAAACACTTTATTAACATCTTTGTTAGGGGATCAACAACCATCCAAGGCAGTGGACAAAGCCCAGACATTTTTGGTGATTTTATCAGAACTCTGAACACTTGAGAGACATGGGGGGTTCATCTTCAAGAATTGGCAGGGGACCCTGATACAAAGAACTTGGGCTCCCTGAGAGCTAATTTATATTCCAGGTTGTCCTACAGTAACATAAAGAGAGTTATCATACAGACCTCCTGGAAGCTCCAGGCAAAAGAAGAATGCCACTGCTCACTAGCAAAGTGGTACAGGCTGGCAAGTAGATAAAAACTGAGTACTAAACTGTCATAAAAATTGCCCTTGCCTCCTATGTATAGTCTGAGGGACAATCTGTCATATATAAAGCACTGGCTGGAGGCATAACCGTCTTGAGAAAACACCTGTTAAATCTGATGAGTGGCAAGCAACAAAGTGAGTTCTCCAACTGTACTGATCTGCATACTTTTAATTCTGGCATACACACATGGATATTTTATGTTTAGCCCATTGATAACTGGAACCAAGTTTTTGATTTGAGTCAGACAATGTGGCACATGATCAGAAAGACACATTATAAGATTTCCAAAGCTCCTCAGCATCCAACATGTTAAATCTACTGTGAAAAACATAGGTTTCGGTACCACAATAAGAACTGAGCTCCCTGAAATTGTGGCCCAAAAGGTATTAGGAATTTTGGTATAATTTCCTCCAAACTGTAAGTCATAATCAGCTGCACCTGTCTCAAAATCACAAGGGATCCCAAGAAGCACCAGCACACCTTGAGACCTACGAGATAGAGGGAGGTAGATGGAGAGATTACTTAATAAGACCTGCATTTTCAAACTCACCTGATGTCCCACAGTTTTCTTATGCTCCTTGCTGGCTTGGCCTGGCCTGGCCTTGGCTGGTTTTACAGCTGTTCGAGACAAAGGCACACGGCCTGAAGGGGTTGCTGATGTGGGACTGAGGACCTTCTCCTCATCCTGGAATAATTCTGGTAGCAGCTTAAACTGGTGTAACAGCAGAAAAAATACAGAGGGTAAGAATCCAGCAAGTGATTGCACCCATTTGTGCTTAAGGTAGTTAGGATCCAGGCTAAGTTTTTGAAAGCACTGGGTTTTTGTTGAACTCTACATGGGGACAAATGCAAAAAAGCATTCAAGCTAGTGGTAAAGTGAGTAGGCCATGATTTAATACTAAAAATTTTGTGGGTTTGATTAGCGAGTCTCCTTTTTCCATAGAGCCAGCAATAGCTTCCATGTGAAACTGTTAGATACTGACAGCAGTTTCATAAGTACCAATTGAAATTACACATGGCTGTTTTGATCTAAGAAGGAAACAACAGCATTCTCTCATTTTCCAGTGGTGCATCAGACTTCTTTGTGGTTTAGAAATATCTAAGACTCTGAATAATCCAGCAGGCAACAAAGAATTTGTTCTTTTTCACTGCTTTATCACTCTAAATTGAAATAATCAACTTAAAAGAGGAACCATCAACTAAAAAAAAAAAAATAAATTAGCCAAATGTATCTGACAGAATATCTACTCTCAGGCCAATGAAAGTGGAAGAAAAACCTGAGACATCTTTCCAAATATCACTCTGGGCTTCTGGTTCCCTTTCTCTAATAGCTACAAAATATACCCATAGATAATAGCTGCTTTGAAGTAACTTGTAATGAAAATGACCACCACTAGGTCTTTCTACTGACAACTATAGCACTTCAGAAGCATTATAAAAGTAAGAAAATCTGAACTTCTCTACTTGTCAATGAATAATCTTTTATCTAGCATCTGTGCATTTTCTCCCAAGAGACAGGAGCATTCAGTTTTCAGTACTAGAAAGTGTTTGGGCTAAGTACAACCTACAAAATAAAAAAAAAATGGTTTTGCCTTTTAACACTTGGTGAGCGTGCACAACATCCAATGAAACATGCTGTGCAACAAAATGGGACTTGTGCTCTGTGGTTGTGCCAGATGGGCTAGCAGAAGGCACCAAACATTCCTCAGTAGCATCCAGCACAGCACTCCAGCATAAGATAATGACTATGAATGGTACAAAGGCATCCTAAATTTCTGAACCAAAAAAGGAGCAACACAGCCTAGCTTTATCTCACCTAAATCTGCCAGATTAGGAGCACAATCACCTTAGACCACCTGTGTAGCTGGTGGAAGAATGACATTTCCTTCCACTGACTCAACAAAGAGTCCAGGATGATTGGGCCACCACCACCTCATTCAGCTGCATGGTCAGATGGAGTGAGTTGGTAGCACAGGCATCTGAGCTACAGAGCCAAGTCTTTTCATCCCATAGACAAACTTATTTGAATGCAATACCCTTTGTCTGAAACTCCTGATGCTCTCATGCGCCAAGGGTGGGGGTGGGAAGGGGGTCTCCCAGCATCTACATTGCAGAGGGATGAGCTTTTCTAAGCTATCAGTAGGTAAGTCCCATTCCCTTTTTCCAAATCTGGGAACATCTGCCTGTATAAATGGGCCAGTGCATTTCAAAGGCACCATTTTCACAGACGTTGCCTCAGTTACCACCCGCAGAAGAAAGAAGCAATATATGGCCTTCTGCAGCAGAGGTCAACAGAGGAGAGCATTGCTGCGATGATCCACACTGTGGGGGCATTCATGTTTTCATTGGTTTTGGTTTTCAGTATCTTATCAATTTCCTTTGTTTTGCAGAACACTAGGAGTGTTCAAAGACAGGGAAAACACTGATCAAAGGGCAGATAATTCATGTGGCAGAAAACAAGCAAGCAAGCGTTTTTCCCTGTAATTTTTTTCAGACTTAACAAACATGCTGCTAACAATCTTACAGATCATTTCTTTCAATACACAGCCACAACAGAAGATTTTAACATGCCAGTAGCAAGCATAAAAGCTGAGGACTGTTGTACTGCTTTCAAGATACATGCATGGAAACTGAACTAGTTCAAAGAGGTCCTGTGGGTGGATTTCTAGAAAAGGCCAAAATAAATAGCTAAACACTACAGTGCCTGCCAAGAGCAGTATGTGTCATGCACTTTGGAAAGCAAAGAATCATTCGAGCTGTATGTGAGAGTGGGCATGGACAGGATGACAGATGATGCATTCAATTTAGAATTACCTTCTGTTGAATGTGCACAGCAAATCCAGAAAACAGCAACAACAAAAAAATAAAAATCAGAAATGCAATCCCACTACAATTACTAATAAAGAGGGTGTGCTGAAGAATAAAAATGAAAGATTCTTCTTTTGAAAAATCTATTTTCATCACAGTTTATTTCTTTTTTTTTTACATTGGTTTTGGTAAAATTTACCATTGGGGAAAAACATTGTGTTTTGTAGTGTTTAGACTGAATTAACTCAACCTACTGAGACTGTCTGAGCTGTTGCCTTGCTCTTACGGCAGTTCTGTCCTCATCGTCCCTTACGTCCTTACTACAACCCCAGGAGCACCCCTGCACAGCGCACTGCCACACCATAGCCGAGCCAGAGTTACACCAACAGCTGGTCCCCAACAAGCCACCAAGGATGCCACCTGCCTCCCACACACACAGCAACTGACTTCACTCAAACCACTTCAACATTGCACTCTGCAGAAAGTCTGCTGTGGCTTTTCATTATACTGCATGTCTTAATCACTTAGTTTCAAATATCTGCTCAGAATAGAAACAGAAGAGAAAAATGTTGGTTTTCCTGATAGAATAGCATAATTTTAAATAGCCTGTCCTTGACACTCAGCTTCCTGGGCCATCAGAGCTAGCAAATTCCCAACAGCCATCACAGCGCAATGTCAAGTTAATTGCCTTTACATTTCAGAAGAGCACAACTAGCATTTTTGCCAGTAAAAAAGTAGACGACAATGCCACTGAAGGCCTGTTCTATAATATTTCTTCATGCAGTATTTTTCAATTCAGATGTTATCTTTCTTTCACAGATATCAAAAAGGCAAGACTGTAAATTCTGGTTTGTGTCCTTAGGGTCTATACATTTCATTCCTCTCTCATTTTGCTTCTGGAACAGAACTTGTCCCTTCTCCAGAAATTTTCTGCTCAATTGTCAGGCCATAAACGAGGAGCTTCTGTCTTCAGAAGACAAAATTCAGGGCTTAACTGTTAAGACTTCTTATACTGCTATAGTATATTAGAAGTCCCTGATGCCTTTACAGAAAATATAGCAAAGTGTTATGAAAAGTAAAACAAAAATCCCAACCAAACAAACAGTGAAATCAGTGGCTAAATATAGACTAATCTTACATGGAGCAAAATTAGGCTACAGGACTTCCTAAATTAACACAGGTAGCCAAGTAAAACACAAACTACATTCAGTTTCAGTTGATCTGATGCTAAGGGAGAAATATTTCCTAGGTTTATAAGAAATTTTATATGACCCTTACTTCAAGGATTCATAAATGCAAAAGAAGAAAAAAAAATTCTTTATACTAACCTTACTTGATTTTAGGACCTTAATTTGTTCTTCATAAACTGTGTCTTTATTCTTTTCCAAAAAGCCTTCACATTGATATTCCACCTGAAAATCATAATTTTACAGAAACGTAAGTATTAAAAGTATTTAATAGGAACATTTTGCACGGAATTCACCAGCTGTAACACTGACGTTTAAAATGGATAACTCTTGTGGATGTTGAAAATATCAGCTCCCAAGTGCATGTCTGTTAAATATAGATTTTCCTCAAAGAGAGTGCTTTCCAGTAAAACATAAAACATTAAAACATATAGAGATGAATACTGTTATTGCAATATACCAGATATATTTTACTGCTGAGAGATGCTTGTGGTAGGACAGTATGATTGAATGGTTACCATAAAGGTGAAGAATCAAAACGTGTGTTCATTGAAGTTATCAGGGCTGCAAAACTGTGTGAAATCCAGATCCAGCTGAGAACAAAGTATCTCATCTCATCTCATCTCATTAGCTCACAGGCAATAAGTAGGTCTGCTTGCAGCTTATTATGAAAATACCTCATTAGTACTCAGAAAGACTACCTTTCCCAGATGCAATAAGAAGTCTGAATGTTGTGACAATACGTAACAATCCTCTATCACAGACCCACGGAGTCTCCTGGATGAAAGAACAGCCAGAGTGTCAGATAGAAACCTAGTATTTATTTCACTGTCCTGATTCAAGGGTGGACAAAAACCAAAACCTGTTGTCAAAACTCTATACCTTAGAGTTTGATATTAATTAACATAACTCTCACAAGTGTCTCATGCTACCTCTTCAATCTGGTATCAGCAGAAGTGCAGACTACCAAATACAAAAGCAGACTTTTATAGCACTTTTACTCTTTCAGGGCACACAAACTGACAGCCACCAGCAGCCCCCCTTTCAGTACAGCCCTTTATCAGTGCTTACACAACAACACAACACTCCAAGCTGTAAAACATTTTTAAAAATTCCTAGAGGGGAAGAAGGCAGAGGATCTCCCCAAGGTCCACCCACAGCTGAAAGCCCTCTCTGACCATTACCTTGGGTACCATTAATGTTCTTACTGCAGAAGACAATGCCACGAGAGGGCAGCAGAATCTCTGCCTTCACCCAGAGACGACAATGTCAAGGCTCAGAGGTTACTAACCTGCCAGATACAGCTTTATTTTTTTCCTTCAAAATGTCTGTATGCATTCACACAAGCACAGAGGAAAGCACAAAATGCTTCACACAGACAGTGCATCAGAGCTTAGAGCTTTGCCAATACCTGCTTGGAGCTACTTTTAGCTTCCTTGGCCCTCGCTGCTCAGACTAGGCACAGCAAAGCCTTGTTTTCAAATATCAAAGTTTAGCCTATTGAACAGTATATGAAATATTAATTAAATCCTTCTTGTTCTCTCACTCACCAAATAAAACAGAACTCATGAATCTAAACAGTTACAGAGATGTTCTTGCTGCTTTCATTAAGGTAACACTAGATGCCACAAGAACAGGACCTCTCTTCTATGCATAAATTCAAGAACCTGGGAGAAATCAAGTGGAGGCAAATAAAGGCTTCCAACCCCCCATATCAGCACATACAGACCTACTGATAAGAATCCCAGAGCTTCTCCAAATTTTTTTTTACAAAGCTGACAATATTCTAAGGCAGCTTCTTTGTTTAACAGGAGAATTATCTTAAACAGGATTTAAAACGTTTTTTATTTTATTTTAGCCTGAGGAGTTGCTCAATTTGATGATGCACTGTGGGAACTGAACAACGCGTGCACTCCACTGAGATACCCCTCGTCCAGCTTCCTAGAGATAGCTGTTCACTGACCAGCTGAGGTGAGGGTGGGAGCAGGACATACTGTTCCAGCGATAAGGAGAAGGGTGTGTAGCCTCTTTCCTACTTGCATGTTAAGGTGGCAGCAAAAACAACATCGATTTGTTGTTGCTCTTTAGCTAAAACTACAGTGAGAGAGATGATTTCCCGTTTTGTCTATTTCTATAGCATAACTGGAATGGATACGACAATGCTGTGAATGGCAAACACACTAAGCTGTCATGTTTTGAAAAACGATGGTTAGTGGTTACAGCATGTGACAGCTCTCCTTTGTGTTCCTGGCTCTGCACAGCTGCCAGGTCAATGCTCTTCTCCTGAGCGGGTGTACGGGCAGGCACACTTTTTGCAAGAAGCTGAGTAGAGCCAAGGATTCCACTGCTGGTCACTGCCTGCAACAGCCGCCCACCCCAGGATCCCCTCCCATGGACACGCTCAGCAACACCACCCACGGAAAGAGGTACTGGAGGAAAAGCCCTTACCTTGTCAGCAAAGTGCTTGATGATAAAAGCCTTATTTGACAAACGTGGTTTTTCAAAGAGGGCACATTTATTCAAATGAGTATTGTATAGTTTTTGGGCCCAAGTGTCATCCGAGCCTTTTGGCATCTACGGAAGAGAACACACAGCCATTCAAATTCTTGAAAACTTTTCAGTATCAAAAGAAACTGAGAAGACAGAGGACAACACTTTGTGGTTTCCTTTCAAACTCCAACTCCTCAGATTCCCAGCACTGCCTTAAGCAATGAAGCCGGTAACCCGCTATGCACTTGCCTTTCTAATACTCGGGGCTGGGCACAGCCGAGCAGCAGGTGTAGCTGCTATGTGACACATACCACGCTAATAACACTTCCAGTGTCACACACCTGGAGGTGAGGACCCAAGAGGTACGTTATCCGACTGAGCAGCATTTCAGCGGGTCAGAACTCATCTGCCACCATTAGAGATTGCTTGTGATGCTTTGTGATACACCAGAACCCAAGCTGGGCTTCCACTGAGGGAGATACCACACGCTATCCCCTGTGCATGGCTTGGCATGAATTAAACTAAGATAAAACACAAAAGGTGAGACACCAAGCGAGAGGCAATGTGGAGAAATCTGACAGGGCTGCACTTGCTACACTTGGGAAAGAGAAAGTTGCCTGAGTCAAAACAAAGGTTGATCAGAGACCCAGAAACAGATAGAGACATATGATGGAGAGGAGGGGAAAAAAAAGCATGACTAAAACCATTTTTTCTCTTCCTGTGTTTGCCAATTCTGATTGTACATTCTCCAAATGCTTTCAACAGCAGAGCATCAAAATGATGGCTGTACACAGACGAATTTTCCCTGTGAGGCCCCAGAAGCAGGATGGCTGATGACCTCTTTCTCTATGAAAGACCTTGAACACACACCTTGCACTCCTCATCCAACAGATCCAGAATTCCCATTTTGGCCTCTATAAGGTTGATGCAAGGCTGATTGTCGTAAAAATCAATCAAGGTCCATGGTATTTGTTCTTTCATATATTCTTCTTGTTCCAGCTTAAAGACATGCTACAAGGCAAAAAGAAAACAGTTTTCTGTGAAATAAAATGCAGAATAAATACATCAAACTCTCACTTGAATTCATCTTGGCACATTAATCCAGGCTGTCAAGTGACATGCTAGTTCAACTAAATAAAACCCTTTAACAAGTAAGTGTATGAAAAATAAATTAACCTTTTTTCCTGGCCTGAAAACAACGGACAAATTAAAGCACTCATCCACGTCCTTTGCAAATAAGGTCTATTTTTCCTATCTTTTTACTACATGTCCCACAATTACTATAAGCTCTTGTATCTTATTAAAAAAACAACACAAAACCCAGAAAAAGCCTCAAGTGCAGGAACAGAAACTTATAAAATGGGATGTGCCATGCATTTATGATTTTGAAATTACGGTTACTGCTCTATTTCAAGTAAAATTTCACTATAAATACTTTTGCATTTCCTTGTAAAAGAACAGAGCTCCATTTTCTCTTAAATGGCTGCAGATTTTTTTCTAAGATGACGCATTGCATTAAAATATACTCTTCAGCAAAAACCTGCAAGAATGACTCTAGGAGTATTAGCACAAGAAATTCTTTAAGCAAAATTTGTGGAAGATTTTTATAATGTAAAGATCAGTAACAATGTAGTTGTATATGTATTCAAAAATATTTAAAAAAGCACAGCTTTAATGAAGCATACATAGGACATGAATTAAAATTTCAGGAAAAAAAAGATAGCAAGATATTAAACAAACTGTTGTCTTAATAGCAGAAGCACTTCTTTTAAAAACAAAAAGACTGCTGACTCCAGTTATTTTAAATGATGTTTTATTTCCCATTTAAATTTTAATGAACACTAACTGCTCTGGCAGGCAGGGCTCTACTCTGCACATACCCTGCCTACAGCAAAGAGCAGCGCTGCGGGCAGGGCTCGGGGGGCTGCCACAAACACCTGCATCCCTGGAGCCGGCCTCGGCTGCCCCCTGAGCTCAGGGCACAACTCCACAAATGCCTTGCAGCTCTCCAGCACCCACCTGCCAGACTGCAAAAAACTACCCTGACAATGCAGTATATCCCTTTTATTTCATTAGCCTAATGCCGTGCTTTCCAAAGCAGCACTCCTTAACAGTGCCCACGGGAGACATTCCCACCCTGCCGCTAACGGCTGTGTTACACGCCGAGTTAATTCCTGACAGAGCCAATGGTAGCGTTGTACTGGTGAGTCATAGCCAACCTAAGTCCTGAAAGAAAACACAAAACCATTTCTCCACTGCAAGGAATTAGCAATTATGTGGTAAAAAGTGTCTTCAGACCTTGTTTTCCTTACAGGTCGTGAGTGGCCAGGCAGGGAAGGGTAGCCAGGGAGGCCAGGCAGGCTGTGGAGGTATGAGTGGTAGTGGGGCAGTCCCCAAGCAGCCTGCCCTCAGCTGGGCTCAGCTGCCCTGGCTGGCACATGAAAGTTTGCCGGCTGCTGCCACAGCACAGGGGCTTAATTTAAAACAACTTCCACCCCGTGTACCCGCGTACAGCAGCCCAACAGGTCTGCATCCACCGACTCTGGGTTTGGTAGCTTGGCAGGACATCTACAGAAAAGCCCCGTTGCCCCGTCCTTCATGAGACAAATGCTTACAGCAACAGCGAGAGAGGAAAGGGAACATGAGGATGGTGACCTGTACCAAAGAAGTGAACCCTTACAATTCTTACAGTGACCAGATTTTTGCTGTAGAGCTGAGAAGACTCCGAGATACCTTGCGCTTAGCAGTTGTGACATCCCACTTACGGACCTAAAGCCAGCCATGGCATTACCAGCACGGAAAGGACACACCAGGGCTAGACAGTCCAGCCCCACTCCAGCACTGATTTACACCTTGACATGCATCCCTGCTGCTGGGATGAACAACAGCGTGGGGAGGATCCCATCCTGTGAGCATGCACCGCCGTGGAGGTACGCTTGTAAAGAGAGCTCAACTCCCATACTGCAGCACAGCCTAGCAACAGACCTGGTATAAACAACTTGCCTCATCATTATGCAGGTAAGATATATAATTAGAAACATCACTAAGGCTGAGGAGAGAGAGAATCATGATCTCTCCAGAAAAGGGGAAAAAAGCGCTTCTTGCCACACGTCATTCACCAAACTTGATGATGCGGCTGAAAACCCTCAAAAACTAACGCCAGGAGAGGAAGCGCGGGTGGCAGATTCCCAGCAGCGAAGCCCTGCTCTCAGCTGCCCGTGCACAAGCTGTCGTTAGAGGTTACAGAGACACAGCTAACTCCAACTTCATCCAGACAGTGCTCTCATTGACAGGCAATCTTGGGGTCTTAATTGCCAAGCACTGCTTCTGTCTTATAATTGTTACTGTGATCGGAATTTCAAATAGTCCCAGAGCAGCAGTTAGTCATAAAATCTATTTCTAGGAGATAGTCGATCTTCCCCCGTCCCCCAAAGCCCCCGGCCAGGACAGCTGGTTAATAGACTGAAGGAATTCATCGTAATCACTGGGGACCCAATTAGCAGAATGGACTTGGGTGAGGGGAAAGGGAAGAGGAAATGCCAGTCATTTCCTACTTACCATATTGAACTGCTGCTGCAGTTTTTCGTTGGCATAGTTGATACAGAACTGTTCAAAGCTGTTGATTTCGAATGTCTCAAATCTAAAATATGCAGATACTCAAAATTACTAGTGCAGTGAAAAAATGAGGTTGAATGACCCCATAATTTTAAATTTCCTCCCTTCAGTCAAATTCATTGCATTATTCCAGGCATAAACAACCACAGTCAAGCAACAAAGCCCACAGGGAAATGGCAAACTGCAGTACATGAGCAATTCAGTGATGCTCCCTCTTTAGGCAGGGATGAGGAATATAGGGAAGGGACTGGTGTTCCTGGACAGCATGTTAGTTATCTTTGTCCTCTCTAGGAGTGTCACCCTGGAAGAACCATGAGATAACAATTCCCTTGTAACTTTCCCCAGTGCAATACATAAAGGAACTACCAACAGCAAAAATCTGCAATTCCACTATAAATGTCAAACCTGAAGGGCAAGACAAAGTTCTTAAGACAGCATGTCAAAACTAAACACCTACTTTCCTCAGCTGGAATAAGCAGCTGCTAAGGGTTTGGGGTTTTTTGTGTAATCCACACAGCGCTACATGATAAAGACAAAGATGCTCTGCAGCAAGATAATTAAGAGGTGTCATACCTCTGATGAAAAGACTCACCCATAAATGTCCAACACTCCAATGAAAGAATGCTGTTTCACAGTAGCATGAAGGGCTTTGTTCACATGATCTACAATCCAGTTAAAGAGATTAGCATAGATATGTTTGGCAAGTGCATCTCTGGCGTTGATGGCATGAAGTTTAGAAATTGGCTTGATGTAGGTTTCAGTGGCAGTTGCAAGCTTCCTATGGCAAAGCCAGTGGGCCATCTCTTCATATTCCACACCCATGAGGTCACAGAAGATGGTGAGAGGTTCGTGCTTGGGCTAATAAAAAACAATCTTGTTAGGTCTTGAAATAGTACTACCACCAGCACACAGGCAATCATGCATTCAGAACTGCCTGCCTGCAGCAATCCAACAGGAAGCAGCAACAGCAGCTTCCTGAGCTCTTCCTCCTTCAAAACATAAAGTTCCCTACCCACTTATCACACTCACATCGCTGAAGTAAATTAGTGAATCACAGTTTCCCCAAAGGCATTTTACTACACTTGTGTTCACCAAAAAGCCCCACACAGGGAACCTGCAACCTCTGCAACAATGAATCACCTGGCTTCACAGGGATGGACTCGGTATTTTGAATTCTTATCACTGTCTCAGTTTTGAGCAAAGAAGCTAGAGAACACACAGCTGTGTGTTTGGGACAGGAGGATTGCAGTTTCTGAGCAATGCTCTCATCTGTTCATATACATCCACAGCAGGGAGTGATAGGTAATGGGACATCATGGCCCATACCAAGAAAGAAGAAGTGTGGAAGTGATTTAGTGGTCTGGTCTCAGTATATAACACAGTATTTTCTCAGTGAATTCTGGAGTCGAGCATTAGGAGATTGGAACATACAAATTATGTTCTTTCAAATCGGATTGTACAACTGCAAAAATTGACCTCTGTTTAACTGTGTAAAATCAACCAGCCAGGCTTGCACACTGAGATGAACAGATAAAATTTCTGCATAAAAATCAGTGCAGTGCATTTACCACTTCATGAGTTAAGACTACACCTCGTGACTAATAAGCAAACTGATAGCTAAAAAGCAAAGAGGACAGACAGGTCTTTCCTCCTAAGGAACTCCCCTAACACTACTTCCTCATCACGTTCACTTTGCACCCGCTGGCTCAACAGCACGCTGACAAGCAGCGTCTTGACAAGGACAGATTACAGGGGACTGTTACTACATGCCCAGTAGCTTCAGAGTACATCAGCTTTATTTCTCTGTTTCCATATCCTTCTGACTTCTCTGGGGCTTCTTCCAGTCCTTACAGCATTCAGGTCCCATGGCAGTGCTGTTACACCTCCAACAGCACTGGCAGTGCTGTTACACCGGTTAACTGAGCAGGTCTTCTTTCAGTTTAGCCATACCGCTTTAACTGGCTCAGAAAACAATAATAAAGTAATAATAATAATGAACACTGCACAAAAGAGTGCCACATTAGGGTTACTCAAGCTGACACTAAACAAACTGATTCATCCAAACTGCATCATGCAAAGCCATTCACTGAGCTCCCTGAAGCACCACCATCGCATCACCATGCCAGTGCTTCCCAGGCAGACCAGTCTGCATTGCAACAGATCTCTGCAATGACACAGCTATTGTCAGGGAACAGCATGGCTCAGGTAGCTGATGCCATTGAGCAGACATTCACTGCCGCCTGCTAGATGTTTACCACATCAGGATAGGATTGCACAGGAACTTGCAGCTCATTCAGGAGAGATACCCATTACAACACAGGCTAGCTCATCATGTCCTGGGGCTCATCAGTTTTCTACCTGTGATCATTAAATGACACTCTCTTTGTAGTGAAAATCTTTTAAGACACACCAAAGAGCCAGACTACTGCTGTGGTTTCACAGCAGCTATCCATTAGATTGCACAGACAGACCAGGCACACTGATCATCGGTGGCCCGATAAACGACCTGTTGTCTCAGCTCCAGAAACTGCTACTGCAGATTCTTGAGAAAGTGACCAATAGTAAAATGAGAAAAAAACCCTGCAATTGTTGCTACTCTTTGAAGTGAGAGAAAGATGAAGGCTGTGTAGTCCAGCAGCAGACATTGAAGGAAAGGCAAAAGGAGAAACTGGACACTTGTGAATCCAAGGAAGAGTGACAAGTCAGATCTGTCTTGTTTCTTGTCTCCAGAATACAGACTTCAGTAAGAAGCCTTGGTCCTCACTGAATGAGCAGGTTTTTTTCAAATCAGACTATGCAGGTCCTCACTGGTGACCTCCACAAAGTACAAAGGACTGATAAAACCACAACACTTGAGTCACACAAATCATATCTGTATATCCTATGCTCCTGTCTAAACACCCTAGAAGACTTTGCAAAGCATTTGCTTTGCAATTGTTTAGGTCAGTTTGGCATTTAACATTAAGAAAAACATCCTGCAAAGTACTTACTGTGGGCAGGGAATGTATTAATGTATGAATATAAAGATCTATATACCTGGACTTCAAAGCTAGCCTGTCCAGTAGACTTTTCTAGAACAGATCAATTACAGTTTTGAAACAAAATTAAGACAGCCATTGTTATAATACAGAGAGTACTGTCTGAAGGCTCTAAATCGAGAAGAGCTGAATCCATCTGCAAAAAGAACTGTGAAAATGTTAACAAATCATAAATAAACACACTGCTTGTGTTTTTATATTGTTACTCTTCTTCAGAAGAGGTCCCTGCAAACAAGCAGAAGGCAGAAACTGTTAGAGTAGAAACCATGCCCTTCAGCTCATCTACTACTCACAGGAACAGTGCAGCTGTCAGAATCCCGAGATGCAAATTCCACGTTGCCCAAGTGAAGGATGCCAGCAAGAATCCGAAAAATTCCCATCTGGTAGGAATCGCTAATCCCTGAAAAATTATGAATGAAATGTTTTGAATGGAGAGAGAAGTAAAGAACCATAACCTGAAGCTGACAGAAAAAAAATTATTAAGAAGATAAAAACTGCCATTGGTGTGTGGTTTTTTTCCAGAGAATTTGGTATGTGAAAGTGCTGTTTGGCTCCACTTCTATTAAAAGCGTTTTACAACCAGACGCAAAAAAAGATCCATTAAAATGAACTATTTAATTTGTTACACTAGATACGTGACTCCACTGCAATTTAAATATCTTCTTAATGTGACAAAAAGTATCTCAATCCCAAAGTTTATCTAACTCCTATTTTTAGACACAACAGTGTACAAAGAAAATATACATCAATAATACAAAAATCACTTGCTAGTGTATCAGATTCGGGGTATGATTGTGTTTTACAAATTACCTACCTAGCAAAGTGCAGGCCTGCCTGGTGTTCACCATTTCCTTGGCATCATCGACACCATCAATCACCGGGCTTCCACCTTGCTTCGTATAGTGAAAGTAATTTGCATTCCCTGCAAGAGAAAAAGCCAAATCTTTTGCACACACCGAGGCAAAAGTTCACAGTACATCTGTAAAGCTGTGTAATGATTAAGTTGCTCTTGGCAGAATCCATCACTTGAAATATGTCAGTATATTTTTATTTCCTGGTTCATAGGAACCACTTATTCTGGAAAAGAATTTTTTCAAGGTTTAACAGTGCAAACAAGTATTCTTAAGCTCCCTGGTTCCTACAATAGGCCCTCAAGCATATTCTCTACCTAACCTTGAGCATCTGTGATCTGTTCTGGCTGAGAAGTCGTGGTTGGAGAACTGATAGCTTCATACCACTCTGGGGACAGCCCTGGGCTTCAGTGGGAGAGCAGCAGCTCTCCTGGGCAAATTTCTGCTATTTCAGTGGCCATGCTTCCAGCTGCAGTAACGGACTCCTTTTCTTCTGATCTGTTAAGGTTTCGAGAATGCTGAAAGAGGAGCCTGCTAAATGGCTTCTTTAGTTATAATTACATCAGTTCCTTTCTTTCCTGTGTCAGCAGATGTGAATCCTGAATGTGCCAGGCTGGTGCAGAAGAGCAGAGAAACACATCAAAACCAGAATGATATATCAGAAATCAGCACTGACAGGCTGTGCAGTTTTCCCACCATGAAGCTAACTTTTAAAAATATACAAGCAGCACTGAAATGTACATTGAATTTTAAAAGTGATGAGATATTGCCTGTCCCAAGGTCATCATAATGCCTTTCTTTTACAAAATACCAGTTCCTGTTAAATGAGAAACCTTTCCTTTATCAACATTTTAATGTGAAAAATGAAAAATTTCACTTATCAGTTTTGTGATCACCAAGTTAGCAGAGATGGTAAAGTAATTGTTGGTAACAGCCTAAGTGAAAGTATGCAGATGCAAAATAAGCTTTTCAGAAATGGTATAATTTTCTAGCAGCTGGAGCCATGGAAAAATGGTTTTAAAGGACCAAGAGAAGAGAATTTCACCCTCGCCACCGGAAAGCTACTCTGGAATCCAGGACATAGTAAGTCCTAGTGATTACAACTGCAGTGTATTAGAACGTGCTAAATAAACAAATTTGTTACTTTCATTTTATCTAAAAAAGTAAAGTCTCAGATCTGCAATTTTAGTTATTTTCAATATATTTTAGTATTTGAAGGTTTAAAAGTTTAGAACTTAAAAGCCAGCAATTCTTCTTTTGCTTCTATGGCTCAAATAGCTCAGAGATGCTGCTTTGAACCTACAGTTGCACAATAGAATGAATGTGAATTTCATACCTAATCGTAGAGTTTTAAACTCAGGTAATGCTGCAGAGGCACATAGTTGGTAAAAGATGTGGTAATTTCTCTCCTCTTCTGCCTTTAAAAAGAAAGGATTTGATTATTTTTCACAACTTAACAAATGCCAGAAACATCCATGAGTAGAAAAGAGCTACTATGTTTAATGCTTTCTCTAGCATTACATTAAAAGCATAGAAGCCATAAGAAAAGGAAAGATAAATCAGCATTTATCATTTCCTTCTTGATTAATTTAATCAATTTTCAACAGCAAGAAGCATGCAGTATTTTCATTTCAAAAAAAGTGTATGAGTTCACTTTTCAGAACTGTGGATTACTATTAAATATAGATGAGGATTCTATGGGTGGGTAAAATGATCATACTTAGAAGCTTTTCATTTTCCAAAAATAACTAATACCATTTGCCTCAGCATTTATAACAAGCTGGTGAAAGGAGTATCTTTCTTGACAAAGCAAAGCTGGAATTTTAAAATGAAGGACAAACACAGCTTAGGAGGTTATGACTCATGACCAACACCATAATTCTGAACTTAAGCACTTTAGATTTCATAACTTCAAAACAACAAAAAACCCAGAAAAGTACTCTCAGCTAAACCACGTGCAAGAAGTATCTCTTGTTTTTAAAATGTGCTACAGTACAGTTCCTAAACAATGCAAACTGTAATTATTTGCTTTATACCTTTAGACAGCCAATCAAGGATAAGTCCACTTTTACTAAACTCTAGACTATAAGGCAGTCAGAGATAGAGAGGAAGCGTGGGAGACAAAAAGGTTGTGGATCGGTTCAAGTATGAAATACCAAAATGAGAGTTGAAGAAGGATGAGTTTACATATTCTCATTTGCTTAAATAATGGTAATTAAGACTCATTCATAATTATTGCGATAGCAGTGAGTTTTAAAAAGAGACTGCAAGTGAGCTAAGATGGCAGCTTTACAAACCAAAACAGAGAGCTCTTCTCAAGCATGAGTGGTTTTCCTGCTAGGTTTTGAAGCCCTATTCCATAACACTACGGTAAGCACAAACTCATACCTACTAGTGCACTGAAGGTATTTTATGTTTAAATACACAGCCTTTTTAATACACATTTTACAACTACAAATAATTCCTATAATGAAGAGCTGACTTGGTTTTCCTTCGCTCCCCACTCCCCACAAGTGCTATATTACAAGTACACTGTTACAGCCATCTCTTAGGAGAGATACCCAGTATCAGCAAGCAACAGCTTTTTAATTTTTTTCTTAAGCATAGTCACACAAATATACAATAGAAAGACTGCATAAGTGTTACCTGAAACACCACTCTTGATTTTTCCAAGAGGTAAGTTCTCATGTTAGCACCAATGATTCGGTATCTCTTATCAAAACCAATTTCAATGTATTTCCCAAAGCGACTGCTGTTGTCATTCCTTGTAGTTTTGGCATTTCCAATAGACTGAAAAAAGGGAATATTGTAAAAGTTAAACAGCTTTTAGGAATTATAAAATTATTTAATCACCTACATGGCTCATAAACACTTCACAACCTTAATTTTGTCCTGCTTTCAAAATAATAAAGGATTTAATAGAGAACAACCTCCACCTGGTAAGCAAGTTACATCAAAATAAGGTTATTTCATTGATGGAAGATCTGAGGGTGATCTTCCTAGCAATGATTTCACTTCAACACAGATCAACTTTCCAGCTAAAAATCCTTTCTTGTTCTCTGAAGTCTTTTAAAAGGACTTAAAGAGTCTAATAGAATGCTCACATACACTCAGATTTCTTCTAAGGACTTAATAAAACTGTAACAATTATTTCATACAGTATATATTCATATATGTATGCATGCAGATAATAGGTATAATACTTGCAACCTCTGTGAGTCTACCTATGATAAACCATAGTCCAGCAAACAGTCCCTATGTTCTGTCTGGCTAACAGTTTATTATTATTATTATTACTCTATAATCAATCACATTTCCAAACTACTTCTGCAAACATATCATTATAAAATATTTACTATGTGCCTAAATATAATCTAAAAGTTAACACGTATAGACTCACGTCATTTGCCTGAAACAGAATCCTCTCCACAGCAGCTTGGTTACTGACTCAGAGACAGTCTTCAGTGCTGCCCCACATGCCTAACTTCCTTAGATTAATTCAATACGGCTTCACATGCAATAAAGAGTATTTAACGTATTTCCTCTATAGTGCGTGGTCCTGAGATGCCCAGGGTAAATTATGACTGTGTTTCCTAAATGGTCTTGGTCTCATCAGTGTCAGGATTCACCCCACAACAGATACCAGCTAGAAATTTCAACTTTGAGGCATGCAAATCACAACATGTTAAACTTCAAAGAAAAGTATTTTCTCTTCCCAATGAGATCATGTTTTAGTCATCATAGAGCAATTCGCCTTTAAAAAAATTCCTGAAGATACCTCTGTATCAGCAGGAATGGCATTTGGAATCATTTGGATACAGCACACTGCCTTTTATCACATGCCACTGTCACTGTCTGTATGGTATCCAAGTGCACTGTAACTAAAGGATGCAGAGCTGTCTCTACGTCCTTGTTTCCTAGTTCACGTAGCCATCCATAGGAACTCTGTACCGAAATAACGCTTGGGAAAAACAAATGAGACCAAATAGCAATGCTGAGCATCAGCATTCCGAATCTGTAAACCAAAGGCCAGTGAAGGGGTAAGGGCTAGCAGGGTACAGCATGGGAAGCGGGGATTAGGCTTTCAGAGAGCCCGTTACGGCAGCAGCAGCACGCACGCCCGCCCGCCCGCCCGAGCAGATGTCACCGTGGTATCAGATGAACAGTTGCTAGAGAGGATGTCAGAACAAATTGCATTTCTGCAGGTCTAAGAAACACTGGATTCATTCAAACTGACCATACTCCAACTGCATTTCTTGTGTTTTAAAATTATTTTACTGTGATGTATTTGTTGGTGGTGGTACCAGTGTAATATTGCAGTATTTTCAGAAACCGATTATTACTTTGAAAGGTATTATTTATAAAAAACAGCTAAGAAAGTCTTTGGGATTATCAGATTGCTTACTAGAGTACATACTAAGCTCTACAATTAGCATAGCTCTACAGGGTAACAAAGAATGAGAGGCAGGAAATTACTTATAAGTATGTGTTTTAAGACTTGACAATTTCTACATTTGCAATAGCAAAACTGTACAGTCATTGACTACAAAACTAATTATTCAAATAGTTGCTAGAAATGTAGAGTAGCCACTTGATAATACAGAGTATTTAGTAGGCAAAGATGATATGAAATTCCAACACTAAAATGCTCATACAGTGCTGATGTTCAGATTGTCCAAATAGAAATTAAAACATAAAATAGCCTTCTGCTCCTAGTATTTTATAATCAACTTAGAAAATGAGGAGTTTCCTGTTTCTAAAATGAATTACTCATTTGTTTCCTAATCTAATAGGTTAATTTGTGTTTCTGCTGATTTATCAACTGAAGAGTTTGAAACATTAATTTTGCTATTCCAGAGACTGTCTCAACACCAGATTGCACAACAGTTAGTCTAATGCTTATTTAAAGTTCAAGTGTATGAAGTTAAAAGGGAAACTTTCATCCAATTATAACAATGTTTAAAGTAATTGAAATTTTATATATACTCAGGTTCATGAAATTGTTGTTATCCCTAGAAAAAAAAAATAAAGCATTACCATTGTTTTTCTAGTGGATAAAAGAAGTGTGGATGGAAAGTTCATTTTTAATCCTCAATTTAGATTTCCTTGCTTTGGAAATTAAATCAGACAATCGGTGGTGAGCTGATGGCCACTGATTGTGAGGTGGCGTCCGAGGCGTGAGAGAGAAGGATGTTTGGTTTAGGCTTTGAGACCAAACAAAAGAAGTGGCCCAGGGAAACCGGCAGACGGTTTGTATTTCACACAGCAAACAAACAGGAAACCATAGACCCGTCCTGCAGAGTCTCTTCCCGCAGACGGCACAGCAGACAAGCGGTGAGGACACGGCCGCCTGCCTGGCCCCAGGTGCCACCTCTGTGGTATGCAGGGGAAGGCAGAAGGGGAGTACAGCACCCCCAGGCTGTTAGCCACACACCAAATCTCAACGTGGCCAAGGGTGGTACGACACTGCACACGTACTCTGGGGTTATCTCACACCTGCAAAATTGCTGTTGCTCCCCAGGGCCCAGGCTGCTTCTGCCAAGGGAGGTGCAGCTCAAGACAAGGCTCAGCTCCCCTGGCTTCCTCCCATAGCTGGACATTTGGATCCCACAACAGCAGAGCCCACCGCTCATCATGGCACAGCTTGTGTTATCCCACGAAACAGTTTCAAAACACCACACAGCACCACAAACCAGGCACAATTACCTTGTGACAGAACACACACAACTGTGACGGGGCAGCTATAGTTTGAGTATCATGAACTCCTCATGCCAGGAGGAAAGAAGGAATAAAACATAGTTCATTTTTAAAATACCTGAGAAAGAAAACAATGGCAGCATTTTGTATTTCACATTTCATTTCGTGCACTCTATTTACTTTTGTCTATCCACTAGTACTTCACACTATTGTACAGAGATGCTAAAAATTTATTGAGGCATCAGCTGTCCTAAGCATTTTTTTAGGTTGTCCATAGGCCTGGATATGCACGTGCCCATGGACAGGACTACTTCTCTCAAGGAATTTGCCCAAGATTGCCTCTCTCTGGTAAATGATTTCTTAACATAGTTCCTTAACTTCAGCTACAACTTGAATCTACATAAAGGGAAAGACACAAAAACCAATTCAGATAAGCCAAAGAAATGTTTCCTACTGAGCCACGACACCAGAATGACAGCATCTCCTGAGCTTCCTGGAGAACAGGGATCCTGAAGCAGGAGGGAACTGCACACATTATCTCACAGTCTACTGCCAGCAGCTACACTCCCAAGCTAATGGCTTTGGGACTTGGCTACTGTTAGTTACAGACACTTCCAGAACTGAAACATTAGCCTGAGCCAATTATAGCAAAATTACATCTTCTGCCATATTTTTCCCCTCTGAAACTGTGCACATCTCATACAACACTGCTTTCTCCGTCTACCTTCCCTAATCACACTTCCTAAGATTGAACATTTGCTTTACTCAACAACCCTCTTCACTTGAAAGTATAAGCTACCTTCCCTCACTGTGTGATGTACAAGTTCAGTGGGTAAAACCAAAAGTTTTAATCCTCTTTGGAATTTTACACACAAAAACAGCCTTCTGCACTTCCATTTGGCCAGTAGTCTGGGAACTACCAGTGTCACAAAGCTGAATAGATTTAAAGCAGTATTCATATAAAAATTACTGTATTATGTGAAATACATTAACAATACTGAAACATTACCTCTCATCTTCTCTGGATCTTTCATAAATACTACAAAAAATGATGCCTAAAGCACCTCTGGGTAAATGGATTAAACACAAAACTTTAAAATATTTTCATTGTAGGTTCTTTGATCCTTAAAAAGGTATGGATTGCTTTCTCTAATGAATGCTTATGTTAGCTCCAGAATAATAACTGCAGCTGGAGGGTGGAGGTTAGTGCAGTAGCTCTCTTACCTCCATGATGGGGTTGGAGGCCAAGACTTTCTCCTCAACATTGGCTTCACTGGCAGATCCACTGACCGTGGCAAAGTACCTCATGGCATACTTAGCAGAGACGGTCTTTCCAGCTCCAGATTCTCCACTGACAATGATTGACTGATTTCGCTCATCTCTGAAACACAAGGACACGTTAATTACCAGCTGTTCTCTCAAGGACACTTATTTTTTGTGTCCTCAGCTTGGAAACAGCCCTTCCACCATAAATGTTATCAACACAGCAATAATGTAAATGCAAGTGGCAGAAACAAGGCTGTTAGTGACCAAGCTGCCTGAACAGCTGACGACTGCCTGTGACCAGCGTGCTCAGTCAGGGCTGATGCTGCTGCCACAGCCCAGCCAGCCAGCAGAGCTGCTCCACAGAACCTGGCTACGCTAAAGTACCTGTTACCACTATTCACTGTGCAGCTACTTCTATCCAGAGTCTCGGGTAAAGTGCTCCACTACATTATCAGTGCTCATTAGTAACAATCATTAATGCCATCTAACAGATAGAGAAATCAACAGCGGTCACCAATGGAAACCTTTTGTCCTTCTGAATTAATAATCACCAGCTTTTCCCAGAATTGTTCTGAACCTGAAAAATTCAAGCAGGGCTGTTCAGGACACAAATAGCAGCTCTGGAGCAAAGATGATCCCTTTGTTGTAAAGTAATTTACTCTCATTTTTTTAAAAAAATCTCCAAAAAAACCTCAAAGAGGGCTTTATCCATAAACCCCAACTGTATGACTAATAAACACAATACAAAATAACAAGGATAGAAAATAGCAATTATATAGTCTGTATCCTTTAAAACAAAGGCCATACATGCTTTATACAGTATTTTCCATTTCCAAAGCAACATAAGTTAAAATGAATGATATTTCAAAATAATCCTATGAGATGGGTGAGCTTAACTCTAACTTACATTCTGGAAAGTGGAGAAAGAAGGAATAAAATTTTACCCCAAAGAATTTCAGAGCTGGGGCTGGAACACAGAAAGCACGGCCAAGGCCCTGACCAGGCAGCACTTACAGCACAGCAACCGTGAAGGAAATTTGAGGCACGCACATGTTCAGGCAGCACACACAGAATCTGCACAGCCCCTGAACGCCTGCTGAGGCCACCGGGAAATGCTTTGCAGGGGAAGTGAAGAAATATGCATGGGAAAAACTATTTGTGGTTTCTGTACCTAAAGGTCCTCAAGAAGATCTGGGGTTCCATATCCGAGATTGTCAAAAAGAAGCTGCTGATGATATTATTGTGACAGTTGCACTGGGCTAGCCCTTGGCCAGCAGCCAACACAGCCATTCACCCACTTCTCCCCCACCCCCAAGGGATGAGGAGAGTATTGGGGGGCAAGGGTAAGGAGAGACTTGTAGGTTGAGATAAGAGCAGTTTAACAATAGAAATAAAAGAAAACTTAAAATAATACTAACATTAAAATAGTAGTGATAATGGCAACAGTAACAAAATATACAAATGAGTGATACACAGTGCAGCTGCTCACCACCCACTGACCAAGCCCGGCCCGACCCCAGAGGAGCGACAATCCCGAACTGAAACCACAATCCTGGAAAAGCGAGAGCCCGAGCGGAAGCCAGAGAGAGCGAGAGAGGAACAGCCCCTCACTGATATACTGGGCATGACGTGATGTGATATGGAATATCCCATTGGCATATCCAAATGCCAATTGAGCTTATACATTTAAATATTCCTCACTCCCTTAGATCTTATGCTTCTAGACTAACAGAACACAAAGTCCTTCACTTCCAGCAACAATGATGAACACACTGGTATGTTATCAGTGTCTCTGTCATAACAAGTCCAGGATGAAAAGCGAAAATGCAGCACTATTTAACTACTGAAAAAGAAACCCAGCTCTGTTTCAGCTAAAAACCAGGACAATTATGAAGCTAAATTACAGATCACATGTTACTCTCAAGCTGTTACCTATCTTCAAAAACATTGCCAAGCCCCCAGATAAGAGCACAACTCCAGCATCTACTTCATGTTGTCCAAAGACGTGCTCTACAGGAGCCACTGGTTACAACATGTATCTCCAGGAGAACCAAGGTGGCATTCATTTCACTGAAAGGAGGCATTGCCTGAAACAGATTTTCCACATTTTCGTAAAAAGAAATTACTTGAAATGGCTGGGTGCTGATTTAAATTTAATAGGAAAGTGTTAAGAAGATTAAAGCAACCCAATTTTGTGTTCTCGACTTCCATTTAACACATGCGGCAGGTGCGAATGACTGCAGCATAGTTCACACATTCACATACACCAAGCTGTCTGTCTCAGTGGGAAAGTTGTGGGAAATTATAACTATTCAGTTTGATACCAGGTTGTGTGTAGTCCATGTTACATAGACTGCAGAGACACCAGCTGTGGTCACAGGAAAATGAAAACACTCACTGACGAGACCTCTTGCTACAGCAGCCACCAAGCCTGCTGCACACACTCCTGAGGGAGGTCTGTGGTGCCCGGGATGGCTCGTGGTAGCGATGAAGATGTCCAGCTGGGAAAGGAAGAAACACTCTTGCTTCTTCCCCACTCCCCCTCCCAGAGTCCACCAGCGCTAGACAGACATGCATGAGGGACAGCCTGCAGCTCTGCACCTCAGGAGGTGTCGTAAGTTACATGGATGCTCACATTCAAAAAGAGCAGCAGAAGGACCCAGGACAAGTCCAATCAAGGGCAAAACATCTAGGCTTAAATGGGACAGCCAAGAACAAGCAATTTGCCTCTTACACAGACAGTTCCTGCAGCGAGTCAAAACCAGAGAATAATTTCTTCATAGGACTGACAGTGTGCTCTCTTTTATTCCTCCTGTGCACTTTTACATAGAAAAAAACAAACCGTATCATTATAAAATATGAAACTTCTGGTCTGATTTGAGGAGCTGCCTAGTACAACAAGATGAGCAATGACATAAAAAGCTTCTAATTTGTAGATCATCAGCTCTGTTTCATGTAGTAAATATCATCAAATACATGAAGACTTGTGAAGCTCAAGTCCTATGAAATGTGTCCTCTGATGATTAACCTTATTTTCAGCTTAGTTCTCAAAGTACAGAAAGCTTTCAGAAAACAAAGTAATGCAGCCTCAGTCCTGCAGACTTCTGACAAAACCATCAACAAAAAATTAACTCTGTTGCCAAGACAGGAACATAAAATTAAAAGTGTCTCATTCTAATTGTCACATCCCTGAAAGACGTGTGTGTGAGCGTGGAAATCGCACGCTGGTTTTGCAGTCCCTAGTCCCTCCCCAGGAGCTCAGGAGTGGTAGGAAACACTCATCTCTTGAGAGCGCTGCAGAGGAGGAAGCTCCATGGTTTCACAGACAGTAGTGAAAAAATGAAGTTGAAATAACTTCTCCTTAAGAATACTGTTGCTAATTAGCCTAGAGTTTCTTTCTCCCACATCATAAGATATGAAGATATACTCTTCTCCTTAGCACTCATTCATGTGCTCAGGAATAAGAGATCCATTATTATTTTACTAAGTACATATACACATACACTTTTCATAGAGTGACCTAGAGGAGATATGGCTGGCTCTGTGCAAGCTGGAAATGCTGCTGCAATCTCTTCTGCAATGAATACTTGTGTTTGCAGCCACTACAACAATCATGAGAAACAAAGGGCTCGCTGATTGTCTGCAGTGGAGTCCTCTCACATCCCCCTGCCTGCGCTCCATCCACACTCAGAGCCACTCTTGTCTTCAGAAGCACATTAGTCCATTGTTTTGCTTTAACACACTGGAGTGACCATCCTCCAGCATATTATTCTTCCTGCTTTTTGGCAGAGAGAAAGGAAAACACAACGAAACAGCCAAGATCACACTTGGCATTTGGAGAAGGAGCGTAAGACAACACCCCAAACGCAACAGCAGCAGGAGACGAGCTGTTACTGCCACAACCCCAGGGACGACTTGGCATATGGAGATCCTACCAGAGGTGGGATACTTAGTCTTTCAAGAAGGAGGGTAGGGGAACCCTGACAGGCAGCCGTGACAACTCAGCGGAGGGCTCTTTTATGTCATTAAACTTTAAGGAAACAAAATGCCACACTGAAAAGAAAAGAACAAGTAAAATAGAATCAAAATACCTTGGATGGTGCATGAAATGTGGTAAGAATTATTTTTAATGGCTTGGTTATAGCAATGGTCAGTCTAAAATACAACCTCTGTTTATGCCAAATGCAATTTTCATAATCAGGCTGCATTAAAAACACAACAAAACAAAACAGCAAAAAACCCAAGACAAAACAAGGAAAAAAATCACCAGAAAACACAAGTAACAACACCCTGAGTTCTTTCTCGGGTATAAATAACACTTTTGTACTTATTTGTAGCTAAATCATTAGCCCCTGACCTTTGACCTGACATTTTAAGCACTTAACATGCCACCAGTCAGAAAAAAAAGCTATAATTAAAACTTTCAGCCAATGAAACAAGTAAGTAGGGCAACAGTGTTATGTGCGACACCACTTTGCAGCCTGATGCCACAATCCTTTATCCATGCAATATTTCTTCATCTTCTTGGAGGTTTTTCTCTGAATAAAGCACATAATTAGATTATGTTAAAATTAAGACTACTTCTGAATGGAGGGAACATTTTAATTATGCTTTTACGAAGAGAAATGAGTGAAAGCAAGCTGGGAGACAAGAAGGTGGAGGAGTTCTTCACTCAAAGGCTGATAATGATCCCATCCTAGGACACAGAGCTATATCACAGTGATACCATACTAAGTCAAATTATCTCAAAAAGAGGTGTTTAACCCAGCAGACTGAAACAGATTGACTGGGAGCAGTTCACCATTAATGGAAACACAAAGTACCGTGTTCAGGCATCGGTCAGGATCACATTCAGCTTTCGCCATTTCTGCACCGTGCAGAATACTAAAGCAATGACAAAACCAAGATACAACTTCAGTTTTAAGATGACAGACCCAAACGTTCCACAAGCTGAAACGTGAAACAAAGGGCTGAGATTGCTGGCAGTAGCAGGGGACTTGATTCAGAAATCTTCCATATCCATTCTCTCAGGCCTCTACTTTAAGAGTCATGTGAGGGTAACAGCTATTTCTTGCCAAATAAAAGAAAAGTAACACACTATGTAATAAATAACTGATAATTTAAAATAGTGTTATGTATCATAAAAATAATGCTGATGTCTAATTTTGAAAGGTAATATTCAGATACTGTATCCAAGCCATACACAACTCCACTCCTTATGACAAGTAATGGCCATAGAATGAGCAATAAATGTCACTAATTTTTCATACCATAATTCCAGTAAAGGACATAAACAGATTTTTGCATAGGCTGGTAAATTTTAAAGGCACTTTTGCTTTACCTACAAAATTCTGTCACCAGGCAACATGTTTATGAGGAAATTCACTATCAGGAGTTCCAAAACAGAATAGATGTAGGCTTACCTAACTCCTAGAAGCTAGAGATTACAATCTACAACTCCAGCAGGGGTTTTTTTATGCTTTGAAAAACCATTGCAAAATTCAACACTGAATATAGCTTCTGCTCAAAGGAGGTTCAGCACTGGGGAAAAAAGAGTGCTACAAACTGACTTGAGATACCTTGCATGCAGAAAAAGGTTTTGCATAATACGAATGAAATGACAAAACACAAGAAACCAGAAAGTGGTTTAAAAAAAAAATTGTTTTCAAGATGTGAAAAAAACAACTTTGTTGAGGATATGCATATATCTTAATGCAATACTTCTAATAGCATTGACTACTACTAACTTTAAACTCTGTATTTTATAGAAATCTAAGGGAGATGCTTTCAGAAGGGCTCAGAACAGAGGAAATGCTACTCCCATGAGGTCACAGCTGTCAGCTTCAATGGGAGCAAGAGCAAGACTGTCACTTGGCATCTTCAATGTGTGCTGCAACAATAGTGACTAATCATTGATAGCTGTCATTACCTGAGACAGCTTTTAATGATTTCAGTTGATCAAGGGAAAAATTGAGGCAAAACAGAAAAAACAGTGCAAGAAATAAAGCATTAAAGTCACTAACATTAAAGGCAGAGCTGTTAACTTCCAAACAATTTTCATTCCTTAAGATCATTACACCCACTGAAGCTGGTTCCCTCAAAAACCAAAACAGCTTACCACATCACAGTTGTTATTTCCATAGCAAACTGTCCAAACAGATCAAGATAATCAAGAGATATAGACTGAAAAATCCCTACAGATATCTTTGTTTAACTTCTTCCTCTATACCAATAGAAAATCTCTCTCTGAAGTAGGAACACTAAACCAGTTAAAAACCTACTCATCAATAAGCATTTCAGAGGGGATTAAAGAAGCCCAGAGCTATTCAATTTAATCATCAAAGCACAACATTGTTTTTGTGTTTTTTTGCTTCCTCTGACTGATGCATCAGATGCATCACTTGATCTTGTCTTTCAGACTCATGACTCCACAGTAAATAATGTCAAACAGATGTATGTAAGCACACCACAAAAACATTAGCCTGGCAAAACAAAAAAAAGGCATACAGAATTGTTGACATCAACCTCAATATTCGTACCAATCCAACCATACCCAAACCACCAGCATATCTACCTGGCCAAAGTGTATCATTAACAGCTGATTTTAAAAGATTCTGATACGGACTTTGAAATGCTTGCCTGTGATGAACTACTTCAAAGCTGAGCTTGAAGTAGTTCATCAGCTGTCTGATGTAGTAGTTCATTGAGCTGTCTCAATGCCATATAACATAGATGTGATTGTCAGAAAAGATCAGAGTAAGATATCCTTAGTATAAAATGAAGAGACCAAGTAACAGGGCAATCTGATGAGAAGAACATTAGTACTTACTCTACCTTTGATCCTAAATCATCTACGTTTATTAACCTTAAGAACACTGCCAAGGTGCTGATGTTTTTAAGGAAGCTTCTTGTCAGGGTAGTTTGAAGGCCATCACCTTCAGGACATCTTCTCCCCTCACTGCTCCAGATCTAAGAGTTTTAATTAAATACGCTGCCTTTTTTTTGGTGGGGTTGCTATTGGTTTCTTCTTTACTTTTGGAATAACAGGCTTAGGTTATGGCTAAGGGCACCAACACGATAGCATATGCCAGTTTCATCTTTTATTTAAATCAAAGCAGCATGAACTGCTGCTAAAGGCCTGATCCTGCAACCTTCAAACACTGAGATCACCTTCTGTTTCAATGCAAGAACAAGAACAAAATAAATAGCGCTTTTTTAATCTAGCAGTGATAGTCCAGTTTGCTTTATCTCACTGTTGTTCCTCTACTGCATTTCTGTGGTAATAAGGTAGACTTGAAAGCCTGAAATTGCTTTACATTTTCAAAACAGTGAACTTTGAGTGATCAAAGAACCTGATGCAAACTCCCAGGGAAGGAACCTGTGACTCGGGGAACATTTGGGATAGATCCTGTTCTCCTGTTCTCGATGCATATTGATGTTAGTGGTAATTAGACACGTAATTACCACTAACATCAATATGCATCGTGCTCATCACACACAGAAAAGGAACTTAGTGATATGCCATCCTACACGTGAATTATGGCAGTAGGAAAACCAACGCAAGAAAATAACTTAAAAAACTAATGACATTGTTGAAAGGTCAGATAGGATTCATTCTGAAAGGCTGGTGTGTTTGAAATCTTGTTGTACTTCCATTAACTGCAGCTACTCTGAGAGCCATGGGACTAACTAGGGACCAACTCAAACAATTTAGTTTAAGCTAATTGAAATGTTTTACACCCTACACCATCAAGCAGATTTGTAAATTGTGCAAGGATACATGTACACACATGCAGCTGACGTGACTTAAGTGTCTCCAGCAATGCAAACATGACTGTGACCTAAGTAAGGATCCTATTTTTTTGCAATCAATCTCTTGGCATCCCAGTTGCATATTTGTGACGGCATATGACCAAAACAACCTGCAGTATCTACAGTCAGAACATTCACACATCTTTTTATCTGAGAGTATGATTAAATAAATCTGTTTAATAAAGATCAGTTTCCCCCCATGAGGCAGCTGTAACAAAAGCAAGAGCACAGAAAATTTTACCAGATAACTTCCTCATTGATAAGATGAAAGAAAAGTTCACACAATGCACTGAAAATAAAAGCAGTGTGGAAGTGCTAAATATCAATGTAACTGCTTTATCCATGTTCACAAATAACTTGGAAGTATTGATGTTATAGGAATAGAGAAATACATCTAATTCTCCACCTGTTCCAAACAGCTGATTCAGTCCTGTAATAATTACCCACAGAAAAGACTTTAAACCCCTTCTTGTGAAATTCATCAGCTTTCAATATGGAGTTATGAGTTCTCTGTAGTATCAAAGCTCTGTTTTGTGAGCTTCACAGAAAACAGCCTGATTAACTTATTAAGAGACTTAGGAAGGAACTTCATAGCCGCAGAAGTTCAGACCCAGCAGGCTAGAGGGAGCGCTATCTTCAAGGGACTGGGCATCTTCCCATGTAGGAAAGATGATGCAGAGCAGATGAAGGCAGGGAAAAGGATAAAGCAACAGAAGGAGAAATGCGTGGTATAAGATGAAATTATAAGACTTTGCACACCTCATCTGAAGGCTCCCTGAATAGGTCTGACTTCAATAAATGTCGAAACAAATAGCATTTCCTAAAAATACCAGTGATTGTAAACTTGAAACTAAAATAGGTCCCTTTTTTTTTTCCTGGAACACTGTTCTTTTTTCAGCACGAAATGTGGTTTGGGAGAGATACAAGGATTTTTTTTTTTTTTTTTGCAGAGCTCACCAGCCTGTGTTCTCCCCAGTACCTGCTCTCCCCAGTGCCGTCAGGGTAAGTCCCAGGTTCACTATATGGGGAATCATGGTCCTCTTTTGTGTGATGCCTCCATAGTTACAGTTATTTGATTTTCCAAAAGACCAAAATTGCTTTTTACACTTACCCTAAAATGAAAGGCGGCTGTAAAACCCACAAGCCTCAGAAGGTTTAACACAAGTCAGTGCAATATATTTAGCTTCACCTTTGCCTAGGCATGATGTTGTGTCGTGGCAAGCAAGGCTGTACATCTTCAGCAGCTCTTTTTTCAGTGCAAAGGCCTTTTAAATTCAGCACTAGCGGTGTGCAGCATCTGTTAGGAGCTACTGGCAACTATACAAACCCAGGATTTGCTTTTCAAGTAAAAGTAATTTAACTGCTTGATAAATAAATAACTAAGAATTCATTCATCAGTTTTCTAATGCTCTCAGATCAACTGAGAACAGCAGCAGCCAGGTCCAGCCACCCTTCCCGTGACCTCTCTCACTGAGGGCAGGAGGCAGCACCTTGCCCTTTGTCAACCTTTTGAGCAAACTATTAAAAGTTCTTCGCAGCTCTAAATAAGTTCCATGATCCTCTGTTTCTGGATTTGGCTCTTGGCCTCCTTAATACAGGAAAGCACCCACATTTTCTCCTCTTACTTTCCAACTGCTTCCTATAGCCCACATAACACAACCACGTCTCTCCATTCTCTTTAGGTAGCTGCTGAGCCCCTCTCCCTTGGCAGGTCACCTTCCTCTGGAGGAGCCGCCCCCGCAGCCAGGCAGCCCTGATAAATGCCACCCCAGTGCTCTACCTTCCCCTCTACTCCAGGAAACCCTTTTCCCTCATTTTTAGTTTCCTCTTTGCAGTGCCCCTTTGCACAGCAGGCACAGACACCCTGCCCCACGAGTCACATCATCCTGGCATTCCCAGTGACAAAGCCTCCAAATTCACTTGCATTGACACATCCCAAAAGGTGTGGCCTGACACAGATAATTATTTTTTCCACCCTCAAAGGGCTTTTGTGTGGATTAACAAGATAACTTTTGTAAAACGCCCAGAATGTGCAAAATGCTATGTAAGCACTAAGGATTATTATTATTATTATTAGAGACCAAAGTGCTTTGAATCATTCTGTGGTGATATGATGGGCAGGGAAAAAAAGAAAAGTGTGTTCCTAGTGCTATGATCCAGAAGCAAGTGACACTTCGTGCAGAACAGCAGCCACATTTCTTGGTCTGTTCCACCTGCACGCCCTGCACCCATGGGTTTATTTTGACTATCTGGATCTAACATGCTCTGACCTGACACAGATGCCACGCATTAACAATTCAGAGACACGTTCAGCTGCACCTTGAGTCACAACAATTGCTCCCGACTAAGCAGTAAATTAATTCTTTGTAAAGTCATTCATTTTTAATAGGCATGAAACATTAGTCCAACAAACCATGTTCTTTAACCACCTTTCTAAATTTATTTCCAGTTTAACTGTTTTTTTAAGCCTAACAGCATTTCTCACTGACATCTTCTTTAGCTGCTGGAGGAAAGGGACATCACAGGACCGAGTGTGGGAAGCTCAATGCCTGGGACTAACTCTGGGCTGATCCAGGCACAGCCACAGCTCACCATCTCTGTCTTCCTTGTCTCCTACACAAGCAGAAATTGATATACCAGTATAAGAGGAGACAGACAGGGAATGCCTGTAAAGTGGTTGGAAAACATGAAGCTCTCCATGAAAGGAAATATTGTTATGTGTTACCTGGCACAGAGACCCCTTAATGCTGCAGGAAATGGAAGGATGCAAAATACAGCGTGTTAATTTTTGTATACTGAAAACAAATGACCTTTGGGAGAATGTTATCAGAAAACCCATTCACCACTATCAATTACATACTCTATTCTCACATATTTTATTGTCAAGCTGGTGTGATCAAGTCATCAGACACTGGAGCAGGATTTTCTATTCAGGGGCTCTGTGCCCTGCTTTTGCCACCATGGTGAACTTGATAAAGTTCCTCTACCACTGTCCATGTCTGTTTCAACTTATAAAATGGAAATAACAATACTGATCTCTTCTGTAGAGGACTTTGAGATCTGCTCATGAAAATTGCCAAACAAAGATGAAATATTACTATTATACATAACCTGGATTCTCTTGAGTCTGTTGCAGCTGCAAATTCAGCCACTCCGAAACACCTCGAGTTCTTACGCATCTTTTGGTCCTCTTCAACAACAGCTTGGTAAAAACATTCTGTGAGACTCTCAAAACCAGCAGATGTCTTTTTTTTTTTTTTTAATTAACAAATTGCACCACTTGCCATTTTAATTGCATTCAGGAAACACAGCTCTTCGCTGTACAAATGGCAAAAGGTGAAAATACAATTAATTGATGGTAACATCTCTTGACACATACAAATGAAGAAAACTGAGGTCAGCACATGCTGCAAAATCATGACAGATTGCACCCCAGAGGAGCACAAAGATGAGCCAGCACTATGCAACTGATTTATCTAGGGATTAGTCAGAGGTCACTCCTGCAAGAGCTGAGGAAAGCTCATTGCTTAGCTACCAGCAGGACACCTTACATGAACTCTAGCTTCTAGCTATGACCATGTTTAACCCTTTTGTTGCCTAAAATTAATCACTGCTCAGACAAGTAGGTCCCTGATGTTCTGTCAAGTTGATCAGCCCATCTGCTGTCTTGTACCCATAACATCATAAAATGTCAGACCCAAAATATAAGAGACTATTCAAAAATCATCTGTTCTCACCAAGGCAGAATTTCCCTTTTCATTCTAATTTTAACAACAGAGCGCCAAAGTACCATCTCTGTTCAAGGTATTTAATTTTAAAACTTGTATGTCAAAGCTGTAAGTCAAAGAAGGCCCTTGTATGTTTGTACAGTGCTCACCACAGCACGCTCTCATTTACAACTGGATGCAGATCCGTGATGGGTTGTTAATTATCTCCCTCCCGATTTCTGCCAGGGAAGGACAGAGTATCCATTTGTCAGACACTTGGCAGCAAAGCAGCAACTGATCAAACGTGAATTTTTATAAGAGGACATCACCTTGGGATGCCTGGGATAACTGGAGACTGGTGCTTTCATGGTGCTTTCAAAACACCTACTCAACAGCTCACCAAGCTCCTTTTGAACAAAAAGTGATAGGGAAAAAAAAAAATCTTCCTGTAGCTGAGAGCCATCAGCCATGTGCTGCAAATCTGACAGAACAGAGGCAGTCTGCTCACAACAGGTAATTTAATGAAAAAGATACACACTAACATTGAATAAATCCTTATACTTTGTCCAAACAGAAAAAGCAAAACTTTGTAGACTGACACTTTAAACATTGTTGCTTTCTGTCCTGGTAGTGGCTGAGTTTTATTGGGGTCTCATCAGTATGTAATTCTGTTATCAAATGTTACTTTCAACTTTCACTTTGCTAGACAACTTTACTGATTAATCAAAAGGAAATCTCCAAGCTAATTTATTAAATGGAAAAGCACTGAACTCTGCTGTATCTGTCATCAATCACAAGTAGAATGGAACAAACCAGACCAAAAAAGTGATAATAAAAAAATACATTACCTTAATTAATGCAATATACTCTTACTAGGCGGGTGAACGGATCAGATCCTATGCAAGAGTCATTTAGAACTTCTTTTCCTAATAGTGTTAGGAAACTGATACTCATAAGTCTCATACATTAATGCAAGTCTTAACAGTTTCAAGAGAATAATTATCACCACCTCCTTGTATTGCAAACGATACAGTTAAAAAAGGAGGCCTCTACTGAATACTACAAAAAAATGAGCTGCACCTGCTGATAGTTATGATTCCAACTGAAGTTGTAATGCTTTTAAAAAAAAAAAAAATCAAATACTTGCCAACTGATGCTTTGCCTCAATTTTCATAGTTACCACAGAGGATAAGCCTGAAATTTTTTGTTAATAATTTGGAATTGCTGACTTACAAAAGTGGCATGCATTGTAGTTCAAAGGGTTCAACGCATGCAAACACCTACATGCTGACATTGTGGTTTATATTTCTGAGACAAAAATAAGTTATCCAGCAGTAATTTCCTTCCTTTTAAATTGCTCATCTTCCTTAAACATTGTCCCAGACCTATATACATTTGCTGAAATGAAGCAAGCTATCCATGAACAATGCATTCCCTATCCATGAGAAGAGAGACACTTCTGAGTGCAGGTCTTGGCCCCTTCCAAAAGCACAACTCCTTACAGCTCTTCTCACAGAACCACTGCAGCCCCCAAACTGCTCTGTAGGGAAGCCCTGAGGCAGAGGGGAGCTCCTTGGACAGATCCCCATCCCACTAATCCTGCTCCATCCCACTGGGACACGCTCGCAGGTGGATCTCCGCCTGCTCAGACAGAGAAAGAGATCTGCGCTGGAACCCTTACACTTGAGATCTGGAGGATCATACAACCCAAACCTATAAGGTTACCGGTAAGTATGGGGTGTACATACCCCTATGTCTAACACTATTTAAATGCAGTTGTAAAACTAGCTCATTGCTTATCCTGGGCACAGCAGAGGAAAGGTGTTGGAAGTGAAGCTGACAGTCTGTGCAGAGGAGCTGTAGGAGATGGAGAGAGAAACATAAAGAAGCACAAAGATACAGATGAGAAGGGGGAACAGAAAGGGAAAGCATGAGGCAGGGAGAGGGGGAGGGAAATCAAAATAAATAATAATCCAAAATGAGATTAGTCTTAAAAGAGTTGTGCACATTTTCCTGTCCTGAAAAAGACAAGAAGCTGCTGAGCAAAGAGTAATCTCTCGTTTCACTGCCAGCTATGGGTAAAGATGAGCCATATTCCTTTTCACTTAACCTCCACTGGAAACTGGTGACAGAACTGCTCTTGAAAGAGGGAACCATGGATGCCCAAACGGGCACGCCACCACACAGCCCACGCAAACCACACCCATTTGGCTCTCTATGCAGAAAATGTCACACGCAAAACTATCTTTATATAGTGCTTTATACTGCACTTAACCCCAAGCAGTTGCTGAATATCACTTTTCCAGCACATGCCAGATGTGAGCTCCACCTCTGTCATTCCAGGAGTCAGCATTCTTGCACTGTATTTTTTTTCTGAAGACATAATGTAAATATTTAGTGTACAATCACTATCTTTCCTGATTGCTGTCATGGGCATTCTCTATGGCTGAAGAAGACCACAGAGATCATTTTGTTACAAGTATGTACCAGGAAAGAGTTTCTCAGCCACAGCAGATGAAGCTGGCAAGAACAAATTCTAAATAATTAAATTACATATTAACAAGAAGATCATAGGAGTAAATGTTTAGAAGCCTTATGGATAGGAGCATTATGACTAATTTTTCCTTTAAAATGGAGATACAAAAGATTAGAAACAACAGAAAAATAAATCTCACCAACTACATGCATAAATGCAGATTAATGCTATATGGGTAGCTACCATATGAATATTCAATGCAATTATTAAAGTGTTAATAAAGTCACAGACAATCTGATTTTCATTTTTAAATAACCATCTGCAGAAATGTAAATCTGCACTTTTTTTTTTTTAACTTCATAACTCAGAAGTAGAAGGTGATCTGTTCAGAGTGTAGAAAGTATCACTGAAGTTAAAGGGCAGGACAACTGGTAAAGGAATTGGAAACTGCATTAGAAAATGAAATACAATTAGCAAACCCAGTATGTTCAAATGACAGAAAGAGGTCTTAAAAACAAACAAGCCAACAAAAATAAATAGAAAGAAAAGGAAATAAACATTGGGAAACTAAATAAACAATGAAATTGTTACTTCCCTATAGAGGAATTATTTTCATTGTGTACTCAGATTTCATTTTACACCTGTGAAAGTTCTGTCAGTTATTCACAAAAGAATAACAAATTGTTTATAATATGTTGTAGACATGCAAAGGAATTAATTAATTAATGCAAAAGGATTATTTAAGATCATTTCCATGCTTATATAATTTCTCATAATTCATTTCAAAAAGGAACTTCTACTTCATCTTATTTGTTGTTACTCAGGACAGCAGAATTGCTGGAGGGCGCAGCGAGAGTTGCAGAGCAGGCAATCCACACAAAAAGGAAAAACCACAACAGAAACTCTAGCCAAAATCTGAGCCCTCCGAGTCTTCCTCTGATGGTGGAGAATGCAGATGGTGGCAGATAGAAATCCCCACTGCACAGGCTTCAGCTAACAAGCACGCAGAATACAGGTGATCTGGCAATCTGAAATTTCCACACAGGTAAGAGGTAAGCCTCTTATTTTGAAATTATCTATTACATGGGTACCATGAACCACCGTATTCATGTACACAGCTGACTACACAGCATAGGAAGCATTTTATCTATTCTAGCTCTCATATGGATTCTTAAATGAACAGATAGCTAATCTCAAAGATGAACATTTTATAATTTTCAACCCATTCTTCCCTTGTCTCCACCTCTTGCAGTATGGCTTGAGAGCCATCACAACTAATCCAGAGATCTGCCAGGTTCTACTTGATTAATTTGATTATGGTCTGTACTGTCAACAAGTAAAACCCTATCAAATAGTTTGCAGCTAACTAGTGAGGATAGCAGGGACCATCTTGTTAACCAAAGACCACACAGTAGTGCAAAAGATCTTTATCCTAGAAACAAGTATTTCAAAAGCTCCTCAAATTGGCAGGCTCTTGGGGTGAAGGGGAAGAAGTTTCTAACAACCACTCTCCTTGAGTGACAAGTTCATTTTCATGCAATATCTAAAGAAATGAGGATTTCCTGTGCAGCTGTTACACTGTCCTTAGAAACACAGTTTTCAGGCACTCTGCGCAATCGTCCCTCTGCTCCCTCTTAATTCTAGTCAACAACAGCCACAGGCAGATTAAGTAGCTGGAACTTTACCAACATGACTAGGAGTCTATAATAGTACCCACAAGCCAAGTCATTTTTTCCTCTGTTGTCAGTATCATACATAAATACAAAACAGTTAAGTATCTGGCACTTTTCCCTTTAAAAATCCACTGATTATTAAAAAGTATCTCCACATTTTGCTAATCAAATTAAAACAACATAATCTATAAACCACTGGGCTAACTTTAGACCTAAATACTGATGAGATCTGTAGTTATTCCTGTTACCTGTCAGTGGCCATGATCTCCATGGCATTCATAATGTTGTACTGTTCACTGATGTAGGCAACTTACCCTCCTGTGAAATGTACTAAACCATGGGATAAAAGACAGATCTTACAAAATATTTCGTGAGCTAAAAATTAAAGAGTAGGCCATTGGCAAGAAATTTTAAGTCTTATTCCTTTTAGGAAAACAACTAATTTAAGATTTATGGTCTACAAACCTGGCCATCTGCTTGTATGCTTCTTCAGCCACCGCAAAGATATGTGGATCCATATCCCCCATGTTTTGGCCACTGTACGCATTGATGATATCTTCGCCATAGATGGGCAGTTGTTCATAAGGATTTATGGCCACTAAGACAATACCTACAAAGGAAATGAAACAAAATAAATTATTAATAGTTGTTTCAAAAGAAAACAAAACAAAAAATGGCTTTAACACCAAATATTGTTCTAAACTTTCTAAAAATATTAACTAGAGAAGAATAAGGATCTGCTATTACTGACTTCAAGAGATATTTGTTCTGACCACAGTTTTGTGAACAAAAAGTATCAGAAGAGTTTACTTCTACTCTGTTTTAGGAAACACATCAGGGACAACTTTTTACGTTTTCTCCCTATCTGCCTTTTCTAAAGCTAGGATGCATAAAACAATGAGACTCAGAGTGTGTTGACTTGAAATAAAGCCTGCTCAGTGCAGTAAACCAATGCGTTGTGCTTCCCTGTGTTTTACCGTGAATTACAAATGATAATATGATTTGTGAATTACAACTACTACCTGGCCTCACTGACTGTCAGTTTGGATATGTGAAGTGTGTTAACCCTTCAGCCTTTATGCTGTGCCCAGGAATAACAACTTCAGTTTTTGTAACAAGCAACAAAGTAGAGTTATGGTGCAATATTGATGCCAGGGCATCTCTACCAGTCAGGCAGGACAACCTCCTGCTCAAAAGGATCAAAAAAAACCCCAAAACACATAGACATATTTCAAAGGGCTGATGTCATGTCAGGAAATTAAGTAATTAGAACTCTAGAAGGCACCATACAACACTCATAGATCTGTGTGTATAACTACATACACTTTCCATTTTCTAATTTTTCCACCTCAATGAAACATGTATCTGCCTTTTTTAATACCACTCATTACTACAACATTTCTAAACTCATGTCATACTTTTACTCTCCCTGCACAGGAAAACTTAGTCTTATTCCATACATCCTTCCTTGCCACAAAGTGAGATCTCAAATGCTTTTGATCCAATTTTCTTTTTCATGAGAAATAAGGATTGTTCTGCCCACAGGGATGATCTGACAAAGATTACTTATTCCTGCAGCATTTACAATGGGTAGGGAACACTTATTTGCTCTGTGCAGGGGTGAAAACACTGTTCACTGCCACAAGACCCAGCCAAGTTGGGCAATTCCTCCTCACCCTGACAATGTGATAAGAGGGGGCAGGCGGAGGGTGGGGAAGAAACTCTTAATTTTAACTGTGACCATTTCAAAACCAGAATTTCTTCTTACATATATATCTTGGTGCTTAAAATGGACAATGCAGGTGCAGTTGGTTGCATAGGAACTACCGCAAGCACGCTACACACTCTCCTTGGACAAACCATCCCTGACGAACCTGCACCAGAAGGTTTCCATAGCACTCAACTCACTTCTAAATTTACTCAGAAAATCTCACGTGTACACACATTTCCTCACTGCAGATCCTAGTCCTCTGCTCTAGGATTACAGTGTTGTGATGTCTATCTAAGAAATTTTCCATGGAAAAGCTGGGAGAAGAGAAGTGAAAGCATCTATAGGCTGGCACTGCCGCAGGGAGCACCATCCCATTTTCAAATCCTGTTATGCATTTATAGATGAAGCACAAACTATAGCAAAAAGAGTAAACAACAGAATATACTTCACAAAGAGACCCGAGGGACCTCAATCTATTTCCTCAAATATATGGCAAGTTTTATGGCTAGACACACCCATGTCAGTGGAGTCAGTGTTTTTCCATCAGTCATTACTTCACTGAAATGACTCAGGAGCTTGAGTGAAAAGTCTCAATAAAAATGTATGCCAAGTTCTAATACTGAAGTGATGAGCCAAACAGTAGGGTTAGGGAGGGGAAGGGACCTCAATACTAGCAGACTCAAAGAATATTTTTGGTGTCAGTTTTTAACATCTGCCCTCTGTAACTGTAAAAAGTAAGAAAAAGTTAAGTAAGGCCACACTGCCAAGCCAAGCCTCCCAGGCTTGCAAGTCTAATTAAAGAGACATTAAAAAAAAAGCTGTGCAAGGCTTCAGACAATTCTGTCTTGCTTTTGGCTACGTTGGCAAAAATAAACCCTTCAGTTCAAAACAGGCAGCCCCATGACAAGCCTCCAGCATATTGAATCACTTAACTTCAGCAGCGATTTGTAAAATCAACAAGCAACTACCATCTGGAAATATCCAAAACAAGCGAGTTAGGAATTACATGCTTTCTATGGAACTTTTAAGTCAGCCTGTCTCACGGGACTATAATCCAGACTCATTTATAAATAACTTCTCTTTATCTCCACTAAATTATATGGCTGTTTTAAGAAATATCATGAGCCTTCCCAAATCAGATCTACATGTGTTTTCATTCCTACGATGACACTGAACTGAAGTCTGGCTACTCTTTTTGCCATTCTTCTTAGCTAATTCTTTTATCTTGAATGTATTCACCCGCCTGTGGACAAACTGGATACTAATATAAATAATTTAGTAGTTTAAATTAAAGTTTGCTCTCCTGCATAGCAGGCAGGACTTTATACATCTAAACTAACCAGCAGCATTCACTGAGTTTTCATCACAGGCATAGCAGTTTTTCCATGTAAGCACTCAAATTTTTCTTGTAACTTTTCAACTTCCTTCATTAATTCTTCATTTCATATTCCCAACAGTAAAGCAAAGTTATAAATCACCTCTGAACTTCTGATGAAAGGCTGACTTGAAACTAACAAATCAGGAGATTTTCTGTTTAAAAGTTTGGATTACTTCAAAGTGAAAATTTAAAGAATTTAATATCCATCTGACATATGACACTAGGACAGCACGGCTGAATTAATTTCTAGTGTCGTGGACATCCACCCGTCCCAGTTCTAGTTCTGCTAGTTGCGAATAATATTAACATAATTCTCTTTGGTGGATTAAAGTGGTTTTAATCTCCTTCAGGCTAAATCAACTGGATTAGCTAAAACCACCTTCACAGGGTATTTAAACTAACCTCGCTTATGTGTGAACCAGATTAAGGAGGCAAATACAACTTCTTCCGCAGGCAGAGCTCTAAGGCAATAATCTTTGCAGAGGGGAAGTAACTTGTACCCAGGATAGGAGCTGATAGAGTGGTTTGAAAGGTGAACATCCGTGGCAAAAGGATCAAGTTTTTAAAGGCCAACATGCCAAATTTATTTTCCTTAGCTTGTAATATAACGTACACATGCCTACATCCCAAGCTAATAAATCCACAGCATCCTGCATTTGCATTCCTCAGGTCACCACTCAGCGTTAAACCTCCTTCACCCGCACTTTGACCGCCAGGAACCCTCACATTTCTGGATCCATGTCTCTAATACACCCACATGCAACTCCCAGAATCATCACTTGAGACTTGTTTGGTAGCAAAGCAGCCAACCAGGCTCCGCCATCCCAAGCCCTTTGGCAGATCCATTCCATGAAGAGCTAAAGGCTTCCCAGCCCTATGTGAAACTACACAACCAGACAAACCCACAACTAAAGCCGTACTGTATTTGGGAAAACATGCTGTTTTCACAAACACAGCAAAACAAAACTAGCATACAGCACATTCCTTTTGAAAGCCTCTTAAATGATCCTAAACACAGAGCATGTTTGCAAGCAGCCGAAACACAAACTAGGCAGGCTGTCTTATGGGAGGGCTATGGTGGTATCAGTAAGCATGGGACCATGAAACTCGGACTGAAAACCCCTTACAAGCTCAGGCCATGAGACTCCAGTTGCACAAAAGCCCTTTCACAAAACATTCCCCCAGCAAGACCTTTGGCATTGGGGCACTAGGGACAGAAACACAGATGTCTAGTGGTTTCCCAGTGCCAGGACCAGAAGATGCACTCTCAGCAGGGATTGCCCAGAGAAGCTGCGGTATCTCCATCACTGGAGATACTCCAATACTCAGATACTTCGACTGGCCCAAGCCCCGAGCAACCTGATCTAGTCAGACCTGTTTTAAGTAGGGAGCTCCACTTAAGACTTCCAGAGGTCCCTTCCAATCTAAATTATTCTGTGCCTCTAGTCATGCTCTGACTCCATGATGGGATGAGACGTGGGTATGAATCATCTCCCACTCCTACAGGAATGAAAGCTGGCTGCAAGCAGAGGGAGGTAAAGTCTGATTCAGCCCCTCGTGGTCAGGACACTACTGAGAGCAGGACTGGGAGCAGATGCACTCTGCTGAGGAACCACAGATTAGGAACAGCCAAAATGAATAAAATGTGGCAGAACATTAATGCCTGCAGTCTGCAATCTGAAAATATCACAGGCAATTACAACTTTGGGTAAACTCTACAGTCAGTTTAATGGCATTTTTAAACCAAAGATTGTTCATAATTGTGAATAGACAAGCATTGGCTCAAGCGCTGTTACAAATTCAGTCCTGTAGTGCCACAGATTGGAAAACGTGACAAAGAAAATAAACTGGTATCTTTTATACAGAGATAGAGTTGCTCAACGCAGAGGTAGGTAATAAATCCACCAAACAGCAAGGGTAACCTCCTGCACCCTGTGAAGCTCTCCTCCAGTTCATGCCTACCCAACCAAGCCTGAGAGGAACAGGAACCAGTCAGGAATCTCATTGTCAAGCTAATATTGCTGAATACACATTTTATAAACAGAGCCTACTGGGAAGCTAGAGGGATACAAAACAAAGTCAATTCTTTCTGAACTTTAATACTTTAAAGTCTATTTGATGCACTTAATGACCACACAGTGACTTTCATAAGAACAGCCCAACATGTCCTATCATTAAATTATTTTAATTTAAAAGCACACATATCAATAATTGACTTTCCTTTTCCTATCTACAGTGCTCTCTATAAAGATTATGGTATGAAAAGACAGTACTTGCCACAATAGGTATAGATTAGTTTTGAGTCTATAAATCGAACTTTGAGGTTGTGTAAAACAGCAGGTTCATGGAGATAACTGAGCGCTGTGAGGTCATTTTCACCAACAAGTATGTCAGGGTTTCGCAAGGGTGGGAGTTCCTTGGTCTTCGGATCTAGGCAATATTCTAGGTCCTGAAAATCAAATGGAAATGCATGCTGAAAGAGCTGATGCTTAGGTTTCCTCATTCAGTCCCTCCAACCATTCTTCTTAGCAAAACATGCCCAAGTTACAAAACATAATGCAAGACTGAAATTATTGGGTGATTTGAGAGAGCACTTCTTTCTCCAAAAACATAATTTAAAATTTCCCAAAAGGGTTTTCTATATGCAACAGGCAACCATAAAGAGACATCTTCTTTTAAAACTAATACTTAAGCAAACCCCTTTCTTTTGCTGACAAATATTTTAATTAAATAAAACAAAACATGCTATACTATAAGCCTAACTAGTTTTTTGTATTATTTTCCTCTTGAGTGGAACAGACAGAGGAAGCAGATTCCCATCAGTCTATAGGCAGCTTCATACACAGTAATATTACACAAGAACATTGGCAGAATGCCACGAAGAATACACATACTGAAAAAAGTGCTACTCACAAATTTTGCAAATATAAATTAATTGTTAATGTGGATGTTCTAATTGCATTTCTCTCTAGATCTAAAATCACTTTATTTACCTGCTATTTTCTTGTCCCCACACAATGTGACTTAATTGGCAAACACCCCCATTCTGGTACATGCAATACTCAAGTGTGCAGCATCACCACACAGCCTGGAATAAGGTGGGGGAGGGATTAATCTTGTCACATTAAAAAGGTTGCACTCAGCTTGCCATATAAGAAATGTGAGTGAAAGACTGAAATGCATTCAAGGAGAATATTTTATTTAGAAGCTATTCTATATATATAATCCGCTCTTTTTACTTCATAGCTATGTAGGTGTTTACATGAAAGTAGGATCTAAGCTGGTAACTAGTTAAGAAGAAAATAAATTAAAAACAAATATTTGACCAACTGCAGTAGATCTCTATTTGCCATGAGACGATCTGAGGGATCACCATCATTATATATTAAAATTAAATAACCATGTAAATGGCATGAAAGAAATGAACAGGCTTTCATTAGAAGCATATGAGCTTTTTGTAAACAGGTCATCATTTCTCTATACTGTATAAAGCATAATTCTTGTAACACTCTTAAACCTTGTCCCTTTTTATCTTTAGTAATCTTCTGATAGTTAAGCTCAACTTAAAAGTCACAATTCTTTCACTGTAACACTGTTCTCCTAGCAACATTGTTCTCACTGGAACACAGCATGAGTAGGAAAAGATGATGCAACTGAACGTTACAGGCAGTTAGATAAAAGTGACATATGTTTTATTTTTAAAATTCAAGCTAAATGGATTTTTGTAAATAAACAGTAGAATTTGTTGCACAAAAGATACTACTTTTAAGTCAATGGACAAGAATAACTGCATGTGCATAAATACAGATATATTTTGACAATACAGCTTCCTATGTTAGATAAATCAGTTTCTGGTGAAGAACAAGAACAATCAGCTTATGATCGATATGTAGACCTACCTTGCCCTCTTCAAGTCGAAGTTGGAGGACTTTATCTCCAGGTTTATAATCTTTGAGAAGCTCTGCTGACTTCCAGACCTCCTCTGGATCAGGGATCCAAACCCTGGCATACTGCAATACAAAAACAGCATCAAAACTTCAGTGACTTTTTGTTGCAATATAGTTAAATTATCAATATACATGACACCAAAACCTTTTTTTTCATTTTTTAAATACATGTTTAACACTCAAACCCTTAAGCAAGAGACAAGTTAATTAGTATATGTGAGGTAGGTTGTTCTATCTACTGATAAAAGGCTACAGAGCTTAATTTTATTGCCTACAAGGCAAGAAAAGGGCATTTTCCATGCAAAATAATGTCCCAAGGTACACATTCAATGCTGGAAATCTACAAAGAAAAAAGAAGTGTTTTCAGAGAGATCAAAAACTTTACTATCAAAAAAATTACTTGGAGAAACTCTTCTGAGATTCTAAATGCATTTGTGACATAACATTATATCGCTTTTTTTTCCACAAGAGAATATTTTGGCACATCTGCGTTAATTCAGGCAAAGCTACCTGATCTCGAAAGTGCTAAAAGCTCTTTCTTTTGTAGTTGCAAAAAGGACAAGTTTAAAATAGATGCTCTCCAGACTACTAAAAGAAAAAATTTAAAAAAATAAAAAAATAAGGCCTCCAAATAATAGAAATAAAAAATATGGTATTCCAGTTAATGACCATTTTCACCCAAACTTTATTCATAAAAGTAACCCAGAACAAAGATATGACTTGATTTCAAAACCAGAAAGAATATTCATATTTTTAAACGAGTGAAGCCAGATTTAATGGTTATCTCATGCTCAAGAATCAATTAAAAGTGTATGGAAACTATCTAGTTACTTATACAGTTGCACGTACGTGTAAATACATGCATATGAAAATAGTTCTTAAGTAACACTAGGAAAAGGCTATGACATTTTTAATTTAGTAAAGCTTCTGAACTGATGCTCTTGCAATGCCTAGAGAGCACTGAGATCATCCCACACCCATCACCTTTGCAAACAAAACAGCTACTTGGTCTTAGAGGTGCAGCCATGTTGCAAAACATTCTCAATCCACTAAATCATTTCAAAATAACTCTAAGGTATTTGCCAAAGCACAGCATTTGATGGCAGAGAAAACTGCCTTCAGAAAACTGGTCTTACACAATCTCACAATCTTACACAACTTTTTTTTTATAGCATCTTCTGCCTCAAAGAAATGCTGAAGTTTGGTTTTTTTTACCTGTTATTAAACCCAGTTTTCTCACTACTTAAAATGACGAACTTCTTGTTTCTAGTGGGGATTTTTTGAAAGACCAAACGTCATATTGCCTTCTTGTTGCAAGGCAGAAAATGATAAAATGTGTTCAGCAAAGGCAGCAGGTTGGGGAGCGAGACATGAGGAGCCCCAGCCCCTGGCCCAGGAGAGGGATACGCACCCTGCCTAGCTGGAGCTGCCGGGGAGGCTCAGTGCCTGGAATTATTTCAAACTTCACAAAGCAATTTGCTTCCCATGCCCAGGATGCTCCTCAAGAACTGTGCACGTGAGTAATTTACAACAGCCTAGATCAATGGCTTTTACCTTTAATACATCACAGCCTTTAAAGAACTGCCATCAACTTCATCCCAAAAGCTCTCCAACTTCCAAAAAGCTTATGCCATACATGTAAACCAACTGTCCCTACTAAGTGAAAGAAGAAAAATAATGCCATAAAGAATTAAAAATTCACTTTCATTGCTCCTACTACAGTACTGTGTCCAGCTCTGGTGTCCTCAACACCGGAAAGAGATGGACCTGTTGGAGCAGGTCCAGAGGAGGCCATGAGGATGATCAGAGGCATGGAGCACCTCCCCTGTGAGGAAAGACTGAGAGAGTTGGGGCTGTTCAGCCTGGAGAAGAGAAAGCTCCAGGGACCTTATTGCAGCCTTTCAGTACTTGAAGGGGGCCTGTAAGAAAGATGGGGACAGGCTTTTAAGCAAGGCCTGTAGTGACAGGACAAGCGGAAATTATTTTAAACTGAAAGAGAGGAGATTTAGACTAGATGTAAGGAAGAAATTTTTTTACAATGAGGATGGTGAAGCACTGGCACGGGTTGCCCAGAGAGGTGGTAGAAGCCCCATCCCCAGAAACATTCAAGGTCAGGTTGGACAGGAACCTGGTCTAGTTGAAGATGTCCCTGCTCGCTGCAGGGATTTGGACCTTTAAAGGTCCCTTCCAACCCAAACTATTCTATGATTCTATGCTCCCATGCCTGATCTTTCTTCATCCTCACTGGACTTTTATGCAGCCCTAAGAATCCACTTTATACAAAGACAAAAAACTTTATTCTTTGTAGTAAATATGTGGTTGTGGTTTGTTGTTGTATATATTTGCTATTGTTTTCAGTACTGAAGCACATTATTACTCCTGCAATACATACCCTCTTCCACAGTTGCCCCAGAGGTAGGAATATTGGTGAATTATTTACAAAGTGAAAGATCTCAAAAACAATTCTCCAGCATTGTTCATACAGAGCAGTGTATATAACAGCAGGGGAGGCCAACGCAAAGGCAGTGGAGCAGCCGGGAAATGAGCAGCAGAAGCCATGGTTTGGGTGCTCGGATTATTTGCTCTCAGCACTGCAGTACCCACAACTCACAGGCTAAGAAACCACGTCTGAGTTAAAATTAAGGTGTGTGCTAACAAGTATATGTGCTGATGCAAGTACCAACCTACAGAAACTACAAAATTACAGAATAATACTAAAATAATTAACCAGGTCTTGACAATAGAGGTGCACTATTAAAATAAAGTAGTGCGCTCAGGAGCAATGTCTTCTTTCCACTTGGTTTTTAAACAAAGGATTCCCCATGAAATGTCACAACTGCACGTGTAACCAAACTTACTCCAACACACTTATTTGCAGAACTCTCCTTAAGAAAAAATAAATTTTGAAAAATCAAAACCCTGCCTGAAAGCAGGGAAATTTCTTAGTTTAACACAAAGATGCTACAGAGCTGAAGACAAAATGCCTGCCATACTTTGCCCAGCTTCTATGACCTCCCCACCCCCAAACTCAGCTAAAGCAGCCATTCCCCATCCTCAATATTTCTGATGGGATATTGCTTCTCTCTCATCACAGGAATTAACAGAAAGCGAAGTAAATGTAATATGAAAGAGGAAAGCATTTAAATACTGTCTAGCAAAACAGGTTAGCAGGCTGCTTTCCTCTAGGCTACGCAAAGAAAAGTTTCCTGATGTAAAAAAGGCAGCAGCCTTGGAAGACACAAATGCTGTTAACTTCAGGCACAAATGCTGCATAGCAGTATCTAACTATGTGATCTATGCCAGCATGAAACAGGCACCTTTAATTTATTCAGCTGAAACTGTACATTTTCTACTGTCTAGAGAAGGGAAAGAGAAAGCAGAAAACAGATCACCATAGAAACTAGGTTACTGCAGGCAGCTGAACCTTCCACATGACATAACCCTACAGATACTAAAGTCATCCTATGAGCACTATGCTGTAGCTTCACATCTTTAGCATCACTGCCTAGCCTCAAATCCCTGCCAAAGAAAACACCTGGTAAGAAGAACAGGTGGGAGGAAAGACAGAGATGTTCCTAATTATAAGCATTGAATCATTTCACAACATTCTCACCTCATTAATTTAGCAGGATGATTTGCAAAATCAGATTTTCATTCTATCTTTTATATAATCAGTTGATCTTAAAATCCCATTGCTGCCTACAGCTTTTAGTGGGATCCAACCCTATAGCAGAAAACAAAGCACCACCACTGCTGGAAACGGGACCAAGGGCCTCTCTCTTGGGAAATACCTTACCCTAGCATCTCCACTATTCATCTCTCTTTATTTATTAGCATATAAAATCAAGTTTACAACTACATTAAAATAAGACTAAAATACAATAAACTTATAGAGACAGTGAATGTATAAATCAGCCTTCTAAAAAGGGAAGGAAATTCTAGCCTAAAAATACACTGAAATGACAATAAAAATTATAGCAAGAATCAATTGAACTTTAGTGAAATTGTGCCTGATTATGATCAATTAATATATTACTCTTTGTAACAGTTCAATGCAAATTTTGAACCACCAGAATAAACCTGCTGATAGGGAAGACAACAGTACAATCTACCAGAGGAAGGGCAGTGAATGAAATTTCAGGTAAATATTGTTACCTTTCATATCACCTCAAGCTTACCAGTGGTGTCACCTGCACTGTACATTTCAGCATTGATTTGGCTCTAACAAACTTAATTTTGCTCTCCAGGTAATAGCGTTGTGCTTTCTCTGCGGGTATGTTCCTGGCTCACCACTGATGACTTCTTCCTTTCTGCATCAGAGACGTAGAACTGGAAGAGGCATGAGGAGGACATGTAGCCTATCCATCCACCCTACGACAAAGGGCAGGTGCCCCACCATCATGCTGGCACTCTGGGCTGGGGACAGCAGCATTCACAGGACCAAAACTTACCCAAAACTAGTTTATAAAAAAATCAGAATGAAAATATAAGGCACACAGATGAGATACTCTTGGATTCAGAAGGAAAACAAATAATTAAATGCATATTGACAAGACTATTTCAAAGCTCAGTTTCTTGCCTAGACTCTCTTCCAGCCTCAGCAGACTAATGTAAAAAAAAAAACCAAACAAACTACCATCTCCAAAACGACATGGAAGTGTGAAATCACCATATTTTGTTCAAGGAAGGACAAGTTGGGCTGCTGAAAGGCAATGCTTAGTGATATCTACATAGGGACTTTAAAAGAGTTCATAGCAGAAAAAAATACAAGAAGTTTTCATTTTTTAGTGATGGGTCAGAAAGTTAGCTTTATTACTACAATTTTACACAATAAGAAAATATAATAAGAAATCACAGTATTCTCTCATACCTCATGATTTCATCTTAGATCACATGAAGAAATCAGCAGACTATAATAATTATCTATCAAACAAGACCATATGACTCACAAAGCCTCTCTTCTAAGATATTAACCTCCTGAAGTACTAATTGACATGGCTGACAGAACGGAATCAGCAATGCAAGCGGCTCAACTGTCCCTTCAGCAGTCAAATAGTTTTCTACTTCCATTGCACAATCAGAAATCCTGCAGAAGGAGATACAGCTATCTTCCCAGCTTAACAACTCTTTCAGCAAGAGCAAGAGCTGAAAGAGTTCATGAAATTATCTAAGAAGAAAAAGAAAACTTCAACTCATAAAAAGCTGTCCCCAGTTTCTCAGCAAGATCCACCTATACAAGTGAACTGATACGATTTTCACTGCAGCAGAAATCATCTATTTATTTATTTACAGACAGCATAATTAAAAACTTATGAGAGACATTGCCCCTCACTCTTTCAAGAACAATCTGGTTTTTGGGTAGGAATAAGCAGCTCGTTAATGTTCGGATCAAAGAGATACTGTCAATTCTGGAAGCACTAGCTGAAGAAGTCGATGGAACAGCAACAGCTGGTGAAAGTCAAAGCCAAATTTTACCAAAATCATTCAATGTGAACTTGTTGCTAACTGAACACAGCCACCTGGAGAGAGCAGGCTGCATTATTAGGCTGGAAGAAGAAAAGTGTCTCAGACATAACAACAAAACAGAGCACAAAGCTGACAAAGTTCACACCACAGAAGTGTTGAACTTACCTATGCAAAATGCAAACTTACTGGACAAGGATTTCTGAGCTATGTGATTTCCTTGGATGGGGATGCTCTGAAAACGTAATTTTATGCTATTAGAATAACTTCTTTTCAGCTTTATATTTCACCTGTACTTGGTTCACAGTGCCACCACCATGGATGATAATACTAAGCTTAGAAACACTTGAAACAGAGAACTTTAGCTTTTATATTAACAACATAAGCAGATGCACAGCCATATGAGTAACAGGTCAAACACAAGTCTTAACTTGACCAACCTGGATCCCCTACAAAGACATCCTGATCACTCACACGTGAGATGGGAGGATGTCCTGTTTCTTCCACTGCTGAAACCACTAAAATTTCTGCCATCTGTCCCACGATATGCAGGCAGTGCCAAGGAAGCACTGCATTTCTATCAACAAAGTGCTGTTACCAGCTGCACTTTGAAAAGAAAGACAAGATTTAACTCTCCTTTCACAAAAATGCCAAGTAATCGGGGAGGATCAGAAAGTAGAGCACTTCCATGACAAGCAGGCTGCTGCAAAACCTCTGACCAGCTCATCCAGTTTTTTCTTATGGCCTGAGGGAAACGACATCATTAACTCTGCAAAAGAATCAAACCAAAAATTATCGATTTTCTTAAAGGCAGTAGCATTCTTTGGACATGGAACGTATTTCTGTCTTGCTGCTCAGCAACAGCCATTTATATCTCTTGTACAGTTTAAGGCTTGATATTTAGAAAGTATTAATTTTAAAAGAAGTTTATATAATGATATATAGCAGAGAAAATACATGTGACAATTTATATTAATGTTTTATCTGAAAAAATAATCTCCTATAGTTAGTTTCTCTAATAGGAAGACCAAAACCCCCAAGTTATCACGTAAATCTGTGACTTGTGGGAATTCCCTGACTGGCTGCACACAGAGCTCCCAAACAGCAGCAGGGGGGCAAGTGGTGACCCAGGCGCTGAGCTACAGCCTAAGACACCACAACTATGAGTTTGCATATTACCGATACCAGGCTCGTAAATCTGGGGCAAAGTGCCTGAGATACTCAAGGTTAGGCACGTAAGGCACTGTATCCTTCACCATGCACAAGGAAACTACTTGAATTGCAGCCCAATTAAAATAAACCAATCATCCTTGAGTATTTAATCTCCTGTATAAGTGTCCACTACATTTGAATCCTAAAGATATAAAAGTTTGTGGTTTTCTTTCTTTCTTCCTTCCTTCCTTCCTTTTAAGCATTCTTATAAGGCATTCTTTGTATTTAAGGCCTAGTGACTTGTCACACCAAAACCAACTTGGACATTGTTTGCCAAACATGCCTTGATTGTACAAGGGACAATCAAAACCTACCAGCATCCCACAAAGAATCACTGCAGCACAATTTGCATCTTCAGCCTCTAGGAAAAGGTTACGTTCACTTACATTTACCTGAAACCTCACCTGACCTCCAAGTGAAGCAATAAAAGCTAAATCCCGAACACTGGAGATATATATATATATATATACATGCTACTACAGGCAAAGTTGATCAGCAAACAGAAATGTAATTTTTTTTATTTCTTTAAATATTACAATTATTAGCAACCTTTCCACTGGAATTCAGAGAAAATGATCACCCTGCAAATCTATGCACTGGGCCCGACATCAAGGCCAGAAAACTCAGTGTTTTACTTTAAACTACCAAATCTACAGAACAATTATAGTCCCAGGTTGTAGTTGATGTGATTTTTCTAAGAAACATTTTAAAGGAGTTAAAACACATGATATTTTTTAAAAGTTGTGAATTTTCTTCATCTTTAAAAACATAGGTTTCTACATTTTATGTTGATTGTACTTGACCTTCTCTTCAAAACACCATACACAGGGAGACAGATCTAGTTTATACTCAGTCATTATCAACACAGACAATACTTTAGCTATCAAAACGCTGCCCGTTCATCCCCCTAAGCTGCTGTGAACAGGAACAGCATTTGTCAGCTCCTGCTGTGTTTCACAGACCCCTTTTCACACAGGTTCCCCTCCACCCTGCCTGAGCAGCCATCCTCTGCCAGCAGCCATGGTTACAATCTTGTACCCTGTGACTTAATCAGCTTGTGATGGCAGCAGCACCCATCACTGAAAACCGCTGGACAGTGATGGGAAGTCACATGCAACACTGCTTGGGTACATCATTAATTTGTCCACATGATGCTTCTAACAGGGCTTAATTACGGCTGTATTATCAATTACAGAAAAATAAAACATGTTTCACAAAGTGCCAAAGACCAGGACATCCACTGGCCTGGCCTGGCCAGCGTGTTGATAGGAAAATGCAGCTCTGTCCTTCCCAATGTCCTCCTGCGCAGACTCCTGGTAGAGGTGGGGACAAGGAGTGATGTCCCTGTGGCTTGCCTCCTGCCCCGTCTGCACAGAGGACTCTCACACTTCACCAGCCACTGGCCACCCTACAGCCCACAATAAGACCCCTGTGAAACAGCAGTTCGTCTCCCTCACTTGCTGCAGTACGCTATTCTCATTTAATTCAACACACTTCTCAGTAAGTGTTCACTGAAAGTAAACCAGGACTAAAAAATGTATTCAAAGGAAAATCAATATTTAACAAAATTGTGCGTTCAAAACAGTTTTGATTTCTAGACTTGTCAAAGGAATGAATGTGGCTCTGAAAGATCTTCAAAAAGGATTGCAGTTACAGCTAGATCAAAACCACCAGTGTTTTGGTCACTACTTGAGAACCAAAACAGCTGAATAACCACAATAAGCTCGGCAAAAATGTTGAGCAGAAGCGTGACGCCTACCCCAGACTGAGCGACAGGAAAATATTCTGACTCATGTAAAACTTTGTTTGGGGTCATACCCACAAAGAGAGGCACACACTGCATTGCACTGCAATCCCTACCACCAATACGAAATCCAACACTGAATTATACACTAGTGATTTAAAAAAGAAGTTAATTATAAGTCTGCCTTAAAACACTTAATTCATCCAACCTGAAAAACAAGAGTTGTAGAAAAGTGGCCACAAGAAATTTAATAGTAAATGAAAAAAATACATCCATCCTCTGAATATTAAGCTAATGAGACATGTTGCATTGAAGAAAGAATATTAGGAAAAGGATGCATGATTTCATGCTTGTGTGCTTACAGTGAATGTTGTGGGTATATTACAAAAATACTCAAATTTAAAAATATTTTTTTTTAAAGTCAATACTTAAGGAATACACAATAAATACATTGAACATGTCATGATTAACTTGATGGATACCTGAATTTAAGATCCAAGAAAACAAATACTATGAGGCCAAATGAAACAAGTGGTTGCAGGATTTTGTTTTAACGCTAAGATGATGCAAGTCATAATATAAACTTCACAGCATAATTAACTAAATGCTGAAACAAGTATTATTTCCAGACTACTGGTACAAATTCAGTCAAGACTCTTATGTTTCTTACATATTTTTATATGCTAATGTCACACAATTAAACATTTATTTCCTCTTCTCAAGTTCTTAAATGGATTTAAGATCTTAAAAAAGCTTTTAAAAATTATTTTCCCAAAAGTTTCTAGAAACCTCTCCCATAACAAGCAGGATAATGGAATTGTTTCTCCCAACAGGCAGCACAGCCCAAGTTTTGCTCAGGAACAGAAGGGGCTCATAGCAGTGGCTGCAGCTGGTTGTTCATCTTGGGTTCATATATGCAGAAAGAGGAAGCGTTGTCTTTTGTCTCAGCGTCTCTACTTCAGCACAGAGCCATCTGCATCACTGCCATGAGATTATTTGGTGTATCTAGCACTTGCTTAGGCAGGAAGGGAAAAGAAAGGGCTGTATTGATCAGACAGATGCACTCCACTGTGCTGTGCTATCGCACTGGAGTTTGAAACAATAATTTATTGAGAAAAAAGTAGTGGAGGCATAATTGATCACCTAACTTACAGAGTTGAAATAAGGCTAAATTTACTGTTATCTGTAAAACATCTGGAGTACAGACAATTGCTGACTTAACTGTGAAAGCTTAATTTAAAAGTTAAAAATTAAAGGAAAGATATTTGGCACAAACTTTGACAGTAGCTAAGGCTTTTCTATGTTTCTGTAAAGTTGAGCTCAAGTCCAAACAGCATTCTTTTGTTTTTACTTAATCCTAGCGCCCCTAAAATTTCACATTAGAAGTAAAATACCTTCTTGAGGTTCTAAAAATCAAAAATTAACTGATCACTCTTTGTTAAAATGACACAGAAGCCCCATTCTGAGATGTAGTTCCACCATTAAAACAGAGCTTCTACTGACTTAGCTTGAATTATTCAGGGAAAACTAGTTTTACTCAGCTAACCCAGAACATAACTCTGTCATTATGGTCAAGTCCACACCACAGACACCTTTCTGCCTTATTATAACAGCAACCTAACACCACTGAAGCACATCTAATGAAGCTATATTTAGTCCCACCATTTTTTAATGGAAAATAAATAACAAGTCCCCATGCAAGGAAACCAGAAACTGTACGGATGACCTGGCAAGCTCTATCTTAAAACCAGCTAGCAGAGCTAAACCTCCCCAAGAGCCTCCACAAGTGTGGGGGGAAGCTGTGAAAGCAGAACTAGGGTTAACGGCCACAGGGTTGCTCTCAGGACCTCTCCCCGAGAGCAGTTGCATTTCTCCCCCAGCGATGTTCAGCCCTGCCCTGGTAAATCCCCCAGGTGAAAAGCACACGCTGGGTGCAGCAAGGCTGCTGACTGCGAGCACCACCGGGGCCGAGTGCTGCCTGGTCCAGGACATTTCATTAATGCAATTCTCACCCTGACTAGCACGAGAAATTGTGAAAAACAACTCTAAGTTGGAGAGGGAGTGAAATTAAAATTTTCAGGCTAGTTGAAATTGTATACCATAGTTAACTTTAGAGAAACTATTCCACTCCTTTTCTCTACAAGCGTTATCTATTTGTTTGCAAAAAGTTTGTATTGCCTTTGTATTTCCAATACATAAAATTATCACACGGAATAAGTGTGCTCTGACATCAAATTCTAACAACTTCTGCAAATGCTTCTCCTCATAGAATATTTTTCTAAGAGAGACAATGTCCTAAACAATGAAATTATTGTCTAACATGTTTGAAAAATTCTTTATGTATCTCCAGATCATAAGTCAAAACTCTACTTACTTTAAACCTCTATTAATAAACTATGGTACTAATAAGCTATCATGCTTGGCTATACAGTCTTCACCAATGCTAAAAGCAAGAAAACAACCAAATGTATTCTACTTACTTTAACATACATGCAGTCCAAACCATCTTTTTCCGTGCTGTATTTCCTGTAACACAGATTTTCAGCACTTTCAGGGGCAGTTGGCGTTTCCTTTCCAGGCAAATTAGGCTCAATCTCAAGGGAAAATATTTCCATATTTCTTGTATTGGTGTACACTCATAAGGCAACTTGGGAATCTCTCTCTCTGGTTTCCTCAGCAAAACAACTGAGATCATCCACTTTAAAGATACTTATGAATAACCCATGCAGTCTGCAGAGAGTAACGTGTGACAAGCCATGCTGGGGCAATGAATTCCCGCATTGTTAAACCAACTCATAGTATTTTTAGTTTATTTCTCTGGCTCTATAAAGAGCAAGAGTGTCCTCCTGTAAATCACAGTGTAATCACAAAATTCTCTTGTCTTGTGATAATCAAATGCAAGAACTCAAAGACACTGTCAGTAACTGCAGCAAGACTTCATGATTTTTCATATCCATTTACACAAGAGAGACCATATTGGTATGAAAGTCACTCAGATAAGAAGTCTTTGTTCTTCTATATTTAGGATTGTTGGGCTAGAAATGTGCAGTTTACATCTAACCACAGAGCAAACTTAGGAAACTTGGCACGACAAGTCACACGTTGTAGTTCCCCCCATGTTAAGTACTATAAAGACAGAATGAGAGCTCCTCAAAGCAACACTGTTTTAGCCTTTACATTTAATTTTAAAGTGAGGGCTCTAATCAAACCACAGTGTAAGTAGCCTGGAAGAGTCTGCTCTCAACCATCCCCGCTGTCTCCTAAGAGCTAAATAAACCAAACAAGCCACTTCTGATAATTACTGGTGGCAGCTTTTATTCTATGTGAATTACCCTGACAGCCTTACCTACAGACACACCTGAAGCAGGGTTAGAAGGCAAAAATGAAGACTTGATAAGAAATGGGGGAAATGAAACAGCTTTCAAAATGTTCAGAAAATGACCACAACTTTCACTAAACAGCATGGAGGTAACAGACTTGAAGAAGACCCTGCAGGCACATCTGCATTCTGCATTCCTGATTGCTTCTCCTCCAGTTTAATCTTCATACTGCTCCCTCAGACTGTTCATCAGCACTTCTCATTCATACTTGCTTATTTGATGTTAGTTTGTACCTTCTTCTCCCTTAACATTATAAGGAGCTTTACCCCAGCCTTGAGTACATCCATGCCATTTTTATTCAGGGAAAGATCTGTGACAATTATTGCTATTGTCTCTGATTAACAGGCCAAAGAAATTAAATCCATGCCATTAAGGAGAACAGATGGTGTAAAGACACAAGATCTCTGCATCTGTAATTCATTCATTTTCTACTTCTTCAGAATTTGCATTAAAATTTGCAGGTACTCACATTAAAAGTTGGGTCAATATCTGCAATCCACAGACACTCAGTAGAAGTGAAGTCTTTAAACTTTATTAGTAGTGCCTAATGTTTCCTGTGCTTACCTTCTAGATGCTTAATGCCCAGGATTCAGCAAGAAGGGCACTCCTCTAATGTAATTGCACCAAGTACTTATCCTCTTCTTAAAAACAAAACAAAAAAACCCCACAAACCACAAACCTTTTAGCCAGCACTGATATCTTCTTTGCATTTTATTTGTATATAAATAGGCTAAGATATAGAGAAATAAAACTACTAAATACTGCGATTAACTGAGAGCAGGCAGTAAAGCATCTATACTGGGACAGAAAAAGTGCAGGTCATGACCCAGATGGCCAGGAACAGGAAGACCCCGAAATCATCAAGATCATCAGCTTGGTAACTGGTGCTTTTCATGTTTGCACAGTGCTGGGCAGTTCAGCTTACCCATCTCAGAGTATCTCACGTTGGGCTGCTGCCTGTAGCAAACAAAGTGGGCTACACCAAAAGAAGATGAATGGATCCATTATCTCCCTGAGATGGTGGGGGCCCTGAAAGCGGAAGCTACTCCTGAAAATACACTCTTGTTATTAAACATTAAAATTGGATTTTAAGCAGGGAGGTCCGAACTCACTGCAACGCTGCTTACACAGGGCTTAACACAAAGAACTTGACAAGATGACATCCCAAGGATATGTTTTCATTTGTTTTCCTGCACAAATTATTCTGAGCAGGTATACGACAGCAAAGTTATTTCCTTGCAATAAGAGGAAATAGAGAATCAAAGGCCAATTCTTTCAGATTCACATGCTTGATTTCAAAGCACAAAATTAAGCAATGTGATTACTCACACAGAACAAAGATAAATCTTTGCAGGATCAGGCTTAAGAAAACGCAGGGTTAAGCAAAGCCAAGCAACACTGAGAAGGAGGAGGAAATGATGCAGTCCTAAGCAAAGGGTGGCACAAAACGGGACTGGCACAGGCACGAAAGTGCCGTACTCTGCCAGGAAAGTCACTAAAAGCCTTGCTATTAGCATTGGTAAACAAGGCCTTAGCAACCCAACCATACAGCCCTCTATCCTGGATGCAGCTCAAAAGTAAAGCCAACAAAAGGGAAAAGTCACTGTACAAAGAGCCTTTGAATTCAACTCAGTTTTAATTCTCTCTATCTCTCATGACATTTAGATAACAGGTTAGATTTTGTGCCTAATCCATTTCTACTTATTTACAAGTTTAGATACCAATTTAAACCAAACAAACTTTTAGGAGGAGCATCCTCAAAAAAACCCCATACATTTGTTGTGATGTATCATGAGTGTGTTTATGGTCTACAATAATAACTTAAGCAAAAAGATACAGTCTTATGGAAGAGGAAAAAGTCAAAAGTTACAGACATAAAGAAAATTTTCATGAACCATGGAAATTTACTCTGACCCCAACACCATACTTTCTGCAACAAGAACCATTTATTATCAAGGGAAAATATGAAGCTCTTCCTCGCTATTTCAGCAGCAGAGGAGCAGAAGGTGCACACTGCTGCTTCAACTCATTCGAGTAGTTTGCTAACGAAGCAGCAAGAACAATAGCCTTGCCCAAATGCCGTTTCTTGGCCCTGGGCCCAACTGCACACTCACTATCAGGGCCAGGCGTGATACACGCTGTAGTAAACACTGCTCCACTACAGTGAGCACAAAACTGTATCAGAGATAACCTCTGCACTTTCAAGCATACAAAAGAAAACCCAACCAAGCAAAGGAGACCAGACTCTGTGCATCCCTAACTTTATACATGTGAGCCAAGCTAAGCTGATTTTAATCAAGAGTCATTAAAAAAACCACTGGCTTTTGTCAAAGAAGCCCTTGTTGGTTGACCGTGCAAAGTGAAACTGAGTCCATCACATAATCTTCCCCCAGCCAAGACATCTCCAGACAGCAGCAGGTAGTGAGCAGAGCAGGACCACAGAGACAAAACACAGAAAGCCCAAATTCTGTGACATTCCAGCAAAAGCAGCTGCCCATGACCACACCACTCAGGGAAGGCTCTGGACCAGACTTTGTCTGTGCAACTGGCAACGTCCATATGTACGCTCACGTATACGTGCAGGTGTCAAGACTCCAGGAGTATAAGCAAGACTTCCAGTAGTTGAATATTTGTTTTGTGTATGTTTTGTGTTTTCAGGTAATGAATTCCGAATTCAGTGAATGTCCCTGCAGGACACCCAAGTGGCTGGCTCCTCTGAGGTCTGCTGCAGAGCTGTTCTGACGAGCCAGAAATCCCAGCACCATCCCACTGGTACCCACAGGACAGCAAACTGGGCAGCTGTGCGCTGCTTTTCCTTCACAGCAGAAACACCATCTACAATTAACCTTACTATTACTTCTTGCTCTTTCTAAATCCTATTAAAAAACAGACCATCCAGAAACAGTGAAACCTTGTGATACTGGACGTTTCTGCAACTTCCTCCAATTCAACTGGTTCAATGAGCAAATTTCAATAATAAAATTGCTTTTTTTAGTCTTGCAGAGATTAAACAATGAGTCTCATTAAAAGAGAGAGACAAATTACTTTGTTATGAGAACACACAGAGAGGATTAGACTCCCAAAGGCCTCATGAGGAGACCCTAAGAGGCAGGTATGTCTGCCTGACTGGTCACCTACCCTTCCAATTCAGCCTGGACCTTGTGGCTCACCAAAAGTACCAGTGGTCACTGTATGCATTTCCTCACATAGCAGGAGCTTGACAACATTTTATCTGTTTATTTATTTACCTAAAAAAAGAATACTAAACCATTACCTAAGCCACCTGGCACATGCTACAAAATCATTGCAGTAGAAACAGACTGCAAATAACCATTGGCAGCTCAATACATAGACATTACTGTTCTGCAAGGATTGCAGCTAACAGTTTGGGGGAGATCCCACATAATCTACTAATATTATTAAGTGTTTTAACATGACACTCAAAGAACTAACTAAATAAGACCAAATATTATAAATGGGAGCTTCACAATTATTCTTCACATATAACAAAGCATTCACACAAATTTCAAGATTAGGTTTACAGGGGAAAAAAAGGAAAAAAAAAATACATAAAGCTTTGATTTCCTCTCCCTCAAAAGTAGCTCCCAACAATGCTACATTTTCAGTGTTTCATTAGGCCTACAGGATACACCCTCCCAAAAACTATTGTGGGCTGCGAGAAGCTTTCACAAACAGCTGGCTCTCTCTCCGGCCCTACCGCCCTGCCCAGGGTGGTATCATTTCCTCCTCCAGACACGCTCGGGGCCCCAGGGAGCAGCTCTGGTGCAGACTGGGCTTCGACTCCAACCATCACTCACCTTGCTTCCCAAGGCTCACAGTTTCTTTTAACCAGAATGATATATTGCTGACACGTTGCAAAACTGCTGTTAGAAAGCTAAGAGTTTTTTCAGTTTCTTAGGCTGCTGCGCTTGGCATCCGACTACAGGAAACCTTTTTTTTTTTTTTTTTTTTTTTTTTTTACAAAAACATAATAAAATGTCAAGGTTAGGTTAAACCAAGTATTGTTAGACTGTTGGGTAATTATATCCACAGTACCTTCAGTATAAAGGCAATAGAAATAAAGTCAGTACAGACAGTTGTGAGTTGCCACTGGCAGAGTTGCCATCGCATTTATTCCAGTGACACAGCAGGTCAGAAAAGCAACTGAAACATCCCCTCTTCTGCTGTTGCTGCGTTGGACTTTTAGAAGACAAGAGGCAGAGATACAATAATAAAATATACTGTAAAGGTTCACTGTCATTTGCAGATGTAATTGCTTGACAGTACACATTTGATTTCTGCAACAGCCTCTGCTCTGAACTGCAGCGGTCCGACTCAGAAGCAGAGCGGGACGCCCAAGTGCATGGAGGGGAACAACTCCCAACTCTGCATTACTGGGCTGCACAGCTCTGGAAGAACAAAGCAGTGATCTACTGAGACAACTGATTATTGTTTAATGTTTAGCAAACACTCATGTCACATGCAATAGTTTGAACAGCAATATACAAGACTATATAATTAAGGCAGCTTTTTTTTTAACCCCCAAGAAAAGCCCACTAGTAAGCACAGAAATTTGGAAATAACAGTTATCTTTCTCTCTTATGCTCAGGTTGTTTTTTGCTGTATTTCCTTCCCCATGTACCATTAATGTACTCAAGGAAAGCCATAACCTAGTCAGAATCTGCTTTTTGCCATTTTTGTTTGCAAGGACCCAGCACAACTGAAGGGGAGGACGAAGTCTTCTGTTGCTCTGGCTTCAAACCCAAAGCAGCTGCCTGCAGACAGCCCCAGGAAAGCAAGAAAGGGCTCCTTGCAATGCTAGGGACTGCACAAGCGGGTTTCTGTTCTATGCAGTTCCCTCTGATACTTCCTTAACTCAATGTACTGTTTATAAACCCTCAGACTGAACCATTTCAAGGAGAACACAGCAAGACTGAAGGTCAGCTACTGAGTTCAGCTTCACCAGACCGTGCTCTCCAGCAAAAAATGTTTACCAATTCCTCTATTTCAAAGGGATATTTTCACTCACTCTAACTGAAATTGGATTCAGCCCTAAATTAGGAGCAAACTAGCTGGAGTTAGCTGCCCCTAATCTCAAAGATACTGGGAAGGAAGAAACAAACTGGTAACAGCAAGAATAAAAATAAATGTCTGACTGAATTGATAAATAAATAATTAAGTAAGCACATCACACACAGCCACACAAAACTGAAAGAGAAATCCCAAGAGGGCAAAGCAGCATGCTCTAGGAAAGCTTAGCATGAAACAGAAACAACTCAAATCCAGCAAAAAAGGATGGAAATGGAGAACAAAAATGACTGAATGGCAACTCTTCACTCTGACTTTAAAAGAGGCAGCATAAACACAGTGTCCGAACTGCTCTGTGAATTTTCATCTACAAGTGTGGTGGTTTCACCCTTTTGGTTTGCACCTTGCAGCCAAACTCAGCCAGCTCTCTCACCCTCCCCCAGGGAGCAGGGGAGAGAATAGGAAGGAAAAGGGCAAGGAGACTCATGGGTTGAGATAAAAACCATTTACTCATTAAAATAAAATTAGAATTATAACAACAGTGATAATAGAATATACAAATGAGTGATGCACAGTGCAACTGCTCACCACTCACTGAGCAATGCGCAGCCTGTGCCCGCCAGCCATCCCGGAGCAGCGACAGTCCTGAAACCGAAACCCCGGATGAGCAAGAGCCCCAAGAGGATACCCCTGTCTCCTGGTCAACCCTGGTTAATATACTGACATGTCATGATATGATCTGGAATATTTCATTGGCACATCCAAATGTCAATTTGGGGTTTTGCTGTTCACCGCGCTTCTCCCTCCCAGTCCTAGCGCAGCTGTGAACCAGCCAAACACGACGGCCTTGAGCTCCAGCAGCAACTAATAACATTAGTACTTTTATCAACATTCTTCTCATAACAACTCTTACACTGAAACAAAAACACAGCTATTCTAATTACTAAGAAGAAAATTAACTCTATCCTAGCAAAACAAGGACAATAGACAATGAGAGCATGTGCTGGGGCTTAGTTTTACACACCTGAAACTCACAAAGGTGATGTCTAACAGGAAGCATGGCAGTTTGGCCAGTTGGAGAGTCAGATGAGTTCCAGGCCTAGGCAAAGCATTCTCACTTGTTCTTAATTTCTAAGGAAAGTAGATTACACTTAACACAAGCTGACACATAGCTTAGATTGTCTCTATCAATTTTTATGGGTCAGCAGAAGTAGGTATATATCTGTTGCTGGTCAACAGTTACTGAAACACTGATCAACTACATCCCAGCACCACTCAGAAGGGCTATGGTGATTCAGGAAACACAATGAGATTCTCCTAAGTTTGCTTCCAAAGTTAAACCAAAACTTTCAGAAATTATCTTAGAGCAGGACCACCAACTTGCCATCGATAGATGTACAACAGGACAAGCTAAACAGAGCTCACAGGCATAATATTTTAAATAAGAAAGCCTGGGATATAACCCATGAAGCAGTTTTAAACTGCTGCACCCCAAAACTGAAGCTAATACCTTCAAGCCTTTGTCACCCAGCGAGTCCCTACTGGAGCATCATCCCTGCACTTGTTTGACTTGGTGTTTGCTCTTTTTAACTCTGTGTGCTATGACCTTAAATCCATTATTTATGGTACTTAATCAAGGATGAGATACTGAACATGATTTAAAACAGCATGATGGCTTTACCTGGGGAAAAAGCCAGCAGAGAGGGAAATCAGCAGAGACAGTCTCTCTTGAACACAGAGCAGCTTTCCTATTACAGTGCCCAATTCGGAGCCATGCCTTCCTCAGGAACTACAGGGAGCCCTGAGCTTTCCATTGTAACACAGTCCCAAGACAATAAGACACCCACATTTTTGGGGCAGCTTCTGACCAAAAGATTTAACCACTCAAGGAAGTGAATTCAAGGTCAGACTGGGTTGGAAATTAAAAAAAAAATAAAAATCTGATCTCTCTTTATGAGACATTTTAATTCCATAATAAGAACATCCACAGAGAGAGATGAATCAAGAATACCTTTCCAAAATAACTCCTTACACAGAGAAGGTTTATCGGGCACCTGGGAACAACTCTGCAGTTCCACTGGTCTCTTGACCAGAATGCTAGTTTTCATCCTTTTTTGCAATGACAGTTCACAGTTACTCTTCTATAAAACACAAAAGACACCAAGATGCCCCACACCAACTAATGTATTTAGCACTCTTTAGGGGGTGCAGGCAGGCACGTCACTTCCTCACATTCAGTCTCTCCTACACAAATATACTGTTCAGTTATGGTCAAACCTATTGATAGGACTGTCCAGTTTGATTTGCACTGATGCACAGTCAACATGCTGTCCACCATACCCGAGTGGGAGGACTCTACAAATAAAGTGAACCATTCATGCCTAAACAAAAAGGCTGTTTGCTTTCCTTTCTCTCCTCACACAAAGAGCTAGACTGGGGATAATTTCAGAGTATTTCATAAAGTGGCTCAAGGATCTAGACAGCATTACTTTTGATACAACATACTTTGACTGAGCAAGCTTTTTGGAAGAAGTATTTGGAGTTTGCTATGTTGCAAGATGGTGCTCAGTTCTAGTGACTCCTTACAAACCTGTGGTCTGTCATTTTTTTTTCATATTTTTGCACTAGATCAAGGCAGAGCAATGACAACAATGCATTGCTAGTGGATAAAACAATCATTTCCACAGCTCTGGCTTTGCAGGCTTTGCCATCATCAAGATGCATAGGGCAGTAACTGTTTCCGGGTAGAAGCTGATGAGATACTAACACACAAGACTAAAAAGATTAGAAAAACGCCTGTTTAAAAAGCATATGAGAGTCATGCATCGCATCGCTGCTGACTGTAGAGCTTCTGAATGACTGCCAAAAGAATAAATATAATCTAGAGGTGCAGTGTCATCGAAAAGGCTAGTTTCATATCGAGGCGTCTGTGCTGTAGAAGGTGTTTTTTCTACAAGGAACGGGACGATATATCTGAAGGAGAGAACTGGGCAGCACGGACCGGCACGGAATGGCCACTCTGACCCACAGCGCTTCTTCCAAGCAGCGGCGCATCACTCCCGGGCTGGCGGAGCCGGCCCCGCCGCTCGCTCCCGGCAAGTCCGCGGTGCCCACGACGGGAAGGGCAGCCCGGCCAGTTCCCCTGCGGGGCTCCGCCGCAGCGGCCCTGCCTCCCCGCCCGGCCCGGCGGGAAGAGACGCTCCGGGGAGCGGCGGGGCCGTGACTCACCGGGCCGAGCACTCACCGGCGGCGGGGACCTGCCCACGCGCCTCGCCGGGATGCGGGTCCATCTTGGGAAGAGGGGAACCGCGCCCGCCCTCCGCTCGGCGCTGAGAGCGGGGATGCCCGTTCGGCCCGCGCTCCCCCCCCACCCCCATCCCGCGGCCCGGCCACCCCCACGCAGCCCCCGGCCCCGCCGCCGCCGCCGCCCTACCTTCGTGTAGAGTTCGGAGGCTGCCATTGCGCAGGGCGCGGGCGGGCGGCCCCTCTGCGGCAGCCCGGCGGCGGGAGGCGGAGGCGGCGGCGGAGGGAGGGATGGATGAAGGGCGGGAGGGAGGATGCTCAGGCGGCGGGCCGGGCGCGGTGCGCCATGTTGCTACCTGGCGGGCGGCGGGGCTGCCGCCGCTCTGTGCATTGTGGGAGCGGCGGACAGGCGGGCGGTGCCTGTCCCCGGCAGGCGGGCCGCTGCTCGGGAGCTCGGCCGGGCGTGGGGCCGACGCCCTCGGACCCCAGGCGCTGACCGCCCCCTCTCTGCGCTGCCGGGCCCCCGAGCGTCGCGGCACGGGCTTTACCAGGACCGAAGGACAGGGCTGGGAGAGACCCGCTGTCCGCGGCCCGCCGCCAGCCCCGGTTCAGCCCGCTCCTCCTCCCGCCTCGGCGCGGCCCCACAGCGGCCTCCCGCTTTGTGCGGGAACCGGTATTCCTCCCCTCTCGCCGGATTCTGCTATGTTTTTTTCCTCCTAGACTGAACAAATTACTCGTTTCTTCATCAGGGCCGTTTACAACTGCAGCCGCCTTCCAGCCCGTGTACTACTTGGGGCGCGGTTCCCAACCCCGCGGGCGCTGCAGCCTGCGCATCCCCAGCGCCAGGCGCAGAACGGTCCCGTCCCTTCATAGGCAAAACTCTCCTCTGTGCCCAAACGGATGAGACTCCTGTGCAGCAGCCTCATCTTACTGGATTTACATCTGGGTTAGAGCCTGCTGCAGCCCCTGTGCCTGCCTGCCATCCTACCACCGACCCAGTTACTCCCACTGTGCATTTCCACATGTATTCCTCACGTGCCAAGTTTTCCCTTTTTTGCTTCCTCCGATTCTGATCCCATCCTTTGAATTGTTTACAACCTCTTCCAGCTTGATTGCATCTTTATTATTCAAACCACTACTGGGAACACTGAAGAGAACTGGGCCCAAACCAGTTCCTTCAATAAGCAAGTCCAGTTCTCACCAAGAAATGACAGTACACATCTTTAAAAAGTTTAACATCCGTGTCAGCAGGAAATGAAAAGCATAATCCATGTTCTGTCTAGGTCTTGAGATGGCACCCCATTGCTTTATGAATCATTAATAGGTGTTTTTTACAGCTTTCATTATGGCAAGAGCTCTTTTGACAGAAGAACTGAAGCTATTGCCTTTTTCACCTTGGGAGCGCATCCTACCAATCCAAATGGTCCAAAATATAAAACAAGTATCTTTGCCACACCCTCCACCAAAGTGCTTTGACTTTTTAAGTGGTATCATCTCTGCAAAATTCAACTGTTCAGGTAACAGCTCGGTATTCAGTGGGTAGTATCTGTACTCCCCCTCAAACTTGCTGTGACTATGAAAGAAACAGACAAACCTGTTCTACAGAGAGAATGAACCGTGAAAGAGACGAGTGGCTTGCTAAAAAATCACTCATCCATTTAGTAACAGACAGAAATAGAAATCAAGCTACCTTGACTCCCAAACTAAACCCTCACAATACATGCTATAATCTAGCTGTACTTTACTGCTATCTGAAGGAAACAAGATGGAGAAAGCAGCAAACACAAATGAAAAGGAGAAACGGTTAAGATGAAAATATGGAGCCTTACCTGGAGTTGTTTCTATTAGGTGCAGATATATTGTTTTCACAGCTAGCAAACTAAGGTTAGTAAACTCAGAAAAGAGGTTAAAAAAAACCTCTTGACCTTGCTAGGAGAGTTCAGAGTGGAAACCCCAATGAAAATTGAATTTAAAAAATACCTTCCTTCCCATCTTCTGCCAGTATGTCCAGGATCATCACCCACGATTACTGTTACTGTCCCATGCCTAGGAGGCTCACTCCCAGCAGCAGAACTGGACGATTTCTCTCAGTCCTATGAGAAGTTCAGAATGGATTCCTGCAAATTCCTGTCCAGGTCAGGCATGAGGTTTTTGGCCAAGACATTTGCACAGCTGCTATTCATGTGTACACTACGGCAAAACAGAGATCCACACTAAAGCTACCAGTCATCTTCCAAGTGTAAGACAAAAGTGATTTGGAGTTCATTTAAGAGCGTGATCATTCACCTTTAACAGGCGGATCTAAGAATCTGGATGTATGAACTACAAAAAATTCACAGTTTTGTTTTCAGAAAGGACCTGAACCTCCCCCTCTGACTGCGTGCTGCTGCACATCCAATGCTGAATACCTTTTCTTTAGGATATCTACTCTAAATTCAAAGACACTCATTTTGGGAGTTTGCTTGGACTGTGGATTATTGTATCAGCCATTCACAGGTGGAGCTCAGGAGCCAAATGTAATTATAAGCCCCAGCAAAAAATAGGTATCTGATTCCAAAATATGCTATGATTTGACACAATTTGCATAAACCAGGATTTCAAATCTGTCATTAAGGACAGGAATTGGGGGCACTGCAAGTTACCAAGAAACAACCTGTTTGTAATGTATCTAGACTGACTACTTAATTATGACTTTAAAGATGCATCTCCTGCATCAAACATTTGCTGGCAAGATTTTAAATGTCCTCATCTGCTATCTTGTACAGCATCTGTTCAAAAAGATGATTCGTGGCCTTTGATTTCAAAGCACACATCCCAGGGCATTCCAGCTGACAAGGTATGGCTGATGTAGCTGACAGTACCCATGCAGAATTTTATACTGAATTTGAACCCAATAGCAAAAAAAAAGATAGAAAAAATCCTTCTGTGAATTGAGATTAATATAATTTTGTTCAAAAATGACTACAAAGCATCTGTCCTGTCTTTTTTCTTACATCTATGTTCTGTTTACATCCATGATCTGTTCAACTGTAGCAGAATATTTCCCTTGTAAATTAGGACTGCCTATTCTGTTGTTTCATGCTGTACCACAAGTGAGCAGTGGATTCTCTGTTGGCCAAACAAAAAAAAAGAGGAAGCATTAGAGGCACAGAAATAACATACAGTGGTAACACAAGGAACATGAGATGGTTTATGTGGCACAGTAGATGGGCCTATCCACTCCTTCAGAAAAGCATTTGTGTATTCCAACATTGACCATCATCTTAACGCCAAGTGGCTTTCACTGGAAAGACAAATTTAAGTGAGGAATTCACAGACTGAAATCCTCCTCCTACCCTTTCCTATATTCTCACACTACAAGGATTAGGCCTGTAACTTTTAGCTGTAGAAAACAGGGCAGGTTTCAGCCATTACTGATTGAACAACTTACCAGTTAAGAACTCTGAAATGTAATGTAAGAGATATGCAGGAAGAGATAAAATCATGTACCATGCATGCATTTGCCCAATAACACTTGGGATTTACTTCCAGGTTTTTTCAGGCTTGCAGAAAAGACAAGACACAATTAATTTTTAACCTACATGATGAAATTCCCATGCAGAAAGCTTGCCTTGATCCATCTATACTGACACTCAGATTTCTCTTCTCTAGAACGTCACACACATACTTTCTTTTCAATGTATTAGAAGATTTTTTTTTAATAGTATAAAAACCATCACCTGAGAACAGACCTGAAGTTCAGAAGAAACCATAGCTTCCGTTCTTGCATTTAAGCATCCTTATAATTTCAGCCATGTAATTCAACTCCTAGAAAACACTGCACATGTAAAAATCCAAATCCCATTTTCAAGACTCTTTTAACAGTTGGATTTTTCCTCAAACCACACTAACATAGACAGAAGTACCAGCAGATGTTGAATCCAGCCTCTGTGGAGACACTCTGTACCAGGAAGGGCAATGACAGTTACCTGGTTATACTGCAACATTGTCAAGGGAAACTGACAGATTATCCAACTACATTCTTCTGTTAGTAAGAGCTAGAACACTTTCTGCAATAAGGTAAAAAATCTAAACCCAACTGAAATCGGTTATTATATTTAGACAAAGTCAGAAACAAAAAGGACTTCATCTTTGCATTTTAAACCCAAGTCAAATAAACATCCATCTGAAATTGGTGGAGGCTTTGTCATTATTTTCCAAAGCACTAAGCAGACTTCTGTGACTGCTATAAATATGCAAGAATATTTATCATTAACATATACCAAGCAGCACCTCACTGTAACAAAGATGTACTGCCTGAGACAGGAATAATCCAGTCATCTGTGCTCAAACTGACTTTGTCAGTGTCAGTTTTACTCAAGGCTGTTTCCCTCTGCCAGTACTCCAGAAATATTTTCAAGATAAATATTTAATGGGAATAAACGCTTTAAATATGCACACAACTTTTCACATTTCAAGTTACTCTGGATCTATAGATGCCAGAAATAGGGATGAAAAAGCCAAATATGTTAAATCTGAAAGGGTGGCTTGCTTGCACTACAGCAGGAATAAACAATCAAACTGTATGTTCAGTGACCAGACCAACTCCACTTTCAGTGAAAAAAGAAAAAAACCCCACATTCACCCTGCTTGCGTGCTCCCTCGCTCTGTTCTTCCCAACCTCACAGAAAGCCTCCCAGCAGTCAAATAAACAAGTTACTGCATCTCCCCTCCCTCCTGAACCATGCAGTCATGTTCTGCAAGCACAGCCACTACATGCAAAGCTCCTCTGACCGCAGGTCTGTGCACCATACCTGCCACAGCTCCAACCAGAAACAGATTTGGGCAATAAGCCTGTATTTAAATGGTTTGTCTTTGCCTGAAGATGGACACCACTTCCCACACAGAGATTCAGATAAATTACTTTAGGTTCCTAATGGCAGTTTTCATGCAGCCTTTGCACTACTTCAGCGTAGTATTTGAATGATGCTACTTCAGTTGGACATTTTTCTCCACAGTTTGTTAAGAGATGCAGAGTATAGAGAGTGTCACTGTGACCTTGGTGACTGAGCAAATTGTGTAAATATACCACATGGATCTTGAAGTGGCACAAATGGAAACGTTACCATATTCAGGTCAATACAGTCTGTAGCAATGCAAACTTCTGTATGCCAAGCTAATTCCCAGAGACCCCTTCACTCAGTGCAAGGTACCAAAACAATCACCTGTTACGGAGTTTTCAAACAATAAGCTTTAATTGCCTTATTAGAAAAATAAGCACTGAAATATATATAAATGTGATTACATTAAAGTAATTCTGTAGTCTAACATATTAGAAACCAAAGCCCAGTCATAGTTTTAATGATACAGAGTAGCAAGATTTAGGTTTTAGAAATTTTCCAGAGAGAATACCGAAGTATGCAGTATCTTTTAGGAAACCACAGTAAAGACGAGACAAATCTTCACATTGCAATAAAAACTAAGTAGATCAATTTATTCTGTATACTATACAATGTGTAAGTTTGTAAAGAATTGACATTTTTATCACCTTAAGGTCTCGACTGGGTGTAAGTATGTCCAACAAAACGTACTCCTATGGCCTTTACACAAACACTGTCCTACTACATCAAGAACAATGAGAGGGAAGCCTTTGGTGCTACAGATTTGGGGACATATCTTTGAAGTTGTAATCAATCCACTTAACTATCTCGAATAAAATGTTGGTGCTATCTGCTATTATAAGCCTACATGAATACTACTCTAATAACTAAACACTATCTTTAAAGGTAAGATATGAAAGGGACTGCCAGTCTACAGTGAGGACAGGTTTTCTTTGAAAAAGGTAATTATCAAATGGTAAAACTCATATAATACATTATGTACATAAGTTTGGATAGCTGAGTTATCTTGCTGCAGTAAGCTGAAAGTAAGCATCGATTTGCAATCATGTTTGATTTACTGTTAAGTGATTATAGGACTTAAGTTTCATACAGTGTATAGAATCAAAATAGCTGTGCCTGCTGCTGAGGTCTGTCAGATGTGAAGGCTCATAATCAGTCACTGACCTAGTTAGTATTACAGTACTTCAAATATACACATGGATAATATATTCCTAGCTGAATTTGTAGTAATCTTAGGAACTGCAAGTCACCAAGTGAACATCGGAAAAGCCAGTGTTGTCCAACCAGCAGGACAAGCTGAGCTGTAGCTAAGTGAGTGGAATATTTAAATGGCTATTTTTTTTTTAAACCTTCCCAAACATCAAAAAAGCTCACCTTATGTGAGCTCACAGCATAGTGGCACCAGACAATACACAGCAAGTCACCTTAAATTGTTCAAAATTTGTTTCAGGCCCAGTCCTATCACTGAGTTTCAATTTCTTTTATACATACAAAAATAAAGAGGGATTTTCACATTAGGACAAACATCTATAAAAAGCAGTTTGCTTCAATATATCTCGTTTCCTTGCTATTCTCCCAGCCTAATTTCTTACTTAAAGCAGTCAATTAAGTCCATTTCTTCAACCTGTTCTGCAAGAATCACAAATTCTTTATAATAATAGTGGAGGATAAAGAATAAGGACAGGCTTGACAGAACCCATTTAATTACTAGAAAAGGGCTATACAGACTTGAAAAGAATCAGGTTAGCAATTCTGAAATTCTCTGGAACAACTTCTCTGAACCGAAGACATGATACAGACACCAATACACTTTGCTTGTGTTCTGATCAAAACAGAACCAAATGAAGATTTTTCATTTTCTCTTGATCATTTTCTTATGTTTGCCTTTAGAAGAAAGTATTGCAAAAAATATGGGCAAGTGTTCTTTTTGACTAGCAGTCCTTTATCTTGTAAAACCTTTCTGACAGTCAACGCAAAGCACAACCTTCTAAAAACATGCAACTTTTAAGAGTGTTTTCTCATAATACCCACATTGCTGCTTCATTTTTAAAAGCTGTTTCAGAATTGTTTCTTTAAAAAAAAAGTATTTAGTAAATTGAGAGTTTCTTATACTCCCAAAGAACATCAAGGCTGTGATTACCCATATTAAAATCAATTACATTATTGATCATACTGCACTTTTAATATTCTAATTTCATTGAACAAGCATACTTTTAAATGCATCAAGTTACCTGTCTAATATCAACTATGTATTCTGGCAATCTAGTACTTATGACCTGCCTCATAAAGATGAAGTTCATTCCTATTTTCTGACATAAAAAGTTACCTATTCCTCAATAGGTCAGTATATAAATATCACTTCCAGTTCTTTGTTTCCTCAAAGCCAGTGAGGGGCTGCTGTACAACAAAAAGAAAAGGAGTTAGTTTACTAACACTTCAGGAGTCCAATTAAAAAAAAAAAAAGCATTCTTCCACATCTAAAAGTCTAAAATAGCCCAAAGCCCAGCTGCAGATCAAACCTCGGCAAGCCAAGATTTGGAGTTTGCCACACAGGAAACTCTCTAACACCGTATATTCAGCCATCTCCCATGTCATCAGATAGAGCATTTCAGCTTTAGAAGCTTAAAGAGCTGCTGAACAGAAAGGACACTTGGCCTCCAAATACAGCTACAAATTCCTGATTCATATTTTAGTGCTGGACGTTGTTGCAAAACAAAATATACAACCACAAAAGCGTAAGGCTGAGTCAAGTGTAAATATAAGTGTTTCATAAATTTCAGACATCAATTTTTTACTTTCAGTAGCAAGATTCTGGGCTCTTAGTTTCACGACAAGACTTTGAAAGATACAGAATCACTTGTGCTTTGATTGGCACATTATCTGCTTTTTAAAATGTAAAACTAAGACGTTTGCAAAAGGTTGTGCAAAACTATTGTATTTACAAAAATGGCACAAGAGTGAATTCAACAGTCTATGCACATGCACACTTCATTCACGTCTTCAACAAAAGTGTGTCCTAAGCTACGGAACTGAAAAGAATACCAGCTTCAACAGGCAGTTGTCAATAAGCACTAGATTCACAAGAGTTACACCAGAATGGGCAAATATTGCCCAAGTAAAAACTCTATTGTTAAAGCTGAAACAGGTTTAAGGCCGTTCAAGTTCAAAAGCAGAAACAAAATTCAATCAGAGCCCTGTCTTTGTTTTTATACATGCTTTACCATCTAGCAACTTGTGGTCTAAACCTCTATTTTAGACAACAAACCCAAACACAGAAGAAAAACCCAACACAACTGGAGGTTATATTAAATACAAATATGCTGTAATTAAGATGAAATAACAAAAGCAGAAACATTAGAAGTTGTAAAACTTGCGATGTCACTTGCTGGAACCAGTCCTACACTAGGAAATGGGCAATATGTACATTTTCAAGTAGATTACATTGCTCTAACCAAACTTGTCCTTTTTAATCAGTGCATTGTTCTCAACTAGTCCAAATACTACACGTTTTACTCTTAACAGTACTTCCTTACAATAGCAGCACATGCTATCGCTACCTGCAAAGCTGTCAGTCTCATGACTTAGTGTAAGAAAGAAAAAGGGGGATGTGAGGGTGAGAAATAACTATTAAGGAGAAATAACAGGAATGAGAATAATCATGCAGTTCCGCTGTTCTCGTCAGCCAGCCAGCTTGCTAGCAACAAGAGATGGTTTCCGCTGTGGAAGATCCTGTGGAGTAGGAATATGGTCACCAGTGACTTCTGTCTTGTCAGGAGCTGCAGTAGGCAGTTGCTTATTCTTCATCTTTGCTTTAGCCATGTTGTAATCGCCAGAATCAAAGTATTTTTGCTAGAAGACAAAACACACATGTATTTAAAAGCCTGAAACCTTATCAGATGTATACAATCCATTACATGGTTAAATAGTTTCTTTATACTTTATAAACAGTTATAAAATCTTCCTGATTTGGCAAAGTAGCTCTATGTCAATTAAAAAAAAAAAAAATCTTATCAAGACCATTAAGCACATATAGCTAAACTCTTAACTAAACCAAACTAAGCTAAACTCTTAACTAAACTCTTAAGCAAGTATAGAGTTATGGCTCTGCACACACCATTAAACTCACACCACACATGAATGCTATTTTTGCCCTCATTTTTCCAAAAGCTCTGGTCTCCTACAGGGGAAACCTTGGGGTCTGTAAATTCTGTTGCAGTGAACAAGTTCTGCTACACCAAATAACCAAACAATGCATGAATGAAAGCTACAGAACAGAGCCTATCATACCAGAAGATCAAAGTAGCATGAAACTGCATGCTAATAAGAAAACTTCTCTGCATACATGAAGACAGTGAAACCATAACCCCTAAAGTTCCCAAACCAATTATTTAGCAAAATCAAGTCCACTGTGTAGTCCTTCTGAAAAGCACTGTGTGAAGGAAATTCTTATCTCACATTCTAGGTTTCTTCTGAATACAAAGTGAATACATTAAGTGTGAATTTCTAAAACAGTGTTCCTTAATATTTCCACAAATTTTTATTAGTATTACCTTTAATAAATTGTCTTTGTTGTCAGATATTGAGTTATCTATGGATGTTAAAGACAAATAACTCTTATGACTTATCTGCATTATGGTAAGATGAGGCACAGAATTTCATCCAAGGTCTGTGTCAAGTCTTCAACTGCTCATTGACACACACATTTTGCAGAAAAGAAGTATTTTGTTTACATCTCACTATGAAGCCCACTGTTAAGGTACTTGTAACCCGTGATTTTGAACAGATTGTCATATGACGCCCAAAAAATTAGATTCAGGACAAAGATTTACACTAGCAACTGTTGCTTACAATCATCTCTAAGGAGAACACTCTCTAGTTAGCTTTATACACACTTATTCCTCAGTCAGCTGAACAACAGGCAGCGCTACCTGCTATGTTTAAGTGCTGCCAGGCACCATATTACTCCCATACTCTTTACTGTGCACTAGCACTAGCCAGCCGCAGAATGTTCAGTAGCAGCAGCTGTTACAGAAGGGATCTGAACACCTGACTTAACTGGCCTTCACCTAAGGGGGTGGGGGAAGGTTGTTTATGCAAGGCCTCCTGAAGAAGGCTTCAAGTGTTCCTTGACAGAGCTTTAAAGTTACCAAATCTGTTTTTCCCATGCAGTCAGTAATACATCTGCACCACACACTTTTATTCGTAAATCTTTCAAAAATTCAGCCCTTTTGATGGTGTAATCCTTATTTGCAGCACAACGTTCTAGCACTGCATCTGCAGACTAGACCTCAAGTTATAAGATAAATTGATTTGGAAAAAGGCTTTCGTTATTTTGCCCTTCAAGACTGAAGAAACTGTAAGAAACTTTTAAACAGCAACTAAATAGTAACAGAATTGCTCAATCTTTAGATGTGTTACTGCTGCTAACAGGTATCCATTTCTGTCCAGGTAAGAGTTCCAAACAGAAACCCTCTACAGAAGCATGGTGTGGCATGGTTCTCATCTACTATTATTCTGGAGAAAGTGTGCTAATAATGGTGTGTGCACCCAATGCAGAGCATTGGTGTTCTAGTTGCCAAATCAAAGAAAATCTGGGCTAGAGCTGACTACATAAAATTAGAAGACCATCTGGGAAAACCTACCATCTTTCATGCACTAGAATACCAGTCCGTTTCTTCCTTTAACTTATTCCCGTATTTTCCTCTGATTTAGTCTAGCTTCCCACAGATGGCCTGTATTTGATCATCCCTTTCACACTGACTATGTCTGTCCAGGTGTCTTCATGTCAGAAACACTATCTGAAAACACTATCCTCACTCTATTTTAAACTTCAGCAATCCAGGCAGCCCGAAGTACCCCAGGCGTCTGTATCAAGTAAAGATGCTTCCTCATTTAAGACACTGAGCACACTAAACAAAATAATAATAAAAAAATAAAATGGAAGAAAGTTATTACCACCACATCAGGAATGGAGAACTGAAGAAGGCAAATTACAAATTGGAATCCACAAATTTATGCCATCTTTCATCAAAGTAGCAAAATACCAAACGCTTAAGTCAATTAAGATACCCACTGGTCTACCTCTGCTCAAATTTGAAAATACAGGCTGCAACAATCTTTGCATTAAATAGTGCTATAATCAAGATGAAGATATTATACAGATTGTTATTGTTGGTGGCGAATTTTCCTTGCATTTGCACTGAGTGCAAGCAGTCATAATTCCTTTATGGCCATCAGTCCTTAGGGAGTGGATGCTGCTCTGTTTTCCTGAATTACCACCACAATACACACTTACCTTCTCCCTTCTGTGTCTACACATACACTGAACCCACTGAAGTCTCATTTAGGCTGCCTTGAGCACCTAAAGCATAATTCACAAAAGGAGTCACTTTATCTACCACCTGCCCATGCCCAGCAGCCATTAACTATGCTGCATATGCTCCAACTTCTAAGAGAAAGCTTATCCAAAAAACCTGCCAACAGTAACAATTCCCAGGAGATGTTACCAGATAGCACAGAATTAGATCAGCACTGAACTCCAACAGCTGGTTGGCGAAGGATTTATACTTGGAATCATTGCATGCACTCAAAGGGCCTAGGACAACAGTAAAAAAACAAAAACAAAACTGTGACAGCAATGAAAGCACCATCAAAAGTAGTGACATACAAGGATTAACCCAAGAACAGAGTTCCAGCGTGCCTGAAAGGCATTACATAATCGTTTTATGAATAATTAAACTAAAAAAATAAACAGCTGAATAACTAAGAAAATAAGAGAGACCAGCTAAATGTGGAACAATATTGAAATACTAACTCACTCTTAATTCTTCTATCTTTTTTTTTTTGTTAGTGGCTTGACCGCCACTGTCCAGCCACTGATGTCAGATGGTGCCTGGTGTAACACAGCAGACACTAAGCTTTCATGTGCTAAAAAACAAGGATTATAAGAGTGGACAAAAGAATGGGCAAGATAAGATCAGTAAAAAACAGGGATGAGGTTCTGATCATTAGTGTTTACTATAAATTTTTTTATGAAGTCTATCACAGCAGCACTGAGAGAGCTTCTAAGTATAACTTTTTTCTAAAAAGTGCAGCTGAGCCATTGATGCTGTAAACAGCTATCCTGCCAATTTGGCATTCGTTTTGTGGAAACAAAATTTCTCTTCCTTGTGCTTTCACAAAGTTTAAATTTCTCAGCATTGTTACTTACACAATGGCCTATGGACTGGAAAAAGGAAAAAAAAAAAAATATCACAGATACAGGAATTCTGGAATTTCTTGTCCATACCCTGCGGACAATAAAGAACTCACTCCTTTCTGAAGCCTCTTCCTCAAGAAGTCTGAGCCTCCTGGCTTCTGGCCCAGATGAGGATATCTTGCTTTTAATTTTGCTTCTTCAACTTTTTCTGGGCTGATCACCTTATCCTCCATTTCCTGAAAGATAATTAGCAATACTGTAAATGAAATATACAATGATGAACCATTTATGCAGAATACCCTTGCAGGTAATTCATCAACATGCCAATTGCTGCTACCAAGTACACATCTCAATTATTTGAAGAGATATTTTCATACATCCTCTCTCAAATGCTGACAGCAACTGTAGGAGTTCAGCCTCCCATTTTTGATGCCTTTCCCAGAGACATTTTTTAATCTAAATTCAGCCTCCCATCTTAGATGCCTTTCCTGGAGACATTTTTGAATCTAATCAATTTCTCTTTCCCATCAAAGTAGTCCACACTAAAATTAAATTATTCATTTTTGAAATAAATCCCCCAAACAAACATCTTTTGGTCAAAACAAGGGTTCCACTAAGAACAAAAAAATGTTTAAAGTTGGGCAAGAGTCAAAGCACTGTTTTTCAACTGCCCCTGTTGATCATGAAGTTTCACAGACAGACTAGCACTTGCATTGCCACAATCTAGTTTGTATGACTGCTCTAACTGTGATGTGTTGATATTCACTGCAAAACAGTGTTAAAGCAGCTCAGTCTCAAAAACACGCCTGCTGTCACATTAACAGCAACAATCCTGCCTTTTTCTATACGTCTATATTCTAAAATTATATGAGGATGAAGACAGTTGGACAGTGCATTTGTGTAAAATAAAATGTCTATTTTGTGAGTATACTGTAAAATAAGGATGCTCAAAGTAATTATTTGAAGATACTCATTTGGCAAAAACTGCAATTTGTATGTTCAGTCCTTCAACAATGACCTCTACTTTACACTCATCTGTTCGGTCCATGCAGCAATTTGATGTATGAAGTACAATTTCTTCTATTAGATCTTTTCTAAAATATCTTCCATTCAAAATTTTTGTTTAGCTACTTTACAGATTTGGCCAATGCAATTATTTTTTTTTTGGGGCATGCAAACCATTGCCAGTTCAGGGAAAATATATATTGATTTGCACTGACTGCTGTAGTTCTTGAATTGTTATTATCATCTGAAGTCACAGAAAGCCTTTTAGGCAGGAAAGAAGAATTGCCATCGAAATCAGGAGGGCCTCACATTCATCTGTGACTAAGGTTTCATACCCACTGAGAGCTGCTGGGGCAGCCCCTTCACACTCTTTTCCACCCATGTCATAATCCGTTGCATTGCATCAGTCAGCATGACTGAGTGCACTCCACATGAATGGGCTACAGAAATTAATTCAAAGGAAAAATAGCCAGTTGTGTGTTTGGCTTTCTTTGCCCTTGCTGGGCTGTGTTTCATTTCAGTTTCCACAGTCTGGATCACCAAGCAGCTGCACAAACAGGTATGTTAGCATGGCAGCCTGGAGGACAGAGGAACACAAGCTGCTGGGAGCTACTTAAGCCAGAACAGCCAAAAAACTAGAGGCACCACACTAGCCTACCCCGGTGTTTTCCTACACCTCTTATAAAAGCTCTAAGTTCTATAATATTAAACATCTCTCTGGTAAGAAACCTCAGAAGCAAAGGCTGCAACACGGATTTAGAATATAACATTGTCTAGTTGCTCCCTTAGGCCAAAACATCTCAAAGACAGCTTTGCACATACAGTGGCACTCTAAATCAACAGTTCTACCAAGGAAAGAGGGAAATTCTCTTAACAGTTTAAGTCCTCTGCAGGACAGGACCCAATGTTTTTCATTAGATGAAAACACAGCTAGGTAGTACAATGCAAAATACAAATAAAAATAAAGGGCAAAGCTTCCCTAACACCACTGAACATAGATCTACACTATTTCTCACTGTATAGTATCATACTAGCCAAGGCCACATCTTTCATGTGTAGTAAAGATCATTCTTCAGCTGCTGTTCTTCCTGTTGTGCTTTATTATCGTGCCGACACTGACAGGATTTTCTCAAAAGCAATCCTTTCAGCTAAACACTTTCAACATCTAATGCTGAATCACTGGGTACTCACTGTTAAGCCAACAGACAGAGCATTTGAGGGGGCATGTTTTGCCAATACTAACCAAAAGGAGATAGCTTTTAAGAACAGAGGGCCAACAATAAATAGCTTACATAAATATGTATTCACAGTGCATCAAAGGAGACATTTATGCAAACTCATAGGGCTGATAAATCATCACACAGCAGGCAATCAAAAAATAAAATAGTGTGTTATGCAGCAGTGCAGCTAAAAAGCATACAGACTATGGTCACTTATTCTTAATGGCCAAGAACAACCAAGACTCAAAAAACTACATAAGACGAATTAAAGAATTTCAATACAAAGACTTGGAGTGTCAACCAAAACCAGCTGATAGAAGGTTCAAAAAATACTTAAGACAACAGCTCTTCATATAAAATATAGTTAAGCTGCAGAACTCCTTGCCAAAGGATACAGCAGGTGCCAAGAATTTAGACAGATTCAGAAAGCAATTCGGTATGTACATTCACAGCTCAGAAGGTTTTAAACCACATATTGCTGAGACCTGGGATAGCCTCCTGGGGACCATCACTGCATGCATGTCCTGACCTTATATTCTTCTGCAGACTAGATGGTATTGAGCACTCCTGGAGATGTGCTGCTCAGCCACAAAGGCTTTAACCCAAGCCAGCAAGGCCATTCATACATTTACAACATTATCCCTTGAGTTACAGAAGCAACCAAGTGACTAACAAATGACTGGCGTGTGGAGGGGGGGATGGCTGAAATCAAGATATACCACACTCTTCTTCCTAATGACAACCACACAAAGTTTATAATTTTAGGAATTTGACAGAGCTAATGAAGTCTGTTTACTTCATTAAAACGATCTACCAGGAAGGCAGCAGTTACCCAACTCATTTAAAGACAGCTTTTGCTTTTAATCTTTAGAGAGGCACTAGTAGCATAAAGTTCCAAATCTGTTGGACAACTGAACTGCATGGCTAAAAAAAGAGCCATCAGCCTTTTCAAACTCCGATATGAAGAGTTCACCTTCTTTAGCAAAAGACATTCAGACAAAATGTAAAGCAGAAAATGGGAAAAACACATGACAACAGCACAACTCTACAGCAAACTGATGTGGCAAAAGCCAGTCCAGAAACAAAATGACAGATTCCCAAAAAATACAGGATTTTAAGGTAAAAAGAGAATCAGTCAACCAAGAATACGTTCTCCAATGTCTAAAGCTGCTTTGTTGCTGAACTTCCCCCTGCTACTATCCTGGGTTTTCACACTAAGAACAGGAAATGCTGGTCTTTGGCAAGTTTTCAATTTATATAATTCTTGTTTAATACCTTTCTCGCCTATCACATGCATAAGCTTCTTACAGCATGTTAGAAAAGAGGTTTGATCATGAAAACACTGGCTCAAAGTTCATTTAGGGGCTTCCTCTTTTTTAAGCATACGTATGAATAAGTACTGCAAAATGGGTTGTTTATCTAACTATTTCAGAAGTAAGCACTGAGTCAATGTTCAATTTTGCCAACCCAGAGAAACAGTTTTAGTCAAGGTTCATATTGCAGTGACATAATATTACTGATAACACAGTATCCTAACAGGATGTAAACTCACAGAGAATAAAGTTTTATGTTATTGACGTTATTAATTTGTCTTGAACACCTCATCAGATTAAAGCTAAATTAGCAGATCAGTAAGGGACACCTGTCTTTCAAATAAAAGGTAATTTTTCAAAACAGTGTGTAAGCACTGCATTTCAAAACTTTAGTCTGAAACCCAGTAAGCAAAATCAGCCCCAGTCACCTGACTTCACCAGAACACACCAGAAGGCATCACAATAAACTTGCTACCACATGTTTTACTATGCTCTTATTACAGAGCTATTCTAGGAGTGCTGTATGGGCCAGAGATTTATTTTTATAGGCTTTGAATAGGAACAGTATCCCTTCAGTAGTCTACCTAACATGCGTGTAAAGTCGAGCTGCAGAACACACACATTTAAGAGTGGATTACAGACCTGCCATAGAACGTGATTCTAATTACTGCACCTATTGAGAAGGTATCATTCCATGTTAACCCCCAAAGCTCTACTTGTATGACTAACTCACATTACAAATTGTAAATTATTCAACAAAAACTTGGCAGCTGAGGTAGATTAAGCTTTTTCTTTTAGCGTCCTTCAAACCAGTACTGGTGTTTCATAACTGCTCCCTATCAGAAATAGCTGTGAGGACTTCAACTAAATCCATACAGGAACGGCAGGATTAAAAACCAAACAGCTTCTTAAAGACACGGCCAACAGAGGGGAACTGCTAACAGCATACAGCAATCTATGAAGCCAAACTCCACTTAAACGATAAAATTATTAGTTACAGAGATGACATCATAGTGCCATCATTAAGACAACCCAGCCTGATATTCTTCCTAAAAGCCTTAACTAGAACAGGCCACAGCCATTGCGTTTTGGATATTTCTCCTCCTAAATAGCTTACATTAAAAGCTAAACATTTTAGAAGTGAAACAAAAGTTTGGCCACCGGACTATGGCAGGTCTCCGGCCGCTGCGCCGGTAAGCTCAAATCCCTTCCCCCTGGACAGCCTGGCGGGCAGAGCGCCCTGGGGGCGCGGGGCTGAGGCGGCTCTAGGGAGCGCGGGAGCGCCATGAGCCCGTCCAGGCCAGAGCCCGCCGGCATTTACCAGAGAACAGCAATTCCCAAGCGCCGAACCCAATATGGTGGTGCCGCTCCTCCGCCTCCAGCCTCCGCCCGCCGCGGGACCGGCGCCTTCCCAGCCGCTCCGGCCTGCAGCACGGCGCCGCTCCCGCCGCAGGCCCCGGGCCTCGTCCCCCCCGAGCCGGCAGTGGCGGCGGGCGGCTGGCGAGAGCCTTCCGGTTCCCCCTGCCCCCAGCGCGGCGGTGGAAGGGCCGCGGCTCCTCCCTGCCGAGGGTCGCTGCTCTGAAGGAGCTCCGGCCGCGGCGAGGAGGGCGGCCAGGCCCAGGAGTCGCTGCCTTAAGGCTCCCCCGGCTGAGGGAGGGAAGAACCCGGCCGCAGGGACCCGCTCCGCCTCAGTGCACAGATGGAGGCGGGAGAAGCCCCGCGGGTCTCCTTCTGCTCCTCGGCGGGGCTGCGGGGAGCTCCCGGCCACCCACCTTCTGCTCCTCTGCCGAGGCAGGCTCGGGACTCTCGGCAGACATGGCGCTGCGGCAGCAGGACGGCGGGGAGAGGGCGGGAGAGGGAGGCGCGACCGCCGCTCCTCCGCACAGCGCAGCGCTGCCACCACCTCCCGCACAAGATGGCGGCCGCTCGCAGGACGGTGCGCCGGCGGGACCAGACTTCCTCCGCGCTCAGCCTCCCCGGCGGCACGGCCGTGCGCCCAGCGCCGCTCAGGAGCCGCTTCCGTCTCCGCCCCCTGACGCCACCTCCGCTGCCGGGGAGGCCGGGGGCGGTGAGCCGTGGGGCTCAGACCGCGGAGCAGCCTCTGAGGGACCTTGGGGGGCTGCCCCTCGGGCTTCCCCAGAGAGACGGGCCCGGCGGAGCACGAAGCCTTCGCTCAAGGCAGCGTCACAGCCATTTACCGAGACTGCAGCAGCGGCACGGGCCGGCCGAGCTCCAGCGGGCACTTTGGGTGCAGCTTTCAGAGCCCGAGGCTGGGCCCCGCCCCCCGGGCGCCTCGCTGGCAGCGCCGCAGCACCGCAGGACGCAGCTCGGTCCCCAGCACGGCCCCGCCGCACGCTGCTCCTGCAGGCCGGCCTGCGCGGCCTCTCCCCGACATCGGGGTAAAGGGGGAACAGACCTTCGCTGCTTGGCTAAAATTAGTTCTTTTGGCTGCTTTTACAGATCAAAGCAGGAGGAGCTGAGTCCTCAGCAGCTTCATTGAGCAGCTTTTTTGAATCCCAGACACCAGCTGACAAGAGGCTCAGAGAGTCAGTCCATTGAAATGTCTTAACAGCTTGGCATCAAGTTATATGAAGTATTTTCTTCCCTCCCCATCTACTTTTCACTGATTCTTGGCAGAACAATAACTTCCCTTAGAGTCTCTTTCAGAACATGAAGGAGCGGTTTAAGCAGCTCACCATTAATAAATCTTTAGGGGTCCCTAAATATGGGGATTATGTGAACAAGGTATAGATTTTACTTAATAGTTAAATGGGTGTATACTGCTGCTCTTCCTCTACAAAACATATTTTCCTATTATCTTACACTGCTTTCCCATGATTTTGACCTCCAGCCCTCCCACCATAGTGTACTGCCTGTGTTCAACATGGGCTCTAGCTGAGAAACAGCACATGCTGTCCACCCTGCAGACCCTGCACGTGCGGTAAACCAGCCTGAGCACAGCTCAGGAAGGATGGACAAGGACAGCCAGGCTCTGTGTGTTTAAGGTCCAGAAGACAGACTGAGACAGGTCAGAGAAGGCTCTCAATCAAAACAGAAGCTGTAAAGTCTACAGTTTTGCCCCAGTTGAATTTTACTAAAAGCCCCACAAACCAGTAGTTGGAAGCTTTTTTTTTTTTGAGCAACTGAGAGATTCATCCAGACACCAAGATTGTGTAGTGTGGGAACTCGAGGCATGTGCATATCCCTGTTCAGGAAGGGGTAAAGCAGGGCAGATTGCACAGGAAAATCCTAGAAGCCACTAGTGAGTACTTTTTTTCCTAATGATAGAAAAAGCAGTGATAACTGTGAGCATGCCACATTTGCTTCTAGCAAAACCAGGGAGAAATGGTCTGAAGGTGTTAAAAAACAGAGCAACACACAGAAAAATTATCATTAAAAGGGTGAAGTTCATAGATTTTGAAAAGAAGCAGAACAAAGCAGCAGTGACAGCAGATGAGTGCAAACTTCGGGAATTTCTTTCAAATCTCTTAGGAAATTAATGTGAGGGAAAATACATTTTTGAGGATTCAGCAGTTCCTTAATAAAATGATTTCTTTAAGGGAACAAGTGTAAATTATACAGTGCAGAGGAAGGATGGGAAATAAATTAAGAACCTCAGGAAAAGCACAGGTTCTTCAATGGCCTCAAATACAAGAAAGCAGCATAAAGAAACTAGGTCAACTTTTTAAGGATGTGCACCTAAAGCAGAACATGAAGACAAAGGGGCATAGAATCATTACTGAAATTACTGAACAAACCGTGTAAAGACCAAAGGATTTAATGTTTCTTTTGTTCAAGACATATTGTTTGATCAAGATAGCTAGTGTAGCAAATGGAGTATAACCTCAAGCTGGAATAAGAAAAGATTAGTTTATAGGATACTTGAATCAGTTCTTTTTTTTCCTTATCTGGTAAATGTTTTCAATTTGGATTAAAAATTATCCTTGTCGGTTCAGAGAACTGACTGAAGCAATCCCCAACCAATTAGTGGTCATCTATATAGGAACCTGTTGAAAATTAATCAGTTTCCAGGAGAATGATAGTTTGGCTATTTTTCTGAATTTAAATAGGAGTAAGGGAAGGGCAGAATACAAGCTATATAATTAAGCTGTCTAATCAATATTTACCTGAGAAATCATCTACAATGTGCACTCAAAAGAAACTGAGTAGCTGAACATGAATACACAATTAAGAAGAGTTTAATGCAATCGTCTTTATTAAATGAACAGGAAACAGACTGTGTTGAGAAGTGGGTGAAGGTGGCTGAAGTTCCAGATGCCTTCTAGCATTAATAAGGCTTCTGACACTTCTCCATGCAAATTAGGGAAACTAAACTGGATTACATTTTAATGTGGTGGATTCAAGTTTTTGTTGGAAATGGCTATCAATTGTTCAATGCTGTGTTTAGCAGGGTTTCACAAAAGGCTTGCTTCCCAGGGCCAATATTTCTCATTGCTTTCATTGGTGACCCAGATAATGTATTATGAATTTTATTAATATTAGCAGATTACACTAACTAAGAGAAGCTACAAGAATACTGGAAAATAATTTCAATTCAGATTCAAACAGAAGATCAGGTACAAAATCTTGGCTAGTGAGAGAATGAGGTTCAATAATGACATATGCAGGAGAGCTATCAGATTGGGAACAAGCAGGTAGGACACCTCTGTTATACTAAATAACAAGGCGAATGCAAGTTGACATCTCCAATTACTGAAAAATCAAGTATTTTAATGGGATGTACGAAGAGGATTTTAATCCATAAGACTTATCAACCAATCCTTCCAGTCTAATTGGCACAGAGAGGCCCTGCTTGGGATGCTGTGTCCAGCTTGAGGCACTTCCAGACAGATTCAGACCAAAAGAAGAAAGCAGAGAGCCAGAATGATGACAAGTGCAGAAAACAATCTACAAGGCAAGGCTTACTGAAAAGTCTGGGGTTGTCTTACATAAAGAAAACAAGATTGAGAAGGGAGATACAAGAACTAAATTGTTTGCTTATAGTGAAAAGGCCAAGTAGTATTTGACTTCAACTGCAGCAAGACTTTGTTGGACATTATAAACAGCTTTCTCGTGACAAGTGTAGTTTAACACTGGAAGAGATTACTTGGAGCATCCATCACTGGGGGCCCTCATAAACTTCTCAAATATTTATCAAAAGTAATTCTATATTATTTATCCTATTGAGGAGTAAAGAGAAGAAGCAAATGCCCTCTCAAAACTAGTCTAGTCTAATTTCTTAACCTATGTATAGAAGGTCATGTGGAATTCAGTTCTTATTTTAGGAACACTGCATTTCCTCGGGTGTGTCCCTAATGTAAAGTGGTAACTCAGATTAAGCTGTAAATAGAAAATGATTTCGTTAAATCGATGTTGTGCATGGATAATCTAAGGTCACTTTCATTCTGAATCCATACAGGGACTGTGTAGTTTGACTATTTAAGTCAATACAAATTTATTTCCTAGACATGACTTGTAGTGACCACATAGTCAAAATACACTTTGCTGTTCAAAACAAATTAATATATTACTTTAAAGGGAGAAAAGGATGGCTTGAAGTAATTTAAAGTTATAAAGATACAAACATACAGACATTGCATACTGTCAGTGCAAAATAAAAGGCTTATCTACTACAGGCGAATTGTGACTTTTCATTAAAAGTGTGTCCTTTTCTCATCCTTTTTTTTCATCAGGTGTGCAAGCAGATGTGCACCATGACACAATGAGTATTTTGAGGATACATGCTGTTTGCTTATGACTCAATAGTAGCTACAAAGAAACTAGGACACATTCTTACTATGGTAGTCTAGATCCTAGTTCTGTACACAGCACAACTGCAGCTGTATTTGACTCTTCTGCTACCAAACAAAAAACTTCTCTCAGTTTTACAGGGCACACAAATGACTAGAAACTACAATCTCTTTCTGCACAGTTTTTCCCAAGTCTCTATAAAATAAATACTAGCTAACCTTTGAAAGCCTAGTGTAACAGAGGGGAAAATGCTGCTGAAGTGGGGAATGGACTCAGTAATATCTGAGCTTTGCCCTTTTGTAGCAAAAGTCATTTGAATATACAAGATAGTTGGTAAGTAATGTCTGGATAGTCTGGTCTCCCTTACTTTCCCCGGAGGACTTACTGGAGATTTCACGATACACTGACTTCTCCTCTCATCTAAGAGCAATGCTGAATATACAAGATGCATGATCATTCTTTCTCCAGAGTCTTCATCAGATAAGTGTGTTATACTCCCAAATATGAAGGTCACCTTTCATATTAATGACACTCTGAAAACCTACAGCCATGTACAGAAAAACATACAAACCAAGGGAAAGACAGCTGAGAAACTCAGATCTTCAGCAAACATTGTAAAGCTTAATTTGCCTTATTAAATATATACCTCAAATACCATCAAATGCTTCTAACTTTATTTCTCTCAGTTACACAGTTTAACACTTAGCATAACTGTTTATCTGACTGTGTTTTGTTTCAGGAATACACATATATATTGGAAAATATTTATATGCCCAATGTAGCATTTCTAGTAAAACTTCCTATGGCCACCTAGTGGCCTAAATGGAAATGATCTATTAAAAATATTTAGGATTACATTAAGTTCCTCCTTATCTAAAAATAAACCAAGAAGTACAAGTTTCATAGCTTTTGCATATATTTAAGATATAAATACTATTTTGCTTGCACAGTACATCCTTTAACACAATCTGAGAAATCAAATGGGAGAGGGTACGAATTTCGGGTGAGAAAAACTAATAAGAGAAAGCAAAATAAAAGTGGCCCTTGAGGAAAGAAAGAAACTGAGGGATCAAAATATGAATCAAACAAATGATCTGAATGCATGAGTAAGTAAAAAAACAATCTGCACTATGGTTGCAAGTGTTTTTAAATCAGTAGTGTGAGAAAAAAAGGAAAAGGGTACCACTAAATAAAAAAAAAAGAAGAAAGGTAAATGCTTGCATAGTATGAAATGTTATGGAAATTCATCTGTTGTCCCCATTTTCAATAACTTAAATGAATATCACTTAAAACATCACACAGATTAAAGACATCTGTATATATTTCAGATTTCAATATTAATGCCAAAAATACATAGTATGATTTTACATAGGATTTATGCTACATTAGAACACTAAAGACAAACATCACTTGAGTATTAAATGAAACATTAAATATTAAATAACTGAAAAATAAAATAAAAAGTGTAAACACTAAACTAACTTGGGAATTTGCTATTGCAACACATCCAATGAAGTGGTTTTAAACAGTACAAAAAGATTAGATTTAAGTATGTTTCCAGTCTACTTGGAATACACAAAGCTCATTCCAGAAACCTTTTAAAAACTGGTCCAGGATCACATAAGAACCTTCTCTCTCTTCAGCGCTATTTTCATTCCTTTACAGATTTAACTTTATATTGTCACCTCTACCAATCTTCACTTGTAAGGAGTAATCAACAGTAAAATACTTTGCCATTGTTTGCTAGCATCTTGGTGAAAACTGAGGATTTGTTGGAGATTCAGTGTAAGATTTGAGTTCATACGCAGCGCCGCTATCAACTTCCATGGATTTCCGAGAGAATAGGAGCCTTACATCTCTGTGGAGGTAGATCTTTCCAGATTTAGAACTCTGGAACCTGAAAAGATACAAATATCTGTATTATCTAAACCAAAACATTAATCTTTAAATATTATTAAATTAAAAGCATTACTTTAAGCTATTAAAGCTAAAAAAAATTGAACATACAAAATTGGTCAGTTAAAATGAAAGAAGAAAGAATAACCTAACAATTTAAATCTACTTTGTTTCCTTTAGCATTTAAAGGTTCTGTTCCTAATCACCAATGTAGTACACAGCTTTGAAAGTGGTATGGAATATTTGAAGTTCACACTGCAATTATGTACATCGAAGATTAAAGTCTTCAACAACCTGAAATGCCAAAAGTGCTCTGCAGTGAGCACCCCTGAAAATGCCCAAAGGGTGGCCTAAGCACACACAAAAGGGAAGGTTCAAATATCAACAAAAGCATACCTATATATCAAATGTCTATTTCAGTGCTGACTGGCATACAGACAGATTTCATTGCTCTCTTTATGAATGTACCAGCAAGGAGTTTACTACTTGCCAAATTTACTACTTTAAACTTACTAAGTTTACTACTTTACCACATAACAAATTCAAGTCCAACTCAAGAAGCAGTAGGTATGGGAATCTCTGCTTTTCACACAGAATACGGAGCTATTTCAAAGAGACTATAGTTCACTGGCCCAATCACCAAAGTAAACAGTAGCCAATTCCCATTTATCTTTTGTGCTGTGGCTAAACAGCCTGATTCAGGTCCTCCAAACCTGCCAGGAATGTGCCAGTTCCGCTTTCCCAAGATTTAACAACTATATATAGAGACGAGATCCGCATTTCAGAGAACCATTCTACAGTCTTCATCTGGCAAAACTCCTTAATTTCCCTCCCTCTACAAGGAAAGGAAGGAGAGCCTAAGGAGCATTTCTTATGGCAACTGAACTTAACATCACTATCACTCTGCCATGGTGTGACAGTTTCACTGGGCTAGCCCTTGGCCAGCAGCCAACACAGCCATTCACCCACTTCCCCCCCACCCCCAGGGGACTGGGGAGAGGATTGGGGGCAAGGGTAAGGAGAGACTTGTAGGTTGAGATAAGAACAGTTTAATAATAGAAATAAAAGAAAACTTAAAATAATACTAATATTAAAACATTAGAGATAATGATAACAGTGTGATACACAGTGCTATTGCTCGCCACCCGCTGACCGAGCCCAGCCTCGATAACGATCCTGGAGGAGCGACAATCCCGAACCAAAACCGCAATCCCGGAAGAGTGAGAGCCCGAGCGAAAGCCAGAGAGAATCACCCCTCTTTCCAGTCAGCCCCAGACTAAACATGATATGATATGATATGGAATGTTTCATTGGCACATCCAAATGCCAATTTGGGGTTTTGCTGTTCACCGCGCTTCTCCCTCCCAGTCCTAGTGCAGCTGTGAACCAGCCAAACACGGTGGCCTTGAACTCCAGCAGCAACTAATAACATTAGTACTTTTATCAACATTCCTCTCACAACAACTCTTACACTGAAACAAAAACACAGCTATTCTAATTACTAAGAAGGAAATTAATTCTATCCTAGCAAAACCAGGACACACGGTAAGCGAGAAAAGCTATTGCTGCTGTAATAGAAACAGAAAAGCTATTACTATTATGACAAAATGGTATCATTACAAATGCTGATTAAGTACTGCACACTGTATTATCACATGTATTACAATTTGCACAGATTTTTAATAAGCATTTACTCACTGACCCCCCTGAAGCAAAAGTAGGATCTCTAGAATAAACCTATCTATAAGCAGACTGAAGTTCTGAGAGGTAGGAGAAAACAGACAACTACAGAAGATCCATCAAGGTTTCATTGTCTGGGGCAGACAGGTTGTAGAAATGGATTCTGTGTCACCGTTTCGTTTAGATGAGTGATGCAGAATAGTTTGTAGTTGTCCCCACAGCCCAACAAAGGAAAATTCTGCTCTCCTAGACACAACTGTCAAGGGCATTAAATGGAGCGGGGTCCAGCAGAATGCTCCCACTGGCTCCCACAGAGCTCGCATCCACCCCTATTTATTTGCACGGTGCTGTCAGTGTGAAAGCCCTTTACCTGGTAGGCAAAGGGGAGAAGATACTACCTTAAGAGAAGGCTCTGGAGGAGATCACAAGAAGGAAGAGTGAAAGAGGCAAGGGACAAACTGAACACCACAAACAGTTAATTCAGCATGTAGGTCATAAAACATTTTAAAATGAAAAAAATTATTGAAAGATCTTTTGCAGCAAAAGTAGGATTGAAGTTCATATAGAATTGATAGATCTAGTTATCAAAGTACCATCATGAAGTAGAGCTCAAATCCCATTTTACACATGGATCTATCAGAAAATAATTAGCAAGGTCTATTTTTAAACCTCTCAAGCTTACTATTTTCTATTAGTGAGAATTCAGCAAGACTCTCTTTGCCCAGCGAATAACGCTCCCTGTAACGTGGCTTTTCTGAGCATGACATTTCACAAAGATTGAAGAAGAATGTGTGGGAAACAGCAGACTTCAGGGGTTTCTTCTCATCTCTGCTTCCATCACCTATTTTTTTTCTTTGAGAAGTGTTTATCATAGTAACTGGGATTTAGAAATGTTGCTTTTCATACAAGCAAACACATTGCAATAATCAAGAGACAGCCATTACATACACCCTTGCAGGGTGGCCAGCATGGGACTGGCTCCAGGGCTGTGGCAGCTCCAGTAGTTTTGTGTAAAGGAATTAAGAAGAACACAACAGAGGTCTGTTGACAGATGGTGTCCTAGGAACAGTATCAACAGACAAATAGAAGAAGGCTTAAAAACACAAATATCAGGTGAGCTACAAAGTCTGTCAGAGGAAAGAAAGTGGTAAGTATTAGTGAAGAAATAACAAATACAAGCACAAAACGCCTATATATTTTATAGGCCATCAAAATTCACAATTAACAGAGTAAGCCACAAAACCACGATATAGCAAGGTGATCACAAAAACATATGCAGGAAGACATGTTTTGCAAGTGGAAAAGACTATACAACACAATCCATAAAATCTGTAAGTAAATGCATTAGGACAAGGATACAAATGTCTAGATCAGGAAAAATGCTGAGAGACCAGCTAGATCAAAAAGCAACTAGTAAATCAGTAATAGTAGGTATCTTCAGCTTCCACCAATAAATGTATCATATGCCACATTAGGAAAATAGGTTTTTTAAAACAAGTTTCTCAACACTTTGAGGAATCACTCACTGATTTTAACAACCAGTTTCAAGCTTACCCACCTAGCCTTCACTAACAACCCCTGTTCAGCTGTTAAGCAACAACAATTATGCTCCATGCAATTAAAAGAGGCAGTATGTCAGTAAGTAAAGTTGTTGACCAGGCTTTAAAAACTTGAAAAATGCTGAGCTGTGGCCAGGTTAACTGTTTAATTGCCTTTTATAGGGGTGCGAGAATGTGACCTAGAAAACCAATGGATGGTCGTCGCCCTCACAGCACCGGGCAGAAACGAGGTGTGCACAGAGCTGGATTCACAGCTCTTATGCTCATGTAAATTTAATTCAAATGCAAAAATCACTGTTTCACATGCAACACAAAATTTATCCCCAAAGCATCAAGAAATGACTTAAACTGCAGGTGCAACTCTCAGTTTTCTTATAGTGAATAAAGCTCTTATGTCCATGTAAGCTACATTTTATATCTGTAACTGTGGGTACAAATACCATCTAATGGCACACTGAACAGCATCTCTAACACGTGAAACAACATGCAGAAGCTGCATACACAATAAATCTGACACTTTAAAAGAGTGTTGTAGAAAATCTGGCCGCCAACATTAAGTTCCAGACCTATGCAAGCATTTTTGCTGAATTACCACTTGAAAAGAAGCTTTCATAATGTGAGTGCTGACAACAGTGATTAAGGCCTCGCAAGCAGATGCAACCACAATGCAGCTTACTGGTGGTGACTTCATTTGTTTTTTTGAACAAAATTTCAACATGTAAGCTTAAGATGCTTGTTTGCAACAATGACTGCAACTAAAACTAAAAGGCTGTTCTAAGCCAACTTGAGTAACAAAAAAATCTTAATAGTTTAAATTTTTTAGGTTTGTATGTAAGTTTTCAGTAAAATAGGTCTGAGGAAACATTGTTGCTTTTAAAAACGAAGCTTTAAAACCAACTTACATATGAGTTAATATACCACTAAGACTTTTTAAGCTCTTCTAATGAAAATCCATCTCTAGTAAAGAAGGCTACTAGATTGACAATAGAGTCTTTTGTAAAATCTGGAGTACTCCATATAATAAACCTCAAGACAGATCAACATAAACCATTGTAACATTTCAAGGAGTTGTGCAGTTCTTCCATTATAAGACAGGACTCAGTGTTTGGGTTCATCTCTGAAGCAAAAAACTTTGGGCATACTCTGCAGGTATTCTCTTTTCAAAGTAAGCAGCTGCTAAGCATCATAATTATCGATTTGTTTTTCCAGACAGAAATTGATGCATTTCCAATTACACATTATAAATCCATGAGTTGATCCCTACCAGAGGCCTGAAAGCTGAGCTAAACTGTACAGGTATTTCAAAACTAGAAGCATCAGAACTGCTTCTCTCAACATATATCAGAAATAGGAAGCTCATGAAAGAAGACTTCTGGCTATAAAAGACAACAGAGAAGAAAGCAGATTTGCCTTCAAATAAAAGTAATTATTTGGTCTGTCTACAACAAATTTACAAACTACATTAAAGTAGAAACTGAAAGGGGACACAAGTCTACTTCTCTTCATGCTCGTATACCAGACCTGGTTGGCCACAGATTTTTGCCCACGTCTACAGCTGATGCATGTCCCCAGTTCCTCTGCATTAGCTAGATCAACATTACAAGTGAATAGAGCCTTTTATTTGGGCTACACACTCTTTTTCAGAATTTACCTTAGAAGATGATTTTTAGAAGGTGGTTAAGTTAGAGATGGCAACTTAGTGTGGCCTGAAAGGATGAATTTAAATCCAGGCTAAAATTCAGAATGAAAACACAGTTCAACAGCCTCATCGTAATGCTATTTTCACACTCCAGTAAACAAACCAACACACATTTTTTATGACTGTCAACTTTCATTTAACAGGAAAGCTTGGTTTGGAATCACTGCCCTACACAAAGTTGTATTTCAAAAGTCTGCTAGGTAGAAATCAATGCCACTGAACAGGGAAAATAGTATGTACCAGAAGTAATTCTACAACAAGTTAAAGAGAAAAGTGCAAGAGATTTTATTTTCTCCTGTTTGCTCGCTTCAGAATGTCAGCCACAGTCGAGTTTCCTAGTGCTGCAACGAAAGCACTGGGTTCTCACGTATGTGGTTTGTTTACTACAGTAATGAGGCAAAAGTCTGCAAACTGCAGGACAGAGTATATCCATCACTCCTCCTTGTTTCAAACTGGAGTCTCTGGAACAGAGCAGCAGCACAATATCTGGTTTCAGACAGTGCTTTGTAAATCTTTTAAGGAAGATTGTGTGAATATTTTATAAAGTGAAAGGCATTATAAGTGGTATTGCATCAAAAAACAGGTATTTATATTTTTACTGCTAAACACTATTTTTAGGAGTAAGTCAGAATGCTTTTCACATTACAAGCTATTCTGGTGAAGAGACATATGTGTAGGACACTGGGCTCCTCCTCTACATTGATCCTTAGTTTTGGCTTTTGCTCATGTAATATCCACTCTCACTATTTCCTGTAACCTCAAAAAAAAGGACATTGATCCAGCCAGGACTAAAGCTCTCTTGCTAAGAAAAGAAATAAACTTTACAAGGCTATATAAAATACTTCAATGCCAAGAAAGAGCTTTATATTTTAACTTTGTTTCTGCCAAGCAGAATCCAAATTATTTATTAGCTCTTCTTCCTCTACTGTCTAGCTTAAAGACCAAGTTAAAAGCATGCTTTTTTAAAAACAAGTCTGCATACAGAAAGGCTGGTTGGGAAAGAAACCCTGACATAAATTTTGGCAGGTACTTGTTTTTTGTGGTTTTGGCTGGTTGGTTTTGGGGGTTTTTTTTGGTTGGTTTGTTTTGTTGGTCAGTAAATCTGAGGAGCTTACCTCAGATGTATGAGGTAGCGTAGTAGCCTTTCTTCAGTCTGTTGACTATTTTCTTTATTGACAGTTCTCTTGATTTCTCGTCTCACAGGAACAGAAAAGGTTCTTTGCCGTAGGAATGTTTGATGATTAGCTGGCATTTCTCTCAAGTCATAGATCACCACAAACATCTTCACCACAGTTTTGTTAGGGTTAAATAAGGTCTGAAAAGACACAGTTCAACACAATACTCTTTAGAGATGACCAATTTTTTTAAAAAACCACCAAACTCCACCTGCCAAAATAGTCACCATCCTCTATGCGCTTTGTTCCAGCGCTATACAGAAACATTTGTGCAAAAACACTGTGCAGTTTTTCTGCTTGTCAACACTTCAGCTACTAGCAATTCTCATTTTTAAATATAATACTAAACACAACCTAACCTGAATGAAACACTAGTATATGACTACTATTACTTTGCTAATCTGCATCCTCATTTTTGCTTATTTTCCCAGTCAGCTTTTTGCCTACGCTGTTTTCTAGACACAATATGGTCACAGGAAGCACAGTGGTGGGCTCCACTTTCAAACCTGAAATTACCAATGTGTTACCCTGGTCTGGGTTCTTAAAAGAAAGAAAGAGGCAAATCATTGGTTTTAAGCAATGACTATGATTTACTTTCTGATTTTATTACAAAAAATAGGTAGCATTAAAATGTTACAAAGTTTAGATACAACTGAGCATTTAATCTTAATCCCTTTAGAAGGATTTCAGAATTTGGATTGTGGCCTAATTACTTCTTCATTACTTCTTTAAAGCTATGGTATCCCCAACTATTCTGAATCTTCAGTAACTGATTTGAAGTCTCTTCACAGCACAGATGAGTTCAAAGGTTGGGAGTCTTTTTCGTCCCACAAACTACACACAGATTTCTACTTTGAATAACTACAGTACCTACAGAGGTGCACATTTCCACTGCTAGCTTCATGCTCACTCCAATAACCTCATCTCCTCTGCATGACTTTCTTGATATTAGTGGTTTCAAGGCACCTGTATCTGCTGAGTACGTACCACTTGTATTGTTCCTGAAGGCGGTACCCGATAACCCCTTTTACCAAGGGACTCTAAAGTAATAACACCCTAGAAAAAAAAAAAAAAAGACACACATTTAGTTCACAGGGAGAGATATAAACAAATCAAAGTGTTCTATTAATGTATTTATTCGAAGAATAATTATTAATGTACAAAAACGTAAATAGAGAACGCAATGTATTTAAGATTCTAACAATCAACAGTAGGGGCCTTACAGATACTTTGGGAGATCATTAAAAGCTGTGCAATAAAGAATATGTTCTCCTCTTGAAACAAGACTCAAGTTTCCACATCTTCAAACTAGCAGTCAGGGAGCTACGGCAAAACAGACCTTCCTTTTCAAAACAGCTTGTAAGTTAAAATGGAAGATGTGTCTCCTCCTTTCCATTTTTATATCACCTACAATTGCACTAATAATGCTCCAAATCTCACAAAACTAATTTCTGCTTTTCAAAGGCAGCAGATGCACTTAATCTTCCATTCTAATCCAAATCTTAGTGATGATGACATCTGCTTTTGTACCAGCAGGGATCTACATAGCATCTGAGTGTCCCACATGGTGCTGTGACACTGCTGAGGCCACCCTTAGGGTACTGCCTTTGAGCACACAGTTGGTTAACCTGCAGTGCACAACCGTTGTACCCCACTGCACTGGACTTAAAAAAAAAATACAAACAAACAAACAAAAAAGATCCCAGAGCAGAGAAACTAGCTATAGAAACAGAAACAATGTTTCTGATGATGGAGGCACAATACAAATGTTGTATTAATCCTGGGAGACTCATGCCATAACAGCATGTTTAGAGCACGTGGAAAAGCCTGAAACAATGAAAGCCAGCTAGGAAAATAAGTAATGCAACTTTAACCATTTGAGGAATATCAGAATTCCCTCATCTCCTGGAAAATCATGCAAATTAATCTAGAAAGATGAAAGTAAAACAATAGACACTTCTTTGCAGTGGTTAAAGGCATATACAAGTTTAAACTCAACTTATTACTCAGACTGAACTTGCAAAGCCATTTCATTTGCTAAATACTTTTAAAAACAGGTGGTCGGAAATATGGCCAGTGCTATGAATTTAAAATCCAAATATTGGGATAATCAATCAGATGTTCAATGCTTTACTTATAAGTTTAAACAGACTATGTACCATATTTTAGACAGACATACACATATAAAAACCTCTAAAAATTTGTCACCCAGGTAACACTGAGGTTCTTTAACAGGCATTCAGAACAAATCTAGCTGTCTGATTCAATGCTAGCATACAAAACATCTTTTGCTTTTTACAAGGAAGCACTTTTAGACATCCAAAAACCATGCTGTCCTTGTGGCAATGCAGAATAGAATTAGCACATGGATACTGAGAACTCAAATAAGGTGTCAGTGCAAACATCAAACCATGCAGCTTGTGAGAGTGCCACGTGTCATGCTATCTCAGACAATATTTGCTTTAAAAGAAAGGGCTGAGTAACTTCTGAGTCTAAGGTCTTCATCAGCAATTGTACCTTGGCCTGCACTTAAGCCACTTGTTGGCAGACTGGTTAGTTGCCCAGGGCAGCTGCTTGTTGGGTCAACAAAATGTATCCCTTTAAGTCCAGCTATTACCTCACTGCCTATTTTAAGTGGATAAAAAGAGATGATAGAGGTTGATGACTCCAGGGTGGAGGGAGACAAATATGTTCAATATGACAAGATAAGAGCAGCTGGACAGTGGGGCAGATCAATGGTAAGAAAAGCACTAGTTAGGGAAAGGAAGAAGGAACAGAACTCTACCACAAGCAGTTGAAAATAACCCAAGTCCCTGCAAATCCCCACTTCCTGAACCCTTTCCTCACTGAGCTCTTGTTCTTCACCTCCACCTATCAGAATGTATTTAAAATAAATCCAACCACACACTTACCATGTAAGGAGAGGGTGCATTATCATCTGAAACGCTGTAGAATGACACTTCAACTGGCAGAGTCATGTGCGTGGGACAAAAGACTCCACTTGCTCCCACTTCTGCCGTGAAACCCTCCACAACACCAAGTGGGTCTAAGCGAAAATTCAGGACAGACTCCTGAAAAACAAGACACATAAAGCTTAGGCTGGGAATGCCTCAAATAAAATATAGCAAAACTAAGCAAACAAGGAAACAAGTTTATATAAGAACTTGGGTCTTCCATAAAGTGACCTGCCAAAAATCAATACTGAGGCAAAAATTACGATGACCAGTGGAACATTCAGCAAGACGACAGTGGTTCAAGAGAAAGCATCATCCAAATCCAGTGTTCATCCTACTGAACCTGGTGCAAAAGCCCACAGAGAATTTTATTGCAACAGGCTCTATGCATGATTTTCCTTGACATATACTATCTGAAAAAAAACAATAACCTAGAATCTGTAATTTTCCTCAACATGTTCACTCCATGTTTCATAAATATGGAGTACAATACAACCTGTTAGCGCACTAGCTACATGAAGTGAAAAAGCTGGCGGCTACACTTCAAATACATTCTGTTTACTACACTGATTTAACACAGCTTTTTGTGACATGTTAAGCAGACTTTAAGAGTGAAAATGTAAATCCTTTTTTCTAGGTATATACATTATCAACATGAACAATTACAGGTTGTTAAATCTCATTCAAGTCAACAGAACACCTCGTAACGAGTGGGAAATAAAAGTTATAAGCAACTCATTGTATCTGAATCTCCAAGGCAGATGATGTCTGGGGTGTGAAATATGTGCCTTTACAGATGAAAATTAAAACAAATTCTATTCAATTTAATTATGAACTTTTATATTGTAATCAGGCTGGAATTATTCACAGTAATGCACTTTCAAAAGCAGTACAGAAGAATACTAAAAATACCACAAGAATTCTAGAGAATATGCAATACCTCAAAGTTTCCCAGAAGGCTCAGACTTGTTACTGGTGGAGCACTAGAACTTAGAAATGGTTTCCCATGGCTCTCTGGATCACTGTCTCTGTTTATACATTGTTGTGGGCTGTTAAAAAAAAACAAACAACGGAATAAATGTAAAGGATAAAACACATTTGCTTTTGTCTTCTGGGTATAAACAGCTCTAGAAAGAATCGTTTCCTTACTGTATTACAAAATATTGTCCTAAAAAAGTAACAGTTGAACATTGCCTGTTAATACTTTAGCAAAGCTTGTTCTAGTTAACTGAAAAAGTACTTTCCCAAGTTTTACATTACAAGGCATCAAGACAATAAAAATTTAAGTTGCTCATTAACTCCATCAGTAGGAACCAAAGTATCAGATTATTTTCTCCTGTATGTGTATATTTTTGTCTCATATCCTGTAGTTTCCAACATAAAACTGTCATACTAAAAGGTGTTTATGTTATGTGTGTTAATGTATAAAAGGTCATGGTCAGTCCCTTTTAAAAGTTCTCTGAACAAGTTAAGGCAAAATGTTTAACCCATTCAACACTAAAAACAAAACATAACACAAAATTAACACTGATTTGAAGAATAATCAACAATTACTATCTTTTTCTGTTTGAAAATTCAAGTGTATCTTTACAACATACCTATCCCTGCACAGGACAGAGTTCACCCCAGCAGCAGCTCTTGAACCACGGTTATATGTGAATCGAGCTAACCTGGAGACCCCTCAGGCAACTTGGCTGCCAAGCCTTATTTCAAAATAAGGACTCTTCTGAAAGGCACCCATCTTTTGTCTTTGCTAACATGCCTTGTTGTTGCATAGAGGTATATATATATATATGTATATATACACATTATGTCTCCCCAAACATTCTTAAAAGTTTCCCGTAAATATAACATACCTTCTTGCAGACAGACATTTCAGCTGCAGCAGTGATGAATCCAAATCAAAGCACCCAGACTGTGCTTTTCTTTGAGGAACCTCAAGAGGGAAAGAAGACACTAGTTTGAAAACTGTACTTCTAGTAAGGACAATTTTGCCAAGTAAGCACAAGTTTGACAAGAATTTTCATTACATTACAAAATTATCAAAACACAGCAGAAGAGAGTAATGCCTATACATTTTAAATTTAGTGAAGAAAAATCTAAAATTATTAATGACAAGATTGTAAATTCTGATTAATATAAAATACTTAAATAAAGACTCATTCAAGAGTCTTTATTATAATAATAAACAGCTGTAATAATGTCCAACCAAGTTCCCTGAATATATGATAAACTTTACAAGCACTGAAGAATAAAACATATTATGTGTTGATTACAGAACACCACTACTTCAGTAGTTTTAATTGGGACTGCCTTTTTCTTTGAAACTCCCAACAACCTACCAAGAACTATAATACTTCTCCAGTGTCCTTCTGTCTTATCACAGCAGCTTTGCATCACTTAGTCATTCAATGACATCTCTGATTGCTGAAGAATATACAGTACAAACTGTTCACAGAAACAAAAGCTTTGGAATAATAGGCAATCAGGTATTAATAACTCACACAAAAACTCTTAAATGACAAAATATGATAGCTTACACTTAAAACATTAATCTTCAAAATACTTTCTTTTGTGCTCTAAAATAGCACCAAAGCATTTTTTGTGATTGAATTTTCTAATGTCACCTTTTGTTAATCTTGATAGGATCTCAGCAACTACCTGTTCAGTATTTTCTTTTCCAGAATTATTTTTCAACTTCATTTGAATGTTAACTCTCAAATTTCCACTTGCAAGAGCACTCACTCCGACACTGAACGTAAACACACACACTTCACCTAGGTAATTTGTCAAATTTTCTACCATACACAAGATATTAAAAGAACAACATACTTCCTTTCTCATTTAAAAGATAAGTTATAATTTCAACAATAACTTACGGGACTTGAAAGCAGAGGCAATCCAGTTCTGGGATGAAAAGCCTTGGTTGAAGTTCCATCCAAGGATCGAAAATTATGTTTCCGCCATATATTTGTGTGTTTCAGAGACGGTGCTTTCTGTCAGCAAAACAAATTTACTGAAGATATCAGTGGCCTATCATGGTAATACTTTGCTTGCTGTAACAGAGAAGACCCCTGAACCAGGTGGATCTGCATCACACTAGCATATAATGAAATATTCAATATAAATTCCCCTTGACTCCATCTACAATCACAGAGACTGCTCATTAATGAGCACATGCCATATTCAGACACTGGTATATTTATAAAAAGACAGGATGCCTAACTACCAATGGAAACTGTCATTCATAACACTAGCACCATGAACAGAACGAGACAATGTTCTCCTCAATGTTAAATTATAATTAAGAAGATATGGGGGAAGCACTACCAGTCAAATGTTACTTCAGACCAACAGTAACATGCTGCTTCCTACAAAGTCAGGCTTCAATCCCTCTTCATATTGATCCTTAGCACATAGAGGATACAAGATATCTGACTAAGAGCAGCTACAGGAATTGGTCTTTTCCTCCACGTATTTACCTGTACATCTGCGTTCTTCAGCCGCTCACATTTAACTACGCCATCTTCTGTGGGTTTCTTCTGAGAAGTGCTTTGGAAATCAAGGCCTACTGGGTCTTCATTCTCATCATGTGCAGTTTTTGTTTTGTCTTGTTTGTTTTTGTTTTTGAAATTGTCATGGTCTTTATTTAAATAATTTTCAATACTAATAAGCTGAGTATTTTGCTCATAAATATTTGGGGGTTTTGAGTCTTTATCTAAACACTTGAGCTCATTTTTGTGCAAAGAGTCAGATACTTGTATCACAGTTGCTTTTTTTGTACCTTCAAGTATTCTGCATTTATCCATGTGTAAATTGTTAAAACTGTCCATGCCATTGTTCTCACTAACAACTGTTCTTTCTTTAAGTGTATTTGTGCAAATCTGTTCATCAATGCTGCTGAAATTGGAACACTGTTTAATTCTACTGGTTATCTGGTCTTTCTGTGCATAGCCACAATGTGTCATTTCCAATTTATCTGGCAATTCAGATTTATTTTCTTTAGTACATGATGATGATGTGTGAATGCTACTAAATGCATGAGAAGTTTTATTTGAACTCTGATGAAATGCATTTCGGACAGCTTCACTGGGTTTTGCTAAAACCAATTTTCTTCTTGCTTGGAGTTTCAGAGAAGCTTTCAATTCTCCATCAAACCTAGAAGGACTGATCGGAGTATCAGGTGTCTTCATCCTTGACTTACTGCTGTCTTCCAACAAAGACAAATCGGTTTTAGCAAAAGAAACAGAAGACGTTTCCTTGCCTTTCTTCAGCAAATTTTCATCTTCATATGTACTTCGGAAAATTTTTGAAGTAACTGGGCTAGTCTCATGCACTTTGAGTGGACGCCCAGTAACATGAGAAGTAGCTGGATCACAATGAATCAAGTGTTGGGCAATCCTTGCTATCACCTCCTGCCGCTCCTGGAGCAGAGAGTCAATCAGAGGATTACTCTCTCCTGCTGACTGACGGCCAAAATGGCTCACTGGAACACGGGAGTTGAGCAGTGGGATCTCTGGTATTGCTCTAGTTTTACCTTCACCACCATCTTCTTGTACTGAATTGTCTAAGTTGGCAATAGAAACGGGGGAGGTTTCCTTGCCTTTCCTTGGCAAGCTTTCGTCTTCGTAAGTACTCCGAAAAGCTTTCGGTGTAGCTGAGCTGTTTTCATGTACATTGAATGGACGTCCAGCAACAACTGGTGAAGTAGCTGGATCACAGTGAATCAAGTGCTGAGCAATTCTTGCGATGACTTCTTGTCGCTCCTGAAGTAAAGAGCCTATCAAAGGATTGGTTTCTCCTGTGGGCTGATGAGAGCAATGACTATTCAAAACACGAGAATCAGCTAGAGAAAAGGATTTAAAAGTTCTGACAGGCGTTTCATGAGATTGTGCCTTATTGTCTGCTGTAGCGTTATAGCACTGAACTTTAGATTGCGATGCCCCAAAGTCAGATCCAAGTCCATTAGATGGATAAAGCTTTAAATTTCTGATAGATGTATTAAATTCAGGTGTCTTTTTTCCATTAAGTAGGCCTTCAGGTGTCATTGACCATGCCTGTTTCCCACAGAAGCGCTGCGGACTGGAGGTACTGCATTGCTGTGCTGCACTGGAATCGCTGTGCTGATGTACCTTACGCTCTTGCATTCGCTTTTCATAAAAGCTAAGGTTGGTGTGAATACTGCAGGTCAAAACTGGGTAGTTCGATTGTCTGGGCAAGGACTGGACGCTGACTCTCAAGGCCACATTGTGAGAAACATTAGGAACAGGAAATACATGCTCAGTTGGTGTCTGGGAGAACGTCCACTGCAAGTCCACATCTGCAGCGCTCACCCTGAAACAATACAAAGGGCATTTAAAGACTCTTCATTTAGCTAGTTCCGTTATTATTTGCTTCATAACACAAATGTCTAAGAAAAAGCACTAGAGACACGAGCAACTGCTGTACTTTGCAAAGTATACAAATTCTCTACAGCCACCAAAGTACTGGGCCAACAACATGGCACCTTCTGCAAGCAAACAGGAAAACAGGAGGGAAGAATGGTTTTAAGACAAGTTGCAACAACCTGTGAACAGCAAACGTGTTCTTTTCCATCCCAGACGTACCTGTACAGAATGTTTCGGGGAACAGCACCATGTGAAACGCTCAGCCACGCGCTTAGCTGAGAGAAGAAAACAAAAGAGCGAACAGCCAATAAAAGGGTCTTCTCTTCAATAAATCGATCTCCACTCCTAAAATGTATTAAGAGAAACACATGGATGTTGGTAAGGATACCTACAGAGAACTATTAGAACTAGAACTAGGACATTTTCAGATCTTCATTCTGAAAATAAAACACAGCTGAATCAAGCAAAACAACTAAACTCCTCAAATGTTTTGAAGATTACAGAACTAAATTTATTTTTATCCACATAATAATTTATACAGTTTAATATGACAAATAATGTATAAAAATGACCTTTTTCAGCAGGAGCATTTAATATTCTGCATTGAACAATGTGTACTGCAGAAAGTGTGAGTGCACAAAGACTAAGAATAAAGATGCTTAGATTTCAATTAATAAATAGTGGTTTTCTTAGATCAGTGTTCATGGCAAAGGGCCAGCTCACAACCTCTAACCGATTACTTTAAGGACTTCAATATGACAAGATTCTTGCAACTATCAGCTAATCCTAATTATCCAACTTACTGTCGAGGAACTGGCTCCAAAATCCACCTTTCTAACAGTAATGCATCTTGTTTGATTGCAGGATCATTTAAATCATTCCCCTCAGTGGTAGGCCCTTCATCACTATAGCAACAGTCTGGAAGTAGCATCACTTCTACCATGATTGGCATGTTATTCTTCCACAGTAGCATAACCTCAGATCTGGTTCGCCTGGCTTGACGACACTGAGGTAAAGAAAAAACATCAACATATGCAAGCCATAAGAATACTAGCCAGATTTAAATCTGCTTTAAAAACATATTCCAAAGTACTGGAAAAGATTAAGGGTCAAATTCTGTAAACTAGGTTTCAACAAATCAGAGATAAAATTCCAGGTTAAGTGAAAAATAATTAACAATTATTAATTATGGTTGCCATTTGAGAAATTTCTGTAGAAAATTAAAAGAGCTTATAAAAATACATTTTCCCAACCACTATACTTTGCTACCTTGTACTTTTCTCTCCACAAGTCATCCTCTTGGATAGACACTTGAGTAATATCTTTATAAATTCTGTGTCTTGAAGTGGGCTAACTTCTGCAAGAATAACAACTTAAATTTACACAGTACTTAGGAACTTTTACTTGAGAGATGAGATGCTCCAACCTTACTCCTAAGTAGACTAGCTAGATTTGATGTCCTTTGTTTTTTGGATCACCAGCTTTTCAAGAATACCCAGAAAAGCAAAGAGTTAGGCAAGTCAGCCTACATTTTCTAAAAAAAACCCCCCCCAAAAACCCCAACTAACCAACCAGATCAAGAATGCTAAGTATAGCACTCACCATTTGCATAATAAAGACTCAAATAGGTACCGCATTCAGGTAGTCGTGCAGAATTTCATGTTCAAAGATAAAAGGTTTAATGATCTCTCATTTTAAGGACAGATCTATTATTAGTACAACACTGAATTACATACTTGTTTAAACATGGGACTGACAGAAGACAATTGTTATTCATGCTTAACTGTGAATCTACCGTGGGGTTCTCGGCTGACTTTAATCATGGTAGCAGGGACACAGGCCACGCTACTTAAAATGCAATAGGTACCATCATACCTGAGCCAGTTTGTCGCTGCATTCATGCTTAGTTGTTGGTGGCTGACTTGATTGTGCCGGTGGGCAATGAAAGCCCTCTGTTCTGCCCTTGATAGAATACTCGGGCGTTCGACCTTCGGTGATCAACAAGGCCAAGGAGACCAAGAACTCCTCAGCTTCATACTCAAAGTATTCATCCAAAGTATCTGTCATTTCAAAAAGACAAAAAATAACGGCATCTGTTGTATTACAAGGTTTCACCTGTTGGCTGTCCCTGTAGTTTGTTTCAATTTACACTTAAATAAGAGCTATGGGTAATGGATTTCTGTATCAGACTGACTTCACTCCCTATAAGGCCCAAGTTACCACAAGACATCTCTCCTCATCTCTCAATGTTGTCATTACAAGCAGACAAAATTAGAAATACTCTAAAGAAAAATTCACATAGTAACTGGTCAATGCACCAGATTTCAGCAGTGCTGAGAAACAAATGTTTGTGTTGTGAACCACAGCTGGATCACAGCTTCTCTAGAAGAAAAGAAGTTTCCTGAGCTCTAGTGAGAGGAATCTGATGCCAGTACGACTTGGCATCATTAGTGTCATGTGATAGATAGAAAGAGAAGCCACAGTACATCATAAAATACATTAAAAATTGAATAAGAAAAAAAATAGATTTACTTCTATTAGAAAAAGTGGGACACAGTGTTCTTCAAGATTTTTATTGTGAGTTCCTCCTGCTGAGAGCAAGGCTTACTTGAGAAGTCCATTTTTAGCTACCATTAATACTTAGAAAATGTTCCCAAGGAACATACAGAGTATTCATTGTTTTGTACCATGGTCAGTCTAAACTTGTGCAAAGATTTAAAACTCAACAAGTTGCCAGAGACAAAGCAGCAGCTGGCATTGCTCTTCATGAATTACCTTGACAAACTCGATTCCCACAGAGGTAGGATGCACCAGTCCCAATTTCATGGCATTTTGTAGAGCACCCTTTTCCTACTCCTCCTTCAACATGAGGATGTCACACATTATTCAAACAGATTCAAGCACAACCAGATCATGTCATTTCCCTCTCTGCTTGAAAATGCTTAAGTTCCAAAATGATTTAGTTACTGAACAGGTTACAGAAAAATTTCTTCGCTGAGAAACCAAAAATACATTCACTTCAAAGTCTACTTTAAAAGCTGTAAAGAAAAGCAGGTGTAGGGAAGGCTGCCAGTGGTTCTTTACCTTTATTTTTAAGCTTTAGGGAAGAAAAGAACAAGACATCTTCACAATTTTCACTTAAGTATCCTATGTCATCCACCAAAACAAAACTGCCACAGGGACAGAGTTAATTCCTATTCATGTTTTGACTTCCACTTGGAAAAAAAAAATAAATTCAGAAGTCTCTTGTCTTCATTCCCTAATAGACATATTTGAGAGATCCATACAAGAAGAGATGCATGAAATAAAAACTACAATTAAATGCGCTATTACCTGCATATGCAAATTGTAAAGTGTGTAAAACTAGCTTTGCATGTACACATTTGCCTTGTCCAGACTTGTACTCCACCGACCCCAGGGCTTACAGCCTATTTTGAGGGATCTACATAAGGTAAATAAGTCAGCCCACTGCCACAGAACTCAGTTCATTGCACAGAAGTCCACATCTTTATTGACTCCTTTTTCCCCTTTTTAAAGGACACACACAGCACAGCTGCTTTGGGTGGCAGGAATGGGCTATAACCAGGACCCTCTTCCAGCCACACACCCACATCTGTTCACAGCACGCGCGGCTGGTACAGCACTCCTGACCTGCACCATACGTGCCACATCTGCACTCTTACGTCTCTGAAAAGGTGCCACAACCAGCACAAGTCCTGTGGCTCCATCCTCCAGGTGGGAGCAGGGAAGGGGCTCTTCCAAAACAGCCACCCATGCTAGCTGCCTGCCCCCACCCTGGGGAGCAGTCCAACCAGGAAGGGAGCGTGGGCCCTGGAAGAGCAGGGTGCTGTCAGGACAATTCATCTGGCCACCGCCTGCCGTCAGGCAGAAGAAAAGCCAGAGGACAGATTAATTACCCTGGAGGACCCCATATGGCACGTGAATGATACATTAAATCATCTGGCACGAGTTAAAATGGTCATTCATCTGAGGGATGGCAGAAAATGACTAATAAAGGGTGCATGAAAGATTAAAGGAATGGTAAATAACAGAGAGGACAAGACACTTAGGTAGTGATATGAGTCACCTACAAAATTAGGCACCTGCATATTTCCCTCCCCCCCCCAATTGAAAGTCTAGTGAACAATAGGCAAGTCATACTTAAGGATAAGGAAATGCAATTTGGAAAGACTCTGAAAAGGATTTGGGTATTACAGCTGAAAAAAACCCAAGCAAAACAAAACAACCCACTCCACATCAGCTTGCTACTACCTTGCTGCTAACACAAGCACCATGCTCACCTTTGTACATCCAAAGGCATGGTAATGTTAAGAAAGGCAGAGTAGGAAGGATCACTACTGGAGTATTTTTCCTATTCTGACACAGAAGTTCCAAAAATCCAGAAACTGTTCAGCAGGAGTGATATCTAAACAGGAATTGACTCATTTTTAGCAGACTAAGCAGAAGGGGAATCCATCCTTAAGAAAACATGTAAAAGGAATTCTGTTTAGTTAAAATATGTAAAAACATCTATGGTTTTGAAGAAAAAAAATTAAAGAGCTTGATCAAGATCTGCATGTGCTTATGCAGACAGATCCTGTCTCAAACACCTTCTTATTGTAACAGAAACATGCACAGTAAGATGCGATATCTGTAAATTTACACTGGAGAATTTTAAATGGCAAGTAACAGTAAAATAGACACGCCCTTTAATTAACATTAGCAGCCTACCATGTGAAGCAGATCATCTTCTATTATTTGGCTCTCTTTTTTAGAAAGAATCCATATTTGATCAAAAGCTTCTGAACTTGACAAATTAGTACATAAATCCTATAGCTTGAGTGCTTCTGCTGGTCATATTGAGGTGAAAAGCCCACTCCCTTTTTGCATGAAAAAAATCTCATACCTAAGCTTATATTGTATATTTGAAATGCTCAGTGTCTTCACAGATATATATCACAAATGGACATAACAAGCCATAGACAGCTTAAGCATGCCCAAATGCAAGATCCAGCAAATCTAGTAAATAAGCAAGATCTAGTGAATAAAGCAAGGTAAATAAATCTGAAATAATAATTAAGCAAGATTCAGAATACATACACAATATTATTTTATGTAAAAACTTAAAAGTAAGTTCAATTTGCAAACACTGCCTCTGTTCCTGTATCAGACCTACTATTTCAGTAGCAATCAGTTTCTTGCCTTAAGGATGGAAAAGGAGACCCAACTAGCTAGACAGACATACTTGTATTGGCTGCAGTTAGAAAAACACAATGTTGTTTCAAAACAAACACTGTATCTTGTTTAAGGACAATAAACAGCAAGTATTGAACTAGGAAATGCTACTGTTTTCACAGTAGCATTATATATACATGGCCAACACTTTAAAATTGTGTCAGCAATGTAACAAACCGGGTATTTGATCTGGACTTTCTTTTTTTTTTTTTTTTTTAAATTAAAGCATTAATAGCAATGGATATTGAGAAATGTTTTCCTACAAAGTTCATGTGGCATATTTACTTTTTTTTAGCTCCATTAGATTTCTATATCATTTATCAACCTCTAAGAGTTTTCATAAAGGAAAAAAACCTATAAATATTGAGAAGCCTGGTAATTGTTCTTATACAACAGACACAGATGATGCAAGCTGATGTAATTGAGGACAAGGGTGGAAAGACATTTTCAGAAACAGCAAACTCAGTGTTTAGTTAAAAAAAGTCTTATTCTGTGTGTGTGCTGTAACTGTTTGCTTTTGCATATGAATCAGCCCTGTTTAAAACATACATTGTGCATGGAATAACCTCAATCCTATAATCTGACTACACAAATATGATTATTATTCTGCTTTATTTCTAGCAATGGAAAATGCAAGTACATAGCATAAAATATGTACCCCAGCAGTGTCTGGGTTTTATTCCTCTTAGAACAGCAAAAAAATCCAGTTAGTTGACACAAGTACATAGGAATTAAAGTAACAAGGCATTACAGTCGTTTAATCAATACATTGAAACTAAAATTTATTGACCAGGTGGTCACAAGAGATAGCAGCAGATGTCAGACTAGGAGGGCAAAAGAGAAAAACAAATTTAGACTGAAGCTACTACACATAAACCAAAAAACACAATACTGGAGAACTGAAACCTGGAAGCACATCATTTTGTCCTCCTTTGTCTCCTGCACATACCAACCTCAACAAAGACTGATTTTCTACATTTTCTGGACAAACAGAAAAGCCCATTTAACTAGAGACATCATAAAGAGAGTCTTCAAATGCTTTTCCCCTCCCCATTCACTACACACATGTGCACACAATCACTGGAGCATTGAAATAAAGAATAAGAACTCAACCCCCTCCAAAAAAAGTTAAACTGGCTCACATCCTAAAGCATCTATGGAAGTTGGGTATAGTACTAGAGGGTCATGAATTCACTTAACTGTAACCCAAAGACTCTCCCTGTTGTGCCCAGTTGACTCCTTTCCCAACTAGGTCATACTTGTGTGGACCTACTCCCTTCCCTTTCCTATCATAGCATTTTCTGTAGTAATTAGAGTAAATGTTTTCCTGAAATATATGCATTAGAAGAGCATTTAATCTATTTTCTAGGCTTAGACAGGAAACAAAGACATTCTGTATTACGTAGCCCATTGTGCTCCAGGGTCCACCAAAAGATACATCTGCAAGCCACCGTCCTGCCCAGGGATAGCAAGGTGGTGAACAGCCCCAGCAGAGCTCCTCCTGCCCTGTGTCCTCTTCCTATCACAACCAGGTAGTGCTACAACTATAAAATCTCTTAGTTCATGCTTATTTTATTGTCCTAGCACCTTTCATACTGCACTAGACACCACAAATACCTATCAAGCTTGTGCTCTTCTCAGGAGAAGAGTTCATTTTGGTAAAGTGCCTTTCTTCAAAGACAAATTTGTCCAACTTGAAGTATCCAATAGCACTTATCTCCACTGATTTAGAGGCCTACTTTCCTAGAGAGTCCACAAAACAACTAATAATTGCCATTAAATATTCTTTATAACAGTCCAGAACTTCCATGGAAAATCTTTAGGCAACCATAATGGACTTTGAAGGTCACCGATTTAAAAGTAATCAGATTTCTATTTCACTTCTTAGAAGGTTGAAGCCTAGTAAGCAAAACACTCAACAAAAGACAGAGTGTATGGTGTAGGCTGCTTGGATTCCCAGCTGATGCAAGCCCTGCTCCTGTCCAGCAGGCACCATGGCATGGTTGCCCACCTCTGCTGCTCTCTGCTTCCTTCATGTGCTTTTTTTTTTTTTTTTTGAAAGACTAAAAATATTGCTTAAGTACTTTGGATCTTATTTTTTGTATTTTTAGTGCAGGCAGTCCATAAGGAGACACTTCAGGCTGAGAGTCCCGCGACAGGAGAGTCAGGTACACTGGAGAAAACGCAGCTGCACTGTCAGAGTTCAGAACCCATCACCTCCTAGCAGAGACATTGCTCTGTATTTAAAAAATTACTGCTAAAGCTCTCTGGCCCTTCCTCCAAAACAGTCAAATCTGAATAAGTTTTATTATCTCACTCTTCCAAGAAGTAGGTTAAAGGTAGTTCCATATTTTAAGAGTAAGGCAGGGATTCAAGAAACTACTGTAAAGGAAATGAAACACAATGTAAACATTTGACTAACAGCTTCTTTTCTGGAATTAGAAACACCTACGGATGCTTTGGTTAACCAGTTCCACATTGTGCTTCACTTCAAAAGAAAGTTGCCCTTGAACCCCCCAGATTCATGATTCTCTGAACGAGCAGTTATGTTGTGTCTGTATATTACAAACCCATAATTATACTTGAAGTCACAAGCTTCAGAAGCCTTGCAATATTAAGAGTTTAAGTATAATTTAAGGTCTCAAGAGTTAAAGTCATGAGATGGTCTACTTACTTCAAGAAACAAGCTATTAGTTAAGTTTACTTAAATTCAAGCAAAACCAATGAACTGGTTACTCACCTTATCTTAGGAATACTCCTATACAGGTTTGGTTTTTTTCCCCACATTGACTGCTGTCTTAGATTCTTAGGGCTCAAGATCTTTGAGCTCGGGGACAGCCATTATGAAAACATGAGGAGAGCATCATGAGGTACCTCATTTTACTCTTGCTGCCTCCTTACTTTTTCCAGGGTACCAAACTGAACCACCACCTGATTATTAAAGCAGTTCAGCTGTAGGCAGGAAATGGCAGCTTAGGAACTTTACATTAGGAGTGATGCATACTTGCTGTTCAAAGAAAACAGAATATAAGCTACAAAGACTGCAGTATCTACTTAGTTTTGTATAAGAGAGTAGGAAGAAATTAACTTGCTGTAGTGTTGTTATGCCAGTTTATAATTAGAAAAACAAAACAAAGCACATCATCTTATAAGTAAGGGGGAATTTTTAAAAACAAGTCACAGCTACATGGCAGCTGATGAAATTACTCCAGAGCAATAAAAATCAGTCAGCACCAATCAGTGCCATCAGCTCCAGACTGTAGCTCTCAGTAACTCTCCTGGTATGTGTGTATCACTGCTGATCTACCACACGCTTCTGCTGGACGCCTCTCACAGCATCCAGAGCTAATCTGCAGGCAGCTTTACGGTAAATAAAGTTAACAAAGAGAGACTGGTCTGGGATAGAAAAAAAACAACATACAATTCACATTTTTACTAAAACTTACTTAGTTTCGAACAGCTTAATGAGTATAGAAACAAAATCCAGTTAATTTCATTTAGAGCTTAAATTTTCTGCAATAATCTCAGACCGTATCAGTCTTTGAGAGTGTAAAATGCAGACTGTAAAGCTGATCTGGGTGTTCCCATCTTGCTTCCTGCGTTTTGGCTGACATCCTACTTTGCCATCACCATACTGCTTACTGAGTCACTTCTCTTCTTCCAGCTGTAGCTTTCTATTTTTACCTAAGCAACAACAGTTTAACCTGCTTCTTTTGATTTTTTTGGCATTAAACCAAATTCTAGATCCAATATTTGCATTTTGATCAGGGAAACTGGTGTTATTTTATCTTAACTGGACAAAGAAAATTAATACTTTAGAACTAATTATATAAGCTGAATTGTTTTTTGCTCCACAAGGAAATCACAAATTGTGAAGTACGTATGATTTCATCATTTGTATTTAGTAGAAGGAAAACAATAGCTGAAAACGTGAAGTTTGATGCTTTTTCAAACCTCAGTTCACCAAAATTTGCAAGAGAACTCATACATTCTAAACTACAGTTGTTGCACTGTATCCTGACATGGGTAAATAAGTGCTGAAACGTCAGTATAAAGCTGTAAGACCTTCAGTGTTGCCATGTTTAGTATTTTAAATATAAGCAAGTTGGAGGAATAGAACATATGCTTTTTGCTGATTCCTAAACTTACTAGTCTACAGAATGAGTTACAAAAGATGCTACTTGTACTGACATGCTATAACTGGATATGTACTGGAAGCAAAGAGAACTTGTCTCAGCTAATGCCCTTACTTAAGCACACAGCAGTCTGCGTTTTCCTTTATATTACAGTTTGATAGATTGTGATTTTGTTAAATGTGACTACACAAAAGATTCTGAAGTTATATGATAATGAAACAAACACATCTATCAGTAGCAGACTAAGTAATTTGAGTTTTCCATTTATTTTAGCTTTTTACATTTTACCCTTGATAAGCTGATTCTCTGCCTAAATTAGATTGTTAGAACAAACTCTGTGACTTGATAAACCTACCTGAACAAAAAAAAAAAATTAAAACCTAACAAAGCAATAGGATTTCTAATTCTGCAACTCAAAACTATTTTTTTTTTCAGGTATTTCTGTTAGTTCATAAAAGAAAACAATTGGGAGAAAACATGGTTTTTAAAATCAGTATGTGGCATTAAGTAGAGAATAGACATTCGGCTGTAATTGGAAGGGCATTAAGGGCTTATGTCTAGCCTTCACTCTCACCATCAATACTGGGATTTACCACCGTCATAAGCATGCTAATATAAGTTTGGTAGAATGCTCCTGTTTTAAATCCCGCCCTAGGTGACAGGAGGAAGCAAGACCTAAGCTAGCTTCACAGTCGCTGCCACCATAATATGAAACCGCATCCAATGTGCTTGGTTTGGGGAGCTGAAGGAGCTGTGTGTCGCTCTAGAACAGAAAAGAGTGCACTTAAGCTTACAGAATACATGAAAATTTCTTCCTAAGGTGTTTTCTGGAAAAACAATTAAGTGCTTTTATATTAAAATACAGATTTTCCAATATGAAATTTTTAGATATATATTCAATTCTTTTTTTTCCCTTCACATTTCCTTCACTGATGTTGATGATGACTATTCTTTCATCAAGGCTTCCCCAGCCAAGGGAACTGTGTCTGGAGATGACAGTGATGACAGCTGATGACCATCTTCACTACTGTTACTTACTAATTCAAGAACCAGCTTAGCAGAAACTATGTGGCTGAAGACATACAGACTGAAGGCCTTCATTGAGTTACTCAGCTTTATGTTAGCTGTAACTATCATGCTGCAGTGGCTCCATAGCTGTTGCTTTCTTTTCAAAGGAAGCCAATACAAATTAACAATGAAAAAGCACATGTATTTGCCTAAACCTCATCCCTTTCTGAAGGTATATCATCCACATGACAGTCGCAGCAGCTGAGAACTGGGAGGTCTCACTCCATTTGGAAGCCAAGATATCCTTCCTATTAAACAGGTCGACATCAACTGTGCATTAAATTCCGGCTGTGATAGCATTTTTATAATAACACATGCCAGAAATTTTATTTCAAGCCTTAAACACAATACAATTCAGGACAACAGACAAAAGTTTACTCTTTAATTTGTTTAACAATCCAGCTTGACAAAGATTCAACTATTTGCAGACTTCTGCAACATTTCATACAGAGATTGGATTAAAGATGGAAAGCAGTAATTTGTGATAATAAATCACTCTCAGATGTTACTGGAAAACAATACAGGACTGTTTAAAAATTCTACAGTAGGTATTTCAATGCTTACAAGAGCTGGCAGAGAGAGTAGCCCTCTACTTAAAACACAATGTTTTTGCATCTTGTTCAGACTGGATTTTTGCTAAAGCTTTACTCATTTTATTCCTCTGTAGTTTATCATCTTCACAATATATGCACGTATCTTTGGGATCAGCAGTCACAGTGATGTAGGATTACACAAAAAAAGCTGGTTTTCTAAAATTTCCCCACTAACACTAAAAATTAATCTCTGGGCTATTTCATGCCTTATCACCTTAAATATTTATTGTGCTTAGAAACTTTGACAATATACTTTCAAGTGTTCTTGTGCTTATTCTATTAATACTGATAAAATTACACTTTTATGAGGAGGAATGTAAAGTAGCCTTCAGCTCTCAAAAAGATTTTGAGTAGATGATTTGGAAGAGTTATTAAGGGCCTGAATAAAACTGTCATGGGAGCACACAAAACTGCTGCTGTGGAAGGCCAGCTACACTCTATGTGAGCACAGGTTCCACTTTGGTTTATAATCACCATGTACAAACTGGTATTCTTCCCTAAGATCATTGCAAGAAAAAGAATGGTTATTGCTTCAGACTGTAGTCAGACCTCTTAAAAAATAAACCAGAATGAATTTGAATAGTGCCATGTGAAAGCCCTGACTCATCTTTGGGTGGAATCAGCAGGGATGCCACAGCCACTGGAGTCTGGGAAACCCCCTAAAAAAAGTACCATGGTGACTTATGGGATCACATTATGGAAACCCTTCACTAGGGGGTGAAGCCTTCAACACAATATTGTTGTTAAAGTAAGAGAAGTTTTGTAAATACTAAAGCACTCACCCGTCCACATGGTCTGAAAACTTTCAACAACCAGTAGCCAAGCACTCTCATCTTCCTGCTATAGTCAAGTGTGAACAAGCCCAATCAATGATTTTTGATAGTCATGATCTTCAGACCCTGAAGTCAGGAACTACTGAATAAGCTAACTTAAACTTGCACAAATCAGATAAAAAGAGCAACCCCTCTCCCTCAAGGACACACAACACTCAATTTCAAATATTCTGTTATCTTAGAGGAAGCTATAAAAACTATAATGTTATGAATTAGAGGGGGAAAAAAAAAAAGCCCTGAGAATGCCAGCACTGTTACCTAGGTCAGCTGATATCCCTGTTTCAGTTAACCCAAGACCCAGATAGGTGAAAGTCAATTTGCTTTATTTTTAAATTCTAGAGAAGACAGTCTGTGCAGTTTTCTAGGAGGCTGAAAAGACCTCATAGGCTAGGAATTAAAAATCTGTAACTACCTGAGCAGTAATGCATTTCTAGTTCAATCCAAACCATCAGAATAGTAATTTTGCCTGTCTAGAACCATTTCATCTGTGGAAGTACTGAATAGCTTGACCGATGCAGGTTTTGTTCCTCTTTGTTTTCATGCAGTTTGAAAAATCACCAGGATCTAGCTGAGTGACATGTCTCTTGTTACAGTTCTGATTTACTTGAAGATTTAAAAAACACAATGAGACTGATGAAACTCTGGAGCATTTGGACCTTGTTAGGTTTTCCCTCCACACAAACACACATCTTAGAAACTACGTTTAAAAACTGGGCCCACTTGAACACTGAAATTTCAAACATACTTGTTTGCTTACAAAACTTAAGCGTCTGCTTTCCCTCTCCCCTTCATTCAACCATCCTGTCAGGCTCCCATTGCAGCTTTGAAGGCTACCAGAAGCACACAGCAACTGGGCACTTCATGGAACAAAACAAGTTTATGACAATCCTAGACACAAGACACTCATCTGAAGCGCCAAAATTAACACCACTAGAGCAAGAATAATAGTGGTGTATCATAACATATCTGTTCAAAACAATTCTCCCTTCTCAAGGGAAAAAGTGAGTTCATGGATGACTGTGCTGTTGCTGGCAGGGAGTGAAGACAGGCACGGTGAGGGCCAGCAGGCAAAAGTCTCCTCGCACAGTGCTGACCTCGAGTCACCCATCATCCCTGGCCTCTGCTCCAAGTTTATTGGTTGCACGTGTGTTTTGTAACACCCTGTACTGTGTATTCTTAGAACATACTTTCCAGAGAAGTGAAGGGACAGGGCTCACCCCTCCATGACCACTTCTAACCCAATCTCACCAGCAGCAGCAGCACCCTGCTCCTCAAGATAAACTGGCAGTTCATAGAACACCAAAGCATCCAACCTCTACGCCTGCATGCTCTAAAATCAGGTGACCTGTGAGTCAAAGACAAAGCAATAAATTATTAGGCAAAACAAAACACTACACTAAAAATAGCGTGCATGTGTATGAAGTTTGTATCCAGTCAAAGCTCAAGGTCCTCCACAGCCTCTTTTGTATTCTGTACAAAAACAACTGACATAAGCAGAGACAGATAAACAAATAAAATTCTACTTTAGCTCCTCCTTGATAACTTGCAAATACATATTTAATCAAAAGTACATAGCAGAAAAAAAAAATGTTGAATTTGGGACCAGCAGAAAAGGTATTAATGTCCTAAGTAAACATTCAATGAAACTTAAAATAGATGATGTCCAAATGACTTTCTTTTAGAGAAAATTGCTCCAAGCTGCCTTCAGCTCAGAAATGCCAAAAAGTCACTATCTGCTACACATCAGCTACTAGCATAGTTCAGGCAATGTTAAGGATTTGCCCACTTGTCAGGTTTAATAGATTTAATAAATTATTGTGAATCCTCAAGTTCAGCATGAAGCAAAAAAAGCACCCTCCCCCAAACATTACACAGTCCAAGTACCTGATAGACATACTTGTTTTGTCAACTTTCAGTTACAAAAAGATTATACAGAGGTTTTCTGTTAGAAATTAATAAAGAAAACAGATTTTGTTACTATTAAGTGGTAACAATGTATAATTTTGTTTGAGGAAGAAATAACAAAGAAGTAAATGTAGAAGAGTATACTCCAAAAGATTTTAAATTTACATATAACCACATTGGTCATTACTGTAAACAGATGGTTTTGGCAATCACTTACCTTCAAGAACTAATAAAAACCATATCTGAGAGATTTTTAGCACAGAACATTTTATTCTTACCATCTGAATTAGTGGCTGATCTTAAAAGGACCAGAATCTGCCAAAGGAATCCAGACAACAAGCAACCTGCTCTCCTTATCCCTGGAAAAACATGCAAATTGGGTTCACTACACCCTTCTTGCTGGGTTGGATCCCTAGGAAATAGTATTCAAATAATTACTTTCAGTGTGAGTTGGTTTTACTCTTGACTATGGAAAAACACAGTCTGAAATACTAAGATTTTCCTTAGAGATAAATCCTTCACAGTCCAAGCTGTGATGAAGCTGGAAACGTGCCCTGCCGGTGGGGACCTCTGGGCCTGGCTTCAGCTAGCAGATGGCAGTGCCTTATCTCCCTGCTCGGGGAAGTGCCAGCCATGCCCTCAAGATTTCTTATGGAATTCATCACTGAAAATGAGTGTGAAAAGGACATAGAAAAGATTATGTCTCACCAGCATTCAGCCTTACAAGGAGGGTACATCTGGTTGGTGTCTAACAGGAAACCATATTTTCCTGTTGTCATTTTTGCCTCTCAAAACATTACCTTTCATAACAAAAAAATTACTTTTTTAAAAAACTTTCAAGATCTTCCACAGCTTACCACCATTCCTGTTGTCTCCCACTCACTACTACAGTAAACTTCCAATTATCCTCAGATTACCTTAACCACTTGTACTTCCTCTCCTCTGTGTTGAATAGTCGAGAAGAACACCCTTAATGCAAAATGACTCTGCTTTCCGGTTTCCCTGTTAGGGCTTGTTAGCCTGTAGCTGGGAGCAAGAGTTTATCTGTCTCATCAGTACTATCCCTTTGTTTCCTTAGAGGCTCTGTCAGAAGTCATCGATTCCAAGCTTGATACTTGCATAAGGTCCAAGGTGAGGAAGGTCTTTTGTTCCACGCTTGTATAATACCCAGCAAAACATTATACCTGAATAGGCCTCTCAATTTGTATCACAGATAACCAATAATAATCTTCAGCTAAGAATTCTAGAAATTTGTTTCCCTTCTTTTTAAAAGTAATATTATGACCAAGTTACACATGTGGAGTCTGAAGAATTCCTTGATCTACCTAGACAATAAAAGACAGCAATATGATACACTCTGGAAATACAGTTTGAGCATACAGTGGCTTGGTACATGTCTACATGAAGGATTTCCTTCATTCTGTGAAGCCCTGTCGCAGTGTGAGACTCACAGATACAGGCACACCTCACAAAACCAGCAAGAGCTGAAGAAACATGCTCTTAACATCACTGATAAAAAAGACTTACAACGGGTTGTTTAGGCTTTATGAGAAGTGGCCTGCGTTCAGTAATATACATGGGTCTTGTTCACCACTTTCTCAGGGGACCAGGTCAAAAACAGCCTTGGGAGCACTTCTTTCTAGGAGTTTTCTTCTAAAAAGAAGATATTGAGCCTTCTATTTTCAATTAAAGTAGGCCCAGGAACTGTAACTTTGCTACAGCAGGTAAGAAAGATAGCACTCATGGTTCTTCTAGCATCCTGCTCACAGCAGCCAACAGCAAGCACCTTAGCAAAAAGAGCACAAAGTAGGGCTGCAGAGACATTTCTCCAGAATACTCTCCCCATCTTTAACAAATGAATTAAGGGGGCAGAGAAGTTCCTACCCCATCCAGTGACAAACAGCTTCAAGCCCCTCTGTGGCCCCCGTTACAGACCTCCACTGTCCTACAGCAACATCCCTCTACTCCCACCAAGGAGGACAAATGCCTGGCTGCAAGCGCAAGTCAGATGAAAGGCCACATCCATCCCACAAGCTACAGGTTCTTCCTTGTTCCTCTGTACCATGCCCAGGCCAACTACATAGAGCTTCCTACCTCCTTCTCCCTTTCCTCCTTGCAATACTATTCTAGTTGCAGTAGGTAATTTTCTTGTTAAGTTAAATGAAAAGGATTCAAATAGATCTGCTCAGTTATAAACTTTCCTATTTAAACTAATGCTTTAACTGCCAGGCATTTTAACATATGCAGTCTTTCAGACACCTTTTAGAAAGATGTTATAGGAATTAAAATACTCAAGGCCTCTAGGAATTCATATCCACGTTCTCTTAGTTTACGTTTTCTCGTCCTCCAGCTGGTCTGCTTTGCCTTTTAAAATTTATTTTAAAGTCATAAAACCAACAAGTCATCTTCAGTTCCATAAACTTTACTAAAACTGGAGAGAAAAAAAAGTGTTAGTTGCCATGGCAGCAGTGAGGAGACTCTGGGTTAGGATGCAGAGAACTTCTCTTGTCCTGTCTGATCATTTACATCAGAAGTTCAGCCATCTGTTATTAACTATTTAACAACAGTCTTGCTTGTCAGCGCTGGTGCTTGCTATTTAAGTTTGCACAATTTAAGTCTCTACCTTCACCCCTTTTGTAGAGCACCTAATTAATGTAGAAATTAATCTGGGGGCTCATTTATCTTTCATGTAGGATGACCACCATTACCTAAACTTGGTCAATATTCTCCTTTCTCAAGGAAAAGGCATATACTTATGCAGACACCATCATCTGGAAGCAGCAGCTTTATTGTTAGAGACATTAATCTGAAAATAATTTCATCAGACATTAGATGATGTGGCTGAGCTGCAAGGCAGGCTAGATGCCTCCCATTTAAGCATACTTCACTATATGTTATATACCCAAGTTCCACAGCATCCCTCAATCTTCCATACCCCATATCTTCTCAATATTGCAGGAAACGGTTTTGTCATTTCATTTCAGAGTATGAAATTATGTGTTACTGGCAAAGAAATACTGCCATTAATCAGAACCTGAAATATATCCATCTATTAGCTGTATAGATGAAGAAAACAAAAACTTAAGCTGCACTTAGTTCTCACCTTTCCAAGCTTAAAATTTTGGAGTTTAAAATATTTTATCTTATCTTGAGTTTATTATCTGAATTCAAATCTTTATGACCTAAAGTAAAATACTGACTCTTTCCAAGTCTAATCCTAGGAGAGCACACCAGTCTCGTTGCTCCTCACTCATCACACTCTCAGAAGAAAGTGGGGCATACAATGACAAAAAGTGAACAACATGACTGTTTCTTTTACTGTTCCTAAAACTACTTCACAAAAAAAAAAAAAAAAGCAAGCAGTACTATTATGAGCAAGTAAGAGGCCTTCAGCAGGAAGTCCTTGTTTCGGTCATTTAACAAGGAAACACTGTATCACATATGCTAAAAGCACCCCATTCACAGGCATAGCCAGTAAAGCTCAGATCCCCCAAACTTATAAAGTGGAAGAAAAATTTGAAAAGTATTTATGTGGGAATATGGAAAGACAGTTGCAGAGCATCAGAAGGCTAACTGACACATCCAAACAACAAGACAGTATTTTCCAGGCTAGTCTTTCATTCAGATGACAAGCAGACCAGCAGCCTGTTCTATGCACGCCCAAGCAATCTCAGTGTGGCAAGACCTGGTGCAGAGACAGCACTGGCTCAGATGCCTTCTCAGATTCTATGAAGATTAGAGATTGGGCAGATACGAGCACACATGCATAAGAAAGATTTGATATAACACAATGGTTTAGAGACCCACATGACACTATCAAAACAAGAACCCAGACAGTTTCATTTCTTCTGGTTCCAATAAGAATGGTGCAACTAAACTGTCTTGAAAAAGTTTTTCTTTTAAGAAGTTCAGGAAAAGTCTCCATTACAGACATTCAACTTCGCATGTGAAGGCTCAGTGAATTACATTCAGGGCAGTTTTCTGGCTATCAAACCATGTACACTCCAGAGACTTGGTTCAACTCCAAGAAGCTATGCGAACACTGATGGCATACCTAAGCCTAAGATAAATACAGTCCCAGTGGGGAAGCATATTTTGTACCTACATGTGTGGCACCCACCAATGCCACTGAGCTGCCTTTTTTTAAAAAAAAAAATTCCCCAGAATAAGTGAAAAACAAGAAAATGACAAACAAACCAAATAGTGGAAATATACTGTTAATAAAAAAAGCTTTTAAAGAATAGTCACAAGGAGAAAGAGATAGAAACACTCAATAATTCAATAATTTTATTTTAATGGACAACACATTAAACATTAGATATATATATATAGTACGGCAGTTAAGTAGGAGCTGGTACTCTTATAACTTTATTACAACATCATGTCAGTTAGAAATCACACCTACAAGCTGGAAATTTCTGCAGTACTGCTGCTAGAACAGAACCAGCTAGCAGGGTACTTAAAGAAAGCACACAGGAAAAAAGCATAAGACTTGTTAGGAAGTGTGCTCAGGTGAGGAATGTAGATTAAGAATCCCATTATTTTACCTGAAATAAAGTAAAAGACAAAATAAAAAGCCCGGAGCAAACTATTTTCATGACATCTGACCTCTTCTACTGCAGTTTCTTTCTGTATTCATCTTCTCTTTGTGCTTTCCTACTTCATCTCTCAAAACTTTGATGTTACAACCTGTCCATTGTCATCTAAGTGGTGGGTAATTTATCTTGCAGAACTTTGTCAGAACATGTTTGACCACCCAAAATCCTCCTCCTAGCTAGTGAGGCTACCTCCAGCTTCAGTAGGTTTGTTTCAGTATTTGCAGTCCAGATTATTCAGAGGGTGGGGTGGAGGGAAAAGAATAAGGCTAGCAGACAAAGGCAGAGGCTGTACTTCTTCATCAGAAATGCAAGGAGCTCTGAAAGAACTGAGATGAAATTGATGGTGCTGGAGCAGCAGGAAGCTCCTCGGGTAATTTTTCCAATGCTATTAACCTTCACCTACAAGGCCTGCCCTTAAGCGGTTAAACAGTAACCTGCAAAAGTAAAAAAGTTACAAAAGAGACAATATATGCTTCTCATTTAAAAAATTTCTGGGAAAATGGCCAGGCCTATAAAATTGTTTTTAAACTTTATTTGGGAGGATAAATGAGGACATTACAACTCTCAAGCTGTGTAAAAGGCTGCTCATTTTAAAATGGACACCAGAGCCTACTACGGAATTTTGAATACATAAAACAAAAGAACATTTTTTATAGTTTTAGATTTGAACTGTGTCACACAGCACAATTCAGCTATTTACAAGTTTCCACATTGTAAGTCATGTTATTAAACTTTAATAGTCTTTGGGTACTCGAAAGAATAAAATGTTACATAGGGTCAAAATTTAAAGGCTTAACAGAATTTCAGCCAAGAATCTTAGTTTGCGTCCCTCTCTCCAAATATATTGTAATTTTCTACATAGCAAAATGGCAGCCATTAAATTAACACATTTAAAATTTAATATATGCAATTATGAAATTTCACTGTGTCATCTCAAAAATTCCTTACTCTTTTACAAAGCAATGCTTCAGTGATTCAAAACCAATATTCCCACACAAAACCACAAGAGTACACTAGTGGAATTGTTCCTCCTCCTGTATCAGGAGGTGAACACCTAATGTCAGCAGTCTCACTTAAGCTAGAGCTCTGGTACCTTTCAGAGGAATACCAACAAGTTCTAGACCCAGGATGAAAATACATGCAAGGACTTGGCCGGGATGGTATTTTTTAGAGAACGGGTTTGCATAAAAAGGAATGGATAATCCTCAATTCAGCACTGACTTCAATATGCTATTTAATTAGCTTTAAATATAGCCTGTAGTTGAGCAACCAGTAAACTGCTAATTAAAAAGACATATTTTTAGTTGCTCCCAAAGCTGACATATTTGCATCAGCTTCATTTGCCCCAAGACAAACAAGTAGTGGCAAAGGGCTGATAATGCTTTCATGCATTGTTTCTAGCAGAAATCAAAATACTGTAATGGTTTCCTCCTGCTGGGGAGGAGAAAAGAGAGAGAGAGAGAGAGAGAGAAAGAGAGAAACTTAACCTACATAAATAACAAGGCACAGAAGAAACTCAGTTAAGCTCCATGGTGTTTTGGGGAGGGGGAAGAGGTTTGGGTTTGTTTGGGGTTTTTTTTCCCCTCCATAACAATGAAGAGTCAAGCAGTTACATATGGCTACACTAACTACAACTGTTAGCAGATCTGACATTTAACTAGATGTCTCACTTTTAAGGCTTGAAAATATCCCTGTCCTGTTCCAGGCCATTTAACACTCGTGCCCCAACAATGGAATGAATTAACAGAGTTAATTTTTAGGCTGTCCATTACTTTCCTTTAAGGGGAGGTTGGGGAAAAAAAAAAAAAAAAAAAAGGCCTCACAAAAATCCAACCTTTCATAGGCTCGGCGTAGGGAGCGAAAGGAAGAACATATGGTGAGGCTGTTTGTTTTTCTAAAGGAATTACTTACAGCCTGAGCGCAGCACACTTCTCCAGCTCAACCGGAGAGGCAAACTTTAGTGGGGACGGACTGTAAATCACCTCTGGCAGGAAAACACCAACAAAAGCTGCCGATCACTCTCGCAGTGACACGGCTGGAGCTTGTCCCAGGCCCGGCAGACTGTCCGCCCCGGTGCTACCGGCCCTCACGCCTCCCCCCCGCCGCCCGGTTAAGTTACATCCTCAGCCCCGCGGACAGCCCCAGCCTGGGCGAGCGGCCGCCGCGGCCAGGCCCCGCGCCAGCCCGCCCCGCAGCCCGCGGTGCCCGGGGTGTGGGGGGAGCGGTGGGGCCCGGTTCCCCACCGGTACACACCTTCTCCGCGCGGCCCCGTGCTCCCGCCGCCGGCCCCGCGCCGCGGGGGGTGCCGGCCGCACCTTCCACAAAGAGGCAGAGTAGGGGCGCGCATAGCAACAGGGCCGCGCGCCCATTGGCCCCGCCGGGCGAGCGCCGGCCCCCTCGGCGGCACGGCACAGCACGGCCCGGCCCGCCCCGCCGGGGCAGGTGAACCGGGGCGGGGCAAGGGCGAACCCGCAGCGGCAGAAATCTGTACAGCGGAGTTCCTGCCAGCCGTGCCCCGGCCCGGGAAACGGGCTGCCCCGGAACCGCTGGCCCCTCCGCGGGGCGCCGAGGCCGAGCCAGCAGCGGCCGCGGACAGCCGGTGCCAGCTCCCGCTGGGAGGGACGTTACGGCCGCCCAAAGGCCCGGGCCCAGCGGCAGCAGCGTGGCGGGCTAGGGCACGCTGGCCTCTGGCTACCGGCACTGGCGAACCGCTCCGAGCCCAGAACGGCTTTCCCGTGTCCGTGCCAGCGTTGGCACTACGCGCTTGCCCCTCACACACGGTACCGGCTTGGAAGAACCGGCCCCGAGCAGCAGCGCACGCCCGGCGATGAATATTTACACCGGGAGCGGAAAAAGCCGCCAGCCCGGCCCCGCAGCCGACACAACCCGAGTGCCCGCAGCACCTTGCACCGCTCCGCTCCATCCCCTCAGCAGCGGCTCGGCTGCAGCATACACAGCGAGGGGGAAATCCCATTATCCGCTCTCCCTGCATTACGGTACTTCTTAAACCCACCCGATCAACTCCCTACTTCAGTTTTTTTTTTTTTTTTCCAATCCTCTCCTCAATTTTTTAGCAGGTACTTTTGGGGACTAATTTATGAAGTTGTTTCAAGAGAGCAGTCTCAAAACTGCATATATTATTATAAGTGCAGTCTAAAAAACACATGCTGTCCATCCATTTCTTACCTATTTACAAGAACTACTCAGATGACATTCACCATATTAACATAATCAGCACCAAAAAAAAAATCTTACTCTCAGCCTAACCACATCACAAAAGAAGAATAAAACTCTTGTTCTGTAATTAAATGTCATAAACTATGAGAAGTCCAGATCACACTAGACTTCACAACCACATTCAAAAATCCAGTAGCACACACCAACCCATTCAGGAGCATGGAAAACATGCTACTTACTTCACAGAACAATGACTTCTCCCCGCTCTCATTTCATGGAGCAGTATCATTTAGCTGTGCTTGCAAGAAAATATAGCCTATACCAGATCTTTATGAAGACATTTTATGTGGGGAAGGCTGGATACCTTTTAGTAGGTGGCCCATTTAGAGATTGTAGATACAGATAGGGCCTTACAGAAAGTCATACACAAAACATACCATTTCATCAGTCACTGACATTCAAGCTTCCTGTATATTCTCAGTCTGCTTTTCAAGTATTTTTCTTTCATGGAACATTTACTTCTACAAAAACACCATAGTTTACATAGTTGTCTGAAAAAGCAGTTTCAGGTTTTCTTAATTGAGCAACCACCTAGCCTTTGAAAAAAGTACCCAGATGATTTTCTATGAAATAGTTATTCAATATGTATGGGAGGAATGGGAGGGGTAAGAGGAATATTTGTCAAGCTGGTAAAGACAGTATGTTTAAAAGTTTTACTAACAAGAGGCAGAAGCAACAACCCCAAGTCAATTCCCATGAGGGCTGGCAGAGACAGCATTCAGGAGCCACCAGTTGTTTTCTACAGGGCATCTAACAGTGTTTTAGTGAGGAGCAGCTGCCTCTAGATGACAGGCATACCTACCCACCACAATGCTCCTCAACAGCCTCCCCACACTGGGCTGCTGCAGTGTAACCACAGAGATCCTTTTCACACCTGATATTCTTCAAATACAGTAAAAGTAGAACAGCATGCTGACACTCTAGCTTTTAAGCTTACTGTCCTAAGCCAGCCACAGATATACCCAGCTGAGCTCTGTGCATATTTGTGGAAGAGCACCCCAGAAATGAACACATCTAGTTTAATAAAACACTAAATTTAGAAAATACAATATTAGAAATTCCACCAAACAAAACCCACCTTGAAGCATGCTACACATCTATAGGCTGATCTTGTATTCTTCCACAAATTCCAGTAGAGACACAAGATACATATGGTAACAGGACATTGCTAGTCTGAACATAGGAGAATACAGTAGCACAGAGAGATATACGTAGGACTTTATCCTAAGCTGTATATTCCACCATCATAAAGCAGCTGTGCTTAAAATACTACTAATACCCTTGCAGTTTTAATACTGTGCAAAATGACTAATAAGATAAACAGACTGTATTTTAACCCACCTTCTGCCACAAACAGGATAACACTTATTAAAATAAAAAATAAGATAAGGTCTCGATAAGAATGGATTTCATCCAACACAAACTTTAGGAGTAAGTCCTGCATATTTCACAGAGCAGGAAATCCCAGCCAAGCGTGGTTCATCTCAGTATCAAGTCAACTATGCATCAATTCAGTGCCACATGCTAGCAGACATATTCGGAATAAAGCTGAGGTCAGTTCTTGATGCTTGCAATGCATATTAAGGAGCTGATAAGATGCACCATCTGCAGTATTCATTTATGTGTAGCTTTCCTTTTCCTGATGTTTAAAGCCAAATTTTATGAATAAAACTACATACAGTCTATAACACACCTAGAAAAGTTGAAAGTATCAGATGCTAACAATTCCATTATGATTTTAAAACAAAATCTGTGCAGATCATAAAGCTGCTTAACATTTTATTCTAGAACCTTAACCAGGAATAAAAACATCTTATAAAAAGTGTCCTAAAATATTTACAAAACTGAAGGCTGTTATATTTTCAAAACAAAGATGTGATGAAAGATCATACAATGTATATCAAGCAGCATCACTTAATCTGTTCTCTCCAATAGATCCAAAATACTTTCTCAGAGAAATGTTAAATCAGTGAGACTGTCAGCAGGAAGCACCCAAAGGCAGTACAATATAGCCAGTTGTGCCAGTTTTAGTGAACTCAATCAGGCGATGTAAGATGAGGCAGATGTGTACTCCAGCAGTTTTACACTGATTTCTTGACCTTTATCTTCATATTTTTCTAGTATTATCAACTATTCCTCCCGTTTCAGCTCCATCAGCTGCCTACTTGGTTCTACTAATTCGCTTTTTAACAGCATACACACCTCTAAAAGGGGTCTCCCATACCTTCCTTGCACTAACGTGGTGAAAGTGGTTACGCTGCCTGAACATCCTACACAGGCAGCACTGCCACTAGTGTGGTTAGGGCAGCAATCTCCACCAATTCTACTGCTCCAAATACATTGTTTCTCACGGCTTCTCCATGGTAAACAAAATTTCTTTGGCTATTTCAATAGCATGTGCTTCAAAAGGAAGAAGCTGCTTCCCCTGTAAAGCAAAACAAAGCCACACTCTTCATTAAAAGCCATCTGAAGTGGGAAACTTTGCATAGGAAATATGCTTAAAGAGTCATGTTTTAAGAATTATGCAGCAGAGACAAAAGGATTTACCTTTGAGCAGCATGAGTGTTGATATTAATCCCTTTCCCCTAGCGGTGCATTCCCAGTCCATACAGATCTTCATTATTTTAATCCCTGTTCAGTTCCTATTGGTAGGAAACTCCTCCTCCTTTACTCCACGTCACTAGACTATTTACTAAAGCTCTTCTGTTCCTGATGAATCTGTTCTCTTCCCCTCTACCCCCAAGTCCAACTACTTAATCAGAATTAAAATTCTAACTAAAAAAGCTGTAACAAAAAAGAGCAAGTAAATGGGATGTCTTACTGAGGCCATGTTGTAAATACTCAGAGCTAACATGCAAAAGAGAATGCACTGATACTTGTGACTTTTCTGCACAAAGCATCAACACAACATATCAAAAAATCACTTAGCTAACAGAGAAATTATGCCTTCAGCAACTGGTCATCACAGACATTTCCTCAGATACTACTCTTAACCACCCCCCCTGCCCCTCCAAATCTGCAGACAAAGCTTTCTACCAAACTTGCTGACCTGCCTGAAAGCCTGAGCGAGCCATGGTTTGTTTCACTTATGTTGTTGGGCTAGTGCCCTGGCAGGGAACCAAGGAGAACAATACCTGGCAGGGGAGAAGGGCGTCCCACCACTCAAAAAAGTGCACTGACTGCAGCAGCTCTTCCTGCACCTCTGCTTCTCCTTCCCCTGACCCTCAGAAGAAACCACCACCCTGCCATGGTACTGACTGTACTGAGGAAATGGGCTAATACTCACCACCCTCAACTCTTTGCTGAAGGTCTCTCTGCCCTTTCCTCCCCCATTATACCCAACAAGAAGATACTTGCACAGCACTCTGAGAAGGAAGCTTAATTTATTGCAGCACAGAGAAGTGTGAAACATGCCCTAGAAATCCTGAAGGCTCATCAGTTGACAAGAGGAATCCCTGGATGCACAGCACCATTAAGAGGCTAAACTAGCGTAAGCAGTCACCTGCTCGTAGTCTCACTAAAAAAGTTCACAGTCTAAAATGGACTTGCCTAGCAACCTGGTTCTCAGGGATCTGAACGGAAAAGAATTACTAACTTCACAGGATACACAGTGTAAAACAGATGACATGGCACGTGTGCAACCAGAGATTCCGTATTTCAGATACATTCTTTTTTTTTTTACTTATACCTCAGAAGAAAATCCAACTTGTTTTTTCCTTAGGAACAAAAAAAGTTACACTCAGCAATAGGTCTGGAAAATGCACTGATGACTGCAGAGAGAAAAGTGTCAATACCCCACTGTTACTGGGTACTACACACCTGGACAGAGGGAGATTGGATGCCTCCCCACAAAACGAAAAATGGTCACACCACAATAAATGTGTATGGGGGGAGCTGAAGAACTCCTCTTACAGAAACAAAGCTGTCCAGAAATCTTCTCAGTAAGACTATTTTCTTTGCCTTTATTCTTAATAAGAGTTCTTCCATTCAGAACACCTGTGGAAGTGTCACTAGTATTTCACATCTGCAGAGTGCTTCCTTCCCCGTGTATTCATCTGTCTCCACTGATTCATACACAGCTCTTCTCCAAGTTATCCCTGAGAACGCCCTCATACTATCCCATTACATCTTTGCATTTTGAGTCAACATAATGTAGTAATACCATCAGACAGCAACTTCAAATAGTTTTGGACCCAAAGCTAAGATTAAAAGGTAATGCAACAATAACTAGTGAAAAGAACTAGTCAGGCCAATTTAACAAGGAAAAAATATATTAATATAAGCAAGTTAAGTATAAACATTTTATTTGGTCAGAATAACACTGAATTGTTAAGAACAGCTGGAGAATTTTCATTACTCTTACAACTCAATTATACTACTTATGAGTAGCTCTTTATAAAAATCTCTCTCCCAATCTTGGTACAGATATGCATGCAGATGAAGAACAACTGCATATGGCTTCAGCTGCATGCTTACAGCTACGTTCATCCCACCCTGCACTGGATAAGCAGAAAAAGGAACATGTAATGAACATGAAGTCTTCCAAAGTCCAACTACCTACCCAAGTCCAAGAGGCACTCTTCTGTATTCGTGTTCACCCAGGTTTATAGACACCCTTAACTGCCTACTTACACATGAAGTTTTTGTACTCAGTAGTACAAAGGTAGCCATGTAAGTGTACATGCACTTCTAAAAGAATTTAAACTTAAAAACTGGCTCTGTCTAAACATTAAACACAAGTGACTCATAAATACTGAACAATTTACTACCACCTTGAAAGACAATGATGTGAGACACCTGCAAAAATCTAAAAAATACAGCTTACCAAGTATCACACCAGAATGGAGAAAGCAGTTATTATAGCTGTAACTACAGTTAAACTGCAAGATCTTATTGACTTAAAAGGACAGCTAGTAACTGGTGGACTGTTATCCTAAACTTAGTGCTGATAGGATAAAAGGCTATGGCTATTTCACCACCATTTAACAGTTGCTATTAGTAGATGTTTCTCAAAATAACAAAGAAACATTTTGTAAACAGTGAAGTAGACAGAGTAAGTTCTTTTAACAAATGTCATATAGCTGGTTTGTTCCCATCAGTTATTCTGTTTTCACAGAAGATTTCTAATTTTAATAGGCTGAATTTAATTTGGCAACAAACTTGCCTCTCATGAGATTCTGTATTTATAAATGTTAGCTTATTTTTAAAAACATTTAGAAGCTGGCAGACCTCAGATCCAATAATAGTTTCAACAGTGCCCTTAACAACTAAATCCAATCTAATATGCTTCAGCCCAGGGATCTGATCTGGCATGCCAAAGTTTCTCACTTCAGCAAGTAAAAAATACTGTCAGAAGGGTCAGTTATATAGCCCAAGCCTATGGACTTAGCAAATCCACAAGCCCAAATATATCCACCTAAATGCCACCCCAGCAGCATCTGTTTTAGCAACAAAAGCCCCTCTCAAGGTGGCTACTGCAGACAACTCCAACCAAACAAAAAAGGAAATTGAAAAGTTGTCACTAGTATTGTTTGCTCTCTCTGAGGAACAGGCACACACTGAAGAACTCACTGTTGAACATGGATAAAAGCACTCTTCCAACTCAAGAGCTACTTCTACAACAGTAAGACCCGCCTCACTGTTGCCACTTGGTACAAGTTGCAGAACAGGTAGGAAATCTTTAACATAAGCAGGTATTTCAAATCAAAACATAAGATTCTCCAATTCTACAAATGAATATTCTTAGATTTATTTTGAGGGGAAAAAAAAAGCACCTAAAAGCTCAGAATTCTTCTAAGTTAAATGTTTGTAGTAGAAATTTAATAAAAGAGCATATATTCCCATTTCTTGGGTGCAAGGACAGAGTTGTAATGAAACAATCTAGACTGTCCTCAATTTAAAAAAAAGCTTATATTCCTGTTCACTCATCCTCATCCATGGCATCTATGTATTTTGTGTTATCAGGACAAATCTGCTCTCCCCAAAGATTAGGGCTAGATGGCTACATGCCTTATAAACAGAATTTGAGTGCAATATCCTGACCTCTTGTCAGTTTGCTTGGGTTTTTTTATACTGAACAGTTTTAGTTTTTCTTTCTTTTAAAGAATAAGCTGGTTTTATCTGCAAGCAATCCACATGGGGAAAGCAGACCCCTCCACCGTTTCCTGCCCATCAGACCTAGCCTCCCTCGCCACACGCATCTTCTCGCACGTGCCCCTGCACGCAGAGCGTGTTCGCCAGCACGGCTTCCTGCCGGGCCAGGGCGCAGCGTCACCTCCAGCTCATTATCATCCAACCTGCACTTACCTGTGGCAACCAAGCCCGAAGCATTGCCCAAACGCTTTTGGAGTGACAGCTCCACTAAGCAGGAAGCACCTCATTTCCAGTTTATTACTTTGTTTACTGGCTACATCATTCTACCACAGAAAAGTTTAAGTGCTTTGTGACATTTCACTGCGAAGATATTATAAAATTAAAGTGTCTGTATCACAGTGAAATATAACACACTAAAATACCACTCATCCTTTTTCAAAAGATATTTTCACATCCTGATCTGTGTACTCTGTAGCACATCATCTTTGCTAAAAAGTTTTCCACAAAAATCTTTCACGGAGTTAATATAGGACATAAAACTAAGTCTTGTTTTTAAAAACAAGGACCTTATCCAGATCTCCCAACTGAACAACTAACTCCACAACTCCAAAACACACTGGTTCAACTCACTTCCCCCCAGTCCTATGCCTTCTCATCCTTCATCACAAGAATTTGAAGAAGAAATGCATTCACTCAACTGTTCTTCATTAATCTCTCCTCCAGCTTTTCTCATGGACACATCCAGAAATCCTTCAACTACGTTTCCAACAGGAGGTAGCAAACAGACTTTTGTTGAACCCAAAGAATTAGCTCTTTCCATACCAAACCACTAAATAAGGTGGAAGAAAGTCTTTTAGCCCAGTTAGTACAAACAGACCCAGAGGCACACATTTGAGTTTGACTTGCAAAGAAGGAAGCAGAAGAGAAAAAGCACTCTTCAGACTGATTGTTCCTCTCTTGTAGGCAGAAAGCCATTTATTTTAAATTAGGATAATCTCAAGGAGGGAATTAATGCTTCAGAAAGTAAGAGACAACAGCTTTTTTCTTAATTTCTAAGTGAAAACAGAATAGCCTCTACAGAGAACACATAGCAGAGGAATAAACAAAGCAAGGTAATAAAGAAGTAAGAAAAGACTAGAATAACGTGATAAAAACCAGCCAGCATGCATTTAGAGACAAACAAGCCTGTCTTCCTCCTTTAACTGATCATTCATGCAGTGAGGGGGAGGGAGGAGCAGTAACTCTGAGCTATTTAGACTATAGTAAGACTTTTGATGTCTTGTAACATTCCCACAGCAAAACATGACTACACTGTAGGTTCATCGAAACCACAAGATTTTTTCCAGTTGTGCACCAAGTGTACTCTAAGGGTAAAGAACAAGCTTTTGGAGTTTGGCAGTAAGCTATCACCCTGACATTATGCAATGTTTTCATTAACTCCGATGGTGAAATAGTGTGTTTATACAGTTTATGAACAAAGCTGAACTGGAAGAGTTTGCAAGCACTCTGCTACGAAGTCTGGTTCTGTCTCCCAAACTCAATAAACCGGCAAAGTAATCAGAAGTCATTAGAACGAAGTTCAACAGAAGCAAGAGCAAAGCTCTGTACTTGAGAAAGGAAACAGTGCCCCAAACATGCAACACAAAGCAGCTGACTAGGCAGGCAGCTGTACTGCAGAAACTAAATCATGATGATATCATGGATCAAAGCTAGGTAAGCTGGTATGTTGTTACTGCAGAAAGAGAAAAAACATAAAAGCCAAACATCACTCCAAAAACACTGTATGCAAGAAAGGGAAATAAATTACTCTTTTCACTGGCACTGGTGAAGCCTCAGCCGAAGCAACACAACCACGGTATGTCAAGATGCTTCAAGACTTCGCTTTAAGAATGGCAGCATAGGAAAGGTAAAGCCAAGCAGCAGCCATCAGTATTTCAGTTAGTGCGCTCTCTAGACCCAGTATAGAGGTAGGGATGTGAATGTGCTTATAGCAACCACAGCCCTTCCAGACTGACACCCCACCCGATGGGTAAGCCCTGAGTGATGCTTGGGAGACATGTCCTACAAATGCCCCGTGCCTTTGCATGGTGAAGGAGTAAGGCCACATTTTTATCTGCACTTTCAAACCTCTCCTCCTCACTTGCAAAACCGCTCCGTGGATTTACTATGCAGCACTTCACATCCCATCTCCTCCATACTGCTCTCATGTATTGCATGTTTACATCTGTAATTTTGAAACTTCCCTTATTAAAAAGGGATGTAAGCATCTTAGGGCCAAATTTCCCTTTTTCTTCATTTCTGATCATTCCTCTTACCTCCTGAAATTATTCTATAACATTTCCCATTGTTAAAAAAATGGTTGCACATCCAGATCTCCCCTTTCTTCTCCTGCAACATCCGTTTTTGCTGGTGATAAGAATTTTATTGGTAGTATGACAAAAGGTAAACCATACTTTCTCCCAATATGCCTGGGCATTGCAGCCTTATTAGCATAGTTTTAAGCTTAATTCTAACTACAAGAACTACATCTCTCTGCTCCTAATGTATTCTGATATAATTATTTGTAATAATTAAAAAAAAAACAAAACCTTTCAAGTCTTTTGAAGCCTGTTTGTTTAGGTTTCATTCAGTGTGTGGCTTTGCAGTCTCCTCAGGATTTTGAGGGTCTGTAGAAAAGTGCAGACTGTGAAACAAGCCAAGTGGTCTGCTTCCCCCCTGTCCTTTGCTATTAACTCGGGACGATGGGAAGCAGGTGACTGCACACTTGACTGCTTGTATCCTGTGGTGCAGCTGCTATGCAGAAAGCAGCACATGTAAACATTTGCATGATTCGTGCCTCCTAAGAGTCTCTGTGGGCCGCATGTGGCATTTAGGCAGCACTTTCACAACCCCCTTTGTGCATGGTATTGCTCTGTTACATGAGGACACAGTTCAGCTAGAGGTATTTACCAAAATGGCTGGAGATACTCTCCAATGTTTGGCAAGATCCATGATTTATTTCAAGATTTTTGTTAATTATCTTAAAAGAATATCAAGACATTACTTCTGGAGGGTTTTACCCACTGTGTGATAGACATTTTACAATGGGTAGGAATCTCAATTTATTAAGCTTTATTTATTAAGCTTAGGAAAAACCCTCAACCACTTGAAAACTTGTTTTCTTTATAAATTTGGTTCCCTCTACACCAGATTGGTTACAAAAGGCATCTGATCACTTATCATACAGCACTTAAAAATGTTTCCAACATTTTAACTTTTTCTGACTAAAAAGTCAAGAAAAGAATAGACAAATATCATACAGAGGCTTTGACCAGAGATAAGAGAACATTTTAAAACTGCAAATATTGACTTGGGTTTTACCTGGCTATTTTAAAATTTTATTTCACCTTGACAGTAAATAGTTTTCAAACTTCAGGGTCTGGTATTAAAATCTAAAGAGATTCTAAAAACAATCTGCCTTGCTGCAGTCAATTAGGTGAAGGTTTAAGCAACTAAGAAGCAAGGAGGAAAGCAAAGATAAAAAAAGCCATTTTGAATCCCTAGTACTTCATTCCCAGTAATTTATGCATATGTTTACAATCATTTCTGTACTATCGTCACACCATATAATCTTTACAGCATAGACATACAAGAAATCCACCCGAGTGAGTGGTCATTTATGCGGTGTCACTATTAGCAAATATGTAATTAACAAACCTAATTGAGATATGTCATATAAGTGTCAGTATTCAATACGTGGATATCTAAGCTATATTAAAGTGCTTCTCAAAACACCAAAGCGATTATAACACAAAAATAATGTGTTTTTAAAACTGAAAGCAACCAAGTAAACAACAGAATCATCAAAACTTTCAGAAACTCAAATATCTAAGCAAGGATTTTTTTTCTAATTAACACTCCGAATTCTACAACGAGCACTCATATGATTTACCTAAAAAATAAAAAATCTTCCTTTAACTAACAGGAACCAATAACCACTGCTCATGTGGATCAAAATAGAAGTCATGACATATTTTCAACTCTAGGGGCATCAGCAGCTGTTGCTATACTGCAAAAAAGCTGAAGTGTTATAAACATATACGTAGACAGTCGACTTTATTTTTCTGTAAAACCAGATGTTGGTAATCCAGATAAGATAGTAACCAAGTGATCGTGAAAAATTAGTATTTCAGCATGTTTGTTATGATACATCTCCTTTATAACTGGAACAAAAAACCACTGTCAGGTTATAAAACAGCACAGATGAAAGTTATGGGTATTTTCAGGGTGTTTTTCAGCTACATTTTGACATTTTTGTGCCTGTGCCGGCATTGTCTGTCGATGCCCGATTTGCCTTTGACCGACTCTCGCCTCAGCACCGCAGTTCTGTTCTAACGAACCGACTGTATTTGACACACAAAATGCAGCATTCCCAAAGCAAAAGGAGTTTGCTACGGTGTTTGTCTGCCTTCCTTCCATCCATCCAACCAAGACAATGGAAAGCTGAAGGGCAGGCAGGACACACCGGGCTGTTAATCGCCCTCGGAGGGTTTTCTCACAGTATCGTCAGCATTTTCCCAGTTGAACCCCAGTACCTGGAGTCTCTCCCATCCTCCAAAATGACAGGGAAGGGGATAAGGAAATAGAACGATAACACCGAAACAAAACACCAGGCTACTTCTAACCTAGAAACAAAACAAAACGAAAAATAAATATCTTCATAAGCCGTTTACCTCGTTCCGGCTTCATTTTCTCCGCTTCCTCGGCGAGGTCCGAAAGGAGCCGAAGTGCCGTGCTGCTCTCCCCGCCGAGGCCGGCTGCCACTGCCTCCAACCAGCGATATCAATTATTTTTCGTGGATGAAAACAACGAGCCGGAGGCCGGCCCCGCCGCCGGGGCTCGCCCGGCCCCGCCGCGAGCAGTCGGGCCCGCCGGCAAGCAGGCAGGCGGCCGGGGGAGGCTGAGCGGCGGCGGCCTCTCCCCGCGCCCGGCCAGGGTGTCCTTCCGTGACACGGCGCCGAGCGGGGCTATTTATAACCTGCCGGGGAAAAATCCCACAACAACAGACCTCGGCTCACCCCCGGCCGCGCCGGCTCTGAGTCACCGTGGCCCGGGGCGACGGCAGCCCCGGCTGGAGTCCCCTCCCTCCCGCCTGCCCTGAGGAGGGCAGCGAGCGGCAACCCCCCGACTCTCCGCCCGCCCCGCCGGGCACCCAGCCCGCGGCCCCCACCCTGTCACCGGCCGGAGGCTGGCGGCGGGGGGCTGCCCGGCACCTTCATCCCCGGCCCTGCCGCTGCCGCCCGGGCTGCCGCGCCGTGCCCCCGCGCTTCGCCCCGGTCAGACAGCCCGCGCCTCCCGCCGCCGCGGAGCGCAGCTCTCCATGGCTCTGCCTCCGGCTCTGCCTCCTGCTCTGCCTCCTGCCCTTCCTCCTCCTCCTCCTGCTGCTCCTCCTCGCCGCTGACTAACTCCCCTCCTCTCCGCCGGGCACTCCCCGTCTCCCGCCGAGCGGGATACACACATCACAGCCCGGAGGCAGCGGGCAGAGCAGCTCGGCTGCGCGGAACCCGCCGCGCTCGGACACCGACAAGGAGGAACCAGAGACCGGAGCTGCCGCCCGCCGGGACCCTGGGGCGCCGCTGCGCGCCGCGCTCATCCCACCCCCAGGCCGGGCCGGGCCCAATCGCCCCGCCCCTCACCCGCCTCACGTGCCCCACGGCATCCAATCCCCGGACCTCACTTCCGGCCTGGCCGCCCGCCCGCCGAGCAACTCGGTTGTCATGGCGACAGAGCGCCGGCCCGGCGGGGCCCTACCCGCGGTGGCGGGTCCGGCCCGGCGGCGGGCAGTGCGGCCGCCGCTGCCTTGGCGGCAGGCCGTCCCCCTGCGCTGCAGCGGCGTCGCTGCGGTTTACCGGTTTACCCAAACGGCATTCTTCTCCTTCCCCCCGCCCCCCCTCCCCCGGTATCTTGTCAGGCCGGTTCCCGCCCCGTGGAGAAGAGCGTCCCCTCACTCACCCGGCGCCGGCGGAGGCTGGCGGGGCCCCTCAGCCCGCTCCCGCGAAGAGCCGTTCCCGCAGCGCCGTCAGCCGCTTGCCGGCTGCCCCTCCTCGCCCTGCACAGAGCTGCTCTCACGCTGGCCCCGCGAGGTCCCGCACGAGCGAGTGCCCATCGCTGTTGGCATTTATAGGCGCCTGCGGAGCCGTGACCCCGAAGTGTGAACTGCCCGATCACGGGAGGCTGTGCCCCCGCCCGCTCACTCCGCCCGGCCGGAGGAGCTGCGAAGCAGGGGAGAAGGCTTTGTTTGTGTCCCTGCCCTGGCGGGGGCTGCGGATCGCTGCCGTCCCCTCACAGCCCGTTGACTGCCCTGCCTGGCCGCGCTCTGCTGGACGCTCACTTCACACCGGTAACTGTGTAAAGTGGGAGAGAAACAATGGAGTCAGCTGGCCTGCGGTTACACAACCGCCTTAATCCAGCAGAAATTCAAGCTTCCCCGAAAGGGACGGCCCTGCTCCCTCCCTCATCTCGAGGCCTGCCTGCCTGGCAGAGCAGGTCGGGAACCGGGGCTGCTGGAGGTGAACCTCCCTGTGGAGCTGCTGCCTGTTCTGTGCCCTGAGCCCACCCAGGATGTGGGGAGAGGGCTGCGGTGGCCATAGGGCTCCCTCCTTCACCGGGGGCCCGGGTCTCTGCGGGCTAAAGTGCCTGTGGTGTCATGGCCTCGTGACAGCTCATCTGGAGACAGGGCCAGGGGAAGCCCCACAGGCAGCTCTATTGCTCTGAGATGGACTCAGTCAGAACAGACAGGTGGGATGATAATGTCCTCTCTTGCTTTAATGTGGTGCTGTATCTAAGATATACACATGCTGCCACACTTGGTAGTTCCTCACCACTGTGAACGTTGCTTACAAAAGCTTCTATCGTGTGAGGGAACACTCCCTACAACAGGAGGATTTATAAATACGTACATCTGACTCTTTCTATGGAGAAATGATGCACATGGGTCAGGCAACTCCTCGACCTTCTTGGTGTGCCAGGATCCCTGCAGATGTATACACCTAGGATCTGCATAGCTGCTACCTTCTCACAGCTAGCTGATCAGCCACTGAAGATACTGCAAAGGACATAGAATTCCAGAACAAATCCGTTCTACACTATTTGGCTCCTATGAACTGCACCTGTTTTCCTCTCCTATTTATCAGATGTACATCATTACACTGGGAAGGTGCTTCACAGAATATAAACTGTCCAGTAAACACCTCTCGTTTCAGTCATACCCCCAAAACACAGGCAAGTAGGAGGTATCACATGCAGTGCTTTGATATTACACTCATAAGTACGTGCGTGTCACTTCTGTTGCTGTATGACTGCTGTAGATGTGTTTGGTAATTACACATCTCAGAGCTCTCTGCCGGATGCAATATAATTGCAAATGTGGCAATCCAGAATTATAAAAGGAGGAATTTGACTGAGCAATAAATACTGTACATGTGTGTATATGTGAAGTTCAGCATGACTACATTGAGCATGATTCAGCCACCTGTCAGATCCTCCTACTGGTGATAGTCATCCTAATGAAAAGTCACATCCTTTAAGCCACTAATTGTTGCTGTAAGACACTGCAAATTAGTTTGTAGCTTGTTCTGATATTGGTTTTGCAGTCAAAATCAAATCTGTCTTTCTACTGTTTAACTGCAACTGTAGCTATTTGACTGTTATGCTTCACATAGTATTTTTTAATAGTTTTTAAAGTCTTAATCTCATTTAGGCACTTTTTCTTAAACAGCTCACCAGACACAAATAGGCCAAACTGTCAAGAAAATGATTTCTCAAAGCAATTTTTCTATGGTGTTGACTTAATTAATGAGCCAAATAGTAAGTGCACACTTTCCATTTACTCCGTGATTCTTCTTAGGATTTCAAGCCAATGGGAAATGTAGGTGCCAGCCTATAATTAAAAAAAAAAGAAAAAGAAAAAAAAAAGAAAAAAAAAAGAAAAAAGAGAGAGAGTTCTAAGGGATATGACAAGAGTAAGCCAGGTCTGGTGTGCAGAGTCCTATTCTATGTGACTGCGTAGGAGATTTCAGGGTCATCTTCCCCTCTTGAGTCACACCATTTTTGGACCCAGAGAGCAACGGGTATGTCCAAGATGCATGCTTCAGGTCCTGCTTCAGTTCAGACAAAGAAGGATGGTTTCCCTTTTGACCATATAGACATACAACAAATCTGAAAAAAGCAGAACAGAAAATTGAGAGTTATTAGAGAGATTTAACTACATGATATTTAATGCATAATATTAAAGGCAAAATAAGGATAAACATCTCAAAAAAACTTGTGGACTTTGGCTAAAATGGCTAAAAATGTCCTTGAACTCATAACTTCTCTCCCAGTCACCAACCAAACGATGAGCACGGCATGAATACACAGAGAAAATATGGCATAAGGGGCTCCAACTATGGGAATTCGCTTACACATACTTGGAAATTTTTTGAGAACAATGACAGTACTGAAATGCATTTTTTACCTCAGAAGCTGAATATCATGTTAAAACATCTGAAAAGCATATGGCTGCATTATGCATCACACAAAAGCAGGATTAGCTTAGAAACGCTAACAGAACTGTAACTGCCCTCCCACTGCCAAGTCCAGACCAACACGTACTTCTCTGAAAAGCACAAACAGACAAAAACAGGGACAGAACCAGCTTTCTTATCAGTTTCTGCCTCATGGCTGATGAACTTTGGTGTCTAGACAGGTGAAAGCTTAGGCTGCAGCATCTGTGCAGTCACAGCAGGTCTCACATATGTGGTCTCCGGTGTTGCAAAGCTGAGTTTCAGTGGCAGCTTCTTCTCAGCGCAAATCTCAACAGGGCCGCCCTATCTTCCTTTCCTGAAATGCATCAGGTCATTCTTCCCTTATGAAGAATAAGGGACCTTGTATACTCAGGTGTGAGGCTTGGCTGAAGCTGGACATGGGATTTAAAAAAAAAATCCCTACATGGGACAGCATGACACAGTGTTGTCACATAAGCTTTGTTCATATAGAAATGAAGGGTTTTTTTTAAAAATAAAGATAAATGTATGGCTATGTTTTCTTTCAGAACTTCAGTACTTTACACTTTTGGCATGGTCTCTTCAACCTGGAACAGAGTAGGTTATATCCCCAAGTGTCTTTTCAGCTTTAGCTGTCAAAGAAGTGATGTCTGGTGCAGCAGATCAAGATTCCTGTGATTCCTGGAGACAATTACTGCCTGTTAAGTGATGCGGCACAACTGCTTTTTACATGGCTGCCAACTCTGTGGTATAAAGCCACTGCACTTGGGAGAATATTATAGACAAAGGATGAAGACAATCAGAAATAGTCTAGAAGATACAGTATGCAATGAAACAAATTTGAAATGTGCTAAAAAAAATCAGAAGAATCAGCTGTAGTTTAATTGTCACCAGTAGTAACCACTTTGGAAAGAATATTAAAATAGAAATTAGTTATGTGCTTGTAGGAATTTATTAGTCTGCAAGAAAAGAAGAGCCAGCTGTTACTGAAACTGAGATAATTATAAACAGTTTAAATGTCAATATGTTCTAAAAGTTTAGTTTTAGGGATTATAAACATTTTGGGTCTGTTTTTTAATTCAGCAATATATATAGATAAGTGGATCTAGTTGAATGGAAGAGCATTCTTTGTTATTCTTTCTCAAGATACCTATAGGCACAGTAGCAAGGATAGCTTGAGAAAATTGTCTTCTGTATGCCTGCCTGCCACTGTGTTACTGCTGTATTTCTAAGTATATGTTTTAGCCCCATTCATCTTTATTTAACAGCTAGATTTAAGTATTTTAGTAACATCAACCCAACAAGATCCAAAAATACATTAAAAATGCCAAACTGCATTTCTCATCCTTAAAATTTCCAGGTAACTTGGCTTATTATGTCATGCAGAGATATCTGAGTGACACTAACACAGTGCTTCCAGGGTTCCTCCGCTCGCTTCATTTCACACCGATCTGAGAGGCAGGAAGGCCTTGATGGTGGGAGCCGCAGAGGAGCTTTTGTTCCATGTTCATCTCCAGCCTGTGCAGAAGTTCCTCCACAAAGCTTCTCACCAGCATAATTCTGAAGAGGCCTTAGGTCTCTCTCAGTTACGTTTGGGACTTGCCTCAGGATCAAGAGAGGAAAGTAAATTCATATCATCATTTTGAGTCCCCAAACACAGACTGACATATCAGAAATTCTGGCAATGGTTATGCTCATGTTCAGGCTCTACAGAGTACTACATGACGAGAACTCTGTGTACTGAGCATAGGCTGATACAGTCATACATAGGGACAGGAAATGAAAACCTTCAGCCCAAGATGTCCAACATTAGCCCGGAACAATATCTGGTCATTTAAATAAAACAGCCTGCTTTTCAAAGGAAAAATTATCTCCGGTTCCCACTGACTTCAGCAGAATTTGTCAATCCAAGGCGTTTTTCAAAACCAGCCCATCTCTACTCAGGTTCCTAATTGTGGAATTAGGCACCTAATTTTAGATACATATTTTTGAAAATTTTGCCCTATGGGCTTGATTCTCGTCTTGCTACATCAGCTCTCTCTGGTATAAATGCATCAATTAAGTCAGTGGAGTTACTTCTACAGCAGATCTGTCCCATGACTGGAAAATCAGGATCTGAAACAGAGTCTGAACAACAATATTTTAGGTTTTTTTCCTTAGAAATACACAAATCATAGCCCTGGTGATAAATATTTTGAAGAGAGGAAACAAACATAACAAGTGTAAATCAACAGGTGCTCTACTGTTAGACCCTGGAGCTTGCTAACTTACAGGGATTTATCTTTTCATACAGTTCCTACCAAAAACCTCTGTTGCTTAATTTCACTATTAATTGGCCCTTTCCAAGTAAAAATATATAGCTGTTATCATGTTCTTACCACCTAAATTAACGTTTTGAAATTAGCAAAATGACATCTGGGTTGTTTGGGTTTTTTTCCCTCGAATTCCTTTATTTTCCAAGTAGTACTTTCTCACTGGAGACACAGCCAAGACTAAGTTCAGAGAGAACTATGAGAACAACAGAGCAGTAATTGCACTCCTCTCAGAAGAAAAGCTTATCCTCCTCTCCAGAAATAATTTCCTGGACTCAACATTTTGCTACTAAACCTTGTTTACATACAGGAGATTCCTTTAGTTGGAAGCAACCCGGTCCCTGTCCTGTGCTGCTCCTCAAGTTCCCCGAATCACATGGGATGACCTGTGCCTTCTTCACTCTTCTGGCAGCAACAACAGGAGCTTAGCACCTCTCAGGACGGAATCTCTTCTTCTGCCACTCTTCCAGAGACAGGTCTAGCAGTCAGGCCTCCTTGCCAACAGAAATTAAGCCCGTCTCACATTTCCATAGTTCACTTGGAAACAGTAACTTGTACAATCTCTCCTCTGTTTGGAGCAGCTCCTGAAAAGATATTTCATAAATCTTGTGTGCTTCTTTGGTAACTGTGATGTGTAATTAGATACAAGATCTGAAAGAGAATAGTGCTGTCTCATCTGAAGTGGTGACTAGTGGCAATGGAAATACAGAAGTATGAAGATAAAACACGTAAAGATTCTGCTTTACAAAAAGGCTAACCACTCATTCTGTACAAATGTCAATCTAAGAGCGTATCTACTCAGTAGGATCACAACAGTTAACTTTCTGTTGCATAAGCACTTGATTAATCAGGCAGTAATGCACTTAAAAGCAAACAATCTACCTGTGAATAGATCATTAATTTCTGGAAAGAGGCAAATTCTTTTATTTTACATAGAGGATCTTTTCTGTGTCTGTAATATTCATTCTAAACTGGAAACAGTATTTTTTTTCCAATATTTTTTCAAGGGCGTTGTGCAAATTCACTGATGAACGCTAACATTACACAATGTTTACCCAGGACTAAGCTTGATGGAAACATTAATCAGAAAATATATAGGTTTCCATATTAAAACTGAAGTTTTTCTAGCAACAGCAAGCCCTGACATTCCCTGAACAGAAGCTAGAGATCTATGTTTGCCAAGAGAAACACCAAGATGTTGCCAACACTAGAAGTCTTGGGGAAAATAGAAGCACAAGACCTGTTTCCAGTCTAGGTCATCTCTCACCACTCGGCACTCTTGGTTTACTTTTGAGCAGGTATATCCAGAAGCTATACCCCAGTTACTCATTGCAGTGATCCAGCAGGAATCCAAGCACCCCATTTATGTTATTTCTATTAATTTCAGTGGAAAGCGAGCACGCAACAGTTGGAAGGAGGTGTTTGGAGTTTTGCAATGCTGTTTTCCTATTGCTAATGGCTTGATCTATCTTGCAATAATTTCCAGCACAGTTCTGCACATGTAATTGCACTAAATTAATTACTGGTGTAACTCCGTCCGGTAGGAGTTCATGAAGTTCAACTTCTGATGTCTCCACCAGCCCTGTTTACTTTCCCTCTCCTACCGCAGCAGCTGGGTCATGGTTTAACACTGTACCAACCAGCTGGTGGCACATCTCAGCCAGCACCTCCCAGCTTGGGCAGCTCTCTCATCTATGGCAAGGATCACGTTCACAGCTTTTGCCCTCACATGCCTCCACTGCTACTGGCTGCTCGCCTGGAGCTTGTACCATCTTTTGCCACCTTTTTTCTGGATGGCTGGCTGCAGACTTGCCATCCCATTCAGCCTGTGTCAGGCAGACCTTTGGACTTGCCAGTTTCAGGCAGCGCTCGCCCCCTGTCACAGTGGTACCCATTTTACAGAAGAGTGCAGCGGTCACAGGTGAAGCAGAGCCAGCATCCCTCCAAAGGGCCATCTTGTCATGCATCTGACCCTGCAAGCAGAGCTGTTCCACCTAGGAGAAAATTGACACGGTGAGCATGTTTGCAACACTTTAAAGAATTACTACAGCTACACTGCCGAGTGTATTGAAGTTACAGACAACTTTCCACGGGCACTATAAATGAAAAGGATAATTTGTTTATGTACACAAGCAATTACCTTGCTGGAACAACAAGTCCAGCCTATAGCTCCACCCAGGCTAAATTAATACCACAATTCCTACCAGACGTACAAGAGAGTAGGACAGGCAAGTAGCACGTTGTTAAATACAGGGCAATATTTAATGTAACCACACGTATGGTTTACAAGAGAAGTTGCACATCATTTACTAAAGTAGTCAGTGAGTGGGGGCTTATTAGGTAAATGCCAGAGCTATTGCAAAACTGCCATGGCCTTGTTCTAAAAAATTTAGTTGCATGGTTACTAGCCAGAGTTCTTCTAATGTACTCATGGCTTTTTAGTGGTACATTCTATGTATTAATAGTAAAGACTGAACAGAAAGGGTTGATTGCACTGAACAGAAAGGGTTGCACATAGTCATCAAGACTGATTTTTCGATACAGAAATGTGAAAATTACCCAGGTTCAGGTTTCTCTGGTTGCCAATTTGTGTTGTTTTCTTTTTTTTTTTTTTTTCAAGATAAAAAGTATTCCCTGAAATTCCACTCATTAGCTGCTGTCCTGTAACTGTATAGTCCATAGTGAAGAACGCTGTGGCTCACCTCGCTTCTTGGCAGTGTCGGTTAGGTCAGTCGTGGGCCCAGCTCCACTCTCTTCATACACCAAAATTCCCCAGATAAAGACCACGCCTACATCTCTCACCCCAAGCACAATGTTTGTAAACTTTACTGTACCTAAACCAAACCAATTTATTTTCAGGAGTCTGACATCCTCTGGAAAGTGACAGCATAATAGCAACTATAAAAGAAAAAAAAGAAAAAAAACCAAACCAGCATTAAAAGCTGAACACTGAAAGGCCTGATTGTAGTTTGCTGTGTAAAAAAAAATATATATCCATGCCTGGCAAATGTCATCAATGGTGAAATCCTTGGCCCACATACAAAGGTCAACTCCCCTTCATACAGAGTGAGCTAGGATTTCAACTTGGGCTATATTGGGTAGTACTTTCTTTACTACTTTCACACTAGATTAATTATAATTTTAATCCTTATGGCTGATTTATTCTCATGTTGTATAACTTTATTTTAAGGGTAAAGGAAGTTGACATTCATTCAAGGATCTCAAAGGCAATAAAGTAGAGTATGTATACTAAAAAACCAAAATTGCAGTAAGTTATTAAATTGCTCACCTTTGGATGTCAATTAAAATTTGAAAATTAAAAAGGTCACTATACATATTTATAGCAAAGCCAATCTTTACTTAATTAGGCTAGGTATTTAGTTAATACTAGCGATACAGTTAGAACATTGTAGCTGTATCTGTGCTTATATTGCTCTTGGCTCCTTCTGGATTTCTTGGTTAATTTATTTTCCCTTAAGTTGTTTAACTGTGTTTCCTTCTTTGCACAAAACATAAGCAGCTTCACTGCCTGGAAAACACAGAGCCTGATTGTTCTCCTGCTTACACCAGTGCAAATCAGCAGTGATCCCACCAGTCTATAGAATTACATCAATGTAAAGCTGACGTCAGAGAAATAGCAATCAAAGCCCTTGTTTCAAAGTTAATTGGTTTTGCATAAAAAAATAAGAGATGAGTACAGAGCACATTTGTTCTCCTTCTCAACTGAAATGTCAGAGAAGTGCTGCAGTTTTGGCATCCAGTCTGTGTGGGATTTGCACACATGGATCATGTTTCAAAAACAGGGCCCTAGTCACAACCCATCATGCTAAGAGTCTGTTTCCTTAATCTGATTTTAAGGAAGGGGAGGGTTTTGTCCCTGCTAGTTTGCTGTCATTGAGACAACTGTTTCCACTATCCAGAGCCAGTAGCAAATGGTCATCATCTATCAGCAATAAAGCTCCAGCAACAATTACATGGCTCATGTAAAGCCATTCCTCAGCTTTGCTTCACCATGTCAATTGCTCTGCACATTTAAGGTTTTAAGATCCTTGCTTGCCAAATGAAAGAAGCATCACACCAAGACTTGCAATCTTCCCCCCCCACCCCTCCTCTTTAAATAAATAGATGTATTGCCCATGAAAGGGACTGACTGAGTGGAGGATGTGGGAAGAGGATACATTCACTGAGCTCTTGGGCTCTGGGCTGTCTCAGGAGGCTGCCATAGACCTCAGCATCTTTTGGACTGCTCTAACCTATGGCAGGTGCCTACCTGATGCCCCAGCGCAGCATCAACCTGTGAAGACACAAATTGTATGAAGTCACTTTTCTCTGCTTCCTCCATGGCTCTGGTCACTGTAGCACTGAATCTTCATCACTGCTTTCTTATCATCCTTCTGGATTCACCTCCCTTATGTTTAAAAATCTGGAAGTCTGATCCTGGTTGCAATGGAAACTTGCTCTGGCAACCACAGCCATCCGTAGCCAAAGCCCGTTCAGTTGTGCATGGCAGAGGTGAGCTGGGCTCGCACAGACACTGTGGTGGCTCAGGCACTGAAGGTGCTGCTGATGCACCTGTGAACCCTCCAGCCACCACCACCACCATCACTCACATTTTGCCACGCACGCACTGACTGCTACCTGGCTGCTCGTATTTCTGTTTCTCTCTGTAGATTTCAAGTGCTGACCAGGAGTACTGGATTTTGTTTGCACTGCAGGACTTCCCCTTCTGAAAACAGTCTCCTCCAGCTGCACCATAGGTGCCCAAAAGCCTTACCTGGCAGCAGGTCCAAGTGGTTGTATAACACTGGCTCCACAGCGCTTGTACAGCATTAGCAGGGATTAAGCCTGTGCTTGTTACACAAGCCACAGCCACACAATCTAGTTGACATACCCTCAAACAACTTCTATCAGAAGTTTCAAATGGAGTGATTTAGAAATGACACCCAAATTGAAGTGTTGGCCTTTTTTTGTATCATCACTCAAACACCAAGAGTATGATGGGTGTTGATCAGTTCCTTATATACATATTAACTAGCAAAGCTGTAGCCTGAAGTTTGTTTATAAAATCAAGCACTTGAGCTGCCACAGCATGCAGAGAAGCTACAGTTTGCATTGAAGAGAAAATTCAGAGATCCCTTCACACTTCTGTGGGATAAGGGAGTATATATTTTCAGTAGTATACTTACAGGGAGAAAAATGGGCAAACCAGAGATAAAGGAAACAAGAGGAAAGTTATGTATGAAAATAAACTGCTGAATGTAGACAGGAGAGCAAGACTGATCAGCTCTGATCAAACAGTGGTGGAACTCACTGTCCCCCCCAGACTTTATTCTTACCCACAATTGCTAGGAATTGCCAAGGCAGCATTGCCAGAACTGACCTGCAAACTGTGGAGTGAAGGAATCCCAGGTAGGCAGGTCTGCATTTTTTTTTCAATGGAAGCTAAGCAGCATTTCATCCTTCTACAGAATTTGTGTAAAACTCCCAGGCCATGTACCATGTCAGCTGTCATAAAACCAAGCTTAGCTGAACTAGGGAAAAACCATGGGGGGATCAGAAGATGCATGCCTGCCTAGCATATATAGGAGCTGTAGCTCTAGAAGGGTCCAGGAGGATGGTGGGCGTGTAGTTTGGTTATAAAATTCCTCCACCCTGACTCCATCCAGCAGCCCAAGCAGGTGGTAGGGACTGTTATCCCAAGTGACCCCCTCCCCCTGGCCCCAGGACAGTCCCAGTGGGTGACAAACAGCGTTGTCAGCACGTTAAGGTCTCATGCCAGAGGTCTTGGAGGAAGCTGAACCCCCAGAGGAGATCACTGCCAGCCATGGAACACTGGCTGCTCTGTGCACACGGGTGAGAAAGGCAGTATTTACCTACTGAAATAGTTGGGGTTTAATTATTTGTTTTTCATGGCATGTAGAGTCGCTGTTGAGTAACGAGGCTCCACTGGGTGCCACATGCAGCAGGCATAGAAGAGGAAATATTATTTCCATAAAGAGGCTGTATCCTGGAAAGGCAGGGCAGAAATGTATAAACAAACAGAGAAGGGAGTTGCTAATGTTCATTCTTAAAAAAAAAATAAAATTAAAAATCATTCATTCATTCATTATTTGCAATTATTACTTTTTCAAGCATTCACAAAATTTGTTAAAACTAATTTTCATCATAATAGTACTGCAAATGAAATGCACAGCGAACATTAAAAATGCCAAAGGAGTAGTTATGGTTCTTGATGTTTACTATGTGGTAGTTGTATCATTCGTCATTGAAAGAAGACAAAAATAGGAAAAAAAAATAAGTTCAGTCAGAATACAGTGTTCAGAAATACAGGCGGGAAATGAGGATTCACAGTAGTTACCAGTGAAAAGTTTCATAGTTTGTCATTTGTTTTTTTACCTGGGGAGATAGTTTAAAGCAACACTTTTTCACTCACTTTTGGCAAAGGAGCAGGCATTACAGTGTACTTGTATTGCAATGCATAAAATATAGATTGTTAAAAAATTCTAAAGTACCCACATTAACTGTACTGATCTTAGTGACCCTTAAGGAAAATGTCTGTTACTTGGGATACTCGACTGTCCTGAACAGTATTTTCAACGTGTATAAATGTAGAATCACAATTAGAGGGTTGTTTTAAATTATAATCCGGATTTTCCAAAAATAAACCCTACCCTAACCTCTCCCATGCTGGCTTCAGCCACAGGCCCCTCCTTGGCAGGAGTTCCTCTGACTTCACTTAACTCTGGCTGCCTCTGAGGTTGTTTCCAGATTCTTTTCAATCCCATCAAGAAAATGTGAAATAAGAGAACAGTGTTAGAGTACAGTTTGCTAATTTATAAAAGACCAGAAAAAACTGAAAAATGAATAGCAAATGCTATAAAAAGAATGAGGAATAAAAAAACATTACTGGAGAAACAGCCCTTGTCCCATTGCTGCTCTGAAGTTACACACATGCATGTTTTTGCACTAAAACCCCTTAAAACCACTGACTTTCCCGTCTTTTCAGATTTGGATCTGTTGTCAGGTGTTTGCAGATTACATGGAGCACAAGCCTTCTCAACAGCCTCTTTTGGTTTGTATACATTAATTGCTCCTGCTGTCAGCCAGAGGGAGATGTATCACCAGTAGGATAATACATAAAGCTAAGTGCTGTCTTGCCAAGCAGTGTAGAATAATATTCTGATTTTTATAACACCTTTTCCCTGCGGCCCACGAGGCACTTTACAAGTGAGATTGAATTAAGCTTGTCAGCACTCTATATGGGAAGTAAATATTTCTTTCTCTATATTGGAGAAGGGAAACTGAGGCATTAATATTAAGTCCCCAGCAAAGCATTTAGCTGCATGCTTTCAAGGCCTTTAAACTTCTTACATGATTTAATTAAGCACACACTCAAGTGTTTTGCTGGAATAGTGCCTAAGAAAGATGCTACAGCCATGCTGCCAATTTATTCCGCAGCTGGGAAAACACCACAGGTTCCCCATCACTCACTCTTTAACAACAAGAACTTGTTTTTCATCTGCTGTTTTCCCTAAAAATAAGATCACATCTTTCAAGTCTCACCTGCATGGTGCATTATCACCTGAGCCTGGATGAGTCCCGGGAGGTGACATCCCAGCAGGAAACCACATCCACAGGGCTTTGTGGGGCACCGACCTGTGCGCCTGCTGCCTGTCAGTGTGCTGCAATGGAGAAATGCAGTTTGCTGTAGGACAGTCTGGTGTTTCAAAGTGCCAGGCTGTGCTGTTTGCATTAAGCACATCAATATGAAACTCTTCAGCACTTCAGTATACAGTGGTATTTCTAGTCTGTGAACATTTTTGATGAGTCAGGTTTCTGTGTCCGGTTCAAACCCGGTGCAGCAGGGCTCTGAACACAGCTCAGCTCTGTGTAGATCTAATCACAGCCCTGCCCTGACTTCCTACCACAGCTCAGAGGCAGCCGTCGTGTCTCAGACCTGCTCTTTGGTGTCTCTCTTCCATCCTGTTTTCCCCAGGTCTGCCTGGCTTACCTCTGGTCACACAGATGTGCCTTTCCATCTCCAGTTTGGCTGTGGAAGGTTCAAACATGATCTTAGGTTTTAGTTAGAGCTGGTGCACAGCTGGAGGGCTCGTGGCAGCTGGCAGCTCTCCGGGGAGTGACGTACCCACTCGTACCTAACCACACAGTGCTTCTGGGATGAAATCCTTACAAAACTGGCAGTAAACCTCTATCCAGCTACCATGTATATTGTATTTGCTCTCTCCTTCCTAAGGGGTCTAGTGGCTATTTGCAGGCAGACTGCAGAAAGGATTGTGGAGATGCTGCTGTTTACAGCTGTCTATTAAGGGAGATTGGAATCAGTTCTGATTTTTTGTTACTATACCGGGCTATGAACGGCAGAGACTCAGGAGCAGATACTCCTGCGTGGGAAGGAGATAACTGCTGATGTGTTTAGAACAGTTTGAACACGAGTGAGAGTCCTAAGACCCTCAGATTGAGAGACACAGTGACCACTGGTGTCGTGACTCCCGTGGCTCAGTTTACCAGTGAGTGTCCAGGAGGTTCTCATCAGACACTGGATGTCAGACCCTCCTCCAGACATGCCCTGGTGCTAACTGCATTATTGCAATTTTGAACACGTGTGCCCAGGCAGCCTCCCGGAGCATGGCAGGCTTCCAGCCCCTCTAGGAGTGCAGGCAGTGAGGACAGGGCCACCCCTTTCCTGCACCCCTGGGCTGTGCATGCTGACACAGACACCCAGCACCCCAACAGCACCCAGCCTGTGCCAAGGGCTGGGGGACTCCTTCTGGAGAGGCCAGAAGGGGTGGCTTTTCAGACAGTCCTGGAGGTAGCCAGCATCAGCTTCCAGCGTTAACAGTGCTCTTGTCCTAGGAATACCTAGAAACCTCTGCCCAAGCTGGGGATTTATTCTGCTGGCACACACAAGGCTGTCCCAGCCCCAGAGAAGTGCCTGTGTGGGAGCCACCACCCAAAGGACCTGCACTCCCCCAGCACTGGACCAGAGACAGCATTTTTCTTGCGAGATGTGGTGAGGCTACAGCAAATAATGTGTGAGCAACCCCCAGGCTCCCAAATGAATACTGACCTCAAGAAAAAGGGACCAAATGCTAAACTGGACCCAGCAGAGGAATACCTGAGCCCAGGTTCCTGAGCTAGGGGAGCCTATCCCCAGATTAAAGCAAAGGGTACCCTCCGGCTTTTTAGGTGCTCTTATTCTCTTCCTCATCACACCACTGACAGTACTAACAGCCAAATAAACTAAACTTGTTTCTGTCCTTATTGCACATGACTTCCTGCAATTTAGTGTTTGCCAAGTGAGGCACAATGTAAAAACAAAGTGAAACATAAGAAAGGAGCAATCTGAAGCACTTCTAAGGTCAAGTACTTGAAAAAGCAGGGCTGTATAACTCTCCAGGGATTTTAAATCTGTTTTTAATGCATATCCTTATACTGATGACCCCACATAAGCAAGTCTGACATAGAAATAACCCTTTTAAATTAATATATAGATAATATGTCATTACTAACATTATATACAGTGTAATTAAAAAAGATAAGGAACATAAAAATTCTGTTAGTTGTGAACAACACTTCTCATGAGTTAATTGCTCTAGGGAGGCCTCCTTTAGAAGGGAGTGGAGCTGAAAAAGCCACCAACACCCAGCTGATGCAAAGCCCACTAAAGTTAGTTGAAAGCCTGGATGCTGGCTGTCAGCCTTGCACCAGCCACTAATTTCCCCCTCCAGAGGAGCATGCAAACCTCCACTGACTTGAGAACACTATTTCTAATCTCAAATGTTAGTATCATGAAGTAAACCCTCAAAACTCAAGGCACTGATTTTCAGTGAAAAATAATTACAGCTGATAGATTTGGCATGCCTTGTGTGCCTTCTGGTTCTTAAGTTTTTAGGGACATAATGACATTTTTTCTAATTTTCATAATAAACATGACAGCTTGAAGCATCCTCCCAAGTGAAAGTTACAGTTCTCACTTCTGTGCTTCTAGCTGGTGAGGCTTTAGGGAAAGGTGAGACTTCTGACAAAACTGAGAACAGGCACTCACATAAATCTGAAGGCAAGCTTGGTCCTCTGAGCATCTGAAAAGGATTTCTGTGGAACAGGACAGGTCTGGGAAGAGACCAGGGGATGGGGTCAACCTAGCACCTCATAGGATCACTCTTCAGCCAGGCTTGTACTTTATAGTCTTTAAAAACCCTATAAATAAAATATATGCTCATTGTTAGAGATGTAAACTCATTGCAAAAGGTTCCATATCTGAACCAGAGGTGTTTGGATCATACCAGCTGTACAAAAAGAAGCCTGCTAAAATGCCTAATCCACACCCAGTCCCTTTTCCAAACTTGCTGGCAGAGCTGGGGCTGTGGTTACAGCCCATCCCTTGCATCTTCCACTCGTGAATCACTGCCTATTTGAGCCATTCACAGCGGGATGCTGCCCCAGCCACGCTCCTGCCCCATCAGAGTCATCTCCTCCAAGCAGCCCACTGCCCTCCAGTGAGCTGGGAAGCAGGGCTGGTGGATGGAGCTGCTCCAGGGATGGGGGACCAACTTCAGCCTCCGAGCAGCTGCTGGGCTCTCATCCCCCTTGGCATCCCCAGGCACAAGCACCTTTCCTGTTTGGAGATTCTCTCTGCAGCCACACAGCCACCTCCCAGGCAGGGCCCAAGGCTCCCACCAGCTCCCAGCACCCTTCGCTGTGCTCATTTCCTTTGCTGAGAAACAGCTCTAAGCTTAGTCACCTCCTGCCTGGCTGCAAGGGGCTGGCAGGGGACAGACAGGAGCCCATCCTTTCCTCATCCACATCCAGCAAAGCCTGTGGGAGCTTCTCCTTGGGCACAGAGACCCAGGCTCCTTCTGCAGTCATTCTGCTTAACTCCAGCATGAAGCAGGCCCCGGAGCATCTCACTTCTCAGTACTCTCAATATTTGTGCTTTCCTCCTGCTGCCTTTGCTCTTTCTACCTCCATCATTATCTGAACCTTCTCATCTGCATGTTCCTATTCAAAATAAATATGCAAAGTCCCCCTGTGTCTTTGCAAAGCACGTGGGTCAAGGTCTGCACAAAAAGGAAAGATGATGGCTTTTTCTTCTTGTATAAAGGACCACTTTCAGCCACATTTTCCCTTTGGGCTTTCATCCAGAATATTTCCTAAGCAGATTTCTTCTCTTGTTGACTCACTTTGGGACTGCAGTGATCTAGACAAGTAAGGTAACTGGAGAAATCAGTCCTGCTGGTAACTCCACACTGCCTTACCATGGCATGTAATCCTCCAGGGACTAGGGGACAGATCAACAGAAACCACTTGTACATCAAGCAGCCTGAGCTTGGCTCTTGAGGGGGGTCCTGAGGAGCCCCCCAGGTTGTGACACCCCAGGGGTGGTGACTCCATATACTTTTCAGCATGACACTAACCCCTGCATGCATTTTTGGAGGGCCATGCTCTTCTGCAAAAGCCCAGATACTTTCTGTATCCCCTCGGTAACAGGAGTGGGCCCTGCAGCTCAGGTGTGTGCCCGGCAGGGCGGCACAGACGGGTCTGTGGGGGCTCCCTGAGCACCTCGAGCCCTCGCCAGCGGGATGGCCACACGAGCCCCGGGTGCCTGCCCTCTCCTGGCATGGCTGGGCTCTGCCGGGGCTTTGCCCTTTCCAGGCCGCCGAGTGCAGCAGCAGAACCCGCTGGTATTTTCCAACGTGAATCACAAGGGCTCATTTTCTATTTTCAGTGACTGCTAAGAATATGACAAATTTTCTCTTATTCCTGTGAATCCAACCACCACATAGTCTTTTTACTACCATAAAGAGTAAAGAAATGTTGAATCCTGGATTTAAATTAGATCCAGGAAACCTCTGCTGTTTTTTCCTGTATAAAGGAGGGTTTTAAAATAAAAGGCAATTTGAATGTGGCTTTAGAGTCCCAAAATGCAGCCCTAAGTCTGTCATTAGAAGTGTCAAATATCACAGAGGTTTGTTTAAAAGAGAATTACTGAAGACATTGGTATTTCTGTAATATACTTACACATTTTATAAGGAGTCAGAGGTCAAAGCACAGGCAAATGAAGACCTATGTGGAGCCAGGATTTGTCCCAGTGGGTCAAAGTGAAAGGGCTGCAGCGAAGCAGGAGAGGGGTCCCTCTGTGCTGCAGGCAGAGCTCTGCCTCTGGGAACAGCGGAGAAGGGAGGGGGCTCGAGGTTTGGAAATACAAATGGAAGGTTTTGCCACTAGTTGAGGCTCTTCCTCCCTCATCTGGTTTGAGCCCTTTACATAATTTGGAGAGCCTTCTCTCAGCAGCTTTTGATCTGTACTCTTTGCAATAAGGCTGGGAAGCACAATGCATGTTGGAGCAGTCCAGCAATGCCACCCCCCAGTCTCAAGGCTTGAGGTTCTCATCTTTCCCCCGCCCTTTCCCCTGACACCCTGGGATGTTGCCTAGCATGCAGCATACTGGGATGGCATTGCTGTTCATCCTATGTGGCACAGTTAAGAATGCACTGAGCTGCTGAGGTGGCTGTACTCTGCAAAGCTAGCACAGAAAAGCTCCCCAGATCCACCTGGACAATGTCTCCAGAAGGCTGGAGGACAGGAGAGCCTGGCCTCACAGCTTCACCAAGAGCTGTTCAGAAGTGTAATAGGGACTAACACAGGACAGATACAGCATGGTCCAGGCAGGGAGGACTAACCTTAGCGGCTGCATGAAGTGATAACCACTTTTGGGCACAGCCCTATTTGATCTCTGGTCTTGCCCATCGGAACAGGAGGCAGCCATGGGGCACCAAGTCAGTTCTGCTGGCTGGCTGCTGCTTCATCTTCCTTTTAATATTTGATCTCTCTCTGTTGATGATGTGCAAACATTTTTCTCAGGGCCAAAGTAAAAGGCAGTCAGTGAGCTAGGGAACCTTCAAGACTTCTCCTTCCCAGTACACTGGCAAGGTCCTTCACAGTTTACTTGGCAAAAAATCTGCTTTGCCTAAATAGATGCTGCCTTACCCCTAGCTTGGAAACCTGGGAACTTCTGCAGACTTTTGCTTGCTAAACTTGAGCCTGAAATAATGCTGCAGCTTGTTCTGGCTGCTTTCGTGTTCCTGCAGATGATTTAATATTTTGCCAGTGCAGTAAATCAGAAAACCTTACTATTGTGCCTGATCATCTGAACCAGGGCTCACCTGACAGCAGCACCTGTTCTCATTCTGAGACCTTTGCAAACCAATGATTTCCTTGTAACTTTTTTCCAATACGCTTTTGGATATTTTAACTACTTTGATGCTAAAACTGAAAAGTGATTGGGGAAAAAAGAATTAAGCAACAATATATAAAAAAAACCCTCCCTTGTAATCTCTAGAGCACTTGGAGACAATCTAAGGTTTTTGGAGCCTGTGTAGCAGCATATGCTCGTTCCTACATGGAATTTCCATAATTCCTCAATCAATTACCTGGAAAAAGCAGCCATTTTAATCAAAACCCTAAGGGTAGAGGAAATCATGAGAAAACACAAGCTTTATTGCAATGGATATTGACTGTAACTCATTAAGATGTTAAGGTATTGACATCCCATTTGATGAGAAAAATGTCTGATAGTGAGTGTACATAACTGTGTTACAGAGAATGCTGGTATCAACACATCATAATGAGTAACTAATGATGTCTGTAGCCTAACGAGGCGATTAAAGCAGTATCCTTTGATCTATGTCACTGACTTGATTTAATGCCATGCCAAGATTGAATCTCTTTGCACCACTGGGGAGATTCAAGTAATTTAAGTAAATCACTAGCCTTGTCCCCGCATCATCAGGGATACTTGGGATGAACACAGTTGTTTCCATAGCCAAGTCTCCCTGGGTGGCACATGGTGCCACGAGATAGGCCACCTCCCCATCTGCCAGCAGCCCCTGGCAGGGGTCTCACCTCTGCAGGGCAGGGGTCTCACCTAGCCTCCTGCCATGGCCACGAGCCTTTCTTTCGCCTCACAGTCCCTGCTCCTTACGGAGAAATAGCACCAGGAGATTTTGCAAACTTCCTTTGCCAGGAGAAGCTGATAGGAAGATGCTTTGCTACCTTTCAGGCAGCCCCTTCATTCTGAGCACAGTAGGCAAGTCACTGTACAATGACCCATGGGACTTTGTGCTTGGCATGTACTAAGGTTCTTGTTCAAACCACTGTGCTTGGCTGGGAGGAGAAAAGCTTAAACATCAGTTCTTGGGGACTGCAACAGGAGTGCCAGGAGCCCAGGCCTGCAGGTAACACCAGAGATCTAAAAGCTTTGATCATGGTCACATAATGTGATGTAGCCTGGCTGCTCGCTACTGACTTATATCCTGCTTCCACTTTCAAACATCCAAAAGCCTTTTCACCCCTACCAGGGGAAGGACTCGTTAACCCTTTCATATGCATCACAGCAGCCCTGCCTACCTGGGCAAGATCAACCCACCCGTGATGAAGCAGCAGACAGACCTTAGCTAAGCAGTGTTGCTCCAGTGGCACAGTTGCTAAGGTTTGGGTTGTATTTTGTTCACAGGGATGCCAGAACAAAAGAGAGACCACCCTTGGTCAGGGCAAAGGTCTGTCTGTGTTACCAGAGGGGACAAGAGCTGGTGCCCAGGGCAGAACATGCAGGCAGGGCAGGCACACAACAGGGCTCCTCAGCACTCTTTCCACCACTGACCATTTCCAGCTGATAACCTGAACTGCCCGTGGGTTATGTACTAGCAGCCTCTGTGGGTGTCATTCACATTAGATGTTTGTATCTTCGATTGCAGTAGATCTTCCTAATGAAGCTGATAACAGGATTCATTTTCCCTCCCAGTTATCTTTAACCTTAAGTGATAATTGGTACCAGAAGCATAACAAAGAATCAAATTCTGGACACCTCCCTTAGGCAGGAAATTGTTTTGCTTGATGAATAGACAGTTTTGACAAAGGACTTTCTCCTGTATGTAACTAAGAGTGCCCTGGCATCCAGACGGGTGGGTGTGATACTGTTGTCCCCCATCCAAGCAGTGACCGACTCCCAGGGAGAGTAATGGCCCAGCTGCCCCAGCACAGGGGCTGGGCCCTTTGCAGCCTCCTCTGCCTCAGCTCCGAGTGCACTAATTGGGAGCAAATTGCTCAGGGTTTGTCCCGAGGCTGTCCCAGCCTCCGGGCAGCCCCAGCACAGCCACCCTCCATACCTGCCTGTGCCATAGAGGTGGGGTCCCAGCCCTGCAGGCCGCGCAGCCCTCCACCCCTGTCCCATCAGCCCTTCCCCATGCCTCTGCACTGCTTTTAGCAGCTATTGTTAATTCTAAACATTGCCAGCAGCTCTGCCCCCTCCTACACATACAAACACTAAAGAATAAATCTGAGTAGGAAGAAGCCTGTATTCCCCCCCCAAAACATACCAGACCCCTTTTACCAGTCACACCTCCTCCAGCTGAGGGTGCAGGACCCAGCTAGGGCAGCCTTTATTTGCCTGGGTTAATCACATGCAAATGGGATGCAGCTGCAGCATCACCCCTGCACCCTTTGCTGCCCATGCTGCTACCAAGGGTGGTCCCCTGCCAGGGAGGGTGGGTGAGGACAGCGCCCAGCTGCCTCTGCTGCTTTTGTCCCTGGGGGGACACACAGGCAGGAGGCACAGAGGCAGGAGTAACTTCTCTCCCTGCGCTGGGAGCTGTTTTGCACTGCCCTGTTTGCTGTCCCTGTTCCTCAGCTGGTCAGTGCTCAGTGAACATCTGTTGAGCTGTTTTTGGTGTGGGGGGGTGGGACTCCTGCAGTAAGCTCAGCTGGTTCCCCTGGGCACTCTGCAATGGAGGATGCACACTGCAGAGTTAAGCAGACCCCCAGTGTAATCCCTGGGAAGCTGTGCAGGCTCCTGGGGCACTCCCAGCATCCCCACTGGCAGCTGACCTGTCCCTGCAACCAGGGGATGCCTGGGGTGTGGGACAGCGAGCTGCTGTGTGGATGGGGACATCCCAGGGGCTACCTGGGTTTGGGGTGATAGTGACCAAAATGACTCACATCAGAGGGAAATATGGGACAGGAGATGTAAATAGAGGTCACAGTGAGGGGACCTGCTACAGGTGTACCAGGCTTTGCCCACATGCTGCCCCTCATCCTCCCCTGGCCTGTGGGATGTGAAGGTCATACCTCCCCAGGTGGTGGGATGTGAACATCAGAGACAGTTCCCAAGCTGCCTGGTGGGCTTCAACTCTTGCGGCATCTCCAGATTATTTTTTCCAAAAAAAGCATTTTGTCCCTGGAGGTGTTTTTCTCTTCTGAGTGAGGGTGCTCCATACAACAGGGTATGCTGGAGCCCTCACATTGCACCGTGGCCTGGGCCAGCACTGAACCACGGAGCTGCTGCGCCTGAGTCAGCACCGAGTTATCCCAGGCCTGGCCATACGATGCTGTGGAGAGCAAATCCCACGGCCTCTCCTTCTGGGGACAGGAGATATTTCTGGCTTCCCACCTCTCCCTTGCCTTTGCTCTCGCCCTGGCCGTGGGTTGCCAGTGCTGCTTTGGTTTCTGGCATGGTCGTAAGCTACGAAGCCCAAGGGGAGCCCTCCGAATGGATGTGCTCGGTGCCTCTCTGGGCTTAGCAGTGAAAAGAAATTACGCATCAGGGCACAGGCTGCAGGCACTTCCAGAGATAAAATATTGTCGGTAGAGTCCAGACCATCCATCAGAATAAATGTAGCTGATGCTGTGATTTATGGGACAAAGATGAAGGTTTAATCCTCCCCTCAGCAGCACAACCTGATTTGCCACAAAACCCTGTTAAATTTTGTGGCACACGCTTCATCACTTCATTAGGAGATAGAGAGAAAATGGTTCAATGCATTGCTGAATCTTTTACGGCCAGGGACTCTCCTCCCACCACTCCCGGGTGATGGGTAATCTCTCTGATCAGATCCCCAGGAAAAGACCCCGTGGGATTACAGAGCGCAGAGGCATTAACAACAGTGACAGGAAAGGAATACAATATCCCTTTAAACAATTAAATATTGATCCTGCGGGCCTGAGGTGGACTCCATCACACAAAAGGAAACACCTCTGTGAATTAGTCTGGTGACATCCATACCCTTAGACGATATAAAGGAAACCAAGATTATTTGCTTCACTTATTTCCTTAATGTTTTTTCCCTCAATTAGAGAAATGCATCTGGTATGAACCGCAGTCGCCATGCAGACACTCAGCGCTCACCTCCCCGGGAGCCCACCCTGCTGGGCACCGTGGCGGGAGCTGCGACAGGGACAGGGAGCCTGGGGGGCTGCGGGTGGGCACAGGGGGGGTTTGCTGGGGGGTGGCCTGCAGAACCCTGCACAGATTGAGGGAAGAAGGCACAGCACCACGAAGCCCCAGGTGCCCTTTTGTGTGTCCCCCATGGATGTCCCTCCCATGCCGCAGCCAAACGCTGCCCTGCGGGGCTCACCCGCTCCCCTCGCTCAGCCTGGTGCTGTGTGGCTGTACATGGAGGAACAAAAGAAGGCAAGAAATGTCTAAATTTAAAGTGCTGGAAAATCCAACCTTTTATTTACTACATTTTTGTGACTACATAAACGCTGAAACATTGTAACACTGAAAAGCATGATGACATCATCACTTGCTCTTTTTTTTTCTTTTTTTTTTCTTTTTCTTTTTTTTTTTTTTTGCTTAGCAAACACAGCAGATGATATTGCACGGCATAAAGTGAGAACAGTAGCAAAGCTTAAAAAAAGTAACTGAAGGAAATCTTAACGCAGTACAGGAGATACTCATAACCAAACCAGAATAATGCCTAGCGCATTACACTCGTCGTCGCTACACACAAAAATACAGAAGAAGAAGCGCTTGACTAAGAGAGAGACTGAGGAAATATTAGCAATCAACCGTAATTAGGTACAATAATCTGAAATGCAGATGCAACGCATAAACTACTACTGCTTCCTAATGGGCAAACTAAAAATGACAGCAAAGTTGTCTTCTATAAAAATCTTCGCTTTGTTTTCCTTTTTTTTTTTTTTTTTTGGTTTTGTTTCATTGCTCTGGAAGAACTCCCTCTCGCTCGCTCTGGGAAGATTTCCTACCTCTAGGGATCTGGGACCTGTGATTGTCTCTCGCGCCCTCTCTGCGTGGCGGTGGATGGAGCTCGGGGAAGGTGGAGGGGGCGGCGGTGGGCGCGGAGTGGGGCCGGGCTGGGGTGGGGGCCAGGGGATCCAGGCTCTGGCCCAGCTGGGACCGGGCTTCGGGCAGGGGCTTATGAAGACAACTACCAAAGCAAGTAAAAGACAATGCTTTAAAGTTTATTTCCACTTAACACCGTTGTTCGGTTCAGACTGCAAAACTAACATGGTTCCACAGTGGGGATGCAATAAATGCAGAACAGACTGTGAAAAACCAAACTACTGGAACAGGAAAAGAAACCACATCTTCCTAAGTACGGTTCTGTCCAGTGCTCGATGGCTCGTGCTGGATTCCCAGGCTTTGTCTCACCCCTCCATGTGAAACGTAACTCATTGCACGGCATTAGTTTATGTATTAAAAGCAGACATTTAGCCAATGCTCACCAACAGACCATTTCATGATCCTGCATTTCAGAGCATCTTTATTGCCCTGTTTCAATACTCGAAGTATAAAAATGTACCTAGAAAGTGTAACTTCTGATCAAAAGCTCAAACCCTGCCCTTGACCTTCCCTCCCTCAATCGCTCCGCTATCCCCAAAGGAAAACAAGGTACACCTGGAGCTCAGCTACTGTGCGGGGAAAGGAAATATTTACAGCCATCACAAACCATGTCAGTACACAACATTCAGTTGAAACAGAATCTATTCTTTATGTAAAATAAAACACAGGTGAGTGGCATCCTATTTTCTGTGCTATGATGCCATCATCAGTTTTGCAGAATTATCATTGTCATTACTCTTGGGTTTTTTTTCTTTCCAACTCAAAACTGCCTTTTCCTCCCTGGAGCCGCGGGGGCCGGGGGCCGGTGCAGCGCTGGGTCCCTCGGAGGGATGTCACACAGGCCAGCCCTGCCCGCTTGCCCACAGCTGGGGAACCAAGGTTCTGCCCTGGTCCCTGAGCCTGGCTGCAGCCACAGGTCCCAGGGGACCCGGCTGTGCCTCATGGACCCCATCCCGTCCCTGCCTGCGGGCCCTGGCTGGAGAGCCAGTGACAGTGTCCCATGGGCCGCCCAAGCCCTGCAGTGCTCTCCAAGCTGGGCTGGCTGGCGCATCCCATCGCCCGCTGCCCCTCTATCATGTCCCCTGCGTGTCCCGGGGAAGGGTCCCTGGGGGCCTTTCCGTGAGCAAGGTTTCCAAATTCAAGTCAGCTTTTCTCCCAGGGCTTACGCCCGCTACTGGCGCTACCCGTGCGAATGGCGAAGGAAAAGAAAAACTCAGCAAAGTCTCTCACAAATGCCAGTGCTTTTAAACATTAAACAACTTTTAAATTCTTTGGATGTGCGGGTCTCACCCACAAAGCAACCTTTCTAGAAAAAGACAAATAAATTAAAGGAAAAACACACTAAGAATGCCTTTCTGCTTTCTAAGTGACAAAAGTACTACCTTGAAACACTCATTTTGGCATGTACAAGTCGGGGGGAAGGGAGGCCCGGGGGGATAACCTGGCAGTGTTTGTAACACGGGTGGAAGTGCATGCCAAGACAAGGCTGAAGATACACCCTGCAGTCAAGAGAAGCACTCTTCTTCAGTTCATCTCGGCATCAAGAATGAAAAGATTGTAACATAAAGCTTTGGCCATTTTTGAATCTACTATATACATTTTTTTTTTTTTTAAACTACATAGTCATAAATTAAAGCAGTGATTAAATAAGCGTATACAAAATGTAATTAAATTAAAAATCACAGCACATTATAGAGAAAAAATAGGAACCATTTATCACAGCAGAGAATATTTTTTTTTTACCCTGTGAAAAGAACATCGACTAGCAAACACAAAGCATCCTAGTTGAAAAAAAAAATATCAAAGCCATGTTTCCCTTTCTAGCATTCATTGCAAACAGCGATCTTTACCCACTTTGAAACATTCCCAGGAATAAGATCTTCCTTGAGTATAACAGAGAAGTTCTGCCAAAAAAAAGGAAAAAAGAAGAAACCCAGACCCAAACCAAACGATATAAAAGGAATATACAAACAAAACAACCCCTACAAAATAAATAAGAATTATAAAGCTTTTTTTAAGTAACCTTAACAATTATCAAACTAGTAAGTTCTGCCTTATCACATAGACTCTCTATACAACATAACCCTAAAGATTTATTACTATGAGGTATTTGGAGGAATTGGTAAAAGCAATGCACGGCCTGTCTGGGCTGAGGGACTCAAGCTACTTTGGGGGAAAGAAGAGGGAACCTTTGGTTTGTCAGCAAGAAAGTGGAAAAAAACATTTTCCTTTGGTATCAAAGAAAGTTTCATTGCATGGTTGCACGGCAAAAAGCACCACGGTGAAGAATTATTCCTTTTTTCATTAGTGGCCTTTCTAACAGGCTGAGGTATTCAAAGAGTATAAGGTGAGAGATAAAGAGGTCAACAGCGGTTTAACACTTTGGTTCAAGCAAGGCACTCGTCCTATGAGTTTACAAAGTTTGCAACATGTTTGCCTAGAGCTTTATTATTATTATTATTATCCTTATCATCGTCAGTAGTAGCAGTTGTAGCAAGAGAAGTATTTGCAAGGTTATTAGCATTACCATTACGCATGAAGACAAGGTTACACACTGAGTGAAGGTGAGGAAGGGGGATTGAGGGGACGGGGGTAAGAAGGAGGATGAGTTCCCTTTCCAGACCGAGGCCGTGCATGAAAAATCTTTGGTATTCTTTGGTATCATCAATGTGATTAAAATCACCAATGGAAATCGAGTGAGGTAGCGTCTTTGGTTCACACTATAAATAGTAGATCTTTACACACTTTTTTTTTTCTTTTTTTTTTCTTTTTTTTTTTTAACACGTGGAAGTAGCTATTCCTTACCTTTTGCTTCTTTGTCTTTAGCAAATAGTTACCAAATGTATTGTAAAGCTAACCACACCACAATAATAAACCAGGAGGCTAAGCAAAATCTCAAAATTAGCCCCTGGGCCTTTGAATGCACCCAAACGCAGCAAGATAGAAAAGGGTAAGTGCTTTCTCTTTGTTTGCTAAATGCATAGTTTTCATCCTTATGTACAAAGGAGGAGGAGGAAGAGGAGGAGGATAGGAGGAAGAGTAGTAGAAAGAGGGACTGTTTTTCAGGGTAAAAATGTCTTGTTTACAACTCAGGTGAGGAGAGGTGTCCTAAGACTCTTTGGTATAAGCTCAGTGGTGTTTCCGAGCCCTCCAGGCAGCGGCAGTGCCTGCCGTCACCCCGGCCTTATCCTGAAATCCCCCTCAGGAGAAGAGCGGTGCCCACGGGCGGCCCTGGGGCTGGCCCCGCGCGGGGGCTACGGGGCACCTGCAGCCACTTTGGCTGTTTGGGAACTTGCCTCTGGCATCAGTCGGAGCAGGAGCAAATTCTCAAGCAGAAGCCCCGCTGCTGGCTCACTCGCTCACGTTGGGTTTGCTTTACCTGAGTAAGGAGAGGAGGCTGAGGCCCCGGGCAGCAATGCGGGGGCTAACGTAGCGGTACGGGTCGGTCTGAATTTTTTTTTTATTTTTATTTTTTTTTTCTCCTGGAAAGCTAATAATGCCATTTACAATGGGGATGGATGTGGACAGTTCACCTCTTGGCCAGCCTCCCCTTGTGGGTCACTGTGGTCAGGTTTGGATGCAGCCTGTGAGCCGAACAAACGTTCTAACACCCTCTCGCCCGTGGAGTCACCTCTGACTGAAGCCCCATCTTCTGATGCTCCCACACCGTTTCAGGTTCTGCTCCCTCTCCTAACCCTTCCTGGTGGATTTTTAGGTCCTTTTTTTGAATTTGAAACTAATTTCCATTTTGTCAGAAATGAAGTGAACCAAAAGACTGGCTCTAACAGGACAGAGACAGGCTTTGCTGTGTGTGTTAAGCGCAGCATTAGATAAAAGCACCTGGTGAAGGATGCCCTGGTGAGGAGCGGCAGCGGTCCGAGCCAGGGAGCACCAGGTAACCTATCCACGCTTCAGTCGGTGCGGCCAGGCAGTCTGCTCAGAGGTAAAACAGATTTACAGGTAGAATGAGCAGTTCCATGGTTATTTGCTTCATGCTTTGAAAGGAATTAAAGAAAAGTGTGTTCTTTGCCTATTCAGAGTATGAGGCGCATATTGCTTATGGGAAGAGTGGTTTTGTTCCTAATGGCTTGTAAAAAACCAAAAGGTTTATATATACTTAAACAGACACATAAAAAAACCAAAACACTTAAAATCTATAACTTGTGCATCAGTTTTAGCACATGTGGATGTATGTGTGTGCGTGTATACATACATACACCCCCATAAAAATGTGTGTGCATGTATATATACACAGACCTACTCAGGGGCTTGTGTGTGTGTGTGTGTGTGTGTGTATCAGAGATCCTGAAATTGCATATTGGGTGCAAATTTAATGCTGGTATGAAAGTTCTCTTTGGTTTCAGCAAGTAGTCTCTAAAGACAATACAATGAAAATACTAAAAAACGCGGCAATGTACTTTGAATTTCCCTGCATTTTTAAATTCTCAAGTTTTAAATAAATAAGGCTTTCTTTTCTAAACTATAGGTACATTACAAAGCAGTGTTTGCTGGAAAAAAACTAAAATGGTAGTTATCACTGTCCTTTATTAACCTTACACTAATGAGACTGCATTCATAAGATACTTTATACGTGAGCTTATTAATGTTTCCATGTCAATTATGTCTCCATAGGGATGGAACACTTTAAAAGAAAGCTCGCTAAAATTTAAGGTAAGCTAGAGACTCATGGATTAGATTACATTTTCACAGACAATTGCTTTGTCAGTCTTAAAGTGGGTTTAATGTAGGAAAATGTGGAGAAATATTCAGTGCCAAAAATCTTGGTTTTATTTTACTTTATTTTAATAAAGAGACATCTCAGCTGTACTCTAAACCCTTACTGGAAATTAACTGTATACCCTGAACCCTGACTAGACCCTGTCCTCTTGGGAAATAACTGGTTCTACAAAGTTGCTTAACTTTGGTGTCACTGGTATTTTGGGTGGGCTTCATCCTAAAAACCAGTATCTGCTATTGTTGATGGTGGTTGGATTCTAGTTTACCTTGAATTTTCCTTTCTCTTTTTTTTTTTCCCCCCTTGAAAAAAGGGTGTAAGTAAGATTTCTAATCCTTGCATTGGGCCTACATCTGCATATTTGGTGACTCTGGAATTTAATATACCTAGCAGAATTACTACAGCAATTTGAAACACCAGTTAGAAATCTAACAGGCACATGTATGGTTTTTAAAGTCTATTTTCCCCTTACACTAAAATTTAATATGCAGATGTTGCACGCTTTTCTTTTTAATTTTATCAGAGTAGGAATGGGATTATTTCTGTTCTATGAGTCTGTCAGCAACAGAGCTTAAAGCTTTTCAGCTACAAACTTTAAACCGCTTCATGCATAATTTTGATTAGTAGATGAGCAAGAAAGAATGCACAGGACAAAAGCTCAGCCTGCTGCACACAGATACGAAGCCCCAAAACATCAGGCTGTATCTCGGTGTCATGGGAATTTTGCTATTGACTTCAGAGGCACGGCTATTCCGCCTTCCAAAAGCACTACTGCAGCTCCTCTTGGAGCTCTTCCCACTGACGTTCACCGATGTTGTACCACCGTTTTCAACAGGGAAGGACCACGAGTGTTCAAAGCCATCGGTATTCCTTTGCCTCGTAAAGTCAATAGGCAAAAAACCCCTCACTAATGTCAATGAGTATCGATCAGGTGCTGAGCCCTGTGGTTTTACCATTCGCAATTCCTTTCATTTCTGCCTGCAGAGTGCCTCAGTCTCCTGTTGGCAGGCTAGATGGCAGAGCTGAGCTATGTTTGTGTACAGCACAGCGCGGTTTGCGGAGCACTGTTCAACGGGCTTCCAGCAACGTCAGCCTGGCAGAGCGTTAGCAGGGGGATGCAGGCACGATGGCTACCACACCATCTGACACAGGGCTGTAACGGCTCCTTTTTTTGCTCCCCTTGAAGTCAGTGACAAAAAGTCTCACTGACTTCAATGGGAGCGGCATCCCGTTATCAGTCCCTGTGCTCTGACACAGGCTGTGATCTCCCTGGATGACATTCTTCCTTGCCAATCGTGGAAAGAAACAATAATGTGGTTTTACTAATTGCAAATAACAGTCTTGATTACAAGTTTTATGTGTTATACAGTTAGATTAGTTTATACCTATAACTCTACATAGTATTTTGTGTAAAAATAGCTTTGGAATATTAAAATCATTGCAATAAAATACCTGCAATATAATTATTAAATGTGTTCTTTGGTAGCTAGTCGACTTTTTTTTTTTATGGATGGAATAGTTTTCCTTTTTTAAATCTGAACATTCCTTAACAAACAAAGAGAATGCACTGGTTTAGGTACCATTCAAAATTTCTTTCCCTAGTTTGAACTCGTTTCCAGGCATTGCACCGGTTAAGTTCAAACCATGAAACAGCAAAAATCACACTACCGTTCAAATGAATTCAGACGACTCCACGCTATGTCGGCTGTGCCGTGGCACAACCCTCTCTGAAGACCAGCCCTGACCAAGTCCCTAACCACCGGCGTGTACGCAGTACGGATACACTATACACCTTCGTGGCAATTGCTGTGGAAATGAAGAGCCATATCTGAAGAGATGTCCGTTCAATGACAAGAAATCACTATGCTCCAAACCACTAAACAGCCAAGTACGGTGAAGGTGATCATGGGTGAAGGTGTAAGACCAGTGGTCTGTTTATCTTCTCTTTGCGCTCCATTTCATCCTCTCCACTACGCTTTCTTCGTCCTCTCTATTTTTTGCAAGTCGTCGTCCTACTAAAGTGTGTGTCTTAGAACAAAGTCATAATGCAGGTGAAATAAGTCTTTGGTTTCTTTGGACTTATAAATAACATTTTTTTCAAATAGTTCTAAGTATAAACCTGCTATCTTGAGGTCCTGGTCTGTCTTTATTTATTTATTTATTTATTTTTAAAGCTTTTCCACCGAGGTTTAGTTCGTGGTTATTCCTTCATGCTTTGGTACAAGTGCTTGATGAAGAAGATGAGTTGCCTGAATTGGAGCTGCCCTCGTCTTGCCACTTATCCAGACTCCTCCTCCGTGCATTCATGAAAAAGTTGCTGACGGTGCTCAGCTCCAACCCGAGCTGCTGGGAAATGGTGATTTGCAATTCTTTGGACGGACGCTTATTTTCCTTGAATATTGCATGTAGAGTTCGACGCTGGACATCCGTGAAGACCAGCCGAGGCTTTTTGGGTGTATTCCCTCTATCCTTCCCGTGCTCTTGTTCTTTCCTCTTGCACGCTGCAAGAAAGGGGAGGATGGTTAGAGAAGGCTGGCAGAGGAGTGCGTGAGCACGCAGTACAGGAAAAACTGGGGAAAAAGGACTGTTCATGTTAGCTTCCAAATTTGGAGAGGATGTGTGGCACACCAGTTTAATTTTTTAATTTATTGTAAAATATTAAAAGAAAATATAAGGAATAGAAGTTAGAATATACCTTTATAGTTGTCTGTTAAAACTCAGCAAATGCTATTATTGAGAGTTTACATTTTGATACTACCCATTAATGCAGGGAATTTAACTATGTGATATCCCTACAAGGTAGAGTGGAAATTCACTGAGCTCTAAAATCAACCTTTCCCACGTTTTTTTACTTTCATTATTTGTTGTCAATAGATTTCTGTAGCTTTTTATTGGCTGAGAAATAAGGAACTGGGAGAAACCGGGATACTACTACCACCTTACAGGCTGGATGATTATGTATTCTGAACAAAATAAACCACAGTGTGACATGCAGAACAATGGTAGAGTAAATCTTCCTTATAGGATTTAACCTTATTTCATCTATCATCCCTTCTTTCCCTTTCAGAATGTTATTTTACTCTACATTAGTAAAGGGCACTTCTAATTTGCAATGTGCCTTGCAGATCACCTGCCAGGCAGGATCTGATGGGGCTGGGAGAGTGACCCCTGGATCCCCTGCCAGCCTGCTAGGATAAAAGGTTCCTTGGGAGGACAGATTGCTCTGTCTAACTTTCAAAAGAGTCTGAAGTTGTCCATTTCCCCTTTTTTTCTCTAACAATGTCCTTTAATGCTGATTTAGAGATGTATTTCTGAAGGCAATATGGGTGTTCTGTCTCTTTGCCTGTCTAGTCCTGATTTCATTGCAGATCAGCATACAAAGAATTTTGTGCAGTGTCTCCACCTATTCCACAGTTACTGGAATGAAAACAGCAAGTTACTTTACGAAGTCCTTCCTACATCTTTTATTGCTACCGAGAGCCAGCCTTGGCATGAGGGTTTAATTGCCTGAGGGAGGTATAAAAATAGTCATCCACCTTTTGTACTTATAGGAACAGCAACTGCACAGATCAGACAGCAAAATTCAGGGGATGCAAAGGCATGTTCTGCTGGCCCAGGCAGGCTGGGACCAGCGCACCGGCCTCTCAGCCCTCTCCGGGAGAAGCTTTTGAAGAGCTCCCTAACAATATATATTCCAGCTACACATTCTTTTATAAGCAATGACACATCGATCAAATGGACTGGGATGCCAAATTCATATCTTCTACAGTTATTTTTATCTGAAAACCTTTGAAGAGTGCTTTGAAGTTACATCCTGACCTCTAAATCACTGAGAAGCTTCTGGGCTGAAAAACAGGTTTCCTCATGTGAGTGAGCCCCCCCTGAAGTCAAGCTGGAAAATTCACTGTGGAGATCAGTTCCTAATGAAATAATTCTGCATCCTCATTGAAAGCAAATATTGATAACTCAAGGGTTAAAAATACTTTTGCAAGAGTGGTCTATTATTTACTGACAGACATTAGGAATGTCTTAATCTTTTATACACATCTGACCATGTGATGACAAGAAGTTCCTGTGAAAGCAGCCACAGAAGCTCAGCTCTGTGACAGCCTCAGTCTCCAGCTCTGGCTCTGCTAATGGACTCATGTGGAAAAGGAAACAAACCAATCTCAGGTAAAGTTTGCTGTGCTCAGCACTTCATTTCTGCTCATGCTGCTTTACACCTCATAGACAACACAATTCCAGCTTTCACCTAGATACACAAAAATTTTTTTGTGACAAAAAATTTTGTCACAAAATCCTAACTACACAAATAGCACGATCCAAGTCAGCGCTGTATGATGCTTCAGCAGGAATTGTCATATCACAAATGACAGTCACAGCAGTAGAGACAAAGCTAGTTCAATTAGCAGTGCAAACCTGTGGGGTTGCAATCACAAACTAGTACATGAGTTCTCTGAAATCAGAGAGAATAACAACAACAACAACAACAACAAAAAAGACCTGTCTACTGTGAAACTAACTTGCTTAACACATTGTCTTCCTGCACTTCTGCTCATCTCCTGAAATGTAATATTCCTGAATAATTATTTCCTTAGAAAATGTCCCAAGAGTTACAACATACCTTGTTCCTCCACTTCAGTTGTATTAGAGACCTCATAATTACTGCTACTAACATTACAAGTGTAAGGAAAAAAGTGTTCATTGCTGAGGGGGGGGAAATAATTCTATCAAATCTATGATACAAATGAGCCAATTCTAGTATTTTGCAAATAGATTTTCATTTCAGTCAAGCCCATCAGAAAGCAAGCTCCACGTGCTCCCTGGAGAAGCTGGGAGCCATCCCTTCCCCCTGCAGACCTGCATGGACTTAATTTTTTAACAAACTGTCGTGCAGGGTTGTTGGTTTCCTATGGCTCGGTCCACAGCCCATGGGAACAGGTGAAGATATGCTCTAGTTCAGTCTATGAAATAAGACAGATCATCTCCTCACATCCAAGTTGGAGTTCTTCTATTTGGAATTAAGGACTAATGATGTATCAGTTCAGAGAGAATGAGATACTGTCTCAGTTGCAATCTGGGACCTTATCTGAGACACAAAGAACCCACATGCAACAGGTTCAACCCTCGCTGACCACGGCACAGCCGCAACAGGGGACAGGGAGGCAGCCACTGCCCTCAGCACAGCAACCCAGCCCAGCCCAGCCTCAGGTCCTCCTGTGCACCACACTGGCCCTGTCACTGCCCAGCATTGCTCACAGAGCCTTTTTCCACCTGGGAGAGACTAGGAACACTTTCAAAATCCAGAACATTTTCAGGCAATGCAAAAGTTGTTTTCTTTTCAGCTCTGCTCCTGTTAGCGTTCGTTCACCAGAGGGCAAAAACTTTCCAATAGGTTTAATTGTTCAAAGAGCCCTTTCAGACAGTACCACCAGGCCTTGGGTTGTGAGCAGCGAGAGTGGATACCACCTTTCATCTTCTGCCTTGTCCAGACTCAGGAATATTAATAGCACTTAAAAATAAATAATGGTGATAATGAAAAACCGTAATAGGGTTTCCTTACGATCGTTTTCCCTGCACTGGAGCAAATCAATTTTAATAATAAATTGTATCTTCCAGCTTGCCAGAGAACAAATGTACACCACAGGATAAAATCTGCTCCAGCGTGAGAGTCTATCCGGAGCAGGCACAGAGCCCGGCCAGCTCCCTCTGCGAGGGCTGACGGATTGGAGCCGTCCAGCCCAGTGATGGCAGCCTGAGCCCAGCCCAGGTCATGCTCAGACAAAGCAGCTACGCCTGCCTGGGCCAGGTCCTTCTCCAACATCAGTGAGGGTGATCACTGAGGTCAGAGGCTCCAAAGACACCGACTGAAACCCTTTTTTGGAAAAACACTACAGTCAAAACTGTTTATGACACACCTTCATCTGGATTTTATCTTATGTAGCAGAGGACAATAAAAATAATTTGCACTGATGTCCTTCCCATGCCCCTGTCCACGAGCACTGTGAGCAGACCCTCTTCCCCAGCACAGCAGCTGAATTCAGATGCTTTGCAGAGTGCTGTGCTCCCCAGAGGCATCTGCCTCTCCAGTGGCACACCAGCTCCCCCACTGCCCTTGCTCCCCACTGCAGACAGCCCTGCTCTTTGTCTCTGGGCTGTCCCAGCTGAGCCATGCTCCCTGCGATGCCTTTTGAAAAACCTCAAGAAAGCCTAGTTAAGAAAAAGGCAAAGCAGAGGGTAAAGAAAGAGTCACTCTGACTCTGGCAACACACATGCAGATATGACAATGTAATATTATCAGTGCCAGAAGGAGCCTTATAAATCCATTGCTGAACTCTGGCCTCTTCCAGTCACTTCCATCTTCCTCTGCCCTGAGCAACAGATATTTTTGACACTTGCAATTCTCCCGATACAGTCCATCAATCATTTCTGTCTCCCTTTGTTCCTTCTAAGCCGCCTGAGGGATTTGGCCGAGTTAACTTGCCAAACCTTGCAAGGTCTGTACATCTCATGGAGGCCTGTGCACGATAACAGACCTGGGGTCTCACCGCTGCAGCTCCACCATCTATCGCTGCTCCTGTGCTGCCCCGGCTGCCCCGGCTGCGTGCGGCACGGCAGGATCAGTCCTGCTCTGCCGGAGGTGCAAACAGGATCGGCTCCCCGGTGAAAAAGCACTAATTGCATCTTCAGGTTGAGAGAGTGAAGAGGATATTTTGCCCACCTGTGATGTGAACTACACTGTTCTGTCAGTCTAAAAGTCAAGATTACAGTAAGCTCAGGTGTTAAACCTGATGCTTGATCTAGTCTTTCCTCTCTAGAGGGTGGATTTATTTTTAAAAATCTAAGAAAACCCCCTTGATTACTGTAAATCAATCAGTGTGTACATGTGTGCCTAGCTGTCTGTGACAAACACTAAGTTTCCTTTCTAAAAACCCGAAGCAAAGAATGAAACTGGTAACACTCTCAGGAAACCTGCTTTCTGCTCTCTTGTTTTGGGCACATAATAAAATAGCGCCACAAGTTCTGCTGGCTGCTTTTCCGGAAAACTGGCAGCCTCGCAGAGAGAATGACAATGGAAAAATCCTACTTGGGTGAAACCTACCCCAAGCCCTGTGGCTAGTTGTGAAGGCAGAGGACCACTCTCGCTGCAAGAGGCACTGCTCAGCTGGTGGCCACCACGCTACCATCACTGAGCATGCACTCTCAGACACAGGATGGAAAAGCAGCAGAGGCTGAGGAAGAAGAAGGTGGTTTTAGGGGGTTTCATACCTAGCACCAAGAGAATCATGCCCTTACACACACACTGACAGGCTGAGGCAGAGGCCACATCCTCTGAAGGGCCATGCCACTCACCAGCCACCGACAGCAGTTCCCAGAGCTCCCAGACAGGCACATGCAATGGCCACGACCGGGTTTTTGACAGTGCAAAGTGGCTGGAAAGGCAGGAGTGACACAGGACAGCAGGAGGGGAACACGCCTACCCAAGTGCACCATAACAGGATGGCATTAAGGGTCCTTTGGGAGGGAAGTCCACAATCCCACCAGTGCCTTGAGCAAGCCAAGGCACACAGTAGGTCGCTGCTTACAGGGAGCCCTTTTCCCCTCTGTTTGTACCCAAAGTGGGTCCATACCTGCAACAGGGAGACACACAAACGATAACACCTCCAGCCATGCTGAATTCAGAGCCTAGTTGACAGGAGGAGGAGATCATGTGCTGGCCACCAGCAATGGGATACAGAGCCTTTCACCCCAAGGTGACAGGTCACATTTCCAGCTCTGGCCCTGGTCACTGTTGAGCACAAGCCTTTATTACATGATGGCTATCGAGATGAGGCAGTGGTCTTGGTTCAGGTCTCTGTGAGCAGGTTCACACCATGCTAATTTCCATCACATTTGACATGATTTGACATCAATTAGCACCACAGTTGGAAGGTTGAGCCGGATACTACAGACAGAAGGAGTCTGTAGGAACCCATTTTGTAGCTGAAATGTTCATTTTGGGGAACAAAGAGGATTTGGCCCCTCTCAAGACTGTAGGCTTGGCTCTGTCTTGCCTGAGAAGGCACTTACTGGTTGCTTCACATCAGAAGGTAAACTCAGTGCTGAGCGCTAGGGTCTGCACCACCCTCACTGGACTGGTTTAGTTTTCAGGACTGTCTCACCCTTACTATTCATGGGCATTATATTTGCTTCAGACAGGTAAGAGAAAAATTGCTTCATGCTTCTCTCAAAAACTCCAGTGCAAGATTTCCAGAAAGCAACAGGGAGTTTACAAGCCAACAGCTTCATTACTGTGGGCTCAAAACTGTCACCCTTCCCATGAGTGGAAAAACCCTAAGAAATTATGCAGCCCAGCTCAAAGAAGTGCCAACAAAAGCCCTGCATTTCTGCATGTGCCATAGGAGAGACAAGGAGACATATTTCAGATCGACTTGAGAGAGTTCTTAAAAGCTTTGTGCTGATCATCTTTTCCTCCTCCTCTTGCAAAGCCTAGTCTTTTAGCTATCCCCAACCTCATGTGCATAGGAAATGTCTGAGAGACATAAAAAGCCCTTTTAGAATTCTCTCTTTACATGTATTTTCTAATCTCTATGGTGGAGAGAATCCTCTATCTTAGAGGATATTTTTCTGAAGGAGGCTCTATCTTTGGGTGGCAAAGGGAGAAGGATTTCCAGAGGTTGAAACTGCTTAAGGACTTTGGCCGTCAGAGATAGTCCTAATCACACTGGCTACAACAGCTCAGTGGAAGCAAGCAGCCAAAAGTGTATGGTAAATTCATGGTGACGATAATAATATTATAATACAGTGTGATAAGCTCCATCCTTATCATGTGAGTAACACCTCTGGAGCATGCAGAGAGACACACAGATGACAAGTCTTTCCTAATTATCAAAAACTTCATGTTTTAGGGGAATACGAGAACAAGATAAGGGGCCTGTGAGACATGTGCTACTTCAGGACAGACCTCACCACAAGAGCTAAAAGCAAACAAATCTGCTTGGCCTGGACGAATTAACCACAGCTGCTGTGCACCATTCACTCTGATAAATCACCATTTGGTGGTCCCCCACGCTGTCCCATCCTGCTCCTCACTGCCCCGGGGCCTTTGAAGACAGGATCCCCCTGGAAAGGTGCTGCGAAAGACAGAGCCTCTGCACATCAGGGCAGCTTGTGGACGTGTGCTCCCGCTGCAACAGGCAGCAGACAGCATTGGTGCTGCAAAGAGCATTCCCAAAATGCTCACCGTGGGATAAGGCCATTCATATGTCAGTGCTGAAAGCCTACATGGGTGACACAGTTCATTGGTTGTTCCCCAAAATATTCCTCTTTCAACTGAAGAGAGTAAGGGTTATTCTGAAATGTCTGAACCCACACAAAATTATTTATTACTCCAGGCATCATTCAGCATTTTGCACCTGTCTCACTAGTGATTTGTATTTACACTTATTTAGAGTGCAGGTGTACCCACCTCCTTGGAGATCATCTGATCTGTATCTTATTTCTCTGCCATCAAGCCCAGGCAGTACTCCTCTTTTGTTGTTTCATAACACAAAAAGAGACAAAACCACGTTCCTATACAGGAAGCTCACAGAATGACATCAGCCTGCCACCAGATAGATCCCAGCTGAGACTGAATAGCAAACATCTCACTCCTGTGCACCATATGAAAATGAGTGACCTTAATTTGCTGCCCTGGAATAATAAAGTGAATCCGACTAAGGAGCGCTGACTCAACAGTTTGGGGTTCTGGGGTTCACACAAACTCAGAGTGTTGATGGATCTGTAACCACTTGAGTGAGCTGACATCACCATCACAGAATATGTTGCTAAGTGGATCAATCAGGGGAAAGCACCTGATTTTCCTGTGATATCATTTAAAGCAAATGTTAAATTTCCTTAGCTGGATCTTTTGTTAACCATATTACTGTGACAAATATTTCTTTGTCTAGCATAAGTAATTAGAATTTAATCACTTTAACTGCATCTTAATTACCCCAAATGAATTGAAAGGACATTTAATAGCAAAGATTAAATTGCCTTAATGAACGATTTTTGCGACTACATCAATATTTTAATCGCGTTAGCCCTCCTCGGCGCGGCCCCCCCGCCGCAGCGGCGCAGGCGGACCCCGGCCCCTGGGTGGCGCCCGCTCCCCGCCGCTGCCCCGCACTGAGGGGTGCGGACCGCACCGTACCGCACCGCACCCACACCGCCCCGCACCGTTCCGCACCGCTCCGCTCCACGCCACTCCACACCGCGCCGCTCCGCACCGCACCACCCAGTCGTCCACTCCGCTCCCGTTCCGCTCCGCTCCGCACCAGCCCCGGAAAGGGGCGGCCAGGCCGCCCCGCCCTACCTCACCTCGCTCCTCGCGGGCGCAGCCTCCCGCCCAGCTCACGCCTGCGGGGGGTTGCAGGACGCGAACTGCTGCGCAACCACCTCGGGCCTCGCCCCCGCGCGCTGCCGCCGGCTCCAGAGAGCGCGTCCTCCGGCGGGGATCTCAGGCGTCCCGGTAACGCCCTTTTCTGCTGCAGCCGCCGAAAATGGAGTTTCTGAGCTGTGGAAGTGACGCAACCCCTTGCAAAACCTTCACCGGGACATTAAGGGTGGTCAGATTTACTGAAAAACCCGGGCAGCTGCTCGGGCTCCTTGCCTGAGGTCCTCCCTGCCCGTTCTCGCTTCTTCTCCAATTTTAAAGCCCTCAGTCAATTCGGACCCTAAGTTCAAAACAGCGAGATACGTCTCAAATGAGCGAGAAATACGGCAGTGATGCCATAAAGAAGTTCCTCCGTTTTGGGGGCGTTACGGCAGCAGCGCGGCAGGCAGCCTGGGCGGGGGGAGGGCTGCGGGAATTCTGCCCGCGCCAGTTGCACCGCCTTTGGGTCCCTCCCCACCGACAAATCGAGGATGCAGGTAGCAGCGTACGCAGTGTTGCTATAACTTAAAAGTATCCATAACCTTAGAGCAGGCTCGCTGCAGCAGCTTCTGCACCGAAGTCGCTAAGGAAGAAGCCCCCGCGTCAACCGGTTTAACGCTTTTAGCTGTCTGGAGCAGCAGCATTTCTGCGGGTCCGTCAGTAAGTGCTTGCACACACCAGCGCCGGCGTTACACAGCCCGCAGCAGCTTGCGATGCTGCTCGCACGCCTGCGGAACAGCAATCCATCGCGTTTTAATTGCCATTTGGGCTGTACGTATAATGTCACCACTGAGAATTCCTATCGCCCTAAAATGGGAAAAAATGAAAACTACTGTTGAGCTAATAAATTGTTCCTATAAACTGCTCTTTCAGCATCATAAAACTGACTTCCTCTTAAGCAAAATGGCTCAAGTAAGCTGCATTTCCGAAGAAAGTCAGTAAGCATCGGTTGCTTCTCCGTCAGTATATGATTTATCCAGATAGATTTATGTTTGAAATGCGAATCAACATTTATCGATTTCATCACAGAAGTGCCCGACACGATGCCATGCCAGGTCCCCGCTCGGTCCTTAGGAAAACATCCCAGCGATGCCCGTAATATTCAGGCAAAAGTCACCAGCGCTTCAGCAAAAGCTTCTGCGCTGAAGAGTCACCTCCGGTCTCTCTCTAAACGAACCTGTCCCTTGTGTGGAGGTTACGGGGACCCTTCTGCTCCACAGAGGACGGGTAGCGGCTGTCTGAGGCAAAGCACGAGCTTCGATTTAGTGCCGGTACGTGAAAACACAGGCACCGGTGCATTCCTGGCCCGTGCGCTTTCGGATAACGTTGCCTCAACCGAGCCATCCCCGCAGCGGGAGGGCTGCCTTCGCCCCCCGGGCAGGCCCGGGAGCGGGGCCGCGCCGCGCCGCCGGTAGCTGTCCGCGGTGCTGAAGCCGGGCGGGAGGGAGCGGGAACGGGCTGATTGAGAGAGTCCGGGCACCGCCGCAGGGCACCGCCGCCAGGACGGACACACCCCGCCAGGACGGACACACCCCGTCAGGGCACACCCCGGTCCGCAGCTCCCCCCAGAGCTACTTCCTCCGGGCCCTGGAGAGCCGCCGCTGCCTGGTGCGGGCGGGGTGCCCGGGCGGCTCCCGCCCGCCGGCGGTCAGTAGATGGCGCAGAGCCCCCGGGAACCGAAGGGCGACGTGCGAAGGCGGCGGGCGGCTCGGTGACCCTGGCCGGTTGGCGCGGGCAGATGGGCGGGCCAGGCCGGCACCGCGCCCGCAGCCCGGCGGTGCGGCCCCCGGAGCGGCCCCGGCGGTGCCCGCGGTCGGTAGCGTTCCTGTTTTGAGGCTATTTCATACAAATGGCAGCGAGGGTGGGAGAGGGGCAGGGCCCCCCGGCGCCTCCCCGCCACGCGGCGGGTAATTAAAACAAACAAACGAGTAAACGAGCACGGTGCTTCGGGGGCGGGGCCGGGCGCGGCCCGGTGCGGAGGAACGCGGCTAGTCGCCAACATGCCCTGCTCCTCCTCCCGCTGGGCAAACACGAGCGAAGGGCAAACGCGTCTGTGTGCGAGCGGCTGGAAATCAATCCCGCCGCAAGGACACGGCCGGCAAACAAACGCGGTTCCCAGCGCCCGCCCGGCCGCGCACCGCCGGGGCACGATCGCGCCGCGGGCGGGCCGGGGCCTGCTCGCCCGCTCTCTGGTCCCACCGTGCCGGAGCACCTTGCCCCAGCACAGCGTCGGCAGCCGCGGAGCGGCCTCTGTCACGGCGTCATTCCGCGCAGCGCTCGGGGTGTCAGCGGTGAAGCGCCTGGTCGATGCCCTCCGCCCCCCTGATACAAATACGTTTATGCAAAGTCCCCGCCGGACAAATATTAAACAGGCCCTAATGAGGCGATTGGGGCCGGGACGCTGCTGGGGCCGGGGCAGCATCGACCTTCCCCGGCGCACGCTGGGGCGGCCGACGGGGTGAGAGGTGCAAACGGCGTTCATTAGATTTCATATTTAATGTGGAAAACGCTCTGATTACTGTATCGATTTTTTTACAGTTAATTTGGCGAGAATTTCTCGCCGGCTTCCCAAGGATCCAGCTTAGCCAGAATTCACACTGGGAGGGAGCGAGAAAAAAGAGAGAAAAAGAGATGCGACTATGAAGAATCAGTCTGGTTGCAGGCAAATATTGAGCAGCTCTGGAGGGATGGGCCACCGCCCCGCCTGAACCCCGCGGGCCAGCGCGGTTCTCCTACGGCCCCCGCTCTCCTCGCCGGGCTCCCGCCGCCCGGGGACGGGCCGGGGAATCCGGCCGGGAAGCTGCTGCGGAGAAGCCTCCTCGGGACGAGCTTGATCGGGGCGGTGAACCTCGACAAAGCGGACCCCTCCTACAGTATAGATCCAAAGGAGCCTCTGGGGTCCCTTGTACCTCCCCGCCCATTCCCGAGACGTTTCTTTGCCGCAATTCTTCCCCGGACGCTTCCCTCCCGGCCCGGCGGGCAGGCTGTGCCGGCCTTCAGGCAGATGCGTTTCTGATAACAAATGCATGGAATCAAATTATTTTCTCCTGAACAAGACAAGTCTTTTTTGCCTTCTTTATCCCCTCCTATTTCCCCCCTCCATACGAAAATAACCTGAAATAAAATCACCCTTACATCCCAGCAGGCTGCTCAGGGGCCGTACATTTTCTTTGAATTGTATTTATTTTTTTCGGTATCCCTTCACTGCCCTTCCAAGCGTCAGTGATGGCAGGGGGAGGGAGGGAAGACTAACTAACAGGGAAATGGCCAAATAGATAAATATTCAGTGACAGGGGGGGAGAGAGAGGGGGATAGACAAAGGAAAATAGAACAGAGAGGAGAAGGAAGATGGGATGAATAAGATGGAGGCTGGTAGAGGTCAGCTTTGCAATTAGCAGTTCTGCTTACATTTCAAGAGACAGCCCAGGAAGTGTCAAGACCTCAATCCTGCTTCCATGTAACTACCAATTTTTCCTCTATTTGTCGGAGCTTCTGTAATCTGGGAGGTAGGAATCCCCCAGGGATGGCTGGAAGGGGCAAATACTCAAGATAAAGTGCTGGACAAGACCATGAGGCCTAAAATAAGCAGGCTGCCTCCTCTTCACTGCCTCCCGGCCGCTGCCTGCGGGAAATCAGGAAGGGAAGACGTGACGGCGGCGAGGGCTCCGCTCTGGGCATGGATCTAACTGACAATTCTCTAAACGCCCGGCAGCGAGTTATAATTTGGACGTGAAATTTAATTTGCGTCCGCCGGAGTAATTTATGATATTTTGAATTGATGTTCGTACATCAATATAAATCGGGAGAGATTTTTACCACTTAGTAAGATCATCACACATTTCAAACCCGCACCAGATAAGATCGATAGTTTCTACATTCGCAGCAATCGCCTGCAGCGCGGGACGGGCAGCGCGGGACGGACAGCGCGGAGGCGCGCGCAGCTCTGCGCTGCCTGCGCGGGGCGGGGGGTAGCGGGGTGGGGGGCTCCGGCGGCCGCCCCCATTGGCTTGGACGCAGAGCTATGCAAATGACCACGTGCTGCGGAGCTACGGGCTCCCAGGCGGGGCAGCGTCGGGCGAAGCCCCCGCAGCGCGAGGAGCCCCCGCCGGCGGCCGGCTGCGGGGGACGCGGGGACGCACGGGCGCAGGAGGCCCGCCCCGCCCCTGCCCCGGGCTTCCAGCCCCGTTTCGCCCCAGGGAGGCTGTTTCTGTACGATGCCAGCTTTCGGGTTTCATCGGAAAGGGAAGGCGGAATAATGAGGCTTTGTCGCTCTAACGGGATTACCGGGATCCGTTTATGCGAGGGCAGCACTGAGGTGGCTGGAGGAAGGGGCGGTTTGGGCGCAGAGGCGAACAATGGGTCTCTCCGGGCCCGGCAGCTGGGCAGAGCACGGCTGTCCCCGGCAGAAAGCGGCCGCGCCGCAGGGAGCTGCCGCCTCCCTCCTGCTCGGCCCCGCAGCCGGGGCTGGCAGAGCTTCCCGGCCGGCAGCGCCGGGGAGGGGATGCCAGCAGACTCCAGAGAGGGGTTGTTTCCAGTATCGATCTATGCAAATGAGCGGAGATTCAGGTCGACCGAATTGTCGTAAAAAGACGCTCCAAATCGAAGAAAGTTTGCCTTAGCAATCGTTACGGGGATATTTGAAACACAAGCTCCGTCCTCCTCTCCTGGATAGCACCAGCAAAATGAGGGTTTTCTCCTGGTGGGGAGGTTGTTGAGGAAGGGAAGGCGGCAAGGACATTTTCTGAGAGCTCAGACCTTTGAAACTGGCTCCGCAGGAGTGGAAGCCAAAGAGAGCAACGTCCTCCCCGCGGCGTGCCCCGCAGGACCCGCTGCAGTAGCGGGGAGATCCTGCCGCGGCCCTTCCCAGCGCTGCCTCAGGCTTCCCAAACGGGGCAGCTAGCTGAAAGCAGGCGAGGAGCTCGGCGGCGGCCCAGCCGGGTCCCCGCACGGCCGGGAAGCCGTTCCCAGTTTCCACCGTCGTGATAGTCGAAAGCGCAGGACCGTTTGTGCGTTGGAAAGGAGAAAGGCTTGGCCCTTCCCGTATTTTGTCTGTGAAACGGATCAGTGACCCCGGCTCCAACTCGGATTGACTGCCTTGCGTTCTCCAGGGACAAATTAATGGAGACCTATCACTTAATTAACAAACCCTCACTCACGGCATATTAAACCCGGGCTCTGCCCTGGGAGCGCAGACTGGCTGGTTTGGGGCGGCGGGGAACAGGTACCGAACAGGACGGCAATCTCCGAGCAGACGCTGCGGGAGCCGCGACACGGACCGCGTCTCTCACGCGGAGGCATCCACGCGAAATTCAAACTCCACGGCCTAATGCTAATTACAACCAATTAAAAAAACCCAAACCCTAACTATTTTAGGCAACAGCATTTCTGAGCCACCACTCACACGCCGGATTCGTGTCGTCTGTGGGAAATCCCTGTCCCCGCACACCAAACCCAGCCCGAGGGGGACGCAGAGCTAACAGCGGCCCGAGTTCGCCGGCCCCAGGGCCGCCGCCCCAGCACAAAGCAGAAGCACCGACTCCTCTCGGTGGCACATTACCGGGGCTCCCCCGCGCTCCGTCCCTGGGCCGTACCAGGTAGTACCGGTGCCGGTACGGCCCGGTCGCTCAGCCCCGCCGCCAATTAAAGCATTTCCGCCTCGCCCTTCCAGTGCAGGGCCCCGCTGCCGCCAGTCGGTGCGGGTGTCGGCGGCGCCCCGTTACCGGGAACACTGGGCGCCGTCCTGCCGGCGACGGGCGAGTCTGGCCGGTGCGCCTCACCCGTGATAACGGGGAGAGCCGGGGCGCCGCAGTGCGCAGCTCGAGCCCCGGCTCGGCTTTGTCTGGCAACCGGCAGCGCGGCGCGGAGGAGCCGGACCGTGCCGGTGCGCGGAGCCGGAAGAGGGAGCGGGGAGAGGAGAGAACCGGAACGGCGAAAGGGGGGCCGGGGCTGCTCTTCGGGGGCAGGCAGGGACTGGGGCGGCCTGCCCAGGCCCGGGGTCCCAGCCCCGCTGCCGCCGTGCCCCACCGCCCCGCAGCGGGCTCACCTGCCAGCCGCAGAGCAGACATCCGCTGAAACTCCGGCTCCTGGAGCCACTTCCACATCCTGCGGAAGGTCTCCCGGCCGGATTTGAGCTTGCTCCAGGGCTTGGGGTTCCTCAGCAGGTCCGAGAGGGTCCCTTGGGAGCGGCACAGCACCCTCTGGGCGAAGATCGCCTGGGGGATGCTGTACCGCTTGAGCTCGGTGGTGATCCTCTGAGCTACTTCTTTGGTATTGATTTCTTCCATTTGCCCTGAATTACTTCCACTGTTGACCTGCGAACCAGTTACAGAAGGGTTTTGCTCCCTGGCAGAGCCCAGGATCTGCCCGTGGCTCTGGGCATTCAAGTGGGCATGGGGGTGGTGTGGGATCCCGTTGATAGGCACCATGCCAGCGGAGGTGGGGGTGAGGTGTTGGTCGCCATGCCTGGCTAACATGGCAGGATGGTGGGCTTCAAATCCATTTGGGGTGAGCATTTTCTCGGCGGGCATGGTGGCACCGGGATGTGCGTAGTGGGGCAGCCCTTGCTGGGAGTTGTGGATGCTCCCCAGGCCCGATCCAGACAACGGAGAGAGGCTTTGCCCCATGCCGGTAACATCCTTATGGTAGGGGGTGTAGAGATTGTTCATAGACGCCAGCCCCCTCTCGTCCCGCATGAGCGTGAAGCTGCCGCTCACGTTGCCCGGTATCCGCTGGTGGGGGTGGTGGTGGTGGTGATGGTGATGGTGGTGGTGAGGGAACTTGTCTGAGACCGTCGAGATGGGAGGCAGAGGCTGCAGGGGGGTCAACGTGGTGTAGGTACTGCTCATGCTCATGCCGGGGGGGGTCTCGCAGGCCATAGTCATGGTGGGGTGCAGGGGGCCCGTCAGCGCGTGGTCGGGCGGCCGGTGGTGGTGGTGGTAGTCGCCGCCGTCGAGGATGGAGGCCATGCCCATGGAGCGCGGGTGGCCTGGCAGGTGGCTGCCGCGGTGGGGCACCGCGCTCCGGTGGTGGGGGCTGCCGCTCATCAGGTCGGCGGCGGCGGGCACCGGCTCATGGCTCACCCCGTGCAGGTCCCCGATGTTCTCCATCGCCAGCTGCGCGTTCATCGTCGGCCGTGCGGGCGGCTGGACCGCACATCTATCTGGTGGGCGGCGGGGCGTCCCGAAGCTCTTCGCGGCGGCCGCGGGCCGGTTCCTCCCGCGGGCCGGCGGCGGCGGGCGGGCGCTGTGGGCTGGTGGCGGTGCTGCTGCTGCCGGGCTGGTGGTGGCTTTTGCTTTCCTTTCTTTTTTTTTTTTTTCTTTTTTTTTTTCCCCCTTTTTTTTTGCTAGTGTATTTATTGGGGATTTTTCTGTTGTGCGATGACGCCGTCGGGCCGGTCCTAGGGCCGCCGCTCCCTCAGGCCGGGCTCCGCAGCCGCGGCGGGTGTCTGGCCGCGTCCCTCGCCATCTCTAGCCATGGCTCTCTCTGCGCTCCGCCGTTTGGACACCGCTCCGCTGCTGCAGCGGCGCCGCCGCCGGCCCGGCGCATGCGCGCGCCGCCCGCGCCCCGCCCCCGCCGCCTCGCCTCCGCCCCCGTGACGTCACCGCCCCTATTTAGGAGGTGAGTCCCGCGCGGCGGCGCTCAGAGCTGGTGGTGTGGTGTTGCGGTGTCTCGTGCTGCCGTCCCCCCGGGCCCTAGTGTCCCCAGTCCCGCCGGGCACAAAGGGCCGCCTCCCCGCACCCCGCCTACACCGGGCGGTCGGCTCCTGGGTGTTGGGACCGCCCGCCCCGCCCCTTCGGTGACTCCGCGTTTTCCGTGAGCGCGGAGCCTCCTCACCTCACCGTGAGCTTCCGGGGGTGAGACCGCCCTGCCCCGGGGAGCCCGCGGGCCATGCCCGCCGTGTCCCCCCGTGGTGTCCCGCAGCCGCTGGCCCCTACGCGCCCGCCGGCCCGGGGATCGCTCCTCTGCGCTGCCCTACCGGGAAACTTCCCGTTACCCGGCCTGGGGATGGGTGTTGGGAGCCCCGCGGCGCCGCGTCCCGGGTCCAGCAGGGCTCCCCCTGCGCCTTAGCTTTCGCCCACCCCAAGCTCTTGTCCCGTCCTCCCCCCAGAGATCCAGGCAACGCGATGGGAGGAACCCCCCCCCCCTCCTCCCCTCCCCGTCCAGCCCCCGCCGGGAACCCCGAGTGGCCCGGGGGCTGTGCCCGGCGGTGCAAGGAGAGCATATGCCCGAAGGCGCCCAGCAGCCGGACGTGCCGCTGGTTTCCTTTTATTTTTTTCCCCCAAAAGAAAGAAAAGGAGGAGGAGGAGAAAGAGCGAGCTCACCCGCCAGCCCCCCTCGTTAGCTAAGGTGCCTTTATGCTGGAAGAAAGGGCAGATGTGCCTATTGTTCGCCCATTAACAATAACGAACCAAGCCGGGCAGAGTGCAGCGTGTGTGCGGCGCCGAGCGGCGGGAGGGACGGGGCGGGCCGGGCCGCGCCGCGGGAGAGCCGCGGGGCCGCAGCCGGGAGGCACCGGGCCGGCAGTGCACAAAGGCCGCCCCGCCCCGCGCCCCGGCCGCCGCCGCTTCCCTCCGCTCCGCCGTCGGGGCCCGAGGGAACTCTCGGGCACCTCGCGAAGCCGCCTGGCCCCCTCGCCCCGGGGACGGCAGGCAGGTGCCCGCCACGCTGGTGCTCACCTCAGGAGTACCTGCCCCGGCAAAGCCCCGTCGGCGGGAAGCCAAGCGAGGGCACACCGCCTCGCTCCGCTGCTTCCCGGCGTCACCGTGCAGAGGTCGGTAACGGGAGGCCGTCACCCCCGCTTTGCTCTGCCACAAGCTCCGAGGCTCCTTCCCTGGTGAGAGCCAGGAGTTCGCTGCCGACGGGCCACCAGCCCCAGGGGGCTGGTTCCGACCGCAGCGACAGAGACTGGGGCCGGTCCCGGGGCGAGAGCCGGCCCGGGAGGCAGCCCGAGAGGCAGCCGAAATGAACCCCGGGGTTATTTTTCTCGGAGCTATCGCCCTGACTTTACGGCCAAGGCCCGCCGAGGTTTCCCGCATTGCGAGCGGGAGCGAGCTGCTCGGGAGCCCGTGGGGACTCCCTGCTGCACCGGCTCCGTGGGGCAGCGAGACCCCTCGCCCCGCGCCGTGAGCCCAAAGTCCCGCCACGTCCCGCAGCAGCGGCCGAAACGGGGGGCGCGGAGGGGCCTCGGCCTGGCCCCGCTCCTGCCCTGGCCACCCTCACTGTAACGCCTGCGGGGACCAGGTGTGTCCCGCCCGTGGGGTGCGGGCGTGGCGACAGTGCCCACCGTCCCGCACAGCCGGCCCGCAGCTGCCCGCAGCTGCCCGCAGCTGCCCGCAGCGAGCTGCCCGCAGCTGCCCGCACCGTCCCGCACAGCCGGCCCCCCCCCGCAGGGGGCCACGCACACGCAGGCCCCCTCTGCCTCCCCACTGCCTCTCGCCCGGGCACCGCTCTATGTCGCGGTCCTGCGTGCGGGGCTCATGGAGGACCGTGCCCTGGGAGCCTGGCGTGGGTGCTGCTGTTCGGGGCCTGCCGTGTGCGTGGATGCGTGAGCGCAGTCTATGTGCGTGCGGTCGGTGACCAGCTCCAGACGTCGGGCAGGCTCGCAGGAAACTTTAAAAATCACGACAAGTGTCTGCTAAGCATGTTGCATGTGCGGCCCTGGAAGCATCATGGGCATTTTTTCCTCTATAAATTCAGAATTTCCCCAGCGGGTTTATTTATTTCCTGCAATTAACACATACACACACAGATTTGTAAGAATTCAGCGCCGTTGAACCACGGCTCCGAAAGCCATCCGTTACTCACCTCCGTACATTTTCCCTCGGTTCACGAAGCTCCTCCGTATTTTATTTTGCGCTAAAAAATACATACAGATCCCGCACGGTTCGTGCCTCTCCAGTCACTGCCCCATTCCTAAACGCTTCCACACCAATCTAAATTTTTTGTAATTTAACCTTAACAGTGTCTCCATTTCTTATAGCGAGGGATAGAGAGATAAGGAAAGGTGTATCTGCGAAAGAAGAAAAAATTGACCCGAAACCTAATTAATGATCTCGGGGAATTGTTAGGATTAAATACAACAAAATTATCGAGATCATTTCCAGACCGAAGTGAACGGCTGTGATTGTTTCCCAGGCCAACGCGAGGTGATGTCACAGATCTAATCGAAACGTTGTCAGCTTCTTCGTTATCAATACCTATATAAATTTACAGTTTAATTAAAAATATTTAATCTCCACGCGTTTTTAGCGATTAGTTTCCAAAGCAAACATCATAGCGAATATAAGTTACTCCCTCGACTTTGTGGGAAACTACAGCATCCATTTTTTCTTCAAGAGAGGAGCGTAAAACCAACCCCGAACCATTTGGAGAGTGCGGTGACACGCCGGCCTCTGTCAGGGACAGATTTCTAACCTTAGAAAATATCGTCCGTAGATTCACATCCACCTCCACCCAGTCCTACATGCCTGGTTTGTTTTTAAAATATTTTTTTTTCCGTTACTCTTTGGAGGGATCCTCACGACAAAGCGGCCCTTGTGCGCTAAAGCCGCCGGTGCGGAGGACCGCTCAGCAGCAGCAGTGCCGCGGTTACCCGACAGCGCCCGGGTCCGGTTCGGCCGCAGAGTGTTCGGGACCTGCCGGGGGGCTCGTAGGAGCCCGGGGTTGGAAAGGCGAGGCCGGCACGCAGCCCCGGGTCCCTGCCGTCGAGGGTGCCCGGCCGTGGGCTCCCATCGGCGCGGAGCCCGGCACGATTCCCCCGTGGACCCTCCCGCCCCGCCGGTGGGGGAGCGCAGGAGAGAGATCATTTCGGTGCGCTAATCAATTACTGCTTGTGCAGTCAAGTACCAGATATTTAACAGAATAATCGTTACCGCCCTTAAGTCTTTATTTGATCAGCAGATACTCGGAGCGGACTTGAAACGCAACTTTGCTTGTTTGAATTGCGTTGCGTGTGTGTGCTTTTTAAATCCGAGATAATGACACCATGAAACGGCCGTAATCTCCCGCCTGACGCCAGCGAGCACTGCGCGGGCACCGGGTCCCGCCTGGACGGGGCGGCCCGGCCCGGGTCAGCGACCGCAATAGGCTGGAGCGGACCGGACAGAGAGGGGATTTTGTTTGTTTTTTTGTTTGGTTTTAATTTTATCTCTTTTTAAAATTTTTAAAGTTGTGCTTGTTTTTTTTATTTAAGTTGCGTGTGTGTGCGCTGCCGCCACCCGCGCCCTCCCGTCCCGGCGCGGCTCTCCCGCGCGGTGACAGCTTGCGGCACCGGGGTCCCCTCGCACGGGGGAGCGTGTCAAAGGTGACGCTCGAAGGCTCCCAAAGCCAACAGCTGCCGGGAGGGATTAACTTTTCCAGACTTTCGCCTGTCGAGCTTCTTGGAAACTCGCTCGGTGACAAAAACACATACATCTGTCGGGGGCAGGCAGAGAAAAGCGGGCTGCAGCGGCCGGGGCAGGCGGGGGAGGGCCTGACTTTCAGGGGAAGCTGTGGCGGGCGGGGGCTCGTTGCCTGTGCCCCCCTGGGGGGGTCCCGGCTCCCCCCGCAGCCCTCGCCCCCTCGCCCCCGGACCCAGACTTCTGCCGCAGCAGCCCGGGCGGCGGCAGCGCGGTGGGGGGCTTGCGCCCGGCCTGCCAGGCAGCGTATCGCCCACCCAAGGGCGCGGGGCTCCACGCTTTTCCCCTCCGGACGCCCCCCCGGCAGGTGCCCGCTCGGGCGGGGGGACGTGGAGCCGGCAGCGGGGCATCGAGAGAGCCCCTTGGGGTGCGGGGTGCTGCCCCGGCCGAGCCGCCACGGTCCAGCTTCTCAGCCACTTTCTCCCGCACCCCCCGGAGCAAACCGCAGCGCTGGTTAATGAAGGAACTTAGGGAAGATTGCAAAACACCGTAAATAATTTAGCATTGTATTTCAGGAAAAAAAAATAGCTTTCTTAAATCACCTCCTCAATATAACTTGCAGACTTACAGTATGGCCCTGGTAAGTCTAAATTTTTAAAGTAGCAATATTCAAAGAGACAGAGATGTCTGTATTAATTATTTATCCGCTGGTGCCTTCCTTCGTTTCTAACTTATTATTAATTAGGCGCCTCTAGTCTTTCGCAGAGAGCTCCACAGAGCCAGTTGCAGCTTTAAATATGAATTAAAAGCAAATCCAAGCTACTGTAATGCGAAAATTATTCCGTATCTTCTGTGGCAGAGATGAATAGCTGCGCAGATCAATACTGTGAAGCTATGCTCCAAACGACAGGGTTATTGATAGCTTATATTAATGATGTTAATGATGGAAAAAGGAAAACAAGAACCCGACCAACTTATAAACTTTTTATCTGCTGAAACCCCGCAATCAAGGGGACAGGAGCATGAATTAAGGGGGCTGGAGATAATCAGGACATTATTTATGAAACCGGATAAATGACTTCTGATAGTTTGATGGGTTTGAACTCTACACTGCCGCCTCCTCGGAGGCAGGCTGGAACCTGCCCCCGCACCCGGGGAGGGGTGTGCGTGATCCACGCGCAATCTTCGCGCCACACAGGCGGTGATGGCCGTGGAGGTCTGCTCCCCTGTGCTTTACATCCTGCGAGGGTGTCCCAGGAAACCCGCAGGAAAACATCCCGCGGGGTGCGAAGGACCCGCTCCTGGAGGCCTCCACCGTCAGCCCAGCCGCGGCGGCGGCCCACGGAAACGTCCCCCGCGACACCGGCGGCCCCGCTACTCCGCGGGTCAGGGTTAAGGGTAACTGGAAGGAAGGGGGAGGGAGGGAGCGCAGCCCCGACCCGCGCTCCTCCTCCCCAAGGAGCGCACAGGGCCTGGAGCCACCGCCCACGACGTGGCCCGGACACGCGGGGCCGGGCCGAGCCTTCCCGCCGGTGGAGCGTGTGTTTGCGGGGCGGTACCTGCCGTCGAGGCCCGGGTCGGACTGCCACGGCCCTCCCGCCCGCCTCGGGCCGGCCCCGGGAGAGGTGCAGAAGCACCCCCCCGCCCCGCTGCCCCTCGGCCCCGCCTCAGTCCCCCCGAAACCAAATGCATCCCTGGGCGCTGCGCCAGCCACTGCAGGTCACGGCCCGGTGCGGACAGTGGAACGCGGAGACGTGCACGGACGGTAGCAGAGTCGAGACCCGCAGCGCCGCAGGGACCGCCACCAGCCCGGCTCCTGGTTGGGGGAGGGAAGGTGCTGCCCAAACCCCGCGCGGGCTCTGCCAGCGGCCCGCGATGGGCACCTGCCCGCGCAGGCAGCACCTGGCCCGGGGCTGTCAGTGAGGGCCGGGACACATTCAATCAGGCAGCGCTTCCTGGGCTCCTGAGCTGAGGTCTTCATTAGTTACACGGATGAGCCAATATCGTCGCTCACCTTTTTTTTTTCTTATCTTTTTTTTTTCCCCCTCTTCTCTTCCCCTCCTCCCCCCGGCGCCGGCCGCCGAATAGAGGGTTCCATAAACTGTTCCCCTCTGTAATTAATTCGTATTAGACATTTTTCCCTGCAATGCTCTCTTGTGTCCTTCTTATCACGTTTTATAAAACTCTTTGTCTAGATGCCGTCTCAGATATGCACGGTCAAGCTCACAGATAAAAATATTTCATGCTTTAAAAAGCTGCTTTCTTTAAGCAGGATTATTTAAAAATATTTTTGTAATTATTGGTTTTAAAAACAGCTTCCGCCAGGAGAATGTCGCACTCGTTTCCAAAAACAATTCACAGCAGATAGTGTAGATATCACTTAATTCCTACAGAAATCAATGTGAAAATTAGATTTATTGGCTACTTACATTGTTAAAAATGACAAAGTGCTGCCTTTTATTTTCATAAAAAAACAGAAGACCGAAAATCATTTAATAAAGAATCCACCTAGTTTAATTTCACTGTATGTCCCTTGCATCGAAACCAATTCTTCGAGCCTCTCCTTCATAAACTTGCCTTCCATTTTCGTATTAAGGACAAAACCAATATTCTCCAGGAAAGTTAAAGCAGCAGCATTTGTTTCATATCTGAAAAACCTTTCGCGCCGTTAGCTGAAAGGGATCGTGTAAATTAAACAGGATCCGCTGTTTCAAATCGTTTGAAATTCCCTATTAACCTCAACGGTTTGTCGATTTCTATTTGTGTGTGCATATATATACTAGAAAAATGACCCCCTTTTTTTCCTTTAAATTAAATTAATTAATTTATTTTATTTTAAATTTATTTTATTTATTTAGCGTGTTGGAAAAAAAGGGGGAAAAAGAAACAGAGAGCGAGAGGACAGCCCGGCTGCCCAGCGCTCCCGAGGCGGGCAGGCAGCAGACGTGCGGCGGCCGAGGCGGGGCCGGCGGCGCGGCAGTTTCACCTCCCGCTACTCGTTGGGTTTCGCTACGAGGGAACGAAATCGGGGGCGGGCAGCCTTCGCACGCCGCGGCCCCGGGCCCGTGCGCCCCGTCGGGCCCAGCACAAGGCGGGGGTTCGTTACCTTCCCCGGCCCGGAGCTGGTCCCCGCTTCTCGGCGGGGGAACGTGCTCCTGGCTCCACCGACGGGCACCCCGGCAGCGGCCCCGGGCCGGAGGCTGAGGGCGGCCAGGGGCCCGCGGGGCTCGGGCAGCGCCCGCCCCGCTACGCGGCCGCGCTGCACCGCGCCCCTCTGCGCCCAGCGCCGCCGGGGTTTAGGATTCGTGCCCCGACCGGAGAGAGCGTCGATAAAATTCTCCGTATCAAATGAGCAATCATTTGTTGTGGTTACGTGTTGGGTAATGAAAGATGTTAGCAGGATCAATAAAAATGAAAACACTTTTACTTACATCTTGAATTACTGTTTTAAGGGGTGAGCTGTGGTGATGCAACAAACCAGAGAAAGATCTACAACCATCAAATGTCTTCAAATGAAATCCAAATGAACGCGTGTCACCCTAGGCTCACCCCCGGCCCCCGCCCGAAGCTCCCCCCGCTCCGCACCCACGGGAGGGCTGAGCGAGTCCCGGGGTCCGGGCCCGGCTGTGCTCGGCGGAGCCATCCCGCCACTTTGGTTTATTACTATTTCGAAGGGGAAACTCCGTTATCTCCGGGGGTGTCTAAAGGTCAAATAACAGGTCGTAGCCCGAGGCAAATGGGAATTTTAGAGAGACGAGGAGCTATCCAGCTCCACGGCCTCCCAAAAGCGTTTCCTCAGCTGTCGCTGGAGAATAAAATATCTACGTGTGCCCATCGTTTATTCCTGCGCACAGCGGCACGGCAGACACACGCTCAGGCGTCCGTGTGGCTGGTCTGTGCAGAGTGAAACCGGCCCGCAACTGACCCCCCCGGTCCGCAACGGCCGCGCACCGCTCTCCGAACCGCAACATAAGCGGGACCCTTTTCAGCAGGACGTTACCGGGACCGACCCCGGGGACATTCACGGTGAATTTCGCAAGGAACGGCCCCAAACATGGAGGCTGGCTGAGCTCCGGGTCCGCTCTCGCCTCGGACGCGCCGGCGGAGCGGGCGCGTTCAGCGACGAGGGCTGGAGGGGTGGACGGCGAACGAGCCGGCCCCGCGCGGGGGCGCGACCGCAGCTCCGCGGGCGCGGAGGCACCGGACGAAGCTCCCCCCACCCGCCTGCGCGCACCGCGCACAGCAGCAACGGGGCCCCCACTCCCCTGCCGCCCGCCCGTTCCGCCGCCGCTGCGCTCCCGCGGCCGCTGCGCGCCCCGCCCCGCCCCTCCCGCCCGGCCCTCCGCCCGCTCCGTGCCCCGCTGGGCACGCTTACCCCGCCGTCCGCCGCACGCCGCTGGGACGGGCATCCGATGAGGGCTCGCCTCCTAGATTTGCCCCCTAGGAGGAGAAAAATAAATAAAAAAAAAATCTATCTGCATAATTTCAAATGAGAACGAGAACGAGAAGAAAAAAAAAAAGCAATCACTGCGGCTGCCACACCAGTCCTGTTAAAAAATAAAGCACCGAACCCTCACAAGGTGTAGGAGAGATCTTTTATTGGACCAACTTAAATGCAAGAATATACAGCCAGAATTATATGTTCTTCATCAGCTCAACATGCACCAGAGGCAGAGGCACAGGCAGCAATTTGTGTATTCCCTGGGTCTGCACGAGCTGAGATGGTTTTGGTGGAGAAATGGAGTGGGAGAGAGGACAGACCCTCTTTACCCCCTCCAAAGAGCCTCAGTTTGTGGCTTAGGTAAAAATAAAAATAGGAAAAAAAACCCAAAACGCAACCAAAAATCTCTCCAGCGCCCCATTTTGCTCCATCTTTAAGTCCAGTCCAGGATCAATTCTCTCCCTTACATCCCCAGTCATAAACAAACAGCTTCCAGCTAAATCTTTTAAAGGTTAAAAGGAACAAAAATAGAAATAATAATCAAGGGTTTTTTCTTCTCCTCCTGCTTGTTGGACAGCGCATTTTGGTCAGTCTAGCCTTGCATTTAGGGATGCTACTTGCATTTGAATAGCTGCCTGGCTGGTTATGGATCGGGAGGCTATGAGAGGAATCAGTATGCAAATTGTTTCAGTTACAATCGAAGGGTTCGATCTGGAGAAGGTGCCTGAGCGGAAGTCGCTGTCAGCCAGCGGTGCATTAGGCTGCCATTGCCTCCGCCGTCTGGGCCTGCTCTCCCTTTCCCTCACCCTTTTTTATGCTTGTGTACAGGTTTCTCTGGCGGTAATTAAAACATACACACAAATCAGGGGCTGCTGCATATCACGTTGCTGCTTTTTGCAGGCTGCGGGTGCGGGGAAAGGGGGAGTGGAGAGAGTATATCGCCATGCTGCTGGGGTTATTATTATGCAGCAAGGGTGACGCGATCAGTGAAATAAAACATTTATAAATGGTTTCGTGCTTACAGTAGGAGAGGTGGGCCGGGGGGGCCGCCCGGGCGCTGATCACACAGTGCAGGCTGCAAATCGATATCCTTTTCCTTGTAATCCCAGTAATTGTGGGAATCACGGCTCTCTGTTAAAGGGACAGCGGGCTGCAGCGGGGGGTGTGGGGGCTGCACTCGGCGGCCGGCCAGCACAGCCCCTGCCCCCTAAGCGCCCACCCCGGCCTCCCCAGCTTTGCCTGGAAGGAAGCTGGCTGGGCTGTGGGCAGGAGGCAGGGGCAGGCTCTGGCCCCACCAGGTGTAATTTCCACAGTCCCCTTGCCGGTTGCAGTAAGGCCACTCCTGTCACCTGTGGCATCCCTCACCCGGGGCAGGGCACATCCCGCCCCTCCGGCTTTGAGGCACGGCGGGGAGAGGGAGCAGCCCCCGGGGGTGCGGGCAGGGGAAGGGGCTGGCCGGAGCGCTGCCTCTCCTGTCCCATGTCCCCGCGGAGGCCCAGCAGCTCAGATCAGCTCCTCACCTTCCGCAGCTCTGGCACTGCCAGGAGCAGGGGAGGCCTCGGCCGCTCTGCACCGGCCAGGTCTCCATGAACACAGTGATGTTTTTTTGTGTGGCAGAGGGATGGAAAGGACAGGTGAGGTGCTAGGGTCGGGCTGGCGAAAGCTGCCCCTGGCCCCATAGTGCCCCCCGTGCCGCACTCCGTGCCCACCTATGCCCACTGCCCCATTTCCCCGGGCGTGCGGCTGCGGGGCCGGACAGCCTCGGGGATGGCGTGGGCAGGAGCGCCGGGGGCGTGGGGCCCTGCTCCTGCCCTCTCTCTGCCGCTGACCATCTGTCATTCAATTAGGGCTGAGAGGCAGCTGAGGGGCTGGGGGGAGCGGGTTGGGGGTCAGCGACCCCTCGCACAACGGCCTGCTGCCTCGCAGAAGAGGAGAAGTTCAAATGTTAAATGCTCTCCGGCCCGGCTCATCCAGGGCACTCGCCTTTGGAGGCAGCAGAGGGGTGAAGGGCATCAGTCATTAGCACTTAGATTTCAGCTCCGAGGCTGACCCTGCCTTCTGTTGGGGGATTTCGGCCCGAAAAGCCTTAACCCTTCCAGGGCAGCCCACACCATCCCCAGCCCCACTGTGGGCAGCCCCAGGCTGGTGCTGCCTAGCCAGGCTGCTCCCCACAGCTTCCCCGGGGCTGCCCCCGGGTATGTGGGCTTGGGGGAAAGAAAGGATCCCTACAGCCCTGCCCCACAGCCGGCCTCTTCCCTGACCCTGCCGAAGGGGTAAGCCAGGGCAACAAGTCTCAGTGCCAGCAGGGACCCACACTGTGCACCCAGGGTGGAGGCAGCATGCACGCCCTGGCCACCCACAGCTGCATCTCCTGCTGGGTGCCTGACACCCCCTCCCCTTCTTACAAACAGACCAGAACAAATTGATGAATTGAGCTTTTACTATGCTAATTTGGACATTATAAATATTTAACTATCAACCCTAGCAGCCAGCCAGAGAGGATTCCTCTCTCCTTTATATGCCACTTAATCTAAAGTAAATGTTTGCCCCAGAAGTGGCTGGAGCAATCTGAGCATCCCATTCCTGCCCCTTCCTCCCTCAGGGGGGCCAGGTGGGTCCAAAAGGGGGTTTTGTCATGTTTGACTAATTTCTGTGAGCTTCCCTGATGGCCTCCTCTATTGGGTGTGCTAAGAAGCAAAGCTGAGGCAAAGACACATCACTGATCTGGCTAGGAGGATGCTAACACTGTACCCCAACTCAGACAGGGTCTCTGGTCACATCACCCAATGCCAGGGCTGCTCTGCCTGCAGCAGATTTCACATATATTCAGAGAGGAAGAGATTCCTGACTTGAGAGCAAGGAAATTGAAACTGCCCCCCCTGCCTTATGCAAGCTCACAATATTTATCATTCCAGTGCGACAGTATCTAGCAAGAGAGCCCCATGGTCTTAATTTTGAGGACAGATTATATACCCCTCATGACATCAGCATTTGATAGGTTTTTTTTTTTTTATACATTTACCATTTCCTGCTGAAGGGGAGTAGTTTTCTCTTTCAACACGGTAGCACATCCCAAGTACTTGTTAAAGATTCCAGAGCTTTGCTTCTTCTGAAGGGCTTAAGCAGCAGTTTTATGCCATTGGCTGTAACAGTTATACAAGGTATTCACTTTAGAGGCTGTAGAAGCAAAAGAAAACATCACTCGAAGTGGTTCAGAGGTCTATGGGGCTTCAAACAGCTCAGCTGGGGCTTGGTATGGCAGTTTTAAAGCATTTGTGTGGCAGCTGTGCCACTCACCCAAAGCAGCAGGCCTTGAGAAGCTGCCTTGCTGTTTTTGAGCTCTGTTAATTTGTTAATGAGAAGCTTATGGCATCTATTACTTATTCTGATTCTGTCTCTCACCTGCTAGCAAAAAGTGAAATTCTCTTCTAAGGAAGAGTGTCCTGGTGTTTTGGCACCCAGCTAGGGTGGGCACCATGTGCCAGGGCACAGCCAGGGCTCATAGCCCCACATGACACCCCCCTGCCCAAGTGCAGGGTGTGCCATGGTAGGATGAAGGCTTGTCTTGTGATAGGTATGTCAAGAAATATGGGATTAACTGTGGGTTGTCATTGCCTGAGCATGCACAGGGACTTGACATCAATCCCTGCATTAAAATACACACCAGAAGAGGAAATGATATCCTGGAACGATCCTTCAAATCTGTGTGGCTTCGCTCCCACACTCATCCTCCAACTATTTAGAAATGCAGGGAATGTTGGTGTATTTTTGTTCTTGCTCGCTTTCTCTTGCTGGGGACAAGCTGGCAGCAGCATGGTTAGGTCCTGGGGGAAGGGATCCAGCCCGGGAGGCCCCCGAGCTCAGGCTGCAAAAGCAGGGTGGATGCTGCACCGGAGATGTGAAGCAGTAGTTACTTTGCAATAGGGTCAGATATTGGATTATCAGCAAAAGTTAATCCCAGTCACGTGACAGATCTTACATTTGCTGTCATAAAATCTATTGTTATTTAATAGGCATGGAAATCAAATTCTGTGGACTATGAAGCAGGAATCTTTTAAAAATGTCTGTTTACCACAACAGACAACATATCGATCATTAGTTTTGAGACCTTACAGACAAGCAGGAGATGCGTGTGAACACAAGCTGGCAGCTAGCTTTGCTGTACTCACTGTCCAAAATCAGACCCCACCAAACGGCTGCACACCCAGCTTTCCAAGCAGGTAGTTTTTAATTTATTTGTTTTAAAGACTACTGTTTTGTTAAAGACAAATAACAAGGAAATTATATAGCATTGACCTGCCTTTAGTGATGCTGCTGTTTGCAGTGATACTCACAGGTATACACAGCGAGGAGATACACTCCTGCCTTTTGTCACAGAAGAAAAGCTGCCTTCTCTGGACCCATCTAATCTATTTACCACTGCAAACAGCCTCATTTATTCTGGCAGCATGAAGGGGCTAATCTCATCCTGACTGGAGTCAATGAAAATAGTTTCCCTGGTATTAGGGGCACTGGGCTGGGTGGAAGGTGGACCAGGTTGCTTTTCTGCTTTGTAAAGGCTACAAATACTGACTGTTTCCATCCCTCAGCTTGCCCATGTCTGTGGCAAGTTCCCTGGACAGGAGCTGAGGGATGAAATTGAAAGGAGAAGTTGCAATGCTGGTGCGGGACATGTAGGAACTCCAGTGGGTCACAGCACCATCCCAGCACCTGTGCTCCTCCACTGGGTGACAAAGGGGTGCCCGTCCTTCATCTGTGGCATGGCAAGGTAGTTCAAGCCAAGAGAAAGAGCTCTTCTGGGTAATGACTATTAACTGCAGGTGACTTGTGATTTGCACCAGATTTCCTGGTAGGGACACTAAGCCACTTCACATGGATTGTGATAGAGCATTACAAACGTGTTTTTCCCAGTCCCCATTTGTGGACACCTCGAGGCACTCCAAAGGCTGCCACGGCTCCACGGTCCCCAGGCTGAGCCCACTCTGCCCCTGCTGGCCAGTGGCACTGCTGTGGCACCCTGGCACTGAGGAGAGCAGAGGGGGGCACAACTGAGATCTCCCTCTAGTTTTAGAATTAGCACAGTCCTTAATCTGTGTGTATTTTAAAGTGTGGGGATCCCATAAATCCTTCCACATCTGGGATCACTTGTAATGGCCAGTGTCAGGAGTTTACAGAGGAGCTTTCCTAAGATCTAGTGCCCAGAATCAATAGCAGCTGCAATTCCAGGCAGGGGGATAGGCTGAATCCCGATTTGATTCTCAGGTGTTTTCAATTGTATTGCCAGCAAAAAAATATTGTTGTTAAGCAATTCTGCTGGTCTGCTTGTGCCGTTTGAAGTTGCCTTTATTTCTTTGAGCTCAGATTCCTTGAGATCCTCTTGCTGCTCTGTCCCCAAACCTGAATGTATCTAATAAACCTGACAGCTTCCCAGCAGATGTCTCTATCTTCTCCATTTTCTCCCTTATTGAGGAGACAGACTTCACTGGAAAGTGCATCCTAGCATGTGGGGCCAATGCAGGCTCCTCAGAGAGCTCCCAGAGGCCCAACTCATCTGCTCCAGCCGTGGAGGAGCAAGCAGACATTGCTCAGCAAGGCAGGATTTGAAACGCCCAGCAGCTCACACTCCCTTCATTTTCCATTTTCCTGCTTACCCTTGCACTGTGCATCTCACAACATCAGCTCCCATCTGCCCGGAAGCATGCATGCTGCTCTGGGCTGACTTTTTGGAGGTTTCAGCCACCCCACCTCTCTGCAGGGACCGCTCCTCATCATTAACATCGCTCCCCTTTCTGTCTGTGCAGAACGCTGCCAGGGAGCACCAGGAAAACAGAGCCTGGAGCAAGGGCTCTGTTGTGCAGCGTGCCTTTGGCCTGGGCCACAGTGTGCTGGCTGGGATTGCCGGCCAGACTCTGCCCTCTCCGCGAGGCCCTTCCTCTGGGTCTGTGCTAAACCACAGGCAAGCTGGGGCCAGACTCCCTGGGCCATCCCAGTTTGCTCTGAAGTGCCTACATCTGAATTCCTTGTGAGTGGAAGAAAGGAACATGGATGTGATGGGCAGCATCTGTAATAGGAAATTGCTGTCTGCAGATGTGTGTGTGAAGGAAAGCCTGTGTCAGATGATGGTATCAAGGGATAAATTCCACAAGTGAGTGAATCCATCTGAGTGTAAGACACAGGTTATGCATTTTTCTCAAGAAGGATCTGAGCAGCTTCAAGGACATCAATCCACTTTATGAATGACATGGTTTCCCTAGCGTTGCCCATGCTCATTCAGTAAGAGAGAAGACAACAGGCAAATAAACAGATGTTTGGCTCATCTTGGACTGGGTTTTGAATCCTCATTCCCTTTGCACTTCAGTGGAGCTATGCTGGCAGTTTTGCTTGAATAAGGAGCTTGATTACATTCCTCTTTTGAAGGAGCAATGTGATAGTGTCCAAGCTGAAACACCTTCTGGAAAATGCAGTCTTCTCTCCTGGCTTGCTCTGCAGGTGGATGGTGTGCAGTGGGAGATGCTCTAGGTCTTTTAGAGAAAGGCTTTGCCCACTGAATACAATGGAAAGCAGCTTATTACCACCTCTAAATACAGAAATTTCTCCTGCCTTTGTTCTGAACAAATGGAAATCTGATTGCTCCTTCTAATCTTCCACTGTACACCTGGTGTTGCAGGGACCAGCGACAACCTGGCCCTGATAAAGACTTCAAGAGTGGACCTATTATCTGTATCCCAGAAACACTCTGATCATGTGGGAGTAGTTAAAGGTAAGAAAATGTATAACAGGTCATCTGTCTTTCAGCTACAGTCAGCTCAGAGGTGGAAACAGATTGACACAGCTGGGTGCAGCCATCACGCTGGAGCCTGCAAATGCCGGTCAGCAGAGCTGCAGCAGGCGCAGAGCACAGCTGCTGTTTGTCCGCGGCGTGTTTGGCCGCATGCTTCGGAGAGCCCAGCCAAGGAACTGAAGTTGCTTTCTGCTGTGCCTGTGCTGATGAATTAGTGAGACCCAAGGCTGGATTTGGTTCTCTGTCCTGTATGCACATGGAGTGACATGACCTTTTCTTGATCCAGAAGCCTCTGCAGCCTCTGGCACTGTTCTGAGGTCAGTGCTTGCTGGCAGAAGCAGGGAGCTGGCTGGTGTCTGCAGGCAAGGGCTCTTGGGCAGACCCTCCCTGCCACCCGGCCCTGATGCTGCAGAAAGCATCATGCCGGGAAAGCAGCTGGATTCCCGAGAGGTGCAAGCTTTCATCTGTACACTGCTCTCTGGGTATTTGCTCGTACACGGTACCGTTGCGGGCAGGGTGTAACCCCTGGCCTCCAGTGCAGACGGTTGCATGAAAACAATTAATCTTTTGGAGAGCAGCAAATGGAAACGTTAGTGCCTCGACCCCTAACACAGGTGAGCGTCACTGCCCAATGCAAAGGCTTGTGTCCACAGGGAGCTTTTGCTGACTGCTAGCTTTTGGAGGCTTGTGGGTCTGTAAGGAGAGGCAGAGAAGTCTGGAGAAATGGTTATAGGGAAGCAGAGAAGCATCATATTCACCCTAGGCAAGAACTGGGGTAGGAGCCCCAAGGAAAGCCAAGGAGCCCTGCTGGGTGCGAGCTGGCTGAGGCGGGCAGTGAACACCCCTCTCTCTGATTCTTGCTGTGGAAAAGGCTGCACGACATGGCTGTTTGCTCCTGGCAGATAACCTGGAAGCTGTCTAACAAACACCCCAGCTTCACCTATTTCTCATCCCAGGGGGAATCAAGCCATCTGCAGTTGTGCTAGCTGTGCTGGACAGGAAGGGATAGTTCATTAGGCATTTATACATTTGGTTTGCCTCCTAAAATGGATTCTTCCAGCAGCAGGGATGTGTCATTTCCCTGTTGAGATGCTCTGCTTTCACAGTAGTGACTCCCAAGCAATCACTCTCAGTTTGAGCTGGAGTTACTAGCGTATGTAAATGACGTAAATAAGCTGCGGGAGCAGGGTCACATAACCGTTTTGTTAGGTTCTGCCCTGTCAGTCCTATTTCATGGATTCCGACAGAATATTAACGTGCTTGCATATGTAAATGTGTTAAAGAGAGCATCAGCTGAGGGAATACATTAAACTCAGTCGTCCTTCCAAGTTGATTTAATCTGACAGCACCTCCATTAAAAAAATAAAAAGCATCAGTTTTCCCTTTGTGACTTGATGTACAGTAATTAGCTTGTTAGAGCAGGAAACACCTCCTTTCATAATTGATTTTGCACCCCTTTTACTTGGATATCTCTGACAAGCTGTTTCTAGCTCCCCAAGGACACCATCAGTACTTCCCATGTGTTTGGAATTTCATGAATGTGAATAATGAATATGATTTATCCCTCCCACACTCCCATGCACGGATAATGTATGTAGCCAATTTGTGAACTGGACCTTGCATCAGAAAGATCGGTGTCAAAGTATTAATAGCGCGGTGACCAACCGTGCGCAGGAATTAGGGCACAGCTAAGCAGTGATTTTCTGGGCATTAGCGAGGTGGGAACAGGTTGCACCATGTGTTTGTCCAGCGGGGAGGAAAAAAATGGAGGAAGATTTTCTGAATGGCCCTGTGTATCTAAGTTAGCATGCCAAATTGGTTGCTTATTACAGCTGGCACAGTGCCTTAGTGGGCTAATGTGTTAATAATGTGTAATGTTTCTCTTAGGCAATGGCACCACTCTTCATTAGCACTTCTCAAGCCCTGTCACTGTTGCTTAGCTCGACGTTTTGTTTCTGATGTTCGAGTGAGGGTATTTGAAATCAGGATTTCAGATCTGCTAATACATGTCACACACTCTTTAAAAATGGATTTTAAAAGGGTCTCAATAATTTTATGGCTACTAATAACATTTGTAGCTATGTGAGCTAAGCTAATGATAAGAGTAATCAAATTTCATGTTTCACAGCATAAAATGAGCAACTGTAGGGGTCAGGAAGGTATTCACTCCCTGCCCTCCTCCCCTGGGAACCACCGTCTTTTCCAGTTGGTTCAGTAGATGAGCAGCGTTTGGGAGGTGAAATAGCACAGCGCTGCAGGGACGCTCAGGGTCTCGCACTGTACAGAGCGAGGATCTTGTAAGCATAGGAATTCTGGTATTGGTTGGCAAATGGAGTGAAACATTTGAACGATGCATTTGCTTCACACCAATTACCTCCCACATTGGCATCAAATACATGGGGCTGATTCTCCCCATGTTTGTAGCTGTGTGCTCGAGCCCCCTGAACTGGGACATATCAGCCTCATGTTTCTGAGCAGCCCCAGCCCAGCCATGTAACTCACACCCTAATTTTTCCATCAATGAAGGTGCTTGCTTAGACTTTCCTTGCATTTCTGTGCTTTCATTCACTGTATTAGCAAATCTGTTTTGAACATTTCTTTAACACTGAGAATAACTGCAAGAGGTGGCCAACAGAGCCTGGAGCCACCAGCAAACACCATCCTCAGCAGCCACTGCTGCAGGACCATGGTGGGGAGAAGTGTTGGTGCTGCTGCCGGTTTGGGAGCGAGGCCGTGGGGTCACCCACAGATAGGTGCAGGTGAGTCAACCTTCCCATGCCTGTGGCATGGGTGCAGTTTGCTCCTGGTGTGCTTCAGCAAGGGTGCCCTCTGCCCGCGGCGGCTGTGCCCGCTGCCAGCACGCCGTGTTAGGTGGCCATGCACCCCTCGGTGCCAAATGGCAGGGCCAGAGCCAGGAGGCTGGGCTCTGGCAAGGCAACAACCTGTTTAACTGATGTCTGATTTCAATAAAACTTTCAGTCCTGTGCTTTGCCATAGAGCACCGAGAGCATTTTCTAGCACCCACACTTTTAGTGTGATGTGTTTTCTAAAGCCTTTTAGTGCATTGTACCAGTGCTGTACTGATGAATCTAAAAGGACCCACTTAACATAACGTGTAATAAACTAGAAAGGAGATAACGCTGAGTAAGAAAATCCAGAAGAGACAATGAAAAAGCTCTCTGTATTTTTTAAAAAGGGAAATAGCTTTCATTTTTAAAATAAATATCTTTTCTAGAAAATATATTCTTTTTCTTCTAAATGTAAATATTCATTTAAATGTGTAAATAATTGGAGAAGTTTTTTTGTTCAGCTACCTGTAACCTGAGATATTTTGATTCCTGAAGTGTAGTTTTCAGGAGTTTGGTATTATTTTATAAAAATGCAAAAAAAGTTTAAAAGCATCTAATATAGTGTCAGTTTCAAAACCCTTTTTTTTTGTAGAAAAAAGCGCTCTCAGTGAGCTCCAACTAACCAGACACAATTTATCTTGGGCTGTGTTTCCAGGCAGAGGCCCAACTGCCAGGAAGGTGTCGGGGAGCCCGTGCACAGCAGGGGATCAGCTCAGGGCAAGTGCTGCCCCATGACCTGCTGGCGTGGGCTCTGAGGGGCTGCCCGGGGCAGACAGCTTGCTCATATCAGCAAAGAGAGTGCAAACTCCCAAACAAAAAAAGAGAATGGCAGCCTTGGAGGTAATCAAATTAAAGGCAGAGATCAGAAGTGTGCTGTGGAAAACATTTTTTGCTCAGCATCCTTTGACGACGGGAGCTGAGCACAGGATAACGTGAGGCTGTAATAAGGAGCCAGATCTCACACAGCACAGGAAGTCCTGGTCAGTTCAGGCTTCCAAAACGCGGCTCCCGTGGCCGGGATGGAACACGGTTGGGGGTTTCTTCCCACAGCCTCTGACTGGGGCCAGGCTGTGTCCCTTCCTGGGGACAAAATGCCCATGTACCAGCAAGTGTTGCCTGGTCCTCTCCCACAGGCACGTGGCTCTTATGGAAGAGATACACAGGGTTAAAATTCTGCGATTCTGGGTAGAAACGAGCAGCAGCGGGCACTGCCAAGAGCTTCTTTCTGTGGCTCAGAGTGGGCAGCTGTGAGGAGAGGGCTTCCTGGTACGTCAGGGACCATAATGGGAAAAGCTGGAGTTAAAGACCCTTTAATTGAGGCCTTCAGAACTATAAGTGTAACGCTGCCTCGCTCTGTTTAGGGGATTTTGTGTATCTCTACCATCAAGGCTACATTTGTCTGTAGGATTAATCACTTTTTGATCCAGAGAGTTTAAGACAGACAGCTTACTAAGAATGTGCCACATGGCTCTCCCAGGCTGGCAATTAGCTTTGTTTCTTCATATTGTCGTGTTTATTATGCCCTTCTTCTCTTTTTTTCTGACCAGCATGTTAATACACTAATTAATTTTTAATCCATTTTTAACTGCTTTCAGGAGACTTTTAATGGAAGATTTTTAGTAAAAGCTCTATGTTGAATACAGAAAATAAAAAACTCCTGCTGCTGAGCAGGGAACAAGTTTGTATATAGATGACACTAAATAAATCCTTGAGGAAACTCAAAGACATCACTTTGCTCTATTTTAGGGTTTTATCTCTAAGGCTTTATCTTTTGCTGAGGTTCTCCTGCTTGCCAGAAGGGCACCAAGAACCTGAATTGTACCCATTGCCATTAAACTTGAATGCAAACAGGTTTCTTTGGGATGTTGTCTGTACCTCACGTGAAATAAAAATATGTCCCGAGAGCTGCATGTGTGCACTTCCACTCCCTTTCCTTCAGATCCTAAGAAGCAATTTCCTGCTCTTGACAGGCTGTTTTCTCCTGCATATCACTGGCTCTGAATGGCAGAGAAAGCTCATGTCCCTGTGTCCCATCATGCAGCCTTTCCTGTCATACTCCCAGTCCTTTCCTGGCTAGCACAGAAGATGGATGACATCTTTACCTCCTTCTCATGTGTGCTGTTTGAATGTAGAGGACGAGCAGGAAACTGTCCTTGAAGTCTAGATTAAAAATGTCCATTGAGGCAGCGGCTGTGAGGCATCCAAGTGCAGTTCACCCATGGGATTGCACATGTATGGGACCTGTGAGCTGCCAGCAAGAAACACAACACTTGGCAAAGCCCCTCCAGACCTGGCAGCTTGCTTTGTGGCTGGAATCAACCCAGATGCACTTGAACGCTACCTAAGGGCTTAGAGTTTTTCTGTTTCCAGATGTGGCTTTGTCCTGAATCTTTTGGGTGATCTCCATCAAGCAAGTTCACTGCTCTGCATCCATTTCTCGCTTGGTAACCTGCAGTAACGTTGCTCACCACCTTTATATAGCAATTTGCTATGTGCTGAGGACAAGCACGATCTAAGGACTGAATATTGCTGTGTAGACAGCACATGCTTGGTGTAACTGTGGCATACTGAGCCAAAGCTTATTGAAATACACAGGAGCTTTGCATTGACTTTGGTCAGTTTTGTATGAGATGCTAAAAGCTGTAAATTTTTTTTTTGCCTTTTGACATCCCCGGTGTGAAGTTACTAGCACAGTCAGAGCTGGATGTGGCACAAACCATGCTTTTCTGTCAAAGGCAGTTTGTCTTCCTTTTTATTGGCTCTTCTTTTAATAAATGTAACCTTTTCTCCTATGGCTCAGGCATTGTGTTGAACCACCACGACAAATGTTCTTGGGTTTTTAAAATATTCAGCATTAAAGAGATCAGGCCAGATGTGTTCTGCTGCCTTCATCACTCTAGGTTGTGTACTCTGTGGCTGAAATGATTATTGTCATCACCCGGTGAAAGGCAGCTGATGAAAGACTCTCTCTCCCTCTGATGAGCTATCCATCCGCCCATGCCCAGTGCAGAGTGCACAGGTTTTGTTTTTGAATGATGTATTGCTGTGTCAAAGTGGCTTATGTGCTGCTTAAACTTACTCTGGTGAATGATAGAGAGTATGTATTAACCAATCTCATTGCAACAGGAGCTGTATTTTCTCATCTCCAGCTTTGGGAGCACCACAGCAAACCTCACTGCCGTGAGCCCGGCAGGGACTCCTGGAGCAGGGTGTTTGGCTACGTCTGTGTTCATGCCTGGGTGTTCTCCCTGGGCATTTTAAAAGAAATGCAATTGATACCAACCATTTTAAGTCTTTCTAGAAGACACAACTATTCTTTCTGCCCACCTTGTTCTGTTGATGAAGGAACCTGTTTTATGTAAGACATTTTGAAATGTTTTGGGTTTGGACGTTTCCCCTAAAACCTTTTCTGTTCTCATGTTGTGTAGCATTCGTTTTCCCACTCCTCCCCCTTTTACTCCACTTTATTCCTCTTTTTTTTCAGCCCTTTGCAAGGCTTAGCAACAATAGGTAAGAAGGGATAGAAGAAGGGGAAGCTGGAATGTTTCCATTCTGGGTCTATTGCCAGTCTCCCAAACCATCTCCAAAGGAAGAATTTGATGAGCAAACCATGAAAAACATCACTTTGCCTGGAAAAATATTTTGACTGGAATATTCAGTTCTCAAAGCCTTTGACACTTCCACAGTCCTTCAGTGTATCAGGTAAATTCCAGAAATGCTGAGCAAAGCCCTTAACATGAATAAGACCTTTCCAAACAACTGAGAATAATTAAAAATCCCGAGACAGACATTTTCTGTGTGTAGTGACAAAACCAAATACTTAACCAAAAATAATGTAATGAAAAGTCTAGGTCACAAAATGGAGTACTGCAGCCTGGAAAAATAGTTTTCTGACCTTCTGGATTTCCTATATTAGAGGACTACTGTGCAGTGAGCAAACCCTATTTCTTACAACAAAGAAATTTAGCAATCTGTGAGGCTATGTCACCTTGCTGGCAGAAACACTGAGCGGCAATAGTGCTGAAAGTCAACACTAATAGCTGACACCAAATTAAACTGCCAGAGTTTGTGTAATGTAGTTCTGTCACCCTTTGACACATTTGATGTGAATTCAGAGGCTTCTGCTGTAAACTCATCAGCAGAGCTCATGACGCATCATCTTTACATATCTGTCCATCCACATTTGTCAGCAACCCGCGCGCCTCAAATGACTCCAGCGATTGGGATATAGATTGCTTTACCTTCACGTATAGTAAATAGAGTGTTTTAACACTTGTGATACCCTCAGCTCTAGCTTTTAACAGACAAAGTCTTGTTAGCTTCACTTCAGCCTTTCTGCGTCCGCGCTGAACGTGGTGATTGATGAGGGCTGATTATGGCAGTGGGGTGGCCCATCCCTTCTTAACCTGTGGCTCAAATCATCTCCAGTTTGCCCATGCAGAGGAGCAGCAGGCACACTCCTAAGTGTCTTCATGAAGTGCCTGATTGAAAGGCCACAGCCAATTAGGCTGAGCTGAAACGGACACTTGCAGGATGTCTTTTCCTCTCAATTCCCCACGCGGTGCCTGCAGAGAGCCAGTGCTAAACAAGCGCAGATAGCCCTCGCATCCGCTCGCACGCGCCCAGCAGCTCCCAGACCCGGGGGCTGGTGGTTCCGCCCAGGGAACACAGCAGGATGGCTCTGCCCTCCGTTTGCTGCCCTGGACTAGGGACAGCCCCAGCAAGAGCCAAGGGTCAGATCCTGATGCAGCAAACGGTGCTCACAAAGGGAAGACACTCTGCTGAGGCAGTTATTCACCAGTGACAAATATATAATCTCCTCCCCTAATAACATGGCATTTCAAAACACAAACAACTCCCTCCTCCAGCTTTTCTTGCTGGGCAATCTGAAAGGGATTGCTAATATATAAATATATATATTTTCTCTCTAAACCAGTTAGTGTTATTGTAGCTTTAGATTGATACCTTTTGGTTATCAGTTCCTCATGTTCCTGTTAATTTTGGACTTACCAAAGTAATGAAAGCAGATCTTCTCAGATGACAACAAATCCTGGCTGGGGTGTGTATGAGTGCTGGAGTTGATGTGATGCTCTAAGCAATGCTGAAGAGAAGCTCCAAGGATCTGTACTATGCTTGTGTCTCCCCTATGGACCAGAAAAGAAAAGGGATAGCAGTGTTTCTTTATGTCTTCATTGTATTTAACATACTTTCTAGCTTTAATAGCATCTTATTTGACACATAATCCCCTAGAATATTTAGTATCTTGAGACTTTTTCTTCCACTGATTAGCTTTGCTATCAGTGCAAATTGCTATGGAGAGAAAGATGCATTTAGACACACAGGAGGAGCAAACACAGCAAGAACTGTAAATCAGCCTTTTTTTTTTCTTTCATGGGTTTAAGACCTATAAGTCTATTTTAACACGTTTTAAAGTACTGCTCTCATAAGGTAGTATGCATCAGATCATATTTATTCAAGTGTGAGCTAGAACAAAATAGGAATAGAAACATCACGTCCTACAAGAAAAGCCGCTCCACTTTCACTCAAATCCTAAATCTTTTGCTTGTTTAATACTGGCATAAAAACATTGCATAGTGTCCCACATTCCAGTAACCCTTTGCACCACTAGAATTATCTCCAAAAAATGATAATAGGAGATTTCCATCTCTGAAAAAAGACTGTGACTCTTTTGCCAGATCAGAAGGTTGGGGAGAGCAGTTTAGACTGACTCAGGCAACATCATTTTCCAATAAAATATTAGTGTGTGTCGACATTTCTCACACACAATTTTCTGACAAAAAGTAGGGGAAAAAGGTTTGCTAATTTTTTTACATTTGCTCTTAAAAATTTTAAACTGGAAAACTGAAAAAAAAAATTGGAAGAAAAAGTAAAAGCTTTAAAAATATTTCCCAGCAACTTCAACTGCTGCTTGTGACCTGCTCTGTCTGGAAACTGCCTCACAGAGCCACTCTGCTTGTGTGAAGGAAGCAGTTCAAGCTCTCAGATCCCGCACCTGAGGTTTAACTTGATGTCCTAAACATCATACTCTTGTGCTCTAGAAACGTCTTTCCTTGTTATAATTCGTTTCAAAGTCCACAAGAACTGAGTACATCATTAAAACTCAATTTGGAACAGCTAACTCTGCCCCCCACCCAGCGCAGAGTGGCTCCCGCAGCGGGTGCATTAGGAACACCCGGGTGGCCAGGGAGAAGCCCGGGCGGCCGAATCGATGCAGCTGAGACACGCACCCGCAATCTGCGCGCAGCCTCCCAGCCCACCGCGTCCTGAGGCATCCGGGGCTCGCTCCAGGCACACAGGGGATTGTAATGGAAACACTGACAGCTCTTAATAATTACGACGCTTCTAGACATCTCTGTAATTACTGTACAGAGGCTTCTGGCATGCAGACAATATTAGGGTACATCTTGTGCCTGACTTGTTTTATCTGTCTGTGTGGCAAAGCTCCTGAGGACAGGAAACCATAGCTTCTCCTTGCACTTTTTAAAACACTAGTTGCTCTCTCAGCACTTTACAGTTTCTAACATCGGTGGCAACTGGGCTAATTCCATGTTTAATTTGATTTCAGAATTCCTGTTAATGGACTGTAGAGTCAAGATGCCCAGTGCAAGGTGCTTGGTGGACTAGAGCTTTTTCTGCAGTGTCCTCAGGAGGAGAAACATGAAGCCTGCACCTACTGAAACTATTTATAGATGCACCTGACTTTGGCTTTTGTGCCATGTCATCACTGGGGCCAGGGCTGTTTGTCCTTTCTTGCACTCTCGTGGTTGGCAGCAGGGAAAGATAATTCCCCATCTGCAAAGGGCTTGTCCCACCCTCCTCTATTTAGTGCTTTCCAAAGTAATGAACAATATAAGTCGCATGAGTACATTTTATGGCACTCTTAGTTAGGTGAAGGTTTAAATTAGATGAGTTAAAATGGACCATGAGATGCAAAGCAGCCATCTCTGATATTATCTGGACTATGGCCAGTACACCGCAGCATTTCTGCAACTACGCTGCTCATACGAGGAATAATTACCTGGAGATAACGCTACATAACAAGCAAGACCAGAGCAACTAAGCAGCAGTCCCCTGCCTCCCCTTAAACCTTGCCTCCAAACGCTGAAACCATTGGTGCAGTAAAGGGCACAGCTCGTGTAAAGCAGGTGGCGGTGACTGGGATGGGGCCCAGTGGGGTGTTTCCCACATAGCCTACAGCTCTCAGAGTAGTAACTTTATCCTGCATTTTCTTCTCCTTGACACAGTCTCCAACCCAAACTGCATTAGCCCAGTAACACGTGTCACACCGCTGGGGTCCCACCGACCCCTGAGATAACCGAATTTAGCCCGATGCCCCGTCGGGAGCAGTTGGGTTGTGTGCACGACAGATGGAGGGCTCCCCAGCCCTGTCAGAGAAGTATTTAAACAAAGTTATTTAAATAAGTTCTCTGGATAATTAGATATTGTAGCACCCTCTTCTGGCTCTCTGCATTCCCTGGGTTGTGACCATCTCTCCCCTCTGAGACCATTCAGCTCACACGGGTTTGCTTGTTACAGCTTTGGAGCCACATCAGTCCTGATCCTCTCCTACTGTCCACAACCTCATGGCTTTCTAGGAGAACCACTCCTCCAACTCATATTTCCCCACATTGAGACCCTTCACAATTAACCTTTTTGTGCAACCTTTTTAGAGTAGAATCTCTTTTCTTATTTTTTTTTAGTTGCTATCATGGCAAAACCCCCTGACTTTGCACATTTTATATGGTTCTGACAGTACTGCTACAGAGAGCGTTACTGCAAACCCATGAAATTGGAGGGAGGGATCCTGTGTGAGGAGCAGGGAGTGCCTCAGCTCGCAGCGGCTGCAGGGACGCAGCGGCCTCGGGAGCAGCAGAGCAGGGAGGGTCCCTACCCCACCTCACCCCACCCCATCACTAAGGCAGCTGGGGGCCTCTACGCAGGTTTGGGAGGTGCTGCTTTCCCCCCGATGTCCTCACTGTGAACCCAGAAACAGGCAATTATAACTCATAACATGGGTGTGCAAAATTCCCTCTAAGAGCTAATTAACCGTGAGGACTAATATTTCTGTTTTAGGGTCCACAAATGTCATTATGCCATTATAAAATAAACTCTTGAAAAATAATTCAATTTTAAAATAATACATTGCTTTCCTTTTATCCAATAGGTTAAAGTACTTTGTTCCTTGGTACCAGCTTTAAATTTTTCATGTCAGGGTGAAAAGCAATTTTTTAATTATAATTTTAATGCATCTGACCGTATTTCGTAATTATACATTTTGAACCCAACTTGTAAAGGTGTCAGAAGAAAATATGACTATTCTATAGAAATATCTGCACCATAAGAACACACTTGAAATAACATAGTGCTTTTGGAAGTGCCAATTATTTATTTTAACTGTGATATTACATCTGTCATTAGCACCGTGTAAAATATTTGATGTGTTAATAGGAAAGTTTCAAATTCACTGGTTTCAATGCTCACAGAATTCTCAGGAACACAAGGTACCCGGTTATGGCTCCTCCGAAGCAGGTCTAGTGGCAAAAATCAGCCTTAAATCCATTTTAACTCGTTTCCCTTGCTTTCTCCCTCCAGGTGACAAAGCCACCCGCCCTGCCCTGCACCGCCCCACATCCTTTGCTTTATTCCCGCGGGGCACCGGGCAGGTCAAACACTGTGTAAGCAGAAAGGGGATTATCTTTGCTTTGCAGGCTTAGCAGAAGAAGAGTGGGAATCATCCCCAGGTCCTGCTAGCAGCAAGCCAGGAGACGGGTTGGGAGATGCAGGAGGAAGGTGCTATCAGCACCCAAGGCAGCAGCTGGGCTGGCCGAGGGACCCCCGCCTGCACGGGGGCATCGTGGCCTCCCCGGGACCTGCAGAGCAGCTGTTTCCCTGGGTGCTGCTGCCGTGCATTGGTGTGCTCTGAGCCTGATGAGGCCACGGACCTCCTCCCCGGGCCTTGGGTTCATGAGTTGTCTTTTTTAGTGCCAAGGTTGCCTGTGGGCAGGGAATGTGGCAGCAGGCTCTGCTGAGGCTGAGGACTTTTCTGAAGACTACTGAGGTGACTGGCTGCTCTGCAGCATTGTCCCTGCTGGCACACACCTTGCACAATCACAGGCTGTGGGTTGGGTTGCCCATGAGGCACTGAGAACGCTTGGCAAATGTTACCTGTACTAAACTCTGCTGATTTTTTGAGGCTGCAGCTTCATTTTTTCTGGCGCAACCTTATTTCCATAGGGTGACCCATGTGTCTCCTGGCTCTCTCCTTGCAAAGACAGCAAAATGGCTGGAGTTATTTTTTTCCAATTTGGCTGCCTGGCTCAAGTTATGGGGCTTTATAAGCCCTTGATCACAACATACTCATAGATCAGTGGTAGGAGAACCACTGCTCTGACAGCAGCAGGAGATCGCAGCGAGTGGATTGAGGGGACACTTGTGCAGCACCCAAGAAAAATGTATTCCTACCAGGGGGATGCTCTGAAGCCATGAATGAACATACAGCTTCATCACTCTCCTGAGTACAGAGTCAGTGGGAAAAACTGCTTAGACACTTGGCAGTCAGACAGGAAAATTAGTGCCTCTCAGAGAGCAAAAGAGGAGAGGAGCAGATTGGAGTACGATGAGGTTTTGATCAGCACAAAGCACTATCAGTAGCTTCTTCAGCTTTGGGAAAAAAAGAGGATTGCAGAGATATTACAGATTTAGATCTTCCTTTGTTATTCATACCATGAAACTTGGACCTACCTCAACCCTAAGCTAAATCAGAAGTCTCTGGTACTTTATATTTCTTTAACACCTGTGCCCAGCTCCTCAAGGCTCTTAAAAACTTCTCTTTGAAGTAGGACTTGGGGGTAGTACTTACTCAGACCTTTGGCTCGGTACTGATGCTCACTCAGCACAAATCACTTGTCAGCCCTGGTTGGTGACTGCTTTTTGGCATATCATGCTGATTACTCAGTATAGCTTATACACATAATATGCCTAATCAGGGTGCTCTTTCTACCTGTCTCCCTCTGGAGGGTTTGGAATTTCTGCCTCAGATTTTTCCTCCATCCTTATACCACTCAATAAACTTCCTTGTTGGGTTTGTGAACCCCAGAAGCCAGTGCTGGAGAAGCACAGCTGACCAGGAGGCTACCGCCTTAATAAAAGCAGCAACAGCCTCCAGAAGCATACTTTCTCTCTTTCAGAACAAACATCTCTTTCCCCATTTATGATGGACCAAAGGTCGAAGATAGCTGCTCTACCACTTCCATGGCTCTGCTGAAATTTTATGCCCTGGAATTGCTGTCAAGTTTAATGTTCTCATTTTATATAATGAAATAGCAATTGTTCCAGCTCTGCAGCCTGAAAGAATTCATGCTGAAAAAGATTGAAAATTTTAGGTGAAATTTCACAAACTACTCAGACCTTCAGCCAGTGGTCTTACATTGGACTAAAAGCAGAGATAAGCAGTATTTACTTGGAAAACTGAGCACCAGATATACCTGGAGAATTCTTTCTGAACCTAATATCAATGCATTTGAGAGGAAACCATCAGAATATTTACCCTTTTGTACAGCTTCATCGACCTTTCCTTACAACCTCTTGTTAGCTTTTCCCTTTACAAGTTTTTGGTATAGATCCTTGGTTATAAGTCTATGGTTCTCTGACACGTTAATGCTTTGTAGGAAGGAAGGTCTTTTTGTTTTACACTTTTAAAACACAAAACCTCAAAATGATTGCCTCTTCAGAAGTATTTTTACATAAGCATGGTCGCATTGACAAAACTCCCATTGACTTTAAAGGGTACAAAACCCACAGCTGAACCTCAATGAGAAAACACTGTTATGCCTTAAAGGTGACGGTCTGGTGTTCGCAGTACCTTCAAATCTAGCCGAGCTGGCGGTTTACCCAAATGCCAAACACACAGCCCTTATGGTAGAGAGTCACAACCTGGAGCTGCCTGAAGGCCCCTCTGAAACACCTGAGGACAATTTTCAGCACTCACAAAGCAAACTGAGAGCTGCTGAGTTACTCCAGAGTTTTTTTGCGTGGTTCTTTTTATAATTGTTGTGAACAATCCCAGAGGAGCCCTGCCCTTCACCCTGGTGGGGGAAACGGCACCCTAAGATCTAGCTACATTTGCAGATCTCGACATTTTTCATCATTCCTCTCCTTGCAGGTGGAAACTGAGCTAAGTCTAAAGGCACAAGGGGTAGCTGTGATGCTGAAGCAGAGCTGGTAAGCAGAAAACACAGAGCCCCACAGTTACCTTTGGTCCCTCTGAATTTACTTGCATGTCCACGGCAGTGCTAGGGGTCACAGGTTCACCACCGCAGCACCAAACCCACTGCAGAGCTGTGCCTAAGCCTGTCCCTGGGGTGTCAAAGTAGCTTATGCTGCGCTAGGAAGAGAGGAAGAAAAATGTCTCCGTGACTAGTAAGTCTAAAATCTGTATTATTGTCAAAGAAACAATAGCGGCATCAGCTGCTGCTGCTGCCCAGGAGCGGAGCAGCGTCATTAGCAGTGCAGGGCAGGGTACCTCGGGTGGGGGGAGGCAGTGATGCCTCCGGCACTGTGTCTCTTCTCTGCAGCCTTGGGAGGCAGTGACAGCAGCAGCCGAGCTTGTAGGGCAGAGGCATGGGAGAAACCAGCTGGTGGGAAATGCTTTTCCTTCTCCAAAGGACACCATGAACAAACTCATTGCCGGACACTCTGGAAAACACAGCAGGCTGTGGTGCTCCTCTCGCTCTTATGTAGCTGGCAATTTGCCTTGTGCTTTTCAGAAGACGGTTAGTGGCCGTATTTCCAAGTGGCCCCATGCTGCTGATTGCTGCTGCCATGCTTCAGATGCGTTTGAAATGTCCTTATTTGAATTATGACTCGCAACAGCTGTATTTAAAATCGTATACTTCACCTTCACTTTCCACAATCAATATTGTTAACAGGGATAAAGCTATGGAGGTGTAATAGAAAATATTTACTCATTTCTCTCTGTGCAGTCTTCCCCAGCCCTGCATTACCACACCCCTGATCTCGCTCACCCTCCACTGAGGGATGCAGCTCATTGCTGGACATGGGCAGCGTGTTGGCGCTGCCTTTGGCAGCACAAGCAATGCTCTCAAAGCAGCTGGGAGAAGTGTTCCCAAAGGACCAGGATCTTCCCCTTGCATGCTGCCCCTGGCCACGGAGCCTCACATGTTCCCTTACACCTTACAGGAGGGCTTGCCAAAAAGCACCACTGATCTTCCAGTGCCTCTGGGTGCCAGTGGGCACTGCTGTGGGGGGCTGAGTGGATGGCAGGGGCTCACTCACAGAGATGAGCTGCTCACTGGGCTGATGCCTGGTGCCACCTCTTCTGCCATGTGCCAGGGGACCCCTCTGGCCATTGCACATCTGGCTGCACTGCCCTGTATAATTGTGCTGTGTAATGTCCATGCAAGTCCTTCCCAGATAATTCTGGTGAGGCTTTTAAGACCAGACTTATCTGATGTAAACTGATGCAGCTCCATAAAGTCAATGGAGTGATGTTGTAGAGTAGCTAAAGCCTTCACTTGTTATTTTTTATAATTGAATATAAAACTCTTCCAATTGCAGGTAACGGACACCTTCATTTCCACATTGGCAAGGGGTTGATTTACTCCAATAAATATTGACCTGCTGTGATGAAGCATTCTTATTATCAGGATGTATTGGTATAGCACAGATACATCGATAGATATTCAGCTCAATGTTGTATAAACAGTTTACAATGACATATTTTGAACTTACACTGACATGCTTCTGAAAATATTTGTGCTGGCAAGGAAGCTGTGAGCTCACTCAGTTATCTCTGACATGGCAAGGGCTGGGAGGATGACCAAAGATTTGCTAGAGTTTCGGGCTGTTATCAGTTGTTTTACATGCACAAGCCCAAGCATGGGTCAGAAGTCTGTTTGCAGTGGGGACCCACTTTCAAAATTTGCCCCATAAATCATCCTTCCTTCTACCCACTGATAAATAATGAGTTACTGAAGCCTAATATTCTCACACCAATTTGTACAGGAAGGTTGTTTAATTTGCTTTTCAGAAATTTTGATGGTTGTATTTCAGTCCTCCCAAGTATAGTAGAGCCAGGGGCCCACGCCTCCTGCCCAGGAGCAGGCTGGTATTTCAGTTCCAAAGCACGCTGCCACGACAGCTTTCTTCCCCCTCGCATTTGTGAAATAAAATCCATGAAACTGCAGCGTAAAAGCACTCTGAGGTGACAAGCAGAATGGTATGTAGAGTAACATACAGGACCTAAATTGTTTTAAGCACTTTTTCTCCTGTGTGCAAGATACACTTCTTTTCCTTAAATTGACCAGCTAAGCTACCAACCCCCTTACTGAGCAGGGGCACTTTTTTCACAAGAGTCACTAGCCGGGGCAAGGCGTTGGTGAGAACCTCTGTCTCTCTCTGTCCCACTACACAAGTGCACTAAATGCTGGAGGAGGAACAGCCCATTTTTAAATTGCTGTAATGGGTGAATTTTAGCTGCTCATTGGCGAGAGGCAATTCTCTAATCCCAGAAGAACCAGTATCATTCGAGCTGTCAGCAACTGGCAGGCAGGATGGATTGTGCCTCTGGCTGTCAGGCAGCGCTGCAAACCTTGCGGTGGACTTTCCTCTGTGACGGCACGTTGGCATGCAGGATCCCCAAACTTTTCTGAACTTGTTTTGTTTATCTTGATTAATAAGCTCAAGTATTCGTAAAGCTGAGGCCTGCCATTAAGGAGGCGATAAGCCATAATTTGTAATAAAAGAGCTACCTTTTCCAATTGTCTTCAGATGAAGCGGAGAGTCTTCGTAATGATTTATTGCCTTACTGCCAGGCTCTTGATAAGTGGATACCAAATGGCTCCTCATTACTCAAAGCTCCTCTGATTTCTTGAAGCAAAGTCCTTTCCAAGCTCCACTTAGTCCACTTTCCTTCCGAAGAAAATGAATCCAGGCCCTTCTCTCAGTAGCCTATAAACTATTTTAGCATAAAAAATATCATAAATGAGAAAGGAGAAAATCTTGTTTGCTAAAGGGCTGCTGGATGAACTGCCTCTTGCCCTTTTGATAGCATCTTTGAAATGGAAATGGCCAGCTGCCTGACCTTCTGTTCAATGACCCTTTTTGTACAAAGTCAAATTGCAGTGGCTTCACAGCAGCAATTCACCTATGGACATAAACTAGATTTCAGGGGGGGTATGGAAGAGAAGGCTTCTATCTGCAGGTTCTTTAGAATATTTCTCCCGTGTTAGTATTTCCTACATACACATCAAGAATCAAGCTTATAAAAGAAATTACTGTTCATAAAATGTATTTAGAATTTGACTTCAGTAGCTTACGTCTCTCTACTTTTTTTTACATTACGAATGTAACAAGCCTTCTTTAAAAATCATTAATCAAAAAGATTTAGTATGTGAACAGTGCTATACACAATTTTGAAAAAAAAATTCTATAATCAGTTATTGGATTGTGGCATTAATTATTTAACTCATTTTATTAGAACTCAAGGAAAAAATATAATTCTAAGCAGGATGAAAGATCAGCAAAAACAAAAGAACAGAAGAAATACCGTAATTTTTAAATGTGTTGAGACTTAGGCACCCAAATTTAGAAATTGGCTGTCCATGTGAGATGTCCAAGTACTGTGAAAATTGGCTTCCCCATCCAGTTTATGCCCTTGTAGCTTAGTTTATCCTGTGATACAATTGCTTTTTAAGAGCAGCCATTCTTTGCTAAACGTATTTGCCAAATTCAAACCCATTCTTCCAGCTGGGGTAAATCACCCGTGCTCTATTACACCAGCTGAGAAGCAGTCCAAGGAGGTTCCCCAGATATTCATAGAAACATCAGGCTCAGGGTGCTTGTTGGCAGGAGCCAGGACGGGCATGGGCCATGGCGGGGTTTCCCTGGCTGGAAATCTGGTCCTTTGCCTTGCACCACTGTCATAGCCACTCGTCCTTTATCTTTTGGCTCCATGTCTGTCTCTCTGCCAGCTATCAAACATCATACAACCAAAAAGAAAAAGAGAGGGATGTGGTTTTTTAAGCATCACATTTAGCAGTATTTCAACTTTGTCTAAAATTATGCCTGGATCACGTAAGCATAAGCAATCACTCATAGCTGTCAAAACAATTAGACCCTTAAGGTAGCTAGTACATTTTCTGATTAAAGAGCGGCCCTGATTGTTGTTTTACAGCTAACAGCTGGTATGTTAAAGCTAAAATCTGAGTGTCAATTAATTCTGTATCAGATCAGCTGAGAAAGACAACTGTGCACAAGCATATGGTCATTGCAGGAAGAAGGCTGCTGAAAGCTGAGGGTGTTTGATGGTTTCAGCCTGTCGCTCTTCACTTACGATATTGTAAATGAGGCTAGAACAGTTTAATTTGTGTAACTGGCAGCCAGGAGTGTTTCACTGAGGGAGAGGGGAGGGCTGGCAGCGCTGGCAGGTTCTCCCGTGGTTGCTTGATGCACAGTGGATTGTGCCCAGTGGCAAGCTGCCCAGTTTTGTAGCACATACAAAACCAGATCATAATTACACCATAATTCAATCTGAAGTCTTGTTTCCAATAAATTCCCCATGAACTTAGTTTTCTACCCAGTGACAGCCCAGGCAGCTGCCAGCCCTGTCACCTCGGGATGTGGCATGGGAGGATCCTGCAGCCTGAGTGTGTGCCCACCACCCTTGGTGACAGCGTGGTAGCGGCCAAGGGGAAAGGTGACCGGCTAGGACCCTGATATGCTGCAGTTGTCCCCTGTCCTCCTGCTCTTTGGCAGCAGGTAGACATGGCTTTCCTGTTTGGGATACACTAATGGCTTTGAAATTTTCTAGTTGATTGGTTACAATGCAACTTTAGAGGGGGAGGAAAGCAACAAGCCAAATGAATAGATAGAGTATGGAGTAAGAGATGACCCTCCTTCTGTTCCTGCTGGCACAGGTCAAGCCAGAAGAAGTTTCAAGATATATTTGTGGGCTCTCAAGTTCAAAGGAGCATCTGTGCATTTGCTTAAGTGCATGTGCTTATGTCCTTTCCTACACAATAGCATTCTCAAATCATGTGGAAATTCTGTCAAATCCAACAAAACTAATTTTTATATAACATTTTGTAGAAGCTGTCAAAGGTTTGATCCAAAAAGAAGTTTATGTGAAATTCAGGTTCCTGATTGCAGAAATACCATCCTCAGAATTACCACCTGGCTGTATTTTGATTTATAAGTTGCTCAAACTTCATTTTCAAAATTAAAGTTTGAGTGGCCACGACTCCATGCTGCCAGAAGCTCCTCTGGCACAACCAGACTCAGCAGGTTGGCACCTCATGGGGTCCAAGAACGGGATGCTCTTCCATTTGCTGTCCTTTCCTTCATAGGCCCCAGCCTTGTCTGTGCTGCCTGGTCTTTTGTTTCTTTTCACACAGTTTGGGGAAGACATGCTGCCTCTCTTTTCCAGAGAAACCCTGTGGTTAAGACACAGGGAGACCTGGGTTTCTCCTCTTCTGCCTGAGAGGATTGTGTATGGGGGTGTTGTGGCTATTGAACTGTGCTTTTCTAGGGGAAGAGCTCATGGGGAGGCCAAGAGAGAAATTGCTCTTCACCCCTCCTGTTGAGAAATACAATTTGGAAGGGTCCCTGGAGGCAGTGAGAGCAGCCACGAGCCCGACCGTCTCGCTGAGAGAGTAAGACACTCACCTAGGAGGTAGGACAGGCCCCACTGGCTGTGCGCTTCATCCAAGGGATGATGTAATTAAAAAAGACACAAGCAAATAGTCATCTGATGTTACATCTTGTATAAAAGCATCTGAAATACTACTGACTGAGAAGGAAGTGTCTTTTCAAGTCCCATATGTGAAGGACTCTAAAATGGCCAAGAAGTATTTCACAGATGTTTAGAGGAAAATAAAAATCCCTCTCTGAGCTGAGAACAAGGATGAAATATTTAGACCAAAGGTTAGTGTCCTCCCATATATATACAAACCTCCTGGGTCACCGTCTGTTAAGATAAAAATGTTTCCTCTGTAGTGGAGCCCCACAAAGCTGCAGCACCACTGCATTTGTAGGAGAAATAGGAAAAGGGAGCAGACACGTTCCTGAATGGAGTCAGAACAAAGACTCAGAGATACCCAGAGAGCAGAGCATGAATCCAGGCTCAGGCACGTGTGCACAGTGTGGCCAGTGGAGAGTGGCCCGGGGTAGGGAGCAGCGCTGGCCACTGGGACAGGCAGGCAGGGGACCCGCTGTCCCTCCACAGTCCCGCACCCCCTCACGCTGCCCTGGCCGTGTGATGGCCTCACCCATGGGGCTTCTCCCAAGTCAGGTGGGAGGAACAATTTCAAAGCACAAAGCCTGCTGCAGCATAAGGCTGGCCCTGGTGTGCAGCTCCCGGGGAGCTAAGGAGCTGTTTGTCCGTCACTCCAAACTGAGAAGAATTTTTAGAAACTTTTCCAGAGAAAAAGAATGATTTTTTTTCTCTTTCTGGAGCTTGTTCCCATCACCACTGTATGTGAGCAGCTCCCAAGGAAATGACCAGCACCCCACCCAAGCCACTTGATTGGGGAAAGTCCCTGCAAACGACTCCTCCTGCAGCCCTCCCCACAATCCAGCATCCAAGGACAGGCTTGCCAGGAGCTACCACCCATTACCTCCATAGCTACAAAACCAAATGCTTATGCTTCCTTTTGATCCATACTGTCCCAGTGAACAGAAGGCTAAAATAACCACGCCAGTGCCTTGTCTGAAATGAAAATGGCAGCACTTTTTCATCGAGAAGGTCTTTTATCATTTTCCTTTTCACCAGTGGCACTGTGACAATGAAAATCAGTTAATGCAGTCCTCACAAATCAGCACTAACCTCACAGATGTCGGGAACCTTTGACAGAAGAGCTTCGTACCCTGGAGGAAGTTACCTAATTCCTAAAGGTCTTTACAAGTTCGGCACTCCCTGTTGTTTCTGCACAGTAGCGGTGCGGGATTAGGGGCACGACACAGATACCACTGCAGATAGAAGTGCTGTGCTAATACCTCTCTGAAAATCATCTGTTGGCTCTGCTTAAAATCCAGGGCTTCCAGGTTAAGGAATAAACACTGTTGTACTCAGATTAAATGAGTTTATCTCCCAAAAAGGAATAATTATGGAATCTCAGATTAATTAAATTATTTTACTTAAAATAACAAGCTGACTCCTGCAGTGCAGCTTAACCAGACTAATGAGCACAACAGCAAGGATGAGCAGAACGCTAGCTAGGGAGAAGGAAAAAGTGGTTCAGAAAGCAGTGTGAGAACATACAAATAAAACACCTACCAGGTGCCCTTACAATCATTGCCCATGCTTTGAGGGATTCTGCAATGCACATTTGCTTCCACACCCTTATTTTCTCCCTAACAGCTGAATGTTTATTTTTAATGACAAAAGTATCACTCAGACCATAGTACATGGATTGAAGGTGCCGCTTTTATATTTTTCTGCTTGTTGCTATTATTCCCGGGTTGTGAATATTTTAAAGCACATGCCAGCTCTTCGCCTCTGAAAATCAATGGAAGTTTGGCCGTTGACTTTAACAGAGCTGGATCAGATCTGAAGGTCTGTACCCCCCACCCCCTTTTTAAATAAGTGGGCATTTTATAGGATAATGGTCCTGGAGTGTATTGATTTGCCTCAGCTAGGCTGTACACTGCCCTCACTGGAAAATGTAAAACCTGTAATGGGCTGAACACAATGGGGATGCGACTGACATCTGCCGAGGGCATTTTGGGGCTCAGGGCTGCACTCGGCGTAGGGTGCTGCAGCGGTGGGAGGCATCACGGGGGATGCCAGACAGGCTTGGCATGACCACACTGTGTGGAGCACAAACATCCACAAACCCACATCTGCTCTGCAGGGATGGTGACCTCAATGTGATGGGCTTTGTGCTGCTCTGCAAGGATGGCACACAAGGCTGCATATTTTCCTGCCCATGCTGGGGGGACAGTGCTCATCTTGGGACAGTGCAGTGCACAAAATGCTGCAGGATGCAGCCAAACGGCAATGTGGAAAAACGTCAACATCATTTTGTCTTACTGTCTTCTTTATGTATCAGTAGTGTTGATTATTACTATGACTAAGGTAAGTATGGAGAGACCTGTAAGGTCATGCAGAGACAGCGTGAGCCCTGGCGAAGGCTGATGAACATGTCAGCCATATGCCAGCCTCATCACTGCTTTAAATCAGCCCCTGCCTCGTCCGGCGCCTGGGCACTCGTATTTGTTGTCTCTGTGCAAAGAACATTCAAATCAGAACCACTGTCCTGGAAAAAAATCTTTCCAATATAACAACTGATGATGTGAGCCCACGTCAGTGGTAGCCTCTTATTGACCAGTGGGGGTTTTGGATCAGGCCCTCCCCCGTGGTCATTTCCAGAGGCAATTATCCTGATAGCTCCTGCTTTGCCTTCTGTCACGTAGTGCGATTGCTCTGGGGCTGGCCAGGCTACCGCGCTCTCCTGGAAGCCATTTCCCTTCACTGAACTTTGATTGTGAGGAATAGGTTATTGTCCGGGGTTTGAAAAGGAGACCGTGCACAAACCTTGCTGGATCAAGGCGCCAGCTCTTTTCGTAGACAAAACCAAACCAAAACACAGTTTTCTCCTGATGGCAACGTCTGATTGCAATGCAACCTACGCGTGCGTGCCTCTTCATCTGAATAGGGGCATACGCTGTGTGAGACTGTCTGCTGAAAAACACCATATATCGCCTACTGCTTCTGAGACGTAAGAGTCTGCACACACAGGAAATAAAATCTTAGTTTTGCAGAAATCAGAGTAACTTCATTTTTTTTTTAACCTGACTTCACCCCACTTAATATAATGATTTAGCTACGGTATTAATGAAAAGCTACTGTCATAAAAGCAGAGAACGTGGGTGTCAGCCAGTGTAATAAAGGCAATGTAAAAATCATAGAAAGTTGATGTGTGACATGCACTAGCCCTATTACACAGGCTGTGCACGTACGTGCATGATATTCAGGACACTTTCTTATCAGGTTTAATTATATTAGTACCCACTGCTCATCTATATCCTGTATAAAAGCAGCAAGGCAATCATTAGAAATAAGCGTCGCAAGGTAAAGCAGAGAACGGAGCACAGCAACGGCTTCTCTCTTGCGGTTTGATTTGACATGCCTGCATAAATACATACAGAACAATTATTTGTTGCTTTATTTCAGGTAACAAACAACCAAAAAACCCCTCAAACCTGAAATAATTTGATCACATTTTTCCATAAAGGAAGAAGCTGAGCTACTTATGGCTACAAAGACAGAGGAGATTGTATTAAAGGACTGTGAATCTAGACTTCTTTGTTGTGTTCGCAGGGATTTTCAGGGTGATTTAGTGTGGATTGATTTGCAGTTTATTCTGCAGCCATTGTTTGTAATGTGCTTTGCAAGCTCATGTACTCTGAACCTTAATTGTTCTAAATTAAACTATGGGGACCAGACAGAACACATTTCAATCAGAATTACAAAATATTGCACCAAATTCCTTTGGGATACATAATCTCTCACTATGTCTGCAGCGCTTGTATACATGAAGGAGAAGTGAAAAAGCATATTTAGGAAGACATTTTACTATAATTTAATTTACTCTTTTCCATTGATAAAGCAAACAAGAATGGAGATATTGGCAGAAACAAGCAAGCGGGGTCGTTCTGAAGCTGCCTCACAGTGGTGTTTTTCGCACCCTGCTTAAGCAACTGCTTGTGCATAATTCTCTGTATAGGGTATGGCAGGTAGAAAAGCGTTGCCAGCAGTGAATGGCTGGGTACTGACTGGGATCACAACGACTTTGGCAGGGTATAGAAGGTAATAAAAGCTTACTTGGGCTAGCATGGGAGAAAGAAGCAATATAACTTGCACTGACTTGAGCAATTCTGGACAAAAGAAGCTCAAATATCAGTAGGGTTGGAGCCCTTTTAAGCCAATATGCCTTTAGTGAAAGAGCTCTGTAATATTTGCTTGAAAAATACCTTTGTTTATCCTTTCTAGGACTGACCTGGCTCCTGGCAAGTTGGCAGCCAAGGAAAACTCTTTTTTTTTTTTTCCCTTTTTTTAAAAATTCAGATAATTGCTTCCCCAGCTGAAGTTCCTCTGAAGAACCATGGAGAGGCTTTTCTGATAAAGAAGTTATACATGAAGATATAATTTGAGTGGAAAACACTTGCTGAGAATGAGAAAGTGTGCGAGAATGCAGGAGAGGTGGCAAAAGCAGAGACAGATTCTGCAGAAAAGCAGGTGATGCCAGCGTAAGACCCATGGCCATAGGGAAAAGAGGGCTCATGGTAGCTCTGCCACACAGACGTCCTGCCTGCACAAGCTCTTCTGCTTAGGGTACCAAAGCCCTGACAGAAGTTTCCTTTTCTATTCAGCACTAGACTGGGTTAAAATTATAAAAGAACATTATTTTTGGAGATTACCAGTGGAAAATTCTTTCTGCGTCCCTGTCCCAGTAAGGCAGAGGGTGGTTGCTCCAGACTCCCATGGGCACTCAGCATCCTATGCCTGAAAACAAGGTCATCATAATTTTAGGCTATATTTCTGCTTGCCATTTGGGTAATTTGAGCTGGAACCTCCCAACTGGGGTGCTACAGCAGCTTTGGGGGTAGAAGCAATGTCAGGATGCCAATCTGCCCCAGGCTGCACTCCAAGGAGACCACCTGAGCCTCCATGAGATGGGCAGAGGGGGAAAGAGGGATCTCCCCAACTCATGGGGCAGATAATGTAAGAGCTCCTGAGTTGGTCCCTGAACAACAGTGAACTTTCATGCCAACAGTAAGGAGGGAGATAGGAGGAAGGACAGAGCCCAACAAGCCTTGGCTCCAGCCAAGGGGTCAGGCGCTTTACAAGGCCAGTCCTTGGAAGGCACCATGATTTTGGGATAGGAATTCAAGTCCTTTCCAAGCTCACAAGTATCAGTGCCTCTTCCTGTCACTTCCAGTCTAGAGAAATACGTATCAACTGAACAGCAGCTCGACAAGCTCTGGAAAGTCACAAATGATTTGTCAGAGCTTTTTTGCTGGGAGGTCACTACGAGCAAGAGCGTATTTAGGCACCGTATGTGTCCCTATTTATTGACTGCACCTGTGCTTCCATGCCGAGCTTGAAACGAACCCGCTCATACTCAATTTAGCATAGCAGTCTGAATTAGTTAATTTTAGTCAGTTGGTGATTGTTATTGCTAAGATCCACCACTGTTCTGCATTGCACAGGCATTAAAATTAGTGTGAAGATTGACAGCCTTTTTCCGGAAAGAATAAAAGTATCCGCACATTCATGATGAATATAAACAGAAAGGTCAAGACTCAAAACCCAGCAGTCACCTATATAGTCTCCAAACAGTAGACTGTCTCATAAGGTCACAACTCATTTAAGCCCAGTGCTTCCTATGAATGCTCTGGCAGATGTACATAAGTGAATGGCTTATTTATCATCAAAGGCTGAGCTCAAATATAACTTTATTGAAAACACTAAGTTTTTACTCTTGTCTTTTAATGTAGACTACCAAATTAAATTCAATAGTATTAGAAGAATGGATTCAAACGTTCAGACTGAGATAACACTGACTGAATATAATGTTCTCAGTGCCTGTAACGGTCTGACTGCCTCTTCTTGTCAGTGGTTTTCAATCTCTTCAATGTTTATACATCTAAAATCTGCTGCTGGAGGTAGGGACCCTTATACTGAAAATTTAAGCCAGCTGACAATAGGTTTGCTATCCTTGGTTATCTTTTATAGTGCTCTCATTCATAGTCCTTGGACTGCAGGTAAAAAAACCACTGACTGAGGTATTTACACAGCCCTCCTTCCCACAGTACCTGAATACCCCAGTCACCATGGATTTATTTTTATTGCAATGATGTGAATTAGAGGAGCACTATTTTTTCTCATTCCACCTACGCAAAGAGCAGAGGGTAAGATTCTAAAACCAAACAGAAATCACAGATTAGCTGCCCAAATCCGTCCCTATGAGCCTACCTAATGTAAAAAAAATCCAGCAACTCTTGTTTGCCATATTCACAGACAGGACAGAATTCTCAGTCTCATTTATCCTTTTCACCAGTGATTCAAACTACTGAATCCTTATTCATAGCGCTATTATTTAGTCAGTGTTGAGATCTGGCTTCTCAACTTTTCAGAGTGCAAATGAAGACAGACAATATGTGAACTGTAGGAGCAAAAATGAGGTAAGAGTAGTCATTTATAGCAGTAATAAGGTTAGCTCATTGAGAGATATTAGGTTTGGTACTAACTTCAAAAATAAAACTGTATTAAAATCTTTGCTTACAACTAAAGGCACCCTGTGCATCTTACTAATTGGTCTTTGCGGGATCTCTATTGCAACAGTGCTCCAAAAATGTGAACTCATTTTTGTTACAACTGGCTTATTTAAAGGGCGGCATGAATACAGCCAACTGCACCGAGAGACCTGCTATGTGCCCTGCTGGTAACCAAATGAGAAGGTAATGTGGCAACTTAAAATAAAGGATTTCAGTAGGTCCAGCAGAGTCTATTTCCTATCTGAAAAAACCCCCCCAAAAAACAAACCCAGTGTCACACAACTGACAACCTTGGCACAAAAGAAACACTTGGGAGGCACAGACACAGATTTGCCCATGCTAAACGCTGCTGAAATCCCACTTCCAAAGGACATGCCTCATGTCCGGAGTGCCAATCCCACCCCCACCGCAAGACGCAAAGGACAATATGTGAGTAAATAAAATATATGCTGATTACAGAATTGCTTCCTTTTCTTTCCTCTAGTGTTGCCAATAGGACAGAAAGAGAAAAAATATTTTAGGGAGAACAACTCAGCAGCTACAGTTTCTAAGTAAAGCTTATTATTTGTACAGCAAAAATCAAAACAACCTTTTGTTTGTCACTGCAGGGAGAAGAAGAAATATGATTCCTGTCTCCTGGCTCTGTAATGTCCTCTTCTTCAGCTGTGCATTTCGTCCAGTTGTGTCTTATCACGTTAGTGAAAGGAGGGTTTCTGCTTCTTTCTTTCTTTCTTTGCCCCCATCTTTCTTTCTTTCTCTCTCTCTCTTTTTTTTTTTTAATATCTCCCTGTTCTTGACCTGACCTCTTGCTCATGTAACATCTCAGTTTTTAAATGGTCATTCACTATCACCATTTCTTTTGGGAAACACGTTTCTAAGCCTAAGCATACAAGATTATAGCAGATTTCTTAGCTTACTGTGTAGTGTGTTTCCCATGTGATAGCTTCTCCTCAGGAAAGCTATTCTTTCATGCAGCCATAGCACCAGCATTGATCAGTGGAAAAGTTCAAGGCAGCAACTCATCAAGCACAGCTTCAATACTAGATTCCAGACAAGGTCTGCAATAAATAAGACCAGTAACAAAGCATCATATTTCCTCCTTACACAGAAAACCAACAGTGACACAGTTCTAAATTTCAGAATATAAGGACAATTTCTTCTCTGCATTGAAGCAAGATGAAAGCTGGAGGTATACTCCTTTTTAATACAAAGTATCTTTAAGTAATCATGAATTTTTAGGATGCTAGTCTTTGAAGTGTGCTAGCATATAATTTTAAATGCACAGGCTCTTACTGTATGAGATTTTTCAGCGCCTTCACTGAATAGGACTTTGCTGTCTGAACATTGTGATATTATTGAATATGAGTGTTTATAATATATTATTTTGACCCCAGTGTTAGTTACTGCTTTTTATAAAATATAATAATGGTTCCAAGATTTCAATGTTAGCTAACAAAAAAAAGAACAATCTAGTGCTGTAAGCAGATAGGAAAAAAAATCCAAATAGCAGTGTGATAAAAAAATATACACCCTATGAGGCCCTCACAGATTATTGCTATTGATTTCTTTCCTGGAGACGTGGAAATGTTACCAGATGGGGTGTTAGGCAGTAAGTGTGTGGGTGCAAACGCAGTTTATTGCTTGCTGTCTAGAAATCACTGAAAACCTTCACAATTCTGTTTGGCTGTGTCACATAAAAAGGTAAATTTTTTGCCCTACACCAGTCCTTACAAAAAGCTACATGACATGCTATAGCAATGAGCATACAGTAATTTTGTCTCTAAGGAAAAAAAGACCAACAAGGGAATTAAACACACACAGATACATGCACACGCTTCCCAGGGACCATAAAATGCCTTGCACATATTTGAGTATTTGTCCTCATCTTGGTCATATCCTTGCACTATGTTGATTTAAATTCATCTGAAATACTAAATTGATTTATTTCATGGTTTTTCTCTTTTAATTCTGCCTGGAAAACTGGACTCTGTCCTGTATTTTATGCTTATGGAAGTGCTAATAAGATTTGCTGTAGGTTTCTAAAAGTCAGGTACTGGAGCTGGAGTATAATGCACAACTGTGTCTGACCCCCTCGGGGATGCACCCATTAAAAAAAAAAAAGGCTGACCTTCTGTCACTTTCTTCCTCCTCCCTTTTAATGATTCCTTCTATATCCTTTTGAGAAGATCTTTACAGCCCTTTGACCCCTGTTAGAACAGGAAGACTTAAACAGCTAAAAGTACCCTCAATATCAGCAGTTGCCAACAGGAGCTCAAGAGGCTTTTTAGGAAATGCCAAAAGACAATAACCTATATTTTCAATGCATTTGGAGACAGGTCCACATTCAATATTGTATAATTCCCCTTTCGTTTGCTTTGGCGCAGCACGTGCTCGTGCTGAGCCGAGGCCTGACAGTACAAACAGACATTCCCCCAGCAGCAAAGCTGCTGTTTTGGCAGCAAACCCATTGTTAATGACAAAGCAGCAAATCTGTGCTAATTCTACATGTTATGTTACTTCTTATTTAGCCTTCAGAAAAACATAATTGTGTGCTTTGGAAGGATCAAGAGGCTCTGGCTTTGCTCCAGCAGCGATGCCCACCTCCCCTCCACCAAAACCCATGGCTTGCTGTTTCCTGAACCTTCTAAAATCCTCCACCACACAGCACTGTGCTCTGTGGAGAGAAGCAGGACAGCAGAACTGGGTCATGCCAAGCTTCAACTGGCTTTTGACTGTTCTCTGTGGCTATTTCTCAGGTGGTGGGGAACAACCCAGCAAGCTGTAGCAAAGCAGATCGGTGCTCACAGCTGGATAACAGCTTGTTACTGAGCTCAGACACAGGCACAAGCATCCGGTGGGAGGAAGCCTACATGGGCCGGCTAAAGCAATGACAAGATGAAACCAAGGGGTTTGCAAACAATTGCTTAACGAGGCTTGATTGGAGAATGCAAAGTCGTCTTTTCTTTGTGCCTTTCTGCAATACTGTAGATTCTTTCTGTGGAAGAGCAGCCTCTGATTCTGCTCTGAGTCTCTACTTAGATCAAGAGAGGCAGGAGGACTCACCTGAGAGGGGCAGCTGATTAAATAGCCAGTGCTGAGCTGAGGCTGGGGTCTGAAAAGCAACAAAGGGACAGTGGAATAAAAATCACCTGGGAAGTTACATGGACCATTGCAATGGTATCATGCAATCTCATGGACACCTCATTATGTGTGTCATCAAATAAAACATTATTAAAACACCAATTAAGCAGTGTGATGTAGCTGTCATCTTTAAAACTCAGGGGTGGAAGAGCATTCTGGAATAACATAATTCAACAGAAACTGAAGCAAATCCACTCAAATTCCTCATACTTTGCATTTGACCTTTGGGGACACTAACCGCAAGAGAAGAGCTGGAGCTGTGCTAAAGTCAACCTGATCCACCTCACTAAGAGTTTGCAAAATGTTCCCTGATACAACCAAGCACCTGGGCTGTCAACAGATCCAAGAAAAAAAGTAAAACTTGACTGAGAGTGAGGAAATGAAGTGAAAAACAGGGGTGTGTAATAAAAAGGCATTTCAGGAGTAACAATTAAACACAGGCACTCAGGTTTCTTTTGGTATTTCTCAATACTCTGGTTGTTGTTCATTGCTTGCAGTACATACTAACTTTGATTGCTCAAGTAGTTTAGCACAGAAGTAACTTAAAAGAATTTATCTTGGTACAAGAATGCCTGCATATTGCAATGGAGTACACTCCCCTTGCTGCTGAGAACCAAGATACTCTTTTAAGCAAACAAAACAACTGTCTATGGTCTGTTTGAGCAATTACAGTATGGAGACTGAACTGCCATGGATGACCTTATTGGGTCATTTGTAGACCAGTAGGCTTGGAAAATTGATGAAACTAGTCTTCATAGTAGAGATTTCAAAGACAGTAACAAGGAGATCCCCATATGAGTGATGTTCAAGCCCTACAAAATGAATGGCCACGAATATAATTGGGCAATATCCCACATAAAGTGTGATCCTCCAGATAATAAGATATTTTCTGTACAATTCACTCTAAAGGTAAGAGAGCTTTCTGTTTACATGTTTGCATGACCTGGTGGACAATGCAATAATAACTGGTGTCACATGGACAAAGGATGAAACAGTCTAATATTTTCCATAGAAAACCCCCATGAACTCAGAACATGCACACGGCAGAGCATCACTTCCTTCTGACTTCTGCAGGCTCTGTGGTAGCTACACAATACAGATACGGAAGTCATCCTTGTTTCCTTTAAAAATATTAGCAAGTGAGATCAGGTGTTTCCTCCTTTGTGAATTTGCAGACCTGGCAAAGGGCAGTAATTTTACAATTTCCATTAAAAAAAGAAGCAACTCCAAGAAAGGAAAAAAAAAAGGTAAATTTTTCCTTCAAGTTTCTTGCTGCAAATGAAAAATTAATCACAACAGAGGTCTGATAAGTCTTGTAGGCCAAAACCAAGCACAGCCGAGAGTCCAGGCTCTTGCTTTGTCCTCTCTGAGGCGCCGTGTCCCTTGGGGACCATTTGTGCAGCTCCGAGAGTCCTTTTGCCTGGTGGCCTGTCATAGAGTCTGTTGGACTATAACTCACAGCTGCCATTTCAGAAAAATTCTTGTTTATTTTTAAAAATTTATTTAATACACATGCATGTGCACACACACCCACAAAAGCCTGGCTCTGCTTTTTGAAGAGGCCTAAAGTGGCCAGGCGTTTCATTGTTTTTCATGCATTCGCTTCAGAGGGCTTCAGGAGTAGGGGAGTATTTATTTATGGATTAGCTTGACAGAGTGCTCCCTACAAGTGCTCCGGATTCAGCTCTATTGAATTTGTTGCACTTACATTGAGGTACCGATCATGCAGAGCAAGGGGAACCAGCCCCAGTGATGTTTAAAGTGTTTGGGGACTGGGGCTCCAACCTCGAAATACCACATGAAAATAAATGTCCTATGATTCTCACCAGCTCCTGAAGCTGTAAATCTTTTAAGTTTATAATGAAATATTAAGTAAGCAAAGCCAACATTACAGCCAAGAATGAATCTGGCACTCAAGTCAGACCTTCCAGCCAGCAGTCTTCACGGGGTGGGTATTTACATAAGCATTTAGAAATCGTTAGTATTTAGGTTTATTACAAAACATTTTTTTACTATAAAAAAGCAAAAATTTTCTCTCTATTTGCATCAGTACTTAACTAACAAAGAACCACCAAACCTTAGATTTCTCCTAAGTACATAAATCTTGTATATCAGACAGAACAGGCTTCACGTTAGCAAAAAGCCCCCAGTAGAAGCAGTTAGTACCGTGTAATAGCAGCCGCCTGTTAATGAAATCCATCCTTCGAAGGAGTGATTTTAGAATTCTGCAATAGCCAATGAAAATTACATGCAAACATTATGGTCATTTGTTATCATTATAAATTGTGATAATGTCATGGCTGACTTACAAAGATGATGACCTGAAAGGCCATGACATTATGACATTACATTTTATCAATAATGAAAAATTGCTTCTTTTGCATGATTGTACCGGAGGTGAGCCAGGATCCCGGAAGGCTGCTGGCTTGTGCAGACCGGTCTCAGTGCTGGAGAGGAAAACAGACTGTAAAGAAGTATTTGGGGAAAACAAACAAACCAACTATAGCAAGACTAGAGACTGGAGAATATATTTACCTCACAGTATTTAAACTGAATTTCTGAAGGCCTGGATGATACATGTCCTGAAGACAGCACAGGGGAGATGCACCCAATGCAAGGAGCTTACAATAGGCTCCTTCTAGTACTTGGGTGGCACAGTGAAAGCCTTGGGGACTAATGAAGCCCTTAATAGAGCAGTTTAATGTTTTCAATGGCATTAACTGACAATTCTGATTTGGTTGTTTTCTAATCTAGCTTCTCTCTCCATTACCTAGAGTGCCCCTCTGCCATGTACCTCGGACAATCAGCTTTAAGCTGGATCCTAGTGATATGCAGTACCCTGAGCTGTCTGCCAGGGAGAGGTGGGATGAATGGGCCGTTATGCAGGGAAACATTTTGAAATAAAAATGGCTCAGCTATTACTATTGGTAAAAGTGTTGTAATTTGACAGCTGCTCCAACAGCTGAAAAACTGGAGTCCTGCAGGACATGCAGTTCTGCTGTGTGCAAGATGCGATTTCTCCTAACTGTGCAGAAACCTGAGCTCTCAGATGCCTGGGCGGGTGTTTACACCTGCGAGAATGTGTAAAGTCAAACATCCAGCTCCATCACTGCCAGGGCACAGGAGAGCTGGACCCCCTGAGGAATCGCAGGAAGGGTGGTGACCTGCACATACTTCCCAGCACACTGGGAGCCCCAAATCCACTTACAGGTATAGCATGGTCTGATCTGCATGCTTCCCACAAAGCATCTCCTGCTTCTACTCCCAGAGCAAAATATATTTCTGAGAAGCACCATACGGAGTCCCTCTCCTTGGATACAGTTGGCCTTGTCACACGCTGCAAGGGGAACAGTGCTGTGCAGCCTCAGCACTGCCGCGTGCTCTTTTCCAGGACCAGAGAACAAATTACTCTCACAGATAGTCACTAAACTGCTAAACTCCTGTGTGCAACTGGCTCCCACACCCCTGCCTGCTGTTATTTCACTCTAAGAGCTCTAAGTCCACAGCAGGATCTCCTACCAGCTGCCCCTCGTCCCCTGCCCCGTGTCCCACCATTGCCTGCCCCAGGCAAAGCCCTGAGCAAACAGATGGGCTTTGCCCAGAGCCTGATGCTCCCGCTGGTGCGGGTCCTACGAGCAACAAAGGCAGAGGCTGCACGCTCCTTGGGTTGAAGTGAATAGGGGCTATAACCTGAGCTTAGACCCAACTCTAAACTCCTCAAGCCCCTGGAGCAATAGCAGGGAAGCATTTAACATGCAGGGCTGCCTGTCTCACAGCATCCCCTCTGCCAGCCCCACCATGCCTACCCGCAGGGGACATGGCTCTTCTCTGCCCAAAGGTGGGTACGTTAATGTTGCAGAGATGCCTTCGTGTAAAAATGTGTTCTTCCTCTAATTGTTTTGAGAACATCAGCCAAAAAACCATGGGGTATTTTCAGTAATATTTATGAGGCCAGGTTTATGGTGAATATGAAAAGAAATTCCCATAGTGATTCTCTTACATGCTACAATATGAAGATCAAAAAAGGAAAGTTGATCATTTTACTTGCTAGTTTGCCAAGGCTGTAATGTTTCAAGCAGGTCTATGCAGTGATAGCTTCTCAGTAAACCAACACACAATGGGTTTTTTTTGTGGTTTTTTTTAGCTTGGAAAAAAGTTTGAGGCACCACGGTACCCTGTCTGTTCTCAGCTGCACTTATTCTTTCAGACGGCAGTAAAGAGGCAAATACTGTACTACAGATATATACCACATGCTGAAATTCCTGAAATAAAGACTACAAGAAATCTAAAATCTTTACACCTGGGTTGCAAAGTACATTTTATTTTGTTTTATCTTTTATGCAGGTATTTCATGGCAGGAATGTAAAAGACCTATTTATTTGATGCCATTTTCTTCCAGTAATGACTTCTGTACAAGTTCTGTTAATGCCACCGTTTTGAGCAATCTATGTGGAAATTAAAAGCAGTAGCACCTTACACCTGAAAAATATTACAGAAACTCTGCCTTAATTCTAGCGGAAAGGACAGTGGTGGCAGCAGTGCAAGACAGCTGCTTGCCAGCTCACGGTGCAGGAGCAGAGAGAGAGAAAGACTTGACCAGTTTTCACCTAAGAGGTTCACTTTTTGTGTGCATATGGGCTTCTGCTGGTGGTATGAAATCCCAGGGCATCTGCCAAGATGTATTGCTTAATGTTCTCTGCTTTTCAAAGGTTCAGTAAGCAAAAGGGTTATCCTGAGCAAGCTGCTATGACCATGACAAGAGCAAAACACCTCTGTGTATAAATTTGAAACCTTTAACCTCCTAACTGACAAATTTCAATATTTCTGGTCACAGTGTTAAATGTACCCTAGCATTTTTATTGAAAGAGTTTTCAGTGTATCTGGATGGAAAAATCAAAGTTTGCTTTTATATTTACACACTGTTAGTAAGTTGTTAAAAGAAGGATAAAACAAGGTGACTGCCAGCAATATTTTGTATTACTGTAAGCTTTACAGCTTCAGCATAATAAAATAGTATCCTTATTTTCTCTGTAACCTGTGACATACACTCTAAATGACTTACTGTTGTTGCTGTTTTAATATACACTACATCTTACTAATGATAAACAGACTGTTCTGTGTTGAGGCTGGGGTTCAAACTACACAGAAAGGAACACAGGAAAATATGAGATGGGATAAAATGCCACCTTAAAAAAAAAACCCAAAACCCCAGCTTTAAGCCAAAATCTATTTTCCAAGTCCTTCAAATATCAGTGCTCATCTTATTTATTTTTAGTTTGTATTTTTTGCCTTTGCATATGCAAAATGTGTGACCGCCACTGCTGGACACAGTGGTCTTACATTGCCCTACCTAGAGATGCCCTTATATTTTGGTATATTTTCCTGGTTTGTCCATTTTTGTGCATGAATCTTCTATCATTCCATCACAAAGACTTTTATGACATCAGAAGAATTAAAGAAATAGTGGCTTTATAAAGCCATTTTCCTTTCAAACAGTAAGTAAATATTATCAGAGATATGTGTGACAGTGATGAAGAAACCTGACATGGAGCCATGCCTTCCAGTGGAATCACTTGGCTCCTGCTCCCTTCAGTGTAGCCACCACCAGGAGCTTCAGCAGGAAGCATTGTGGATGACATTTATGAAGCTTCTACAAAGCAAAACTTTCCAAAACATCACCATCAGCATCAGTTACGACTGCCAGGGCTGCTCCCTGAGAGCCCCTCACAGCCAGGGCATGAGTGGAAGCCCGGCCTGCTCCGGCCATGGCCCCCAGGACAGCAGCTGCCTGTGTGGGACAGCACAGACACCGAACGCTGAGCAGCCCTCTCAAGGCTGCCTGTCTTGTGCTCCTAAGCCACGTACAAGTCAGGATTGAACATTTATTGTTAAGCCCTGCTGCCAAGAAGAAAATTTATTTTGGGGCAATGAGAGGATTACAACCCAGCTGCTGATCTGCCACGATCCTGTTTTACACTAGGGTGACTATTGGCCTGAGTTAAGTTACAGTGCTTTACGTGGAATAGATGTAATCAGAACAAGGCTTTAAGCACCTATTTCTTCTGCAGAAGTGTCTCTGCATCTGGTTCACAAGGACAACAGGATGGCAATACCAGCGTCTCTCGGGATCAGTGAGCAGAAACCTGTTGCTAAATGGTCTGGCTTTTTCAGAGATGAAAGCAGCAGCACACAGCACTTTTGGAGGGGAATGTTTTCTTGGATTGCCAGCACAGATATTTTGTGTTACTGCAGAGAGAGCCTCGAGCTCCACGGTGATTTGCTGAGCTGCATACACAGCACTGGGCACAATTTCTCCTTCCCTCCTAACCAAATGATCATGGGCATTTCTGTCCTTGACCTGCAAGGGGATCACCTGTCCAGCAGCTTTGCATGTTTAAAGCTCAGTCCTCTCCACAGCTCTGCATGGGTACAGCACTGGCACGTGCAGTCAGGGTCTGCCTGTAGCCTCACTTCAAAATTGATTCCCAGGAGTCAGACTTTTAAGTAAAAGGGCAGCAGAGGACAGGAAAACAGCCAGCCCTCCTCTGCTAAATGTAGAGGAAGATGTTTCTCAGAGTGGGTGAGGAGTGTTCCCTCCCTCCCTCTTTGGCTAGGTGCAGGAGGGCTCCATCACCTCCACTGGCTCTCCCCTGTGTCCCCCAGGATATTGCCCTCCTCCCTGAGACACATCAACCTGAGCTGGAGGAGCCTCTAAATGCAGCAGGGTGTATTTACTGGTGAGCAGTTTTAGCTGTGTGCATTTCTCAGGGCTGTCTTACAAGTCCTGGAAGCTTAGCCCTGGCTGGGGGCCACGTCATGGGAGGTCAGGCTCTGCATGTCGATGCTCAGGAGAGCCCCGAGCACAGGTATTACCTGCATGCTGAATAGCTTTACCAGAGACACCTGGAAGGGCATGGCCAAGCCATCCGGCCCACATGGGACACAAACACAGTCCTCACCTGCTTCTCTGGGGACAGGGGTGTTTCATTTATTTAAAGGAGGCACATTGCTGGCAGATGGGAAAAGGTGTCTTACTGTCCTTTGACCTGTGACTCAGCTTGAAGAAAATGGGATGTCAAAATGCTCCTGCACTGAAGATGCAGAGAGCAGCAGCAGCTACTGGGGCCAAGATGTTTACATTCACTTGTTAAACTAGTGATGATTTCCATGGCATTCACAGAAAAAGGCAAAAAGGTGGCACTTGCATCCACATTTGCCCCATTTCATGTGGAGTTATCGGGCAGCAGCCCAGATAGCTCCTGCCTGCTGGGGCTGGACCTCCTGCTTCGCTCTCTGCTAGTCCCTGGTGGTGCCCTCAGTTTTGGTAGGAAATTCATGTAGCCTTATTTGATTTCACATAGCTCAAAACATCAACACAACCTGAAAATCAACAATTCTGCATTCTGATCCAAAAAGAGGATGGTGAGATCAGCCCTCAGTGCCATAAAATACACTGAGGTCTCATACTGAAAAAATTTTAAAAGTGCAAAGAAATGGTGGTTCTGTCCACATGATGCACTGGGGCCATTTAGTCCCAATAGTCCTTGGAAATACCCTATTCAAAAAGGTATTCGGAGTTCTTATCACACTTAGGAACTTGCTTAAAACTTTTCTGGATTTATCTGAAATCCATTACTAATTGTAATCAGTTTAGTCTGTTGAAAAGCAGAAACTGGAGCCTGCAGAAAGTCCTTGGGTTTAGCAACATTTTCTAAATGTATTGTGGCAGTGAAAAATAAACTTCAGAAACGGTCGTCCAGGGCCTATTTATTTACCACAAAACGTGCCCACTGACTACAAGCAGCTCTGCAAGCAAGTACCAGTGTTTCCCATGTAGGGAAACACGTGCCAGTGATGAGGGCACTGGCTGGGAGGAAGAAGACTTGAGATCTATCCCATGCTTTGCCATGATGCACGGGGTGACATTGGAAAGGTCACCGAAGCTCTGTGCACCTTTTGTTTGCTGTCTGTAAAGCAGCAGCACTGAGGAGGGCTTTCACAGAGCACTGTGGGATCAAAGCAGAAGCGGTGCTGTTTTGCAGCTCCTAACTTTGTACTTTTCTAGGGACATGACTTCTGCTGTTGCTGCTCTTGTTTTCAAAACATACAATAATCTCAGCTTGGTCAAATAACAATCAAATACTATAATTTTAACCATGAAATCAATAGTCATGAAAATGGCCCTTGCTCATTATAGCTCTCTTGGGGAGTTTTCAAATAGATAAGGATAACGGTGGAACGCTGAAACCAGAGTGGATCAAGTACTAATTGTAAAAAAGATGCAGGACAATTTTTGCGACTAAATGTAGCAATATTGCTCAGTTATGGCTCTGAAATTACATTCCCTGTTTGCAAGTGTCTAGGCAGATTCTTTTGTATTTCTCAAACTGCTCTTTAATTTCAAAACATCCTCAGTTTCAGCTTAAAGGCTTGCTTGGCGTTCATCTGCTACGTTGTGGCTAAAATCTACATTGTACAGTGGGAGGCAAGGAACAATGCCACGTTCATGTTGTGTGACCAGCACAAACACAGCCTGAGCCAAAACCTCATATCCATTGGCCATTGGGTCAAAGCCATAACCAATAAAAGAACAGTGGGTGCAAGCAAGCCAGGGACAAGCTGTGGCTGACATGCATATAAAACATTATGGAAATATTTAGGAATAACCATTCCTATTCTGTTACAAAAATGCTGGTCAACTCACAATTTACATAGCAAAGAAATGCTATATGTTCTATACCATCAGAGCCATCTAAACTTCGAGGGAGGAAGAGCACCTGGCTTTGCAGCAGACCTGTGATTGTTGGGAGTTCCTCCAGCATCCTCTTAAATTGCTGGCGTTTGGCTCATTTGTGCTGCTTCTATTCAATTGTTGTCTGTTTGATTCAATTTACCATTTACAGCCATTACTGTGTGTCATGAACTTTCTTAATCTGAAATGTGAGAATCTTCTCTTAAATATGGGGCTGCTGAGAGGGAGGTGTCATGGGGGCAGGTCCCACAGGACCCAGCAAGGGGAGGGAGGCGGAGAGACCTGATGAGCTTTCCCAGCATCACTTCCTCCTCTTCCTCCTCCTCCCTTCTCATGGTTTCCTTCCCTCTATATTTGCCTCACTTTTTGTCATTCTCCCCCTGTCCATGTATGGAGCCCTATGGCATCCAGGTATGGTGGCAGGGACCCACAGGGTGCATGGGTTGTTTTCCATACAAGGATGAGTAAAACGTGTGTTTACCACCAGCTACAACATTCAGGCTTGGAGCCAAAATGTGGAAAAATTAAGAATATTATTTCACTCTTTCCCTGATTTGTCTCGCTGCCCTGTAGCAATATTAGCAATAACTAACAAGAAAAACATATCTGCAGAGGAAATTTCCGGGTTTGATTAATGCTGTTTGTCAGTTCAGCTGGGCAGAGCGTGGCTGTGTGGCGGGGAGTCTCAGAGCACAATCCTTCAGGCGAGGCTGAGGGGGCTGTAAACAAGCTATGAAAGTTTAATGACATTCAAATATCTGAATGACTCCTCAAACGGTGTAGTGGTTAGGAATTGTCCTGTACAGCTTTTGTAAAGAATTCACAGGGTTAATGACTAAAGAATGGAGTTCTGGTAATCAATATAGTCCTCTGGCTCTATTGATTGGAATCGCCTGCTTATTTTGCAGCTAAGATTTTTTTAGCCCATTCAGAACAAAGACACCCTAGGGGACTGTTAAGTAAATAGGCATTTAAGACTTTTTCGTTGCTAAGAAAGTAGTTAATTATTATTAGTGTTTAAAAGTCTCAATTTAGACACACCATCCCAATGAACATCATAATTTCACTAGTTTTCTGTATGTTTTATGCAAATTCACATGTGTCAGCAGCTATTTATTGGGCTGGGCAAGGTGCTGAGGGATGTTTCAACCCAGGAGGGGCTGAAGGCCCTGAGCATCTTTGCAGGGAACCTTTACACTGAGAAGGATCAGGTACCCCAGACAGGTTCAATATTTGTAGGGTGATGACTGCTAAACAACACGAATATGCCAAGGAATCCTCATTGATCTTTTGCTGAAAGATGACATTCAAAGAGATTGAGGAAGATGGGCTCTTCAAAAGGGAGCTGGGCTTTATACTTACAATGTATTTCCCCAAAGAAAGCACTTCACAAAACAAACAACTTTCTATTTTGCCATGCACATAAAGACTTTCTGTTGCTGCCACTGTTTTTGCAGGCCAAATTTGCAGAGGAGCACCAAATCACCTAAGGCAGATGCCAGTGCAAAGGACTCTGCAACAGAACAGAGCAGAACTCAACTAGACGCTCCTTACCTGGTGAGTGGTACAGCCCGCAGCCTCCAAAATCAGCCGGTACCCGATGGCCTTTGCTCTAGCAGATTTCAGAGGGCAGGAGGATCTCAGAAATCACCAGTTACATGTCTTTAACCAAGGATATGAACTATATGGTCAAACCGAGCCTGCGCTCGGCTGCGACGCTGCCCTGGCTTGGGTACCTCCTGCAGAAGCCAGTTGCAAACTCAGTCACACGCTTGGCCCTCAGACCAACCTAAGCTGACAGGTCCTGCAAGGTCGCCACTATTTTCACAGTAGAGCTGGAATCATTGTTATTAATATTATTTTCTTACTGACACTCAAATTTTAACTTCTTTTAGCCTTTTTTTCATTTTAAACCAAGGTTGCTGGAGTGCAGAACAGCACTTCCCCACTGAACTGCTGAGTACGATGGAGCTGCTTTGCATTTTGATGCCACTCTAGTTTCCTTTGCTCTTTGCTTGTTCAACCATTTTCGCTTGTTACAATTAAAGCTGTGAAGCCAGTGGATCAGAGAAAAGACGCCCATTTGGGACTGCAAGCATAGCTGATCTTTTTCATCTCCCTTAAAAATTAATTATCATGGCTGCTTGCTAGTATGGGCATTTGATAAAAACACAAGAGATCATGCACCAGCCAACAAGCATTTATTCACCAGCTGAGACATTAAGAAAACATCACATTTTGTATATGATCCAATTAACAGCTTTTTTCCCCGACAATGCTTTCCTACATACTTAGGCTATTATATACCATTCAGTAATATGTGGAAGTATTCATCACGCTTGCATTCTCTGACACTAATCCTGTTTGTAGATTCTCCTCACTTTCCCCTTCCTGGGATTTAGAGTGGAGATTCCTGACTGTAGCCTGTACAGACCAATGGCTGGATTTTAGCCATAAGTGATGTTGCAAATCCATAAAGCCACAGAGGCAGGAGGGCAGTTGTGTTCCTAGTTTTACACACATCTTAATTTCATCCCTACCTTGTACAGCCGTACCCACAGTACCTTTGGTGAGTGTCACTCTCCATTCTCGGTGGGCTGTTTACCAACACTTGGAAACCTCCACTCCTTATTTGGTCCACCTTCTAATGGAGGTATTGTCCAAATACAAGCCCTGAATCTGAATTTAAGTCTCAGGCCAAATCTCCTGTTGTCAAAAATCCTGGCAAGTGAATTTTGAAGGTTTCACCATACCTAAACAGCAGTCCCTCATTTTCGTTACTGCTGAGCAGTAACTTTCGTTACTACCCTTTATTGACATCAGGAATACCAGCAAGCAAAAGATCTGAGTTAATTGGTCCAAAAAAGGTTCACCTGAAAGGGAGCAGTTAGGATGACTGTATAAGGATATCATGTGGGTGGGTGTAAGACTTGAAAGTCATTGCAGGTCCACCGTAGAGAGTCATTAGACAGATCTATGTTTTGCAGGACTTGAGCTAGCTTGCAGCTGATGCCAGGCCAACTCACAAAGCCTTCTCTGCTAGTTTTACGTATTACTGAACATCCCAAGGCTGAAATGGGACAAAATGGGGGGAAGAGAAAGTAATGGGTTTCCCAAGTGTTTCTGAACCTTAGGGGTGAATCAAATTGGGAAGACAAAGGGGAGGGAGCTAGCCCCAGTTTTGTTTCCACTGTGGAGCATTCTTGAAAATTACAAACAAAAGCCACAGAATACTTTGTACAACAAAGTCTTTTACAGTAATTAACAGAGATTGAGTCAAACTGTAACCTTTTGAGAATTTTTGTAGGGAAAATTCGTGCACAATTTGGGATGAAGGAAGGATTTTAAAATTTGACAGATTTTCCTTTTTAACCTATTTAATTTTTTAATGGTCTTTTGATTAAAAAAAAAAAAAAAGGTTTGGAAGCATTTCAGGTTGAGTAAAACATTGATTTTGACCCCAAAATATTTTTGAATTGTCAGTGAAGAAAAATAATCTGATTTGTTATGCAGTTTAAATACCTTCTGTACATTGCTGGGAATGTGATGCTGAAGGAATAGCTGTAAACAGTGCATATTGATATCAGAAGTGTGGTCATTAAGAAAGGAGAAAAAGGAAGGTCCAAAGCTAGAGAATTAATGCAATGTTGCCCAAGGGCTACATTTAAATACTTTTATTTTTTCAATTTGTAGTTTTAACTTTGCTGAATCCATCTATTATTTTCATTTATAAATACTCCACTCTCTTTATTCTCTGGGTTCCTTTTTTTTTTTTTGCCCCTCCTAGCTTCTCACTAAAACATGTGGGATTTCCCCAAGATGTGGAGTCAGAGGACGTTTTGGATTACCAGGTAAGGTGACATTTACCCTGTAACTCTGCAGAAGTTGGGGCTTTACCTTTGCAGGGCCACAGAGGGAACTGTGCTGGGTCCTGTAAGGGAGAGGACACAAGAATTCTCTACTCAGTCTTTCTGTACAATTTACATGGTTTTTTTTTCCAAGGAAGAAAGTATTTATACTCTTGATGTTGCATTGGATTGAATTTCTAATGGCCACATACACCAGGTATTAAGTCATGAGTCATGATAACACAGAAAAAGAAAAAAAAAAGAAAGAAAAAGAAAAACACAGAATATGGAGAAATCTTTAACATGTGGTTCTGTCTTCTCTTTTCCAAGTTGAAAGGTCTGTGTTATTAAGCTGGATTTGTGTTATGAGAAATAACATTTGCCTAAAAACTAGTAAAGGTGCTCCCTTTCTATGGACAGCTGAAGTCCTGTGCCAGCGCAGCCAGCCATTCAGACTGGGGCCACCTCCAGTATCTAACAGCCTGTGGTGGTGAGAACCTGTCATGTGAAGTGACCCATTCCCAGATGTCATTAAAATCATGGCTATTTTTTATTTTGCATTGAAAATGGTGTTTAGCTTCCGAGGATGAAAGTCTTTTTCCAGGCCCTGCCATAGATTCACTGTGCGACTTTACTCTGTCCCCACAGACTTTCTTTCTCTGTCTGCGTAATAGGGACCATGATACTCACCCATCTAAAAAGTCCTTTGCCATCCCCAAACAAAAAACAATACTCATCATTGAGATGTAGGTCATATAAGATGATGATTTTTTTACTAGAAATATCTCCCTCCAGTAGATACACAAAATGTATCTTGATGGTTTGGTTATTTACCATGGTTTGTATGAATTATAGAGCAGTCATCTTATACCTTGATATTCAGACTAATGCAACACACTTACTAGAAACCCACCTAAGCAATTACTTTTCTGATCTATTGCCAGATTCCTTTTGTATCAGCTGCAGCAGCTTGCAAAACCTAACAAATAACATTTTACATAGGCTTGTAGTCTATATTCAATTTTATCTGATTATTTTTAGCACAGTGATTTGAGATTCCAAATTACAGCTAAGAAAATAGAAAATTCATTTTCCAACAATGCCTTAAGCTTCACTAGCATTTTAGAGTAGAACATTTCTGTGATGGCCTTTGATTCAATCCAGGCTGAACGAAAGACATTTCATCACCACAGAATGCATTTCTTTATTTGCCTTGGATCTATGATTCTGTCAGTATTGAGAGAAAAGAAAAATCAATGCTGCACTATAAACCTCGGGCAGCCCCTGGCCAACGTGGTCAGCATGGTGTGAGCAAAGGAAATGGCAGGGGAAAAAAATTGACCGCTCAGCAATAGTGTGGCACAGTAACGGACAAAGCTCTGGGCTAATAACAGCTTGCAATTACACATGGAAAGCCAAAGCTTGTAGGGCATTCAGTACGAAGGGGATGTAATACAATTTATTGAACCACCGGTTAGAGTTCTGCAGCTTCTCAATAAAAAAAAAAGAGCTGTGGACCTGTACGGCTTAAAAGACAGACTTATATGGTGCCAGCAGGGGAAGGAGACTTGAAGAAAGCAGAAAGCCCTTCCTTTTTATGTCTTGGATAGTGAGCAAGTGGGAGAATGCAGCCTATTTATGCTTTCTAAAAATACACCAGCCAGGCTTAAAGGGACAGCCCATGCCGCCGCTGCCAGTGCCCGGCTGCCACTACAGACACCTGCACACACCTGTGTGAAGCAGTCAAATGCAGCTAATTCCTTATACGTACTGTATCTGCACCGGCAGCACACTGCACGTCTTGCCATGCTGGAAAAGGGGGAAAAGTGGCGACAAAATCTGTGCTTGGATATGGTTATTTACCCGAGAAAAGCAAGGTAAAAAATACTTTCTGCAGGAAAAAGCATAACATTAAAATACTAGTAAAACAGAAGTAAAAATCTTGAAGTCAAAAGAGGAATCATTGATAAGAATGTTCTTGAACAGACAGAAATGAAAACTTTCAACTAAAAGCCAGTGTTGTACAGTGATCAAAGGAGGTAGTAGCATTTTTTGAAAGGTCTGACTGCAGTAGTGAAGGTCAGTGCTGCAAACTGAGGCTGACTCCCTCCTGCCCACCTGCAATGCCCTTTGCCAGGTAGGGTGGCTTGGGACGCTATGGCCACTCTCCACAGGTGGGGCACAGCCTCAGCCCCAGGCACCGGCTCCACGGGGGTTTGTGCATCTGCCAAGAAGGAGCAGGGTTCGCTAGGTGTAAGGGTTATCGAGCACTCTTGGGGAAACACTGCAACCTGCACACCATGTGTTTATATTCATTTATGCTTTCAGGGATAAATTATGCTCTGCAGATGGCGATTAAATATTTTGTCACTTGATTGCACAAAGACAGGATTAGTCCTACAGCTGGAGGTGCCCAGTGTTGCCCAGGCTTGGCTGAAGCCCTCGTGCTGGCAGGGCTGGGGCCAGCCGAGAGAGCTTGACGACCTTTAGGAAGAAGCAGTGGCAGCACCCACTTAGGGAGCTTAGAGAGCCCTTTGTGTGGCCAGGGCAGAGCTTGCCTTGAATAAAACTCTGCGTAAATCCTACAATGATGTGGTAAAGCGTGCATTGAGAACAACTTAAACAACAACCACAGTGTGTCTAATTATTTTGTGTTCTTAACTGAAGACATCAAACTCCTCACAGTGCAACATAGCTACAAGACTCCTCATCAACAGAGCTGAATTTTCCTCTGTTGTGACCAGAGGAACCAGATAATCTGCATAACTGTTGGATGCTATCCTAGTTTGACTACAGCCCAGAGATATCTTTGTTTTATGAATCATAGAATGGTATGGGTTGGAAGGGACCTTAAAGATCATCTAGTTCCAAACCCCCTGCCATAAACAGGGACACCTTCCACTAGACCAGGTTGCTCAAAGCCTCATCCAACCTGGCCTTGAACACTTCCAGGGAGGGGACATCCACAGCTTCTCTGGGCAACCTGTTCCAGTGTCTCACCATTCTCACAGTAAAGAATTTCTTTCTAATATCTCATCTAAATCTGTTCTCATCCAGTTTAAAGCCATTGCTCTTCATTCTATCACTACCTGCCCTTGTAAAAAGTCCCTCCCCAGCTTTCCTGTAGGATCCCTTTCAAGCACTACAAGGCCGCTATAAGGTCTCCCCAGATCCTTCTCTTCCCCAGGCTGAACAGCCCCAACTCTCTCAGCCTGTCCTCATAGAAGAGGTGCTCCATCCCTCTGATCATCCTTATGGCCTTCCTCTGTTCTGTCTCCAGTAGGTCCATATCCTTCTTATGTTGAGGTCCCCAGAACTGGATGCAGTACTCCAAGTGGAATCTCATGAGAGCGGAGTAGAGAGGCAGAATCCCCTGCCTTGACCTGTTGGCCACGCTTCTCTTGTAGCCCAGGATACGGTTATTGGCCTTCTGGGCTGAGAGCGCACATTGCCAGCTCATGTTGGGCTTCTCGTCCACCAGCACCCCCAGGTCCTTCTTATCAGGGCTGCTCTCTGAAATTTCATTTCTAGAATCCCAGCCTAAATATTGTACCCCTTCACACTTTCACATCAGCCTCTTCCTCAGTGCAATTTATACCTCCAGTCTTGCACCATGGGGTCACTCCTCTGAGTTTCCCTTGCATGGGAGGCAGGTTGCCACCTGCATATCACCTTTGATGCCAAAATGCCAGAATTACCATGTGAGAGGATACAGTGCATCTTTTGTGACCACTATGAAGGGATTCCTGGTAGGTAAGTCAATTCCCTGCACAATAGAAACAGGCTCATGCCAAGCACTGTGGTCACTCAGCAAATCCCTCGCCCCTTATCGTAATTAAGTCCTTCTACATGACACAGCACAAGAGATAAGGGATTTGTATTTGAGACTTGAAGGAATCACTGGAGCGAGGCAGTGCCAGGCGTGGGGCTGTGGTGCTGGTCGCCCTGGTTAGCGTGGTGCTGCCAGCAGCCCTGGCACAGAGGGAGACCCTCGCTAGTGACTTTTCTTTTTCAGCTGCAGGGATGGGGGAGGAGGATGTGAGCGCTGACCATTCCCAATGTCACCTGCAGAGAGCCATTAGCCTGCTCAGTCCTCTATTCCTACATGCTGAATCAAATTAATCTAACAAAAACAGATGACCTGTGAGCTCAGCCTGCCTTACAGCAAAGTCAAACGGGAGCGAGGGGCAGCAGCAGCGAGCAAGGCAGGGAGGAACTGCGCTGTCCCTGCAGCCCCTCGCCGTGGCCTCCCGCGGATCTCCCTCTGTCACTGGCTGTCATGTCCACACACCTTGTCCACCTCTCCCTCTGCAGCCAGACTAACCCTCTCTTGTCTACCTTGGTCTGGCTGTGTGCTACCCCCTCCATTACCCACATCCACACACACACACACAGAGCTGCTGACCTAGAGGTGTTAGCCACTCCACAGCTGCCGTTCTTCTCACATTAATCTATAGGAATCAATGGACATTTCATTAGAGTAATCAAGTGTGGATGCATCCCGCATTTATATCCCGCGCCTCCCCCCTCCCCCCAACTGCTTTCAGAGGCTAATTGGTCCTACAGCAAAGACTACGTGGATATTTTTCCCTACAGATGAGTGTCAAGAGCAGTTTTTTTACTGCTGGTTGAAATACCTATCAATAGAGAGGCAGTATAAAAGCCTTCACCCATCAGGCTGCGTTGCTGATGCTAATACATTATGTACTCTCTGTTCTCACACACCCAGCTCCCTCCCTTGTGCCTTTATCCCAAACAACTGCCTCATTTAAGTTTACTTAGACAAGAGAATTAACCCATTGCCTTTTCCTTAAAAAAAAAAAAAAAAAAAAAAATTGCCTGAATTAATACTTATCTCTCAGTTCACAAAATAGAGAGGGAATTTCTCACATATTCATATTGCATCAGAAACCTTATTTTCAGTCAAATCTCTATCTTGCTTACTGTGATACCTTATTATTTTTTCGGGCATTTTGTGGTTTAGATGCACAGTAGTATACGATGATCCCCTGTGAAAGGTACTGGCAACAGCACTGTTTTCAGCACCCTTTGTTGTCTGGGAGGGGAGCAGAGCTCTTCTCTCTGCTCACCTCCACAGAGACAGCAGAGGTTTATCAGGGCTTATGGGGACTGAGAAAGGCCACAAGAGCTGTTGTCTCTAAAATGTGTATGTGACTGTGGGCTGGTGACTGAGTGGTATCCTTACAGTTGTGGGACCAGGGGCTGCTTTGGGATCATCATTTGCCGACAATGAGAAAACATGATGATACTTGTTTGAACAAAAAGTTTGAAAGCAAAGTTTTTCATAAGATCATGGACTTCTCATTAAAAAAAAATAAAAAGCTTTTACAGGAAAGTGGGCACCTAACAACTAATCTTAAAAATGTATCAAAGCTTCATAAATGCTATTGTGGAGCAGGAGGAAGCCCAGGAAAGGCAGATGATGGTTTGGCGTGCCAGGCCCAGGGCTGCTGGAGGAGGGCTCCTGGGGCACAGTGGGTGAGGGCCTCTGCACCATCACCGCAACGCCACGGTGAAACAGGGCAGACCCAACAGCCCTTCTCTGGGCAGCACCAAGACCAGGCAGGCTGTGGGAGAGGAGAAGCCTGTATGCTTTTGAGCTAGAGGGCCAGGCCTTGGTGCTTGGCAAGTTGAAAGTGGACAGTTTGCTAAAGGAAGAAAAGAAGTTGGTTTATTTAAGCCGTTTTCATTGTTGTGGAAGAACATAGACTGACAAAACTATATTTTACTCACAAAAATGCTGCAGCAAAGATGAGGGTGATATGAAAGTTCATCATGTTGCACCATCACTGTACACAATGCTTGACCTGGGGAAACTCCAAGGAGGAGGACCAGAGCAGCAGGGATGGGAGTTTTGGCCTTCTCTTGCACTTCCAACAAACAGGCAACTAAACTTTTCTCTCTGGGTAAGATTTTTTGACTATTAGAAAGATGAGCTGAATTAAAAATCACTGACTTGTAATAAAGCTGATAGTTCTGGTCTGTTATTACTTGTCTTTACCCGTCTTTCAAATGATGTCAGACCTGAAAAAAAAAAAAAAGCATACTTTCTAGGCAAAAAGGCACTTGAGTGAAAGAGATTTAAGTGAAAATACCTCTTCTTTGTCTGTTTTTAGAACTCCTAGCATGAGTTACATGGATTTACTCCAGGTGAAAGCACAGTCTTATTGGTTGCTGGTGCTACAACACATTATTTGTAAAATATTTGGATATATTGTAGGGATGTGGAATTCCTTCCACCTTCTGACTTTTCCATGTGGCATGCAATTTTCAGTTTTGTTTAATGAATACCTTTTTTTAAACAAAACAAAACAAAAACCCTAAAGCCTACTTTTTACTTATGGCCAAATTCATGAAACTGCAATGAAGAAAAATGAACCTGCTGAAGGGGATTGACCCCAAATGCTCAAGAACAGGTCTTTCAAGACTAACGAGAGAGTTTGCATTTGCTTTTGCTGCCAGATCTCTTTCCTGAGGGCACACTGCATAATGCAAGAAGAGCTATGTGAAAAGTTTGGTGCAGAGGATGAAAATAGGGCCGTTCGGCTGTTTCACAAAGAGAAGAGGCTCTCTTCCCCTTCCCCCTCCACACGTTTTTCACTGTAAGCGAAAATGAAACTTGTGCTTTTCAGAGGAAATGGCTGCTAAAGGTTAAAGGGTAAGTCTTCCTTGCTGTAAGCATACATTTTTGCAAGCTGAATCTTAACCATGTGGCTAGCAGCACTCACACCAAAATAACTGCAGAGAGCTTGGAAGAAGAGTGGGGAAATAGAGGGCAAGAGCATCAAAAGAACATCCCAGAACTGATTCATCTGCTTTTTTTTTATTTTTATTTTTTTTTCCCCTTCATTTGAGTTCTGGCCACTTCGTTTCCCCTATTACATGTTCTGCTTTAGAAACAAGATCATTATTGAGAGGTGGAGGCCATAGAACTGCACCAGGGAAGGGCAGTCGCTATGCAAGGGAGCAAGAACATCTCTCCAGGGCTGCCATGTGGCCACTCACAAGAGCAGGGAAGTCCGGGGCAACAGATAACTGAAGCCTTGACTCATTGCCCTGCTGTACCAACCAATGAGCATATTTGTGCAGCGGATGTACCCACACAGAAATACAACATCACAACCCACTGGAAAACATGCAGAGGGAAGCAGAAGGCAGCTGTTGCCCAGTCCAGCTTGGCTCTCTAGTTGCTTTTGTGGTGAGAGCCCATTATTTGGCTCTTGCTTTTTTCCTGGTGAAGGAAGCCACAGCGAAACAGTAGCTGAATGGTTCTGAAAGTAGTTTCATGGGCATTTAGATATATTCTGTTTAGTGTGATGCTCCTGGGAAATATCTGACCCCAAGTAAACACAAACACTCATTAGTATTCCTGTGGAATTGAGGATATTCCTGGATAACATAGTCTATTATATTAAATACAAAATAGGACGAACAGGAGTCCAATCAAAACCACACTTTCTGGCAGCACATTGTTTGCAGAATGCAAATGTGGACAAGATTGAGTGTATTAACACAGAACATAAATGGAGAGCAATAGAGCACAGATGTATATCCATAAAAATTACAACCATTTAGTTTTAAATGAAGACAGTTGTCATAAGACAGCAATTCCAGATTTGAGAAGGAGTCAGCATATTCTTTTTATTCCTTCTCTCCCACTTGTCCTTCCAAAACTAACATTGAATAAACAGCTGGAGAGGTGTTGGTGGGGTTTCATGCATTTAGCTAAGAAAAGCTACAGTCTCAGTGAAGCACCTTCCAAAGGATGAAGAGCAGGACGGACAGAGGGATGGCTGGGAAATGGCGATGGCCCCCCAGACCAGGGCAAGCTCAGTTTGCAGAAGGTTGCAGGTGCCAGAGCTCCTCTGGAGAGGTCCTGTCAGCCCAGGGCAACAGACTGCCTGGTGGCTGCATCTGCTCCTTGAGGCTGGGAACCTGCCTCCCCAAGCAGCCCCTGTGCCTCAAAATTATGCGAAAGAAATGAAACATCACAGGAATGGTTGCTGCTTGTTTGGGGTTACTCCTTCCCATGAAAGACTACTTTAATTTCCTTCTAAGAAAGCTGAAATGGCCCAAGTTAAAGAAGCTACTTGTGCTTGTTCTGTGAAGCAACTCTTCAAACAGGCTTTGTTTCCGAGGTATATCAAGAAGTTTGTACCAGGAAAAAGAAGAGAAACTGGAGAGTTTTTAGGAGTTTGGACTTTCTGTTATCCAAGTCAGTTAGTGGGCTATGGGGGCTCAGTTTCAGCTTCACTGACACCACTGCAGCTTTATGCCTCTGAGCTCAGCGAAGCTGCTTTGATTTACCAGTGACTGACAGGTGAGAACCAACCTCCAGATGCACACCTCAGCATTTCTCCACTTCACTATGGATGTAGATACACATCCGCTTTCTCTTACGATTGTAACATATGCTTTTAATTTACTGTGTGAATTTTCACTGAACTTCTCAACTGTTGCAGATGTGATTGCAAGGATTCCTGAAAAAGGGTCTGCACAGATTTTAACTTCTTTATGAGATACAGAGAAAAAAAGCCTCACCTATTTCATCTTGCAGTCGGAATATTGAGAACTTAAATTCTAACTGATAACTTGAAGCCGAATAGTTTCTGATAAAGTCAGAAACATGGCTGTGTTGGTCTACATTAAATACAAAGTTGTGTTTAATATCCTATAGTCTCAGCATTCTCAACAAACTCAACATGGACCATCATGATGTAGCCTCCTGAATTATTTGGGTAAGTTTCTTGGGTAAGTTGAGATAGTTGAAGGGAACATTAAGATCAGCCCCACACGGTTGGATGTAGGTACTCTAAAGGGTCATAAATAATTTTTCTTTTTTTCCATGATGAATGAATGCATTATACAGCCTTTTCTGACACTGCAGCTTCCCTTTCTTCCTACAAAGATGTAATGAGGGCAAACTATTTGCATTCAATCTGCTGCATAAAAATTGTCTTGTGGGATAAACACCTTTTCCATTTAAAAATGACCAAACCACCAGTTAAAAGATGAGGACATAGGAAAATGGTGTTCTCTTTCATATTGTCCTGTTAGCTGTGCTCAGGAGTTTTGAAGACAGTGATACTCGTACACCGTGTCTGTGCAGTGCGTAGGGCACAGAAGTCTCAGCTAGTCCCAGTGACTTCTGGGTGCAAGTGAGGGATGAAGAGACGAACAAAATGATGATCTCAGCCAGGGTCTTTCTGAACTCCTTTTGGCAGGAAGGCTGTAAGATGGCAAACCAGCCTTTGCCCTATGTTGACGGGAATCTGGGTATCACTGGCATCAATCACTGGTGCGACACCGAAACCTGCATATTTCAGCTGTAATTTCCCGCCATGACAATTTTTTTTTTTTTTTTTTTTTTTTTTCACTACATAGTTGAGTTTCTTCAATCTTTCTCAGAACAGAGCTTCTAAGAAGTTAGCCCTAGGCAATATGCAGCCAACAAGGTGGGTGAAGGCTGCCCAGGCTTCTTATTTTTCTCTACCTGTTTCAGGGCATTTAGATCCAGTCTTCTTTTTTTCACATGCTAGTTGCTTCTGTGCAAGTTAAATTGAGTAGCCTATTTTACAACTGCCTGGACTCAGTTTCACCCTTTTTCAACAGAACTTCCCTGCCCAATGCAGTCCACGCTTGCAGAAATACCTTTTTCAGAGCCCCTTTCCCACAGAGTGACTCGAAGAGGCAGTGTACATACTGTAACTGGAATAAACAAAAACATTTCCAAGTGCATATACACTGCCAAGAAAAGAGTATAGTTGCTGACAAAGTTTTCATATATGGTATTAGAAGACATGTATCAAGGTTTTTTATTCTACTTCTATAAAGGAAGAAAAATAAATGCATTATAAGAACTATACTAAGATCTCTAAAAACCCCCCTTTTTTTCTTTTATCTGCAGCAAAGGCAGAAGAAGCAGCAATCCAGGAAAAAGGCACTCTAAGAAAAACAATTATGTCCAAAACTCAAAGTGGTACATTATTTATAATGTGTTAAAAGCCTATACACTTGGTTACCACTAGAACCTGTCTGTTTGGAGATGGGGATTGGACAGCAGCAGCATCTATGGCTTTATAAACTAACTGATGGTCTTTCTAGAGTTTTAATAGCTGCAGCTGATGTATAACTGAAGGATCACAATTGTCTTCATTCTCTGCCCTCTGAATCACCAGTACAGAGGAATAACGCAGAATACCACTATGTGGTAGCCATAGAAACCACAGTTCTCATTGTAAAGGTTTGAAAGTAAGTATAAAAGTTTCTGTTGAGTTATATGCCACTCTTTACTTAAAGAAGATTTATCATAATGCATTGTTTTTCCAAAACAAGAGCATAAAGCCCTATGCTACTGCTGCAGACCTTTCGGTGTGTTGGTTGTAACAGAAAAACGTAATCCTCAGGGAAAGAGTGAAGCTGTTCAGAACCTGTGCAGGGAGCAAGGGGGTTGGGCTGGTGGCTGAGGATGGGAGTAGATAAGGCTCCCTCCAGGAGAGGTTCTAGACAGGGCAGGGGAAGGGATTACATTAATCCCCGTCCCACTTACAGACCCCGCTGGCCTTCAAAAGGTATTCTTGAGCTGAAGAGATGAAAATATTCCTAGCGCTGGATCTGTTAAGAGGCTCTTCATAAAAATGTCACGGAGCTGGTTTAGAGAAAATGGATCCACTTCCTTTCATCTGCCTCAAGGGTTTTGGCAGTTGTTGGGGTCTGTGAGTTTGCTAATGGCAAGAAGAAAGGCTCTGAAGTGCCACAAGTGGGAAACGAATCTTGCTGATGCTGCTATGCTCGCAGACCCCAGACCTATGCTAAGGTTTCATTTCTGTAATGGAACCCTTTCACAAAGACCAGCCACTGAAAATGAACACAAAAATTAAGACATTCCACCAGCTGCTTTCCTCTGTATCATATACATCTTTCACCATAAACCAAAACCAATTGCTACAATGAGCACCTGCTCTGCAGAGAAGCTTTCTTGCCTTCCCCTTTGCCCAGGAGTGACAGAATGACCCTTTGGTATGACCCCTTGGTCAAACTTTGTTTTGGCATTTCTAACCACACCTCCTAATTTCAAAGTACAAATATCTGCAAACTTTCCCCACCCCTCCTTCCCCCCGCCAAATGGTCAAATTTTAAGGTGGATCAAAAAAAGAAACTCTTCAGAGCTTGCACTGTGCTTATTGCTTTACAAAGTGTTGCTGGCACTGGTCATTTTAATATATAGCAATAAAAGAGGAGGTGTCAGGACTATTGCACTATGATTTGCAGATGGCTGCTTGGCACTGCTCACGCTGCTGCAGGTGTCTGCAGGGAAGGGGTCCCATCGGCAGCCCCTCCTTGGCTATTTGGAGCTGGGGCTGAGCACAAAACCTTGCCAGGCAGGCCCAGAGTTACAACAGACCCCTGGTCCACATACTGTCATCTCTATTTACAGAAGTTGGTGGACTTTCCTCCTCAGCTAAACAGGCATAAAGCCTCAGAGATTGGCTTTGAGTTTTTGGTTTGAACAAATCAACTAACTACAAGGAAAATGACAAAAACAACAACAAAAGAAAGGCTTTCTGAATGTTACTTGCAAATCCACATAGTTTTAAAGGAGAACTCTCTAACAAAAAGAACACCAGGAGAAAGACAAGGGAAGAAATGCCTCCTATAGTACAGAGATCTATGCAAAACCACAAAATGCTCTGATAGCAGGTTGCTGCTTACTGCATACTGACATACACCTATTCTGAATAAAAAGAATCACTTCTTGAGAGTCACTTTTAGGCTGTTTCAGTCCATCAATAGAGCTGCCAAATAATTTGTAATGTAACTTAGAAACTAACTATAGTTTTTAAAGTTAGTTTGTGATCCACACTTGTGCTGGCTCCAGAGGAAGAAGATGTCCTGAGTAGTTCCCAGGTGAGGTAAAGTGTGAGTAGGAATATGCAGATAGAATTTAAATCAGTTTTCATCATCAATCTTTCAGCCTAATTACATTTAATTCACACATGACCAGCTCTGCCCCATGGAGGGCTAAGGAAGGGAGAGGGCACAACAGAAAAAGACGAAGGTGACTTAAATATCTTCAGTACAAACATCAATAAACAAATGTTTATTACTAATGATAATAATTTCTACTTCTTATGCAACACTGAGAATAGAGAGCACTGTACAAGCATTAATTAATCAATGATCTAATTGATGATTCAAGATTCCAAATCAACAATGGAATAAGGTGAGTGCTCCACTGGAGCCATGCTGCCATGGAGAGGTCTCATGGGTGCCCGCAGAGCTCTGCCCCCTGCACAGAAACTTCGTGAGCAGCGTCAAAACCTTTCCTCCCTGCCAGCAGCATGCATGTGCACAAAGCCACCTGCTCCTTTGATAACCTTTGGGTGGCAAGTTTATGAGACAGAACAGGCTCCAAGCACCATCTTCAGTGGGTTTTCAAAGGGGAAAAGTGGTAAGAGGCAAAAAACCAAACCAAACCCACTCCTAATAATGCTAAATACATGTGTGAGGCATTTACTTTGTAAGATAAACTCTCATATATCTGGAAAACTACTTAATACTGTGTTGGTATTGCTGCTTTGCCAGCCAACATTATGGGTGCACAAATCAAGTAGACAGAGGATCAGATATCAGATACTCAACCATGCAAGAAAACCCAACGTGCAAGCAGGTCCCCCAGACAGCCTTTCTCTGCTTGTCCTTGCACAGCACTGCTGCCTGGCACCAGGTCCCAGCGTTATCCCAGCTAGGGGGCTGGGGGGGACCAGTGTGAAGGGAATTAGCTTGCTGAGCTCCTTACAGGTTCCACAACAGGTTTCCAAGGATTCTGGCCTCTACCCAGCCCGATAAGTGGTGATTTGCCTAGTTCCACTTGAGTACTGCAGTTTTAAATTAAGGCTGAGCTTTAGGCACTGCAGAAAGGGCTGTGAAATGCTGAGCTGTAAAGCAGTTGCTGGTGAACTTGGTTCTCTATTGCCAAAGCCACGAGGAGGAAGGAGGCCAGCACGGCACGGTGCATGCAGCCCAGCACCCTCCTGCTTCTGCACCCTGCCTCGCAGCCAAGGCAGCTCCTCAGCCGGCAGCTGGCTGATCTTGGTGCTTGGCTAAGCTTTCCAGCTGCAAAATGTTTGGCTGGTACAAAAGGTAATCCTAAACCATTTGTTTGCAACTGAGAATCATAGAAAGGTCATCAGTTTAGTACAGCTGATTGACACAGAGTATACAAACTAAAGATATGTAAGAGTAAAAAAAATTAATTTTATTATTATTAATTTTTTAAACAATAATTAGAAAGGCTACTATGTTATATAATCTCATGCTGGGTACCTTGGCAGGTTAGTGCTTCTTACAGTAATATTATTTTAAAGTATGTTTTGATTTATTTTGATATGCTTAAGTCTGTCTTGTATGGAAATGGAGATGTTTCAGGTTTATGAAGAGTTTGCTGTGCATTTTCACAGAGCTAGCTGATTTTTTTAATGTGTATGTCAAAATAAAGTTATATAGGTCAAAGAATATTTTAGGTTTTCAAGTCTGAGGTCCAAATTTGTTATTGGTGTAACTGCCATAGAGGTAACCAATAATCTGACCCAGATTCTGGACTTTAGACAAGTTTTATCATCCCTGAGGATTATGTAGAGTTTACTTATCAGAAGGAGAACCCAATCACCTTTCTCTGCCCCTTGTCTAAGAGTGGACTTTGCAGCCACATTTAGCAGCGGATACCTTGTCTGGGAAACATCTCAGTGTGATATATAATAAATGGGATTGTCTAGATCTGAGTTCTGGGAAGCAATTGTGCTGCCTTGCTTCTGTGTGTAGAGGCATATGTGAATGGGCTGGGTGTCACACAGATTTGTAGATAACCAAAGCTTGAAACTCTATGGCTTATATTTTACTGATGCAAGTTCCTGCTTCTCATCGATCTTCATTCACTAAATCTGGACATTTGACTACTGGAAAGAATCGAGTTGGTTTTAACTCCATCTTCACCTCTCTCCAGTGCCTATGAAAGGCATTTTTTTGTTTTGTTTTAAATTAGTGATGAAACTGAAGGGGAGCTCCTATTTTAAACTTCACAAAATATTTGGAGAATTTAAAACTCAGGCTGAACTTGGGTTTACATTTGTATCTTGGGCTCCCCTTTACATTTTATAGGGAAGTAATTGATCTGTGTAAAGTGCTTCTACCTCATACTGAGAATGGCAGCATGTAGTGCCTCAATATTTTATATGAACAATTCCTGTTTTTAATGTTTTATTAATGTCAGCCTGAAACATTGTGTGTTCCTGTTTAATTGCTTAGCTGCAGTTGCTCCTGTACTGAGCAGCACTGAAAAACAGATGAAGTGTGAGGTGGTTATTGTCCAAAATACAACTGGATTTCAAAACTGAACCCTTTGAGTTGCGTTTCACATCTTGGAATTTAAATTGGCAATATGGCTGTTCTATGCCACTCACCCTAAGATGAAGCCCATACTCCAGCTGTTGACTCCATCACACAAAACATCTGTGTGATTTAGCCAGGACTATCTGATGCTTTGCAGGGTCCCAAGCAGGCGTGATATTATTCTATCCAAACAGGAAGGAGGAGAAGTACAATATCTTCATTTAACTGTTAAGGAAAAACATGCCTCTCAGGTTTGAGAGATTCAGACCTTCTTTCAAGTGTGCCGCATATGGATATTTCCAGACGCGAGATGAAAACAGCTTGTCTCGGTTGTGTTTCTTTGAAAGGACCTAGTCAATCTGCAAAGACATTTCTATTATGCTCAGATATTTTGTATACATTGTTCTATTTTTGGCTTAACAACTTTCCTGTTTAAATCACTGCAAAACATCAGCTAAGCAAAACTGCATTTTGCAGATCCACGAGCAGTGTGTTAACATACAGTGGCTGCAAAAAGCATAAAAAGGACAGACTAGAGAAAGGGAAAGAATTTCATTAAGGATTAATTACAAAAAACAAGGCAATAAAAGAGACTCCAAAAGACTCACTCTTTAGAGATTTCCATAATTGTGCTCTTTACAAACGAGTTTAATCACCCAAAGAAAGAACCAACAGGCAGATGAGGAAGTGGTCAATAAGAAACAATAACTGACCACTGCATTACTGGGGTATCTCATACACATCAGGCCCAATATCCGGATTGCTAAGTAATGCAATAATGAATCCTGACCCGTGCTTGCATCACTGTGGTGAGTTCCTGAGACCTTGTTCTATTCTGGGGAAAAAACAGTTCCACCTAAATTTTCCCCTGTCATCTAGGGGCTGCTAGCATACATACAGGATGTATATTTTGGAGGTCAAATAAATCAATAAAAATCAAAACAAATCAGATATATGGTAAACAAACAGTCTAATGTTATTAACTGAGTCAGAACAATAATTTCCCTTTTTTTTTTTTCTTCTGTGCTTGTTCCTCAAAAGCTTTAGTGGAATAAACAAAAGGAAAAAGAAAATGAATATGTAAAGTATCTCAGCCTCTTCCCACGTGTAATAAAATGAAAACAAATGTTCTCACTTCTACAAACTCCACCACATCAAATTAATAATGGAAAACATCACATCAAAGCACTCTTTGTGCTCAATAGCCTGTGGCACATTTGGACTCATCAATAGATGTTCAACAATATTACAACTTGTTTAAATCTTGGTAAAGTAGTGTTATGTACTATTGTTATTGACTTTCTTTTTCTAATTATCACCCAAAGGTGACAGATGATACAGCACTAATGATCAGACTGTTTAAGAGCTGAATCAGCTTAGAATCCCAACTCATTAAACCTCAGCAGGACTAAAAGATTCCTTGCACTTTAAGGCTAAAAGCTTCACCTCACTGACAACATTTTCGTCAATCATACAGGACACATCATCAAGAGATTTAACGTATTTTTCACCAAGAGCACCTTTGGAACTTTTTGGGATTTAGTGCCTAAGTGTCTAAATATTTAAAAGTTTGTAAAATGCATATAGCTGTCACGATAAAGAAAATATTTGCAGAATGTGTTTTGTTATGCTGAACCTTGCCTTGAATCTGTTCAAGCTAATAGTAAAACTGTTCTTGATTTTAATAGAACCTGAAGTCAACAGACTTTGCAGATCCACAGCACTCCTTTGAACCCTTTTCTCTCAGTCTGCTCAGAAGCAGGGACCACAATGGTATGTGGTGTGTTCCAGTTGAACCTCACACCAAATTAATTATTTGTTATTAAATTATCCAGTTTGTCAACAAAATGTGGCATTCTTATATCTCTGTTTAGTCAAGTTTACTTTCTGTTGCTTCATTGGATATAGGTTGGGAATGAAATTCCTGATGCTATCCTTAAATATGAGGAATGACGGCTATGCCACTGTGGGGGGTGGAGGAGATGCAGCATCACCCCCATCTGCGTGTACGCTCCAGCTTGTTTCAAGAAACCAGACTCTTCCAAGACTCCTGGATATTTTTAAAAAGCCCTGAGTACAATAGCATCTTCAGTCTCTTGGTGTTCTTCTACTCTACATTGTATTTGCTCTATTGGATTTGTGTTACTGTCTATAGTCCTGGACTAAAAGCTCAGACACTCGCAAAATCTGACCCAACTTTCTCACAAACCGATCACCTGAGACAGCAATGAGCATCATTATCAAATCACTCTGTCACAAAATAAGTACTTGTTTGCAGTTTAAGAATGGTTCAGGTGGAAGAACATTATGAGAAAACCATAAATGAGAATTAGTAAAAAATTGATGCCAGAATAGGAGCAAAGCTCATTCGTTTCCCACAAATGTTGTGATGCCTCTTGCCCAACAATTATGTGTGAGCTGGAGGTTTCAGGATGCTTGCAAGATGCTTATTCTCTCTCTCCCGTGTTTTTATAGCCCGTTTGGGACCTTTGTAGACTTATGCTCATTAATCCCCTCGTAAAAGGCTCGGGTATCAGGTGCCTCCATGACCAGCATTCAGACCATTTGAGCAATTAGAGAGAAATACCACAGATCATGCTTAATTCTCTATAAAGAAAAGTTTGACTATAAACCTGCAACTCTGACAGCCTGTTCTAGTAGTAAAGCCACAGTACAATCACTCTGCCAATTTTCCCACCAGCTCTGAGGCCAGATGTTGCAAAATTGGAGTCCAGCAGAACTTCAATCCCAAGTGTTTGCATGGGGAAGTACCATCCATTTTTCTACAAAGAGAATTTTAGTCTCAGTTACAATGGTTCAGAAAATAAATTGTGGTACAGACTCCTGACATGAAAGTATCCTTATGTTTTTATTTTTCAGGGTTTAGGTTACTTTAATTTAACTAGGTAAGAAGTAGATTAAAGCAAAGTGAGTAAGGAACTTGTATCAGAAACAGAGCATCCAAAAGGGAGGCGCACAACTTTCAGTCACAACAGAACTATTTTTTTTCCCGAGAAGTTCTAATTGTTCACATGTCTCCACTCCACAAATATCTATTGTAATCTCTAACAGAAAGAGTTGAATCAGATATCTCTGGAGCTAAAAGTAAAGTTTACTAGGGGTAAATTAAGGGATGGGGACACACGAAACATCTTTAGCAGCTGCATTGAGGGACAAGCTATAACGTGCTCTGACTGGGAATTTGGAGCTGCCTCCATCCTAAGGATGCTTGTCCAGAACAAGCAAAATCCTCGGCTGAACAAGCTTCCCTTTACTTAGCAGTGACCAGAACTAGAAGCATTAGCCTCTATACCTTGCACTAAGAGCCCAGTCATTTTAGCTTAGTGTGCTATCCCTCCTGCAGGACTCAGATGACACATTTTCCAGTAAGCTGTGTTACTTCCATATAGAGAGCTACAGGAATTAACTTTTAAGATCAGGCAATAGTCACCCTGATCTCTAGTTTCTCCCATTCAGACCTGGTGTTATAATTCAGGATAGTAGTTATCCACTTTACCAGGCCACATTCCTTAAGAACAAAGTAAATGAAACTATTAGGTGTTATTATAAGGGCAGGATTAGCAACTGCAAACTTCCCTGTAAACTGCTATCTAATAATTTATGGCAGTTTTGATGTTTCCTGGCAACCAGACAAACAGATTAATAAGTCCATAGTCCACCGCTGATATTTTCTTTCCCCCTATCACCAACTTTTGGACCTTGCAACGTTCATTTTCACTTTGGTGAAATTCACTGCAGCACAGAGAGACAGTGCAGGACTGGCAGCGGTGCGCCAGTTACTGTCCAGCAAACATTTTACCCCAGAGTTAGATGAAACCCATGCATTAGAGTGGCAGAGCAGTGAAGCGCAGAGCAAGTTCTTCTGCCTGATGTGCACACAGAATGAAAACACAAAAATATATTTGGAAAGAATCTTCCCATATTAACTGCTTTTGTGCCATGAGCTTCCTCATTTGCACTCTGCAGATGTGTCTTGAGTCCACAGGTGATGTCTTGTTCTTTTTTTTACACTTCTTTTTAGGACTACCCACATGCTTAACCAGTCAGAGACTCACCACGCTGTAGGCATTGTGCAGCTCAAGGAATGTTGTAAATCCCAAATTATACAGGATTATATTTTGGGAAATTGCTTTTCCCTTTTTTCTCACCAAGTTGATCAAGGCTGAACCCCCAGTGCATTTTTGGTGGGTTTGAGTCTGGGTCCAAATGATACACCTGGCTTTAGTTTTGGTAAGGGCAGAACTAAAACCCAGTCGGGATCCCCTGAGTCCCAGCTGTGCCATTCCCAAAGGATGCCAGGTACGCAGCATTTGAGCCCTCTAGCAACCAGAGCTATTTACCTTGGTGTCGCAAAATATAAGGGCTAAAGATTCCTTTACAAAGCTGATAGTCAATGGAAAGGTTACCTATTTCTCTGCGAGTCCTCCAAAACAGATTCCCAACGATTCCCCCATTTCTCCTTCTCTACATATCTCACCCCTGAAGCCTCCAGCTGCAAGCACCATTCTTCTTTGCTGCCTGTCAACATGAGCAATTAATGGCTGTGAAGAGTTGCTCTGAATGACCTGCATAGTCCCACCCACAGGAACTGGCTCTGAGATAGCAGCACCAAGTAGTTTCATGGGAATCCACAGCAGAGCAATAGTTTTACCCAGAGGTCATAATATTTTGGATAAAATTGTGAATCAGTTTTTAGCTGTGTGCTATGAGCCTCAGGCTACTTTTAAAATTCTCCCCCAAAGCTTACTGTTTTTTACATGAAGAGACCATATGTCATAATAAACATCAGGATTAGGAACGGCTCACACTCTAAATGTCAGGCTACAAAGCTACCTTTAAAGATTAAATCTCTGCCCTCTTCAAAAGGGAGGTTGAAGGGAGGGATGGACAGATCCCAAATACAGAGAACCTTACAAATAAAGTGAAGTTTGCTACTAACAAAACATATCTTGCAAAACCAGACTTGGTGCTTTTCTGTCGGAGCTGCCCTCGATAAAATGTGGGTGTCATTCGAAAAGGACATAATTTCCAATGAATTCTGAAAGCGTCACACAGAGTATTGATCGATTGAGTCTTGCCGTCAGCGTGACCAGGGCCGGCAAAGAGCTATCCCTGTGATCCAATTTTCAGAGCTCACAGACACCTCCAGTCCCAGGCAAATGGCGTCAGCAAGTGGCAGGAGGGGTCTGGGCGAGGGGAGGTGGAGGGAAACATGGAGGGGAGGGTCGTTGTGCTGCCGTCTGCCTGTCTAAGCACTAAATGTTATTAGCCACAAGCATGGCACCCTGTTGTGTGGAAAGGCCACTATATTTCTGGCTTTTGTGCTACCGGCAGTGCCAAACCATTTATAAGTCAAAAGCGGGTCCTTATCAGCAAGATATATCCTGAGGAGATCACTTTTTTTTTTTATGATCACATCAGCCAGTTTCCCCACTTCTGCCCACAAATGTGTACACATGGCACAGAGCTGGGCAAGGGCGGCAGAAGCTGCGATGCCCTCACCTTCCAAAACCAGCTCTAGCAATAGCAAGCCATCGGGCCAGCTCTGACACACTCGGTGGGCACTGCCTGCCTGCCTGCCCCGCGTCCCGCTCTGGCATGGGGCTGTGGGAAGCCGGCTCTCCCCGTGCAAAATGCAGAGTCAGCCTTGGGCTCTAGCGTAGTACTTTGGACCTGCTATGTACAGGGGCTCAGGTACTAAACCAATTAATCTTGTAGGAGAAGCTGGAGAGAGAAATTATCGATGCCCATTATGAAGCTGAGTAATGTCAAAAGGAAACCGTTGCCTCGGCCTGAACGGCTCCTGGCTTGATTCTGAAAGCGGTGGCGAGATGTGCATTGAGGATGCCTCCCGCTGCTGCACAATTAGAGATGTGCCTTGGTTTTCTCATGTTAGGCAGAGAGAAATGTGTGGGATACTAGCACAGCAAATCCTTTGCTGGACTTCTAGGCATCACACACCAATAAAATAAAAGGAGAAATAAAAACATGAAAAACAACAATAAAAGGAGAGCAGTCATTAAGAGAAATAGGATGATTTGCTGGTGTGGAACTGCAGCAGGTGAGGAAAGAAAGATTAAGTGGGATGAGTAAATTATAAATACCTTTTTGTTATACATCAGGTAACTGTATGACAACTCATTGTTACTCAACACATGAAATATCTGCTCCTGCTGTATTGTTTCCTCTTGGTATCAAGTGACACAAAATCTCTTTCATTACTTTTGCAAGGAAATGACTTCCTTTCCTAATAATTATTTATATAGCAACTGAAATGTTTTGTCAGTCATTTCTGGTGTTGAAAAGAGTGGTTTTTAGAATAGAATGGAATTGTTTGACAGAAATTGAGTTTTACTGAAAATATTGATAACATTTTAAAAAAATGCCTCCAAAATGTAAACAACCTTTTAAAGTAACCTCACAGTTTTCACTTGACTTCAAGATTTCTTAATATTTGAAGAGAAAAAAAAAATTCCAGATGACATTTATGAAAGAAAGTTTAGTGAAAGTGGTTCCACTCTCTCTGATTTCTTAACTTAAGAATACCAATGATTTTTTTAAAAAAACAAAACAGACAAAAGATAAGCAGGCTTTAATAAAATTGAGAAAAAAGGTGCCCTACAGTACTGTGGGATTTGCGGCTATTTTTTAATGAACAAAAAAATTAAGGCCCTGACCTTCTAATGAGATTTTGCAACTGGACTCCAACAATGACATGGAACTATTTACTCCCAGTGGTAGTCTACTTAACAGGCTCATTTCAAAAATGTTGCCTAAACCTGCAAATATTTCTCCTAAACTTGAGAAACTGTCCTGCCTGAGTGAGTATCAAACAGAAAAAGCAAGGCTTTACAAGTAGTTATTTGAATAATATTTATGTTGACATTTGGGGTTTTTTTTAATTTGTTTCCTATAAATTAAATATTTTGCTTTAAAAAGCACCTATGGAAATTAAATTATTGCAAGTCATCCAGAAAGAGTACTCTACAGTTTACAATGTGAATTCACCAAGCATAATTAATAACAAGGACAGCAAATGCGGTGAAGATGCGTAGTAAAGCCCACTACAGGATAAACCATGTTTGCACAGAGAGCATAGCACCACTTCAAGCCACAAACAAATCAATCAAAGTCAACATCTATTTCCAAGTGATTTGAAAACAGAACAAAAGTAACTAATTTAATGAATTTTTCATTACAAGTCCTCCAACTCTACCACAGATGAACTAAAAAAAAATCTACAAAACAATCATGCAGCGCTTGAGAGAGAGAAAATTCTCCTTACCTTAGAAACAACTGCTACCATCTGATCTGAACTAGGTTAAACCTAGGCAATGCACTCAGGCTGAAAAACCCTCATTAAGTCTCTGCTTATTTTATGTTGCCTGTGCAGGTGTGTGTGTCTCCTAACAGTTGCACCTGAACTTTAAGGTGCCTGCCATTTCCCCTAGAAGAACCTTTATTCCATGGCTTATAACTTTGCTAAGAAGTTTAATTGCAGAGATCTAAATTTCTCTTTCTCTCTGTTGGTTCTCATAACTGGCTGCAGCTGACTTTTTTTTCAGAAAGTTTTGGTAGAAATGGGCATATTAAAAAAACACCCCAAACTGATATTAGGTCATAGCAATATGCATGTAGACCATGTCATGGTCTACTTCACCAAATGCAGGTTGTTTTTTTTTTTAACAAAACCTTCTCTGCTTTTCAATATAATATCCAAGTGTTCATGGGATGTGCACGGAATGAGCTCATGTAAAATGAAGGACCCTGAAGCTCAGTGTTTGACTAAGGTGTCACTAATAGCTGATGCATCTGCTGGTGTTCCAGACAAATGGGATTGAGTGAATGAAATTTCTTGGTGCAGTTCCTTGAAGTCAGACTATTAACACCAAAGCATGCTGTTTCAATATACATACTTAGTTGTTAATACCACAGTGTGTGAACTTAAGCTACCAAATGCAAGTAAAGAAACTGGGAGTCTTTATACCCTTTATATTTCATCTGTGTATGCTACATGAAGCTGAATTATGTTGTGGAAAAATTGCTGATAAATGAAAGGAAGCGATCTGGTACAGTGCTAACTAACTTTGGGCAGAAATCCCCTCCGCTGCATTGCTCAAGGCACTGGCCAGCGTGGCACACCTTTAAGCAGACCAGTACATAAGCCATAGTAGTGCTTAACACATGTGCAGCAATGATGTTGCAGAATCTTATTTGACCAAAGCAAGAGCTTGCCCCAAATCTACTACTTCTGAGGGCTATGAGAGAGAGAGTCTCGGTTACAAGAGGTTAAGAGGGCCTGTCTATCCTCAAAGAACAGGATAAGCAGCAGTTCATGCAAGTCCTGGAAGGGAGGCTGTGGAAGTGGGGAAGCCTGAAGCTAGATTGCTTGTCTGTCTCTGCAGGAGCCACACCACAGTGAAGATCATCTCTGCATTTGAAAGACAGCGATTGAAGAGTAGCCACGCTCCAGACCTGAAAGGGTTTATGGAGACACGCGGTGAGACTGCCACAAGTACAGCTGTCCCACCCCTTGCAAATACTTTGCCTTTAAAAGAAAAGAAGGATGCCACTCATGCCAGGTTTCCCTAAGCATCTTTGGCACTGCTTTGTGTCCTCGTGCTTGTCTCATTAAGAAGAGAAGGAATACTCTGTACGATACTCTGAATAGCAATCGTTGCCTACATTATGTCAAATCCTTCATAGAAAGGAAAAAATCCAACTGTGGGGTAGAAAACCCCTGCCCGTCTTCGATCAATCCTCACTGCCACCAGGCATCTAGTCAATTTTTATTCAGTCTTCTGTAGCCTCGACTTCAATGAAGTGGCACAGCAGGGCCAGTGCCGGCAGCTGCCGGGCCCCGGCTGCCAGCTCACCGGTGCCGCCGAGGAGGAGAGTCAGCAAACTCCGGAGGGGACTGTGCAGGGGACACAGGAGTATTTCAATCTGTGCCCCAGCCCTTAATCATAAACTCGAGGTTCAAAGCCTTGCTGGGCTGCTGGCCGCTGATCCCATCTCAAGGTGATAGTCACCTCTAGCCTTTCTGCAAACTGCAAACCTACTGTCCATCCATCTTAAAGCAGCTTGACACTGGCTTCTCTACCCATTTTACAGCCAGCGAACATTTCCTATTGATTTATTGATTTCTGTCTGCCTGTGGAAGGAGCTCAGAACAGACTCTATGTGCTCTTGCAGCCTCCTGCATAGATTTTTTTCTCCCTTTTTCCCTTTTTATCCAAGCTGTGTTAGCAGTCTGTGGTGAAGCAGGAATTAGACCATGCGGGAGCCCAATTTGCTACTGGCGAATGTGCCAGGCTTTTCTTCCTCTCTCTACCCAGCATGCACACCTCCACTCCCACCCTGTGCCTCCGTCTCCTTTTCCTCCAGGAAAGCTGGCAGATCCCTGCCTATCCGACTGGTTGATCTTAGCTAAAAAACTCTGCTGCTTCCCGTCAGATCTCTTCTCTGTCATTAACAGGTGTTTGATGTGCATGTAAACACGGCTTGTAACCGCGATTCCTTTATTTCTACTGAGTCAGAGAAATTTCTTCTTTTCTGAGTAAATCAAAAATAAGGCACACTTTCTGACTGCACTCTTATCTGCATGAGTGCAAACCTCTGAATAAACACTTGTCTTATGAACTTCAGAGCCCCATGGGGACTGGATAGCTCTGAAGATTTGGATTGGGGAAGGAACATAGACTGCTTTCCCCCTCCTAGTTGCCAGTCCAAATGCAGCCTAGGTCAGCAGTGATTGAAAATTGTTCTTGGCTGATGGCAGTTCAGAGCCTTACAAGAAATTAGTGTGGTTGCAAGACAGCTCCCAGCAAACAGATGTCCACGTCACAAAAAAGCAATCCGGCTCATTGTTCTCTGTGGAGAGGCAAGCACCCAGTGAGCCAGAGGCTGCTCTTACTCCTCTGCCTCCACAGCAGTGTTTCTAAGCCCCATCTCTGCCGTGATGGTGGGAAACTTTTGCTGCTGGTGGCCGCACTCTTCCTCAGTTGGGGAGCGATGTCCCATGGGTTGCCTTACCCTGGCCCCAGCACCAGACCCAGCATAGAGCTATGTTGATGCTTTGTCCTGGTTGGGCCCCTTGGCTCATACTTTAGGTGAGTTTGGGTTTACCTTCTCACTCTTCTTCATCCTCCTCATACCTCAGGCTGCCAGAGCAGCAGTGACACTCAGTCAGAGAGCAGACACAATGGCATGGCAGGGAAAAAAGGACATTAGCAGGTAAGAAGTTGACCTCCATAAATACAATCTCACTTTTTCATGCATAAGGCTGACAGAGGTTTCACTGCAGGCAACTTTTGTGAAAAACACGTTTAAGATATTTGATACCTGCTTCCCAGCCTCCCCTCAGAGTGCACACACCTGAGCAGGAGAGACAAAATCAAACACCAGCCTATAGAGCTGGCAAGCAAAATACACATCCTTACTCTCAGGAGATCACAACATCTCAAATCTCTATCTCTGTGCTCACGTGTGCAAACCTCCCCTTTGCCACTCCCTGAGGAGGCAAATTCCTGCTCAGACAAAAGGGAGGCAGGAGAAGCCCATTGGAAATTGCTCCTCTCTCTTCCCTTAGAAGATCTGTGAGGGTTAATAATTTTTCCAGGCTGAGGGGGCTGTGGGGTTCAACCCAGGCACAGGGGCTGAACGCTCACCAGCTCCACTCAGATCGGGAAAATGCAATTTGTTTATATTCTCCTTATCCTCCTTTTACAACACTCCTGTGGCTCAGCTTGGATTCACAGGAATTTTTGCTCCTTTATCTCCTTAGAGACTGGCCTGTTTGTGGAAAAAATGCCTTTTGTGGGCCCTAACCTGCCTGTCTCTGAGTACCCAGAGGAAGGGCAGACTCAGCCTTGCTGGCTGGCCCCAAGTGAAATGCTGCCTTCACGCCTCTTCTCCGCTGAGCACCCTTCACCACTGCTCTTTTTTAATTACTACCCCTTAGCATTTGTTTTCTTGACTAGAATTTATTGTGCCACAGAAATTGTTATATTATTCTCTAATATTACGGGCTGGTATAGAGCATCATGGAAGTACTTCAGAGACATGGCGAGAGGTGTCGGCACTGAAGCCGTATGTGCTTTCCTCTGCAGAAGCTGGCCTTGTAGGCAGGGAGCTGGTATTTTCTCCAGGATAACTATGCAATGCTTAGGATGAGATCTTGTGGTCACAAGAGTTAAAAAATATATGAACATTTAAAAACTAACCCCCACATTTGTGTTGTCTATTAGAACTTGTTGAAAATACAGCACTAACGAGATACTGGGGACTCTAAAATGTAGATTTTTCCAGCCTGAGTTGGGAAAGTGTGCAAAGGGAAAGCTACAGGCGTGTTTAAAGGCTGTGTGACTGGCAGGTATCAGGAGCTGGAGCCTGCTCTTGTTTAAACTGATATATTTCTGGTGGTGTCAATCAAATGACGCAGATTTACACCAGCTCAGAATCTTGTCTGAAGTCTACTCTCTGCCTCACACACAGGAAAAAATGTTTACAGGGTAACTAGCACTATCCTTTTAGGAAATTGCATCTGCTCATTTTTACATTGGGCCTATCCATATGTAACTACATGCATTTCAATGGGTTACTTCAGATTTACACTGCAGGCATCATGCATTTCCCTAGACCAACATTAACTATTTATTGATCTTCCCAGTACCCCTGTGAGGAAGGCTATTATTCCCATCATATAGACAAACAAGGATTACATTTTGGAGAGTGTCTGGATCTGGTGCACACATTTGGACCTCTTTTGCCATCAATTACACTTCTTACAGCTCTTATTTCCCCCCCCTTCCCTCCCCCGCCACCATATGTGTGCAGGAGAATGGAGAGGAAAAACAGCACAAACCATAATCCAAGTCTAAATGCGAGGTAAGTCTCTCTTAGGCTTATTTAACTCGATTTCTCTCTCTTTTTTTTTTAAACAAAAAAAATTTCACAGACCTCTTAAATTTGCAGAGAGCTTTTTCCAGGCCTTGCTGTTTTTCTGGTTGATCAGCTGCTGTTTCAAACGGTGCATGGAGATGGGGTGAATTTTTCTGGGTGCGCTGAGAAATGGGTTGCACCTGCAGCAGGCAGGGGAGCAGCCCTACAGCCCAGCCGCTGCGAGCTCAGTGGGGTGGCAGGGGCAGCTGCCTGCTGCAGGCAATACAGGCTGATGTTGGTGTGTGTTTGGTGCGGAAAGAGAATGTGGAAGCTGTGAATTAGTAACCGGGATGTTAAAGCTTGATTCAAAGCACAGTGAGTGCAGCATTAAGTCTCCCCTGGACTTCAACATACTTTGTATCAGGTGTTAAATAACATAATTAATCAGTACAAGATGAAGAAATCTCTCAGCCGCACAGTTCTAATTTCCAAATAGGGTCTAAGATGCCTGGATCTCCCACTCTGCCTGTGGGCATGTGCCAACGAAAAGTACCAGCACTGCACAGTCAGTAATGGCATCAGAGTTTCAGACCATTTAAAAGACCTAACCAACAGCTCCAGGAGACCTCCAGCCCAAGAGCCTGTCTGTGTTCCTTGGGCACCAGGGCATGACTTCCTCAGTTAGTCTCAGGCAAGCAGCACACTGTGCCCTGCGTTGGTGATTCATGGACCTCTGCTTCCCATGCAGGGGATTTCCCATTGCTGCTTTCCTTCCAGTTCCCCTCTCCCTCTGGAAGGAAGTGATGGAACTCTGAGCCTCTCTGAGCTCCAAGCAATGAACTCTAACCCAGCAATGGGAACATGAGAGGTGCAGCAAGGTACTACCAGCCCTTGGCACTGGCTGGGGCACTCCAGAGTGGAGTACAAGTTGACATATTGAATAAATACAATTGGCACAATTTATTGGTTATAACCCTTCCAAAGACAGACTCTCTACTGAGATGAGATTCATAATGCATCACGTCACTTCAGTGAGCCCTGAAGCATGCCCTTCAACACATTTTCACCATGGTTGCTTTTACGAGGTACCAACTTTTCTAGTTTTCCTACGTGCGCAATCCAGCCCTTGGTACGAGCCAACGCACCCCACTGGTATAGTATCAGAGTTCATCAAAAGGCAGAATTTATGACCTGCAGAAAATCCAGGTATTTCAATGCTGTGACTCTTGTCAACTTCAGTGGGACTGTCTCACAACTTAGGGTCTCAGAGCTGAGCTCTATTTTGCAACAAGTTCTAGTAAATGGTTCAGCTTGCTTTGATGGCGGTTTTTCATCCCAGACTGGAAGGTGCAGCATGGACTTGTAAGAAAGCACTAAAAATAAAAGTTGCAATCTGCGGTATCAGCACGTTCTAGGAATGAAAGTATTTACTACATAGGCAGAATTTTACCACTGTCACTTTGAAAATACGTATTGGGATAAACTCCAGTTGCAAAGGATGTCAATCAGATCCTTTTATGAGTAAAGAGCTTGTGTCAAATAACTTCAGCTCATTTACCAAGTCACTCTATTTTACTTCTTGCTTTGAGATGACATTAGCTTGATTTGGTTTTGTTGCCAATGATATATCTTCTCTTGCTTTTAGTTTTGCTGATGTTTCTCCTATCACTCTTGTTCTGTCACTTGCAGTGCCTCTCTTTACCGCTCAGTTACTCTCCCTGCAACCTATTTCATCCTATTAGGCAGACAGCTACAATTGGTGATGTGGCCCAGACAGATTTTCTTGTTCCTGATAATAAATGGAGTGTTCAGTTGTGTAACTCTGACCTTGTGTATAATTTTCAAAGATAAGTTTTGGGGAAACAAATGGGTTAGTCATTATAGAAATACTGTAAGGCTTGACAGAAAATAACATGGCAGAAAATTATGACAGAAATAGCAGAAAACCACTATGAGGCTCTACAGTATCTAAATTATCTTTCTATATCTCAGGATTGATAGTTTTACAATTATTCTCTAAGTTTCAAAACTTCATCTCCCTTGGGTCTCCCACTGCTATTGTATTTCCTATTTTCCTGCAAGGACTCCACTTAGGCCTATAGGTCTTTTAATAATTTTTAAAAAGCTTTCGAAATGTTTAGTCTATTTCTTATGTTATTTCCTACTAAAAGAAAATATTTTATACTAAGAAATGTTTCAGTATTTCCCAGTCTCATCTCATTGTAGATAGTAATGCTCAGGAGGTGTGCAAAATAGGGGTGTGATCTGCTCCAGATAATACTGCACAGACCTGTGAGCATTTGCAAGAGGTAGTGGGAAGCAAGTGGCAGAAGATGGAGGTACTGAGGACCATGAATGAGGCAGGTGAGGACAGATACTTGTCCTGCCTCTGACAATAACTGACAGACCTGTCTACTTGGCCTGACCCTGTTCTCTTGTTGTTGTGTTAGGGTAGCAACAGCCCCATAGCAAAGGCTGACGCACACTGCAGCTTGTTTGTGGGGAAAAAGCACAGTGCTCAGAGAAAAAAGTACTGGGCAGTGCATCCCAAAGCAAAGCCAGAAGATGCATACCACCACCAGCATTGACATCTGTCAGAAATCAAAGGCTAACAAGAAAATAAGCACAGGTATTAAGGAAGATTGTCTCTGTCCTGTTCTACACAGTCAATGGCACTGACTGCAATGGTACATAACCGTCCAATCGTACTCACCACCTATTGCTGATTCTTGAATGACTAATGACACTTTAGGGTGTTTGAGATATGTTCCTATTGATAGCAGCACTTGTTGACCGTGCAGAGGTAATGGGATTGTTTCCACACTGAAGTTAAGGCCATTGAATGCCTGTGTGTAAATGTTGGGAGGTTTTTTGCCTCCCCTGCTATTTTGAACAAGGTTTCTTGGCCATATTACAGCAAACATCTGCAGTGCATTGGCCATGTTTTGCTCCAGCAGCACTCTGGTAGCGTAGGTTATTTCCTGTCTATGTTGTCATTGCCATGCTCACTTTACCTTGTTGCAGCACCTGTACATTTGCAGGTAGTTGTGGCTTGACTGCTATTTATGAACCATGCTTAGTTATGTGTTGCATTAGGAGAACAACCTTGCAGCTTGTGTAAACTGCTGTAACTCTGTGGTGGTCTTTAGCTGGAAATCTCTAAATACAACCAACTCTACCGAGGTTGCTAAAAAGGAAAACAGAATTATATATGCCCTACTCGGTGGCCCAGGGGTGGATCTGTGTGTAGTAAGGAGTAAAGTGGTTTGATCCTAGGAACCTCCCTGGCAGACTTGTGGTTATTCTCTTGATGGCTCCAGTTGTGGTCTCTTTTCTTTCTCCCTTCCTTCCCTTCCTGCCTCCCTATGTGCTGCTGTATTTTTCCCGGGACCTACAGTAACCTGAAGGATGGCTTAAGTTCTGTTGTGTGGCACCATAAATGTAATACAAGTTGAACTTGTTATACCGAGGAGCTCTGTGTGCAGTCATTTTTTAATTGTGCTATGCTTTTGGTTCTCTGGGTGTAATTGTTGCCTCCAAAGACACACGGCATATATCTAGGTCTGAGAGGGGGCTGCTCCCCCTGCTCACCTTGAGCATGTGGCATGGTGTCTGATTGGGATAAGAATTACCAGTGCACTTTGCTGGTATGCCAGAGGGACCTGCCATCCCTAACAACTTCACCATGTCAAGGCAAGTGATGTGTGATTGCTCAGTACAGCCCTGTTGAGAAGATGACTTTCCTCAGCTTTACCTGAAAGAATGAAAGCTCATTATACGCCTAACAGCAGAAGGTGTCTCTCCTGGCTTTCTCCCAGGGGGCAAGATGACCCTAGGACACTGCAGGCAGATCTACACAGAGAAGTTGCCAGTGGTCCATTAGAAATGATTGCTGAGCAAGGAAACTGCACCATTTCTGCTGATGCCAAGGGCAGCAGTGCAGGGTGGGACAGATGCTGGAAAGAGGTAACCCTTTAACAATGAGGCAGAAGCTCACTGGCATTTCCACTGCCACCTCTCGCCTTTTATACCACTTTCTGTCTGTCCTTGAAAAAGTTATGCAGGGACATGTTTCCAACAGAGCATCCTTGGGAGGTGAGGGAAGATTGTGTTACGCTGGAAAGTATTAACAGTTGCATCAATCACAAGCCTGGTCAAAGCGAATAGATGTCCTACTCACCCTTTATTCAGGCTGAATGGAAGATGCAATTAAATGGCTCTCATATAGTGATAGTAGGAACAGCAAAAGCCATTATCCAAAGCCAGAGCAGAAGTGTGTGGGCTGAAGCACCATAATCCTCAGCAGAAGAGAAACGGGCAGAGAGGTGCCCTGGGACTGGCTCAGAAAGGCAGGCGGCAGCCGGCGAGCACATGGAGAGCAGTGGGGAGAAAGGAAGATACGGAGTGTCCAGCTGTGAGCAGACACAGCGCTCCCCGAGTCCTGGGGCTGCTGGCCAGGCTGGTCTGGAAACCCTAACCTGAAAAATTGCCTCTGCCTGTGTTAGGGAACCAGGTTTGGACCAAATGAATAACCATTTTATAGAAGTGATTTATCTTTTTGGGAGGCGGAAAAGCCCTGGAGAATATTGGGTAACTTTGGGACCAAAAAGGTCCCATTAAGCTCCTCCAACTATGGGAAAAATACTATCAAATGTGCTAAAGGGGTGGGATTCAACATATGTAGATTGCACAGTATACATGTCTGCACCTGATTTAATGGCCTAAATTGTCCTTAAGTCATTAGAGAGAAATAGGCAGATTTAGGGAAAGCTTCATCTTTTCCTAAAGAAGGTGTCTAAAACAGGTCAGATGCCTTGGAAGTGTTTGCTTCCCTCTATTGACTTTCACAAGAGTCTAGACAACAAGCTGAGACAGAGATATCCGCACTATATATGTCTAAAGTTAGGTAAGATGAATCCCATCCAATAAGTCTCTGTGCCTCTACCTGCAGGCAGGGAAGGGAATGTGAATAGTGATGGATGAGAGAAGCACTGTATTTCCTACAAACATTCATCCACTCTTTCTCTGAACTGGCTTTGGCTGCATTCGCATGTATTTGTGCTTTCCATTAACACTGTGTGACAGTACCAATGCTAGTGGAAGGCAAGCTTCATGCTTGCACACACAAAACTTGTGGGAAGAAGATTGTCAATTTTGTCTCGCAGGCTTTTTGCACCAAAACTGATGGCCATATTTACATTCAGTCAGGCTATCTACACGAACTGCTCTGAACTTCTGACCTCTTTAGGCACAATGAAAGATAACAAAGATGAAGGCTGTATATTTTCTTTGACAGAATTATGAAGGCCAGGACATAAGTCATTTAAGCAGAAAGGATTGAACGGGCCATGGGGTGCATTGGCTGCTGCAGAGATAAGAGCATTCAAACTCATTCTGTCAGAGAGCTGGTGGATGCTGATGATGGAAACATAGGTATAATCTGCATAGGAACAGGAGAAAGATATTTTCTTGTTGGAGCTGGTGTGTAAGCCAGGGCCAAGTCACCCTCCTAATTCTTCCTGTCGTTTCTGAAAGATTCATTTCCTGATGTCTCTGCTGGAGAAATGGGCTCCGTATCCCAGGTCTCACCTTGTCCATGAATGTATCAGAAGCTGTCCCAGGGGTCAAATTCTTCTCCTGCTCACAACCCAGGCAAGCCCATCATCTTTAAGGGTCCCACAGAAGCATTAATAAGAAGAAAAATACGGCCACCATCATGTTTTTCCGCTTTTATTTTTATGGGTGACCAAAGTGTTCCTTTTAGTGTATTTTAGGTATGCTTTCTACAAAGCAGAAAAATATTTAGCTATTTCTCAGCTGCTAGTAACATTTCAAACCCTACCATCAACTATCTGTACACAATAGATTTTCTTTAAATAACTCTTGGCAAATGCTTGACATCTGTTTTCTCTAATTAATTCTAGCAGTCATCATACTTCACTGCATATGTTGAAAGCTTTCAAGGATGATAAGAGCTACCTACAGCATTTCAATCATGGGAGTTTGTATTGTAAACACTACTCCATGAAATCTTCAGGATAGTTCATTCTGAAAAGTCAGTGAGAGAAAACCAAGATGAAACACCTGCTGAATGTGAAAATAATGGCTAAATAAATTAGAGAGAAGAATTTCAAAATACTGGCTTTCTATTTTATTGCAACTATATTCTGCTTTAAAATGAGGCAATAGTTAGGAATACAGGGCCTGGACAAGCAGTCTTTCCTGTGAAACGATGAAATGAAAAATGTTCTGCTCTAATCTAAATTTGAAGTAAAAGGTAGTTACAGATGCAAGAGCACAAGGAAATGGGAAGGCAATAACATCATCCCTATGTATTCCTATCCCCCCTCTCACAATCTGCACTATGGCCATCATACTCTGAGATGAGGAATCACTCTAGAAAAGCAAGTGTCAAAGAGTGTGCCTGTGTCAGTGCTGCTCAGCCCCACGCCTGTTGCCATTTCTGCACAGTGAGTTTGGTTGCTGTCCCCTTGTTCCCACTCACATGCCTGCCTGCCATTTGCCATTGTGCTTTTGCAGCCCGGAGGTTCCCAGTGACCTGGGAGTGCCAGCAAACTGTGGCCCTGCCAGAGCCAACAATAATCACTCTAACTGCAAAAACGACATAAAAATCAGCATTCATAAAAAATCCAGTGCTCTTCTCTGAACAGGATTATACCCTTCAACATCACCTTTTGCTTGCCTGTAATTACCCCTTGTATGTTTCGTAAACAGAACAACAAAGGCTGTGTAGATAACACGTTAATGAGTAAAAGAGCTTGCTGACACTCTTTTGAGAAAAAATGTCCAAGCACTGCATAAACCTTATTAATTGGAAGTAATTAAAATTTTCCCCATGTATTGTGCCCTGAACCACGCCAGGCACCTGGCAGCCCCCCATAAGCTCGGGTCCCACCGATCCCCCGTCACGCCCAGCAGCAGGGCTGGCGTGAGGCAGCAAGGGGCTGCATCCCACGAGGTGTGCGGGAGGGGAGCAGGGAGGAAGAATGGGGAGGAACGTCCCAGGTCCCTGCTTGGTGCCTCTGTGCCAGCCTGCGGCACAGCACTGCCTCGCTGCCCAGCCAGGACTCTGGGGTGCCACCGAATGCACTGCACAACATGGTGCTTGCAGCTGCTGAGCGTCGAGCAAAAACACTCCCCAAACCTTCCTCTGTCACTCTTTGAGACCCTCATGTCTGTGCTAGGAAGCCCTGACTCACCTCTATTTACTCTACAATGCTCTGCAAGTGGTGTACCGCAGGCTCCTTGCTTTGCTTTGGGGTACCTGGTGTTCTGTGGTTTATATGTCAGATACACTGGATTCAGAGCTGAAAAGCAGCATGAGGAAAAGGCACAAATTGTTAATATTTGTGGGGTTTCTTTTCCTTGCAAAATGCTTTTAGTGCCAATTTCCATGTTAATACATTCCAAAGTGTCTTCTCAATGTTAAGTGTCCAACAATGGCAACAAAACCCAGTAAAGATAACATGTTACAAGGATACACAGTAAATCAGACAATTTAATGAATTCATAACCTTTCATTTTATTTCCTTCCTGTGAGATAATTTTAGCTGGTGTCAATGGGATTTGTAGGAAGGGGGAATGAATAGTGATCCTACCCCAACCAATAAAACAAAATCCTAATTTTCTGTCTTTTATCTTTTCCCATTCTTTTGTGCGCCTCTTTGGCCTTGTCAAAACATATCGTTCAGTTAGAGACTAAAAATATTTTCCCATCGATTGGGGTTATTGATTTTTTTTAATCTGTACTTTGGCTTAGAGAGCTGGGGTGAAGGGTGAAAGTTCACCGGCTTAGTCCGCTGTTTTATCTGGACAGCAGAAGAATGTATTGGCAGCAGATTTGATTTACCTTGTTGGTCAGCTGTAGTCACTCCAAGCACTGCAGACAAGCAGCAAGCGTATTTTGCTGTCTATTTTATTGTACACTGAACTTCTTGAAGGTCCAACCTCTCTATTGATTTATCTCTCAATTTCCAGTGGCCTGTGTTTCCATTCTTATTAACATAAATGTATCAGAAATCAGATTCCCTCTCAAAGATATATTGATCATTTATGAGCTTTGAAAAAAGTCTGACATGCGATGCTATGCATTTCAGTCATTCACTAAGTCCAGAAGACTCATACATACTGATTAATAAACAAATGGAAAAAAAGTGGAATAGAATGGCATATCTCATGGTGCTGTTATAGAATAGGACACAGATCTATCAGGTGTTAATATTGAATAATTTTTTTAACCCTAGAAGTGGTTGTTTTGAACAAATGTCTAAATCTTGTAAAGTGATGGTAGGATTGCTGCTAATTTATTTGTGAACAATTTAAAAATAAACTATTATGAAAAGGTTGAAATTATGAAATATAAATTGTATCATATAGTGCAAAATATTTATCTTTTTCTATTCTGCCTGCAGGATGCATTGAACATGCTAAGCCCCTTTCTTACAAGATTTGCTTGCTTGAAGCTTTCTGTATAATACCTGTTACATAGGTACCTGATATATAAATAAATACAGGGGAAAGTTCTTGTCCTAGAAAATTATTTTTGGAAGATGTCATTACCAAAGCTCTTGTACCTAGCCAGTAGTTCTAAGTCACAGTGGGTCCTGCTACTTCAGATCCTGGGGAAGCCCTGCTAGCAGAGCCAGTGAGAAAACAAGGAGGTGGGAAGGCAAAATGTGGTGGAATCATTCTCTGAAGAAAAGCTTTTCCTGCGCTTGTGGAAAATATGTCAGACTAAAATTATTAAACTACAGCTTTCAGGCAAGTCTGGCATGCTGAAACTGCAAACACTAAGTGAGGACATTTAGTAGTCTCCCTAAACACTATCTGACAAATGAGTGCTGCAAATAGGTGCATAGATTCAAAGGTAAATTAGATTTCTAGATTTCTTACACAAAATCAAATTCATTAGGTATATAAAATATACATAAGGCAACTCTAAAGAAAGGCTAAGTTACTGCAATGCCAATTGCTTCTTGGAGCTCACTGGGTTTGGTTCGTCTTCCAAACACTTGTTCTTTCAGGAAGAAACAATCCTTTGGCCACCAGTCCTTTGGTCCAGGACTGGCTTGACCATAACAACCTGAAGCACATTCTAAAGCTCAGAGTGCCCTGTCCCTGGCCACCCACACTGCCCCTCCAGCTTCCCTCAAACAACCTGGGGATATCATTGGTCAGCGGCTGTGAGCAGCTTGTGGATATCTGCTTAATCAGTGGACTTCCTTCTCCATTTGAATTGAATCTTTCACAGACATGAAGTCAGAAGTAATAATCATTTAAGGGCTAGATGGTCTATCTCTTGAATAGCAGCATCCCTCTTTCTGCTTGCCAGGTGCTTTTAGCCTGCCTGCCTGCCTGGTGAGGGAAGGGAAGGGACAGGGAAGCTTCCCTTTGCTGTAGGCAGTATGAACATAGAATCATGGAATGGTTAGGGTTGGAAGGGTCCTTAAAGATCATCTAGTTCCAACCCCTCTGCCATGAGCAGGGACATGCAGGCTTAGGACTAATTCACATGGTAGTTTATTTTGCTACAGCCCTCTTTTGGGGGTTGGCAGAAGTGGGGAGAGCTATTTTCCTCTACCCAGCCATTACCTTCTCAAAGGCAGTGAAGCAAAAGGAGGTTTCCAGGAAGGATTCAAATGAAGAGAGCACGGTGACCTTGTGCATGACAAGTAAATGCTCATGCAGTGAGCAATGTCAGTTCCCCATCCTCTTTGTGGCTGGAAACATCCTGGAGGGCTCTCTCAGACAAAATGCATTTCCCATCGCAAACCAGCTTCCTGCATTCTGGATGGTTTCTAGCTCTGGCAGCAAGTGCTCCAAATCTGTGGTGTCAGTTTTATTTTAGGTTTTACTTTTGCCAACAGTGCTGTGTTCTTGAATTTGACTTTGCTCCACACTCCAAACAAATACACAGACTGCTTTTTCCCACTCTCTGGTTCCTTTTGGACCCCAAAGAACAAGGAGATGCATGAATATTGTCCTATCCCATTCCCTATGGGCTTCTCTACATGACACAACACATGACGGTTGGAACCACAGACTGGGCTTCCTTCTCTGCCACTTGCTATGTGCTTGCTTTCACACTGGTTGTTTTCTGGTGTTTTTTTCTTCTTGCATGCAAAGGGAACAGCTGGAAAAGTCATATTTTCTATGAGTGGGGGAATCATATCAATATTGCATAATCTATCTCAATTTTCAGTAAGTCTTCATTAGACAGCCACACTGGGATCCCCAGGTGACATATAATAAAGCCCCTCTCCATGACAGAAACATACCCATTAACAAATTTTACATTTTCCTTTCTTCCGTTGCTCACCACAGAAGCAATTTCAGTAAGTAAGAGCCTGATAAAGTCTTTGCAGGACTGGAACACATGCTGTCAAAGGAAGTACTGTCAAGACTAAAGGAATGAGTTACTGGGCATCTTCTGGCTCTAAAAATTAATTTTTAAAATTCAAGTAACTTGACACGACAGATGCTATTCGGCTTTGCAGTTGGGCCCACGGTCCTGCTAGGTGCCCCTAAATTTAAATCTCTTTGTTACCCAGAGTAGATAAGATACAGCAATGATTGTTCAAACATACTGTATCAGAGACCTTTGCACAGGGCACTGCTACTGCAAAAACAATCAGTACCTGCAAAAGCTATTTGCTTTGCCTAGGAAACAGCAGGAGCTGGACATGACAACTCACACCATGCCAGACAATGCGACTGCCTGGTATCTCAGAAGATAGTGTATTCCATTATTGTACTATATGATCCTAAATACTGTCATAAACTGCTAATATACTAATGTGTTCATAGTCTATTGATTGATACTGGGAATACTGTTCTGGGTTAGTCTAACTCATTTGTAATACTGCATATAAGCAGAATTTCTTGGAGCACAAGGCATGTAGGAAAAGGGATTCCACACATACTTTTATCTTATCATTGCAGCATTAAAGTTACAGTTTCTTATATAGTGTAATAAAAATAATTTTATTTATAAATCTCCTCTCTCTCTTCAAGCATTTGGGACACAATACAAAATTCCAGAAATAATTTAAAATGCATTAAAAATTATATTAAAGGACCACAACCTGAAAGTTTAAATAAGAAACTGATCAAGGGTGTTGGGAGAGAGGGTGAGAGATGTTATTCATATGGGGTCAATAGCAATCATACTGAAAACACAGTAAAAATATTTTGAATATTTCTAAGACACAGAGACAGAGACTGAGGGAGACCTCAAAAGGAAGAGGCATATTGGGCCCATGTAGTGAAATGGCTTTGGCTGGAAGAGGGGTAGCAGGGAGAGATGCAGGCTGCATCTGGACCAGAGTGAGTGGTCCTCACTGTGGTGTGGCAGGATGCAACAAGCACGGGGGGGTGCTATCAGGGGCCTTAATTCTCCTCTTCCCGCCCAGGCTGGTGCAGGGGCACGTGTGCTGCTGCCACAGGGCTGAGGCTCGCCGGGGCCCAATGCCACTGACTTTTGCTCTGGTCAGTGCCCCGTTGGCAGCCAAGGACAGCCTGGGAACCGAGGCAGGACATAAGCAGGAGTGAGCTGAGCAGGGGGCTGCTGCCTATCTCTCTAGTTCACCATTGAGGAAGAGTTTGGATTCAGGCAGGGTTTATACTGCTCCAGGACAGAGAAGTGCAAGGATTAGACTCTTTTTACCGTTAGAGGGTCAGGCTTTCTGGTTAGACCAGGCACCATCTGCAGGGAGCTGGGCCTGCTGCAGCAGGGAGCCTGTAAGCAAACCATTTGTTGTACTCTGCACAGAAAGCTGCCTGAAAAGTGCCCTAAATGGAAACCACAGTGACTGAGCCTTACGGCTGCGAGAGCACGTGCTGCTGCTCTGCAGCCTAACAAACTGATCAGGATGTAACCTGCAGAAACCATGCACAAGGCAGAGCTTTTGAAAACCTATGCCTTTCTAGGCATGGCTGCTGTACTGAGATATTAATAAACACTGTTCCTCTGGAGACATTAGGTGATTGGAAGGCAAAGTCTGTTGGTTTTTGAATTGCTTGAAGTTGCTAGCAGAGCTACCAACACAAACTGAATTCTGACTTACTGACAACCTTCAGTCTAGTCCTGATTCTCAGAGCCTGGGCACGCCTCAGCCACATAGCTATCACACGTTCAAATACAAGGTTTTCATGAAAATAGCATTCTTTCTTTCCACACAACGAAGCATGAGCAAGTAAATGTGAGCAGTGTTGATGGCACATGGCACCAGCACCCACTCTCAGATACTATTGATACATACTCTAACTTTAGAGATTGTGAATACCTTTTATACCCTCACTAAAATATACCATAGAGGGGGTAACTGATTACACAAGAGCTGCAATTGATTTTCCAGATTGTGTTTGATAAGTGTAATTAGATATTACTCAGTTTACCCTGCATTTTAGCATCTAGGAGAGTCTACCATCAGAAGCATCAGAACACTATTAAACAGAAAACATTTTTTCTAGGAGGATGGGCATGTGCAGCTGGGGTTTGCAGTGCTGCATGCTGTCAGTCAAAATTTGCTAGCAATGTCACTGAAGGTCAGAGTCCCAATATCTCTGCAATCAAAGCTGACAATGACACATTCACTAGATAGATGTAAAGAAGGCACTTTCCCACTTACTGTCTTGGAGTAATAAGTGAAAAATTAAAACTTTTCTTTCAAATGTACTGCATACATTATAAAAATATAGGTTTGGATTTTCTTCACTGAAAGGAGGTAGGAATGATAAAATGGAAAATTAAGAAGTAGCACTTGTCATTTTAACTAATTGTGGCATACTGGTTTCCAGTGGTTTCCAAAGGTTCATAGATGTGGAATCAGACTGGAGGAAAAGCAATAATGACTAGGAATGCAGAAGAGTAATTAAGCTAACAGGGGTAACCTGTGCATGCCAGGCAGCAAAAGAGGCTTGAAAGAAAATAATATAATCTCTGATTTAATCTACTGATGTGAGAATAGAGACATATATTTTTTTTTCTTCTGTTCACTATGTTTGCATTTATGCTAATGTTTTAGTTGGGAGCACAGTGCACTTTTGAAGCACAGTTTTTCCCACTCACTAGGTTTTAGTTCACCTCATTCAGCAGTTAGAGCTAAGCCAAAAGATGTGCTGGAGAAGTGCACAATCAGTTCCAGGCACTGTTGGGTGGTAAATTCATGGGACCAGACTAGAGCCAATCTGACACAGACCACCTGAAAGACAAGAAGTGAAGGGGTCAGGTCCTCAGCACCAGCTACAGATCTGTTCCTATTTCACTGCATCACTTGCCAATGTAGATCATACGTGGTTCTGCTTTCATGAGGTTGCCAGGAGCCAAATCTGAAGGAGAAGCCTGGGCCAAACCAAGGTAATCTCATACCGAGCACAGTGAGGAATTTGCCCAAATGCACATTTTATTGGGAAGGGACAGGTGCTCAGAGCAACCATCTCACATGGTGCAAGAAACCATTAAATGTTAATAACATTTAAGCATTATCAACAGTGTAGATAGAGGATCTCATTACCAATTCCCAGACAAGCCAGTTCCCAAAGGGGAGTTTTTAAATGAGATTTTTTTTAAAGTGCTGGATACCACCAATCAGTTGAAGATCTAAAGGCTGCTTAGGTAGCACTGGATTACAGATGCTACTTTGGTCATTGTACCTAAGGTTCCTGCAAATACTAACATAATCAATTTTATGCAAAGTGTGCTCCATATGTGACTCCCAGAACATTTGGACTGACCTAGGAATGTAGAAGAATCAGACATAAAGCACTTACCACTCAATTCCAGATGCTGGACTTTGAAACAATTGCCTGTGACTCTGTAGCTGAACTGTTTGTACTACTCAGACACAAAATAGGAGCTATGACCTCTCACAATGCCAACTTCAAAGTAGCAGTCTTGTACTTTTCCCTTCAAACTTCAGTCTAATTTTCCACCAAGGCCTACCAAGACCTCTCCTACGATCCCTAGGATCTCCTAGGATCCAAGATTCCCTTCCGTGTCTCATCACAGCTACTACAAGCTGTGCTATGGGCGCATGACCAAGAAGCCCATGCCCTCACTGTGCTTGATGGACCATCAGAGCCAGCCTTCATAAGGACCAAAGTAATCTACAACTGATTTCTTGTGCCCAAGACACAGAGCAATATTCCTATGTGTGCACACAAAAAGGGGGTGACAGGACCAGAAATTATATAGGAAAAACAGGAAAAGAATGAACAAAAGCAGAGACTGGCTTCATTGAAAAAGAGGTTCAGTAAAAATAGAGAGGAAAATCGGGAGAAGATAAATAAATTACAAAGAGAAAGAAAAGATGAGTCAGAAAGGCTGAGAGTGAGAGAGAGTACCCTGAAAGCATCAGTACACCAAAGAAAATGTTGTGCTTATGTTACTAGACTGAGTTCCTTCACTCCATCTGAGTTCCTTTACCAACCCTATGCCTACACAGCTATGTGACTATGGGACAGACAGTTCTACACATTCAGTTTCTGACTATATGTAGATATGAAATGAGGATGAAAACACAGTTGACTACAGCAGGAGATGTGCAACCAGGCATTCTGAATGAAAATCTGAAATGTCTGCCTCCAAGAAAATACTTTTTGAAAAAAAAATTTCACCTCAAAACTCAGTCCCAACTGGAACATTTTCAATCAGTTGAAATAATAACATTAAACTGTCATACAGACAGCATGAGAAAACAATGGAGAAAAAAATTCAGTATCATGGGATGGAAATTTTACTACAAATTATGTAGAAATCAGTCTTAATCACAGAAAACTAGGTCATTTTATGTTCTCATAGCTGTGAAACCAGTATTTACCTAAGAACTTACTGATATTTCTAGTAGATAGCAAGACCCTGATGTGGTCTTTAACTTCATGGGCTATTTTTTCCCTCTTGGAACTTAGGACATCTCTGCTACATTACCGTGCCAACAAAGGAAAGGTTGCCTCTTCCAGGAACAAACTGCAAGTCTGAGTTATTTCACTAGTCCAGCTGCCTTTCATGGCCCTCTTCTCCAGCTCTTAGCCCATGCATCCTCCGGAGGAATACATGGCTGGGTTTGATGGTGTCCAGCTATGTGCCTTGACTCTTCAAGAGCCTCAGGGGTTTCTCTTTATTTTGGATAGAGGCTGAGGAGGGCTTTTTTCCACTTCTTATACTCCGTTCCTCAGCATACTTCCCTTAGATTCCTTCCAGAAATCTCAGCCCAGACAATTAGCTGGAGCAGTATATAAAGCCAGCTCATGGGGTTTTTTGTGGGGTTTTTTTTTTTGTTTGTTTGTTTTTAAATTTCCCCCAGTTATTGTAATAATGACACCCAGCATCCAGCTTTGGTTTCAGATCCTGCTGGTCAGACATACAATGTTCAGTTTTCATAAAGATAAAATAGCAACCTTTTTGAACACGTAGCTGTTTTGTAAGTACAGGAATCTTGCAATTTATTTAATAATATTGAATTCCTGATAGAGGAGAGAAGCATTCACAAGGAAAGGAAAAAAACAGCAAATATCTTGCAATGCTGAGTTTCACATATCCACCCTGGGAGTCTGGCACCAAATAGAAGTTTAGAAGAGCTAAAATAGTAACATAAATCACCTGACAATTTATTATGAAGTGATTATATATATTTTGGAAGGTGTCACACAGTATAACTGCACTAATTCAAATGGAATTCATATAGGGCATCTTGCCATATCTTGCAATATATCAAAGCATAATTTGGAATATGACTTCTGTCCCCACTGTAGGACTCCCAGGGTACTCTCTACTTCAGAAACAGTTATTGGCTTAGCCTTTGTTGGTTTCATTATCAGCTGCATTTAATTTTGGAAGAATCATTATGTTTTTTAAAAAAGACAAGTAACCACTGAAACACTGTGAGCACTGCCCTAAAAAGTATTTTGATTTATGTTTGTGTTTACAGGGCTACTACTACTACAATGTGGATTTTAGTTTTGCAGCCAAGGTCAAATATTAGGAAGAAGTACTACTTATGGGACACTGAATACTGTATGAAACTTCTTTTTTTTTTAAAGTAAAAATTGTCTTTCTTCCACCAACAGAGTGGGTAGAGGTTGCAAGTACTTCTAACTTCCAGTACTGTCAACATTCAACAGAAGGAAGGAGTGCCCTAACAAAATAATGAGCTGGGCTGAAAGAATGCGAGGTTCTTAAAATGAGTTCCTATGGGGAATCTTTTTCTGCACTTTCTTGTTTCTAACCCCCTTAAGATTGAAGTCCTCCCAGTCTTCCATCTTCAGCAAAAGGGAAGTGATAGAGAACAGGAGAAAGAAGGATGCATCAAATATTAAAGCACCAAAAAAGAATTGCAGCAATTATGCTATGTGGCTGAAACTCTGCAGCAGCACTGCTTGATCTGTGACAACAGAAAGGAACATGGGAAAAATAACTTGTCATCATCAACAAAGAAGTTCATTAGAATAAGGAAAACAGTGTGATCCTCTAAGCTGCTTTATCTCTTGCTCTAATTCACTATGAAATTCTGTGAGAACTCTTCTTTGATGGTGAGAAGTTAAGCACTCTGTGCTGCACCTGCTGCTAAGTATTCAGGATCAACTTTTGAAATCACAGCAGTGTGAGCCCTCTTATTTCCAATGATGTCTGCTTTTATAAATACCATTTTCCTTGTTGCCCTTAAACATTATGCCAGGCTTCTGGAAGAGACAAATTCTGTTCATAGATGAACACAGCAATTTCTGCTTAGGAAAATGGCAGTTGCATTCACGTACATCTGATGGCTCAGTTTGGCTCTTAGCCTGGAGTGATGTTTTTCTTAGATGATTTTAGAAACAAGTTCCATTGTCAGAATCTGATTTTCCTTACAGCAAAGACAGCAAAACCCCCCAAACTAAGAAGCCTAATTAAGATGTTATGTAACTGCTATAATAATCAGCACAGCTTTTATTTATTTATAAAATGAATGTTGATTTGCAGTGAGGTAGTGTGTAAAGAATAGTCTCTAAAATTGCACACTGCGAAAGAGGGAGCTTCTCCCCAAGAATTTAAGGCTGCAGCAGGTAACTTGTCCACTTTTTGTTATGCAACCTAACCCATTAAGGCCTGGATCATGCACAAAGGCACCGAATGTTGTTTGACACTGATTCAATTAAAATGGAGCAACTTTTGTGTGAGAGTATTCATAGATTGGTTTAATTTCTGTTGATGAATTTATAGGCATGAACTAAATTTGCATAATCAGTCTTAGGCTGACATAAAAGAGTACAAGCACAAAAATTGTATTGGGTAGCTAAATGGATACAAATTAACCCTGAAGCCCTCTCTGGACAGAAGGAAGCCTCAGGAACACTGTATTTCTGCAGAGAAAAGCATCTGACCAGAACAATTCTATTTATTATACAAGGATTAACAATATAAGATTAAAAAGATGCCAAACCAATTACAAAATATTCCAAAATCACACTTGCAAATGCAGATTTTTGGAGCTGCAGGTCAGCTCACACCAACACTGCTGCGGGAGTTCCTGAGGAGCTGGTAAAGGCTGGGCTCCTCCATGTGTGCCTGCTCCCTGCAGCACCTCCTGTTCATCCCAGCAGGGAGCCGGAGTCAGAACCACACCAGAACCACCTTAGTCCTCCCCCAGGATAGAGGAATGGAAAAGAGTGAGACCATTTTCTCTCTTGGCCACAGCCACTAAATAATTAATCTCAGGTGTAATAAGGCAACAGAGTTCTGATCAGGTGCGTGCACAGATGTTTGAACTTTACATTTAAGTAGAGACCAATCCATGCCCCATAGCTTTTATAGTAATTAAAAATCAGAATCCACTCATGCTAATTTCACCAGCAAGACCCAAAGGGACAGTATAAAGTAACAGCAGGACAAGAATTGAGAGGAAGACTATTACAGTATTTAGATTGTAGGGAAAGATGTAAATTACAAATAATGAAGGAGAAGTATTGCAGAGATCTATAATCTCTGTATGAAGATCAACAACAGGCTTTTGAAATGCCAAAAAATTACACCCCTGACACGGCAATGTCACAGTGGGAGAGGAAAAATAGTGACAAATAGTCAGAAAGGTAAGAAGCATTTGATTATGTCTCCAGCTGGGGGATTGGATATTCTTTTTATTATTGTGGTTTGCAAGGCTCTGGATGGAGCTGGGCAATTGCTATAAAAAAGTAGTTTTGACAACAGTTGTTCAAATTAAAGAAGAAGTTCACTTTGGCTGCACCATGCATTTTATCTTGTGCAGTTGTCTTCTGAATTGCTCAAGGGATATTTTCTTTTCATGTTAATGGAAAATATTTTTTTTCTGTAATCATGTGAATGCAGTTGGTTGGAACTTCAAAATAAAAGTATTTGTGCACCCATTTTGAAAACTCTCCCCCTCCCTTGCTGCTGGATGTTTTCAGAGATCTGATCAGAGATCAAGAAGGATAATCTATGGCGGAGCTGAGCAAACATACACTGTTAACAATTTGGCAAACAATGAATACTCAGTGTTTAGTCAAAGAGAAAAGATCAACTTGTAGACTAAAATAACTGGTACACTTGTCAAAACAGGACTGTCTGTAGATAGTGGACAAACAAAAAAGGAGTAAATAACTGTACCCCATCATATGTTATGGATTTTGTGCCCCCTAATTTCTAAAGCCAGATAAAACCAACCACTTCCACATCAAATATTTCTGGTGAACAGCCTCAGAGCTGAAGTAATGTGATTTATCTGTAGAATACTGCATATTTGCTGTGAACTTCATGGATTTTTTTTTTTTTTAAATTAACATAGTTGAAATGTCTTGGATTGAGAATCTTTGGAACAGCCTTTTTTTATCCACAAAAAATGCCCACATTATCTCAAGCATGTCAGTTTGGGTTGTTCTCATAGACTTTACAGTGCCTTGGTGTTCAGAAGGTGCAGTGCTCCTGCTGAGGACATCAACTTTAGCTCAGCTGGTGCATCAGCACCCACCACTAGTCTAGTGCCAACACCACCACTAAATAATGCAAACAATACAGTGATTAATGTGCATGAGAAACTGGATCTAGACACTATTTAGTCCTCAATAAGCCATCAAACTATCATGGGAACAATCAACTTCTGTACTTTACTAATCTGCGTTAGTGTCAACCCATAAAGTTTCACATCTTAAAGCCAATCCTGAAACCTTTTGGTAGTCTTCAATGATACTTTAAAAAAGCACAAAATATTAACAGTGGGCAAATGCCGGCTTCCTATGGGCAACTTGTCCTTCTGCAACAATATTGCACAAGAATCATGTTCATAGGGTAAGATTCACAGCTGGCTGACGTTTGTTCACCTCTATAGACTCCAAAAAAGTGGAAGTTGTTTCACTGTAAGGGAAGGGCAGTACCCTCTTTCCAGCTACCTGTTTTACATTTCACTTCTTATGCCTGTTTACTTTTCCTTCTTACTCTACATCTTTTCCCTTTCTGCTAGCACCTACTCTTGTGTGAGATGGACTATTGCCTCCCTTTCAGGTGACAGAACATATTCTGCCATCAACATTCTACAGAAGTATCTGTGTCTGTGTATCACAATCATTTACTCCAGGTGTTGGCTGGATCTCTCATCTCTGTTGAGTTTTCTCTTTCCTTCAGCTGTTCATCTGTCACAATACCTTGGAAAACATTGCTAGCCAGGCAGTCAGACTCAAGATACAAAGTTTGTTTTACAATCAAACTTGCTTTTGCTGAATATTCTGAGCACTTTCTTCTATCTGAGAGAGTTCATGATCTCTGTTCCCTAACTGTTGACATTTACCTGCCCTTTCTTTCATTCCCAGCTCTCTTTCTGTCATTCATGATTCTGATTCCAGAATGACCTATTACCATTTGTCTTTTATTCCTGCACACTTCAGGAATGACAACTTTTATGTTGATATCTGGATGCCTCTACCTTTTACATTCCTCTAAAACCTTATTCAGCTTTCCCAATTCTTAATGTGCAGTAGCAACTCAGCAGTGCAGCTACCTCTGCCTCCCTGTACAGCTTGCTCAATAACCAAGGGCACGCACTCCTCTGCTTGTCCCTGAGCCTGTCAAAGGAGAGCATCGATCAGGTCCTGCTTTTGCAATGGGCTGAGATCAGGCCTTGCATTTCTGCCTGTGGGCTGAGGGGAAAGCTTGACCCCATGGAGCTGTACACAGGAGCATTCAACAAAACTAAAAGCTGGGACCATCATTCTTGCTATAGATGGTGTCATAAAGTAATGAGTCCTGCCTTCTCTGCCCTCTCAGAAAATGGACTTGGGAAAATCTGTCCCCCTCTTCAGGCAGCCCTGTCTCCACAGAAGTATCTAAGGTGGTCTTCAAGAGAGCTACTGAACATGGGTGAACACCACCCAGAGCTGCAGACTATGAAGTCACTGGCAGAAGAAGGAAGAAACCTTTCATTTAAGTACAAGTTTTAATCTGTGGCTGGGGCAAATGGACGATGAAAATGCATTAGGTAAGGTTACAAGTTTGCTTGACTCGGCTAATCAATAACTAAATAAAGAAGATTCTCTAACCATGGAGAAAACATATTTATTCACTTGCAAAGGAATTGGGAGGTACTTCCAATGGTGCTTTGTATACAAATATCTTTGGTCCTTGTTCAAATAATGTTCTTTATATTAAACTGCACACTGATAATTTCAGTATGGTAACTGATGACAGCCTTCTCAGTGCTTAGTTAGAGCAGATATGTCTGAGAGTAAATGAGCTAAAAAGCACAGAGCATACTTCTGCAACTGTTCTCAGGTAGTTTTTTCTGCACACCTCATTAGCTGTGTATCACTGCAAAATGCAGGTGTTCTCCATTCCCATTATAGTTTTAATTGAGAGCTCACGACACAGCACTGTTCAGGGAAAGATTTCAACAGCCTTTTCTTCATGGCTGCAGGACAGTGGAGTATATTTTGCTCTTACAAAATCTATTTCTTTGTACTTTTCATTTTTTGTACTTTTGATACAGGACTCTCCAAGGGCTTAATATCTTAATGTCCCTTTTACAGAGCAGGAGAATCAGTGAAAGACTAATCTGTCTAAGATCACAGAGAAAGGCTGTAGCAGCATCACACTGAGACCCGAGGTCTCCAGAATCCTATTACTATGCTCTAACCCCAAGACTGTCCTGCCTTTCTTAAAAGCTTTACCATGACATTCAAGCATACAGAGACTCATATGGAAACAAAACCAGAAGGCATAGACAAACTCAGCATGCCAGTGACTGTAGATACTTTGAAACAATAGAAGAGCAAACATATAAAGTTCTATCAATTTGAACTAAATTTGCACATGACTTTCCAATGTATACTCATTTATATCTATTTTAAAACTACTAGTTCATTAGTCAGTGGACTAAAATATTCCTGAAAACATAGATGAGTGCTTTTTAATACCCAGTGGTGCACAACTCTTTTGTGAGCACTATTTTGAATGTGATCTATGTCCATGGTCTTATAGGTGAAATCTACTGGAAATAAGAATAACTTTTTCCCTTACAGATATTCCCGCTTTCCCTGTGATACATCTGTCTATCACCAAAGACCTGATAAAAGGGCAAAAGCAAATGTCACTGACATCAGAAGTTACACAGTCATGCAGCAGAAATTGTTCTGGAAACACATTAAGTTATTCTCTACCTTGTCATCAGTGTCATGGACAGACATTGTAAAAACAAACCACACTGTTCAGGAGGACTCTGGCAACAGAAGAGCACACTTGTGGAACTCTCCTTTTCATTTTATGGATAGATAAAAAAAAAATGTATGTGAGCTGTTTTGCTATGTTGCAGACACATTATTTTAATTCCTTCCTGATTTATGCTCTCAGGCCACTTTTTCTGTTGGTCTTTATCATTGGAGTCAGTCTACTGAAGTGACCTTATGTCACCTGAAATCCCCATTATCAGTGGAAGCAGGAGGATGTAAAGGACTTCTCCATGTGTGGGACAGTGGGAAGTTAGGGGAAAAAACAGCTGAAGATGAAAAGGCATAATTAGCAGATAAAAGAGCCTTTAGGGAAGCTCACAATATCTTTGCTTGAGTACGTCTGGAAAACATCTACTTCCAAATGTCCAGAATAGTAGATAAAGTCCAAAGTCCAACCAAGGCATTTCACAGTGTAATCAAGTAGTGACCTCAGAATATAGTTAGTTAAGAGATTGTTTTATATACACCGGCTATGCTATATTATTTATCATGCCTGGAAGGCTCTGCTTGACTTGCTACCTTTCATCATAATTGATCCTCTGTTGCAGGTGACTATCGTGAAAGAGAAAAAACAATTCTCAGAACAACTCAACCAGTCACCAGGTACTCCTTGGTCTGGAGCTGCACTTACAGGAACAGGCTTTGAGCCGGGAACTACAGTCCCGTTATTCTGCACAGTAAAAGCAGAAAGCACAGTTCATGCCCTAAATGTTTCATATTTGAGGCTGTTCTCACATTTAGGGAAGTAAGGGAAATTGAAGTTTGAGTTTCTTCAGATCATAATACGAATGGTAGTTTATTTCAGGGAATTATCTTTTTTGTGTGACTGCTATTTGTTCATTTGACTGTTCTCTGGAATTGAAGGTAGGGCATTTTGAGATGTTATTGTACTGCTAAGTGCAATAAAAGCTGCAGAGCAAGTAGCTAAATAGCCTGGGGGAAGCAAACACACAGCTAATGACACACAGCAACTGCTCTACTTTAAGGATTTACTGGGACAAACAGTTAAAATCAGAAGCAGATTTTATGACAGTGAGGAGCCTGATCAGCTTCAAATGCATCTCATTCTGTCACATTTACCTAGAAGAGTGTTTCAGACTCATGAATGGTGCCTCATCAACTTAACTGGGAATGCAGAGGGAAATAAGAAATACTGTCTTGAATAAGGATTTGTTTCTGGGAGTGTGCAAGGCGATGCCTGTGAAAAGACCAAAGCAAAGGGTAAATAGTGTCTCTCAGTCTTTTTTTCTACATTGTAGTTTACCACCCTGCATTTTTTTTCAGGGTTTACCAGGGGTTTGAATTAAATCCATCCAAATTAAGGCTTGATATTCAAGGCTGCCCCTTGGCAGAGAGGGATTTTGCATTCATTAATATTGCCTTGGGATGAGGGAAGGTACAGGAGAGCCCTGATTGACCTTGGACATTTATAAAGGTAATCTAATTTGCGCTCGTTTGCTACTTTTTCATTAAAGCCACTCGTGGAATGTTTCTTATCATGAGTTGTGCTTCCCTTGAGAAAAGTTTTAACAAATAGACCAAATCCAGCACAGAGCTGGCCCAGCAACTGCACTCCTTAAAGTGATGTGGAAATGCAGGCTTGAAGAGGTCTTCTGTGATCTGACATGCTAATTTAGAAAGGTAAAGTCAGAACCAGGAAAGTCTAGAGTCAAACAAGTCAACCTGTAGCCCGCATATGTCTCATATTACATTCACATACAAATAACTACATCTTACCAAGGACTGAATTAATCTATTTTCTTCACGTAGGTCAGCTGCCCATTTTGCAGCTGGCACATATTATCACATACACACAGAGGGAAGAGCAGTAAATCTGGTCCTCAGTACTGAAGCTTTCTCACGGCAATATAGTTGAAGACATAATTCCAGAAAGCCCCTGCCCAAGAAACAGGTGGTGCCAGTGACAAAAAGAAATACTGCGGTTCTCAGAAACATTACCACTACTCGGCAGGAACTTTCTTTGTTTCCCTGACTTAAAGTATATTTGTTATACCACAGATTAACTGCACCCATTTAGGCAAGAAATGGTCTCGAATCATTGTTTCATCTTAGGAACCACAGGTGATGTTGTACACAGTCTGTTTACAACCTCAGGGGTTAGTGAAAATGAAACCAAACTAAGAAAACGCAGAGCATTGACCAGAACGAGACCTGCCAACATTTCCTTCTTTAATCTCTTAACCAAACAATACGACACATGACAGCACAACGGTGAGGATGAGGTTTCACAGCCTGCTGAGAATGCCAATATTTGGTTAAAAAGAAAAAGAGACTATTTTGCTTATCTGATTTACATATTGCACATTAAATAAGCCCTGCAAGGTACTATGCTTCAAAATGGACTTATTTTTTAAGAAATGTAGATTAATAATCCTCCTTGCTTAAAAAATGAGCTTCAATATTTGTGCGAATCGTAGAGTGAAAAAAATCAATGTGCTATCGACTACTGGGGATGATCACATTCATTTTGCCCTTTGTGGTTGGTGAAATCCATGCTGCAATTACAGAGACAGGCTGGCAGCAAAGAGCCTCAGTTGGGCTTTCAGCTCCACATTAATCCAAAACTCACCATTTTAATGCAGATATAGATTGCCACGAGTCAATAGCTGACTACTTGAATTGTGAAGTAGCCATTCCATGCTGTATTGGCAGCACTGGATGTTACAGTATCTTCAAGTATTTTGAAATTTCAAAGCGTTAACTCCATGGAAGTGAAGAGCGTAACTGACACCACATCAGAAGGGGACTGCAGCGTTAATGCTATTATCATAAATGGGGGAATCTAGAATAAAGACATAATACTACAAATAATCTTAAAGTAGATCAAAAGTAGACTTTTCATGGGATAAAATGTGTACATACCTTCGCTCATGTTTTAATGCCCTAATGCATTATCTCATAAAGTACCCCAAGTGTTGAATTTTTATAATATATTTGCCAATTCTCTCTCATTTACCCTGTTCCAAGCACAGATGACTTCACCAAAGTCAGAGGGATCACTGCATTCATAATCTGGCAAGTGAGGTCAGAATTTGGCTTTGAGTAGCAATTTCCTTCTCAGCAATCCATCTGTAACTAAGAACTGAATTCTGCCACTAAATTTGTGAGAAGAATTGGGAATCTACTAAGTGGTCAGCATCTCTTTTATAGCACATTAGGTGCAGGGTGAACTTGGAACTGTATTTTATGTACAGTAAGTATATTCTTGTATACCTTTATGAAACTGACCTCTTTCTACCACATCCTCATGAAATGGTGAAATGTGCACTAGCAGATCCACACATGCAGAGTGTTCCAGCTGTCATTTATGGTGCACGAAGCAAACTCAATTCGAAACCTACTGAACTCCATGGAAATGGTTCCATTGATTTTACTGAACTATGCACATGTGATTGCAGACAACTTCACCGCACAGACACCAAACCTGCACTCTTGGGAGGAGCTGGCTGCTAGTGCCTGGCTGCTGGTGTGCCAGGGTTAGATCTCAGAGCATGGAGGCTGTGCCATGCCGTGCCATGCCAAACTGTCAAGCGGTCAGGCTCTGCCTCATCTGTGCTGCAGCATGTCTGCAGACACAAGAGTCACTGTGCAATTTCACTGTGGTTATTTTTTCTGCTAATTTCAGAACTGATCAAATATTTACAATTCTCCCAGCTACTGCATGATGGTGGCATATAGGGACATACTCTTTCAGGTTTGACATTGATCATCTTTACCTCATCCACACATATATCAATTTTCTGTGCTACAGGTGGGAATAAGAGAGGAGTATGCTGGTGCTGAGCAACAAACTCAACTTTGTCAGATGCAGAACGATGTGCACAGTCATTTTTGTTAGCAGGACAATCTGTGAACTTGGTAAGATCTATTAGCACATGTAATACTATCAATAATAAAAATAATAAAATAGGTAATCTATATGGAGTAGGTCTAAATATCTTGCTGCAAGTTCAGATGCATACAAGCAAAAGAAGCAATTTTCCTTTGTTCATGTCTGAAATAATAGACTCATTTGGTGTTGGTAAGCCTTCATATAGTTTTAGACTCATAATGATGAGTCCTGAGCAGACTATGCACCTATACGGTTTTTTGGGGGATTTATAAAAGAAAGAAGATTCATCCTGGTGTTACATACTGGTGTTCTGTGTAGCTTTTCATAGGACAGCAAATACACCTTTAACAGTCTACCTTAAACACATTATGAGATTAGAGCAAGGCTCTTAACTTTGCCTACAGAAAAAAATACTGAGTCTTGCTGCTGACCTGTAGCTGACAGGTTCTTATATCTGAAAGTCTCACTGAATTAAAAATTTGATACAGTGTGAAAATGAAAATATATATATCTCAGTTATAAAGAGACACACGTTATGTTTGGAAACAAATATCAACAACTTTGCAGGTTTCTGATTGCTTAGAAAGATAGAAGTGAGCTTTCAAATGTTTTACATTTGATTTCCAGGACCAAGTATACAGTTTCAAAAAAGATGTGTTTATCTCAACTATAACAGATAACGTAATAGTAGTTTTATTAGTAGCAGAAATAAGTATAACTGTGACACGGTTTTCACTGAATCTGATGAGAGAAGGACATACATACATACATACATACATCTCAACAGGGAGACTTCCATGAGCTGACACTGCACAAATTAAGGTTTTCAGAATCAGGTCCTCTCCTGGTGAAACTCCTGTGATCTAAAATGCCAGATAGAAAGAGCTCACAGCCACAACAATTCAACATCAGTTAGCATATTAATAAGTAAATGGAAAAAGTGCTTCAAACTAACAGGAAGAGTTTTTCACCTTGACCTTGCTACCTGAGTAGTTTTCACCAATTATGAGGAACTGGGCTTAGAGCAGCGTGCAAAATAGCCATTATGTGGAGACCATAAAATTAGTCCCTGTTTTTATAGCCTGTAAAAACAAATTACAAAGTCTGTCCCAAGAAGCTTGTAATTTTAATAGAAGGCACAGACAATAGGAATAAGGTGCCGAATGCACAACCCAATCATGGCCCAGCACTGAACAGTGGTTACCTGTACAGGTTTTAGGGGAGGTGTGAGGTCAGTTGAGAGGGCGTAGGTTAAGTGGAGACAGCATGTTGAGTGGAGGGAACTGGACCTGACTCATGACTTGTGTAATGGCAAAGCAGCAGTCAGTGAAGAGGATAGCAAACGCTCAAACTGAACTGAACCCAGGACACTGCTGCTCTGGCTCCTGTGGGCCTCTAGCTGGGTCATCTCTGCATTTTTTTTTCTTTTCATTATGAGGACAATTTTGCAGATGTTGGTTTGGTTTTCACCAAAGCAGCCGAGCCCTTTCCCTTCTCTGGAAGTGTTGATCCCTCTGGGACAGCACCGGCCTGCCCTCCCTGGCCTCTCCTAGGAGCCTGCCAGGGACAAGCCCCAGGAGGGCACACACAGAGCTTCCCCCTCATACGTTTCCCCCCTTATTTTCACCCTGCTCATATGGCTTCAGCTATCATGTTTTCAGACCATCCAGCTTAAGGTTGATTTTAAGACACTTAGTGAAACTTTGTACTCCAAGAAAGTTAATTTTGAACAGTTCAGGAGCAGTAAGCCTGCCGTTAACAATCTCCACCTGGAATAAGAAAAATGTAATAAATTCTTCATGTTTACTGCGTTTACACGAGGCCCCAGACTATGGATTACCTTTTTATTACTCCTTGTTGTAAGTTTTTTTTCTTTATTATTAGTTTTTTTAACAAAACCGTGGCAAGAGCAGAAAATTGTTATCTTCCCTGTGGACATTTACAGGCTTTTGAATGAAAGTTTCTTACAGATTTGTACCCTGTGGAAGCATGAAACAGTTTTTTCTTACCTAGCTGGTATGCCTCATATCTCAACAGAAAAACTTTCCCAATGATTTGGTAATAGTTATTCAACAGAATTAGGTAAATGTCTGAGAGTTTGGAGTATCTGCTTCACTGCAGAAAAAGTACCAAAGAATGAATGTACACACAAACAAGTATTCCTACATAGGAGTTCCCATGTGCACTTTTTCATAGCCAAATCATAGGCATTTTATTCACTGCTTTTAGCTGCAGAAATATTTTCTCTCTCTAGCAGTGAGTGGAATTTTCCAGTGCTGCTTAATGTTGAAATAATGAACCTTGGCAAATCCAAATCAGCTGACAGCAAATTCCAAATATGAAAAGGTGTAGCTTCAGGGACAGTTTGTGTCATTGCGTCATTGGAGCTGAGCTGTCCTTAGACCACTGAGTACAGAGGGATAAATCCCGCTTGGACTCAAGGGTCATAATCTAGTTTCTCTACTGCCTTCCTCCTTTATCCTTTTTTCATCACTTGGTACTATCATTTTGTGTTCTGCCCTTCTCCATATATTATTGCATGACTTACTATAACATTGCAGGCAGTGGTCTTCTCCAGGGAAAATATTTGGTATTTTCTAAGTCAAACTGAATTCCTTATCAATGGATAATATCTGCATTTCAAGAACACACAGAATTAAGGAAAGGTTTGGCATAGACTGAAAAGATAATTAATTTTTTCTCTATCTGATAAGTCTTTGAGATCATTATGAAGAAGTGTGCAGAAAGATGCAGTACAATGCAGCATGGGCCCACAGAAACGCAAAGCTCTTCTCAGGGAGACGTCATGTGACACGCAACCAACTGAGCGTTTCAAAGATGACAGAAACAAAACCAGCCAGGAGAAACAGAGTTAAGGGAGGGAAACTGCAGCAATTCTTAGCCACTGTTTTAGAATCAAAAGAATAGTGAGCTGACTGAATTCACATAACTTGCATGTTGCTGCCCAAGCAAGAGGAGGTGCAAAAGGACACAATGTTATGAACTGGAAAGTCAGTTCCTCTCTGTGCCATGTCAGAAGCTTTGGAAGCTGAGAATCTAGGTATTAAGCTTTGTACTACTATTTCTTATACCAATGTCTATTTCTAGCTTAGCATATTAGCATCAGCAAAATTAACCTACTAAATATACAAGAAAAAATCAAACCCTTAAAAGCAATTGCCTGATATTTTAAATAGAGTGGACTTATAAAAGGTGACAAAATCTATAACTGAATGGAAAAAAACCACCCCAAAATTAATCACTAGACTTTCTGGTTAACATCAAAAGAAGTGGCACCTTGTTCAGCAGCACATTAGTCCACAAGAATGTCGGGGTATCTTCTTGGAGAATACAGTGAGGGCAGAAGTAAACAAAACATTACCTATATGGTCCATTCTCTCATTATGCTTGATCCTCCTTTAGACCTCAATGAATCAATCCAGCCCTGATATTCAACAAGTGTAAGAACATGTCCAGACTGAGTTCTAGCACCCAAACCATGGGGCCATGTTTTTTGGCTCACTGACACATGATGATCATGCAGATGGAAGATATTGGATGTGATCAGCATCTGGAAGGGCTGCAGAAAGGCTTCCTGAATAGAAGTGAATTGCTAACTAACAAAATATATTAATACAGCCTTTTAATTTAAACTTAAGTATGACCAATACAAGAGACCACATGGTACAAAGTGAACAGCCGCAATCTCAGAGGTTAATCCTCATCTGATTAATGCATCTGTTTTAATCTAGGTGCTTCTTACTATTTTGTCTAAAATTAATATTTTCAGAGCCTATTGACCTGCAGTTTTATAAGTATCTGTCACCAAGTTATTCAAACACATCAGTACAACATTAGAATACATTCCATATACTGACTATCCATAAAATTCCCATGTTAAATTTGAAGGTTTATTATTCCCTTAAAAGCACTTAATGGCTCCAGCCCTGTACACTTGACAGAATTTGTGTCACCATTTACCCTCAGCTATTCTCCAGGCTCAGAATTGGCAGCCTGCTGGAGGCCATATCCAGTCTGGGGAGGCAGAGCTTAGAGCAACAAATTCCCGTGTTTATGCCTGTTCATAAGTCTCTGACTAAGCGTTTAGGACTAAAAATATGGGTATTTACCACTACTCATTGTTTATGCATGGTGCAATTGGTCTAGGTAGCAAAGTCTGTCTGAATTTCTCTGAAAATGTAGATTCAAGGGCTCATTTCAAGTCATCCACAAATCAGCAGTCATAAACAAAGGGGAAGCTTAAGAGACATGAATTTACGCCTTAGTCTTTGCTCACAGGCAACAGGAAAAAAGGTAGAAAACAAATTCCCTTCCAGCATTAATCCTTGTGCATAGCAATAGCTATTGCTCTCAGCCACAGCACTCCTTGTTTCTGAGATGCAAAGGAAGAGTGGAAACAGGAATCTGCAGTCACCAGCTCAGCCAGGAGAAGCTGTTTCAGTACTCACCCTTGCTGCCTGGGAGCACAGAAACTTAGCAAAACCTCATCTCAAACTGTAGATCTCTGCCTTTTGTTGCCAGTCCTGGTCCTGCCCTGTGACTTGAGCAGTGCAAGGCACGAAGTCATACCTGGTTTTGGATAAACAATGGAAATTAAAATGGTAAATATATCCGTATATGCTGTCCAAGGAGAGACCAGCTCAAGTTTTGAAAACCGAGCCTTGTGTTCAACAAAGCACTGCTCTTTCAACAGAACAGTGTTAACAAAAGTTAAAAATGCTCTGGCAATTGAAAAAATTGCAGTATCACAATACTCGTAATTCAATTGCTACTGAGCCTCTTAATGTGATGATAAGTTGCTTCATTAGAAAAAGTTTTTTGCTTCTTAAATGAGGTGTGAGGAAAGAGGAAGTACAGAAATAAGTAATTTTATTTCTAATGGAGAACATAAAATGAGTTAAAGGTATCTACACTAGAATGAAATATGAATGTATTCAGTATGAAATAGTTTTCCCATCTTATGAACATTTTAAATATCGCAGATCTCATTTGCATCCTAAATCAGAATGAAACACTGTATAAGTTTTTGAACCAAAAACTTAAGAAAAGTTTCAGCTTATACCAATCAGAATATTTTGCTTTCATATGCTCAAAATGCCATCATTTTGCTTTTATACTTTTTCTTTGACTTATTTTGGTTATAAATAACTTTTTCAAACAAAATTTAATGAAACTAAACTTTCAGAAAATTACGCCAAATCCTATATGAACAAACTTATTTTTCAAAAGCTCTTATAAATGGAAATGTTGTTAAAAGTAGCCTGTTCCAGCAAATTATTGAGAAATCCACACATTTTGGAAAAAATAGATTTTGTCAAGTTATTTTCAGTCAACTCTCTCTGACATCAATACCTCAGGTCTGTGAAACATCAGACTGTGTGAAGCTATTACAAATACTGAATGTGTAAATAAGTATCTCTATCTAAATTACTTCATACTTTTTCACACGAGAACCATAAATGCAACAATAGATCAATCTGACTGTAAATATCTAAATATGTCCTTTAAAAGCCAAAGGAATGTCAGACACAATTTATTTTCAGCCAGTGCAAACTGAGACATTAAGTGGTAATTCTACTTCCATTAGCTAAATCTGGCAAATATGCAACTGTTTAAAGGCATTGTCAATAGCCATTGCACAATTAAGTATTTGTACTGATGCCTTATTAAATTACCCTTTTCAAGTAGGCATAATAAACTAGAAGTTCACTGTACAGATTTTCATGGTGAAAGTCCAGATCACTGGAAAATTTATTTAAAGAGAATGCAGTCCACTGAGTAATGAAGTAAATATCAAATGTTTTTGGGCAAATAAATATGAGTTGTCTTAAAACTTTTTTTGGCAGATAGAGCTGAAGACAACACTGGTAATAAAAAGCCTTCAGATTAACAATTTTGATTTACAGAGTTCCCAGGTAAACTTTCAAATGCACTGCATCTCCAGCAGCAAACCTTGCACGGTGGGGAATGGAGATTGTTACCACAGGCAGTCAAAAATGGCAAGACAGCCTGAGCTAATAACGTGGCCTCATTTGGTTTAATTATAATTTATGCTATGGTGCCCTGGAAGGAGCTGCTGTGGCTGCTGCCCACCTCCAAGTCGCAGGAAGAGATGCTTGGACCTGGCTGCCACATGCACACCTTGTTGCCTCTCACCCAGCTCAGCATAACACATGGGATGGAAAGTAGTGTAAAACTGGTTTTCCAGTAAATTACTACTACACAGTGGCAAGGCTTGGCTTGGCTTCGAGGATCAGTGTTGCTTAGGACGGCCATCCTTGCAGTCTCTGGAGGTTGCTTTCCCCAGCTCTCCTCTCCTCTGGTCAGCTATGCACCTGCAGGAGAGGCAATCCTCCTCCTTGTTTCAGGGCACAGACATAACAAAGAAAGCCTCAGCATAGGAACAAATGCCTCCACACTGGACAGCTGCTAGTGACCACCTAGCTCTTTGTGGCTGTCAGGATGAAGGCTGGTGCCAACGACAGTCCAGACCACGTGGGCATTTCACTCTGTCCTCCGGATCGTAATTAAGCACCTTAATTGTGCCTTTTTAAACAAAATATTTGTCCCGTTTGTTGTTCTGCACAAACAGTGCTGGCTTTACCCACGTGCTAAATTTTCAAAGACACCTTTTTACAACTTTTCTTTTTTAGCATTGTTGTCAGCTGCCGAAAGCCGTGGAGAATTACCCTCAGACCCTTATCCTTGTGCCAGTTTGCCACTGTTGAAATGAAACAGCAATGGCCACAGACTGACAAGATGTCTCATGTTGGAAAATTGGAATTTTGTCCTTCCAGACCTCTTCCAGGCTGGATTTCTTTATAGACAGCACAAGCTAGACAGGCACACATCCTTCCCAGACTCAGCTGTGTGCCTGGCTTGAACTGACCTCAAAGGAAGACAGACATTGACACTTGCTAGCAGGTTTTGGACTGTTGCAACACAAAGGCTTTATCTTAAACGTAACAGCAAACCACTTCCAGTATTTTTAATTTCCTCAGATATATCATACACTCTTTAAAAATTTTTTCACTGAATGTACAAGGGTTTTCTTCTCTTCATAGCTTTATTATAATAATAGTTTTAGTCCGATGCTTTTAAGAATGGTAAAGTTGCAATGTCCAAACTGCTATACATAGGGTTGTGAATTTATTCTTTTAAATTATAGCTCAGTATATTTAATCAGTTTGTTTTATATCAAGCATTTATTAAGTGGGTTTCATTGTATTGGCATTTTATAATGCCCTCCTAATATTCTTATTATTGATTTTAATACTGCAATGGTATTATTCATGGTGACACCTATTGGAAAGCAAGCTTCAATTATATCAATAGATGCTATTATTATAACATTGATAACATTAATATTTGATAGTGGCATAAAACGTGATGCATTGGCAATTAACTCATTAATGTAGATATCATTAACCAAAAATGTCAGGAGTTGTTTTAATGATTTTTCTGGTGCTTTCTTTTAACGAATTCTCTAATCAGTGGCTCAGTTTTGCATTTTCAAATGTGTATTAGCCACAAAAGTTTTTCTGAAAACTAAATAACATTGTCTCTTAAACAAGAAAAGATGGGCTTTTATGCCTCAGAAGATACCGTGAATCTTGAATCAACAGCATCAGTAATAGATACAGTACACAAAACTCCAGCACAGAATATTCAAAAATAAAAGATTTACCAAAACATAACTGTGCCTTTTTGCTTGTTGCTTAGCAACCAGAATTGATCTAGCAAAAAAGTCACCTGACTGAGGAATTGCTGGTGGCAATATTACTCCATCATTTTTCTTTTTCACACTAAACTGATGAAGGTTCTATCAGAAACAGCTATTAATTGTTTCTTTCTTTTCTCTCCAGCTCCTTAATTATACAGTAGAAATATTTCTATTGCTGTTACTGAAAGGAAGAGAGCACAATGTAAAGATTAAAAAATTAACAGACTTAAATACATCCAGATCTAAAAGAAAGAATATTGCAAGCTGCAACTCACTGTCAACTCTGCCATCCCAAAATAACAAATGCAGTGAACTGTTCATATAGCAAGAGAATAACCATTTTTACCACACCTGCACTGATGGACAATTTGCAATAATCTTTTAAAAACCACAGACTAAGAATACTTGTTATTTTGATGACTCAGTTGGAATTCACCACCACATTTGTCTTGCTTTCATCGTTTCTAAACATTAGCATTTTCATCTGTTGACTGAAAGCACTTCTGGTCCTCTATAACATATATATATAACACTTTTGATCTTTTAAAATCCTCCTGTCAACCTGGAATCACACAGCCTCTTACATTACCTTGTTCTTGTCCTTAATGGTGACCTGCAGTGAACTCTGCACTCCCTACTTTCAGATGTTCAACATCCTTCCTTTGTTAAAAGCTGCTGATCAAAAAGGAACATTGTGTTCACTGTGTTTCCCTCTATAGCCCCTCAAAATCATTTACAGGAATTACACTAAAACACAGGGTATGGACAGGAGTAATTTCATTTAACCACATACCATATTTTTGTTTTGCTTTCTACAATACTTAATTCCTTAAGTAAGAGAAGGAAATGCATCTTTGTACTCATTCACCTGGCCCATCATGACCAGTCAAATATAACTTGAGTCCAGGAGTGGCAAGAGATTAATCCACAAACACCTAAATTGCCTTTTTACCTTTTTTTTCCTTTGAAACGAATGCTCTATATAAGCTCAGATGACATTTGTCCTTTTAAGAAGTGAAGAAATGTTACCTAAATGGAGCATATATCCAGTTTCACTTTTCCTCTGTATCATATTCAGATCTGGTAGATGGGATTTGATGCTGTTTCCCATAATGCTTCTATGGCTTTTTCTGTAAAAGCTTAACAAGGACACAGCACCAAGAATCTTTAGTGGCTAGTACTCGACCCCTTTCTCTCACATTACAGCTCCAAGTGACCATTTTCATGCCAAAAGGTCACCAACATCCCCATCCCCATGGAACCAATGTGCATCAACCTTCTAACCTTTGCCACCGAGAGATGATAGCTATTTGGGCTGCAATCCCTTCATTACAGATGGTCCATATTTTATATTTAGTGTGGGAGGTCAAATTTAGGAAAGCAATTTCTCTTAAAGCTAAGAGTTTCAATAATCCCAGATCTTCTATTGGCTTATGGGTGAGTGGACAGTAATGGGTTTATGGGCAGCTCTAGATTTTTTCTCTTCACTGGGGAGGGAACTCCGTCAATCTAAATTTTTGGGTGGCTATGATTGTTTATTATTCAATGAGCTCTTATTAGATTGTATCTAAGCACACTGCAGCAGGCAGAGAGTATCCTTACAAGCAGGCTTGCAGGCTGGATCAATATCTCAAGGCATTTACAATCTTCTTGAAACAGATTAAACAATGCTATATTTTTATTCTGTTTTTAAAGCTTATATGCAGTCACGCAGTTTTGTTAGTGACAGAAGCATTCATCCATTATCATCATTAATCACAATGGTTAATCTACTGTTAAAGCAGCTTGCATCTTAATACAGAGACCACCTTTGGTGGAAATAACCTCACATTTCACGGCAGACCAGAGAAGGATTGAGCAAATCCTGAAACCAACAATAAAATTCACAAGAACACGCTCCAAAATGTTGGTTAAAAGATATCTGCTCTATATCAAGGGGGAACATTTTGGTTCCATTTTTGATACCATTTTGTATCCGTTTTTGTAAAATGGAATGATTGTTATAACCCCAATACTGAAAATATTTATACCCTTGCTTACATTCACACACCAAGTCCCACGCCAGCAAAGCACTTGAGTACGTCGTTATTCCCAGTCCTGCTCAGGACAGTATTCAGGCATGTGCTTTACTTGCTGGTAAATGACAGATCCATATGTAGCGTTTAGAGTGCAAGGTAAGAGTTTATAACCCATGACACCATTGAACAATTCGAGTTCTTGAAGGCCAATGCAGTCTACGAGTAAAAATCTCTCTTAGTCCTGCATAACTACTTTAAGACACAAAAGCAGCTTTGAAGCTGCCTGTGAAGAAGCAATTTAAATGCAATTTCCTATTGTCTGTATGATCATGTTCTCCATTAGCCACAAATATTCACAACAGTGTTAGGGAAACTTGAATTTGTCCAAGATAGCAGTGACCAAAGCTCCCTGTTAAAAAACAAAGCTTACTGCAATCAGAGAGCAGAAACAGCATCGGGCCACTGCATTGGGAAGAACTCTCTTCCTACAGCTTCTGCCTGCTGTGCAAAGCATCCTTAGCTTAAATCCATACCCTTTACATAGTTTAGACTAGTAGTTTCTAAGTTTCCAGCTTTCTCCTTTAATAACAGATACACAGGTTAGAAAAGGAGATTCTTAGGCAGACACAGCAAACAGCATTTGTGATGACCACCCTGGGCTCAAGACAAGATCACAACTGATTTCTGCAAGTAAATTTCTTAAATGTTGATTTGCACCTACATTAGTCTTTACCAGTTGCTGAAACCTACATGTAAGATTTCAACCAAGCATGTCTGATTCCCTGGTGAGCTGGCCATAGGCGCCTGCTGACCAGGCACCGTGCTGGGAGCACACAGCTCCCTCCTGCCGAGGGGTGCCAGCCACCCCCCGCTCGCCTTGCGTTCCGAAGGACCTGAACATGGTGCAGCTTGGCACGCACAGAGTAAGAGCCAAACTTTTATGCGCATTTAAATGTCAAAACACACAGTGTTAATGCTAGTGAGGTTTTAAAACAGCACCTATCCTCCGATGCCAGGCACCTGGGCAGCAAGAAGTATCTGCAGACTTCCTAGACCTCTCTGTGTATCAGAGAGAAACAAATGGGAAGCATATGCTGAACACCTTCTTAAGACCATCTTGATCCATGAAAGGAAAAGCCTCAAAGAGCTTGTGCCACATGTTTACCTTGAGAGTGCCTGGAAACATGTGTGGGTTCAAACTGGACATTTGGAGAGCATGGGGTTGGGACTGGTGTTGATAATGGTGATTCTGGAAGTAACACTGGGCTGATCTGACCCTTGATATAATCCCACTCTGATCAATAGGGTTATTGGGATTTTTTAAAAGGTGAGCCTGGCCAGCTTCACATTGCACTTTTGTAGTGGTGCAAAGGGAGTCAGTTTCTGTGGTCTCTTTTAAAAGATCTTCCATCACCCCTTTTCCCAGGTAAAGCTGTGCCTCCACAAAGGGGCCATTGTGTAAATGAAAGTAAAACTCACAGGGTGGCTCTGAAGGAAATGAAGGGACCAGAATTGCCTTGCTGTTTTTAACATTTCCCTGATGTTGCTTCTCCTCTTTTATTAGGCTCAAATATTACAATTTTGATCATATTTCATAGAATCATAGAATGGTTTGGGTTGGAAAGGACCTTTAAAGTTCATCTAGTCCAATCCCCCTGCAGCGAGCAGGGACATCTTCAACCAGATCAGGTTGCTCAGAGTCCCATCCAACCTGACCTTGAATGTTTCCAGGGATGAGGCATCTACCACTGCTCTGAGCAACCTGTGCCAGTGCTTCACGATCCTCATTGTAAAATATTTCTTCCTTATATCTAGTCTAAATCTACTCTTTTTTTTTTTTTTTAGTTTAAAACCATCACCCTTTCTCCTGTCACTACAGGCCCTGCTAAAAAGCCTGTCCCCATCTTTCTTACAGGCCCCCTTCAAGTACTGAAAGGCCGCTATAAGGTCTCCCTGGAGCCTTCTCTTCTCCAGGCTGAACAGCCCCAACTCTCTCAGTCTTTCCTAATAGGAGAGGTGTTCCATCCCTCTGATCATCCTCATGGCCTCCTCTGGACTCGCTCCAGTACGTCCATGTCCTTCTTATTTTGAGGTCCCCAGAACCTGATGCAGTACTCAAGGTGGGGTCTCATGAGAGCAGAGTAGAGAGACAGAATCCCCTTCCTTGAACTGCTGGCCACGCTTCTCTTGTAGCCCAGGATATGCTTGGCCTTCTGAGCTGCAAGCGCACACTGCCGCACATTTGTGTACAACACTTCCATAATTTAAAGCAAATGTAATACAGCAAATTCCTATTGATTTTGCCTTCAATATTCTGTTATCCAAAAACTAAAATGGTGTTCCTCACCGCCACGCAACACCGCAGTCAATTACAATAGGTATGCCTGCATCAAACTTAATTAAGGCAGTTACTCAGGTTTTAGGGCTACAAATCATATTCCATATTCCAGTAGCAGTTTAAGAACAGGCTACTTTCCTCCCCAGGAAGTACAACGGAACCTTGGATGCAGCTATATTCAGTGGCATGTGCTGACCCAGATGCAGGCCCAGCAGCAGCCACGTGTGGTGCAAACACATACAACAAGCTACAGCTTATTCCTGGTATCACAGAAAGGATCTTTTAATTTTCTTTGACTACTTTGCATTATCTCCTATGCTAACGAAGGGGAATATTTTACATGTTTTTAATATAATTGCTGAACTAAAATTTATTTCTTTAGTATTTGTGCTATGTACTCCTGGGCTCACGCAGCAGTGTTGTCGTGCCCGCTGGGGTCTCTCAGCTGCTATCATTACTCACCTTTTCTGATGCATTATGGCAATTCTTTTCCTTTTTCTTTTTCTTTTTTTTTTTTGGTCTGTTATTTTTACATTCAATGAAGCTGTACTGAGAAACTAAAACCATCTGGCCCATGCTTACAGACACATTCCTGCTTCAGGGTCTAGGCTATAATCTATCATAGCTCAAAGCGGTTAATATTAAAATGATGCCCTATGAAGGTACAATGGGTGTGGACAGAACCAATTTGTTTATACAATTGTGTTTTGCCACAGAGTAAATTAAGTTACGTGGTATTCATCAAAATTGAATTACCACAGTGCAAGCTAACAATTTTCCAAAGATATTGTGACATGAGCACAAAGCAGCCGATGTCAGCCACGAGGAATCGCTGTTGTCTTGCAGGCTGCAGCTGATTTACTTACCAAAATGATTAGACAAAAGCAGTTCTTGGAAAGCTGGAAGTTGCCAACCAGTGGAAAACAGTGGCAAGCCTAATACTGTGTTTATTTCTTAACTTAGGGGAGGCAGGGGAAAGGAGAGAGAGACCTTCCATGGGTGGGACATTCATGGTAGCAGGTAATGGGAACATCTTAAGGTGAGAAGGACTTGTATCCTGGTGGGACAGGCAGGACTTCTGTCCTGAAAATTTTCTGGAAAATCAGATTTTCAGTTGACTGTTTTCTCTTTATTTTTCTTTTCAAAGCTTCTCCTTGAATGAGATCGAACAAGAAACTCCTCACTTTTCTTTACATGAAATAGAAAGGAAAGTTAGAAAATTATTGTGTTTGAGTACAGGAAAATTTAGGAGGGCAAATAGGGTCAGAAGAAGATTTTAGCCCTCATTTTCGCTCAACTCATGCTGCAAAATAGAGAAGAAAAATAAGTAAGAGCTTGTGAGTGAGGAGAACACCTACTAATTTATCTTAATTTTTTTCCTTTAAAAAAGTGTTTTTCTAATCATCCTCACTTGAGAGAAAACTAAGGCATAAAAAACTTGTTTAAATGGTATTTCAGTTAACTAAGAAAAGAGTTTAAAGTATAAAATAATTTTAAGAGTATTGAAATGTTGCTGTTGGAAAAAAAACCCATAAAAGTTGAGGGCCTAATATCTCTCATCTTTAACCTATTAAAAAAATAAAATTCTATATCACTCTACTTTTCTTAAAGAAACAGAAAATGAAAAGGTTTTTCAAAAGGACAGATGTTTCCATATGCTTTCAAAGCAATAGAAAATTCATAAATGGACAGATGTTTGTCAGAAATTTATTTTTTTTTTTAAAAATACAAAATGTCATTTTGCAATTTAATCTCTGATAATAGTTGTATTCCTACCTGAAAAAGTATCTTGGTCAAAAATAATGTAAACCCAGCCCTCATTAGACAGTTTGACCTGCTCAGGCTTGGAGCACAGTAAAGTGGTTAAATCAAACCACTCTTGAGTTCTGCTTCAGCCCTGAATGAGTGCTCAGTCCACGGGAACAGACATGGGCTGTGCACTGCAACCCCCTTGAGATACGCTGGATGTTCCCTCCTTGACACCAAGTGCTGCGCATGCTTGGACCACCTGCTGTGGCCCAGCACACTGTCTCCCCATCAGAGCAAGTCCAGTAGAGATCCATATGGGAGTGGAGATCTTCAGGAAAGACCGTGGATCAGACAGCCTCATGGGACCTTTCTCAGAAGGGAAAATGCTGGGGCCAGGGCAGGCAGGAGCCAGCCTCCCCCACAGCGTGCCAAGTGGTGCCCAGACACCACCCCTCAGCACAGGAGCTGGGCAGCCCCTCCCTCAGCTGCCTGAATCATTACAAACTACAGTTTGCATAGCACTCTTCATTGTGACAAACAGAAAACCCTGTTTAGAAAGCTGCTTTACTAGGGCTTGGCAGGATAGATTTTGTTTTTAAAGGTTAATCACGTGTCATTTCACTGGCAGACAGGACGTTAGAGCTAGAACTAAAGGAGAAAATTAAACGTATCCACCTCAATCCAGAATTTACATCAGCAAAGCTACGCGGTCTGAGGAGGGAGCACAGGCTGCAGGCACACACCTTTCTGCATGAGCAAGCTCTGCCTTCAGGTAGACTCAGGAACAGCTCAGCCTTGAGCTCATGGCTGCTCTCCACCACGGCTGACCAAGGAGGTGTCCTTGTGGAGCTCACACCCAGTGCCCATAGACTGCCTGTGCTGGGAGAGACTGGGCTGGGCTCTGCACCACTGCCTGAGGCCATTTGCCTACTGCTGGGGTTCCTGGCTTCCCCTCCAGAGTGTTTCTGGTTGGAAGACTGAAGCATGCTGTGGAGCAGGAGCAGCAGAAGAGCTGCCTGTCCTTCAACGCGCTGCTAGGGTGGCTGGGCTGCCATGCAAACACCCTCTGGGACACTGAACCTGGCCAAGCTGCGTCAGACCAGTGTCTGTGACCCTGAAACACAGATTCCTCCCCAGTATCGCACTGGCTGCACTGCTGGCCCAGTGGAAGAGCTACGAGCTGTTACCTGCTTCGTCAAGGGCTCCTTCAGGGAATTTAGCGTGTTTGGTTTTTTGAGTTTGGGTGGGGTGAGCAGGATTGCTTCTTTGCTGTGATGGAAATGGGCTTACACTATGCAGTGTGTATTACTGGATGCCATCCTGGTGCCTCAAGAGATGTCGACTGTGCACATTTACATAAATCTAAAAATAAATAAATATACTCGCAAGCCTCCTCAATCAAAATATGCCACAGACAACTAAAAGATCTTGAATCAAATATTAATGTTGGAGATTTCTCCAGCCATTTTGTAATGCTTCCAGCTATCTTTATTACACAATGTGTAATGCACTACCTTATTTTAGTCCTGAGCTATCAGGAGTATCATCTTTTTGATGGCCTCAAACTGGCTTAATAAAACTGGTCCTCTGTTGAGTGCCCAGGAGCAAGTGCTTGAGATGGAGACGTGCTATTCAGCATGTGCAGGCTGTGGCAGTCATGATCAGGACAGTGCTTGCTGAGCCACAAGAAGGAATTGTTACTCACTAAAGGTCTGTTACTCCTGCACAGGTAAGTCCCCTGTCACATGCCTTATCCTGAGACAGGTGACAGGACAGTGAATGTTTTCGCACTTATCTAAAATATGTCTTCAATTTACATTCATACATATCAGATCTGTCAGAATTTTTGTCTCAAACATTTTTTGTTCTTTTTACTTTCTACAGTTTCCCCACTTTTAAATGTACTGAGTAGTTCTTTGCTACATTGTGTCCTTTTTTCCTACTTTGCTATAAAGATCCACATCTCATGGAAAGATCTCATATTTGTGTGTTGTAAATAAAAGAGGGTGTGATATTATAGTTAGTAGCAGAAACCACAAGAGACAATGAATCTGCTTAAAAAGAATCCCATGCAATTCCCTTGCAGATATGAAATTTGCAACATCACTATGGGAACAAACCCAAGCCACCGGGCTTTCTAAATTTAATGAGGTTCAAATGTCCAAGGGCACCAGCTTTCAGGGGAAGAAGCAATGTCAGAGCAGGCAGAGAAAAGGATAGTGTTTCCTTAAGCAAAGGAGAGAAAATATCTTGTAAGAGGTATTCACCCCTTGAAGTGAATCAGGAGAAAGTTACTGGTAAGGAGTGAAAGGCAGGCAGCTGTGAATGTTCAAAGGGGATTAGATTCTTCCACAGATCATGACTTTTAAGTTAAACCACTGCAATATTATTTATAACAGTTATAGGCCTATATGGCAATATCTCAAGAAGGAGAGTGATTCAATTCCAACACTACTTCTTCCAGAGATGGAGCTGCAATGCAGCACATCACAAGCCACTATATCAGGTAAGGAGCAAAAAATCTTCAAAACGGAATAATGCAAAGTCTGTTTGATCAGCTTAAAGATTCATATTGGCTCCAGTGAGCTCTGGGGGAAGGTGGCTATTGAAAACAGTTCTATGTGCCAGAAATTCCTTTTGCTGCAGGTGGTATTCTCTGGTGGGTTACTAAGACTGCGGCAACAAATACAACCCAGAGTATTTCAGTGCTTTCTTTGCAGAGCTCCTCGCCCAGCTCAGCCCCTGGGGCCAGCAGAGGCACATTTCCTTACCGTCCTACGGCCATCAGGCAGACTGAATCTAAAGCTTCCTCAAAACAAATCGACCTCCCTTCATATCAAATATTTGCAGCTATGCCAGCTGCTTCAGTGCTAGTATACAAATACCAGCCTAGGCTACTGACTCTCTCATGCAACAGCTGGGCAGAATTACTTCCTTCAGCAAATATCCAAACTCTGTCTTCTGCGCTTGCCTATGCCTTTCCCACCTGTGGCAAGACCGAAGTGAGGCTCTCTGCACCCTCCCCGTGAATGCACGTGGGATTTGTCATAAAGCTTTAGCCTGGGTTGAGTCTGGGAGTCATTCAGTGCATTATCCACACATCAGTTAAGATTTCTGAAATGCAAGATAATGTGGGAAGTCACATGGTGTCCTCTGAGAAAGATACACCCCTGCTTCAAATATAGCATTTATTTATTCTTTGTCCATATCTACAATTTCATAGCAAAAGTAAGTCTGCAGTCATCGTTGTCCTTATGGTCTACCACTTCTTCTCCAAATATTTACACTTGTTTTCTCTGTTTGATATATAATACACCAACACTGAAAAGCAAACACATGAGTGGTGGACCTTATTTTAGTACTGCATCTATCTTCTGCTAGCTAGCAGCAGATGATCAGGTCTCTGCAGGCAATTTGTCAGTGAAGAAGATGCAGTGATGTGTTTACAGGCGATATTACAATGCATTTTGTTTTATTTATGTGTATTCATATTAATTCCAGAACAGAGGTGCTACAACAGTACCTGGGGCAATTCTCCCTAGCATGAACCTCAGCCCAGTGGCTCTCCCTGTTTCCAGTGATCAGTGATATGGAAGACACCAGCCCAGAGAGCAAGTTCTCCTGCACTTGAAGAGCCTTTTCTACGTATGTTGATGGCTCTATACCAAATGCTTAAGTATGAACTGGTAATACAATATATCTTCCACAAACTGGCCATTTGCTCACACAGAAAGAAAAAAACCCGTGTAATAGTGACACCTGGTGACACCTATTGTTTTGCTTACCCACACACATGCCTCCTTTTCCAAATATACTAGGTTTCACTGAAAACTCCCAACCTATGCTAAGTGATCAGGGTAGCACTATAAAAACTGAACATTCAACTATAAATAATTTGGATTGATGTCTTATTCTTTGCTTCTGTCTTTCTTTTTGACACTGTTAATCTACAAATGGTTTACCCACTGTCCTGTCACGTTCAAGGACATGTGCTAGAAACCACATGGTCCACCTTGAAAAGAAATTTGTTGCTAGAAAATAATATAAAATGAAAAATGAATTATACTGCCATCAGTTAAGTCCTTTTTCTGTAGTCCGCATTCTCTGAGCTAAGGACTCTGTGTTCTTTGGAAGGGATTCTACAAACAATGGTTAGAAAATAGAAAATTATTCTGGTTTAAAAAACCCAAACATCAAAACCTCAAAGATTTCCTGTAAAGTTTCTCTGACAATATATTCTGAAAGTGACCTCATTTTTGTATCAAATAAGATGGAAAAAAGCTAGATGTGTCAGGAGGATACTAATAATAACCAATACTATTAGACATTGATCCCCATTTTCCCCAAGTGTTTGCTGGGAAGTGCAGGGATTATCGTCATATACTCTGATGTTCTGGTTCTGTAAGTTATAATTTGTGTCCATTATTAAATTAGCTCACCACTGTGGTGGAAATCACTACTTCTGTTCTTTGGTAACTACACTATGAATCATCTAGGCCACAGACTGTGTAAAATCCTACTGGAAAATCCAGGAAAAATTAGTTGGTGAAAAATAAACACATCTTTCTGACTCAAAGAGGAGCACGGTGGAAGGGGAATTAGTTTATGCCTTTTAGTTAGATATGTTCACAAAAGAGTATGGGGAGGCAAGCAAAATGTCAGTGCAGATACAATAATACAAACCACATTTCCAAGCTTTGACTACTTAACTGTTTCCCAAGGGATGTTTTTACTGGTATTTTGTTGAACTCTCAGTCATTATGCTTCCTGTTATGAACTGGTTAAAGATAACATTACAATATGGTTATGGGAAAGGAGAAAATAAAGTAATGAAAGTGCACCTCAGCAGAAAGGAAAAGGAGACAACAGCAGGTGCAAAAATCTCTCTTTGTTTTCTTAATTACACCAACCATTTTTTTTGGTAATTCCCCTATTTCTTTGCTTTTGCACCAATCTCAGATCCTACCAGTCATTTCAGGAACGTTAAGACTAACAATTGTGTCATGTTGTCCATGCTTCAGTCTCTAAGCGAAACGCTTGTGCCCCCTGCTCAGTGGATGATTCTGCAGAACCTACAGCAGCTGGAGGAGTCCCTGCTTGTGTGCAGGGGGGCTGCTCAGGGAACGAAACCTGTGCCCTCAGAGCACAGAGGACATAATACAGATGTACCTGGAGATGGGCTTCTTGTTGAAGAATAATGGAGAGGTCACTCTGAATGCCTGTTGCCAAGAAGGGCTGAGCCAGGGTCATTAATGTTAATTAATCATTAATTAAACTGGGCACGATACACTGAAAATAGTACGTTACCTACTCCGTTCTCTGGGAAATCTCCTCTAACTTAAACTGGCTCTCACAGCAGTTCTGCTTCCCATGTGAAAGACATGTCACTTAGATATGATCCCAAGCCACTCAGTCAAGCTGTGGAAGCAACAAACTTTTAGTAGATTGAATTGTCACTTAATTTAGTTTAACTGGAAATCACAGATAGTGTCATCTAGCAGCTAGAGGCTAAAAAGGGATACTTTACAAACAGAATAAAAAACTTATTAAGTTATAATAAACACCAAAAGCAAATGGAGGTGAAAACTTCACTGCAAACAACAAGTATTCTCTACACTTGCAGTGATATTAAAATTGAATTTCTTTTTATTTTAAACTTTAATCATGCTCTTGGTAAAGCAAATAACTCTGTAATGTGATGCAAAAACCTGTTTTCTTATGAATGAGGCTGGAAATTGATATAAGGAGGACAATAATGCTAAAATTGCAAGATAGATGAGAATGGCTCAAATGTACAAAGTTTACTTGCATAATTTTTTTTACAAGTCAGAAAAATGAAAACAATAAAATATTTTTGCCCAGTGCAGGCCACTAAACTTTCTTCCCTAACTGAGCCCAGATAGTGTGGTTAGTGTAACAGATTGCTTTCAAGACAGACAACTGCAGTGCTTGAGCTTGCACCTCCATTTCTCACCAGCCTTTCCCCATCTCTTGAGGAAGTGAGCACCAGAACCGTGCCACACTGCAGGGTGTGGGAAGCACTCCCCAAATCAAACCTGCCTGCTCAGAAAGCCCTGCCCAGTGTCCCAGGCACATGCACACTGCCAGACTTCATGTCAGCCTGCAGCCCAGGTAACATGCAGCTCTTCCATGTTTTTAGGATCAACCTACCACTCCTTCTCAAGAAGACAGAACAGATTCTTAAGCGCACTACATGCTAATAGCTGTTCATATGAGCTGGGATACAGCGTGTCTATGGGGGAAACTTTGAAGGGACAGAAAACAATGTTTATTTTTCCTCTGTTTAAATTGGGAAGTGAACATCTGCCAATACTGGAAATGAAGAAAATCTTTCTGTGATTGAATGGAACACTGTTGCCCCTCCTCTGATTCTCTACCTGATAATTTTTGGAGAAAGGAATAATAAATTTTAAGATAATCCCTGCTCACAGATGTGTTATTTATTCAGCCAGTTAACAGCCATTTCCTGTAATCAGTATAAACTGATCAATCTGCCATAATGAGAATGGAGCCAGCAGCTTCCTGGCCAGGGATGAGTCTGTGTCTCTTCTAATCTGCAGACATAACATATTGGAAGAGAAGACCACTAAATTCCCACATGCTAAGCTGTGAGAGCATGGTAGCTTTACCCTCTGCAGGTAGACAGCTAAAATAAGATGTATGAAGACAATAGTTCTCGGGTCACTTGTACCATTACTGATATAAGGAAAAGACTATTTTCTAACATATACTTGAATTATTTATTAATTAATTCTGACACTAACAAAAGTATTTTTCAGTTTCCACTGTAATATACCTGCTGCAACTAACAGATGATGTTCAAAAGCAGATCCACAAATGAATGAAGAGCAATGATTTTTGACCCTTCACAGAAAAATGCTTTTATTACTGCTGTAAATACCTCTTGTGAACACATGGATGGGGGTAAACTACTGAGCAAATGAGATTTAGTGGAAAAAAAAAGGGGATCAAATAGTGCTTTGTTCCTACGGAAGAGTAAACCAGTAAATAAAGCAACAAAAAATCCTGCTCCTTGATTCCAGGAGGCCCCACGGGCTGCCCTCCTGTAGTGGTACGTTAGTTTGTGGGCACAGAAAACATGTTTTTTTAATGACTGTTACATGATTCAAAGTAGACCAATAAGTGGCTGAAATATGTGCTGAAGAGGCAATACTACCGTAAAAATATTTTGAAATCTGCCATTTTTACATTTCTAATGGGGACTTTGTTTTACACTACAGGAAACACAGCAAAAAAAGACCAGTAAATATCTAGAAATGTTTTTGGGCCACTGCATCAGCATCTCTAGTTTTGTTTATGAAATTCTCCTAGATTTCTCTCTATCTTCTTTTTCAGGGTCACTATGAGGGCTCTGAAAAATATGGCATGTTCAGAGATTTCCCACAGTCAAAGTATTTATTTCTGATTTAAAAACAATTACACACCTATAGGAAGTCTTCCCTCTATCCTGACAACTTTACAAGGTTTTATATTCCTGTTGCTTAGCTGCTAAGGTTTTACTCTTTACAAAATTGTTACCTGTCTGTTATCGTGCTGCGAAATGAAAAGTATCTCCATCCAAACAGTGACTCAGCACTCACCTTCAACCACATAATATGTGAATTTTAATTGACTCCTTTTCAACGTTAAGGGTCTGTTCCCCTGAAAAGGTCTGCAGGCATTTATGTGTGATATCGTGACTAGTTCTGCTGCAGTCAATGGTCGTTGGTGGGTAAGTTACATGATGTATATTTGCATGTATTTGCCAGAGCAAACTTCTGGGAAAGCAAATGGTAGTACTAAGTGAACAAAATTCAATACCATGAGTTTCTTTTTCACTAATACTTTAAAATAAACAAGGAAACAAAATGCCAATAATACCAGGCTAATGTAGTGTTAATACAATTCCACAATCAATCACCAAATGTGAGAACTGCGAAGCTGTGACAATCTCAGTTACCGTGGCTGTCCCACATGTGCAGTGCTCCTGCATTTTTGACTAAGGAGCAGTACAATGAATACTGCAGCTTAGCGTCTAGCCTGTGCCCTGTAAAAAAGGAAGAACACACAATCTAGCTGAATTAAATTTTGCATTAAAACCTTTACTTTTGTATAGCTTTTTCCTTTTGTGATATCAGTACAGCCATAACATTGTAACAACACAGTTAATTGTGAGTTTTGCATGTGTTTAATGTAATAATTAGGCTTTTTCGTATCTGCTAATGGCAAGTTTCATCTGGTCAAGTGAATGTATACTGATTTATACCCCTTAAAGCTAAAGCAGCACAACTCAACAATGTGCATTCAAATTGTGCCAGAAATTATTGTACTGAATTTTTACTGAAAAATAGAGAGCACTCAGTGTCATAAATGCTGTGTTAGATGTAGTGCTTACAACCCAGAATCACTGAATACGTGTTGCTGAATCTGTGAAGGACCAGGTTGTTTCTTGGTCTCTGTACACATGCAATTGATTGTGCAGATCACATACAAATCCTCCTTGCGTTTGCATTCCAATCTACAGCTGTACACACCCAAATAAGAGCAAAATCCTGTAACTAGGTGCTTAAAAAAGCAGATCCTGAATGCAAGGCTTTGGGACCCAAACAGGAAGGGGCAGTCTTTTATTCTATGAACTGCTAGGATTCTCTGTCTCCAGAGAATGTTCTCCAGTTACTGAGGGTGAAGAGCCTGCATCGGGGACCTGAAAATTGAGAGCTATGAAGAAGTGGGGGATTGCTGACAGCCCCAGCACCGAGGAGGCACTGCGAGTTGATTGTGCTTTACCCTCCTACGACGAGGCAGCGTAGCAGGACGCTGCCTCTTGCTGTCATCATCCCCTTCCAAGGGATGTGAGCTGTGGCTTCACCTTGCTGAACAGCAGCTGTTCTCTGAGGAACAAACATCCACTTTACATGATTGCCCTGTTAGATTACTGTCACATGCATTTCTATGCATTGTGGTGCACTGAGTTTCTAGGTTGACAAGTGTTGTGAGAATGCAAAGAATTATTAATATTGAAATTGTGAGTCTTATAATTTATATCCTGCTTTCTCATCAGTATCTTGAAAAACATCCCCAGCAGCAAATGTTAGAAGTCATGACATTAAAAGTTCTTTAGAGCAGTGCACTTTTTTTAACAAATAAGACTCTCCCCACTAAAAAGTCACTAACATAAACTCCAGCATGCCGAAAGCGGACAGGAGCTGCCTGCTAGCTTTTGAGAATATGCAGTTCATTTCAGTTGTGCTACCCCTGATAAAATTGCATGTGATAAATCTTACAACTCAGATGTTTCACTTGTTTGCCAATGAATTTGAAAAGGGGCTTATAGCAGCTGGGAGTGTAAATACAATTAGATTTCAAAATTATTCAAGAATAATTTTTAAGTTCCCCTGAGATTTCCATGTTCACTCAAATGGATTTTGCTTTCTGTCAGGATTCAGCTGCTTCTAGGAAAGCTTTGGTGTGAAGGCAGGTAGTATGACACCTAGTGCTATGTGAGAATTTGTGGACAGAACTAAATTACAATACCACTGTAAACACTTAGTAATGTGCTTTTAATATAATGAAAAACACATTCATCTTAATTTCCTAAAACCTCAAGCACAACTACATTTACAAGTCCACTCCAGCTCACTATAAATATTCTTCATCTTTATACCAACAGCCCTGGTCTGATTCTGCACAACTGCATCACACACCTGCTCTGTGGCTCTTTCCCATGCTTTGGATCCCCTGTTGTGTCAATGCTTTCTGATGTTACCCAGGGAGAGGTCAAGGGTTAATTCTTTTACTGATGAGATGTACCTGTTGGGTCCTCAGGACTAGGTTAGACTAAAGTTAGAAGCATGCTGGAAGGCAAAAATAGACTTCCCACCTCTAACCAGTACATCTTCTCATCCTACTGAGTGTGTCCAAAATGAAGAAGTCAAAATGGCAACACAACTGGATTCATTGGTGTGTGGGAAAAGACAAATTTGGGATGGGAACATTTGAAAAAACACACAACCTCCTGGAGAGTCCCAGTGCCCTCCTCGCCCACTCCAGGCTGATCTGCACAAAAGCCTATTATGAGAAACGGTGTCACCTCCCCACTTCTCTCACCTCACTCTTCCTATTCAGCAGCATTTTAAATGTACAAAGGAACCACTCACCATTGATTATCAGTGCACACAATTTTCATAAGGGTTGCTTTTTTTTTTTTTTTTTTTTGGCCTAATCATGTTTGGAGACATTTCCCCACAGAGAACCACTATTTCCTAGTAATGAATAAGCTCAGCACTTGTGAGTTCAAGCTGGCAAATTGCCACTAAATATTTATTATCTCTGAACTGCTGCATGAAGGGTCCAACTATACAGCTAAACCAGGGAAAAGGAAAAACAGAAAATCAAGAAGGAAACATGGGTACCAAGTTTTGAACCTCTGAAAAAAAAGAGAAGCATTTGAAGGACCTTTAATTTATGGAGATGATTTGACTTGGGGTTTTTGGCTGTTCCTAGGTTTTAGGGTCAAGTTCTCAATCTACACAGACTGATCCTATTAACTGAGGCTTTTCCACTGCCTTCAACAAAGCTATAGCTGTGCTCTCTGTTAATTTGATGGTGGACATGCCTGCTGGCTACAGCATCACTCCGACACGCACACTGGCTACACCATCACGCTGACATGTCCAGCTGAGCTCCTAGGGAGAAAGGTTAGAACCTGGCAGTGCAAAGTGCTGGTGAGTTCACTAGTGCCAAACACCATCAGTTCCCCTCAGCTGTAGAGAGTAAGGGAGTCATTTTGCAATGACCAAAAACATCAGCAAAACCCAGGAGGAATTAGTGAAGAAAAAAAAAAAATAAACGTCTTTTCCAACCAAGTGCAAAAGCTGGTTTTGATAGAGCTCTCCTCACACTTTTGCCCTCTATAAATTTGCAATTTCTTATCCCAAATCTTGATCTAAATAAAGATGTAAGGGAGCACTTGCTTCCTGCAATTTTTATTTTAAATCTGCCATTCAAAATGATTCCAGTTTTGGCCCAACTCTAAGGAAAATAAAACATAATACAACTCTTTGCCATAATCCACAGACAAAGAAGGATCTATGTTAGAATAATTTGTTCACAAATTATTGATGCAGGGATAATTTTTTGCTGTTTGGACAGCACCTGTAAATAGAGAGTCCTGATCCAGGACTGAGGCCTTCACATAATATGCATGAGCACTGGTTGGCTTCCCACATCAGCACAGCAGCTTTTTGGTAGATAAAGAGCAAAAAGGCTTCTCAAACTAACTGCTAGAGGATTGTTTTGGAGTAGCTAGTGATGAGCAGTCCAGATATCAGTTGACAAATATTTACTGCAGAAGTTCCAAAAGTTAAAAGCTCATTCCTTTTAAGTGACTGGACATGATATTTCTTCTGATTTTTTCTCATAAGCTATCTCTTCATCTCCATATAAGACATCATGGGAATTTTACTAGCCTTAACCTCTTGTAGTCCCACAGCTCTACCCCAGGTAGGACTTGTCCTTTGATAAGTATCTGAACAGCCTATAATGAGGGAGGATGTGTGTTGTATATACATCTTCCTGAAAATCCATTTCAAAAAGTTGTTGCCCAGTAGCAAAGGGTCCAGTTCGGCTTCTTTTGCCCATGATGAGCAACATCCACTCTTTCAGAGGCTCCTGCTGCTTTCTTTCTCTTACCTGAGTAAATAAACATGTCATAATATGGATGAAGGTACCAGGCAGGGCAAGGAGGCTCTGTGGGTGGTTTCTCCAAGGGAGAGAGACCACAGGGCTCTCCTGCAGACCTGCTTTACTGGGTAGCTGAGTTTCCTACAGTCGCCTTTGCTACACAGTGACATATGAGGCAGACACTTGACCTATGCCTGCTATTTAATTAAATGCACTACTCCACCTTTTTTCTTTGTGTCCGTGTTGTGATCCGTGTGGGGATAGACAAAATTCAGTGTTGTTAATAGGCAAAACTTATGAAGCTTAAATGGAAGATTTGGCTGGTTGTCTTTAATTAAATGGGCGTTAATACTATACAACATCCAAACTCTGAATGTGAAGGCATTAAAACAATTAATTGGTCTAATCTAGGTTCAAGAGGCTTGAAAAATAGGTTGAAAATGGGTGTCAGTGTCACAGTATATCCCTGTGAAGGTGACCTTAATACTAGACATGGAAGAAGCATACAAGCATACTGGCACATACTGCTGAAATATGAGTACCTCCTGTCTTTTCAGTCTTACCTCTGCTTGGCTTCTCAGAATTGAGCAAGACAATAGGAAACAGTCTAGAAACAATTAGACACCACACAGAACATATTCTGAACTGTCTTCTGGTCCCTACAAAAAGCAAACCAAGTGATTCTGTGACCCAGAGCAACATTTACAGTCTTGGAAATATGCTTAAGAGAGGGGTGAATATCCTGCCAGTCCCCTTGACTGCAGCTTTCTGTACTCACAGAGAAAAGAGAAGGCAGAGTATCTAAGCTCATGAATAGCAAGAGAGAAGGAAGTGATGGACCTTTTTTGTCATCAAGATGTGTCTGAGACCAGCTGAGCAGTGAAATGCTTTACCACTAATGGCAGCAGAAACCTTATGAATGTCCTTTGCACACAGTGGTCAGTAGGGGCTATGGCACCAGGATGATGGGCACTGAGACAGAAGAAAGCAGCAGGGGTTTAATAATGTATTTGATTAATCTAACTAACAAATATAGTGAAAATTATTAAAATCACTAGAATATTGTTCACATATCATAGAAGCAGCGGAAGGCTCTGATTATAGATTTAAGAGCCTCTTTGGGCTGGGCTTTAGCCATAAATATAAAAAGACACATTGACAAAATGATATTTTGTTTTGACCTTGTAAATAAGACAAAAATTCTGATCAACAACTGATCTTTACTTGTGACAATCACATGATGTGGGTAAGGGCTCCAAGAAGTTCATACCTCTGCAACTTAGGAAACAACCATTGCTTTTCCTCTGTGTTGGCTTCTGACACCAAAACCTAATTCCATGAAGTAAATAAAGAATCCAGCTGTAAACAGAGACTTTGCCAGGGAAAAACCATGTTCAGGAGAAACGTCTCATCCGTGCTTGCTTGGGAAAGTTGTCATCTACTGATAATCCTATTCTAACAATGGTTTTGCTGAGTTTAACATGTATGTTGTCTGAAAAGCAGAGCTGCTATAAAATTGTGGCATGGAAAATGTTAATTAAAGGCAAATTCAATTATTTGTTTCCTATTTATTACAGAAATCTCAGGATCTGTCAACATTACCAAGTAGTGCAGTGTAACAGAAGTGGATCTGATGAACAAAACAGTTGGTGCTGATGGTGTTCATGCTACACAGCTGTGCAATGAGTTAGTTTTCTGCAAGCTATAGTCTGATTCTACGGTTAGCATGCATATAGATGCGTGACTGAAAAGCATCTTTTGGTGAGCTGAAGTTATTTCTTCAGAGACCACAAATGAAAGGAAGAATGAAGAAAGCTGGTCAGGTACTTCCCCAAAGAGAGATAAACTCTATTATTCCTCTAAATGAGCTATTTCCACTAAAGACATGTAAACTGCTATTACTAGACTTCAGTGTTAACACCCACTGAGCATATGCATTTCAGACCTTCTGGACAAAACTGATCCTCTGTTTATCAGTCTAAATAGGGTAACAAGAAGAACAAACATTGGCATTTGATTTTACCTCCCTCCCTGAAGACTTGTCAGCATCACGAATCTCTTCAGGCTGTAAGGTCATCAGTGAACAGTCAGATCTACTAATTTATTTTTTTTTTTAAATGGGAGCTTAAGTTCTGAGTAAAGTAAACTGTGTCCATGCAAATCACACTGCTGTTAAACAACAAATCCTAAATTATAGTACATAACAACAGTTACTAATGCCTGGAAGCTCTGATCACCATGTTAACTCTGGGATGGAAAAACCCCAAACCACTATAGCTAAAGTAGAAAGGAGAGGAAAGTGCACCTCCAAACCCTGTTGTGATCTCAGATGCCCAGAGTACAGTGGCAATCTGCAGGATTTTTGTCTTTATTTATAGGACTGCATAATCTAATTATCTCCCATTAGTCCAAAGCTGATTATTTCATTTATCTTTGTATATGTGACAACAAAAGGCTCTCTTTAATTAAGCAGATCAGCAATTAGGTGTTGTTTTATAGGCAGTTTTAAACATCCCTGTATAAATAGCATGCAGCATGATTGTAATCAGATGCTCAGGGAAGAACTGTAGATGAGGACATTTTGATTTACAGCCCCATTTAGTTTAAAGCTGCACTGGCAAGTCTAACTCCAAAAGCACAGGCTTATGAGATATGGCCAAGTTCCCAAGCAGCCTTGATGGAACGAAGCATAACTGAGACACGGTCTGCCGGTGAAATTTAGTAAGATCTGCAGAAGAGCCTTTTGTGGGCTGACTCTGAAGCATATGGGAACTCTTTACATCCAACAGGATTGTTCTACTCTTTGTAGTGAAGGAGATTTGCATTCAAACGCCTCAGTAACACAGCAACAGACAGGTTTGAATGTACAGAGCTCTGTCCAGCTAAACAAATCAGGAGTGCCTGTGGTTAATTAAAATGAGAGAATTACTTTCTATTTGTGATGCTGCTGCTGACAGCAGTGGATACTGCAAGAAATAAGAGAACAACTTGATTTTGCATGTGAATTATCAAAAAATCAGAGCAGAAAAACCACTAGAGCCTATATATCCTTCCAAGAATCTTTGGATGAATTCCCACTCCCAGTGATTCCTTTATCTCCTCTTACAAAGGTCTTTCCCACTTTGGGGCTAGTTGCTGGAGGAGGAGTCATCACTACTTCCTACTTTCCAGTCCTGCACTACAGGTATCATAGCTGAGCCAAAATGTCAAAGCAATTTTTTGTTTAATGTTTCCAAATTTCTACATTAGTTTCATCACCAAAAAAATCATTGCATCCAGCCATATGTATGTGTCAGTATGGCTTGGGGTCTTGAGAGAAAAAAAATGCAGAAAAGAGGAAAAAGCAGTAAAAAAAAAAAAAAAAAATTCTTGCAGTCATCTATGAACCCTCAGTAAGTTTTAATTTTAAGATGTAAGTGCTGAGATAAGCACAAAGAAATTAAGTCGGATGTCTCTGGTAGTACAGAAAGAACAATGGATTGGAATGCAAACCTCCACACAAACTCATATTTGTAAGCATGGGTATTGTCCATTACTTGAGAGTAGCTCTATTTAAATAATCAATTTGCAAGAGAAAACTGCTGGTGCATTTAATATACTGAACTTCCCTCACTGGCCTGTGCTTGTGACCTGCTCTGCTTAAAATACAGAGAAATGGGATTAAACAAACCAGAACAAAACAGATGCTCCTTTCTTTACTTCATTTTGCATATGCAATTTCTTATTTTTAAAAAATCACCTGGAAAATTATATTTGCTTGTTTTGATACAGTTTTCAAAACATGTGTGTTTTGTTTTGTGTAAGACAATTATTTTCAAATGTTTTTTGCCCTTACTGTCGGATAGTAACATAAGTTTTTAAACAGGAACTGTGATATTTCATCTAAATGTATGAGTGGCTCTCAAACCAACAAGAAGGTATTGGAAACTTTGGAAGAAATGGGGAAGTCCTTCAATGCCCTTTAGCCCTCTTTCTACAGAGATTTCTCTACACAGGACTACTTTGCAAAGTGTAATAAGCTTGGAGCAATGCAGTGTTATGAGGCTGTTTACCTGCTGGTAATTGGCAATTAAGCCTAGTATAAAGGCTAATGGAAATTCTCTTCTACTTGGAGAGTAAGACATAGAAATCTTGCCTGAACAAACTGAAGACATCTGTGAAACTCCCTGAAGTGAGCCATAAAAAGCACATAACCTCTCAAGCATCTGCCATGAATTTTAAGGGCAGAGTCCCTAAAAAAACATATATGAAACCCATGAAAAATCTAGGGCATCTTATGGTGCAGAGGGAATTAATGTTGATTTGAATGAATCAGATTGTAGCTGTCTTTGTCTAAATATGCAGAAACAGGTAAGCTGGGGCCAGACAGTCAGCTCCTGGAGTCCTGATGCTTCATTTTGCAGATGAAGAAACAGAGCAAGTCATTTTATGACCTTGTCTTTATGCTGCAGTAAAATATTGGCAGAATGGGAAAAGAACTCAGATTTCTTTCTCTGCACTCATTTCCCTCCTTCCTTCAACCTTCAGGTCCCAATTTTATCATAAAAATGAAATAACTAACAGAAACCATGCAAACACAGGACTGACATGTTTTCGCCTTTTCTCTGCTGCTTGAATCCATTCAGAGCCATCCGCCTGGAATGACAGCTGGGTGCAGGAGTGTGGCCAGGTCCTTCCTCCTTCCACTCTCCTGACAAACCTGGATCAAGCTAACAGAGAAGTGTGGGGCATTTAATGGCTATGGCTATTTGATACTCACCCATGGGCCCAGGCAGACAAGGCAGTCACCGTAACTGGCCAGGGACTCGCTTTTGCCCACATTAGTTTGCCTAAATTTATGTCATCAACTTTTAAGAGTTCTGCTTTAATAGAAAATACCTATTTTACCCAATACTGCGTCCATGTTTAACCCTGGATGTCATGTAAGTTTTGTTTGCAATTTAAGGGTATTTGAAAAGCAGTTAGTTTTTTAAAGGGCTATTTTTAGGTAGCATATGGGACTTCAAAACAGATGAGAATTACACGGTCTACTTTTTTTCCTTTGTGCCCTCCTTACTCCAAAATTACAAACATCCGTGTGTGAAAACCTCAAACCTCTTAAAAATCTACTTCTTCAGAGAAAAACCTGTCAGCTTAACATTGTAGGAAGAGAAAAATATCTGCTGTGAAGTGGAAAGAAGAAAAACTGTGACTATCAGCCACCTGTCTTTAAAAAGCGGACCTCACTTTGCGTTTTTGGGACAAGCCCCACAAGCACGTGGTGAACAGTTTCAGCACTATTATTCGGGATTTTCTAAGGCTTTCCTAACTTTATTTTTCATACAGGTTAATCACTGTATGTAGTGACTAATTTTTCTCATGACTTATTCTTCAAAATGTAGAGGGGGAACACAGGAAAGTGGAACATACTGGAGAAATCTACTTCCATGGAAAGCAAAGGTGAATCTTTAAAATTCTGTATTTCTTTTTCACAAAATAAAGATTTTCGTTTTTCCTAGAAGGAAGGTGAGCTCAATGTTGCAACCGACACTCCCTGTAATGATTTCTAGCTCTTGTATCTGCAAGCTGAGCAACATGTCCGGCCCTGTGATAGCTCCCACTGCCAAAAAACACACACCAAAACAGGTGTCTCTCCAGTTAATCATTATTCATATGATCAAACAACAGACAGAGTAAAATGTCTGGATAATGATGACACGGCCCAAATAAACTTAAATATTCTTTTATCCACTGTCATAAAGACACTATTAATAACGGTTAACTGCCAAAAAGAGCTTTGATTTCCATACTTCAAGTGTCCTCTAGGTGTAGTAATTTTTTTTTTTCCAACAGGGCAGAGGATTTTGAAAATATCTCAATGAAGACAGAAAAATATATGCTAAGAGCCAGACGTCAGAGTAGGGAAAGCCCCCGAAACGAGACCTATTAGCTAATTAGCAAAGATAGAAAATGCTTTATGCCTGTACCTCTACAATATTATTAAAGTAAACCTCATTTAGTTTTCACTGTTGATGTGTATTTAGTTGAACTAGAACTATGAAGAGCACTACAGTTACTGAAAAAACAGATCCCACTTACAAAGGGATTGAGCTTCTGAGTCACACAGGCCTGGGTTTTCCACTGTGCTTAAATATCTGGAGAAGGAGGTAACAGCAGGTCCTCAGCAGACCTGAACAATTTACCTATCACAGAATCATAGGAGTTGGAAGGGACCTCAGGAGATCATCTCGTCCAACATGTATACTTCACCTCGGACAGATTCTCAAAAAGGCTTTACACTGAAAATGGCGAGGAAAAACCAGCACCTGTCTCCTTCTGGATGTTGTTTCCCAAACACAGAGGCCTGTTGAATGAGTCAGCAATGCTCCCTCTGCATACTTTTCAGTGCCCTGCAGTGATTATTGCATGGGAAAGCAAAGATTCAAATGTTTCCTATCACCATTGCCTTTATCAAGCTTATTCATCTGGCTTGAGTAATGCACTGATACCCAGAAGCTGTTTTTTTCCCCAAGAAGAAAGGAAAGAAGTAAGTGCTTTTGAGAGGGATGGGACCTGACAGCATGTTAATATGATGACCCTCAAGTAGCTGAATACATTTGCCAAGTATCATACAGATTAATTCTGATCCTTCCAGCTCTGTTTTGTAAGATCAGACCTAGAAAAGCCACCCTTTCCCATGGTGAGAAGGTAATTAAAGCTCCACAACTTCAGCCTTGCGGTCTGTTGAAAGCTAAGGAAACAAAGAGCAGGGGAGTGGCTGTGTGGTACAAACTCATACTAAATCTGAGTTACAGCAAACCCCTGCAAATTACAAATGGTGTGTTGCAGGCTTTCAATATAGTCACACAACACAGACAGAGGGGGTGCTCTGAGGAAAGAAAACATGAACTCATTTGTATTTATCATTAGTAAGAATTCTGAAAAACATCCTCCAAACACTGAAAATGTATGTAAAATTTAAATGTAAGTCAGCTTAGGTCTCAGGAGACAATACTATAGTACCTCAAGTACACACATACCTTCTTTTTGGTTCATCATTAAACTAGATTTATTGAATTAAAGCAGCTCTAAACTAATTTCCTCTATACTGAACACCATGTGTTATGTTTAATAGCAATCTGAGCCTGGGAGTTCTAAACCCTTAAATGTAAAAATTTGAGATTTCATTATGGGAAGTGCTATACAGCAGTACTGAAAAATTAAACCAACTTAACTATATGAGCTATTACCTTAACTTACAAAGCATTTTGCATAGTCTGTCTGTTCCTGTATTGTATCTTCCAAAAGACAGCTGTAAGTGTACAGAGCTGGAGATATTCACTTGAACAGTGTATTTTTCAGCCATGTCTTTTTTTAGAAATGGTATATTTTGTATCATTGGGAAGCGCATCCTGCATAGCAACACCGTAGATTGATTCAATTGAATTGTGCAAGACTGAAATTCTAAACTGTGCTTTTTGCATTGATCCTTAAATCGTATCATTAAAATAATACTCAATGATGTTTTGAATACACCGATCCTAGTAATTTTACTGCTTGTGAAGTTCCACTGCAGCACTGGTGACTAGCAGCTTCTGAAGAAAAAAATAAAAATCTTCCTGAAACACAATTGTGTCCAAACCATTTGAAAGCCATAGAAACCAATTACAGCAACATTTTGTGTTCTCAATCAGGCTCCATAAAAAATACTCCGGCATAAAGAGATGCCGGGCTATTTATTGTGGGAAGTTACTGAATGCTTAACTATGCAGATGAAATTCTGCTCATTCTTTTATACAAGTCAGCAAAATAAATAACTTAACAGTTCCCAAGGTAGACTTGTTAATCGGTCCAATATTGTTCTAATTCTCCTCGTAGCTAACTGAATTGGAGCATGTAACTGGGTAAAATGTGTCTTTAGATACCATGTACTTATTCCGATTACTATTTGGTTGATTGATGACTTTCTGATTTTTTGAAACAATGCCAGCACAGTGGCCTCTTGGTAGCTGAACACATGACTGCTGTTTGTTGTGCTTTGGGGGGACTGCAGTGCGAGGTCTGGCTCAGTCATTTTTAAAATCAATACTTGCTCTCTGAGCACGGGATAATTTAGAGAACATAATTCAGAATTCTACCTTTCAGCATGTATCCTCCATCAAAGGGGGATTTTTGTCCAGAGTCAGCACAAAGGCTACATGACCCAAGAATGCACAGATAAGGTTAAAAAAGAGAGGAAAAGTACATATTTTTTTTCAAACCAAAGCATCACTAGCCATGTCGGTAGATAAATGTGTCTTTTATGTATGTGCACAAACAGCACATGTGTAACTCCATGAATACCAACTGGAACTGGATGCTTTGAATAAACTCCAGGTTTTGCTTACTCTCACACTTTTTCTTTTTTCCCTCGCCTTGACCATTTGTGTGTTATCTCACAGTTTTTGAAGCAAGATTCTACTTCACTGCAAAGAGTGAAGTGCTGAAAATGGGACCTGAAAAGCCTCTGATCGGCTGGCATCCAGCCTTCCTAATGCTGGAGTTCTGAAAGAGCTGAAGAATTTCCTACACAGGTATTAGTAATGTTCTGCCCTCAGCAGCAGAGATCTGAACCAAAGTTGCTGTATTAAGTCAGTGCAGTTCTGCATGTATAAATGGAGAGGAACAGAGAACCCAATCAGGACCACTGTTCTTTGGGTATTGACTGAACTCTAGTGTTATGCATTTTAATCCTTTTGGATTCATCTTCATGTTTAAACATTTGGGTTCTACATTATGCCTCCATTTCACCTTCTGTACCCCTTCTGTTAACGAAAGACTTGATTTCCCCATCTTTTTCAGACCTTAGTGGTCTTCAGATCCTCTCTCTGCCATCAAAATAATGTCTCCTTTGCACTTTCTCTTCCCACTTTCTTCATAGTGCTCCTGAGCTAAGCATCCCCACAGTTTCCTATTTCCCCTGCAGCATTCCAGATACATTCCTGCACCCATTTCCTGCCTGATTTCCCTCTCCCCTCCCATATTGGAAAATTTTACTCCTCTTATGTTTTGACAGAAGCTGCTGAAGTCAATAGAGCCTTGTACATGTTTAAAATCTTCTTTGTTTGCTTTTAAAATATGAATATATTTTAGCTTCTCAATAGAGAAAATCTTAGGTACAGTCCTTCTGTCCAGATAACCCCCAGCTTAGTGGACTGAGAGCCCCCGTACAAGCTTTTATTTTCACTCCAATTTTGCTTCTACCTCCTTCAAAAGAGAAAGTTTCTGCATGTATCTGAACAAAAGTTACAGCTTCTCTGTACTGTTACAGCATTCTGAGGAAGCAAAGAGGAGTCTGCCACAAAAAGCACAAAGCCATATAATTTTTAGCTATTTTCTAGTGACAGTAACATGAGAAGTGGTATGCAAAATTTCTGGAGGTCTAGGTCAAAAAGCATGTAAAGCCTGATGCCTTACTTAAAGTCTATTAATTATTTTAAAACATCTCATCTTCATCCAGTTTTATTACAAGGAAAATATTTGTCTTAATTCTTTGCAACACTCATTTGAGTTCCACTTGAAAAGCCATAGTTGGCAGTAAATTATCTTTAGCAAGCTAAGATTTCTAATTATTCTCATTTTTTGTATGCTTCTTTTGATAGAAATAGAATCAAATGTAACACAAAGTAGTGGAGAAGAGTTACAACAGCTAAATAATTTCAATCATCTAAAGACTAATGAAAACCTGCAATTTCTCTTACTTACTCATTTATTATTCTCAGTCATTTAATGAGCCCTCAGCCAGTTATTCCAGTGTGGAACAAAAAAATAAAATCCACTTGGGATACAAAAGTTCCAAACCCTGCATCCATTCTAAATTTTTTATGAGGATTATCAGTGTTTTTTCATTCTCTACACTTTACTGGATGCCCATATCAGCAGCTGTAGTTCTGGAGCTGTGCAAAGCAGTTTCCCTTTTAACTTTTTCCACACCTTTCTGAAAAGGTCATCCTTTTGGGCTGAAATTTCTAGTGCCTGTAAATAAATTTCAAATAGGAGATTTAAACCTTATTCCTTTTTTTGAATTAGGAGTGAAAAATCTATTTATTTGGTTTTAAGGAAAATCTTTGTTATTCTTTCCCACAGAAGGGCAAAATATGAACATCCAGTTACTTCATATAAACATGCATTTTCTGAATAATCAGATCCAAGTTTTGTATTCTAGGGTAGATATCCTCCTGGGCTTGTTTGATATTTTCTGCAACAAGATAGATACTTAATCCACAGATTTCTACCCAGCCAAACCTCAAAATAAAACATGGGGAAATAGAGGAACAGAAGAAAGATGCGCAACTAAACCCAGAGAAGAGAATTTAAAACACCAGTTTCTGTCACTGAGGCAAGTTTCTCATTCATGCTGTGCAGCCTGGGTGCCCTGGGTATCACCTCTCAGGTGAGCTTTGTTCTCTTTCACCACAGAAGAAAAGGTGAGTATTGTACCCAGCTTGGTTTTTGCAAGGTTTGGGAACTTTTATGAATGCAGGATGGGTGGGAAATTCCATGGCATTTTGACAAATGACCACCAGAATACATATATTTCAAAATCTAGCTGACAGATTTTGTTGCACTTCATCTGACTTGGAGAAGGGCAACAGCAACAAGGAAGCCTTCTGCCTCACTCCTTGTTACCAGTGATCACTGGTATGGTATGATAAAAAAACTACACTTAAATTACAACAGATTGAAGAAATTACTGATTGCTCTCCTATGTTCATTGTGTATATTGCTAAATCAAGCAAATAAACCACAGGAAGGAGAAGTGGAGGATCAGGAAGAAGCCCAGGTTCTCAGCTTTGCACCTGAGGACACTGGGCAGTTATGGAATGGGAATGGAGGCAGATAGATATTCTGTGGCTGCCCTGACTGGAAGGGAAAGGAGCATGCACAGGAAATCAGTGATAGTTCTTCCTGGTATTTAGCAGAAAGAAATAATAAAAAAAAAATGCATATAGATATACTACAACTATTACAGTATTTTTTTCTCCAAGAAAAAATAAAACAGAAGCTGGAACAATAATTTCAGAAATCAACAGCAAAGATAAAAATCATTTGACACAAAAGATTTTATTAGTAGCATTTGATTGCAGTTTTATTTTATAGTATATTATTTCAGATATATGAAAGGGATAGTGGCTTTTTTCACCTTACTTGCCTTGGCTTTTCTGTTCTTGCCCTTGATTTAGGGGTGCAAATCTAGATACCTTCAAACGCAACTTCTTGGCAAAGCTAAAAAATACTCAGATGTGCACCTGCAGAGTAATTTTCTGTCTTCAAGCTGCAAGTATAAATTATATGACAGAAAGATGGGGAGACTGCAGGTTTTTGACAAGATTTTATTTAGAATATATATGATTATGCACATATCATTTCAAGTTAGAAATGATCTCATTTGTGAGAAATAACACCTCTGGCTTCACCAAACGTAAAACAAAGGTTTTGTCATGATGGCTTCACCAAAAGGCATCTTTAGGAAACAAAGTATCTTTAATGGTGAGATTGCTGCAAATTCTGTAATATTGAATCCTAAGATTTGTTTTAAAACCTTCACAATTATAATATCTGTACCATGATTTTATAAGCCATATACAAATACTTTTGCACTGTTTATGTTGGCAAAGCTATAATTATGAGAACAAAGGCTGTAAAAGCTGGCATTTCTTCATCCTCCTTCACATTGTTTATTTTCTCCATTTTCAACCCATTCCCTTTCCTTTCTGTGGCATGGGCAGCTGGACCACTTATTCAGCTTATTCCATGAGCCTGAGTCACATGTTTATTTATACTTATTCAATGAGCCTGAAACCAAACTTTCCTTTGCCAGACTGTCCTTATCTCTTCTCCCTTCAAATCTTACCCTTTGCAGTTTCATCCTGACAAATTTTAGATGCCTGAATGCCAACTTCAGGACCCCAGCTGTCCTAAGATGTGTCTGTAATCAGCTCTCAGCTACCCTGAAACCAGCCCCCTGTGATGGCAGCTGAAGAGCTATTGAAATGCCATATGCCTGCAAACAGAGACTATGGGATGGGGTTCTTTTTTGTCCCCTTGTTGTATGGTCAGAGAAATTGTCATCTCATGAAACTGTGCTTCTATTTTACACAACTATCCTAAAACTTAAAGGACATAATCTCCTTGGGCGATCACCCTTTCTCCCGCTTCGTGTGTGTGCCACAGAGCTGTTCTCACACTCCTGCTGGTCGTATCCAGAAGGATCTGGGACCATGGTGTGTGCTGTGACTTTCTTGACAGTAGAGCTAATATTTTTCAAAACAACCACCAGTAACCTTAGTCTCATTTCTATATTGAGATAATGCCAGCCCAATTACTGTCAGGTTCCTTGGAATTAGGGGCAGGACACCAAAATTTTTGCCTTCAGAATATGCTTTTAAACCCAGTTCTGGCAAATGCAAAAAAGATCTTGTGGTTGCCTAATAGTCTGCAGTACATGAAATAAGTAGCAGTGATATAGCCCAGCACTAATACAATCAGATTGGTATTTTCTGCAACATTTCAGGAACAGCAAGATCCCAGTTAGACATAAAATACTGTATCAAAATTTAGTTTTGGTCTTGGTCCCTAAGTAGTGATGTTTTGGCAGAATTAACTCCCCTAGCATGTCTAGGACGGGATTTTGCAGATCACTCAGCAAGTGCTCATGACATTGGAGCCGAGTACAAGTCATTACTCTCTCTGCTGTGAGAACAGGAGTAGGTAGTATAAGTCTTAAGAAAGAGAAGAGCAGGCTGTAAATGTGTAAATGGATATTATTCCAAGAGTGCCTTTGGACTTGCTGTGCTCCAGATTTTGGGTCTGGAACAGAGACAGTCCTCAGGAGAGTATTGGTATCTGCATATCCATGAAATTGGAGAATCCAGTCTTAGCTTTTAAAAGAGACAGTGATAATATGGCCTCAACATCCTTGAATTTATTTTCAAAGTCAAGAAATAGAAGGGGGTTCACATTTTGTTTATGTGATCTTCCTTTAGAGCAGTGGGTTAAACTGAACCAACCTCTGGACCTAAACACTACTGAGCTTTGATTCCTATAAATCTGTTTTTGAATCTTGTGTCTTCAGACCTTTCAAGAGCCAATTCACAATTTAAATACATGAGTTATTAATGAGAGGAATACACATGTTGCAGAGAATTTTTTTCAGCTTTTCCTAGTAAGATGAAATATTGTTGAATAACGTTGGTTTCCCTGCCAGATTTTCTGACATAATTCCTTCACAAAAATAAAATCCTCAGGAATTGTAATAATTTTATAAAAAGTCACATCCTCTTTAAAAGATTGATTTCTATAGCTATCTATATTCAATTAGAATTGTTTTCCTTTAAGTAATTTCAGAATTTTCTGTTAGTGAGCAAGTGAAGAGTGTTTTGGAATAAATAGCATGTGATGTCTAAACCACCAATCACTTCCCTAGACCTCCTATCTCTCAAACCACCTGCTAATCATAACAATTGCTAATTTGAGAGCTTTTAGCCATTTCTGGTGTCAGTGACAATGCCACGTAGCCTGCAATGGCCATTTGGCCAGTCTCCCACCTACCTCAGCGACTGCTGCTGCTGCTGTCCATTTTGGGCTCTATTGTTCTCCTGCCTCTGCTGACCACAAGCAATTCCTTCTCGCCTAATCTCGGGGGAATCTCTGCCTTCACAATGGGGGCAGGGCCATTTGCTTTGTGTGCAAGATAATCTTTTATAGAATTGTTCTCACACACACGCAGACACACACACACACACTATCCTGCCCACGCTCTTTCTGCTTCTGAAAGGCTGATGAACAGCGATGGGAAGGCTTAAAAAGCAGATAGGAAGTGTTAACTACTTCTGGTTACTCATTCTCTTGTTGATATGCACTTAAAAATGCATATAGATATGGCTAAATGTAGAAAAAAGTGTTTTAAGCAATCATCATCATTTTCACGCTCCCTAAGATTAAACCCAGCAGCGCTTTTATATACCTTGGGGCTACTATCTGATAACAGGTAAACAGTTCACTGGATTTGGATTTTATAAATGCCTATGTGTAAAAACCATACGGAGATGGAGCAAGTGCTTCCCACTGTATTTCAAAAGAGAACAGAAAATCTAAGGTGATCTGTTAAAGGAAGCAGAACTGACAGCCTCTGTACTCAGCATGGTATTTTCCTGCCTTATGGATGCTCCTCTTCCCCAGTCCACTCTGAATAGAAAATAAAATTTACTTGATTTCCCTGTCTCAGCTGCTGAAATATGACTTTGTACTAGGCTTTACCTTTAAGTCCTCCACTCTAAAGGATTTAAAGCTAGTCATTATATTACAAAGCAGGTTGCAGGAGGGGGAAAAAAAAAAAAAAAGAAAAAAAAAAGAGTAGACTGTACTGACCAACTGCTTTAACCAGGGTAGAAAAATCCCTAAATATTATTGTAACCTAGACTACAATGAATAAAGACATAGAAAGAAAGCATCACTGTTGCCTGTGACATGGGTGACAATTTTAGATATTTCTTTCAGCTTTTGAAATTGCTGTTCTGATTTATTTCCAATCTTTTGCCTGAGCAGAGTACAGGGCTATCTGCAAAACCTGCATCAAGCAGGCATTTCTTCTTGAAACTATTCACACTTGACTCTACTAAAAAAGCAAAAAAACCGCTCAGAAAAATCTCAGCTCTGTCATTATGCTCCATCCTGCTGAAAGCTCTCCTCCTCCTCCTCCTCCTCGGAGCGCAGCCCGCGTAGATGGCTCCCTCTAGGCTTTGATACCCAACACAGCAGGAGGAAACGCAGGCGGATCAATAATCCGGCCCTATATCTACCCATGTCCAAATCACAAAGCAACAACAAACCCCCAAGAAGATCCACCCAGCTAAAGGGAAACTGCTGCCTCTTTACAAGAATGGCAAAGTCAAGCAAAGGCCACCGGCTCACCACTGTATGAAACAGGGATGTTACAAACATTTTGGAGTATCTTTGGATGAAAGTGCTAAAAATAGAGGACAAGAAAAACAAATCTAAGGCGTCTGTCTGGCCCCTGGGACTGAGTCTACTTGCCCTGGTAGGCACTAGATTCATGCTCTGCAGCCAGGGCTGTAGTCACTTAGTGCTTTGTTGTACTGCTGTCTTTCATTACTCTCTGCTTTAGCCAGGTGGTGAGGGCCATGCTCTGAAAAGCTCCCTGGGGTCCATGTTGTCTAATAAGTATGGATGTTGCCTGAGGCAGTTGGCTCGGTCCCTGTATCTAAGGCCCAACAAACTCAGCTTTATAATGATTGGCAGATTTGGGGTTGAAGCGTGGCTTCTGACATGACATCGTAATTCATTCCACAGTGCTCTTTAACGTGTAAATTACCTGAGATATTGGGGAGTGTTTTACCCTCGTATGCTTGTACTTAATTTTGATTTACAGCCATGTCTGCGGACTTCTTTGGTATGGTTTTACAGATGCAGGACAAACACCCAGGAAGCCCTAGGTTGCGTTTTTTGTTACGTACTTTCTCTGTAAAACACAGTGCAGTAAAGAAATTCAACAGTTTCAGTCCAGCTCAACAAAATGTTACAGATGTCACATGAATGTCAGACCTCAAACCTGGTATTTAATCACTTGCTTCAAAAGCAGGAATTTTGCAGCGGTTTCTACAAAGGAACAAGCTGCAAGCACCTCACAGTTGCAAAAAAATCCTTTTCAGCACAGCGTCAGTCTATTTGTGCACCTTTGTCTTGCTTCCTCTGCTGATCTCAGTTCTGATAACCAGTTGTAGATATTGCTATGTACATAAACATAACTATGCACACAGACCAGGACCAAGCATGCCACCCCTTGCTCACTGTCACAACCATGTGGAATTAGCAGTAAAGCAAAATTAAGACTATCAGACATTAGCTGATGCAGAGTAAGTGACGGATATGATTAATTTAATGCTGGGAAAACAGATGGGATATTTTGTATGGATATTTGAGATTTATTGGCGCGTAGTATATTTTACATAAATTATCGTCCCAGAACCCCTCCAAGCTTTGTCATGGCTAAGTTTCAAAGCCTGTCATTAGGACATAGCATCTGGTTTTGAAAATAAGCTTTAAAATGGTGTTTGTATTAATGATTTCAAAGGATATTGCCTGTGCTGCTTTGACCATAGCTGCCTAATTTTGCCAAGTACCTGTGTGAGATGTAAAGAGAAGGGGTTGTAGTAAGTGTGAGGCAGGCTCCTGACCTCTCTGCCTGGTTGAGAGCTCCTGGGCCCTCCTGGCTCTGTCCATGGCACAGGTCTCTGCTGAATACATGGGAAAGGTCTGGGCGTTCAATAATTATTTCAAAATAGTTGATGTTATAACTTGTAGCTGCAGATAGATTTTTCAAAATATCAAATATTAGCCAGCCTGGCAACCACTTAATTCAATGCTGAGTGCTTTGAAAAAATATGTCCTGAGAGCGCTGACTGTCCTTGAGTTTCTCTGATACCAACAGAACCTGGAAGGATTTAGCACCCTGGAAGAGTGGCCAGGAAACTGAAGGGTTCGACTCACAAGCCAAAGAAAATTAACTGGGCCCTGTTTCAGGCACTTCTAGAAATCTGCATCACTGCAAACATTTTTTGGCCACGCTCATGATGATGTAAGATCACTGCCAATTTACACAAATGCCTTGAATTCAGACTTTAGCAGGAAGATTTTGGCGTGGAAATTACTGAATTAGCTTTAATTTTTTCCCTTCTCCCTGCATCACAAATATTCTTATCCTCTGGTCACATGCCACTAACCCCAGATTCACTTTCACCACTTCCTGATCCTTGTGAAAGTTTGCCATTTGTGATGGAAGCCAAAATGAATGCAAACTGTATTCAGACTTTTTTACAAAACCTGTACATGGTCCTAGCTAAAACCAACACACACAGAGTAAAATACCATCCCCTCCCTCCCCTAAACCCATTAACATCTTTGCTCTATAGTGAACAGATGCTTTTGGGATTGCCTCCGTTCATCACAAACTGTCCTTTGCAAGAGTCCCAGCACTAGGCAGTTTCAGGAGCTCCAAGAATAATAATGCTCTTGAAGATCACATTTTAATTTGGATACAATGAATCTTCCACAAGTTCCAAATATTCCATGCATTTCACTGTAATGTGCCAATATGGATAAAAAAAGTAAGCAAAAGATTGCCCCGGAAAGTAGATACCGTTTGTTTGTATCTGGCACCAAGAGATTATTAGTTTTGTCAACACTAAATACGAGACCAAATTAATTTCTTCTTTAGTCACATTACACCTAAACTGATCGCACCAGCAATTCCTTTGGCCATGGTTTAAAAATAACACAGATTATCTCTTCTTACTGCTCTTTGCTCCATATCAGGGTAGCTTTCCATAACCACTCTCAGGTAAGTACGGAAGATATCCCTCTTGTCCATTTTGTGTTGAAAAACAGCTTTAAGGCTGTTTATAAGATGAGAAGACAGTTTCTACAGAAGCCCATTCCCCCTTCATCCCTGTCCCCTCCAGACAGGTTCAACTTTGCAAGGTGCTGAACTGTCTTGGCTTTGACCACAGCAGGTGCTGCAGCTGGGCAGCGGTCACAGGAATGGTTCCCAGCATCACCCTGTCAGAAAGGCAAGGGAGGACTTTCCCCTGCCCACATGTGAAATTCCATGACACTTCATTTTTGTACGTGTTTTCTTCCATAGAAAACAAATTATGTTTTAGTTACCCAAAGACAAGTTTTTCATTTTAACAAGACACGTTCTATATTGCTGTGAGGCCGAGGAAGACACCGGAACTGCAACAGCTCAATACTTGGTGGTAAGAAGCAGAGAGAGTTAATCAGTTCTGAGCCAATATTTCAATATAACGTTAGCGGGCTTGGTGCTATTTTTAGCCCCTCTGCCAGCTTCACTCATTGTAGCTCCTGTGGCCAGCTTTGACAGAGGGGAAACTTTATCTCTAGTTACCTGACCAGATTCTTATTCCTCCCTGCTGAAACAACTTGCAGAATGTCTATAGAATAAACCCATTTCTGTTCCTTCTCCCGTAGTGCACAGCAATACTACACGCCACAAAAAGCTGGTATGCCTTTCTTCCCCAGGTGAGTTCTGCCGAGGGTGGAGATTGCACTTGACATATACTACCAGTGGGACCACCCAGGTGTGGATACTGCTGCGTATCTCAGTCTTTCTCTACTCCAGCGGCCCTGCTGGCCCATGATGTTGTTGCAGACAGATTCCAGGAAGAGTCCCACCTGGTCCCCTCTGCCTATTTAAATTATGAACTTATTGGGAAAGCAATAACATCTCCTCATGTACCTGGTTCAGCGCTGCACATGTTGCCAGTACTTGGAAAAGAATATTCTTTTCAGCCCTTTGTCTTTGCTGAGTGCCCACTGCTTGAACAGGACATGGCAGTTCTCTCCTGTGTTTACTAGGGCTTTTGTTTCATTAAATGCAGACCTGAGCCCTGAAAGTTAAATATAGCATTGATGTTTGACTAGTACAGTAGAAAGTGGAAACTTCTCATATTTGTGTGATTATTAGGAGGCAATATAAATGTCCTATGGCATTTTAAGATAAAATTTTGAGCCTGCTATCTTAGATATTGTTGCTTTAATAAGCTGTACTGCATTAAAGTAGATTATAGATTTGAGTATACCCTTGGCTCCAATAAAATCTTGCTACCAAATGGTTTTAAATACAAGGGCCTTCAGTTTTGCTTTTAAGTCAGACTATCCCCCCTAACCAGAGAAAACCAGCTGACTGTGAAGCATTGCTATCTTTCCCTTGCTTTCTCCATTTTCCTTTCATGACACAATGCAGGCATACTACAACAGAAGATGCTGTACACCTTCTGCCTCCTCCCCTTTTAGTGCTAGAACCACTTCTTTTATCTGAAAGATCAGCCACCTAAGGCTCTTTTTGAGCACAGGAGTATGTGTGGTTTTCTCTCCCTACTTTGAAGGATGCCAGTGAATGTTGTGTTCACAGGTACTCAAAGCACAAAGATTCCTATTTGAGGGAAAAAATGCTCTGTAAATCTGTCAGCTATCTAAAAAAGGAAGGCATTCCATTGTAATTTAACTGCAGAGGCATTTCATGTGTTTTAACTCTTACAATAAAGAGGAAAACTTTCATTATCAGGTTCTGGGATTCAGTTGTGTATCTTTCCTTAACACTAATAGGAGACTCTGCTGTTTCTGCCCACCTAACATTGAAAAATTACTCAATAAAAATTACTTGTCTGGTGCAATTACACTCTTGTCTTTCAATTAACATTCTCTCTACTGGTTAGGGTGGGCTTTAGGAGCCCAGTAAAGAGAGATTTCTTGGCTGAAAAAAGTCATTTTACCAAGTAGGTTGGTTAGCTTCAGCCTTTCAATAAGCACAGGATTCTGAAAGCATTTCATCCTCATTACTGAATCACAACGCTGCTGGTGAAGTGTGAATGTGGATGCTACTGTCTTCTGGGAAAGGGGAGCTTAATATTGAATAAACAACTATCTGGGGAGAGGCAAAAGAGACTAAAAGGAGCTTCTGGGGCGGAAGAGGGCTAAAGCCAAATATTTTTATTGGTATAATTTTTCTTTTAAAAGGGAACAGCCACCTAAGTGTTTCCTTTGATTCGTATTTGGCTGACTGAATTATTGTCAGAGAGAGGGAAATGCCTGTAATGTAATCCTGATTGGTGAAGTACACAGCACGTATAAAAAAAAATCAGGGTCCTTAAAAAAGATAATGAGCACAAAGCAATGCTTGTAGTCAATCCCTCTCTGACACTCTGAACAAGTTGAATCATCTAAAAAAAACAACATCAAGAATCTTTTTACATTGCATCTTTTTCTTCCATTTTCAGAAATTTCAGGCTGAGCAAAACTTTTTCTTCCAAAGTACTTATTGTTCAAAATGCCAGGAAATGGAAGAAAGGAAACCTGTTGTAAACAGCGAGGAAGGTGTGATGTCAACACAGAAGCAGCTCCCGGAGGAGCTGGGTGAAGGCAGCACCGCAGGGTAGACAGAGCCCAGGGACCAGTCCCTGGGGCTGCTCCAGGGCAAGGACAAGGACTTGTCTTTCTCACTTCCCAGGAGAGTGTCTCACCCTGTTTTTGCAGGCCCTTTGAAGTTAGGTTGTTTTGACCTCACCTTTCAAAACTTTTTTCTCTTGTATAAATAAGCTTACATTAAGCCAGGCAGAGGAATTCCTGTCCCCTAACCCAACTGAGGATCCTACTCATCAGGCTCCAAAAATTATTTGCTCTCCTTTTCTGGCCAGACAAATTCTTGATTCTTTTTACAAAGCAGTGACCAGCATTGCCATCAAAGCTTTGAAACACGTGGGAGTACTTCTACCCTTTATGACCTGTTTATTATTGAGAAAAAGCATTTATGGGCTGAAGAAGACATAGTAGAAGCCTCAATTTACAATGCAGTTAGGAACACCTATAAAACTTCTCATCAATTCAAGGGTTTTTTGTTTGTTTGTTTGTGGGGTTTTTTTAAACATTGTTAATTAACAACAAATGAAAGACAGAGTGGAAGGAAAAGGGAATATTTCAGTAAATGCTGAGGTAATGAAGAACTTTAAGAGGTCCCTGCCAAAAAATTTGCTAATTTTTCAATTTTAAACAAAGAAATATCTCTAAAATCAGATTAAACAAGATCTGTAATTTTATCTCCCATTATGCCCACCTAGCCCTGAAATCTGTACCACAAGGCCCTGCTCTGGCACAAGAATCACTTTCACCACCAGCTGAAGTTGTTTGACACAGGCGGAGAGTAGTGCTGGATCAGCCCAACAGAGGGCAATGGGATACATTGATGTGAAGCTGCTCCATACCCCACGGAAGATGGTAAAGATGGTCACAGTCCATTCAGTTAAAAGCCACCACCACTATTTTCAGTGTCACTTATCTATTACACACAGCACTGCCTAACATGAAGTAAGAAGGAAGGGAAAAAGCAGGACTGAGTGAGAAGAGTGCAATTGGAAAGCTTCAAGGAGTACTCACATCGTTGAATTACCGATGTTGGCTCCTCTGTTTTGGGTGGAGTTTTTTTGTTTGTTATTGATTGCATGCATTTGTTTTTTAGATCTGTAAACTAAGAGTCTTGAGAAAGGCTAATCTGCCAGGCACATCTGACATGAGAGGTCAGAAACTGTAGCAGCAGCATAAGGGCCGCTTATTTGGGCAATCAGCAGGTTACACATTTTGCAATGAGGCCTCTTAGTCTCCTCTGTCTTGGGAGCATATTCAGTTTAACAGAGCTCACCTTAGCCTGCATAAGTTCATACTGTTTTTAAGAGCTGTATGGGTCATACTAAGCATGTGCATGCAGAATAAACATATTTTGGTTGCATTTCATTTTACCTTTGGTCTGTCTCAGAAGTCTGGGAGCAGGAGGACCAAAAGATTAAATGATGATATTCTGGAAACAATTCACACCAAGATGTAGTGAAGAATCTGGAAATTTTCAGTCAAGGCCTATTGTCGAGAATTCAGTATGCCAGCTCATCTTCCAGTCATGCTCAGACAAGATTTCTATAACCAAAACAACTTCCCAGTATTTATCTAAACAGAGCATCCAGATGCTACAAGAGATTCAGACACACATCACTAACACACAGTGGCTTTTCCTCTGCATAAGTGCATTAACAAACTGGATTATTTTTCAAATTACAGTGGATTCCTACATGGTGAAATAGAATGGCAGGAAAGCTCAAAATTCAAAATACATATGTGGAAACACATAATGCTTTTTTCAATTGGTAGTATGTAATTTCACAGATGTTTAGCTTTTCTTTTGTTGTATGTTGCTCTCAAAATCAGTATCTGGGAAAATGTGAATTAACAAGCATCTGTACAGTGGGAGGATGACCACACAGTGATTTCAAAATCATGCTCTCATTACTGCTAAAAATATAGTTTGTTATTCCAAGAAGGGATGTAACACCTCTGTAATTAGGGACTGCTCTGGCCTCAGGGGAATCCTAATAAAGCAAATTTCATACATTGATGTGCTTCCCATTGCTTCATTTCTTTGTTCTATCACCCTGTTGTTAATAACACCCTGCAGCAAAAAATGTTCATGAAGCCAAGAGCTGTCCAGATAAGAGAAAAGGTCATGATCCCCCTAGTGCGCGTTCATCAGTGAATGGACACCAATCTGAAAATAAGAGGATGCCTGTCAATATGGAATGGAAGGCAGCAGCATAACATCAAATTAAAGCCAACGAATGCTCATACAGTTGTACTGGGCTCCAACCTTAACCAAAAATCAATAGTCAACAAAGTATTACAATATGAAGTGACTGAATCACTGGGGAAGGAGGTAGCAGAGGGAGGAAGTGCATGAAAGCTTTGCAAACATTATTATACTTATATACACTTATGCACACAGATGATGGAGAAGCTGATGCTCTGTTGCCTCTAAATTTTACCAGGAAGCAGAGGCTTAGCTACCAGGTGTGGGAAACACAGTACAAGAGTCTATTGTGCCCATATTGCTAATGGGGATGCAGCAGGTATACCCCTCCTCTTAACCAATAGAACAAACTACACACAGCCTTCATGTTTGATCACAACCCCAAATACGGGGGTGTTTGCTGACCATAATTCATGTGTATTTTATGGCAAATCCTTTGAATAATCACAGTAGCAGTAAAAAACTCATAGGACAAGTGATGTCAGATGGCATTATGGGAAGCAGGGATTTTTGCCATGGAAGGGGTACGGTGAAAGTGTTGGTTTGCCTTTGATCTTTTTGATAGGGTATGTTTGGGGGAAAAAACACCATGTGATTACTTTAGATAAGGCATCACACATACTCCAAGGAGGTTGCCTTAAAACCCTCTATATTTATCAGTAAATCTGTGAACAATTGTAAATTGTAAATTTTAAAGGTAGTAAATTTTTATCCCCAAGTCTAACTTCTGGCTCAGGAATTTTGTGCTCTCATTTTAGCCCATTGATAGCTTATTCCAAAACCACTCACAAGCAGTTAAGAAACTCCCAAACTTATCAGTGGAATTTGGTTCCAGCCCCAGAGACATGGGGGGTTCACTCCATCCCTAACTACAGACAATGCTCAAATTAAAAAGTCTGTATTTTTCCCCATCATTTTCAAATGGGAAGAATCCCAAATAACAAAACAGATAAAAAATTTAAAAACATATAGCTATCCATACAGCAGGCTTGTCTGACAACTGTTTTTAACCTGAGCAGCTGAGAAGGGAAAGGGAACCAGGGAATTTCCCATTTGTACAGTATTTTGTAGTGAAACAAATAATTTCAGCAGTGAGATGGCCCTCTGGTTTGGTACTCTTTATTTTGCCCCACTGAACGTACAAGATTAATCTTGCTGCCTGAAGGCCACCCTACACATAATTAGGCCTGATGTAGGAAAATGACCTTAATTTTATCCGTCAGTTTTGTACACAGAGCAAGTATGGGAGCACTTTATAGCCCTTAGACATCTGATGACCAGATTAAACATGCAAATCAGATAGCTGGACATCTAAGCATAATTAAATTAATCATCCCTTACTTGAATCTATAAACCTGCACAAGTAATTAATTTTAAATTTTGCTATTATTTCTAAAGATAATTTAATTATCTTTAATTATAATTTGTTGCATTTTGTATCAACAAATTCAGAGACCACTTTTGGACTCTTCTAATTAGAAAATTCCCAGAATGTATGTTTATAGCTTATCAGAGAAGCAGAGAAACTTAAAAGTCCTCTGGGTTTTTCCAGATGAGTTGCTGAAAAAAACTGAGGAAGGCACTGCTTAGGATAGGGTCCAGTTGTTCTAAGCACTGCACAAACCATGCAATGGTCACCTAGATCAGATTATGAACTAAAAAGAAAAACCTAGACAAATAAATGACAGGAAAAAAGGAGACTGCAAGGGAGACATCCCAAAAAGGAGAGACTGAGTGCAAAACAGATCAGATAAATTGTGTTATTACAGTTGTTTCCCTCCCTTTCAAAAATTCCTTGTATTGGGTATTTTATTGAGGCAACAATTAAGACCTCATGTTTGCTCATCTGCTTAATTGCAAGATGGAATGAAGAAAATAGGAGAAGTCGGAAGGGAACCTACGCTTGGATATGAAGTTTGTTATCAGACCTTCACATTTGCTCAGTGCATTATGTGAGAACTATGTTGTAGCCTTTTCTTATTACCCAAGCCATAAATTTACAGGACAATTATGGTCTGCAACCTACAGTGCAGTGTCAGTTCCAGTAACCCAGGGACACTCAACAACCAATTTTTTGTTTGTTTTGTTTCTTCTAGAAACCTTGGGCTCCTTCTACTTTTCAGGGCAAACTCCACCTGGAGCATAGAGTATCTCAACAGATGCATCATAAGCAAATCTTCAGGTTTATTACCCTGTTAATTAGGGTCACTGCCCACTAATAATTTTGCCAATAATATGATATTTTTTAATCAGCCAGTCATTGCATTTATTATTTCCTTTGGCTGAAACTGTAATAAACACTATAAAATAATTTATGGTACTTCTACCCATCATAAAAGCATTTAACCTGGCCTTAAATTTTCTTTAATGGTAGCTTTCATTTCTATTACTTCAGATCTTTTAAGACTCTATAGCACATATTCTGGTAGGTGGACTTCACTGTCATTTAGTGCCTTAGCCTTGCTAGCCAAATCCACTCCTGAATAGATGTATGTTTCATACTCTTGCTAACAAGGATTCTAGTAGAGAACTATCCTGTTACTAGATGTGATTACCACAGTCTGTGACTCTGTGTTAGGGCAGGGTACACACTGCCTACAGAGGATGCCGTAGGCCAAATAGACCCTTCCGAAATCCTGCAGGTCACTGGTCCAGAAGTGAGAGCAGGTTTGCAACCATAGGAACTATTCAGAGGCCTGGGTCCACTCCTGGTATCCAGTCAACTGGAGATGGTGGCAGCACCAGTGGGGCTGATTGTAGGGCATGTGATTCTCAAGAACCTACAGGAAAGATCTTTCTGTCTTCTCAACTGAGAGCCTCAGGAACTCTGCCCTGAAAAAAAAAAGATAAGCTCAATGCTGATATTTTTGCTATTTGCATTCTGCTGTTAGAGGAAAGGCCTGTGTAAACCTACTAAAGATGACTAGTGAAAGGGGAGAAGGAGCAGCTGGTAGTATTGTGTCACATGAATGAAAGGTGTTGCACCAAATGCTGACGGTGAGGAGAGGCACTTGCACTTTTCAAAAGAAGCAAACCTCTAAAAACAGACACAGGTGGGAGAAAGAAATTCTGGGGTTAACTAAAAGTTTCCTTGAGTATAACAGCTCAGCAATGATGTATGCAGGATATAATGCCCGCAGATCATCCTGACAAGCAGAGATAGGCAGAAAACCAGAGTAATATTCCTTTCATGAGGGAGGAGTATTAACCATGAAGATGTTTTTCCACACCAGCAGGACTGAATGCATTAGGATTAGGAGCAGAGATGGGCAAATCAAATCCTGAGAGGTAAGAACCTTGTCAGCATGATATTTCTGTCACAAGTCATGCTGATGCCCAGGTAGTAATAGCACTATTTTTTGTAGCTGTTATTTGTATTAAAGTAGCTGAGATTAGGATCTCTTTGTGTTAAGCCTTTAAGCAAGGGAAAGTCTAACCCCCTAAGAGAATGCAGTCATCAATAATAAGACAAGCAAAAGCTGGGAACAAGGCGCCATTATTATTTCCATTTTATAGCTGGAGAACTGAGACACTGAGATCAAATGACATGTCACCAAAATACCAAACCAAACCAAAACAAAACCCCAACCCAAAAACCAAACACCTTTGGCAGAGTTGTGACATGGAGCCACATCTCCTGATTCTCCAGCTTCTGCTTCAATCACAAGATCAGCCCTCCTCTCTATTACCATATAAATGGTAACATCAAAATGATAATTGTAGGAAGATAACATACTACTCACCTAAAAATTTCAAACCACTTAACAAACACTAATTAAGCCTAATGATGACTTTGGAAGAACAGTAAGTTTCCTCTTAAGTGTTCTCTTGATCTAAACAGTCAGGGTCTGCTTTCCTTTTTTTCAATAATGCACATCATATCGACGATGCCAAATTGGCATCCTGGCATTGAAAGTATCATCCTAATTCACACTCAGGAGAAAAAAAAACCCCAAACCATGACATTTGAATGAATGTCTGTAAAACTGTTAAGTACTCTGTCACTTTTACCAGATTAGGAGGCTGCTTGTGGAGTATAGCCACAATATATATCTTGATTCAGATTCCTGCCAGCAACAGAGAAATACTGCAAAAGATTGCTTAAAACAGCAGCTGTGGCAGGAAAAGGATGAAAAAGCACAGGGACATTTTAGAGCTGGGGGTTTTGTAGCCCTTGATGCCTCAAGGCAAGAGGCCCCTGCTGTGCCCAAGGCAATGGAGAGCACTGCAAGGTTGGACATTACTAGGGGCTGTAACTTCAACCTGAGCCATCCAAGGCAGATGCTGTGATAGCATCTCAAGTAGATTTTTCTTCCTTAGGCTAGGATAGGTTTCTCGTTATAACTAAAAGTACACCTTAATTTATGGCTTTATTTGTCTGAGCAATGTAGGGTTAACATCCTGTGTGAGGAAAAGTGATATTTCTTTTATTAGCACAATCTCTTAATGTAGAGTTACATCTGTGGCAATGACCAGCACCACAGGGCTGTATTTTGAGTCCTTCTCCTAATTTAACACATCAGAGCATATATTTTAAAGGACGCTTCTCAGCTTGCCACAGGCAACAACATGCTGCAAATTAGAGGCAAAAATCTAGATGCAACCCCCATGGCTCTGTTTCTCCTTCCAAATGGTCAATTCAACAAAACAGAAGACAACATTGCATGTGTTCAGCCTGGTGTTACTCTAGCAGTGGCTTATGTTGCTAAAAAACATCTGGTGGAAACAGATAAGTAGTGGCTGCAGGGATTGAAGGAAATTTGTCTCACTCTGGATCTGATGACTTGGATCCTTTGTTTGCTCCTTCCTTTTCCAGCTGGAGGGGAGGTGCTCTGTTCTGTGAGGCAAGATTCCCCATCAAAGTAGATGCTAGAAGTTTTTTTCTTTCTGTGCACACTTTACTTTAGTCATGCAGAACACAGAATCACAGAATCACAGAATCACATGAGGAGGACAGACTAGGTGGGAAGCAACATCACTAAGTAACAGACTGTTGCTCCAGAAGAGTAGAGTAGATTGAGATCAATTCAGGAATGGTTTATTTCTCTAAATGCTATATAACCCCTCCAGACTACAATTATTATTATTATTATTATTATTATTATTATTATTATTATTATTATTATTATTATTATTATTATTATTATTATTATTATTAATAATAATAATAATAATAATAATAATAATAATAATAATAATAAATATAATAAATATAATAAATATAATATTCAAGAAATATTATAGGAGTCTCATATTCCTCAGAGCACAGTGGCGATACAGAAGGCTGTGGAAGAGCAGACTGCAGTGAACCACGGGTACAGTTTCAAACCCTCCTGGAGGATGAGCAAGGCTTTCCACGGGCTGATATGTGTAGAGTCTGTGAAATCCGAGCTGCAGAAATATTGTTATTCAGCAGCTAGGTGGTTGAGTACCATGAGGGAGGTACCAATACAATGTAGTACCTAGGGAATGCTGGAAACTGCTATGAACTAAAGGCCCTTCTGCACACATAAAAAAGATAAACAGGTATACAAATGGTCCGTATATAACATGCCATAACAGGCCAACAACGCTGATCACAATGAAGCCGTTAAACAAAATTTTAAAAATTGAATACAAGGTTCTATAATTATACTAGACACTCCACACCTCTGAGAAAAAAACTTAATTGTCTTAATATTAAAGAAGCAAATGAGAGTGTCCTTCAACAAGACTGGTATTTATATTTCTGCCCAAAAGACAAAAAAAATGTTTGTTTTCTGATTCAAAACAGATTGTTATTTCCAGAGACATTAAATGCACAGAAAAAAAACTGAGTGAGATTTGATATTATAACAAATTTATGAGCTCTTAAAATACTAATTCTTTTTGGCAAGAGCTAATGAGACACGGACCACCATAATTATCCAAACTATATGCTATATGAAAAGTTATGGCACACTGCCTCCCTAAGCATGTTACTCAGACCTAGACTGTCACCATCTGAGCATTGTGAAGACAGCAAGAACTCATTTCATAATTAGTATTGGTGGAAAGCACCGTACCACATAAGCACAGTGTTCTACATAACAACATAGCTCGATAACAAGCTTCACATGTTTAAGCATAATTAGTTGGAGAAATCAATCCTCTTCTCTGGTGTAATTGTTGTGTGTGCAAGTGAGAAACAGGACCGAACCCGAGAGAGAGCTCTGCTAGGTGGCTTCTTTTGCTACAGGTTCATATTTTGGCGCAAGTACTAAGGAATGTACTCAGAAATCAAGTAAGGATGGTAAGTAAGAGCATTTCTTCACCTCTTTCTGGTCAGACCATAAACAGCAATTGCAGTGAAAGGCGATTTCTCCCATCATGCCTTGTGCTCTATTGAGTTCACTCAAGATGTAATTGGAAAACAAATACAGCAACACCATCATCAGGACAGACACAAGTGCTTGTCTTGGGAACGAGCTGTTGTATAATGTGATAGGTCTTATTTCCACTGACACTCTTTATTTTTATCTAATAAAATACACTGCCACAGCCTTTGCAACCCTATGGTAATAATTAAGCCTTGCACATATATTTTGGTGCTCCATACAGATTCAAAGGGATATTTTAATAACTATTAAATGTTAAGAATTGTTCTATGTCCAGAAAATAGAATCTAGTTTATTATCAAATTATTTTGTTAATATAACATTCTCCTCCCCTCACTCATTTATACAGTGCATGAGGAAGTTTTAAGTGGCAACTAATAAAAGTGGATCTTAGTAAACAGAAATGTTTTTGATAGAAATAGTGCATAGCATTACATAGTTACACTTGTTTTTAACCTTTCTATTTATAGACATTTCCAGTGTGCTCAGTGAAGTATCTGAGTGACTTGCAAAATTAAAGATGCACCAGTACATTTACTATGAAGTCCATAATCTATACAAATAAAAGAAAGAAAAAGCAATTACTGGTGAGAAATGCCACACTTGTTAAAAATACCAGCCAAACCTTGAGAAACTAAATTTGATGAGATTGCACATTTGATAGGACCCCTTTGTTCAATGGTTTTAGCCTTTACAGGTACATGGCTGAACCCAAAAAGATAATTTCAAAGTAAATGTATAGCTATTAGCTTCTGGACACCACAAAAGTCATACCAGAATAGCATTGCAAAGTCAAACAAACTAAAAATATTTTGTGAGACAAAGTGACACTGTCAGTGACTGCAGCCAAGAAGCTTTTTATCTGCTTTGGATGGAGTAAGATTTTAGACTTGAAAGCATTTCTTGGCTTCCTCAAATACATCTTTTTTTTTTTTTGTTAAGGCTGCAAGCCTGTAGACACAATGTATAACATCCAGCTGCACAGGAATCCATTGCAATTTAGCATTATTCATAGCGACCTATCTGATACGACAGTGCTGTTAATGATGTCACACCCACTAGCTAACGTGACCACAGAGACGATTCATGTAGTGGTGTTTAAAACAGCAAATTGGCTTTAAATGAATAAACCTTATTTAATACAAATACTGCTAACAATGCACCTCTCACAGATGTTCAGGTTGCAAAGGCTGCCCCCCCCCCAGCCCCTCCCAGAGAAACAGAAATCTTTATATTTACTACAGGAAGTGCAAACATACAGAACTTGTCAACTAGCATTTAGCCCTGCTTACACTACCACAATTATTTGGTTACCTTCTCTTGTCTGCTTCCTGTCTGCTAAGTGTGATGCTTTTTCCTTCTGCCTAATATCCTGTGAAGGTGCCAATTACCCTGCTGCTTATCAGCTGAAAACTATGCTTTGTGCAAAGGGAGCATCAATTATTTGTGAGCAGAGTGCAAAGCCTGTTTGAATCATAATGATAGGATGCTGGGGCTTCCAGCAAATAGAATATATCTAAAGGTAACATAAATCTAATAAAGTGTAGGTCATAAGGGATCATCTCAGAAGTCCACACTTCAATCTTTAATTGCTAAAATTATGTTAGTTTTGCAGCAAGCAAGTCTGTGAGTGTGCATGAGTTTAATATAGCTTAATAATGGAAAAAAATCACAGCAGAAAATATATTTTCTTCAATCAACATTGTCTTTAAGATGCATAACTTCTTCCCTCAATTCGTTCGAATCATTAGGCTTTCTACTTCGGTGTTGTTGTTTATGCCTTGATTCTACACTGATAACCATTTTGCAGCGAACCCTCCTTGGTCTCAGCCAGACATAAACATGCTGCAAACCTGTAATCCTCTGCAGATTGCAGAGAGAGGCTGTAAAATGATTTTGTGGGGACATCGGTCTCTTTATTTGGTCTCAACATTGCCTTTACAAGCTTCCCCCCCTCCTTTCAATTTCAGGCAAGCTTTTGTACATGGGGGATATGGGACAGACAGATTAGGTTATTCCTTGAACTACCTCTGTAAGGTCAACTCTTTATATGCTTTTGAAACCCAATTTGAAGGGCTTGTCCCTACTTTTTCCTCAAGGATTGTGATTCACAAGGGTTCCTACAAGAGACCATTATCTTATCGTAACACCTGCTCCAAGTGGTGGGATCGGAGGGTAGCTCCCGCAAACCAGCTTTTCTATTACAAAACTGCTTACCTGCTGACTGACACAGTCTCATTCAAATGATGTACAAGTGTGTTCCAACCCTTTACAGGATTATCATCCTCTTCTTTCATGAGGCTTGTACCCACCCCCCACCCAGACTCTAGGTCAGAAATCGGGAGACACTACTTCTGTGGAAGATGTACTACTCTGAGTTGCAACATGTAAGGAACAAATACCACACTGGTTTCTATACCTACAGTGGCATGGGAGTCTTATTTTTGGATTATTACCCTGTTACTAGGACAGCAGCAATGCTGCTTCTTAGAGAACTGTTCAAACTTGTTAAACTACTGGGTGCAGAATATTACTTTTATGCCACTCAGCTTTAGGCAAAAGATTTCCTAATTCCTAAAAACATCCTGCTTCCTAATGAGTGCACAGAATACTAAATTGGTTCTGTAAGAGACAAATAGCGGTGTGCCAGTCTAAAAGGACTCATGTGAAACACTAAGGTATTGACAAAATGCGTATCCACACAGATATAAAGGCCAGCATCTGGTGATGGTCATCATCTGGCAGTGGCTGTCACAGGATGGTCAGAGGCGTGGGAGATGCAGGGCAGCAGATGCAACACAAACAGTGTGATGGAGAAAGAAAAGCAGAATAGCAGAATAAGGCAGCTGAGGAATGATGCCTTTTCCTGCCTCATCTCTGCACATCTCAGACCAGCCTACAATGTTCTGTGATCAATTATTATACCTGCAGGTCTGCTTAGGGATCTAAAGAAATCCAATATTTTCAGCTGCAGTTTTCTTCCCAGCAATTGCTGGCCTCTAGCTTCCAGAAAATACACCCCACACACCAGTTAGCAACTCTATGCCCCTCACAGCTAAGAGCACGCAGGCACTCTTGGTGCTAGGGGAAAATAGTGGTGCTGACACCAATTAATCACTGGTCTTTTTCAAAGAAACTGATGGAACAGACTCTTCCTCATATTACTCTTTTCAGTGAGTACCCACCATCTTCCATCACCAGTGGTTATGAGTAAGAGTGCCACAAGCTCCCCTGTCAGAGCACAGTGATCTCCCACTGTTTGCCCAACATAGTCAATTATTCCTCTACTCTGGCACAGCACTGGAACTACAGCCATCACTGCTATTGCCATGCCGTCACCTCTACTTGTCTATGTTGCCTTTGGAGGAATTCACCAGGACATGAGACTAGTTCCTGCTGAAGTCCTCAAGTCACAGTTTGTAACTGGAGAAAATAGCCCCTAAAGTCAAAGTGTGACCTGCGCTATAAACGTACGCAGGAGAGTAAAGCGTGTGTTGCTCTAGCTCCCTGTACCTGCTCCTCGCAGCATATAATCTTCATGCGGCCCCAGAGGCTCTCAGCTCTCTCATTTTGGGAGGGCTATGAGAGGCTTGGGCAGAGCTGGGCTGACAAGTTCACAGGATGGGATGTTATTTCCTCAGGTGAGCATCTGGAGAGCCGCAGAATATTTCTGCTGCCCCGCAGATAAAAGAAGGGAGGAATTGCGCTTCTCTGAGCTACAACCCTCCCTCTGATGTGCCCCTGAGGATAGCTCAGTTCCTTGGTTTGCAGCCTGGCTGGGACAGGGGCTGCAAAATGATATCCTGTATCACAAGGCAACCCAGTCATAAGACAAGCTATCAAAGCCAAAGTTTCAAGCGTGTAGTACCTAAAGTGATATCCAAGCCATTTCTGAGCAGAACACAAATAGTCTGTGGATAGATGGCCGCTTTCTCCTGGTACTTACACAGTTTGGCCCAGGACCAGGACTAGCAGTTATTGTTGCTGCAAGTAGGGCTAGCCAGGAAAGCTAGTTAATATGAATAATAAAGGTACAAATTAATATCAACAGTGAAAAACCACAATCTTATCAGAGAAACAATTCTTCAACTTACACAGCCTTATTCAATTCACAATTTCTGGGAAAGGAAGAAAGACTAGACAGACCTTGCCATGACTGTGAAAGTCAGCAAATCTGAGTAAAAAGGGGACTTCTAAGATACAGGGCATCATGGCCATTAAATACAAGCAGTTGTATACACACACAATTAGTCACCCTGGTAGAGTTCAAAATACCACCTGACCAATACTAAAAAACTTGTAAACACAGCATCAAAATTCGGACAGTCTCTCGGACCACGGAGTCCATGGTCTGTTGCACATCCCAGCTGTGTGTGAGGCGAGCAACCTCCTTGCTGTCCTGCCAAGGAGGAGGAGAAGGTTTGAGCATTCCCTGCCTCTTAAGACATCAGAGCTGGCAAAAGATACTGCTTATCCCTTTTACCTCCACAGCAGTTATATCGGAGTAAATTTGGTGTTTCTGAAGAGGGAAGGCCCTCATTTGCTCCCCTCTGCCCGGAGGTTTCTTTTTCAGGAGAGACTCGGAGGTATTCCCTGCCAGCCAGCAGCCACATCAGTACTGCTTGCTTCCAGCTGGCATGTTTGAACTCACACACTGTGGTTTCTGGAGTTTATAGGAGATCTGGGATCCCAGATGTGCTGTACATGCAAGACAACCAGCAAGGAAAACCTCCAACTGAAACACAATGGGTCAACTTAAGTTAACAAAAGAGCAGAGGAAATTGCAACCAGCATTATTAGTGCTGAAACAAAGCCTTGGGAAGAATCCAACTAAAAAGATAGATCAAGATGCATAGGTAGGTTTTTATTTCATCTGCACTGATTTTTGCATCTCAAGCATTTTGCATGGTCTTTTAAAAATAAAATGGCCAACCACATCGAGACTTTGGTTAGCTTACACAGTCCAGCACTTCTGTTACAATTGTTTACTCTCTCGTGAGTTGAGAATTAATTAGAGCAGATTTATAAATAAATATATAACAAGTATTGATGCTTCAAAATACAATTTATAACTGCCTCATTACCGCAGGTGCAAGTCTTTAGTATAGTGTTCTGTAGTGCTAATATCTACATCTTAAGTATTAAATGTTTTAACCAGTCCAAAAGTGCTAAGTTTTGCTTATGTTTAGGAACTCAAAAGTAGATCAAGTTAATACATCTGAGTTGGGAAAAGTTATTTCCCTGAGGTACTGTTCTGTCTTTCTCATGGATCCTGGTGACCCTAAGCTAATCACTACTTACAGGAAGAGCAGTATATTTGGCTAACCATTGAAAATAGAAACTTTAAACTTTATAGAGTTTGCAGACAGTCCCTGGAGTGTTACAGGACACTAAGGATGAATGCCAAAGAGGAATTTTTTTTATCTCTCCTTTTTCCCTTCTTCTACTCTGAAACAATCATCAATTACCCTTATCCACTAGCACCATCTCATCTAAGTTCATTTTCAAGATGAAGTTTCCTCGTTGGATGGTGGCTGTCCAATCCTCTTTCTGTCCATCATGGACTGCTTTAGCGCTGTCCCCAGATTGACAGACTGAGAGCGAATCAATAATAATTATCAGACTGCAACCACAGTGAGCTGTGTAATTCTGTGATGGGATAGCACTGAACAAACAGCCCCATATCTACTGCCACAGCTTTAAATATGCAGTCCAGGGCTGTCCATTTAACTACTCTGATCATGTGGTTAGTAGTAAGCTGTTGGCCTTTTTTCTATTCCAAACATAAAACCTTTAAAAATTGCATGCTACTGTAACACGACCATACCATCTCCTGCCTCTTGTTTTGTAAAAACTGTTTGCCAGCAGATGGTAAATGAGCCCATGAAAGAAGAGCGCATAACCAAAGAGGAGGAAGAGGCTAGTTCTTCTGGATGTCAGCCCGCACACTGCACTACATTAAAAGTGACACGCATTTTGCATACTGTGTGAAAGGCAAAGGTCTAAGAGCTTCTCCAGGTGGTGACAGCGTTCCTGGCTCAGCTGGGATACTGCAGTCATCTTAGTCCCACTGGATGTACACACACCAGATGTTGTCCAACTGCCCTGGCAAAGAAGCAGCTGGACTAATGGAGAAACAGACTCATATTTTCCTAGGGAGAACATCCTAGGGATCTACAATGTAAGGAAAGGAAATAATTTTCACAAGAGCGAGAGGTATAATAGAAGTATAAAGTAGCACAAGATAAGGAAGAAGAATGGCTTTTATATAACCATCATGTGGAGCAGAGATTGGTAGGCTTTTAGAATGAAGCCCAGAAATTGAAAACAGAGGAATTTAAAGGATACAAAAATAAATACTATAAGAACATCATCTTTTAACCAACTGTAAGAAACGTGAAATTAAGACAATTTCTTTGCAGATAACAAGACTAATTTCCTGATGCAGAGTAGAAAATTCTAAAAATACACAAATACATAGATAAACACTATAACATACTGTTACTAACACGGAATGAGAGATTCTTGATGCAGTACACTTACCACGGTGTCCATAGAAAAAAAGAAAAAGAATTGCAAGCTGATTTTATACTGGATTTCTTCATGTTCACTTCTGTATAATTCCAGATGTTTCTTGCAGTCTCAACAACAAACCAAGCCAAGTCATCATGACTTGACAGACCAGTATGAGGACATATGATGAAAGGGCCAAGTGCCAAGACAAATCTATATTATTGACCCCACAAATGTTAACACACAGCTGGTTAGAAGCTGAGATCTACTAAAATATTAGGTAGGAAACAAGACATCTTCTAAAATATATGCTCTTATGAGAGATATTTGATGTTAAATGGAGAGACTTCATTGTGAAAGAAGACATTCAATGAATCTTAGCCAACAACTTGTCTCCTCCAGAATTAGGAGGACATGATGAGTGTGTTTAGGATGTGGACCAGGGATGTTGGTAGAAAGAATTAGAAGTTATCAAATGTAAACCAACTGTGAGGAAAAGAGGACTTCCCAGAGAAAATTTAGAAGCAACTTAAACATAGCAGTGCAATCCATATCAACAGTACAAAACAGACCAAGGTAGGTGGTCTCAGTAGATGACAGGTGTTAAAACATTTCACAGATTGTGCTAGAAAATTATTTAAGACTCTAATCAGTATATTCTTGATCCAGCACTTATTAAAATGTATGCTAAATCTCCCCATACTTTCATTCTTACAAGACCAGTGGTGCAGTGACATCAATTAGAAATAACATTTTACTAATGGATGGAGAAACCTGCATTGAGTAAAAAGGAGGGAGTGACAACAAACATGTACTTTAAGTATTTATGATAATTAATATGAATTTAGCAAATGGATTATGAAGAACTCCAGCACATGTGGGTAAATAAATAGTTTAGTACAAATAAAAGAACTGAAATGGTAGTTCAAATCCCCTCTGCTTGGATTTTTTGCTTTATCCCTCGCTGAAATTCCCTGTTCCTATGACCAAGAAGCTAGCTGAATTATTGCCTGGTTAGCAATCAGAAAAAAACAAAGGCTGAGAAAAAACTTAGTGCTTCACAAGGATGCAAGGACAGTGAAAAAATGGCCTAGTCAGTCATAGAGCTGAAGGTCAGGATGCAGTCTTGAGTGTTATCTACCATTGCTAGATATTGGAAATCCTTATAAAGAGTCAGAGAGGTGCTGCATATTATGTGAGAGGTTTAACAGCAGTAAAGCTATTATTGCAGGAGCAATTTCTGAAAGCCTAACAGAAAATCTAACTCTTTAGTTCCAAACACAAAACAAGCTTATCATGCTTATCATTGAATTCCCCCAAGAGAAGGTAGAATTTGGGGAGCTTCCAGTGTTTTTGTGTGTTGGGTTTTTTTTAGTGCAGTTTTGTTTTGTTTGGATTTTGTTGATTTTTTTTTTTGTAGAGAAGTGCTTACTGTCTTAAAACATACATAGCTGCTTACTTTCCAGTGGCAAGGAAGAAATTAAATGAAACAAGCCAGAGGCAGGATATTAATGCAGAGTGCATTAGAAGAAAAAAAATGATGGTATGAACAGGGTAGTGACTGATTTATAAAAATCAATCACATACTTTTGGCTCAATTTCATGTTATAAAAAGAAAAATAACCCTGTTTACATGAACAGGATGATTAATCACTGTTTTCCTACTCTTTAAGATAGGCAATTTTTATTTCCTTTTTTCTTTCATATTATTTGTAGGCAGTAACATAGCTGTTTTATAATATAAATCTAATAATTGTATTCTGATTATAGTGAATTTAATGCACTTCTGTAGTTAAAAGATGTGTCAGCAGCAATTCTGAAACACACTTTTAGGCATTTCTAACTAGTCATAAAAATTCAATATTGGATAAAACTTAACTTTTATCAAGTTTTGTCAAAGAAGCAAATATTACAAACTTGGACGGAATGTCTGTAGATCACATTGTACAGCACTAGAGTTCAAGGCAAGTGTTTGGAGCTCGGCTGTTCTGTGGCAGTTTTTCTTTTCACATGCATGGACACAAATTGGCAAGTCTTCAAGTCATTTAAAATGTGACTGCTCAAGGTGTAGCTGTTAATTACAAATTTACAAAAGTTTATTATTGGTGTAAAAGAGAGGTTTTTTTATACTTCTCCAGCTCTGATAATTGCAAGATAACACCCATTATTGATATTTCAAATCACCATTTTAGCTCATTTTATGTTTTGAAAGTCAATAAATCTGTACAAATTGTCATAACTAACACCTTTACTTCCAATCACATCTATTTCCTGGGATACATACAAAAAGGAAATTACAGAAGGAAGTGCAGAAAAGTCTTGTAAAAAATAACGGCCACAGAAATTTTATCGAGACCATGGGATATCCATGCAAAAAAAGTCTGATATCAGAGTTTCATAGGTCCTGCCATACTATTGCCATAATTAATAGCCAATAATAGGCATAATCGTCAACTCTGATCTGAAAATATATGCGTATCTCACCTGCACCAGTGTCGAGGTGCCCAAAGTAAATATGTAAGTATGCGATATAGTGCCTTTGCGTAGTGCTTTTTGTCAAAACCTACAAAGGATTATAAACTTCATCTCTTGCTTGAAGAAGAGACAGTAAACATTTTAAAAGTTCACAAAATCTTGAAAGGAATAGTGTCTAATGAAAATTATCAAAACATCAAAATTCAGTACTGTAGTCTTTTCTTGGGTTTCTTTCCTACTCCCACATCACAAAACTAACATTAAACACACTTGTTTCTCAGTATATGCTCTGTATAACCTTAACATCCTCTGTGTTGCTAAGTGCCAGCCTTACATTCCACTCTGAGCATTCTTTTAAAGTACTTTCTTTTTCTATGCATATCCTCTTTGAAGTACTTCAGCAGACTGGCACTTATAGGGAACAGAAATCAGTCAACCAATGCATCCTGTTTTGATGGATATTGAAACACAAAAAAGGAAGTTAGTCCCTGAGGATCTTGTAGATATCCAAAATGAGGATAATCTCCCTGAATCTATTTTGACAAGTAACGAGAAGTGCTGAAGATCCTTCTATGGTTAGTCCAGATAAGAGACATAGCTACAGAAAGATTAAGAAATGTCTGTGAAAAAGACCTAGAGACTAGACTGCAGACGTGAGGAGTCTGGGAAGTCAGCCTTTCCTTTTCTTTCCTGAAGAATTCCCAGATGACAATCAAGAATTGTCTGAGAACCTCTTAGAGCACATAGAAGAACAAGCCTTCAAACCTGCAGCTCCAGTGAAGACTCAGCATGTCACTCCAGCAGATCATCTGCTTTCTAAACCACGAGGTTGCAAGCTTTAAAGACTTAGATAAAGCTCCTCAGTAATCCTTGTACTACTGAGAAACGGAGACCAATAGGGTGAGAAAGTTTGCGATAAGTGCAGAGAGATAAGAGCACATGGACCAGAGTACTGTCTGCACTACCTCTTCTGTAGTGTGATGCATGGAGGAAGTTCTGCATTTCAAAATGAGCTGAAGAACAGCTGCATCATCTTGGTTTTATGTATGCAGTATGAAAACATACCTAGAGAGAAATTACCTACAACTGATTCCAACTCTTTCCCTGCATTTTCTAGCATTTCTTCACTTCTTAGATTGCAAATGTTCACACATACTTGTACCTTCTTGTTCTAAAGGCAACATTCTAAAAGCATTTTAAAATTATTTCACACTATCTGGGGGAAGATGCTGACATAAATGTGGTTAGCAATTTTTTTTTATTTCAAAGAAGATCAAGTAAAATTTAACAAAAAAATCAAGTGGTGTGATATTCTAATGAAGAGTATTATTTACATAGTGTCATCTTCACAGAAATTTTATGAACTGCTGTCAATCAACAACCAGTATATAAATGTACTTGAACTTCTTGATGGAGTTTAATTGTCAGATATTTTGAGAGAAGACTCTTAGGTATGTCCCAGAATCATGCAGGATTCATTCAGGTGGTAGGACAACAAAGGATTATTTCCTAGTCATGAAGAATACAAAAACCTAATTAAATTCTTATTAGTGGTGAAAGCACTCTTTTCAAATTAGAGATCATTGACTGCCAGCCTATACTTGCGTAGTTAAATTTAGAGTATATTAAAATAATTTATCAAAATAAGCACACAAATAAAATCAAAGTTAACCGATTAAAAGTCCATTGATTAAACAGATGCAAAATGTTGTTAATATAAAGAAGAAACATCACCAATTATAGAAAACCTGTACGTGGCTATTTAGAACACGTGAGCTTGTTTGTAGAGCATTTATACCTTTTACTACCTATTGTTGCCTTTGAAAGGTAGCTTTATGCTCTGTAGAAAAAAACATTATGAGCCTTATCACACAGATTTATTATTATTATTATTCAATTTCCTCTAATTTTAAACTTTCAGAGCATAAGATTTGCCTCCATAACATTACCTCCTTCCCTGCTGCTGACAGTGCCATGTTATTAAATGAAAATTATTCTCCTTTTCTGTTAGAAATAATCTTCATTTATAATGTTCCTTAGAGTTATCCCCGTATATTAACCAATGTTAAAAAAGGAGGGCACGATACAAAGCAAACCCCAAGTCTAAAAAACTGATAAAACATGTAATTGTGAGAAAAATCCATTTTTGTTTGAAAATTCCTGGCAGTCTCAGCTGAGATGGCAGAGATACAGCTAAGGAAAAATGAATATCAGTATAATTTCTACCTGAGATAAACAAGGTTTGAGGACCCAAAGATTTCCAGCAGGTTCCTTTTGATAGCATTGACCATGACACCTATGGTCAGCATGAAGCATTTGGTAAGGTGGTTTCAAAAGGTTTTTTTTCTGTCTTGGGCAGATGTAAAGGGTTACTGGTCCTCAATTACTTCCAATGAGGTTTGGAATCATCAGTCAAATACAAGGTCTGCATTCATTAGTCCACAAACTATGAAATTAGAAAGTCTATGCTCAAGTTTGTCTTTTCTTCTAATCTGTGAATCTGAAATCAGATATTGTCACGATGTTGCTTAGGGCTCAATAAAATTGCAAATTATTTTTTTTTAATTCAGGGAAACATCCTGGATTTAACTTAAACTAGGATCTCCTATCAAGAAGCAAGTTGGAAAATCTTATTCAAAGACTGATAAAGAACTTTAGAACTTTAAGTTGAACTTAGAACTTTCAGGTTGAAGCAGCAGCACAGGATCTGATGCACCATTGTCTCTCTTTCAAAACATGATATTTTATGTATTGTTTCATTTGTTGTCTACTCTGAATTATTTTATATGCTCATGCCAACTGACAGAGAAAACACGGAGAAAAAACTAGATGAAATTGTTTAGATAGAAAGAATTCCATTTAAGCATAATTCTTCTGATAGCATTAATTTGGTAAAAGCCTTAGTACATGACCCAGTCCTAACCTTATATTGAGCAAAGATAGCAAAAAAATTCATTGTCAATTCCAAGCTGCAACTGCACTTGTTTGCCACCAACAAAGGCACCTTATATCACGTCCACAAAGTAACTAATAAGTGCCTGATTGAAGTTTTGACTTCTATTAGTCTAGCCAAGGCCAGAGCAATTTTCTGAGTTTGAATGTCCAGGGTTTAGTTGGATTCCCCTGAGGATAAACAGGAAATGCCACTAGACAAAAGATGCTCTGTGCCTGAACTGCTTCTTCTGCATTCAGTGCCATCACACTGCTCCAGCTGCTCTAGCCTAGCTACTAATGATGTTTTTGTATGGCAGCCCTGGCTCTCAATAAAGACAAGGACATTATTCTTAAACAACATAGGAAAGTGTGATAATCAAGACACTGCAGGTGCAGAGGATTTTGATAGTATCACCTCTCCAGATTATATTGCAATCTTTTGTTCAGGTGCCTCGGTAATACTTACAGGAGTGTAATTTGCAAACAGGCAGGTAAGGATTAACTAACAGCTAACATCTGTGATGCTACATTTTTAATGTATTTGGGAATCAGTGAAATTATAACCATACTAACACAGAATGACTGACTATTCTAAAAACCTTATGCTGACCAGTGAATGCACAAACCACCCACCTGATTAAAAATCGCTGTAACTAGCACTGACCTTAATCGAATTTGAATCAGACTTTCCAGCTTTTCTATGTTAACTATGAATCGTCCACACTTCACTGGTATTGAAAAGTACAGTCATTTTCAACCTTCTCTCTCCTTATACCTTGCAGGGTTTATGCTATATTGCAGGTTATTACTTGTTTTTATTAAATTCATTTTGAAGCCCAGGGCTAAAATCCTAAAGTCACTGTCCAGCCTTTTGCTTCTTCCCCCAAACATCCCCACTGCTTGAAATGGGAATCTGAAGTCCATGAAAGTAGAAATGATCCAATCAGCTTAAACTTAACATCAGCTTTTTGTTAGCTGGTTTATCATGCAGTACCTTTATTCACAGGATAAACATACTTTATAGTAGTGCTACCCTTTATGAGCATTAACAAGGAAGGAAGGGATTACATACAGAACTTTTTCACTTGTTCTGTAAATTTGATCATTAAGTGTTTCCACCAGCGGAGATTTTATTGAAGCTATTACTTATCTGGTGACTCAGTCAGTGCAGACCTACAAGATCTGGGAAGTTTACAAGTTGCTAAACAAAACCTAAACCAACCAGATTAACTGGGATAGAATTCATGGTATTGTATGTGATAATGCCATCTACAAAGTATGAGTCCTGAGTGTTCAGAATGGAAGAGAAAGTTTTCTATTTAGAAGGTCAGATAAAATAAGATTTTGCCCTTCCTTCCTGGGATCAAAATTGAATAGGACTTGAATAAGGTTTGATATCCTGGATTAAACAGTAATTCCTCTAAACCTATTGGAAAACATTATTATTATTAGGCTATTAACACGTGCAGTCCTCCCTAAGAACAGGGCTTCAGTTGTAGGGAGTGCTGGAGAAGAAGCCGTTGCCTGTCCCATGCAGGCGGTGTTGGAACCAAATAAGCTAGGAGTACCACATTTTCCCCATCTATTACTATAAAATTATTTCCATTACTAAACTTCTTGTCATTCTGTAGTACTAAAACCATCTCCTTCTCATCCACCATAGCCTTGTATCCACTTTGGTAGCTGCCTGCATCTAAGAACTTATTTTGAAGAAAGTATCTATGCATGTAAAATACGATAGATAGCTCTGCATTTTCTCACCACTGAGAGAGGGTGCAAAGAAATTCTGTAACTTGCCCCACAGAAAGTCCCTGTCAGTGCAAAGGGCTGCTCAAGGACTTCCCAGGCCTTTTTGTCATGAGGAGACCATTCTCCTTATGTGGGACCAAAGAAAGCGAGGGAATCCTGCTGTGGTTTTTACACAATCTTTTCCACGCACATTGTGAAGGAAGCTGCACTGGTGGTCCCAGAGCTGCTGTGTGCTACCATGTGTAGTGAAAGGACACAGGCTACTGTTCTCAATTTACTATTTCCCTTGCAAATAGTGGGGCTCTGATACTGAAGGAAGCTGATTTCCATGGAGATGTTTTCTCTTATACTGAACGTAGTGACCATTTAACAAGGGACAAAACTAGGATAAAGAAATTGCCACAAGCTTTGGATGAAATAACACTCAGCTGGAACATTCACAAAAAACGCACCCAAATGAAACAAAAACCCCACCCTTTTCCACATTTAAAAAAATTTACTTTTTAGACAACCTTGAGCCTAAAAACAGCTGTTCATATTACCTATTATAAATTTGCTCTTGGGTATAAGAGAAAGGTTGGACTTTTCATATTTACACTCCATGCTAAATGGATAAGGGAGGTTATTGCATAAAAACTCCCCCCATACCTGCTGCAGTTATATCCAAGCTGTAACAAGGGAATGGACACACACTGACTTACAATTACCTACATGTTTTTGATGAATGCCAACACCTTCAGGGAAAATCAGAACATTTTAATAGACAAAAACCTTTCAGTCCAGTGTAGTTGCTAGAGAAGTTCATCACTTGCATGTTTATCAGAGTGTTGGAAAGCTTTTTAAAGAAGCAATGATAACTGAAACCATGAATAAAACTGGTTAAAATTGAACCTTGTCAATCAGCTGACAGAAAAGAAACATGCCACTTAATTTCCAGAAGCCTTTAGGCTTGTATTTATTACTTGATTTCAAATCAAAATTATATACAGAACAGGAAAAAGTGCAATTATTGGTCTGTTGTAATACAAAACAAGTCCAAAAAGCTATGGATATTTGCAGCTGCACACTTATAAACTAATACTTTTATATGCTGCCAAGACTAATACACTTTATTTGATTTCTGGATGCAAAAACCTAATGATATATGTTAACCTGAATATCTGATTTTCAGAAAGAATACCTAAGTACTATTTAACACTGACAGTTATAGATAGCTTAGCATTTAACTGGAGTCTCCCTTGACCTCAGTTACCACATTAAAATATTGTTAACAAATTTAGAGTCAAATTGACATTTATTATACAAGATTAGGTTCACTCTGAGTAATTTACATATTGTCACCAGGACTGCCAACTGCTTACATCTTCATGTAGTTTGAGGAAAGCAGTCAGTGTTAATGTTAGCAGAGCAGATGCAATGACAAATAATAAAGTTTTATGCCCATGGCAAACTGGAATTTTCCCTTTGACAGCAATGGACAAAGATTTCATCCACAGAAGCTATTATCCTACACACTACCTACATCTTTTATACTGCAATTTAAAGAGTTCATATATACATAGGGGAAACTTTCCAATAATTTTTGACCCATGTGAACTGTTTTTGCACAGTCTGAAGTGGTGTATATAACCCGTATGCCTGATGCTTTTATGGCAGCGATTGTTTTCTTATGTATTTTGGTATCAGTACTTACTCAACACCAGTATTGCAGATAACATAATACTGAGTCTGTTTTACATACCTTTGCATGCTTATGTGTTCACGGTGACACATGAGAGATGAGAATGAAAATGTATGCATGTTTACTCATGTATGAAATACATGAAAATCAAATACATATGTATATGTTTCAGTCATGCCTCTTAGATTAACAGGTTTTCCAATACTTTAGAATGGATTACTGTCTCCTGTTTCAACCTATTTTTGTGCCCTTCGAATTTTAGTCATAAGGGAGTAAGTCACACAGCATTAGTAATTTAACTTTGATTAGCCTTCAGAGTCTCATGAGGAATAGTCATGAAGTCTCCAGTCAGTTTACAGTCGATCCCTAATCAGACAAAATGCCTAATGATTTCAGTAATGATTCTATAAGGACTCCAGGATTTGTTCTACTGTTATTAAGTGATGCAGAAGAGGGATCACAGAGTACTTCCAGTTTGCCCTCAATCTAAAAGGGTACCTAGTGCATTATAGTAGATCTCATAAGAAATGCTTTCTCTACGTGGATTCTGCAGTAGAGATTTCCAAGGTATGTAATCCTTTTAGCAGAAACATCAATTTATCTCAGCATGCTGTAAAAACCATAAAAGCAAACAAAACTACAAATCCAGAGATCAGTTTCTGCCTGATATTCAATCATAAGTGTCTTCTAAGACCTGCAGACACTTTTGGTGTGCAGTTCTTTGGTTGTACAATTCTTTGGTTGCTTCTGAAATTATTTAGCTTAGTTTGATTGTAAAGCTTTAAAACTGCATGCGACGATAAGGCTAGTCCACTCAAACTTATTTATGGGCTGTGTATTTGCAATGCTTTCACTCTAGCTTGCCCAACTCTGTAGACTTACCATTCCTTCCTCTTGTATGCTTCCTGTTGTGTTTTTTTGGGGGGGTTGTTTTGTTTTTTTTGTTTGTTTGTTTGTTTTGTTTTTTGAAGAGGGGAAAAAGGTTTTAGAGTAAACTAAAGGGAGAAACTTTGTATGGAAGCTCGTAGAGGTTCTCAAAGAACTTCATCTACCTGAAGACATTTTCTATGTGAATCAAACATAATCTGATGGTCTTTTTGAAGAAGAGTTATCACAGAATTCCATAAAGACCTTTCTGCTTGCAAAAGCATGACACTCCTACTCCTGAACTCCTACCAAAAGGAAAAATAAGGCACATTCCAAATCCAAGAGAGGTTCTGACCCTAAAAGAGACTGTGAATTTAAGTAGGATCTTTGGATTCAGAACTGGAGTTGTGTAAGAGTTTTGCTACATACACATTGGTCAAATCTAAAATAATTCTTCCACATAGAGATAGGTCAAAATAACTGTTTTGGTTTTTGTTTTTCTTGTGAGGAGAGTAGGGGGGTGGTTGTTTTTGGTTTGTGTTGCTTTTTTTTAATATGGAAAACTGATACATTTGGAAATGGTTATTCCTATCTTAGACGTTCAACATTAGCAAACTTACACAAAAGATAGATTACACAAGTGAAATTAGAAAATTATGCAGACTTAATATAAAAAGGGAGAAACCGTGCTTTTTATTTTAACAGTATCGTCTTATAAAGACTCAGAACCCTAGGACAACCTCATCTCAAGGAACTGTGGTCAAAGTTAAGCTGAGGAAAAAAACCCATAAAATACTCCAAGTAGTGAAAATCGGTTCCTGTGCATAACAACGATAATTCTTGAGCAATATTTGACTCTTCAGAAATGCCTCAAGACATTCATGTCTATAAACCAATAGAATTTCAGAGTCAGAAAGAGTGGGCCTCTCAGTCTGGCTTTATAACTATTTCTTTGGTCCTTCCTGAGGACCAGACTGGAAGTCTCTGCAGATTTTTCACTACTGCATTTACAGTCAAGCAGTATGCCACTGAATTAATAACTTGCTTCGGTCAGGAATTTCTGGTCTTCTGAAGCTTGGTAGACTTTTATAATGTTGAACAAAATGTTCTACATGGTGGCCTCTGTGCAAATGCCGGCCAAAGGCACAAGCCAGATATACTTTTGTTTTGATTACCTACAGTATGGTAAACTGATGTACTATCCAGAATATAGCTTAACTACCTATGAAAAGGAACATTAAGAATCAAATAGCACAGTAACTGCTGTCCTGGAAATGTACACTGACTAATCACTGGTGATCACTTTGACATGGTAAATCTAGCAAAATTTATATCCATACACATTAAAAGCACTCTGCTACTGGAATTCACTTAACAGATCTTAAAGTCAGGTTCACCTGGACTACTAGTGCATTGTCAAGCCTATTACTAGCCTCAGTGGGGAGACTTGGCAGAAAAATTGCTTCCTGAGCTGAAATAGCAACTATGGCACATTGCAAAGATGTGCTACTCTAAAATACCTTATTGGATAGATCCTCAACAGGAAACACAAGACCTCCCTGATGTTTTCAACAGTTGCCATCTTCTCTGATGAGCAGAAAACTGACTGAGTTCCAGCTTCAGAAGCTGCAGGTTTCTCTACCTACAGCCTCAGGATTTGGATTCCATACAAGTGAGCTCCTCTCAGTTTGCCACAGGACTCAAGTAAAACCAGTTTGCAGCATGGTTTGCCAGTGGATTAGTATTCAGCTGCTTTATTCTGGGCCCTCTGCTTCAACTGTGCATTTTTCACAGATTCTTGATCTTTCTAGTCCTCGAGAAAGCAGGTGTTCTTACATGCATCTTGAGTTTTTCAGTGGAATTGAATGTGCTTGTTGAAAATCCTTTTAATACAGAACCTAAGCACCAAGTCACTACAACAATGGCTGCTGTAGCATTGCCGTAAGATTTATTGCTTGCCATTTGTAATGTGAATGTGTGCCTCCAACACAGTCTCTGAGGAACCAGGCAGTTCTTATACAATTATGATGCCATCCTATACACCTCAGAGTCAACCATCCTGTAGATCAGCAACTCTTACTATAAAATGCCAGTAACCTAATAATAGTACATTAGACAGTTTGTGAACTTCCTCTCACTCTTTAAATACATCTTGCAAAAGGAAAAGGGTCCTAAAACATTCCCTATATCTTGACCATTTCAAGCCAGGGCTAAAAGTCATTCCAGAGCCAAGAGCCCTCACAGAGAAAGTTATTGCAGCAATCTATGGGTTGAAAGGAAGACAGCTGATTTTTCTTACCTTTCTATTTTAAAGACTTCTGTGTGCATCACAGAAGCTTTTCAATTTTATTATAAAACCTCATTACTTCTTTTTATTGCAGACTTGGTGGAGCCTTCTTGTAGAAATTAATCATATGATTAACTGTGAGATGGTCTTTTAATACTGTATAGACCATATATTGTTAAATGTCCTTCTTGACCCTTTATTTGCAACTTGGGTATTCTCATAGGACAGAAAATATGAGACAAATCAATGCAATAAGATATTTCATCCAGGGCTTCCTGCTCTACCCTAAACTCACATTATTTTAAATCTTATTATTCAAGGAAAGTATGGGATCAAATTCACAACTGTCAGAAACCATTAAAGTTGGTGGAGCTCTACCTGCTTATTCTAACAGGGAATCTGGCCAGCACTGTACATTTTATTCTTGATTACCTTAATGCCTTAAACAGGGGAAATTTTGCAATACAGTGGTGATTGATAGAGAAAAGAATTTCCAAATTAAAGACACTCTGCAAGATAAGATGCACAACCTTTAAAGGCAATGAGCCTTCACATAAGGCTGTAGATAGAGGTTATCAAGAGCAGAGATATTCAGAACAGACAAAATGGAGAAAAAAACCCCCATAAGATCCTTTACCCCAAAGACCTGGGGAAACATTTAATGGAGATGGAACTCCTATATCTATGTGTGAGTCTAAAGCTGCACAGTAACAATTCCTTTCATTCAGTTTGCCCTTTAAGTGGTAGAGCTGCAGTTGCCATTTTTGTATTAAATTCAATCTGAAAATTTAAAATGGAACAACAAATGTTTCCATTTACTTGAAGTTTTTTGAACATGCCCACCTTTTATATATCACTTGGAGAAGTTGCCCCAAATGAGCAGATCCCTATCCCACATTGCAGCAGCTGTCCCAGGACCCTCTTTATCTCCTTAATCTTTTAAGTCAGTCATATTTGCTGTTGATGTAACATTGTAAGAGAATATGTTATGTGCAAAGATATTTAGTAATTTCAAAACACTGTACAGAAAAGTCAGCAACATTAATTCTTTATTTAAAACCAAGTAAAATACAAACTGCTGAACTAAAATACTGCCTGCTAATCTTCTACCACTTGTACATTTTCATAGCACTGCAAGATTAGGCAGGGCTGAAATGTGGAATTTGTAGTGGGCTGGGTACTGCAGTGAGAACTGGGACACCCCCAGAGGGGCTCAGCACCTGGCAGGAACACCAACAATGTTCAGCATGTGGATAATGGGAAAAAAATTTCAGTCTCAGGAGTGGGATTCTCTTCTCAGCACAAGCATAAATCATGAATAACTCTCCTGAAATCAAGAGAGGTCAATCACAGAGAGAGAAAAGTCAGACTTTGATGTATCTAAATATAAAACAAGCATGTGCTACATTTACCAAAACCTAGCTACCATTATTCCTTCTTTGCAGAGATTGTATCCCAATATGCTGCTCATCCTAAATATATTATATAGCTGTGTGAAAGCTGATGCAAGTGAATATGCATAGTCCCAGCAATCTTCTCTAGTTTATTTTGGTGCATTGCAAAACAGTCCAGTATTATCCACTTTAGTGTAAACTCGTATTTTCAGCTGTTTCTACAGAGAATGAAGTTTGTGCCCTCTACTGCAGTTCTGCTCAAATCCATAGATTATTTTATTGACATACTGGGAAAAAAAAAGTGTCCCATTTTCTAGCTCACAAATTGGGGCTCTTCATGATCACAGAAAAGAGACATTGTTTTTAAAAAGCAGTAAATGCTTTCCCTTTGTGTAAATGTGTGATACACAAAAGGACAAATAAGTGTCCTTACAGGAATTGTGTCTTGCAGAAAACAGTGACTTGGTTAAATCTTGAGTTCAACAATTATTAAATCCTTACTGTAGATTAAAAAAATACATAGAAGGAATCTGGCACTGATGGAGAGCCCAGCACAGGAGCTAAGCAGCATAAGATTTGCCAATTCTTTGTTCTAGAGCAGCTGAGTCTGGTTTGTCCTTGGCACAAGGTACCTCATGAAGAGATGTCTCACTCTGTATCTGCCTGGTTTGCCCATGGCCATAGGTTCCTGAAGCTCAGATTCACCCCAGCTCTTTCCTGGCTGCTTCCCTCCACACCAAATGAGCTCAGACTTGCCTAGGAGAGGGCCTACGGCCAGGTACTCTCCAGAACAGTGCAGGACTTTCTTCCCATGGAAGGAAGACCCTCCCTGATGGGTGGGAGGGAGGTAAAAGGTAGAAGTCCTATAACTCATACTGTGGCAAGCAGTCCACAATCTACCTGCAGCTCATGAAACTCTGCCATGCAGAAGAAATGAGTGACTGAGGGCAGGTTGTAGCTTCAGGAGATTTGGACATTGTATTAACCCAAACCATCTCCTTTATTAATGCAGTATAAGGAAAAGCAGTTGAATGTAGAAGATAAAACATCTCTCTAAAACAGGTCAGTTCACTGGCAAGAACTGATGTGATGTTGCACCTTGTTAGCAATACAGACCTTCTTTCAAATTACTCTTTGTGCTCTTACTACCTGCAACGCATTCAGATGCTTGCTCCCTGTCACAAATTCTGCTTTACAGATGGTTTCATGAACTGAAACCATACCTCAGCTGCTGAAATGTTTTCAAGTTACAAATGCCATTTATCCTCTCAGTGTCTTCCGAGTTTGGTGATGTACGTTAAATTTCTTACCTATAAGCCAGCTGGTCCTCACTTGTTTTGTTTAACAGATGGATAGGGACACATGACAGAAAAAGCAGAACACAGTTCTTTAATGTTCTCAGCATTAAACCTGTACCTGTGCTTTATCAGCCTTGAAATCCCTAGCCCAAAATGATGTATCAGTATTTTTCATGAGATGCACATAAAATCATTTTTCCATCTACTTTTCCAGACAGCAAATAAGGAAAAATAGCATATCAATACTTCCCAGAGCTGGATATTAATGCTTGCAGAATATTCAGATATTATTGGATATTGGAATTAAACCATTTTATTGGTGAATATCAAATAAAGAAAAAGCAATATGTTCACATTGTCCATACTGATTTTAATTCTCAGACCAATGCAAGTATCCTTACAGAGTCCTGAAATTCCAGCTTCTCACATGGCATGAAAATGCTGCTCACCCCTCTGAAGCACTGAACTTACTTTAAGCAACAGTCCTTAAATTTTAAGACCCTTTACACCTTTTGTTTGATCTCCTCCCATTTTCATGCCCAGTACCTGTCTTAATGTTTTTTTCTAGTAATGTCTCATTTCTGACAGAGAACAGGTAGGAAATATGGCTGGGTGCAGAATTTTATCTCCACCCAGCAGTTCCTTGTACAGTGGAGAAACCAGAGATAACTTTTTACTACTGATAGAGTGAGAAACTTCAGTTCTGGGTCATGCCCTGATTACTGTCTTTGCTATGGCTGTCATTGAAGGAAAGGTACAATTTGTACCTACCTTTAGCAATCAGTGGTAATTGGTCTTCGTACAAATTCACTTTAAGTAAAAGACTCAATGTTATGTGATATCATACTGATTGGAAATGAATTTTTACCAGCAAAAAATGTTTTTAGGCAACTCACAAACTCATTCTTAAAGACCTGGATCACAACTGTGTTATAGGACAGGAGCATTTGTCTCCATATACACAAAGTTTCAGACCTTAAAACTTCATAAAAATAAAAAACGAAATGTTAATGCAAATGCCTAATCATTCAAAGCCCAATTAGCATCTATCCTGTTGTAGATTTGTGAAAAAAGAACAAAAAAAAAAAAAATCACAACTAGAATAGTTTCAAAATCTTTCCCATGACAGACAATGTATAGCTTCTACACAACAAATACACTGTGTAATCTCATTCTGAGAGGAGCAAAGGCAACATCACACGCATCTTTCAAGACATAAAATGTGTAGCTGGCTGGTACGCACCCTATCCTTCCCTGCTGCACTACTGTTTATAAATGCTCAAGAAATTAGGGAGCTGAACGTACAAATCCATTAGTTCAGACTCTGCCCTCCTTTCCATTTAGCTGGAGTACAAGCAGTAACCAAATGAATTCCCTGGAGGCATTCAAGGCCAGGTTGGATGGGGCCCTGGGCAGCCTGATCTAGCGGTTGGCAACCCTGTCCACAGCAGAGGGGTTGGAATTAGATGACCTTGAAGGTCCCTTCCAACTCAAGCCCTTCTATAGTTCTACAAATTGCTTTGAACTCTCGATTCTTAGCCAGCATTATGCTTCCCCACAGCAATGCTCAAACTGTATCTATTCGGGATTGTAGCTTAAAATAATTTTTTTTTAAAGGAGCACTTACATCCTCTCCTGCATTGTCCCTCTGTTGGGTTGGGCTTTCCAGGAACCTCTGGAAAGCTAGAGAGGGATTTCATCACCCTCACCTAAATGTCAGTTTATAAGTCCCATTCCCTATGACGCTAGAAAAACCCTTGGTAAAACGATCCTGTGCTGAGCTCCTGCCTGATCTTCTGGGCCAAGATACCTTGCAGCCCCCCATTCTACCTGCTCCTTGGCTGGGCACAGCACCAAGCACAGGGCCTTGGATCAGCAGTCATCTACCTTATGGTAATACAGTTAACAGTGGCCTAAATTAGCCTCAGACATGCCATTGATTTGGTGATGCTCTGTGATCTGTGTGGAACTAGAATATATATCTATCTCCAGACGTCTTCAGTATTTTTTTTTCCCATACTGTATTTCTCACTCCTTCAAATCTTTTTTCTCTAACTTACAGAATACAGGTTAGGTCAATCTTTCTTTATAAGTCATACTTTCAAAACCCTAAATCATGCATTTGTTTGCCTTCCACTGCACTTTTACAAGCTCAGTCAGCAATGTCCTTCCTATAATACATTGCAGAATTGCAGATATTCCAAATGGAGTCTGACTAGTGATTTTCAAAGTGGCAGAGTAACTGTAATAATAGCAACACACACTTGCTGGTATTTGTACTTCTGCCAATGTTTTCTGTTCATGACCATCTTTGAATCTCTGGTTTCCCAGAGCAAGACAAGAACTGGTGCACCTTTGAATGCAAAAGCAAATGGCCTAAGACATAATGGTAAGGGTTCCTTCCCAAACGTATTTCTCTGAAGGTGGCAAAACCCCTTTCAGAGTAATTCACGTGTCTAATCCCCTACAAGCAAGCTTAACACACTGAATATATACACAGCAGTGATTTTAGGTGTTGTAAGAAGCATCAATATTAAATCAGTAACATTCATACCCAGTTAATCAAATAAATCCAGAGCCAAAACCTCAGAGTGACTCTAAGGGCTTCCATCCTCTTTGATTTTCTATTCTTTGGATGAGATGCACGCTACAATCTCTTTAGTAAAAATCCCTTGGAGAACTTTGCAATAACCCTTCGGTACAATACTTTGGCTCAAGTCCATCTCCTACAAGTATATTTCACTATCAATAGCCTCTCCTTCACAGTCCTGAAATATAGTCTAATATACAATGCCATCCTGAAATATAGTCTAATATACAATGCCCAGGAACTGCTGCAGTATACCTTGGAGGGGGCATAATTTTAACACTGAGGACATTGGTTCCAATTTAGCCTTTGTTTAAGCGGATGCTTTAGGACAAAAGGTACCACACAGGATTCCTGCTGATGATCTCCCAAGATTATATCCATTGATGGGTTACTGTTTGGATGGCAGAGATTACTTACTCCCCATAACTCCCAAACTTGATACAACTAGGGGTTCTTAAAAGCCTGTGTATGTTTACCTGTTGAGATTGCATGATGCCTGGCTGCTCACAAGTTGCTCAGACACTTCCCCTAAGACCTAAGTTTCCAGGGAATATGAAAGATCAGACAGGAAGCCTAGATAACATTTAAGTGCCATCACTTTTAAAGGAAATCTTTTCCACTGTGACAGCTCTGCCACACTGGTGTCACATCCCTCTTTACACTTCATCACGCCTGTTCACACTTTGGTGCATTGATGAGTCAATTAAAGCATTTCTTGGCTTTTCCTCTTTTCCTTTTGTATTAATGTGGGACACTTTGCTCATGGCATGACAAACTTTCACATCTAGACTTTCAAACTTTTCCTGGAAGCTAATGGGAATACGTGTCCCACATGTAAATCAACCAGTGTAGCAGGGAAATAGTGGAATATTTCTCTGTCTCTATTTGGTTTTCTTGCAAAACTTACAAAATTATTTACAAAATGGTGGCTCTGATCTCCCAGAACAGGTAGACTGAAAAAGAGGATCTGATTTACTTTTTATCAGTATAGGACTCGCAACAACTACTACTATCAAAGCTATTGTGTTTGGATTGTGTGCTAAAGATACTATATTCTTGGGGTTGGGACAAAATTCGGAAATATTGATGAATACACATTACGCTCTGAACCTAATTTGAGTTCCTAATAGAAGTGACTTGAATTTCAGGAGTGATACATGCCCATGAATCCCACTGCAATTAGAGAGCACTACAGCTACTTGACAGCTTGGAAAATAGAGCTTCTTCTACCTAGATATAGGAATATGGCTTAGAATATACATTTAGGTACTCAAGTTTTAAAATGTTTATATCATTGATGTTCCAATGTACATAGCAGTGTAATCCATGGGCAGCCTTTTTAATATCAAGTCTACAGAAAGCCTGATTTTCAGAAATACCAAGACATTTTGGCATGTCTCCTTGAAAATCACACTAAAAAAAAATTAATCAAATTCTAAAGATTTTCAAATCATCTTAAACAGAGTAACCCCAGAGAACTCTCGCTCTGCTTGAAAGTTTGCCCACTGTCCTCAGTTTGGCTGGGATAGAGTTAATTTTCACAAGTAGCTGGGAGGGGACACAGCCAGGATAGGTGACCCAAACTGGCCAAAAGCTCAGGAAGAGGCTGGGTATGGGGTTCTGGGTGGTGAGCAATTGCATTGTGCATCGCTTGCTTTGTATATTCTTTTTATTAGTATTATCATTGTTATTATTTCTTCTCTCCTTGTGTCATTCTATTAAACTGTCCTTATCTCAACCCACGAGTTTTACCTTTTTTTTCTGATTCTCCTTCCCATCCAACCAGGGGTAGGGAGGAGTGAGTGGGCAGCCATGTAGTGCTTAGTTGCCAGCTGGACCTAAATGATTACACCCAGTTTTCCAATTGTGATATGGAATTTCCTCAAAGGGAAATCAAATGATTGCTGCTCCAGTCCTGGCCTCATACATTCGCATTGCAAAACCAAGTCCAGAACTGGCAGAATATGGAAGAGGAATCTGCTTTTACAGATTATATCTACATACACACACACACATATATATATATGCCTTTATATATATGTACACATACACATCAGAAAAATACTGTGTGAAAATGGAGATATTTTGCATAACTATAGTGGAAGAAAATCTATGTCCATCCAAATTTAGGATCATGGAGGTCCACCCGAAATGATTTAAGCCCCCAAAATTTACCAGAATAATTTACCAATGTCACTCAAAGCTAACAGTACCACTGAGACCACAACAGGTCTTTTTAAAAAATATGCAAAGCAATCCACTTGAATAACTATTTGATTTTGAAATCCTTTACTACTAATTTGAAGACAGCTACATTATCCTTTAAATAAAAGTATTTTCAAGCTATAGTCTCCACCATGTGAAATATATGCCCTTCATAATGACATAGCTTTTAATTCTACAGTTCTTTTCTTATGAAAGTTGTCCTTACTATCCCTAGTAACTTTTCTAAATAGTGTTTGCATGATGGGTCCACCTTGTGACATGAATTTTTATAACTTGGCTTTTGAGATAGAGATTTTATCATAAGCATGATTAAAACCATGTTACGCGTTAAAAACTTTTCTTAACCTGTTACAGCTGAGCCTTACCCACAGCATGCTTCAAGAAGGTAAGGTAAATTAAATTTGTGTTAGAGCTTCTGTAAACTTTAATTCACTGAATTGGGGATTTCCCAATTAGAGAAGAAAGTAGTTCCAGGAAAAGTGACATCTGAGTATTTATTTTCTGTTTAAAGACTTTTTTGATTAAAAGATATTGGAACAGATAACAAAACAAAATTAGTTTTTGCTGTGATGGTGAGGTTAAGGTTTCTGCTGTTGCTAGGATATACTGCCCTATCACAACCAATCTTGACGGTGAAAATTGGTGCCCTAATTTCCCAGTGGTCCATGTTACTTCTGACTTAGGCCTCATTCTGGTTAATCATGCTGTCATTCTCACTACAGATTGCCTTTTGACATCTTCATCTGCAAAAAGATTCTACAGTCAAGCCTGACTATGGCGAGTCAATTCAGTGTTTCACTGGTGATCAAGGCTGAACTCATGGCTGTTTCTTGTGAAAAGAAAAGCTTTACTAAAGGATGAGAAATACAGTAACTGAAGAGTTATTTTGCTTGGCAGAGGCAGGCATGGACCACATCTGAGCAGAATGTAATTGGAGCAGTGATCACATTTGGCTCCCAGTACTGCAGTGTCAGGAGCCATTTACACTGTTACCAGAAGAGTCGGACAGAGTCTTCCCCTGCTTGTGCTGGTTGCAGTAACAAACCAGAATAGAACTGAACTGTGCATTACACTTGGTATCTTCTTGTCTCAGATGACAGATCCCGTTGAAGACACACGCTTAGACAGTATTTTTTTTCTCCTAAAAATTAATTTATCATATTTCGCTGTGATTTTTATTACACTATTCATAAAGTGTAATAGATTGTTCACAAGGTGTGATCCATTGGGGTAATGGATCATCTGTATTAATTCCCTCACAAAGTTGCAATTCCTGTCCTCAGCTACTCACACATTTTCCCCCTGTAAGGCAGTTTCACAGTGTAGTGAGATGTGATACATACCCACTAGAGCATACCCTGCAAAGATACGGCTACTGTCCAACACTGCCTAAAAATCCTTTCTAAGGATGAGCGACAGGTGTCTGACTGCAGGCTTCACCTGAAAAATCACATAAAAAACCTGTGAGATCCAAACAAGGTGACTTCTAGCAGGCTGAAAAGTGGGCATCTGTCTGAAAAATAAAATCAACCTGTATGTTATACAGTGTAATAAATTAATTTAGCTAGAAAATTAAAATAAAGACTGTACTTTATACACAACTATAAACAAACTACACACTTTTTTTTTCCCCAAACATGTTATTGCTTTCACTGCCATGTAAGTTTCATGTGTGAGCAATTACATTAGATCCCAATTTCCACCAGACAATATGTGCAGATGGCATTAAAGTCATACCAGTAGAGAAGTGCAACAAGAACCTGTGCTGTTTTGCTATAGATAGGAAGGAACAGGAAGCATTTTAGTATTTTGCAAAATTGATTGATGTGTTTGAAAAGCAGATGTGCTCTCATTAACACTGCCTCTCTGATGACTTCTGTCCTTACTACCAAGAGTTCTTCTGGTGCCAGTAATCTACTATTTTTTCCCACAATTATAAAAGTAGACCACTTACTACAGAAAACTATGAAGAAACAGTACAGCCAGCCCTGCAGAAGATTTCTCAACAATTACTATTATTTTATTAGAAAAAGAGCAGAAAGATCATTTAATGCTCTTAGCACCTTCTTTGATACCTAACAGGCACCTCAGCTGTGAAAGTATCAATTGAAATAATGGAAAAAAAAAAAAAAGTCCTTATTTCTAGTAAATCAAATGAGCTAGATTCTGCTACTTTTCCTTAGAGGGGCTAACAGTTTCACTAAGGGCATCTAAACTTAAAACTATACTTGCAGAGAAAGTAATGCTCAGCATAATATAGTATATATTTTAGACTAGATATAAGGAAGAAATATTTTACAATGAGGATGGTGAAACACTGGCACAGGTTGTCCTGAGAGGTGGTAGATGACCCATCCCTGGAAACATTAAAGGTCAGATTGGATGGGGCTCTGAGCAATCTGACCCAGCTGAAAATGTTTCTGATCACTGCAGGGGGGTTGGACTATCTAAAGGTCCCTTCCAACCCAAAGCATTCTATGATAAGAATATGAAGTTTCTAGAAGACAGGAAAACCCACAATGAATCTTGCTTATGTCATAGCTAAATAGATGTACATACAGTTGCAGGGCACGAGGACAGGGAAGCAAGTAAGGAGTCGATTGAAAGTGCAGCTAATGAAGTAATTTGTTTGGAATATATAAACCAAACCCAAACCACAAGATAAAGATTATGCTTTGCAAATACACAAAATGACAAATAAAAGGCAGACATTTTTAACAAAACATAGAGATCTGTTCAGTCAGATTTTCCAGAAATGGTTTCCAACTGATATCATTACAATTCCACTGCTAATTCATATCATCTTACTAGTAAAGACACCACTTCCCTCTACAGCAAGGCTAAAAAGCAATATTATCCCTCTAATAAAATAATTACACACACCACATATGCAGCAGTGACATACATGTACTAAACTCCAAAACCAAGTGATAAATGGCATTACTCTAGCACCTCTGACTGCCTCACCTGCACTTTGCCCACTAATCCATCTTTGCCAGGGCTACCTCTAACCTTCCAAACCTATCAGCTGCTTGCAGACAACCATCATTTTTTTTCAGATAATAACCTGCTAAAAAAAAAAAAAAAAAAAAAGTTTTCTTCCTTTCCACAAATGAGGAATTTGCCCCCAAAATGTATTGGTCTGAGATTCAGTGCTCTTAGAGCACTGACAAGTCTAAAGTCCAGTATCTCAGAACACTTGAAAGTTAGAAAAAGAGCTAAAAATTCACCCCTCTAATTGTTCAATATAGGCTTTACGAGACGTAAAAGTTTTTATTATAGTCCTCATAGTTCATAAGATGTCAAATTTCTAAATTGCAGTGTTGTGATACACAGAAGGGCACTCAGCTTACACATAAAAGTTCTAAAGCTAATTATTCAGGTTTTCTGCATTGAAAGGCCTGTAAAACTAACTTCACAGCACTGAGGAAGGTTGGTACAAAGGAAGTAAAAAGGAGGATACACACATACACGATCCTTAAAAATTGCAAAATACATCTACTGCTATGTGTTTTATCAGTCTGAGTTTATTCGCATCGAATCAGCTCCAAGTACAGATGAAGTCCACACAGTCTGCCACACTCTTGGAAAATCAAGGGTCTGTGTTCTACCTCAACAGAAGGCAGGTATTTATCATTCTGAGCTTGGGCTAAGCAGCACATCCCTCCACTGTACACAGAGATAACATTCAACCAAAACACCAATGAAACCATCACCTCCCTTCCACATTTATGTGATGCACTGTGATGGAAGTGTGTAAAGCAACAAAGTGCCTTTATATATTCCCAAGCTCTCACATGCACTCCTAAGGAAAGAGTTAGCATGACCCAGCAAATTGTGAGACCTCAGAAGAAGCAGACCTTCCCATGCAGTGCATACCAGCAGGCTACTTGTCCTCCTTCCTTATTGCCCTATTGATTGCCCTCTTTCATGTACAAAGAGCGCAGCACTTGGGAAGGAAGACAAATGGCCAAGAGTGTGCCCTGACCTGTCCCCTCCTCCCAACGTAGCAGGAACCAGGAGTCGCAGAACAGGATTTTGGGTCAGTGCTGAGCACACCCAGCAAGGAAAAGCAAGGGCAGTGAACCTGCGCAGTAACTGAGGAGGGAGAAGCACGTTCACACATGCTGTCCCTGCTGATGCTGCTCACTTCACAAGCACCTGATGTATTTGTACTTCCTCTCCACCATCTCTTAGAAAACTCATGTTTTGTGCAGGTATTGCACCTTGTCCTTTTCCACCATGGGAATGGATCTATTTATTTATTTAATTTAAATTCTAATATAATGTTAAATAGAACAAAATAATCTAGCTGCTTTTGCAAGAGTAGGAAACTATCTAAAGTATCTCCTCTGAACATCTGTGTAATACTGAATGTGTAACTGCAAAAATGTAAGGATTCTTGCTTGAGAGTTTCCTTAAAGCCCTAACATTTTCAACCCCCTTTATGTTTTGGTTTGTGAGCAGTGAAGAAAATTAGTTATTCTTCTTTCTGCTTAGTAATATTTCAAAATGGCTATGATGACACTTCAAAATAATTAGATAATAATTATTAACTCATTTGCATTTTAACAACAATAATCAGAATGTACTAATGTGATGTTAGTGTAATTCTGACAGGTTTCTAAAAAGAATTTTAAGAGACTGAAGATGAAGGAATGAGATTAATAGACTAACATTGAAGACTGCAAAGAAATACTTTTTCCATTAAAAAAGTTTCACTGTGACTGAAGTACTTCAGTTAACTTTTATGCAGATTGGTCCTGGATTTGAAATAAATACAATTAGTAAGTATCATCTATAATAAATCAGTGTTATGTTATAATAAGTTATGATGGATGGGCAGTCAGAATCCTGTTTTCCAGTGAATTTCAAAGGCTGCTTCCAGCTAACTGTGTATTTGTGACCAGAGTTAGTCAAGTGTACACAATTAGTTTTTCCAGGAAATCTCCCATGTGCACTCTCAGGTTTTTAAATCCTAAAATGGTTTTTAACCATTTGTAAGACACATGTCCTGAAAAGATCTCAGGTCTTGATGATTTTCTAACAGTGATGCAGAAAAGCTTAGAGAGGTCATGCTTGCTAGGTAACATAACAGATATTGTCCTCAGCTTGCTTTATTTCAATCATAGATGACAAGATTGCAGTATTATATTTGCTTCCGGATTTAGCAACTAGGCTTTGCATGGATGCAGTTCACAGAATCTTCATCTCAAGAAGTTTCCAGAAAGCCAAGGATAGCTGCTTCCCAGATTCCTCCACATAATCACACTGTTAGGGGCAATACCCCATTGCCATTTGTACTGCTGGACTTCTGGCCCCACACCTTCCATTTTCCAGGTAGACCAAAGTCCTTTGCGGTATATAGAAAATACTAAACTGAACATGAAAAATCACTGAGGCAAACATGAGATCCAGCCCTTAAACTGCGTATTTTTCATATATGTAAGCATCAGTTTGTTTGTCACTGGTGACAATCTCTTCTGGCAGCTCCTTAGACCAGTGGGACAACAGCAGAAACGATGAAGCAATTAACACTCTTCAAAAACTGAAATGTAAAAACCCATTAAGTGCCAGAATCAAGTTTTCTCATTACAGTATTGTAGATCATATATAGTCAGCGTGTTTGAATCATATCTATTTCTACAGAAACTAAAGATGGGAGTTACATACAGATAGATACCTACTGCCACAATTCTATACAGTTACTTGGTTTTGCATAGCGTTAATTGAGAACTAATGTAAATCTCAGAAAAATGCGAGGAGGGTTGGTTGACTTGGTCCCCTCCAAGACATGTATGTGGAGCTGAATTCTACCCTCCTCAGTCTCTGTGAAAACAAATTTCCCTTCAATTTTAGACAGTTACATTTCCTTAGGACGTACATTTCTGTAAGACGCTGTACACAGATCTTATTTTATTTATCTTGTAAGGGTGAGCAGTTAACGGAGCTGGGATTCACACCTTGGGATCAAAGGAGCATAGGTATTTGAAACCTGATGTTTATACCTTTAAAATACCTGCTCTGGGACATACTCCATATGTTTTCCCACTTTCCTCCCAAGTTACATTCTGTAATAAAACCTATATATTATCAAGCTTTCCGAATATCATAAATTTATGAGAAAACTCTGCTTCACAAGAGAGGGAAAAAAAAAAAAAAAAAGATCATTGGATGACATGGATTGACTTTTAACTGCCTCTCCTGGACCTCCATGTGATAGTAGCATTAGGCATAGTCATAGGGAAAAAGATATTTTTAGGTTCTAAAAAAATTAGTAAGTTCTTGTTGGTGACAGACCTTAAAGTTCTTAAACCAGAAGGTCTGTTTTAAGAAGGAAGGGATAAGAAATCAGTGTCAAATTAACATTTTATTTATTAATTGTTTAACCAGGAATTGCTTATAATTACCCAAGTTTTAATTGTTTGCTAAAGGAAAAGGAACAATTCTTAGCTAACACTTTCCTTTGTTAGAAGTGAAGAGGGTTGTAAATACACTGTACTATTATCTGTGCTTTCCTTCATATCTCGTGATTATGTGTTCAGTAAATAGCATCCAGACTCAAAAGACCTTGTTGTGAAATCAAGTAACATTAACTCATTAAGTCAATAATTCATGGATTCTTTTATCTAAAGTGGCAACCTCACACCATCAATTCACAAAACAGCCACTTCTCTGAAGTGTATGTGATGATAATAATGGATTTTCTAACAATACACTCTCAGAGCAAGGTCACTGCGCACAGATGCGGTGGACGCCATGATCTGACCTAGGTCAGCAAAACAAGCTTTATTATTGAACCTAATTATGAACTATCAAGATAATGGCCTAGACTAAACTGTTTCCTAGGGGATTATTTAGAAACTAGTCAGCCACTTTAGGTTCAAATCTACTGAACAGCACTACCTTCAAAAGTAGAGCAACTGCTGCTAGTGTGTACTGTATATGTTAGGTACAGTACTACACACACATACTACACACCTGTTTTTAAATATCCCCATAGTTGCCAAAGATAACTCACATGTGCATAGCACTTACCCAAATCAAACTGAAGGGAATTTTTGATGAGGACAGTCTACTCAAGTGAACGCACAAAGAATAAGGAGGTGTATAAATCTGCAGGGACATCCACTAAGGAATAATAACACAAACTTTGCACTTGGCATTGCTTCAGTCTAGAGATTAAAAAAATCTTCTAATACAATAATGTTTGAATACAGCCTGATTGTAATACAATGCTCATAAGGGAAGAGAAATGAAGCAAAACCTGTTTGGGATACCATTGGCCGCTTTTAGACCAACCACAGTAAAACTCAGGATGTTCATAATGTATTTCAAATGTATTCCTTAAGAAAGTTCATGTAGGAAAAGTATTTAATTCTTCTTACATCTCCCTGATTAGTTAAAATTAATGCATGGGATCAAAGCTGTCTAGTGTAATTTTTGCTCAGCTTAGGGTATTTTTACTTTTTTCTTCCTCCTAGAAAGACAAAGCATTTCAGTTGAGTTCACCTCTCCAGCCAGAAAAGTCATTAAAATGTTTCCTTCCCTTGTGTGTCTCACACTGTAATTCTCCCAGGTATACAGAATTGACTCATTATTATTTTATGTTTCAGCTCATGTAATTATACCCAAGTTTCAGAAAGGAATAGTTCCTTGAGATCAGAGTTCTTGTGTTAGAAGTGAAGCCAACCTCTGAGTATTCCTGGCAGGGGAAGATTGATTCCCTGTATGATTCCCTCAATTATTTAAAATGATCTTGGTTTTATTTAATGTTTTGATTCATATGATAATTAGAGACCTATTTTAGAGGTGTTTGTTTTTCTGAGATCAGAATTCTGTTGCTGTGATAAACTTCTCACCTTTAATCCAGCTTCCAGTCCCAGCGAACCAGCCAACCTGTATGAATTAACATGATGTGATTGACCCTGTACCTTGCCTGTGGGTTTGTAACGAGATCCAACCCATGGGAAAATGCACAGGGAGAAAGGAGGGGGTGGCTCAGCCTGCAACCTTTCCTTTAACTGGTTGGCCTGTGAACCCATATGAACTGGATCTCCCACAGAAGTTATGATTTGAAAGTAACTCTTTCAAATCACACTTGGAAAGGTTCACATAGCTCTAGTACTAATACACCAGGGCAATTTGCAGAAAATTTTGTATTCATTCGCTCCACACTGACAAAGACTGAAGATTCATAAGCTCTAGGCCAAAAGAAGCCGTAAGGGAAAAGCAGTTTTTTCACTAAAATCAAGATAAAAGTATGACTTAGTCATACATCGATAGAAAGAGTCTTTAGGAATAAATATAAGAGAAGGGAAGAAAAAGCCTACTTTTGCAGAGGCACTGCTGAAAAAGATATCTTTAAGAAACAGAGCTTTCTCCCAAGAAATAGGTTGCATTTATTCTGTATTACGTAGACTTCTACAGCAAGGCTTCTGATTTTCTGTATAATCATTTAATTAAGTCTGGAGCAAATTGAGAGTTGTGTTAGCAGTAGCTGCTTAGAAAAATATTCCCAATCACGTGAATTAAAAGATGTTTTAAAGTATCTTCGAAAAATTTTGTGTAATAACTTATGTACTCTTTCTATTAATATATCAAGGAGAAAGAGCAGAAACTTTCTGATTAGTATTAGAGGTGCTGGTAACAACATTGTCACATAAAGTACTGTGTTAGACAGCAGAACTGTATACCAGGTGTACTATGTACCAACAGAGGCACAGAAAAATTATCAAGCATTTGTTATATCTGGCTCCTAAAAGACCCCAAACCATTACTTTAGATGGAATCCAGAGTGCAAAAAACCAAAAATCAGTTTAAAAAATTAAAAAATACACAGGAAATTGGCACAAAAAAATTAAAAATTCCCAAGGCCCTGAAGTCCCAAGGAAAAAGTTTGAAACAGCAAAATACTTAACAAACAACTGAGAATATGAAAGGGCAGAGAACCTTAGTGGGGGTGGGGGGAAAGTACAGTTATACAGATCTACATTACAGTAGAGAAAGCATTGACGAAACCAAACCTTTTGAAAGAAGTTTTGAGAAAACAATCTATGAAAAAATACCTAAATACAAGGACTGATTGCTCCTCATCTGGAAATAAATGAAACTATGCAACTTTACAACAAAAAAGGTCTGGCTCTCAAGTTAAAAATAACCCTCTGCTAAAAGCAGATTGTTGTGTTTTAATAGTTCAATAAATAGAAGAAAAAAAAATCCTGTTGCGCCACAGTCATGTTTCTTCCTTTGCAATAGCAGCTCAGATATGTTCCAATGAGAGTTTGACCAGCACTGATAAATTTGGGACTGAAATCTATCTAGGCCTCCAGCCTACAAGATTATTTTTGCACACGCTGTACATCTAGATTTCTCATGGGGAAGCAGGTAGCAATGAGATAATGTCCATGTAGATAGATTCTAAATATGGTTTTAGACATCTAGTGGTAGGCAAAAGCAATTTGAAAGTGAAGTTTCTCTGCAATTTAACCTTCTGGAGCAATCCTGCTCAGTCCCACCTCTTACCCTCTTACATCTGTCCCTTCACTCCCCACCTTTCCGTGGCAGCACAAGCTGCTGTGAAGCTAAGCAGCAAACAACACCTGGAAATGAAGAGAGCAGAAAGCTGGGCAAAGGCACAGCAAGGAGACAAAGATTCAGTGCTTAATAAAGTTCTGGGGCACAAGAAAATGCTTCACTTCTATAGGAAGCAGAATACCCAGGTTCTGCACCCTCTCTCTTGCAAGCCATCTCAATACTTGAATTACATTTTTAAGACAAGATGATGACACTCATTCTTTTGCAGTGTCCTACCTTCAGCAAGCTGTACATGGCTTCCCTGCCACAAGCTGCAGGGAACACAGGCTCTGGTCAAAACTCCACAGAAATTAGCAAGAATCTTCCAATTCATGTATTTAGACTTCAGCCCATGCTTATGGAGCAACATGAAAACACTGGCTGTGGAAGGCACTGCATTGCTAATTAACATTTCGGGAATCTTCCTACAAAAAGCTTTTAAAATTGCAACAACTCCCAAAAGCATTGGGTGCAGTATGTTTTTAAGATATAAATGACAGTGAGAAACGCTGAATAGTCTTGTATAATTTGCAAGCATTTTAGTCAAGCTAATTTTCTCTTTTTTGTGTGCAGGCACACCAGTCTGGTTTTACATACACATGCCCCTTTGGCAAGTGGAATTAACCTTTCCCATAGGCTCATGATACATATGTGCTGAATCAGGCCAACACACTGCTTCATACATAAGTGCAAGCAACAAAATCAATTGTCTGGAGCATTATCTGATGTAGTCAGCCAGTGGAAGGCACTTTACATTTTGTTTATGCCTATTCCCATTCACTGTTGTAAAATAAAGCATCTCAAAATGGTGTTTGCTTTTCACTATAATTCTACTACATTTCTAGATTCCAGATAAGGCAGGAAATGCAGAACAGACATGATTTGAAAAAATTTAAGAGGCTGAATATTTTAAATAATTAAAAACTAAGTGTTATTTAATTGAACTGCAAGGACTATAAAATCTCTCTCTCTTAGCTTATCTTGATTTCAACATTAAAAATATGGTAAGATGGAAAGGCATCAGGCCAACCCTTCAATAACAGTAAAGAGAAACTTCTTGACAGACTGGATTATGCTTCTAACATTATGTTCTTCCCACCTTCCTATAGTCCTTAGTTGTTCCCCAGTTCCTGGCTGAAATCAACTCTTTTCATCTGATTGTGACTGTAGATAAGTATCAGAGTACTAGAGTTACTAACTACAATAAGAGGATACACAGCTTTTGTGCTAATAAGCACTTCTTTTTAAATGCTAAGAGCAATTAGTCCTTTTGTGTCAACTATTGATTATGCAGACTTATAGACAAAAAACCCACACAACCTCATTCTTCTTTCTCTTGGATTTCTAAAGAGCAAAACTGGCTTAAAGCAATCATAAAGCTGAGTGATACTCTATCTTTTGAAATCAAGAGTAGCTTAGCTGTTTTAGAGAGCAACAGTGATGGGTTCGACTATGAGTGAGAAAAGCAATTTCTGACCCGTTTATTTTTCAGCACTATTTCATGAAAATATCCACTTTTGATGTTAGCTTTCTAGAACAAGTATTAAGAAGGTTCTTTCACAATGTTTTAACTATGAATAATTTTAGCTGTTTCTAAATAAACTATTTTAAAATTGACTTTTTGCAGTTAATCTACATGCATTTAAGTGATAATTTGCTTTCTAAAGAATAAACACTTACAGTTCAAAGTTTATGCATTTAGAATAATCTTCTGACTTAATTATGCTGCTCTAGTATGACCATATCCTTAACTGCTGTAATCCATGACCACATGCTTATGGAGTACATTACGTGTTAAACAGCTTCGTTTATTTATAAAGCATGTAGCTTCAATAAAATGACTTTAAAATATCTTTCACCAAAATATTTAAATAATAAATAACTGGTATATTGCAAGAGCACAAACGCATGTTCTTTCTAAAGTGTAAAAATGCTCCTGTGTGTTTATAAAAAGGTACTCCTTCAAAACAGAGTTTGAATTTTGTTATGACATCTTACATGGACACTGCTAAATCATCACCGGGTTCTTAACACATTAAAGCTAGAGATACAGAACTGCTGAAAGGGTAATTACCTGGCATAAGAGTCATCTAATTCTCACTGGTAGCAACGCCATGTAGTCAAGAGTTGCAGGAGGTGTTACAAGCCTATTGTATTAACTGACTTGAGGTGTTCAGTAGTTTTATGATTATTCCTTTAGGCATATTTTCATCAAAATATGGGAATCCTTGAAATCCCAGAGCAAGAGAAAGCTGGAATTCAGTATCTCCAAGTTTCCAGTGATTTGTTGAGGATTTCTTTTCAAGACAGAAATATATGCTTTCATATGTAAATTAAAAGAAAAGCATAAGCTTTTATAATTTCATGTCAAAAGTGGCAAGGTATTTTGTATGCAACTGCAGCTGCTTTTTCTTAGTTTTTATGTTGCTACACTGCTGCTTCACACAAGTGACTGTGGAGCTATTTAATGAACTACTCATTGATCTCTACGTATTTATTACAAACACTATGGACCTTATTATAACAGCATCCTTGAAAGACAAGCATTTTGAATGTCATGAGGAGATGTTGCTGTAATAAAGGAGAATGTAATAGGCCTTCATGCACAGTATTTGAGAGCCAGAAAATTTTCAAAGAGAATAATGTAAGTAAGTGCCTTATAAGGAAGGTGGATCCTATGCATATTGCAGTTTGAAGATTTCTTGATACAGCACGTTGAATCCATAGAAGGATTCTATATTCAGACATACACATGAACATACCAGCCTGTATCATATTCATGCTTTGGAGATGGTACACAATTTGCCAAGATGAACTCTGAACACAGAGTTTGAACATAGTATACACCAAAACTGATGGGAGCATTAAGTTCTTATGAATGTATTAAAAAAATTGTATAAATTGATAGTAATTTAGATTTTGGGGGGCAATTGTTTGATACTTCTGCTGTTAGACCTGTTTAGGACCTCTGTTATAAGTAAAATCTTGAGTGCCTAAAATCCCCAAGTGCTCTAGGTCAGCATCTATGACAAGTATTCACCCAAAGGAACTACAAGTGTAAGAGCTAAACATGTGTTCAGCTAACACATAAATGTCTTCAATGCTATGGGCATTTGACACATGCAAAAGCACTGCAACATATTTTAGCAAGTGCCTATTAGCACATTCATTTATGAAGTTTGAATGCTTAGTATTGGGTTATTCATATCTGCATTTAGAAACAAGTAATTTATTTATATGCATCTGCCTTATCTGATTAATGCTTTGTTTTGCTAGGATATCTTCAGTTTGAAAATATTTTCCCTGTTGTTTTGCTTTCCACGAGCACTGTTGATTCCATTACCGATTTCTCTACTCAATCATTAGGTTACTTTTTGTAAGTGCATGCGTGGCTTTTGAAAGCTGTTGAACTTCCAGATTTATGACACTGAAAATCTAAGCCATTGATCCACCACGCAAATACATTATGAAGAACACTCGCAGTATACAGTAGCTACTTTACTGAAGAGCTTTTTCAACATGCTTCAGCCCTGACCTGGGGCCCATCTCTAGAAGGGAGAAAAGTTAAGTCTTCTTGTGTCATTGAACTTCAGTAAGAACCAGAAAATGCACAAATACTATATATTGCTATGGTGATGTTGACATTACTGAAAGTGCAGTATACCTCTGTCTGTACCACTTCTATGGTTTCAAGTCTATTAGCTACGGAAGAGTTCCGCACCTCTTCTGAACTTCATTACAAGCTTTGCAGCCTTTACAAAACAACTAGCAGCCTAAGCATCATTTAAATGACTAAAATGTGATACAAGTCTACTGCTCAAGACTTCTGAATTTCAGAATGAGAGGATCTATAAAATTTATTTTTAAAAATAAAATTAAAAAAAGAATTAATCTATCTCCAGAGGTCAGCCCTAGTTGAAACACATATACCTTTCTTCATATTGCATTTATTCATTTTCCCCAGAAAAAAGCACATTATTAGCAATATTCTATTGGATTTAAAGGAAAAGTTGAAAAAAGTTGATGATATGTAGAACACAGCCTCATACACTGTTTGTGGCATAGCATAATATTAGTTGTATGAAATTGGAGAGAAAAATCTAGCCTTGAGTGGAACTGAGATAAATTTAGATTAAAACATTTAACTGCAGACACAACACCAGCACACTGGTTTCCCAGAACCTGAACTTCAGTTCCTAATGCCTTTGATCAATACTAATATTATTCTGACAGTCAAATTCTCAGCAGCAGTGTACCCAGCCCATTATTAAGAAGCCTGGTTAGATCTTGGCATTTGATGCAGCCAGGACAAAAAGACTACATTTGCAAGATGTATAAACTCAAAATACTGGACCTTAATTGGAAATGTAGCAGCCCTTTTGATGAAGATACACTGCATACAGTCAAGTAGCTTGAGCAAGCTTTTAAATAATGCACTATTCAGATACAGCTCTGAAGTTGCACCATTTCTGGAAAGAGATGCTGAATAGGACTGCCTGAAACAAGTACTAATCCTTCAAGGACAACGAACAAATATGGTGTCTCTTGAAATGCTGGATGTCAGAAGTAATGACATAATACAGGACAATATAGATACGTCAGTCTTGGCCTCACTGTGACTTTTCAGTAACATTTTTACTGCTCAGATGAGCAGTAATCTTAAATGCAACAGTTAGCTGAGCAGCAAACATTCATTAATTGAAATATGAAGGTTTTCAAACAGATCCTAAAAAGTACAGAGAAAGATAGATACAACTCTTGAGTTTTAGTAGTCCTTCTTATTTTACTTAGTGCATAATGGTTCCTGGAGAATACTTGCCTATCAAACTTACTTGTATTCAGCTGTAACTCAGTGTTCAGAGAGGTACACATTCATATCTAAAGGCAAGACTCCCTCCCAAGAATAAGTACTCCAGCATGCACTAGTGAAGCAAAAGGTATTGCACCTGTATTACATAACAGAACCAACTATACTTAGTTGAACACATCTTCAGGGTAGGAGTGACACTTGTTAAGCAACTTACCCAAAAACTCATGTCAGGCTTTTTTATTGGCAGTGTCAGCTACATTTCGTACAGTGTAATAATTTCTGCTGGTGCAGGATTGTCTTAATGTTCCACAATAGCTGTGTTTGCTTGCATAAGCACATCCCACATGAAGAGACGATAGCCAAGAAATTACTCTAAGTTACAGATACAGAAAAAAGAAAGGCAGAAACTTTACTCCTAAAATATTCAGCTTCTCGAAAGAACCACACAACTGAGAAAGAGGCATGCACCTCTATCTTTCCATTCTGGGAAATCAAGTCAGGAAGGGCTTGGACAAAGGATTAGATAAAAACATGAAGCATATTTCTTATAATCTGGGAGGAGAATCAAACCAAAAACTTAATTGCAGATAGTCTTTTCAATACGGGTACAATTTAACAGTGTGTTCAGGAAAACAGGAAGTACAAGCAGATGACTGCTAAGAGCAGATTTACAATACATAAGGAAGTAAGAATATTTGTATGGCAAATTTTGGAAGAGAAATGTCACAGGATATCAGTTTCTCAGAATAGTGGTTCTTCAAGAGGAGAAAAACTTTGATCTTCAGAGAATTAAAGCCGCCTCCCACGGCCACCACCCCCCACCCCCTTCCCGCAGTGAATTCTTATTTGCAGTGAATTCTTGTAATATTTTCACATCCTAATTGTTAGAAAGAGGTCAGAAAGAAGCAAGATATAATATTTAAATTAAATTTGTCACTTGAAAGAGATGTGTATAAACATTTATAAAGAAATATACATCTGTTATTTAATATTAGATAGAAACACACTAACAATTTCCTGTAAATTCAATAATTACAATGAATAACCACTATTGTGGGAAACAGATAAATATATAGCCAGAATTAGATCATTCTTAGATGGAGATTTTTCTTGTGAATTTTTTAAAATACCTGGAATTAGTTTCTCTTTTTTTCCCCTCCCTCCATTTAATTAAAGTGTTATCTCTTGGTTTATGCAATTGGTTTACTAAAGAAAAATAGTAGTGTCTATGTAATGTAATTTAGGATAAATTAGAAACTTTGAAATATGCTTTTCTGTTGTGCAAATCATCTTAATCAAGGTTTACCACTAGTATATTGACAATAATAATGTCTGAAATGTTTTCCTGGAATGAAAGAGAAAAATTCTCATTTTGATAATGTATCATGTGACACACACAAAAAAAGATTAAAAAAAAGATTTAATTGCACTACCATTTCTGACCATCACAGTTGTTGTTGTGACTTCTGGAGAAAGTAATCTACATTCATTAGCTTTCTAGAGGCCCTAGTTCCTGATCTCAGTAACGATTACAGACCTGTTGCTGTGAGAAGGCTGATTAAGGAGCATTACGGACCTCACCTGGAAGTGTCAGAGCCCCTTCCCCATTCTGCCAGCACAGGCAGAGCCACTTGCACACTCTGAGGTTATAAGCACATGTTTTCAGAAAACCTTATTCAACTTTCCAAATTGGTACAATTTATAAAAGTAAGTTTCTACTCAAGGGCAGAAGAGGCACTGAGTAGCTGTCCAGCAAATAAGAGCTAAGCTCAATCTTCAGAGTAACTTTTTTTTTTTCCTTAAGAATTAATTAACTTAAAACCTTGTTCCTGCAGCCAAAACTTGATACACTGATGCAGAAAGATTAATACAGCTAAGCATCATAGAGATGAAGAATTTCCTTCTAATTAAAACTTTCTGGCACGATAGCTGAATTGCCTTGTATTAAAGATTAATGCTTTTGATGGGTTTGATTGCTCAATATTCCTTGTAAATGATAACAGAAACATGCTTAAAGAATTGATTCAAGCTTATTAATTGCAGAAATAAATAAATATCACAGGATCTGCAGCAAGTATAAAAAGTTGAGTACTAATAATTTATTTATTTATTTTAACACTGCATTAGTGGAGTAACTGAAGCATTGCTGCCTCAAGGCTGCATTTTGCAGCTTCCCCTTACATATCAGGCAAACACTAATTGACCCATGTGACATTATGGAAATGCTGTGTTTACAAGAATAAGCTTCTTCCTTTCCCTTTGGCAGGTCTGCAGCTGGGCATTAATCTGTCCTTACTCAGCGCAGCTCTGAGAGGGTATATGCCAACTGGAAAATCATCTTCCAGCGGGTGGTGACACAGAAACTCTCCAAGGCTAAGCCCCAAGGATTTCTTTGTGCTCTCATTTCAGACTTTACTCGTTGCCGCCATTTATTTTGTATTTATGGACTTTTCTGCCATCTAACTGCTAAAAGCAAACCCTTACCCCACGTAAAAGTCCCTTCATTTGAATGTGAGCAATATAATTTATTTCAACATGAATTCAGACATTGTTTCTGGCTCTGCCAGAAGCCCCATGTTAGAAGTGTTTGAGTTTGTGTTTATGTTGAGTTTTCGACAATACTGACCTTGAACTCTAAGAGACTATTGACTGGAAAATATTACACACTTTAGAGATATGTGATTTTTTTTTTTTTTTTATTCTTCAAGACATGAATGACAAATTGGCTGAAGATCTGAGCATAATAAAATTCAAGCTAGAACTTTTTTAAAGTAATATATTTGTCATTCCCAATTTCCTGCCTCTGGACAGATGTAGTTTAAGCAACAATAGAAGGTGTAGAGTTATCATCTACCTAGGCATATTTCCAGTTCACAGTCATTAAGAAGCTTCCTAGAATTCAAACTTTTTGAACAAAACAAGTGGAAATTTTGTCCTCCTGAGGCAGGTGGCATAGAACAATTCCAGTCTTTTGCAAGTGCCACTGGCTGATTTTAGAAATTGAAATTTAATTTTAACAGGAAAGATTTTGGTATTCCCTCATATTTATCATATTTAATAAGTCTTCTCATGGAAAACTTGCAGAAGCAATGTCAGAAATACAGTAACACCAGTCCATATTTCATTACGCAAACACTGCCTGGAGATATTTTTTAACCAACCTGCTTTCTGTTTATTCAGGCTCATTTTGGTACTCATTTTCTTTTTCTATTCCAGTGTGCTTTATGTTTGCAATCTTTTGTATTAGTAGGCATTAGAGGTAAAATAGAGCAAAATTTAATTATGTATGCTAAAGAACAGTACAGGAGACATTGCAAAACATTTTCTCCAGCAGGACCTGGAGAAGTGACAGTAGCTTATGTGCATCAAGTCAAATTATGATTCCACGACTCGTAAGGAAACTGAAGTTGATCACACATACAAGAACTAGCCCACCACTTTTACTTATAGAAAACCTGACTAGTTTTTGTTACTGTATCTCCATTTAAATTAACACAAAGTTTCTCATTTATTTGTCTGAAGAACTAGTTGCTTTATTTTAAAACTAATCAGTAATATGGAAGATAGAAAGTATTCTTGGAGTCAAGTTTCTGATCTCTTGTTAAGAGACCCGGGGGACTGAGATAAAGAAAACCAATGAAAGTCTTCAAAATTGAACCCACTAACAGGCACTGATATTTATTTGTACTGTTATTTGAGCACCTCATGTTCACGACCATTTCAACATCAGCTATTATAAGCTTGAATTTGAAGGCTGTCTGTACTTAATTGCAGAAGAAACAACAAGCTATAGCCCAATACAGGTGACATTTGCCCTGTTCACTAGGGAGCATCTCTTTAGTGTTTGGAGGAGCAACTGCCTACTGCACTAATTTAATGCTTTCTTTGGAATAAATCTGCAGATACAGCTATGTACACCCTGGTGCAGGAAAGGAAAAAAAAAAACAAGAGGTTAACACTAAACACTGAGTATGGGGAATAACACAAACATCTGTGTCATTGTGAAGCTGGTGTGAATGGGTCCAGTTCCCTAAAAGTTGTGCTGCAATGCTGTCTCTGAAAATGGCTCAAGGTCTTAAGTATGTAAGCACAAAAAAATAGCTTTAACATTTCAACTGTCATATGAAAAAGAGACTCCAAATAGCTTAAAGTGAATATTTTCTTACGTTTTCTCTCAAATACAGATGGGATTCAGCATAGCCCACTTAAATAAAAACCCAACCCAGTCTTGCTTTTCTTTTATTTTTAAAAAATGCTTTCACATACAGGCATCCCCAGGCACTTCAAAGGTACTGGAGAAACAGGCTACATAATTTAACTTAAAGTGAGTTAAGAACAGCTGAAAGAATCTAGAGTACTGTCTTCACTTCTGAAGTTCAGGAATACTTTCTTTAGCCTTTTAAATTTATAGGAGGCCTACCACAGCCCTTGGAGATTCAGATTCTACAATCATTGAACTGACTGAAAAAGACTGTTTCCTCAGTGTATGCTTAAAACTGTGGCAAACACTACCCCAAGAGGTAGTGTTTGCCACACCTTGCAGGATAGCTCTTATTCTAGTAAGAATTTAATCCTCCTATTGCCTATTTTAAAACTGAGTTTTTCCTGTTCTGGATGTGATCATACTGCTATTACAGAGCATACCTGAAAGCACATTAAAAGTCAATGGAGTAACTTCTACTGAATTCACTGGGCTTCAATTTCTTCACATTGATTTCAAATGGAGCTGAAAAAGGACTTGTGTGTGCGCTTATGAACTTGGAACTAAGGAAGAAATACTGCATTTCCCCTTATTATAAATAAGATCAACAAAATTAAAACTGCATCATTTTTGCAGCTAATAGCTCAGACAGGATACTATCAGCAGAGATTTACTTATTTGAAACAGAGGTCAGCACTGAACATGTTTAGTTGTCTGAAATTGTATATCCCAAATAAATACATGCAAAGAAGAAATGGAGATTAACTTTACTGTTATCTTTTTTATGAGTACAGTATTTGAATTCATTGCACGAGTTGCAGATCGTGATTATGAAGCAAGACTTCTTGAGAACAAACTTGGTAGGGTCCTGCAGTGAGTGGGACTTTTCTCCTTGTAAAATTCTCTCTCCTGGAAGATGTTGCATGGATACGCAGCGTCCACTGAGAAGCAAGGAGATCATTGGAGCCAACAACATACAAGGTGCCACTACTGCCCATGCACTTGTCTGAATTTTTGCTTCTTAAGGAATAACAACACTACAGGATTTCTTAATTGGGCTGGTCCTTCTTGGGTTCAGACAACATTCTTTTTTCTAGACATTGCCACCCTTGCATCTTACAAATCCCCTCTTTACAATAGAGTACCATTGTCTGAAGCGCCAAATTAAAAAAGAGATTATGTATAATCACTACATTTCCTGATTTAGAGGTGCTTGACAAAGAAGATGATAAAAACAGATGAAAGAACCATACCTTGAAAAGTGAAGACAGTCTTTTATAATGTGATCATTAAAGAGGAAAAGAGAAATACTCCTTGTTTAGTGCTTCGAATCACACAGGAGATATCCCCAGTCTACCCATAAGGCTGAAGATTATGACAGGAATGATATGGGCTCAGCTAGGGAGCAGAGCTCAAACAGCAGGGACTGTGAAGGAGAGTATTCCCCATTATGCTGGTTTTCCAAGGATGGAAAGTATTTTGAAGAAGAACAGTTCTGTTAGCAACTAGGCACCAGAAAAGGTAGAAAAGCACAGTCTTCCATTTTAAGAATGTGAAACAACGAAGACATCTCAAATTTCTTTATAATTCACAATTAGAGCATAAAAAAAATTAATATATTTTCAGCAAAGTGTTCTCAATTGGTTGTAGGAGCAGAACCTGTCAAACAATAGACTCAAATAGCCAGTACCCTCAGAACCAGAGAGAGAACTATCCCAGAAAAAGTATTTTTAGCACACTAAGAACTGAAAAATCAGAAAAGTTAGCATTGCTGCCTTTTATAGAAACACCATGGAATGGTAAAGATTCAAGTGAAGCTAATATACTGGGCTGACAATGTTTTCTTTTAAAATATAGGCTATTCAGTCTGTAAGAATAAACCCCAGAGACTATATTATTTTGTGACAGAAGGATTATTATTGTTTCATCTTTATTTCTTTCTAGGATACAGCCAAAATTAAAGTAGTGAGGAAAAGCAGTCTGTGTCTAAAGTAGTAAGCCAAGTAAGGCAAACAGTAATGCTTACAATAAAAGTGAACTTTCACAGACTGTAGACATGAAAGCCTTCAGTGTCTTCAGTCAGACAAAACCCTGAAGACAAGTGGCGTTAAGCCGATGGGGAAGCTGGAGAGCTCTGGGGAAGCAACCAGCTTTGTAGACCGACAGCAGAGCTCTGGGGAAGCATCACTCTCCTCAGACAAGAAACTGGACCTGAGGGAATCAGCAAGATTCTACAGAGGCAGAAACTTCTGTAGGCATCTAACAAAAATCAAGTGTATACACATGAGCACACATACACAAAATTTATTCTGTGAAAAGGACTCATTAAAAAATAGTATTAGTCAAAATCCTTGACATAGGATTTTTAGATGCTTAAAAAAACCCCCTTTCCCTGAAATTCTTTCCTCTGATTTCCTTGGAAGCATGTTTTTCTTTAGAAACAATTAATTCAAGGTGACTTCCTCTAGTTTCTAAAAAATACCAAAGTTTCCATAGAATAAAAGGCATTATAGTCTGAAATGTTCCATGTCTTCCAATTATGGTGTCCTCTGCTTATTTCTGTGCTTTACTAGTATTCAATTACACACAAAAATGTAATGTTTATTTACACATTTAAAAATTGTTCAATAGTTATGCTTGCACAGCACTGTCTCTCCAGTGCTGGAGAACAATTCAGAGGCAGTCAGTATGAGGATCCAGCAGATCCAACCTTCCTGGATCTCTGCTCCATGGATTTTTCCAGTAAGGTCCAGTTCGGTTGTTAAAAAAATAATCAACATTTATTTTCAGATGGTCTAATTTCAATAATTATATAGCCCTCCCTGGATTTAACAAGATTAAGAAATTGAGTTTATTAGCTAGCAACGGTTACACAGGGGCAAAATGCAACAAGGCAAATTAGTGGGAGGAAAATCCATTGAGAGCTACTGAATAGAAAAGGTACCACATCAGCCTTTCTCAGCTACAAATCACAGCAGGATAGATCAATTTGGTGAAATATCACTACGTGCTTGCCCTGTTCTGGTACTATTTCTTAGGTATATGCTTTTGGTCTCCCAGAGACCAGATAATTGACTCCGAATCACCTCAAGGCCATCTTGGGGTGGCCATTCTTACATTTCACCATGTTACAGTTAATCTAAATTAAATACACAAGAAAACAGTATGTTCTTTGCTTCCAGATTGCAAAGAACCATTTATTCAGCACATAGTTGTGCAAATTAATCACTTTTGCTGGTAGAGCACTAATAAGCTTTTTGGTATTTTTCACATGACTACTATCTAAGGTGAATAATTGTGGAATTGGGCCATCTGCCAGCTGGGAAATTCTGTCACTTTTACTTTTACCGAGTATTACTTTACTTTGCAAGTTACCTGTAATGAGATTCTGATGGGGATAGATAGAAGCTTTTCAGCCAGCATAATTCAATGATGAAAAATGATGGGTATGAAATTACATTTCTTTCCTATCATTCTTCTGCTCCTTCTACTGCATTCCTGTAGCTTCTTTTTTTTTAAGCTATAGATAAGGATTACATTGCAACTTAGTTATTTTTGTCTGCTTGTTATTACCCTATCTGAACAATAAGACTTGTGGCACTCAATAACACAGGAAGATTCCTCTCCAAGCTTTCCTCAAAATGCATTTTCTGAAAGGGTGTTGTGTTCCACTGCCTGGAGTTTCACACAGCTCCCTTAATATACCTGAAGTCCTACTTGCCATCACTGCCCAGTGCACAAACAGCAGAAGCACACACAGTGAATCTCAAGGACTTTTCAGAGAAGTGCTTGTGTTGGACGCTGCCCATTCTGTTTCTGCTCAGGGTCTGGTAGATGTACCCTAGCAACTAACACAGATCAGGATGAGCAATGTCAGATCAGCTCAGCACATGCTTCATGTTAGCAAGGAGTCACCTGAATAAGCACCTGACACCACCACCATGCTTGCTTTCCAAAGGCACAGCTGACTCAAAGGCCAGCTACGTATTTATTGTCAAGGTGGTTTAAAACTGGGGAAGGAGATTAATTTCCAGTCCCACTGCAATGTTAAGTAATGCAGAGGAGAAACATGATTATCAGGAAGAGGCCAAATTAATTTTATTCTAACCATTACCAAGCTACAGAGGAAGTTGGCTTTGAAATGAACTGAGGTGAAAATGCTTGGCAGGTATTTATTTCCAGTTCTCTCCCAAAGCCTAAAATAATTATACATACAAATCAGAAAATTTTATTTCCATAGATCTGAAAACCACAAATTCTATCCTTTTTCTCCTCATACAAAGAGATAAAAGATGCACCATAGACCACAACACACAGCAGGAGATGACCTATCAGTTCTCATAAAGTCCCTGCCACAAGCAGTGGCTTTTGCTGGAGCTGTGGTCAGGGCACCCTCTTTCCTGGGCAGTGTTCTCTCTACTAGAAGTTGACTAGCACAAGGAGCCATATACCTTTCTCCTTAGGAGTCAGATTCTAAAAAACACAATAAAAACAAGTGCAAGAAATGAATGTAGCTGGTAAGAGAAAATAGGCAAGATGTTATGGAAACAAGCTTACTCAGGTACAGTTTTCTGGAAACAGGAATACAGACAGTGAGTCAGTGAAGGTGCGACCATTTCCATTGATAATTGTACAAACAACAGCTGCAACTGCCTGGTTGTCAACTGGGTTGTTATTAGATTTTTTGCTCCAGAGCAAAGTGAGTCTCCCGAAAAAATGGAGTACGACAGCAGCGTGGCACGTTGTAGGAGGGGAAAACACATAAGGAAGTTTTGGGGAGAAGATTTTTTTTTAATTATTATTATTACTTTTTAAAAACATAGATAGATTATCTTGGGTACCTTGGTTATTTCGGGTTAGTTCCCATATTCTATTCTTTGTCAAAACCCCATATTTCATTCTTTGTCCAAAAGGAACTCGTTTGGGCTGGCTGCCTCTACATCTGTTCATCCTCAGCTCTGCCAAAAGTTAGTTTTATGCTGCAAGCAATTGACCACAGAGGAATAGGCTATCAAATAATTGATTTCTCAGAGCTTGTGTGGCCTCAAACAGGTTTAGAGAGTGCTGAAGCAAGACAGAGTCTAAGGCTGTCCCTAATTCTGCAGCTCAAGTCAAGATGAGAGGCAGCTTTATGAGCATTTACAAATGTATGGCTCTGCAAGCAGCCAAACGTGTGGGGACTCACAGCTGAGGCCTTGAAGACCATGCTCGGTACTGTCATTCTCCACCTGCATTGGACATAGTTTTTGGAACAACTTTTGTTGTCTGGGCATTTTCTACTTCCTTTCAAAACTGAATAAACAACATGATTTCTCTACAATCTCATTCCTTTTTCAAAAGGAAGTCTGATTTTTTAAAAACGCTAATACAAACCACATTGTCATTCTGTCTCCAAGACCACTGAGTTCTGTGAACAATTTTAATTGTCTGCAGGAAAACATGACAGAAAATTCAGTTCTAAAAATTTCACAACAAAGGAAAAAGTGATAGATATCCTGACAAAGTGAGTATTTTGAAATCTACCAGTTGATTTAGCAAAGTCCTTCAAAGTGTTCAGTTAAAAGCTCTGTGGCTTAAGTTGTGGGTTGTTTTGTTTTTTTTTTTGTTTTAAAAAATTCATACTACCAACACAATGCTGTGCTATTACACTTGCTAGCAACACTGTTAGATGATGCTCAGGCAGTACTGGCACCGATGACCTAAAGGTACATTAGCTCATAAGTTTGTCTTTGCTATTCTGCACAGCAGAGGAATGCTAAAGATTCACCTAAGGAAGCATTTCTGTGTCTTTCTCAGAGGCATTTCAGAGTCCCTATCTCAGTATCTCTAGGCTCTTTTTCAGCTATTAATGATTTCAGTACAACATGAAAAAATCTGCAAGAGCTCAAGGCTCTTGTGATGGATAGAAATTTTGTTAATGTACAAATTAACTATACATGTGGTTTTTAAATTCAATTTAAGCCTGAAAATCTAACCTTGGGGGTTTGAAATAATGGGACATTAACTTCACTGCCTTTTACAAACTACCATGAAACATAAGTAAATGACAAAGATGAATAAAATCAGAATGATAAATGTTTTATAGTTGGTATTTTTAAAAAATAATGTTATTGCCATTGAAAACCTAAGTGAAATGAATTTGATCATTTCAGCTTAGTCCCTGGTGGACAATAGCCACATCTCAAAAGCATCTCACATAATTTGGCAAAATTGGCAGCTTCGGCTCAGATGTGGCTCAGGGCTGAGTAAGCATGCAATTCCCCTAGTGAGAGTGCCCCGTTCCTTCAGGGTTAAGGTCAACGGCTAGTCACCATGGGGTAGAAAGGCTGATATTGTCTGCCTGTCACCTCAACCAGACACAGAATTCCAGCTGCTGGTGATGCAGCCTTCCAGTGCCAGCAAATATATTATACTCTTCCCTTAAATATACATTTACCTTCACTCTCTTCCACTCTCCCAGATAAAACACACACCTTCCCTTTCCAGGACAGGCAGCCCTTCAGTCAGTTTTATAATCCTTGTCTTTCCCCTCCTCCCTTTCCCATTCCACAGTCATATTTCACCTTATACTAGATTTAAAAGATTGCCCATTCTTGACCCAGAATACAGCTGGGCAATATACTTGTTTAATGGCAGGAAAACAGGGGCATCAATGGAAATTATAGAAAATCAAATTGAACAGATGTCAGGAAGCACATCAGGCATTGTAAATGTGAGGGATGCCCATCAGACAAGGTTATGGAGGTGAAAAAACAGAACACGTTAAAAAAGCAGAGCAAGAACAAAAAAAACAGCCCTCCCTCCCAGCTGCCAGTGACACGCTTTAACTGATGCACTGGGAAGGTTGTTCTGTACCACCCCTCGAAGTGACAACGAAATCTACTGGATTATATGATTATAAAATGAGACAAACAAGTGAGACAATAAGATACTAATGGTACAAAAAATAGTTTCAAAAAACCTTAGTCTCATTAAAAGTTAATGAAGATTTATGTCCAACCCTGAAAGTATGAAGACATCTTAGATTTCGTAGGAATTTTCCCCAATTGTAACCTACAGAGGGTCAGAACTTTTTTTTTTTTTTTTTTTTTTTAAGGTATTCAGACATTTAACACAGAAGATTGTGCCCAGTGGGATTTTTAAAAGTCTAGACATGTAATTCCCATTAGTGACAGAGTTTTGAAAATCCCACTGTCTTCTCATCAGCATTCTCAGCATTTCAATAACTTTACAGACCTGGATCAGACTGGAGATTTTTCTGCCTTTATTGCTACATTTAAGGAAAAGAGTAGAACTGGTTTTGAATGCTAGCAGGACACATGAACTTCTGCTTTCCTTCAGATCAGGCAACTCCATTCGTTGAAATAGTATCACTACAGAATAAGTTTTGCTTTCCTATATCCTACTAAGTCAAACTTAACTGGAATAGTAGATGTTTTAGGTCTTGAGAAAGAACAAATAAACCTTGCTCTATCTTTCGAGATAACAACTCTCTCACTGAAAGGAGTGTTTAATTCACAAGGTAGCTTTTTTCCTAAGGTTGCCAAATCACATACTATTGTATAGAACTTTATCTTGACACTTTTTATGCTTTTTAAAAAAGTATGCAATGCACATGAGAGTATTTGTCCAGTCTGTGTCAAGAACTGCATTAATACACATATGTAGCAGACAGATAATTTTAAAGTTGCTTTAACAAGAAAAAATATATTGGCCAAGTAGCTTTTAAAACATTCTTCTGTTTGTTCAGATATTTACTTATCTAAAATAAATAAATAAAATTTTTCAGGTTTTCCTACTTTGTGCTGGCTATTAAAACCTGAACAACCTATTCCACAGCAGTGGGCCACAAGGGACTGGGAAAGCCACCATGCCACCCCACACATGAGCCACAGGGTGCCCAGGTAGAACTCAGGTAGACACGCAGAACTGATGGCCCTGATGAGCTGAAAGCAAGCAGGGTCAGGGCATCCCTCTGCCTACACAGATCAGGGCTGTGTAAATAGATCAGAAAAACCTATGTTTATTTTAGACTAATTTTGTACCTGGAGTCAGTGGCATACAACTACCTGTTGCTTGCAACAGTTCACAAAGAGTTTAGAAGGGTCTTGTGACACTGGGCACAGAATAAGACAAACTGTTTGAAAGCAGTATCACTTATCTACATGTGTTTAAAAACACACAAACCATACTTCTGCCTGGAAAGGTATGGCTTATTATCAGCCACTCCAATATTACTATTGCTGAAAAGGCATTTTAGTGTCTTCACATACCGAGCAGCGCTGTGTGCATGCTCCTCGTTTCCACAGCATATAGTCAGCTGCCCTTGACTGTGACTCAGACAGCTGTAACCAAGACAACAGTTCAACAAAATATATACTTACTTACTTTCAGATGTTTCAGAGTAATGAGAGAAAGAAAATCAAAGGAAAAAGAAAAACACCACAAGAAAACTTGGCCAGCAGGCTCTGAAGCCAGCCATTTCAAACTTTTTATTTAAAGCCAAAATGTTTTGAAATTACTAATAAAAGTTTCCCTTAACTGAAGATGTACTGTGAAACTCAGACCTCAGTAGGAAGTGATGGTGCAGAGAATATCAGAGTTTAAGTGAACGAAGTTATCCCAGAACACTTCTCTTTCTACCTGCTTACAGCCAAAACTAGCTTCTCGCTACAAATGAGACTTGCCAAAACCAGGATGCCTGACAGATCTTACCTCAGACACCAGCATGAGAGAAAGGATTCTCAGGAACTTTTTCTCCCTACCAGGCTCAAAATCCGCAATAATACCTGTTTACTATCGCAGGGTTGAATGTTGCTATGAAACCACCTTGCCCATCATTTTGTTCATTACTTCCAGTTCTTAATTGCTTGGACCAAGCCAGGCCAGCTCATCTTTAATTGGAATAAAGAGTTAATCTTTTATAAAAAGGACCCAGCTGAGTCTTTGTATGTGTTTGAATGTGTAAAGGGCTTTTGGCAGTTTAGAGTGTGTGTGGTGTTAGCAGGATTTAGCTCATTAGCAAACCACAAAGGCTCTGCTGACACTGTACTCTGGGTAAAATACATGAGGCCAGCCTACACCCTGTGGACATGTACAGCATAACTACATAATAAATAGGCATTTATTAATAATTTTGTCTGTCACACATGCAGAAGGAGAGGGTGAGAAGTCAAAAGCTGTCATATGTTGCAACTAAAGAGGCATAATTAAAATGATAAGTGTCATGTGATTATAACCCTTGAAGAATTAATCTAGCATGAAACAACAATGGTATAAATACAACAGCATATGTTCCAAAAATTAATTTCATGTAATAGGCAGCTGATGTAAGCACTTAGACCCAATTATGTATGGTCATACAATAGCAGCTGATGCATGGAAAATCCCTTCTATAGTATACACTAGAATAATCCCATTATAAATGAATGAATAGAAAGACTCCTTTAAAGTCTTTGCAATACTGTGTATTTACAGACAAATTAGAATTTATGGAAATATTATGTAGCTTTAACTTCTCCACTATTATTTTTTTTTTTTCCAAGGTTTAACTTTTCAAACCAGATATTGCCTCCTTATATTAAGGTTCATTATAATAATCTGATTAATGTTTTTCTCATAGTTAAAATGTGAATAGTTTATACATAAATGAAGCATGTAGGTGTTTCAATATACACTGATCATGTGCACATGAGCTTTGCTCTGTTTATCTATTGACCTCAACTCTGGTTGCGTGCAATGCAATGTCACATCCCAGGTTTCAGCTTGAGAGCACAATGTGCATCCAAAATTTTAAACCTGGAAGTACTGATAAGAATTCAGATGCACACAGATTGCCTCCTGACAATGACAGAAATAAACTTATTCTAGAAAGAAACTGCATTTATTGATTAAGGTTTGGCCCTGAAATCACTTCAGATGCTTGTAAGGTCAATCAGAATGACCCACCATATGTTTCAATAGCCTTCTGTTCTCTTTCAAATTATGCAACTTTTAGTGATGAAGCTGTGAACGTATCTTACTGCTACTGACCAGTGGCACTTCATATGTTTCTGCTTAGAAAAGCTAGAAGCAAGTTTCATTCACTGCATCTCTAGAGTCAATATACTAAAAAAAAAAAAAAAGTTGAACTTTAAAACAAAGGTATTCTGGGTGCCACGCTAGGCAAAACAAATTCAGAGGTAGAAGCAAACATGTAATTCCCAATTCAGCTGATCACATAAAAGTATATCTGACAAAAAACCATTTAATGTTTGCTGGTAGTACTTTTTACTTGGGTACATATTTCACTATTTCAGTGTGCAGAAGAATGACAAGGAATACATGCAGCTCATTAAACTGATGACTAACACAACACTTTATGGACTAAAGACACATCTGGACTTTATCTAGAACAGCAAGAGGCGGCCAAGATTTTTAACAGCAAACAGTATTTGTTTAGTAGACAAATTATATTATGGCAGCAGTTAACCAATAAGAGTTACAAGTCCTTTTCGGGAAGGCAAATAAAGTGTTATCTCTGGAGAACACAATGTTTTGTTAGCATCTAGTGAATTTCCAGGTAAGCAGCAGCCAGGACCCAGGTGTGCTTTTGCCTCTTACCCAAGTAGAGCTAACCCTTAAAGTTTCACAAGGAGGAAGCAATAGCCATTTCGCCCAGGGCGTGCACTGCATCACAGGGGAGTGGCTTGGTAGTTTAGGGACCAGTGGATTGGGAGTGAAATGAGCAAAATGAAGTAAAACTTCACCAAAATATGGCTCTATTTTTTCAAACCATTATATATTTCCTATCAGCCAGAAGAGGAACAAAACATTTTAGTGGGGTAGAAAAACACTAGTAATCCCACCCCCCTCCCCCCAAATTTGAGAAGACCAAACACTAATTGCTAACTTGAAATGGGAAAGGAAAGCTTCTGTTTAAAGTTAATGCATTTACCTAGATTTTGAAATTTCACTTGACATTTAATTCCAGCCATTTGTAAACTATCGATTAAATTAAAGTTCTGAAAACATTGACACACAGGCAAATGACAAAATACTACTTTAAGAGACTACTAGTTACAAAACCAATTTTGCTTCCTGAAGGCAACCATTAGCACTACATTCTTTTGGGAAAAGCACTGTACAAATGCCACTCGCTTCCCTTATAAAACTGTTCCAACACACCACTTCTGACAAACTGCACAAGTTACTCCAAGGCAAGAAGCCACACGCAAGGTCTATACTCCAAGACAAGGTGTTCACAAAAGTAGCCCTTTAAGACTTCATTTCTCTGTTGAGCAGGCTAGACTGCCTAGTCCAGTCACAGGGCTGGGCTCTGCAACCTCATAAAACACAAGAGGAGCCACCGGATTGCTCTAATGTATGCCAACCAGGCTGGCCCCTTGGGGACCCATTCTTTCAGGAAGGGATTACTGAACTTTGCTAATGTCCTTTCTACTCCTGGACGTGCCTTTAAAGAGCAAACTTCTACAAGGGCTTGTATACCAATACAGCCTGCAGCCCATGAGCTTGTCTTTGCACAGGAGTAGAATGTCTCCATGAGCGAGATGAGAAAATTCACTTCAGCCAAGGATCCTTCCCAAGTTGTTCAATTTTCAGCTAATTTTAGTTCAATAGACTCAAAATAGTTCATTACCAAACGGCAAAGGAGTTTTTCCTATTCTGCCCTGTCCTGCTCAGGATTTGGTATGTGCGACAGTGCACGGGATGGCTGCATACGCATGGTGCATACAAGGGACCTGGCGATTGGTTTGATCATTTAGCGCTTCAGCTACAAAGTTAAGGAGAAACTGCACATAGGTTTTCCTGAATGAAATCTTATCTTTATGAAACAAGGCCACACATTTAGTCCTGGAAGTAGTAACAGCTGTAACTAAGTGAATGTTATTAAGAAAGGAAATAACAAATTGGGAAGTATTTGAAGTTCTGACCTTTCACCCCCAGCACTATGACTCAAGCTAACCCTGAAGACCTGACTATGATCTATCAATGATTTCTGGTTTAGCTCCCCAATAGTTAATTTGTTTCATGCTGGGAGAAGTTGCTTGATATGTTTAAAAAGTAGGCTATTAGTAATGGTACATTACCTATTTGTGCAAAATTAAGCTTGCCTTAAGCACTGAAAAAAACCAGCAATATATACATGTATTACAAGATTCTGGAAACACTACATTGAAAAACGGATTTGAATTTTGAGATTATAAATTATGTTAAACTATTTTTCTCTCAGTAAGAGTCTTGAGTGAATCAGCAACAGAGTATTACTGGACTTCATGCCATTAAAATTAAAATAATAAGTGATTAATTTACAAGTACAGGATACTTCAAAGGCCACTTTATTATATCTTTTAAAAATATTGCTCCATTACAGATGCATTTCATCAGTTAGAGGGTGGCATTACTCAATATCAATGAAATATAGCAGACACCTGAGGATGCACATATCTAATTTTAAATGAAATAATTTTTTATGTTTTCATGGATAATAAAAAAATATTCCCTCTGAGTGAGGAAAAATGCTAAGGAGACGAGGTTATGGGAGGAATATTCAGCAATGTTATAAAATCCAAGCAGCACCAAATTGATACTAATACACCTTCCTTTCTTTCTTAATAATTGTAGAAAGGCTACACACAAGAGCTTTATTTATGCAGTTCTCCTGATCTCCAATTAAACTGAACAGATTTCCTTCCTTGCTTTTCCTCCAGTTTTGGTGTCAAGAAAATATTTAAACTTTTCTTTGGCCTCGTCACACTAAATTCACAAAAGATCTAAACACAGTAGCCAAGATGAAGGGATAACGTTTTATCAGCAGTTTTCCCCTTTTAACTGTTGTTTGAGAACAATCCTGAGATAAAAAGGAAAGGTTATTACACTCGGACAACCTTAATTCTTCAGGGAAAGATGCACAGTTTAATAACAACAGCCAGCCATCTGCTGCTCCTGAGGTTTGCATGCAGATGGAGCAGCCTTGCAATTGTATCACCCTCTGTGCCAGCTCAGAGGCAGAAGATATCCTTTCCAGGGCTGTAAAAAATCCCTGCCAGGACATAATCCCTTCCCACCAGCAGCATGAGCTCAGGAAGCAGTGGGACTCTGGGTGCCACTGCTGTGAATCCCTAGTGCTCACTTCACTAGTGTGGCTGCATCCAGGCTGTAATTTCACATTTTAAAAGTCAGAATAAGTTGCATTCTCTTTTTAATGCCACGAGTTTAAAGATAAATTAACAGATTAAAGGTTCTCATCACACGTTTAAGTTTAGCAAGTAAGTGTCGGCGTAGCTGAGTACATAGCACGTAGCATGACAGCTGGGAACGGAGAGCTGCAGGAGACACGTGAACCTGTTTTCCTACAATTTTATTCGTCACTACCAAGGAAAGGAGGGGGCAAGCTGGAAGTCCAAGCACAGATCTTGGACGAGGGTCCAGGAATTGACCAGTTAACACTGTGCAGAGACATAGACATATTGGAGGTAGTCCAAAGAAGGGCCATGAAGATAACTGAGAGATTAGAGCATCTGTCCTATGAGGAAAGGCTGAAAGAGCTGGGATTGCTTAGCCTAGAGAAGAGAAGGCTCTGTGTAGACCTTATCAATGTATATAAATACCTGAAGGGAGGGTGCAAAGAGGACTGAGCCAGGCTCCTTCCAGTGGTGCTCAGAGACAGGACAAGATGCAATGGGCACAAACAGAAACACAGGAGGTTCTGTCTGAACATCAGGAAATATTTTTTTTACTGTGAGAGTGACCAAGCACTGGCACAGGTTGCCCAGGGAGGTTATGGAGTCTCCGTTCTTGGAGATATTCAAAAGCCATCTAGACAGTGTCCTGGGCAACTGGCTCTAGGTGGCCTTGCTTGAGCAGGTGGGTTGGACCAGATGACCTCCAGAGGTCCCTTCCAACCTCAACCATTTTGTGATGCTAAGAGTAATAAATCAAATTGTTAAGCCAGGTTTAAGTTTAGCTTCATTAGGAATCCAGTTCTCAGGAACTGAATCTTACACACTGTATGCCAAATTCAGAAACCACTTATCCAATGAGGCATTGCAAGTTTACCCATTCAACCTCCCAGAGCTTTTTGATACCAATGTTTCCAACCTGAGTACACACAGCAAACAGATCATACACACTCTGTAGGCTGTAAGTAGAAAAAGGTTTAATTGTGGTTTTCCTGAAAGCTCTCAGCTGGAATCTGTATGTATTTCTCAGAACATAAGAGCTAAGGGTCACAGCCTTGCTCTATTTCCCCTTCCCATAGATTTCCCACAGACATAGTGGAAACATTTTTTTGCCAGGTTTGCACACAGTGTGGACTCTGCCAGTGCAACAGCTGAAATGACCAGTTGCAGTGTGGGAAAGTGGAGGTAAGTCTGTCCCTTTGCTTATGGAGCTGACACAGCAACTGTTTTTTTTTTTTTTTACCAGCAACACTGTTGAAGATGGTAAGGGAGTAAGAAGAAATTTTCTCTTTTCTTACACTTTTGCATCAGTATCTATTACCCTGTGTACTGTACCATTCAGAGGCAAAGAAACCCAGGAAGGTGAGACGTCTATGAACAACTCAAAGGAAAGGGGAGAATGTAAGTTATTCTCATCTTTAAGTTTTTTTACTAGCTAACATCAATTCAAGGTTACCATAACAATGCCAAATATGGATCTGAATTGACTGAGGTAATGATAAGAACCTGTGCTACTTAAACATGTGTTTTCCTGAAGTTTGCTCCATCTCTTACAGGTGTTCTGTAAAGAACAGGTTACTGTATTCTCATTTGCTGTTCGAAACAGAAAGGCATAAGTGAACCTCCCCTTTCAAGTATGGATGCCAACATGAAATGTCACATTGCAACAGATTAAAAACCCACTGCTGCATACAGTGCCAAACAGACAGATCTATCTGTGAATATTGGATCAGAAATGGTGATCCTAGCCACTTATAGAACAGCAAGCACAGGGGTCCAGGGATTAACAAAGGCTAGTGAAAAGTTGCAATCAAGTGCTTCCCTAAACCCATGACAAAGCACTGGAACAGCATCTTCCTGTATATTTAGGAAAGAACTAAATAAAACCTCTTCATATTGTGCTGTTGCTCTGCTACAAAGTGCTGAAGATTACCATTGCCTCCTGTAGACTGGAGCATATGGAATTCATCTGACATCCTGAGCTAGTTTTCTAAGTCATTTTTATCATTGAATGAGACCCATTGATCAACCAAGTGAAGTAGTAAAAAAATGGATTCCGGCTTGAGGAAAAATTCACTTGGGAAGCTGCAAGCCCAGCTTGACCTGGCTTGGCAAAGCTGAATTCTTTGCACTTTGATTAGGTTATAACTGCAGCTTGCACAGCCAAATGAACTCCAGGCAATTACAGCCTAGATTAAGCAGCATGCTGCAGTTAAAACAGCTTCCAGACCAAGATTTCACTTAGTGAGGTCAGTAGATGAAGCCTGACCTGTCTTGAGTAGACTAAGACAATGACACAGTTTGATATAGTTATGTGGTGAAACAAAACCCTATTTAGTTACAGCCTTGCCAGGAACTTGACTTTCTAATGAGAGGTTGGTTGTAGCAGTACTGTTTCCCTAACCCCTCTTGCCTTTTGGTTTATCACACTTTAATGGAGAAGAATAATAGATGAGAAGGAAGGAGGGGAAAGGATGTGTAGCAAAGGATGGGACTACATCCCAGCTGGTCCAACAGAGCTCGCAGTGGTAGAAGTATCTCTGAAACAAGAGCTGATCTTTGTAACAACTGTTTAGATCTGCCTTGCAGACAACACTGTAAAGCTTTTATCATACTTTTAAGGCACACAGATGGCTTGTTCCTTCAAGCAGCAGGGGAAAAGGTCTAAAAGAAGCTTTGTATGCCAATTTATTAAAGGTGAGTATGTGGTAAGTATGGTGAACTAAGGCTGAATTCTGGATAATGGTAGCAAGCCAGGAAACAGAAGTAATAGTTACATAGCTTGAATTATTGCATCACTTTCTGTAAACAAAAGTGCCTCATAATAATTAATTAGAAACATGAATATTTCTTTTTATTGTTTTCCCGCTGCAACCAACTTTGAAGATGACTACTAATAACCAAGAGCTGTTCTCAGGTGAAGCTATTTATTCATATGCCACTGAAAAGCATTGTAGGCCATTTATTATCAGTTAATCAAAGGAGCTTTTCTAAATCTCCTGTAATTTTATCCCTAACTAAAAAAACCCCAAACCTCAGAAGTGTTCTACTTTTCAGCTTTCATTTGACTTCACTATACAGCAGAGGGAGATTTCAAGCATTATCAACACTGTAGGTCCCTAACTGCAAGTGTTTTATCAAGATTATATCACATTAAAATCTCAGCTTTAGAAACACACAGAAAATTCAACCACAGTTTCCAGTCATGATCACTGTTTTAAAGAAATTCACCAAAAATTTAGTGGCTCCTCAGAGTTAGCTGAGGTGTCCTAGATTCATCTTTAGATGTTTATTGTACTGTAATAATTGCACTAACAATCTCTACAGAGAGGAGAGTGTTACTCACATCTACGGGCTATTTAAACATTGCCAACAGTAGATAAATGGCACTGTGTGCTCACTGCTGCACAAGAGCCCCAGCCCTACATAAAGGGCCCAAGTCCCACTCTCTAATTCGGCTTCAAGTCAAAGTGTTGCTGCATTGACTTCATCCAGAAAAATATTTAAAACACACATTTCAATTTTGGACACTTTATTCAAATCTGAAGGCAACTAGTGACAGAAACACCCTAGAAGATTGATATGGTTTGAAGCATGTTATGTATGGCTTTGCTGTTCAACTTGCAAGTAATTTGTAAAGCGGGTCTGTCCTGACTATGAAACATTGTATCAGTGTGATTGGAATCAATAGTTCCTGCACTGTCATTTGTCACATATTTACAAGCCTGAAAAATAGTTCATTTTGTCTTGATCCTATAACTCAAAAGATTGAATCAGAACCCTGGAGGGATCTTCGAGTGCGACACATTCATTACTGGTCACTAGTCTTTGGTGACGCTATGATCACCACTGCACCAAGAAGGGAATGCAACTTCAAATTAAAACAAGGGTGCTACCATATGTGTTTTCTGCTCAAATATATTTAAAACCTGTTGGTAAGTTGTATCTGTACTGATTTATGGTGGTCAACTTAAAAGAAAAAAAAACCCCACAATTTATTTGTATTGTAATTTGCCTTTCAGTTTTAATTGCCCTTTTCAGAGGAGCTGTCAGGATTTTTGCTCAGCTTTTTGACACCTAAATACAGCAACGGCTTTTAGGAACAAATTTGAGCCATGGAATTGTCAAACTCATTTACATTTTCTCTTTAGACTTCCCTTCCCCCCTTCAAATCAACTTTTATGGAAAAATTTTACTTTAAAATCTTCTTTCTTGAAAGACTTTTACTGCAAACCATACATCTCCTCCTAATGCTGTACTCTGAAAGCATGGCCCAGCAGCTGAACTTCCCGTTACCTGTCCAAGACCAAAAATCATTTATAGCATTAAAGCAGACTGTAGTCCAAGTTAGCAGTTCATTGCCATGAGGTAACACTTACTTTCCTATAGGAACAACCTCCGATTCACTTTCACAGACCATCTCCGTGCTCTATGAACTGCCAGCATCTCTACACCAGAACTCTGAACAGCAGGCAGATAGATTCTGCACCAGCCCTAGGTTAAAAAGCGAAGACAAATACCCTCTGGAATGTCTTTTCCTCCTGCTGCTGCTGTTCAGCCTGAAAGCCCCCGGAACAGGAAGGATGGGTAAGTGGTCCTGACACAGCTTCCCACAAGCTCCCACATTTATCCAGCTAAGCCAGCATCCAGCACAGAGGAGACAGGACTCAATTTCCCCTAGTCCTCTCTCACATTGCATATTTGGCAAAATATTGTTTGTTTGGCAGAAGTCCCCTTAGCATGGTCAGTAATGCTAACACCAAGGTTATCAAAGTACGAAAGGCAATAATGACAGCCTGTGCTCCATCACTGGATACACATATGGTCTGCACATGCACGGGTGGCTCAGGGTGAAAACCCTTCACTGTTATGTAGTTTTCTGGTAAACCACTTTTTCTGATAAAATGGTAATTACTTCTAAAACATTTCAATGATATTTAGTAACTTGAGTATAATGCAACAAGCCAAGGTGTCACCTACACCTAGGCAAAATGCAGAGTACTAGCGCTTGGATGAGAGATGTATCAACAAAGAGTTCCGTCACAATTTCAGCAGAAAGTTCCCTTAAAACTATTATCTCTGCAAATTAACAAAAGCATCAGAGTAGCTTTGCAGGGTACGTAGCTTAAGACTTTATAAGAATCTCAGTTACAGCAATTATCTTCCTCGGCTAATGTGTCACCCAAGTATAAAAAGAGGTAATATACCTGAAGAAGCTGGATTAACAGAACCAAAAAAACAATTTCAGAAGAAAAAAAAGGAAGTGTTACTTCACTTCTGACTCATGACTGAGCCTACAAAAATGAAGCAACATTTCCAAAGGTCTCTCAGGAGGAAAAAACCCTCTGATCTGATCTGTGAGCCAGGACTCCCTCATGGTCACTGCTGGGGACCTGCTCAAGTTAGGTAACACCAGAGGAGAAAACAGCCCTTTATTTTTCAGGCTGTAATTGTTAGAATACATTGAGAATTGTAGTACTTTTTAAACACTGCCTTGAAAAGGTTTGTGAATTCAGTTGTAACAATCACCTTGATTTTCAATTTTTGTTGTAATCAAGGGGTACATAAAGCTGTACAACATTTTTACAGTATACTATATCCCTGTAGTAGTATTTAGAGAGCAAAAAGGAAAAAGCAGGCAGAAGTTTCCACATGAAAGCTAGACAAACAAGAGGACAACACCCCTGACGACTGCTCATACAAATTTCATTCACTTCACATTTCACAGACACAAAAGGACTCTTCAGGGATGTGTGGAGGTGCACTGAGCAAAAGTAAAGGAGTCCAAAGAAACAAGCTTATGACTCAAGAAAGAATGGAAAGAAGCCAGTGCAACCCCTGGGCCCTTATCAAGTAAGACAGAGTATCCAACCTTAGAAACAAGAGAGGAAAAGAAAGCATCAGGAAAACTGGATTTGCCATTTTACCCCCCTTTCCCTCCCATGAAGGCAGGGGAGGGTGCACTCCTCCATTTCCTCCTACCTCAAGCATTTCACCCTGACCTAGCATTGTTTATTCTCTCACCAAAATATCCCTCTCCATCATATCTCAATATTTTTCATACAATAACACAGAATTTACTGCATCTCCACCCCTGACACAGGGCTTCTGCCTTCCTCTCTTCTCAGCAACATTGCTGACTGATGCCAGCACTACACTGGCACCAACTCCTTCCCAGTTTCCTCACAATAGTTGCCAGCTCACTACTTGCAGCTACCTTTTTTCCTTACTTTTACAGTCTTTATCTCGAGGCTTGGTGGGCAGTAGATTAAATTCCTCTTGCCACATATCTTCTATTTCTCTCCTTTATTTCAGGCCTTTTATCTCCAAGCACATGTGCTTGCCCATCTCCCTCTCCCAAAACTTTAGAAACTCTTTTTTCTTACAGCTCCTTCTATTTTTTGGCAAATTACAAACAAGCTCCTCTTAGCATCAGCACCCCCCTACCTCCTGGGGCCATCTGTATGGTTGAACCTTCTTTTACTTTCCCCAGAAGTGATAGAGCACATTCCAGAAAAAAGGTGGGATGACCGTTACCAGTAATAGTTGTAAGAGTTCTCAGATGCTAAGATGCTTCTAGCTCAGTGGAGTAAAAGTGCCATTTTCAAACACAGAAATCCTTATATTTCTATTAATTCTGTAAAACTTCTGCCATACTTTTATATTTTACAGTGACAACACTGATTTCTTCAGAAACACATTATGTCTACATTATAAGTCTTTTTTTTTTTTTTTTTCCATCTGAAGTGAGAATGGAGTGCCAGGACAGGGCCTATTATTTAGAAGCCATAATATCCTTGCAATGATGTTCAGGGCCCAAAATCCAAACAAGCAGTCCTTGCTCTGCCTGTTTCCATGCCCCTACAAACCACATTTGTGCATATCCTTCTTGCACTACTTGTCATTTGTCAGAAACATTAATAGGGTTTAGAGTCTGTAAGCTTTACTTAATCATCACTTGTGTTAATCTGCACACTTACTAAATCTTCATCTGTAGTTCTTACACATCTGATGCAGTTTAAGTAAATCACCATCTTAATTTGTAAAACTAGATGCAAACCAGTTAATATCTCTTGCTGTTTAATATCTTAACCCTTAATCTGTACCATAGCATCAACCTGTAAGAAGATCAGGAGGTTTTTTAGTATTTGTCTCCTGACTTTACAGTGAACAAGAATTCTAGCAACGGGTGAAATGCCTTACTTTAATTATACACCATTGCTTCTGAATTTCCTAGCCTTTGCTTTTCATAAACAAATATCCAAGAGAGCAAAACAAAGAAACCAAAGCATGAGAATGGTAATGGAGTGAGAGGTGGCAACAAAGTCCTGCTCCATATATTTCCACTACATTCCCTGTATCCTTAAATATTTTCTGTCATTGCTTGCCTCCCTGCTTATAGCTTTTTGTCATGGAGCTGCATGCTCCTTCAGTCCAGGGGGATTTGATTTCATGAACCAAAGCAGAGGCAAGCACCCACAGCACCCAACAGGTCTCTTACCTGTGTCTAAACCACTCTCTCCAGACAGCCCAGCAGGTACTGCACACCACTCCAGCTTTCAAGTGTCCTTAGGCAGTCTTCCATGGAAAGGCATAAAATGCCTCTTATCTGTCCTCTTTTGTCAGTGCAGCTCCTTGAAGTATTTCTTGTTCTGTCATGGAGTCATTATGGCCACTATTGCAAGTTCATAAGTTACACAGAGAGACCTCTGTCTGCAGGACAGAGGAGAGAAGAGGCTGCTGCTCACTTCAGTCACAATGGTCTCACAGGGAGATGAATAGCCTGGGCCATCATGGGGCCCCACGATCTGGCAGCAGCAAGCAGGAAAAGCTGGGCTTGTGCAGCCCTCCAGAGCAAGCCCTTCAGCTTATTCGTGTAAGGGCACAGCAGCCAGCCCTCGCTCTGGGAAACTGCTGAGGCAGGATCCACACAGTTGGAGCAGCAGCCCTGTAGCAAGAGCCTGCTACATTCTGTGCACACAAGTCAGTGTTCCATGGCACAAACTAGCACCCCAAGGCCACCATCAGCCATCTTCTGGCAGCACCCTCACAAATTCTGGCACCTTCCTGAGCCCACAGCTCTCCTCACACCTCTGCCTCAGCCCTCTGACAGGGCTCCTCCCTGTAGCTTCCCCCAGCTGCTCAGGGGAGGCCTGATGAGGTCCATTAGCTCCTTTGCACTTCCTAACACCTTTTGCTGAAGCAGGATGTTACCACAGTGTCACCTGAGGGAACGAAGGGGTTCCTGTCACTGAGAGCGGTTGGGGTTTTCTGTCACAGTTCAGACAGGATTTGCTGCTGTGCTCACATAATCTTTCTCAAATCCAGCAGCCGGCCTGGCCCTGGCGTTTGGATGTTGGGATCCTTTTCTCCACATCTGAGGTGACCTGAGGCCCACACAGCACGCACACCGGGCAGGCACCCGATTTCACCGCAGTGGGTTGGAGCTCTGTCCCCCTCAGGCAAGGCTGTGGCAAGGACGCAGCCTGAGGCTGAGGTGGGAAGGCAAGCCTGAGGGCAGCGGGAGTCTCACGGCTGAGACGGGCCAGGCTGCTGTGGAGCCGTGGGACCCCCTGGGCAGGGTGTGGGGAGGCCCCAGCTGGGGCTGGTTGGTGCCACAGAGGCCTGATAGTGCCCTGGCACTGCTGTGCCCAAACCCCAGGCCCTGGGCATCTCTCAGGGCTTCATGGTGTGTTCTGGGGTGGCCCTAGGCCTCGGGGTGAGCATGAGCCTTGGTTGTGTCCCCCTGGTAATGTGTTGTAGCAGCATGTTTGTATCATGTACCAATATGACACATAAGCTCTGTCTTAGATTAACACAGTTGATTCACCAGGGAAACTTTTCCATATTTGTAATAGTGACAACATATTTAGCTAACTTTAATGTATTTTTTAAAATTTTGCTTTTAAGAAATGTGCCTTTGCAAAACATTTGAAATGTAGAAGTGTGTTAATGGGGCAGCTCCAGCTGCACCTACAGGTGAAGCTGATCAGCAATTAGCAAGTGCTGGCTGTCTCAGCAAGGCATACTTTATCCTGTACATACCTTTCATGATACAAAATTATCTGTTCCACCTTCTTTCAGAGTGTGATTTTTTTTTAAGGTACCATTTGTCATCATTGTAGGATGAGTAGTTGTTGCAAAACCATTATAAAATTTGTTGAAGATGGTTGCTGATATTCTCCTTGCACATTCATAAATAATTTCCTTTTCCATAGACTCCTGTCTCTTATTTGACATCACTCAATAGTACAATAAGCAAGTGGAAAAGAACATTAGATGTGTCTGAAATTGCCAAAAACCATGGAAGTTCTTGACATGAGAAGTGGTCTAATAGAGATGCACACATACACATACATACGTATACACTCCCTAGCTCCATTACTTTATGCAGTCATGCATAGAAAAACCCATCAATTCTTGACACAGGAAAGGAAATATTAATATTGTTGGTTACAAATAGCTTATTGGACTTATTGTAGACATAGAAATGACCTACTACATTTTTTTCCTCCCAGTAGAAATTGTGTTTTCACTAATGCCTGATTCGGTGTTTTGGGCAGGAGATGCTTGCACCAGAGGAACAGCCTAGCAATGATCTTCCATGGCACTGATGTATCTGCATAAAACTTCATTTTATGGAGAAGTAAAGCACTCGCATAATTCATCAAATCACAAATAGTTGACAGGTTTTAACAATGGCAATCATACAGCCAGACAGCCAGAGAGTCAACACCTCCAAGCAAACTAACAGCAACCTGTGAGTAAAATGTATTAATTACATTAGTACTTTCTCTCAGTGTGAACTATTTTCATTTACTGGCTCTAACCATGACTTCCTGTTCTTCACATCTGTGGAACATTTTACAGAATATTAAATGATATCAGAAACAGTGGCATTGCTGTTCGCTCCTCGTGCTCAGTCGGGGAGAAGAGGGAGATTTTGACTAGGCTGGGATGATGGGAACAGGTTGTGACCACTCAGTCCACTGTAGGCCTTCCTGACTTTAGATTCTGGTCACAAGCAGCACCTCAAGGGTGCCAGCAAGGGGTATTTTGTTTGCACTTACTGAACATCCATTATTTTCTTGTGACCACAGTGGTAAAGCTGTGATCACTGTCATCATGGTGTAATTACAAATGGCATGATACATGCTATGGGATGTCTAGTATTTGCAGAGGTAAAGAAAGGTTTTTCTTGAAATGACCAGATAGGCTAAAACCAGTCAGGTGTTTTTTCTTTCTTTGCAACATCAATAAAAACAAAGCCAATGGGACTCAAAAGCTACATTTTGTGATGTGTCCCAATTCAATTACATGTTTTAATGAGTAAAGGTTATTTTAAGTAACAAAGGCCAATGTGATTGAGTGGCATATGGCCACCTGGGTAGATAAGAAGCTGTGGTCAAGGGCCATTGCCACAGTGCTAAATGTTAAGGTAAATCCTGAGGTTTGGGAAAAGGGATAGGCAGCTAAAGGCTCCATCCACCCTAGGTCAGAATATGCTATAAAGCTCTCAGTTCAACCAGCTTAAGGAGTGGTACCTGCTGAAATATGAGGAGCATTTTCTACTTTTATCTGCCTTCCAGACAAGGCCAAGCTTCATGGCAAAGCCTCACACTATATATTGCCTTAGCACTTAACAAATTCCCAATCACTGCTTCCAAACTGTGGATTTAATTAGAGAATACAAGCAGTCCAATGAAGGGGGCATTCTCTCTTGGGTTTTTACAGCAGGAGAGGAGGTGACTGGGTGTATGAATGTCAGGATTCAGAAAGTAATTTTTCTTCACATGTGGTAAACCAGAGGGGAAAAATAAACAGAGAACAAAGCAAGCAGCACTGCACTCCACAGGAAGAACACATTTTTTGAGGAGGAGCCACAACACCTTGGAAAGCAAAACAGGTATGCCTCCTCCTGATCATCACTCGGTAACACACATGCAATTTGTAAGACAGGTGATAGACATGAGCCAACAGGATGCTGGTCACTGATTGAGAACGGGAAAGATTAGCCTACCACAGAGAGGACACAGCAAAGAATTTTATAGGTTGTTTTTGAGACTTGCATGTGTATAACCCCATTCAGCTTCTATTTACCTATTAGTAAACAGAGGTTTCCAGAGCTTAAACACTTATTTCTTAGAAAGGTTTTTGATATGAAAAGATCTCCAAGGAAGTAAGCAGAAAACAGAATAAGGTATTAAGAAAAAGGGGTTCATGCAAAACTTCATTACAAGAGCTGAATGAAAGATGGACAAAGCTTTAGCAACTGTAAGAATTATTCCTACTCTTGTGGCCATCATTCTTGTATTATTTAAGGATTGCTACATTGCAACTTGAAGCAGGAAAAAGTAAGTCCCTGTGGTAGGTGTGTTTATTAACTCCAAGACCTCAAGAGTAAGTTGTGTCAGAGCCAGCATTTGCATCAAGGCTTGCTTAGCTCCCAAGCAATGGGTTTATTTTATCCAAGATTATGTTTCTAATGCTAGTGAAGGAAGAAAACCTGATACTTACCTTCCTGTTTCTCTCTGCTTTGCAGCCTTCTTTGGGAGTTTGCATTTCCCATGTACTCATATCACTTGCACAGTAGCTTGCATTTTGTACAGCAGGGAGAGATTAAAACAATTTTTGCAATGCTGGCAGTCTGTTAGTCAAACTGCCTCTTTGAGTCAGAACTTTTGGAAATGGTATGTCTGTTACTGATGAGACACTTCTCCTCACAACTAGGTCAATTATGAAGGTGAGAGAGATCCTTGGATTGTAAAGTTCATAATGTGAAAGAAGCCTTAGATGGAGGAGTTAACGGATTAGTTTGGCTGTAGAGTTCATCCATCTGCAATACTGGGTGTTCATTAATAACACACATTATTAGGTTTCTCCTGGATAAACAACATATAGGAGAGTTGAGGTATCTCTTCCCTTCCATGAGGTATATCTTCCCCCTACACTCTATTGAACATTCTCCAAACACATTCAAAGGGGCCTAGCACTCCTGTTTATACACAGTTCCCCACTTTAATATTTGTCACTTGACTATTCACAGTGGGGATTTTGATACAAATAGCGATGCTAAACAACACACGTGTTTTAATAGAGACGTGCTCCCAACAGAGTTGCAGCTAGGAAACTGCAGAGAGCATGTTAACTGAATTTTTATAAGCACATATCTCAGCTGAACAAAAAATACAAGGTCAGTTATCTACTGTTTCTGAATGTCTGCAGTCTTCAAGTTAACCATTTACTGCTCAGATCACAGCAGTTTCAGCATCTGTATGCACCATAGCTATTTCTCTCCTCATGTGTATCAGACTTCAGCACAGTAACACTCATCCAACTATATCTTTCCACATTAAAATAGACTAAATATTCTAATAAAAACATTATTTCTCCTCAAAATGTGTGAAGCTTTTAATGAATTTATAACAATTTTAGCAAATTAATTGGAAAGAAAAAAATAGTTTTTGTAAAATTTAAAATGTTAAAAAACTGAAAGCCAAATACTTCAGTTTAGATTAAAAATAAATATTCAGTGTTCAGAAAAGGGGCAAAAGCCTGTGAATCTCCCGAATAAAAAAGTGCTTCATGTTTTCACTGAAAAAAAAATGTCCAAACCAGTATATCTTTTTCATCCCAATTCTTGTTTTGTTGTCTCCAATCTACAATGATGTAACGCTTCAGTGTACTAGCTCAGTCCTGGGCCTCTCCTAATAGGAACTGCCAAATATGCCAAATAGTGGCAATTACGTGATGGCTTTGTGATGTGGACCATTGCCCATTAGGGACTCATCTTTGACAACCACACTGATATAACTTAGGACCTGAGGATGTATTATACAGTGCTTCCAAATACAAAGGCCTCTGCTGTTAACACAGTTTAATCGCTACTATAAACATAAATACGGGTTTAAAAATGGTTTTATCTTTGTAGGGTTGATATACAGGACACAAAATATCTTGGATGTCATGACTACTGGCTTATACTTGCAAAAAAACCAAACTGACTGTTAATGTTAAAATTGTTATATTTAGTAACCAATGGAAAATGAATTAAAAAATGTTAAATGGGCAAGATATTTACTACTTGCCCACTTGATTCAACCTGTTATTAAAACTATACACTTATATTTTCTTCTCACTTGTAAAACCCCTGAACATCCCAGAACTCAGCCATAGACTTCTAGATGGATGTTCCTCACAGAATGCACCCTGGGTTTTCCAGTTGTTGCATATATTTAATTTAATTACAATTAATGAGTTACAATTTACCCTAAGGGAAAACTAGCTTTTGTTGACAAAGAGGTGTTTAGTGAATGGCATTCAAATTCATGACCTAGACCTCAAATTAACAGGCTGTCCATTAAGAATGCATGAGTAGCTTTAAAGACTGCATTTGTCTGTCATGGTCCTTTAAGTCCTCTGTGATGTCTTAAAAAAGACAATCAAAACTGTGCAATACTATAAAAAAAGATTCAAACATTACTTTTGATAGTACTTTTTTCACTGCAAAATATTATTGAATTCTGTTGGATTATAGTCCATAAAGAGACCACAGTGAATTAAGGTCTTGCATTTAAACCCTATTCTGCTTCTACTGCAGCACACCTAAATACGGATGCCACTTTCCTTTATGCAAGCAATAAAATACTAGGACAAAACAAATTATCAGATACACCCTTCCCTGTTACCTAAGCAGGAGGAAACTGCACTGATGTGTCTGGAAGAGGAAGTGTAGGCTCAAGTGCAATAAAAAGGAGAGTCAAATTTCACAGCTAAATTATGCAAACAATTAAAATAACATGTCCTTGGAGACTTTCATTCTAACTACTGGACCACAAAACTCTTTTCAGATCCATTTTTTTAGATGATGCCAGGTTAATAAAAGGTAAGAATACCACTTCCAAGTGAAATGGGAAGAAGTTTTTTTCAGAAATATATATGATAAAATAACAATGTCCAAGAGTCTTTATATGATGCAGTAAAAGTTACAGTCTAGTTTTGAGAGTTTGGCTTACATTTAGCTGACCAATGCCTGTGTCATTCATGTATTACTTTCTTATTTCAGAACTGGTTGAAGCAACCTGTAGGATCACATTCATCCTACAGAAAGGAAGCACAGCTGGAGGTACCCTCAGACTGTGTAGGTAATTTTGCAAAATCTTATGGATTAAACTGTTCTAAATACTAGATTAAGGGTTTTAAAATGTAGATTCATACGGTTTAACAGAAACTACAAAATCAGTGCAAAATGGCCAGCCATGTGCCATTGTTGTTTTTATCCCTCTAATCTATATCTAGGGCTGGCATATACTGTCAATTTTCTCAGAAACATTTATGTGTTTCTGATTTTTTTTTAAATATTAGTTTATTAGCTTGTGCTGTTCAATGGTTTCTCAGAGCCACAATTTCTGACAGATTTCTGCTTCATTCTGCATCTTATTTCTTAGTTAAATACAGTAGTAATAAAAATTCATAAAAGTTTATAAAAATAAAAATCATCCTTAACACAATACAAATACCTACGTAGATTGAAGCTGCTAACGTACTATGGCAAATGAAAATTTCAAAGGGTTGCTGTATGTGTCCAAATTTGCCTGAATTTCCCTGGGAAAATATCCCAGACCCTGCTGGTGAGGCTCACTGTTATTTGATTGTTAGAAAACTAGGAAGTTAAGTACCGTTATAAGGCTTGCAGGGAACAGCCATGGAGCGTTATCACCACAAGTGGGATGCACCCTTTTCCTACATCGTGTCACAAGAACAGATCCTACCTGATTGAACTGAGAATGGCTTTGCTCTTTGTTTCTGCTCTATCAAAGAATTCAAGCTGATCTGATGCTGGGTTCTTGTGTGTGCATGCTGGCTAGGACAGGTGTGAGCAGAGGTGAGGGCAGTAGGCATCGCAAGGAGGTGGCGTGCTGACATCTCCAAGAGTAGCGTTCTGGATGAGCACTGCCCTTGTTACAACATCATCTGGACACAAATTATTGCAGAGTCTTGACATGGAAGTTGTTTATTCAGTCTGGATCAGAGGTATTTCTGGAATTCAGTGACAGGAGATGTACATGTGACACAACATGCCTGATTATGCCAGGTATAAAGTTGATCCTGTATTTTCAAAACAGAAAAAAAAAACACTTTGGGAAGGAGATGGATCTTTTCACTAGTATTAAAGCTCCTTTTATTGGACTACTTTCAAATGGTTTTACAATTTAATAATCCAATCATGAAACTCAGATATATTCAAGTCAAATTTTCTAAACAAGGAAATCTGAGATGCTTCTGTATCCAAGCGCTCAATAGAAGGTAATTTTGCCCTGATATTTATTCATAAGTATCCATAATTTTCCTTTACTTTGAAATTACTATAAGTTAACAGCATTACCTGTAAGTTAGTTTTTGGTGGTAAAAATCAGGCTAATGATGAATGAAAGTAAGAATCCAAAAACTGGAACACTTTTGAAAAATATGACGAAGTGTAAAGCCTTAAGAGTAGAATACAGATCTTCTATCAATACGCAGACTGACAAGTACTTTGCTAAGCCTATGTGAATGCCAGCTAATAATAATGCAAGAAAATGGAATTATAATCACCCTGGGCTAACGGGAAAGAGCCAGACAAGAAAACAGAGCAAATGTTGATGCACAGCATCCAGGAATTCATGTTCAGCAATCTCATAAAGCTATGTCAAACCTTTTATGCTTTTGTGAGTTGGAAATTACCTCAGTTTTTATTGGCTTCTTAAAATACATTCTCTGATTTGGATATTGCAGAGTATTTGGTAAAAAGTTTTAGGGAACAAAATTCCATCAGTTCACTCGTATTCCATACATAATCTTGCTTAGAATACTACAAATTAAAAAGGCAGATCAGAAATTGTTCAGTGTGAATTTAGCAATCTGTAAGAGTGTATTTTGTTTTAATCATTCCAAGAAAGCTCAGGTTAACTGTTCTCTGAATATATCCGCTAAGAATCTGTAAGTGTCTGAATGGGAGCCCTTTGCTATTTAGATAGCGAGAGATAAGATTTCTTCTTTAAATATTAGCTGTCAAACTGTGTTATGTCTTATTATGTTTCATCAGATTGGCATTCAGCATGATGAGGTTTAACAGCACATGCTGATAACGCACAAATAGTGTAACATAACTTAGGAATAAAATTAAAGGCCAGAAGACTATTTTCAGCTCAGATATCTGCTTATCAATGCTTTGAGAGAGAACACAATTCAACCACAACAGGAAATGTAATTCATGGTCACAAAACTGGCAAGTTCTTCTTTTTACCAGATAACTAAATTAGAACAGCAGCTGTGTAGACTGCAGTGGGGTTTGTGACTATTTTCAATTACCATAATATTTGCACAGTACTTTCAAGGTATGTGTGTTTTGTAGTTCCCAGAAGAAAAGAACCGCCTTTTCAGAAGTATTCTTTAGGTTACATGTTTTGGATGACTGTATAAGGGACATGAGTTCTGTGTCCAGTACAAATAACATCAGCTTGAGAAGCAGCAAAGAGCAGTTTCTGAACAGTTCAACCAGCCTACAGAATATGTCTCATATTAAACATGCTGAGTTCATTCTGTGCATCGCAGATTACATGCCTTTAAACCCCTTTCACCAAGAAGAAAGGTTAGCACTCCACTGAGATACCTTTTGAAAGTGAAAAAGAGACTGCTGATTTTAATAGGTTACTCAAGTCTGTAGTCAAATTCTCTCACCTAAATGTGGGTTCCAGACTTGGAAGAACTCAGCTAGACTCAATTTTTAGTACACTTCCACACAGAGTTTTATTTTCTCCTAATTTTGACTGCTAATGTATTAATGTCAGATAATTTTTTATCTCCCTCCCTTTCTCCCCTTAACCTCAATTACAGGTTGCATTCCAGAAGATGAATATTTGTGCATGATTGGGAATTAAAGAGCTGACCTTCGGTACACTTTTTTTTCCTCAGTATTTTTCCGACTATCTGCTCTGTACCTGACAAATGAGGCAGTGAGGTCCCTCCATATTCTGTTTGGGGTCTATTGGCTGAGGAACTCTTGGTCATCCTACCTGCCTGACGTCTAGGATCATGATGAATTGTCTCCAACTCTAGCCTCAGATTGTTTTTTAACATTTAATTTAGTTTCTTCCTGTGCTTGGATGAACATGGCCATGTTATGGATTTCTGCTCTAATGTACACCAGCAGGTTGGAAGAACAAGCCTCAGCAAGCTGTGGAAATAAGAGAGGCTGGATCAATAGTCAAGGTCATGACCCTGGCTCTGATTTTGTACACTGTCCTGAGATTTTCTCCCCTTAAAAGCCTCCAACTGCTTCTAATGTGGATCCAAGTGCATATTGAGAAAGAAATTCTTAACAATCACCACCCCCCCACCAAGGGTAGGTGTAGCTGGATCCTCTTACCTTTTGCATCTTACATACAGAGCTGACAAGGCAACCTTTTTGATAAAGAGATAGGACATGGTAAATTTTGTCATCTGGTGCTGTAAAAACATTAATTAATTAATTAATTCATTAATTCATTCATTCATTCATTCATTCATTCAGAGAGTAATTCAGACACTACTAGAAACAATTTCAGATAGATATTAACTGCAATATCCCATTTTAACGAAGATGTATAATTGTTATACAAACTAAAGAGCAAAAAAATATTACTTTCACAAGAATACCTTGATTATAACAGGTAGAAAATGCTGCCATAAAGTGTTGTGATAAAGGAACAAAGATGCCAAGTCATTTGTTGAGCCTGCCTTTGTACTGCAGATAGAGCTTTAAGTCTTCAAATATACGACTGTAATGCAACAAGGCACATTTCTGAATGGGTAGTAATTTTCCACTGCAGGATACAGTCATGCTGAGATTTAGTGCTTAAAAAAAGGAAGAAAGAAAGAAAGAAAAAAAAATGATTGCAAAGGTATTTAATGTATCAAAACTGCCCTCCCCTCACCCTCAATCCTTGGTGCAGATAAATTGTCATATCTGTTAAAACCCAGCCCACAATGATGTGCAGTCAATATAATAAACAATTCAGTCTCCAGTAGAGAGGAGCAAAATAATTTCTCACATAAAGTAGCAACCTTTTTTTTTTGTATCCGCAAAAGAGTGAAAAAAAATAACTTTTCACTTGGCCCCTGTTTCTGGCTTTCACTTGGTAGAACAGAAAGCTGTATATCGCAACAGACAGCGAGCTGAAGGTCAGTCAAGAAGTTCAGCTTGTTGCATCACACTGTCTTGATCTGAATCTGATCCGCAAGCTCAGCAGTGAGATGGCTGCAGAGAACTGCAACGAATATTAATAGAAAAGAAAACATTGCTTACAAAGGTTTCCCATAATAGCTGAAATTATTTACGTGTAAAATTGGCCTCCTAATCAGGGGAACAGCAATTTGTAGTGTTTCACATAGTAAAAATCAGGAGTTTGCAAAATGTGAGAAAGAGGAAGATAAGTGAGCTGTGTGAATTGACACAATAAAGTTGTCCAGAGGTATTTAGGTGTCTCATGGGATCTTCAGTCAATGTAAATTAGATGTGTAGTGGTTTTGAAAAATCTCACTCTATGCCCATTGCATGTTTAGGTGCCAAATCGCTTCCAATAATAGTCATCGAACCCTGTTACCCATTAAAAAGTAAAGGCAGAGAACTTGGCTTTAGCTTTGGAATTGTCCTTTTGGGTTCCAACCTCCAGCTTTAAATTCAGGTATTTCTCTTCTAAATGGTGAGGACTGAGCAATCAGACTCCTCTCTTGTGTAAAAATTTGTACCTACATACCTGATGGTAGGACCACTCCTCTAAGTTCCTCAAGCAATGGTCTGACATTTTACTTGCCCAGGTACACCTTGTCTGTCTGCAATCTGTAGGACAAATATGCAATAATATTTAAGTAAATCCAATGCTACAGAATTATGAGATATGGCTGGATGAGGTGACTGAGGAGAAACATAAGAATCAGTTAAAATGAAAGAAATAAAGCTTTATTCTTATAAAATGTACTAAGTTCTGCACTGTTTAAAACAGATAAAGAAGAAAGTATATATTATGTAGTACTACAGCAGAATACAGAGACAAATTATAACATTATTAGTGCTATGGGGTTAAATTTTCTCTTCCATTATTCCCCATTTACACTGCTCCATCAGCAAAAAGGGCTTAGTAACCTAATAGATATTATTAGCTGAGATACGAAGGAAGTAATTTGCATGGGTGTGCAATGCAGTGTACTGCATTGGTTCACACTTACTATATAGTAGTATGATGTTCCACAACTTCCGAGAGAAGAATGAGAAGAAGGGGACCTGTGTCACAGATGAAGTACTCTACTGCAGTAAAGTAAACCCCTGCCAGAGATCTGGAAAAAACTTTGCCCTAGCCTTTCAAATATTTTCTGATTTTTTTTCTTGATTCTTACTTTGGCTGTGCCAACCACTTCCTCACCGTTGTTCAGGGTGGCTGTTGTGTTGCCTGATGGTTTGTTTATCATTTGCCAATGTATTTTGTTTCAGTGATTCACTTGGCTACTAAGAGAAATAATAACTTGTGGTAACATTATCCCATGCTGGCAAACTGCCCACCAAGAAATATATCTGGATGAACTGAGCATAAAACAGGGAACTAGGAAATTCTGCTCCTTGATTCTGGCTTGGATGATCTATGTTTAGTCAGACCCAAACTTTAAGAACCCTCTTGGGTGGGGCTTATTATTGCATATGCTATGTTTGATTTTCAGGACTTAATTTCCAAAATGACAGAATGCCTTGGCAGAAGGAATCTGGAAAAGGTATACTGCTATCTCTTTCTAAATATATTGTTTCTCATTATGTAAGTTTCATTTAGGGAAGTAAGCCTTGCAAATCATGGAATCACAGAATCACAGAATGTCAGGGATTGGAAGGGACCTCGAAAGATCATCTAGTCCAATCCCCCTTCTGGAGCAGGATCACCTAAATGAGATCACACAAGAAGGTGTCCAGGTGGGTCTTGAATATCTCCAGAGAAGGAGACTCCACAACCTCCCTGGGCAGCCTGTTCCAGGGCTCTGTCACCCTCACAGTAAAGAATTTTCTTCTGAAGTTTAAGTAGAACCTCCTGTGTTCCAGCTTTCACCCATTGCCTCTTGTCCTATCATTGGACATCACTGAGAAGAGCCTGGCTCCATCCTCCTGACATTCACCCTTTACATATTTATAAACATTAATAAGGTCACCACTCAGTCTCCTCCAAGCTAAAGAGGCCCAGCTCCCTCAGCCTTTCCTCATAAGGGAGATGCTCCACTCACTTAATCATTTTGGTGGCTCTGTGCCGGACTCTCTCAAGCAGCTCCCTGTCCTTCTTGAACTGTGGGGCCCAGAACTGGACACAATATTCCAGATGTGGCCTCACCAGGGCAGAGCAGAGGCGAAGGAGAACCTCTCTTGACCTACTGACCACACCCCTTGTAATGCACCCCAGGATGCCATTGGCCTTCCTGGCCACAAGGGCACAGTGCTGGATCATGGTCATCCTGCTGTCCACCAGGACTCCCAGATCCCTTTCCCCTATAAAAAGAAAAATATTCTATCATACTAGCTAAAATTTTTACTGTAAATATGTCCCTGAAAATCTATGCTATTTGCAACAAAACTTTCATATTACCAAATTTATATGATAAAAGGGTGTTTTTTACTAATCTCTTAATTTATGACTAACTCCCACTTATCATAACTTTCTGGGTAAAATCTACCTCTGTATGGAGAACTGCAAGGGACCAAGAATTACTCGCATCTCAGATAGAATTGTTGCTATATGGGGTGCTGTCTAGCCAAGTTTTTAGTGAAAAGCAGTTAAGATTTGTCATTTTCTGCCATTCTTGAAAACTTAAAAATACCTGCAGCTGTTAGTAAAGCAGTATCAGCTGTCTGTTCATGGGTTTCTCAAACTGTCACCATGTAGGTGTGGATTTGATCCTTGATAAATAACATTTTTTATTTTGATGATGGAAAAATGTCTGAGTGGAGTGTATATTCTCCACTAGTTCAGCATGTGAAAATCATGCACAGGGGAACCTGTGTGCTGTACCTCCATAAAAAAGCAAAATCAGCAGCAACTCATACAATTGGTACCTCTATCCTCTCAGATACCATGCAGAAAACACAAAATGCAAAAGTTCTCTTATAACTAAGCCCTCTCACACTAGGTATGTAAAAGATATGGTCTTTCTTCTTTTTCAGTGCTTGCTGCAATGTAATCCGCTGATGTTAAAGAAAATTAAGAGAACTATGATTTTATTAATATGGTCTTAATCAAAAAGTACCTTCCAAGTCAAAAAGAAAGAATTACTTTTCTTGGCTCAGTGAAAATTGCTGTCTCCAAAAAAATGCTCTTGTGATTTTTTTTCAGCATTACTCCTGTTTCATGATTTACTGCCTCCTGTTTATGTCCCTGGTGAAATGATCACAACCTACCCATCTGAACTGACCTCCATCTCTCTCCCCTTTGAGTGCAGAGAAAATAAGCAAAGACATCACAAGATTAGCTCTTCTGTCAAATACGTGTGTTCTGGATGTTGCGAACAATACATACATAACATGCAAGGATGGGACAGACTCCCAAACCGCTATTCTCTCTTGATGTTAGCAGCACCTCAGCATCCTAATTAATCTTTGCACTCCTGTGTTCCTTACATGCTGGATTCTTGCATATATTGTCCCTATCTATAAGCAGAGGCAAGTCTGAAAAAAATCTGTTTTAAAGGGTATCAAGCACTTCAGTTTCCACCAGCTTTTGAAAACGTGGAGTATCATAAATGTATGAAGAAATGCAGTAAAGTAAAAACCATCAAGCCATCAAACTGAGTAAATTCTGTCTTGCTTATATGGAAGCAAGAGAAAACTTCATATTTATCTAATACTGTGTTTCAGTCAAAATAATGGCTATTCTTTATACCTGGCTCCAGGTTATAGACTTAGATCAGGCTCATGGGGAAAGGATTGTTCACGCTTTGTGTCTTTTCAAACACTTCTTCACTGTAAATTCTGGGAAGACAGCTTTGATTGGGCAAAATTCCCTTGCCACTCCACAAACCAAACTGAGATGAGGCCAATTACAGGAATCTTTCATCCTGTAGAAGTGAGATATCAAAGAGTGTAGTTTTATAGAGGCAAAAACTTCTAGTGAGATATTATCAATCACATGCATTATACTCACACATGGGATTATGGACATAAAAGATCAATGTAGTAAAGTATCAAAAGGTCAGTTTTCATGATTTTGTGAATATTCAAGGATTTAGTATATATTTTGTTCAGACTGTTGAACAAATCCAGTTTAAATGATAAAACCCTGCTTGTGAACTGCCTTGTCAACTTCCCAGACCTCCTCTACTTGCTAGTCTAGAGAGTCAAAGAAGAAACAAACATTTTTAAAAAGTCTATTATGTATTTCAAGATTTTTTTAACAGAAGAATCAGCCTTAAGTAGCTTTTAGTCTCATCAGCCAATAGCTCCTGTATTTTACCAGAAATGGTAATTTAATAGATGTAGCTACAGGATTGTTTAAGAATAAAAGAGATCTTCCTTCAGGAAAAAATAAAAAAAAAAATTAAAAAGTTCTTCTTTAAATGGTGTACTGTGATTATGTCTGTTAAGAACAGTCATAAATTTTCCCTGAAAAAAAACACTTTTGTGTCCAGGAAGAATCTGTAGATTAGCAGAACTTCTTAAAGCAACTTCAGTCTTTCCAAAAGCTATTTTTTGCCTCCTTTCTCTCTCCTTTCTCACCCCCATGTACTCCCCAGAAACACGCATATGCACAGAACAGACAGGAGAGATGTTTGTGAAAACTGCAGTTTCCGCAATCAAAAGTACAACATTTACTATGGCTTTTATCAAAGATTTCAATTCCCTCATCTTAAGGAAAATGACCCTTTTATTTTGTTGTGGACATAAAATTATGGCCCAGGGAAAATTGGAAGCATTTCTGTTGAGGGAAATCAATTTTCTCACTGCCATATATGATCAACATGTCACAGCCATCACCTAGATAATAATAGTAAAGTACAAGTAAAATGGCTGATAATACTGGCTTCAGGAAAAAAAAAAAAAAAAAAAAAGAGAAAGATTACACCTTTTTTTTTTCCCCCCAAACATGTTTGCAATAAAAAAAAGAAGAATGCAAAGGTTTCTCCTGTGATCGTAGCCTTTCAGAACAGGAGTGTTTTATTTTGTATATTGATAATCTGAAGTGTTGATGAAGCTGATGAGAAATTTGGTCTTCCTGGAAAATAGTCAGCACTTTGTGTAAGCTATGCCGGGTCCTTTTCAATCAGCTTGATAATGGGTGGCTAATAGTAAGGAGATGTGACCAGCCTGAGATTACCCAGGAGTATGTTTATGTAAAGGCAACACTCAGAGCACAGAAGCATCATCTTAATTTGGATACTACAAACAAAGGAAACATCAAATCTGACCTTGCTGGGGAAACGTTAATGGCTTCTACTCATCCTCCTTCTGCCACTTAGCATCTCTTGTGCCCCACCTTGGGAAGCTTCCTGGCAGAAGTGTGCATTAGCAGAACTCTACCCTTACAAAACCCTGGCCCAGACAAGGAGAAAACATTACAAGTGATTAAATGTTCTTTTGATGTTCACTTCAACAGACTTAATATGTCACCACAGTTAAGCACATCTCCAGTGATGCTACAATAGTATATACCAGGTAAATCAAGACTCTGTTAAACAAAAGGAAATTGTTTAGTTTTTCAGGCTAAAATTTAAATGGTGCCAAGAAACTACAGTTGAAAAGGCTAAGGATTGCAATGGACTGGAAAACAGATACCAATGCTAATTTTAATTCGTTAAAGAACTCTAAATGGGATGGAATCCTTCAAGCCTTGGTAGTAACTGATAGTAAATAGTTTCTAGGACATAAAACTATAATCTTCTCCAGCTGTTTGATCTCTTTTGTACTTTGAACTTTACAAAAATTTAAAAAGGAGATGGTGTCATTCATATCATGCTGCAAGAATGGAAGTGGGCTTACAGAACAAGCTGAAAAATTAGTATAATAAGGTTTGTCTTAAGACAGAGAGGGGACAAAAAAGAGAATTAGGGCTGCTCAATCTCCCACAGTTTTTGCTGATGTTTTGGACTTTGCTACTGTTCCTAGGTGCTAAATCCTGAAAGATCATTCTTATTAACCAGCTGCCATAACATCCACACCGGGAAACTGCGTAGATGTGGTACATAGGGACATGGTTTAGCGGTGGACTTGGCAGTGCTAGGTTAACAGTTGAACTTGATCTTAAAGGTCTTTTCAAACCTAAACAATTCTATGATTCAATTCTGTATTTCTTATAATATACTTAATTATGGAAATCAACTAATCATGCCTGGAAATAAAATGCTTCCTTTGTAAGTTAAGCTATTTTCACACAAGAGGATAAAATGGTAGCAATTTGGTAGAACAATTAGCAATTACTGACATTTTTAATCCTTGCTATTGCAGTATGAGGACTCTGAGCAACAAGTCAGTACACTGCTGATGAGGATGATGGGAGACAGCCAGTATTAACAAATTCAATTAACAACAGAACTATCACTTTCTTGCTATACCACTGAGGTTTCCCCTAATATAAGAAGTAGAAGCAGAGAAACTCTGCAAAACCTCATTATTCTTTTTTTTTTCTTTTTAGCTGAAGAGTGATGATTTCTTTTAAGCCTCAAAACTAGCCTCCCCCTGTATAAAACAAGCCCATGTTTCATGGGCAGAGCACTTCATAGTAACAAGGCCCCGTTCACAAACACTCAACACAAGTGAAACTTGTACTTTGGCTGTCGGATTCCCATGAGAATTCCTGTGAGAGGTAGTGAGAGAAAGGACCTGATTAATGTTCTTATTAATAGCAAAAGTGAGAAAGAGACTTTCTACTTATGTTGTTCGGCCACAAAAGCATCTAATACACAGTCATTAATAATCTACATCTAACAAAGAATATGTTAATATTTTTTGCAGGACTTATCATGAATTTCATGAAAGTTCCCCATGTCCTCAGTTTGGCAAAGTATTTAAGAATATAACTAGTGTGGCTACTAACATGCTTAAAAGCAAGTGTCTGCTTTATCAGGTGAGGAGCTCTGTGTAATAATTGATGAAGGTTAAACATTAAATTTTCCAAGCCTATCTGATCATTCTAAGAATATGCAGGGCCATGACATGATTCAAATTTAAATACAGTCTGAAGTGTGCTTCTAAGGAGTAAAAAGTATAACTGAAATGTGCTAAAAATACAGTGAAGACCTTTCAAATCCTTTTTTAGCCTTTAATCCATTATTTAGCACTTCATTCTTTAAAAGAAACCTGCAGAGCTATATCCCCAGAAGCACAACCTTGAAACAAAGTGTTTTTAGACATGCACAGAAAGCATTAGCAGCTTTCATTGCAAAATGACACCTGTGCACCCATATGTCCTGATCCCTGAAGTCATACTTCAGACTATAGACTTATTCATTCAAAAACACTTCATCTGATTTATATCAAAGTAACCTGCTCCTGGCTACACAAACTAAGTAAATGTCCAGCTCAGACAGCAAACACTGTTGTCTTGAAATCTTTCATTCTGGTGTATTATCATGCATTTATCATTATGGTGTTTCATACCCACATACCCATAAATATTTGGTTTTGGTTGTAGGCAGACCTGAGTGTCATGGAAAGCTGACCTGCAAGTAAGTAAGAGGAAAATCTTATCTATGGCCTTGGAGAAAAGGAGATAAAAATGAAGGGAAAGTTTGAGTAGTGTGAGGAAAACTTTTTTTAAAGCTAAATTAAGTAAATGTCCTGTAGTCAGTTATTAACTTCACATGGTTAATGCGGCTGTTTGGTCTAGAAAGGTTATCTGCTGTAACATTTCTTAACATTTTCATAATGTTATCAAGAATTAAAAAGGTAACATTTATCAAACATTCACAGTGTCTGTGAGTCAGAACAAAGAACAACCACACAGTTGTGATAATGTCCAAGCTGTCAGTTAGAAGCAAGTCCAAATACTTTGGAGATATTTGCTTTTGGATGATGCATTCTTTGTCATGTAAAAATGTAACTTTTCAAAGTACATATGTTACTGATTAAGTTAAAGGCAGAAAATCTTATTTCCTTCTAATTATTCCTAAAGCCCTATGCAAAAGTTGGAGAAGGATAATCAATGGGATGATCCAGATAAAAGAGAGCCTTAGCATGAAGAAAAATCAAAGGGCCCAATCCTCCAAATCCTGCTATGATTAGACTTTAATCTGCAGTGAGATTGCTAACGTGAAACAGAATTTACAGGATCAGGTCTTAAATCTTCCAGTTGCATTTTTCCTAAGAAAAGAGGTGGATTAAAATCCAGACCTAATGTCTCATTGTGTCTGGCAATGTCAGAGAAACAATGGCAGCAGCCATTGAGGCTAAAGGCTCATACCATTCCAGTAGGCTTTGATTTGATCAGCTAGGACTAATCCCCAATGCAGTGAGTGGAAAATTTTTGATTATTGCACTTTATGTTAGATGCCTTGCCCACAAAGCAAGCATCCATACAAGTGACCATGCTAAAGGCAGTCAAGAAGCTAGGATTCCCAAACCTTTCCTCTACACCAAACAGGATAACCTCTGATTGAAGAGCTTACTATCATTCCAAAATAAGAGAAGGCAGAGCAACTAGCTGTCATTACTGCTATGGTGTTAGAAATGGCTCGGGGCTAAGACATTGTGTTCTGATTTACATGAACAATTACATGGAGACTATTCCAAGAAACTGCAATGTGCAAGTTAGAAAATTGAGAGGCTTGGAAAAAGTGGAATGAAGCCTCGACTTCAACCCCAATCTGTTCTAGGTTGACCTCCAACCATTCATTCCCCCATTCAGATCTAGGCAGTATCTGGCACTTCTGTATTAACAGCTCTCATCCAGACTTATTTCTGGTCAATAATAGATAACTTGGGAAGAGTAAATAGGTGAATAGAATTGCTACTTACAATCTCTAACAAATTAAAAGGCATCAAATCAATATTATGTTTCAGTGGGACTCCATACTTTCCAATTCACTCAATACTTCCTAAAGTTATCATTTCAGTAGTTAATCAGGGATTATTTAAATTACGTGTTAGCTATGGCTTTGCTGTCAGTGTGTCTTCCATGAAGTCCAGTAAATACTGCAACAGGAAGTGGGACTGGAAGGATGAGAGGCACCTGCTTGCATTCCTGTGTTGTGGGTACTCACAAGGGCCACAGACTAGATTCTGCACCTCTCTCCTTGGCTTGCAGCCCCTCTTACAGGAGAAGTGAATAGACAGACTGGCTTTGCTTCTGCATCAGTGGGACAGGAGGCATGGACAAAAGGAGCAGCATAAGAAAGCTCCTCTTACTGCTCACTGTAGAGCTCCCTAGGACTCACAAATGCCTCAATTTCTCAGGAAGGAGAAGGTACTTCTGTTCTACATTTTTCTTCTTTTCCAGACTTGTTAATCTCTTAATGTAAAATAGATCAAAATGATAGATGGCTCATTGTCTTCATTCTGCTTTGGAGATCATGTTATTTTGATTTCTGATGTCCTGACTCCTCTGTAGAATATAACAGGTCTTAGAAGAAACCTACTAATCAGATCAGTACACATTACTGATTCTGCTTCCCTTCCTGACAAGCACTACACAAATCCCTTCTCAAAATATTCTGTGGGTTTTCTAGCAAAACAGCATTGTTAATTCATTGGGGGAATGCACTCGAAAATAATTGCTATTTTATGTAATATTTAATATTAATTACAACCACTGATGTTCTCCTTAGAGAGCTATGATTAGAATAACCAAGGCTTGTCCAGGATGAATAACCATTTCCAGATCAAATTCTTATCCAGGTTATAACCAACAAATACAGGATGATCTTTTGATTTCAATGACATCGCTCTAGATTTACTCTAGTCTAAACAAGATCAGAATCAGGCCTTTTTAAAAGACATTGCTATCTCAGATGCCTTTTCAGATTAATTGGCACAATTACATCCTTCTTTCCCTCCTCCCTCTCAGGTCGATCTGTATGTCAGACATTTACAAGCTCTGTTGATTCAGAGCTGAATGAGTGCTGTAGGGAAACGAGTTACAATGGTCCCCCTCGTCTCTAAAGGTCCGAACCATTTTGGTTTTGATGTAGAAGTCACAAAAATACACTAACCTTTCTTTCACTCAGACTTCCTCTTCTTCATTTGAAAGAGACACTTCCAGAATGCAATGGGCTATCTCCCTTCACCTCTGAAGCACTTCATGAAACCCTTATATGCACTTATTACTTCTTCAGCTACCAGAGTAAAAAGACTATTGGCATCCACAGCCAGAAAGTAATCTTTCAACTGGAGAATTGCTAAGCCAGAGGGGATAGCTTAGTGATCTAAACATCTAGGATCAAATTAAGCCTTGGTGCAAGAGAAAGCAACTTGGCTGACTTCAATGGAACTGTGCTCATTTACATCAGAGGTGAATTCGTCCAGCAAGACTGCATGGAAACACAGATTCAAATCCCAGCAGCCAGGGACGAGTTAAGAGTGGTTTGTCAAATCAGCAATGTTAGAGGTTTCTCATGAATGCTAGGTTAGGAAGGGCTACTGTGAATAAAAGTGGAATCCTTATTTTCCTGAAAGATATGGCACATCCAGAAATGAAGGCTTCACTCAGAAATGTGTTTGCAAATAAGTGGCATTTCATGCAGAAGAAAACCCAAACCAAACCAAACCAAACACCCTCACCCCCCTTCCTTTAAAAAATTCTCATTTCTTTGCTTATTTCCCCCAAATATTATTTGAAGAGAATCAGTTTCCAAAAATGCTCATCATGACATTTTACCAATACATGTTCAAACATTTTTCTTTAAATAAAAAATTAGTTCATCCAGTAAAAAATCCCAACAACTAAACAACATGAAATACAAAGAGGAGTTTACATTTTGCCATGCGTTTACCTAAGATTTAAATAGTAGCAGCCAGCAAGACGCTGTTGTTAACTTTTCCTGGAATCTGTTAGCAATGTGCCGGTGATAATAGTGTTTTGTCTTGTTCTTTCAAGGAGCTGACAAACTTTCAGCAGAAGAGAAAATGCTGCTAGACACATTTCAATTAGTTATCCCATATCCAGTATGAATAATGTCACTTAAAAGTCCATTAAATAAGAATTTGTGATTTTCCCTAACTTTTATGCACTATTTCTCCGTTCTTGTTTCCAATGTGTTAAAAAAAAACTTTCTCCTTTTAGAAAATGGGAGAACAATTAATACTGCATTTTCTTTTTTCCACTGCACTTTGGCTATATATTTTCATTATTTCATCAAGACTAAATAATCAATATTTTAATTTAAAAATAAAGACAATAATATTATTACTAACATCGAAAATGACATTTGCAGACCTGCTGTATTGCACTTTCACAAGGGAAGTGGAAGGAAATCAACAGCAGCTCCTATTCTCTCCTTTCCTGTTTATGCTTCCAGGGGAAAAGGCTGTGGGTTAGTAGCGTGCAAAGACAATGTTCGAATATTAGAAATCTCCCAACCAGAAAGTTGTATTTTGGGCTTGTGTTTCCCAGACCTCTGCAATAGCAAAGTCCCTAAGTGCTGTTAGATGGCAATTACACCTTAAGCAAAAAGATATTGCAGATCATTGATTCCTGCAAATCTCCTCTCCTTTGAAGTAGCAGCACTTGCTTATGAATGAAGATACGCACACTTTCACCTTGAAATCACATGAACTTATTTTCTCTATTTAGTCCTGGAAGCACATGAATTAGATGCTCCAAATTGGATACATCTCATCTTAAGAAAAGACATTTGATCCTGAGAGCCTTACTTTAAGCAGGCAAGATACTTATGTGAGTAGTCTCAGCAACATGAATGAGATTATTTGTGGGAGTGAGAATTAAGAATATGAAGTTTGCAGAATGCAGTTTATGTTTGTCTTGGACCTAAACACGCAGAGCTCCACTCATATGGGTAAGATCTAAGTCATGCTGCTACCTCCCATCTGAATGTTTGTGCGCACAAGGATTCCTTCAGGGAGGAAGGCTCGCCGAACTGCACTGTGTGAAGCTATGCAGTTGATTGGTGGAGAAAAAAATAGTAGAATTAAGCTCTTCTTTGATTTTACAGAATATTGACTTCTGCAAATGTGACCTTAAATTCAAATTGATTTGATCTTAAATACAGGAGATTTCATCTACCTTCCAGGCAAATATGCTCCATATGTTAAATACCAGTAAATATAGTTAAGTTCTCCATTGTCTATGAATGGAATACAGAACAGCTTTTCTGTAAAGACCAGATTCTCCCTTAGCAGCAGAGGATTTAAAAGGTCAGAACTAGTAATGATCAGCTGAAAACAAGAGCTTGCCTGAAAGCTGTTTGAGGGTTTGCATTTCCAGTAGGTCCTAAAGACCATTGCTTGACAGTCATTACAGAAAAATTCAGATGAAACTGTGCCTCATGGTTTGTTGTTTTTTTTTTCTTCTGGTAATGCTTCTTTCTTTCTTTATCTTCTGATGATGAACAATTAAACTGGAATGTTATTTTTGGAAAATATAATCAACAGTCAAATAATTCCTCAGATTTATCCTGGGAAAAGTGCCCCAGGTTCAGTACTTAAGCTGACCACTTCTGGGTGGGGTAAGGAAAAAACATTTTATTTTTATTAGCTATCTCATAATTGATCACTGTAAAGTTTTAAATTTTTCTTAAGTATATTGTATGGCTCACCACCTGAAGAAGATTTTTTCAAAAATTTTGGTTACTTATTTGTTATGCAGCTCTCTGATATTGTTCTGTATAGCCTCTATTCCTCTATTTTTGGTTCTTGGATCGTACATTCTGGGGAAGAAGAGCGATGCTATTCTCTCTCCCAAAGATAGATTGCCCCTGAGTGCCAAAAGCTGGCAAAGGAAAAGAACAAAAACAACAGCAAAGTGCTCATGGCAGAAGGCTTGATGGAAGCTTTAGGGGACTAATTCTGATATGTTTACTTTATTTTCTTTTTAATGGGTTGTCAGCTGAGGAGAACAAACAGCTCTTCCCTCATCCAGAAGCATAAGCATTTATTGGTCCAGATAAAGCACAGAGAAGAAATATTATTCAGGGTGTACTATAAGTCATCACCATGTCTCTTCAGGTAAAATGCCAAAGTATTTCTGTTGCACAGTTTACACCGTGCTGCTTTGTGCAACACAGATTTGTAGTGGGATGTACTCATGGCCATTGGAACAGTGTGGAGTTTAATACTGAACATATTCTCTTATTTCTACGCTATAATAGCCTTTTAGATAAAAGTATTTCTGTTATTATTAACAGCAAAAGCAGTTCCTGGGGAATGATACTTATGTACTTTCAGTAGAAGGGTACACACTCATATGCATGTTCTGAACCCTCCAGAATTTAGGACGGGTTTGGGAAGGTTTGAAGAGTCAAGGATTGCAGTGTCCCAACTCTGATAAACATACACTGGCAATCCCTACTGTCCCTATGCTGCTTAACTAGTCCTTCTTCCTGTGCAAAGGAAGCTGCTAGGCTTTCCTCTTCTCAATCCATATCAAAAGAAAAGCCTTATATTTTTACATTGGCATTAGGATTAAGCAAATGGTACACATGGAAATCACTTTCACAGCTTTCAGGATATGGCCCTTAGCACAAACATATGGGATTATTTTCAAAGTGTCTGGGAAAGGAAAACACATTGATACTGTTTAGACATGTTTCAGAATGTTGTCAGCATTAAGTGCAAAAATACATCTCCCCGCGCTCACACTGAAGTTGTCTGGTAAATGTACTGCTGAGCTGACATTCAGTGTCCTTGTAATGAATCAAGTCTATGTCTTTACAGAAATCGGGGTTTACAGTGGTGTGCTCTGGGTTTATAGCAGAGAGTAGTCTTACAGATCCATGTTTCCTTTATGTATTTCAAATTGCTTTAAATCAGACCTTTATTTGCAAAAAATTCTTTATGAAGTAAACCTCCTATTTGCCCTTTATGTTCTGGATCAACCCCCTGTTAGGTTTTGTTATGACTGCATCTGTGTTGCTGTGTAAAACTGTCCAGAGGCAGACCAAAATGGCCAAGAAATCTTATTTCCCAAACTAATGTTCTTCTAGGCAACTTTGGTGTGACTCAATTGAATAGGCCAGGGAGAGTACTTGTGGGCACTGGTCCTTTTTATGACCTCTAGTATCTGTCTACTTGGCATGTCAAGGAGTCAAACACTCTGAGCAGCCTTTGGCTTTTTGATATGCCTTTGTGGTGACAATGACATTACCTTCCAAGGCAACATAAAGACATTCCTAGAGTCATTAGTTGAGCAAAAAGGTTTTGATGGCAGCCTAAACACATGCTGGTGCCAGGCTCTCAGAAGGAACAGCAGAGATGCCAGGTGTCAGCTCTCTGAAGTGCTCTGAAATACAGGGAGTTGCTGGAGCCCTGTCAGACACAGTGGGAATACAGCCAATAGGGATCAGCAAAACCAAAAACCAGCTGGCTAAGCCTTGCATTCCACTGTTTTGTGGATGTGAGAAAGCTAATATTGCCATTTTATCAACAGTATCTCATTTATAAACTGGCATCTTACTCACTTTAAGCCAAATATTAATGGCACCATTTGTACTTTTGAAGAATCTGTGCTGCTACTGTACAAATAATTCCAATCCCAGATTCTGTGCTGGCATAATCATTCATATATATCAGTTAATGACAATTTAATTGCATAACCCTATCATCATAAATACTGAAATATTTGTATGTAATAATATGTGCTAAAGAACACATTGAATTTCAGTTTGTGATTAATTTCAGTTTGCTATTTATATACAGCATATGGATTTCAACTTTTCCCTTGACACTGGCACTGTTGAAACAACCACTTGATCTATTACATTTTTTGAGTAGCTCTTTAAATTATAAATAGTGCCCAGTTGTTTATTTCAAGTGCTTTCAGTACTCCAAATGTGGTTTAATTGTATATGAAAACTGCCAAATATCAATGGAGATCAATCCTGTTCCATTGATCTGTTTATGCAGTTAAACATGTTGAATATCAGATTCAGGCTCTAACATATTTAAATACTTCTCTATTGATCAGCTGCTACCATGATCCAGCACAGATGATGGCATAGATGATTACAGGAAACTGCCTGCTCTGCTTTGCTCAACTAATACCTCCATCTTCCAAAAGCCAATGTGGAAAAACCCATCGACAGCTCAAAACCAGAGGGTGACTCAGATGGGCACACAAGCTTGCCATACAAAAATGTTCAATCCATGAAAAGATTTAAGTGTCTGATGTGGGAAGTCAGAAAAACACATACTGAAAGCTGTGGGAAAGTACATTAAAATTCTGCACCTTACTGCCTGAATGTGCCAAGAGGTGAGTTTGGGAGCTCAGACAACCTTTATTCCCTCACAAAAGCAAGCAATTACTCTCCAGGGCTGTTTGTCCTGCTAAGAGTCTACACTTATAACATGGAACTGTCTTCTGTAGAAGATTATGAGACAAAAATGCAGAAATGTCAGATCTTGCAATGATGTTACTTTAGTGTTTTGGATTAGTATGTGGTCCTGGTTACAGAGCTCTACAATCAAGTAAAAAATACTTTGCTTCAACACAAAACACCTATGAACAGACAGAGCTAAATAAATGTTCCTTTTATTTGGTAAATATTTTGAATATTTGTGAAAAAGCTGACCAGGAAACATCGACCTCTTGTATTTGTAGTTCAGAACTAACTGGACACAGAGAGAGTATATGGGGAAGGATGCAGTGTTTGTTCCCAATACCATAGACAGATCAGGGTGATATATCACAGTAAAATCACTCTTTTGCTAGTGATGAGGTTTCAAGGAAGCAGTTCTGTGTTGGTACTGCTCACTGAGCAGAAGGGAAAGCATCTCTCATATCCCTCAGACATCCACAGCTTAGTGAATGCAGCAAAAGGCAGGAGATGAGGGTTTAGATCTTGGGAAAAGGAGTGGGATGGATTAGAGTGAAACTGCTCTAGAGGATTAGCAAAGCCTTTCTAGGTAAGGAGATAAAGGAAATCCATGTGTAGTTCCAGAAAGTGCCTGCTGCATGTGACAAAATTGCAGAGAAGAGTGATGCAAGGAAGTGCCAGGAGTGTGGTCTTCCCACTTCTAAGCACAGGGTCTCAGAAAAACTCAGCATGGATGTGGATGAACAAGCATACCTTCATGCAGTTCAATAACTCTTTCTGCGAGCTGAATGCTTTATTTCTTGGTCTTCTTTGGAAATCCCACCTAGCTGTGTAGTACTATGGTGAAAGCAAAGAACAAATACATATAAATTGCTCAGTGGTGTTTCAGGTGAGTGAAAGCTTGGAATGCAGCTACCCATCATTATTAATTTTTGTGCTTTGTCAGCTAGTAAAGGTAAGTAAGAAATTGTCCTTGTCAAGTTTTCTTCAAAATTGAACCTTGCTTCAGGCCTTAAGTAAACAGCCTTCTCTGGGAACACGAGCATGTGGTACTGTCGTTGTGTTATCAGATATGTACATTTTCCTGAACTGTACACAAGACAGTGTTTGAACAAAGTCCAAATGTTTTTAAACTTTTATTCATACACTAAGACTAACTCTATAGACTAAGATAACCTACCTACATGTTATGAAGTCATATAAACTGCTCCTACAATTAGTTAATATGATAGTAGATTAAAACAAAAAGACTTTTTCAATATTGGTGATAATTATTGTAACTATTTTTACTCACAATAATTTTTGAGGCGAATACTGCATCTGCTTTACACTCAGGACTCAATTCATAGTTGATGAGTCTCTTGGCAAGACTTGAAGATTTCAGCAGCTGCTGAAAATGAATTTTGACAGAGATATAAAAGTATTTTGCAAATTAAGAAATATCAAATAAGGAAAAGTAAGATTGTCTTGGGTGTAGAAGACTTCCTTCTTAGCAGGAGTCAAGCACTGCAGGTAATACTCGGCTTGTAACAGCAACTTAAACAAGCACTCATCTATATTTCTAAATTACTAAGAAGAATCTAGCTAATCATTAGTTTCTTTACACCTTCTGGCAACCTTGTAAAGATTGCTATGAGTTAATATAAATCCCATAAAGTTCACAAAATGTCCTATGACTACTGGAACTTTGTGGGAAACACTCATTTAATAACCAACCAAGAGGTTACAATACAAAACATTTGTTGAAGGTACCTTGGTATCTAAGTGTGACTGACAGTGTGATGAATGATGATTGCTGGGCTGGCTTTGAACAAGTGTTCTTCCTCCAGCAAAGTCAAACAGACCTTGCAGAGGAAGTTATGGAATTTGATTTTGTTAAGGCAACTCAGTGATCAAAATCCACATGCCAAATCTTTAAAACTCTGAATCCAACCTCAGGAGTTGATGGTTCTTCTGAAAAGAATCTGGAGCTCTCATGTCATTGCTACATATTGGCTAAAGACTCTGATACCCCTGTGCTCACAACAGCAGAGGCTTTGCCAGCAAAGCCCAGTGCAGCATTCAGAGGACAGCGTGATGCCCTGTCCTGTCTGCCAGGCAAATTACAAAATATCTGTCCAGGATTGGTATAAAGTATATTTTATTGTGTGTACTCAGTCGATTCTTTGCAGAGTGCTTCAAAGCAGGCAGAGAGAACAGGAAATGTTGTCTTTGAATGTGTGAATTTGAAAGCCTCTGTTAAACTTTACCATCTACGTTTAAAGGCTTAACATCCGTACAATCTCTCTTCTTATCACAGACAATACACACCATAGCATTCATTCACAAATGCAAACCAGTCTCTCACATACAGTGGAAAAAAATAAGGATAGAAGAGGGTAAAATATGCAGGAAGCTATTCTATCCCCATATGGCCTGAAATTTGCTCAGGGTATTATACATGTGATTAGCAACTGTCTGTCAACTAAAGGAAAAAAAAAAAACAAACTTGGAAAATTTAAGGAGGCTATGGATTTTACTCAAGATGCAGTAGTCAAACAACAGTTAAATATAAAAACCAGAATTATAAATTTCTGCCTCAAAGATGAAGTCTTTGAAGACAGGAAAAATAAGTGGTAAGGTTCTATTTTTTGTTTGTTGGCATGTTTGCCAAGACCTGCTTCATAGCCGGTTAGCATTTCAAATGTGGAGCCAAATCTATCAATTGTATTGTCCTGATCTGACTGTCGGGACCAAAATCAGATCTATTTATCTTTAAAATATCTTTAAGAGTGCTAAACATATGTGTATATAAAAGTATAGAAGAGTTTGATGAGGCAGTATTATTGATTATGAAAGGACATGGGCTAATACACACAAAGACTGGTGTGCAATACATACGTGCAGCAGGAAGAGTTAAGCATTGCCACATCCATTCTTTCTGCAGTCCTATAGCTGACGTTTCATAATGTAACTGCAATCTTCACATTCACTTTTAAAATAGGACTCAATATGGAATATACAATAGCAGATATAAATAAATACATATACAGACACAGGCACATGCACACACACACATATACACATACATACAAGACTTGAGTCAAAATACTTTAGAAATAGTAAGCCTGTTTCTGTGGGGTCACAGCAAAGAAATGTGAAGTTTTTAATATAAATTTGCAACCTCAAAATTTAATGCATTTTAAAACCTATTAAACATTTTAATTTAGCATCTCTAATAAGAGATATTTTGCATTCTAACACATATGTTTCAGAAAATAAACATTCATCATAAGTATATATAATTTTGTCTCTCTGGCAGTAGAATTTTTTGGATTTATGTGCAAGATAAAACTCTGATAATGTCTTTACACCATGCTTTTGTAAGATGCCACTCTGAGTATCTCATGGTGGATTCAGAGTTATTGCTGTTACTTTAAGCTTCACTGTACAGTTAATCTTAATTTTAAATGTATGATGAAGCTTCTTGAGAGAGGAAAAATCACATTTAAGCACTTAATGTAATGTTTCTCTTACTTTGACAGTAATAAGTAGTTGATAACATCTAACTCTGATATTTTATCTATCTACTTACTTACCGAGCTCCCCTCCAATATAGTATCTAACTGATTCACAAATATTAATGAACTTACAATCACAGAACTCCCATGAAGCTGGAAATTATTCCTCAGTTTATGTGGGAACAGAGACATAAAGAGATTCACATAGCCTACCCAAGAGCAGATGAGAAGTTTGAACTTGAATCAAACTCAAGTCTTCTAAATTTCAGTTCAGAAGAGCAGCATGTATTTATAAATTGTTCTTATGCTCAGGTTACATTTAAAGTGACTTGCTACAGGACATTATAGTCACTTCAGTTTTGGCCCCTTTATTGCTATATAGCTGCCAAGTAAAAGCTGTAGTGAAGCATGTATAACTTTCTCATCTCTTATTTACATAACAATATCAAGAATAAAAGGTACCTTTATCAAGTTATGGAGCATGTCCTATTAAATACAGTACTTACATTTTGTCTACATTTATGTACAGAGTGAGAACTTACATGAATCAGTTTATCTGCATTTGTTCTATTAAAGAAATATAACAACTTGTTTTAGAAAGGTCAGTAACTTCTGAAACAACACTTTTGATTCTTTTCCTCATCTGTAGCAGTGGAAGAGCAGAGACCACCATATTCTCAGCGGTAAAATGGTTCTGTCTACTTAGCTAAATTCCCCACACACTCTGTAGCTCAGTAGTGACATATGTCCAATGTTTCCCCAGGCTTAAAAGAAAACAAACTCATATTCTGACAAAGAACAGCCAAGACCATAGAGGAGATGAAATATAAGATAAAGTAGTAACACTGCAGTGGAATGAACTCATATGGGACCTTGATTTTCTAAAGTGACACATTACAGACATAAACCTGAGTTGGAAGGATCAAATCTGTATCAGCAGCAAGAGCTATGCTCTCCAAAATCCAGCAGGGTTCAGCTCTCCTGCCTAAGCTTGCTCCCATCCTTCTGTGAGATGAAAATCTAATAGGAAACTCTAGCAAGAAAATGTATTTTCAGCACCATGATTTGATTAATATTGGTAGGACACTTTCAAGATGGCTCATACTGCAAACCATACTGCTTTTCTTGAAGAGGATTCAATCCACTTTTATACTAGCTTTTATCACATCCATGAATGCACAAATACTGCACTTAACATACACTCCATTATTTTGTACATATCCTTTGTATATGTATCTGTAATTGCAAGTTAAATCTGCCTAGGACTGTTTTCTGGCAATAAAGCCAATTGCCAGAGGAAGACTGAAAAAAAGGTTGAGGGAAAAGCTTTTTTACCCTCCCAGAAGAGCATGGACACATTCATAACTTAGTTCTGCTCATTTTCTTTTTTCCTACAAATTTTAAGCATTCTATTTTCATTATTACTTACTTTCTAAGGATAACTCCAGGCACTCAGGCTTACTAGTGTGATTTCATTAGTAGAACTTCATTCATTAGTAGCATTTCCACTAATAGCCATTGCTAGTAAAAGGTAAGATAAGCAACATCAAACCTGGGCACTGTCAGTATATTTGCAGCTGCTCTTCTGACCACGGACACAGTGTTCTGAGAACTGAAAGAGAACAGGAGTGTGTTTGCTAGGAAGGAAGCATATGAGCCAGAGGATGAAGTATCTGCTGGTTTTTGCTCTAGATGCCAAATCAAAGCTTTAACCACTGGCTGTCACTGAGGATCCTGTGATAGCTTTCACAAGAACAGTTCAATGCATTTCACTTAGTTGTCACTCTTTTTCAAAAACACTGTTGTGCAAAGGCACTGGTGTGGAATTGAAGTTGAATTTCACCATAGAGATAGCTACATTTCAGTGGTGGGTGAAATGACCCCAGCAGACTTTGTGAAGCACTTTAGGATTCTTACAGATGAAAGGTGCTATATAAATGTCAGGTATTGTTATACAGCACTTAGGAGAAATGTTTCCATTTATTCCTCTGGATTTGCTGTTGAACATTTAGAGATAATAATCATTGCTGATAATAGCAGTAAGAATAGCATCTCGAACACTGTATACTGTGCAGATTGTTCTGTATTCTGCTTGTCTGTAACAGGAGGTCGCATACTGATAAGTAGGAGGAATTTTCTGACAATGCTATTATGGAGAACTAGCTATTTTTCATATTACATGGTCAAAGTGCAACTGTCAGTTATTTACATGGCTGCATAATTTACAGCCCAGGATTATTGAAAAGATTCAGCAAAAAGGTGAGCTTCTTTCATGATGATATTCAAACCAGCATAGTACAACAGCTTCTTGTAGTACAGCCATTTGTTTTACTGTATTACCTCTCTATATTTGTTGAAGTTCTGCTCATTCATCTTATTAATAGATTTTATGCAAATGAACGATGGATGTTACTAACAATGCTTACCCAAGCACTAGTTAGAATTTGTTAGATTCCACTGTTTATCCTAACATGAGTGCCTTTGGATTTAGGTGTTTTGTCTTGGGGGGGGGGGCAGGGGAAGCACTTTTTTTTAGCATAACACAGTTCCAAACACAGTCCAGCATTGATTTTAATAGGAGTGTAAAAGGCAAACTACTTTTGGCAGTGAGATGAGTAATTTCAGCTATGCTCTTAACAAATCAAGTGGTCTTTATAATACTGGAAAACAATCCTGCCCCAGGAATTCTCTCAAATTAATAACACCTGAATATAAAGACTCTCACATTCCCCCTTCCTCTTCTGCTTCCCAAGTCTTTACTCTCAGATTTCTGCCTTCAGTTGGGGTATCTCATTAACCTGCAGGCTCTATCCCTGCCTCATTATCTTCTCCTGAACATCTGAGAGAGGCAGAAGCCAGGCTATATTAACCCACTGATTGCTGCTAACCAAGTGATGCCCCTGAGCCCTTCTGGAGGCAGCTTTGGCTGAATAAAACCTGCAGGAGAATGCGATCTGGGACTGAATACTGGATAAGAAAACAGGAGAAAGCTACTGTGGGGATTCATTTTTGCAAAACCTTGGCAAAACCTTTGTGTGCAAGGGAGCTGAATCTACCTCTAAGGAAGCCATGCAAGCTTCACTCTTATTCCCAGTGTCATTTAGTACAGAAGCTGCAAAAGCATTAAAACATACAGACCCACCTCCTCCCCTCTCTGCTAGCCAGCAAGGGCACATTTCTGGCTAATCCAAAAGATTACCCTCAGGAAAAAGAGCTAAATGCTTAAGAAAACTTAATATTGCTGAGATTCATTTTATAGTCCCATCCCCCTTTCAAGAATGCCAAATGTGAACCCAGTGCAGTGGGTACTGTACCCAACACCTGCAGGATTGTGGTTATGGCTATATGTACCCTATGCAAATTCCCAGAAATTCCCAGTCTTCCTAGAGTATTGACATTTACATCTACTTTCAGCAGCTCTGTTCAGAATTACCATAAAAGATCAGAGTGCAGCCTGGAGGTCAGTGTGATCATAATTTGGCCATGCTAGTATATTTACTCTTGCTAATAGAGTTCACTTCTTTTTATTTTTCCTTATTACTGCCTTTACCTTGTTCTCTCCCTGTGGAAGTTTAACCACTGCCTATCATGGGAGGAAAAAAACCCTCAACATTCTGGGAAGAGTGTGATAGAATTGTACCACACACAAGGAAGAAAAGAAACAGCCAAATAGCAGAAACATAGGCAAGCATCTATAGATTTAGGCATTGTAAAAAAGGGGAATAACACAGGGTGCTTGTGTTTTGTGGGCTAAGCAAAAAGTTAACACCAATAAGGTGTCCTTAAAGGACTTAAATAGCAGTGAAGGCAATTTATAATAAAAAATCCAGAATGAAACTAGTGAAATACTCATACAGGTAGTCAGAGATGTGACTTAAGACATGAGGAAAGACTTTGCTGAAATCTCCTACCAAAAAAAAAGAACTTAAAACTTAAGGTTTACTACAACAGCACCATAAATTCTCCTCATGCACAAGGTTAGCACAGAGGAAACTAAAAGCATGAAATGTCTTTCAAGTATCAACTCTTCTCAAGTCACATAATCTTACGTATTTAGTTGAATAAACATGTAAATTCAACAAGACACATGTTCATCATATGATAGATGGTGGATCCACCTAAATCTTCCCAGAGATTTCTTTATGGAAACCACCAAAGAACCTCTGTAATTTAATCACTAGCCACTGCAACTGGCTGACTGCCTGTTAATTGCTTGGACAATACCCAAATTGTCAGACCAAAAGACCACCCAGTGATTCATTGGGCTGTCACTCTATATAACTAAAGCAACAAATATAACAAACAGTGCCTGGAATGAATCTTCACTTGTGATGTCTTCTCTGATGTTTTTCTCAGTATCCAATCCATTAAAATTGTTCATCAACTTCTTTAAAAGCTTGAAGTCTTATTGCTGCAAATCTCAAGTTCCTAAGGAACAGTTATACTCCAAGGTAATTCTGCAAAAATAACTCAGAGGAAAGCCACATTTGGTAGTTCTCAGAGATTTTATATCATATTGCTCAGATAGTTTTGTTGATTCAGCCTAACAAGTTTGGGCAGGGATAACAAAAATCTATCAAGCTTTTTATTATGTAATTTCGGTGGTATATTTCACTTACAAAATGCTGTGACCACCCACATAGTCCTTATTATATCCTTACAAAACTTCTCTGAGGTAGGGCATTACAAGTATTTCCATTCCACAGACAAAATACTAACACACAGGAAGTTATTTTAAGTTTCCAAGAGCTTTAAAAATATATATGCTTTATAGGTCGTGAACAATCAGCACTAATATGAACTAATATGAACTATTTGAATTAAAATGCATTTTTGGTTGCAAGGCACAGAACTCTCCCATAACTACATTGCGTGTACTACCAGTGTAACAGAGGAAAGGTGACAAGATATTTTTATTACTTAAGTAGTGGCATCATTTTGAAAATATCACCACCACCACCCCCCCCCCCCCCCCCCAAAAAAAAAAAACCACCCCAAAACCCACATGAATTTGGGAGACCTTGAAACAGCTTTCTGACAAATATCTGCTTGCTGGAATGGAATCAAAGATTGATTTAAGGGATGCTATGGAGACTAAAAACCGCCAAATCTCCAAGACATAACCTATAAACAGTTAAAATATATTTGCTCTAGGTATGCATTTATCTGGAAGAGATTTACGAAGGGAGCACTTTTCCCATTAGCACTGTCTGATGTAGCAGCTGTAGCACCGTGCTTAACGGTATGCAGGAGAGACAAAAGCTGGCCTATCCCAGTGGTTTGATGGTAGGTAGCTGCTTCTCAGTCTGCAAGGAAATAAATGTGGGGACTATCCTAGTAAATCTTAACATTTTTGAACTTTCAGAAACACCCTGTGTACCCTGTTGCTGCTCTTTCCTCACCGTCATTAAATCTACGTCTACTGTTGTCACAAATTTTATCAGCAAGAAATTGATACTTTCCCTTTGTTAGTCCTTTACCTGAAGCACTAGTTAAGCAGGAGGAGTGCTATCACTCCAGGACATGTATCACAACATCTGTAATGGCTTTTTGGTCACAGGCATTAGGAGCCTGTTTGGTCACAGATCATCCACTGAGTGCAGCTTGAAGTTGTAATGGACCCTCCAGTGTGGAATTCTGTCCTCTAAAGATCGTATGCCTGACTACTATTGGCTGGATGATATACTGGGCCAAGGGTTTCTACTGCATACCACATAACAAGGGCATCAGAAGAATATTGGTTCCTGTTTCTCTATGAGCTTCTGCAGAAGGCTAAAACAGACCTGTCCGAATCTGCAGCAGTGGCAGTTGGATGAGGATGGTTAAGTGCCACAGTCTGCCCACTTTCCCAGTTACCTTAGCCGATTCTGTGTGCAATGTGGATTAAACCTCCACCAAAGGTATCCCCAGACAGGACCCTATGGAATGAGAAATGCTGTGCAGTGAATATCTAATCTCGCTGTTATTTCAGCTGCTACTGGTTAAGAAGTGTTGAGGGAGCCAGTGCAGATCTACTTTGTATGACGGCTTACTAAAACACTACCATTTGCCTCCAGCATTTAAACAGTATTTCCTGTTCAAGGAACTACCAACATTCTGCTTCTTTGAGGTAGTTTTTTGCTCTGTGCACAGTCAAGTGTGTAACACCTGCTTCTATCTCCCAGGGCCTGGAGATGATCACACAAAGCCTCCCTAAGGTTTCAGCTGATGCTGCAGAGACCGAGGCTGCCAGACAGCGAGCTTTGATTCTGGGTCTCAGTTTTGTTGCGCCTCTTTCAAAACCTCACTCTACTTCTTAGCCAAAGTAAATGTCAGAGTGCAGACAACTCCACAATAGGCCAAAATAAAAATATCTGGGCCTTCAAAATGTTGTGGTTTGGTTTTGGTTTTTTTTTTGGTGCAGGAGAATTAATGATATTTTTCATAAAGCACTATGATTAGTAGAGACCACAGCACAAAATTGTACACTGCATATCCCACTACCTTTCTCTGTCCTTCCTCTTTGTATCAACAAGGATGCCCACAACCAACAGCTTTCCTGCCCAAGCACCTGCTAGCTGTTTCTCAGTCTGCAAGGAAATAAATGTGGGGACTATCCTAGTAAATCTCAACATTTTGAACTTTCAGAAACTCCCTGTGTATCCTGAAATCTAGTGCAGCAGAAAAAACATTAGCAATTTAATTTACAGAAAGAAAGTATGTCATAATGGACAAAAAAAAGTGTCATCTGTATTCATACAGACAGACACAACATATTGCCTTTTAAACACTGATATTACGAAGTTACAGGCTTCTTTAAAGTTATACATAACTAAGCAGATATCCATCTTTAAAGTAATCATGCTTTCAGTTCATTTTTGACAATAATCTTAAACATAGTGTTTCAGAATAAACTCAAGAAAAAGCTAGAGTGAGTTTCAAGGCTTGAGTGCTGCTGCCATCTACATGGCAGGAAGACTATAAACCAAAACAAACAACAAAAATATGTATGTTGCATTTAGTGGGCAAAGCTGTCTGTTTGCTAGTGTGATTATGGAAAAAAACGTTCTGAAACGGAACAGAATCTTTCAGTACCCTGAGTTTCTGTGTGGAAATTTCATAATGATTTAGAGTACAATTTCTTCAGGTCCTTATGGCCATGAAGTTCACACATTATTTACATAAAATTTGAGAATAAATAAGGAAAAGATTATTCTTTCACTAGTGCTGGATAATGTTAATATTTTTCTGAAGAGTATTAAACTTGCAAATGCCTAAAAAAAAAAATCTCAGTTGCTGTAAAAATGGAGGGAGTAATATCCTACTTACTCCAGTGATGTTATTTTTCACAGCTGTCTTATTGAAAGTATTGCCAGAGGAAGAAAAACGACTTTTATACCTATGTTTGCAAGACACAACGTAAATTCAGGGTGCACAACTCTGTCTTTGCAAGCCAAGGTTTCTAGAAATACATGAAAGAAGAAGGTAAGTGCAATTAAATTTGTACTGTGTGAGAATTTTATCATTTGAACTGCCCACTCTAAAAAACTCTGCAGATGTTTGTTGAGTTTAATAATGTTTAATATTGTTTAACAACTTGCACTGCTTCACTTGGCAGCTGTATTTGTACTTACCCATCAAACCATATCCAGAACATGCAGATTCATCTGAAGATGGGGGAGGTAGTCTTTATGTGACATGAGGCTGACCTGCAGCACAGCTCTTGGACACACTTTAGACTTTCCAGCAGGTGTCATTCAAGAAACAAACTTCCCATGGTCCACAATAAGACAATCCAGGGTTATTGTGTGAATTTTATGTTACATCCAAGTTCAGTATTGCTTTTTCAAAAATAAGATTGATGAATTTTAACTTTGGGGATCTAAAAATTCAAACTATAACCTAACTCAAACTCTAGCAATAATTCTAAGAGCTTTGCCTAGCAGTTCAGACTGCATATCCTATAAGGAAAAAGGTGAAGACCAGCCCTTGAAATTCCTTGGCATCCTTTTCTCATGCAAGAAGAATTGCCTGCAAAATTTAGCAGAAATACCCACTGAGAGAAGCAGCACTTTGTCTTCACAGATGCCCCATCAGGAACGTGCACACAATGCTATTGAGCCTTGGCACAATGACTTGGGTTTGTGCTGGGGCTCACTGCCCTAGTTTGCCTTCAGAAAACATGCTCTTTCAAAAGGAGTGAGAACCTGGAGAGAGGTAATGCTGTTTATTGCATCTATCCCCTTCTTTTCTGAATTCCCTTCAGCTCAGTCTTACAAAATCTTTTCCCTTGCTAGATTTCTGGTGTTGTCTGGAGCTTGTAGCCCTGTTACACAGCAGTTTTGTTAAGTGTCTCTTTTTTTAAAGAAACACTGAATCTCACGTACAGAGTTCAAGTTTCATGGCAAATTCCTTTCAGAACATCTTAGAGTCATAGAATGGTTTGGGTTGGGAGGAACCTTAAAGATCATCCAGTTCCAACCCCCCTGCCATCAGCAGGGACACCTTCCACTAGACCAGGTTGCTCAAAGCCTCATCCAGCCTGGCCTTAAACACTTCCAGGGAGGGGGCAGCCACAGCTTCTCTGGGCAACCTGTTCCAGTGTCTCACCACCCTCACAGTGAGGAATTTGCTCCTAATATCTAATCTAAACCTCCCCTCTTTCAGTTTAAAGCCATTTCCCCTTGTTCTATCACTACCTGCCCTTATAAAAAGTCCCTCCCCAGCATTCTTGTAGCTTCTTCAGGTACTGGAAGGCTGCTATAAGGTTTCTCTGAAGCCTTCTTTTCTACGGGCTGAGCAGCCCAAATTCTCTCAGCCTGTCCTCACAGCAGAGGTGCTCCAGCCCTCGGATCATCCTCATGGCCTCCTCTGGACTCATTCTAACTGGTCCACGTCTCTCTTGTGTTGGGGGCTCCAGAACTGGACACAGGACTCCAGCTGGGGCCTCAGGAGAGCAGAGCAGAGGGGGAGAATCCCCTCCCTTGACCTGCTGGCCACACTTCACTGGATGGGGAAGAGCACTGCTCAACAAAATACAAGCCAAAAATGAAAGCAGTTGATTTCAATGATCAAATTTAAAATATGTAAATAGTGCAAGAGATTTCAAAATAGAACATTTGTATTTGGAGCCATAAATGTACAGTTCAAAGTTTAGGGATGTTTCCAGGCAGGAATCTAGGTCAGCAACCATTTAGCAAGTATGAATCATTTGGAAAACTCAAAATCCCTCAAATCAAAAAGACATAAATGAGTTTTGGTTACAGCTTATACAAAAGGACGAGTAACTTCTTTAAAAAAAAAAAAAATTAATAATATAAAGTATTATGCACATAATGTAGAAATTGCCTAAAGGATTTGAAAGCTGAAAATCTATGTTCAAGAAAGAGCCCCACATATAGCACCATAGAACTGCAATTTCATGCTGTGATAATGCTGATGCACATGTGGGTTGTCCCACACTTACATGGTATCTCTGCCTTCTTCCTACCCTGGCTTGCTTGTTGCTCCTCTGCTCCTTGCAGTGAGGCCAGTGCTCCTCTTGACGTGGCCTGCTCATAAGAGCACTAGTGCAAACATCAGTGAGGAGACACAGAAGCACATGGCTGGAGTGGGGAGAAATTGCCATCACTACAAAACCACAACTGGAGCCATACAGTTCTGGATGAGGGAAAAAAAACCAAAACCAAACCTTCCTACTTAAGCAGTTTAGGTATTCATGACTTTTTTCCCCCATATATAAAATTTAGAAAATTATTGTAAAATATTAGCATATTACTCCTTTTGGCAGGATTTTTTCAGTAGATCACAATAGAAAAATATATTCTTAATTACCTTGCAACTTAATTGTAAAATCAATCTCCATAAGCATGAATACAGGTGGAACATAAGGCTGCACTAACAGAGAAATGTTTCGTCAGTTATGGCTTACAAGAAACAATTGCAGGACATTAATATGTACTTTTGCACATAGCTCAAAAATTCTCACTTTGATGTGAAAAGATTGTTCTAAGCAAGAGTTTGTCTTGAGCCTGTACTGTAAAGTTGGTTGGTTGAAAGACATCCAGACCGCATGGGAAATATATTTGCTTTACTGGGAAATAAATGTACCTAATAATAAAAGTTCCTGCCTTACCTTACCAATCCTGTAATTATAATTAGCACAAGGCACGCACAAGCATGTGCCAAACACCAATCATCACTGCACAAACCATTCCAAAGGGCTGTCTGTATTGGCAGTCTGCTGATGTGCACTGCTTTGCAGAATTAAAGACAAGCAATCAAATATTGTGTTGCACAAATGTAATTGCAACTACAGCAGTACTGGGTGTTATGGACAATGCCAATTCCTTGAGCTATGAGAGCTCTTTGAACACATCAGTTTTTGAAATATCTAGTAGAAATAATTTTAAGGAGATTTACCTGGCACTAAGAATGGATCTGGCCCAAGTGAGCAGATGCTGATGCAAAGCAGTAATGTGTGTTGTGAAGGGAAATGAACTTTTCAATGCCAGTGGAAGACTAGAGGGGACTGTCAACAAGGATGTCTGCAAGCCAATACCAAGGTCCATCCTTTATTTGCCATTTGTTTTACTGTCTGCAAGGTTCCTGTATGTTACTAAGTTCCTGTAGTTATATTTGCAATTTTATTTTTACCTTCTTGATGTTTGCAACTCTCATTTAACCATAAAAGTCAAGAAGAGGATATATGTCAGCTGAAGACAGGTTCTGCTCTCAGTTGTGTTGTACAAGTCAATGAAATTATTCCAGACATCCAGCACAAGTGCAAGAATGAAGCCATAACACTCAACATCCAGATTTTTAGTCAACATAATTCAAATACAAGCTTATATAAACAAAATATATGCTTTACATAGGAAAATTCCTTCTAAGAATAAGGAATGTTGTTTCTGAAAAATACCAAATGTATAAAAAAGTGACTTTTCTGTTAAAAGATATCATTTTTCTGCATAGTATTTATAATTACAGAAAAATAACATCAAATACCTTTATCTTCTCTGGATTGTAGCCTATTTTAATGACATATTTTTTACTTGAATAAAAACTGAGATACCATACAGAGGCCCTTCCACATACACTGCACTCAGATATGGATGGATTCATGGGATATCAAAAAGCAGAAGAAAGAAGGTTCCATGCCTGTTTCATGTTTAACAAATTCAGGTCATAGTACGTCAACAGAAACTTGGTTTTGTTATTCCTGCAGCTGGAACATTTCCCCACAATAAGAGATTCATTGCCAGAGAATCTTTCCACACAAAAGAAATCTTCATTCTCCTAGTTAAGGCAGCTTATGGCTCATGTGACAATTAGGAAGGATAACATCAGACCATGATTTCCACCATGAGATACAGATCCAGAAAAGCACATTCTCAGGTCTTTGTCAAACCAGCATCAATCCCTCAGAACTTTGAGTGATAAATGAGTCTAATAAGCTGCGAATATTCTCCAAACACAATGATATATTTTTTAAAAGACAAAAATGTATAGCTGCTTTTCCCAGTGAGCACAAACAGAAATTCAATGCAGTGTATAATTTCAGAAGAGGACTCCAATGAGCTTCTCCAGCTTCATATTGGTACTTCATTTCACAGATGATGGTGATAGCAGTATTTATAGAAAAGGAAAATTTGCACCCTAGACATGACCAGACTTATAATCAATTTCCCATGCTGTCCTGTGCACACAATATTCTTTATATTTTAGTTGTTTCTAAATATTCCATGTTTAATTCAAAATGTGCATTTTCCTTTAAATGCAAACAAATTTTCTAATTATTTCAAATACATTTAGATTTGCTCAGTATTCAAATGTTATTGGTAATAAAATCAGAAGCAAGGAGAGAGAAAAAATTAAATTTGATGTATGTAAAAGAATATTAAAATTGATGGAAATGTATTATGGTGAAAGTTGTAAGACTTGGGATTACTACATAAACTAGTGAAAAACAACTAAAAATGAAGAGTTTGTATTTTCCATGTTAGAACTATCTAAATTTAATTGAATCAATGTAAATCTATTAGTGATGGAAGTGTGAATTGAAGTTAAAAATCAGGAAAAAGAAGCTGATCTTACAGAAGGTATTTCTTCTGAAAATGAATTGTTAAAGGTATACAATGCTAAATACAACAAGTCATTACATGCCCATGCCATATATGTCTTATATCTTGGATGTTCTTGTGCATCTTCTAATTCTTTCAGCTATGCAGGGTTTTCTAACACACCTTACAGGAGCACACCTTAGATATCCAGGGATGTGGCTTCACGTCATCTGGAAAAGAAATGTATTCATGTGGCTTAACGATTTTACAGTTTGAGGTAATAGGCAAGATTTTGTTTTTTGAAAATAAGTTATTTTACAATCTTTTTCTAGAGTAATAAACTATAATTTTTGTAATGCAACAAAAACTTTCAGCACCAACATGCAAGTGTTAAAAAACCATCACAAATCTACCTCCAGAAGACTGTTTACATTATAATTGCTTTACTACAAGAGGCAATATGGAACCCAAAACAGCTCAAGATGGTGTTCCTCAACACTTTTCTCCTGAACAGCCTCTCCTCCTTCTCCCTTTTTTGTTTTAAAGGAAAACATTCCAGTGGATCAGCAGAAAGATAATTTCTGTTTTAAACTGATTGTTTATGTTTCCTCTGCAAATATAATTTAAAAATTATATATGTATTTCCTTTCAGTAGAAATAATCCTGTAATAGCTATGAACAGAAGCAATAGGAATTAATCAGGCATTATATTTTAATTCTGTCATGACTTACTAGAATTCCACAGAAAAGCACTCTCAATCATCAGTTTTTAGCTTCATTATTTCTTCTTATTTGGTGCATGGTAATATTTACAACCTAAATTTTAAATATTACTTGTAGTTGAAACACTGCTTAAACAGATACAACACCTTTCATGAGTACATGCACATCGAGAAAGCAGCACACATTATTCTTTCCCAATCTAATGGACACCTTGTATATTTATCAGATCAGCTAGCATCTTTCTGTCTGTCTGTCTCTATCACAGACAGAGATACACATTTTCTTGATATCCACTGTGTAGTCTTCTGGTTTTACAGTTTGATTTGCTATTTAAAAAACCAAAACAAAACCTATGAATCATGATACTAGTGACTCAGAATGCTGACAGGACGTGACATTACATCTACTGCAGTGAAATTCTTACAGATTCATCTGTGTCTACACTGGAAATGCTGGAAATTCTTTCTGGAATAACTCCTAGACATCAACATTTTATACACAGTTCCTGAGCAGCATGGACTATCAGTGCCTGCGATCAGTGGGCTGCCCCTATGCTGCACCCTCTTCCTGCTTCATGCATCGCCATGAACAACCTCCAGCACTCCATTCTTGAATCAGTCCTCATTTACTGCTACCTTTCACGATGATGCAAATGCAGAAAAAGAAAATCACGCTTTTCTGGAGTGCCTCATACTTTACTGAATATTTACTTCTACATTCTGCCTGCGTACCGATCGACAGCCACACAGGTGACACAGTGCTAATTTAAATAACATACTCGCCAGTGGGTGGAACTTGGAGCTACTAAGTGAATGTTCGACATAGTAATTATAACTTGCCTGATAACAAGATAGTAACGATTTTAGTGGGGTATTTCTAAGCACACTGTGGCTAATAAGAATCTTGTTCTTGATACATGTCCTCATTCTCATTTCTACTGGCTGCAGTTCTGTCTCTCACAGATTGGATTTCAGGGACAGAGATCTTTCCCATCTCTGTGCCAAGTGTCTACAAGCAACTAAGCAAGACTGTGAAAACTGCTCAGATTTTCACTATTGTCTGTTACACACCCAGAACTACATTCTGTCCTGAAAAGTCAAAAAATGAAGAGGGAGAAATTTTATATGGGCAATATTTTTGGAATGAAGGGATGGGAGAGATCATGAGCTGCAGAAGGGACCAGTTGACTAAGGCAGAGACTGGCTACTGGAGGCCATAAGCATATAGGGTTCTTACCACTTACATGGTTTTCATCCAAAACATAGAAAACACTCTGTAATTGCCTAGTCTACTGTAATAATCTCTGTTTGAGGAAATAAGAGGCAAGGAACATCTGTACCTATGTTGTTTCTCCTGACTCCAGCCCAAATCCATTCCTTTTTCTCATAAGAGCTATACTTGCAGAACCCTCCTTAGTGGGATTGCACCACATAAGAGGTGTGGCAAGTCTTGCTACATTCCTCTTAGATTCTGACTGACAAAATTCAGAGTGTTTTCAATCCCCTGAAAACCTGTCTCAGGCAACTCCCTTTGGACAAGATGATATGCCCTCTGAAGGTGTGAATTTTCCACCACTGTACAAGAAAACTTGAGTGAATAGCTCAGACCTAGAAGTTTAACTTATACATCCACGTTCGCTCAATTTCAGCCTTTTTTGCAGTTTCTCTAAATGTGGAAAATTTTGCTGATAAAATGGAAAACCCTGCTGGGAATATTTATTTTTATTAAAGAAGCACTCTAAGGATAGTGAATTCTTTACAGGGGGTGGGGTTGATATGATTAACAGTCAAGTTCTACAAAAAGCTGTTGTAATTCTTATCTGATTATTATGTTCAAGACCACGGTAGAAACAAGTTTGAAAAGCCAAGGCTTTACATGCATGTCAAACAGAAGTAGTCCTCAGCATGTGGGGAAAATGGCAGTGATAAACCTACTATTAGGCATCTAGGAGAGAAGCCCAGCATCTCCTCTGTGTGTGGGCTAAAATAGACATGAGCCACTATCACAGATAATGGCAGCTTGTAGGCACATGAAGGGAGCAACTAAAATCTATTTCACTTAGACAAGAAACTGCAGTCTGATATTTACCTGTGTCCATCACACGTGAAAAGTGTTTGCTGTGAATTATCCAAGAGAAAAGTGCAGGTTGAGGGGTTCCATTACCTATCTGAGAGTAGTTCAGATCACACATTGAACACAAGAAATCACAGGTAAATCTCAGATTGGTGTCTTGGGTAGTCAAATGGATTCCTGCTATTCATCTGAGTATATTCCTTTTTCTACAATTGCTGGAGGCCAACATCCAGAGCAGTGAGAACATGTGCAGACACACAGAAAACGTGAAAGGAAAATAAGCAGAGCAAGCTTTATGTGATTTTAGAAAATTAAGATGACTTTGAAAATAACTCTCAGTCTAATGTCAAGGTTAGAGACCACACCTTTCACCATGAGAAAACACAATGCACAGATGTGTCTGTTAGTGGCTGCTCTATAGCCTTCCTGATTCTGGTACAAGTTCTAATAAAGAATCCTTTCTGGGAATAGTTGGAATTCCTTGTAGGTATATTGTAATATTTTCACCTTTTCCTCAACAGAAGAGATAATAAAATCAATATATTTCTCAACATCACTGTTGCACATATGACAACATATTGCAAGAGACTTTGCAAAACACATATATAGACTTTTTAATAAAAACTTCATTTATAAGTTTGTAAGTTTACCCAGACTTTGAATATGTGTGAGAGAGATTCTACTGTCACAGGTTTCACCAAACCAAATGCTGACCTCAAATTCCAAGATATGACTCAAAACACCTGAGTAATACTAGAGAAAATCATAACCAACTCAATGTCATATTATTGTTTCAATGTTTGCTACTAAAAGTAAGTGCTAAGTTTTAAGTAAATGTATTGTGTTACCAAATCTTTCCTTTCAAACAAGCACTTCTGTCAGAAGTGTCTTAATTTCTTATCACAGAATTTCATCCGCACAAGGAGCAATAAATAATTCATGTTCCTAGCTCTTTGTTGTGTGTCCCTGAACTGCACAGAGCTGGAAGGCTGACAGCTGTGTCAGGACAAGCACCAAAGATCTGACATGACAAGTGACTAACAAGTTTCTTTCAGTCTATAGTAAAAGAAGACAATGGCATAAAGTGCAAAAACGAAATCCTGAAACAAAATGAAACTGTTTCTTTCTCTTTACCTAAGTGTTTGCTATGAGCTTATTTCCGACCCATAACCTCTGGTCATTTTATAGTACTGCCCAACCCCCTTTACTCCTCACATTCGCCTGGCCATTTACGCCTGTCCACGGATCAATATGAGCAATTCTTGGAGAAATACGATGTCTCCATGACAACCAAGCCACAAATTCTCAGTGGAAAGCAGTGAGACCAGTAGTGAAATCTCTTGAGGTTTTCAGACCTATAAGACAAGATGTCTTAAAATGCAGGAACGGACAGAAACAAAAGCCAGAGTAATTCATTGTTTATTACTAGTTTAATGATGTCAGATGGACCGAATGGAACTCAGTTTTTAAGTTTAGATGCTTTATCAACATGTATTTTTGCCAGTCAATATTCACGTCCTGACAGGCTTTTATTCTTTACTTTACTTCATATAGATATGCGGAGTGCAGAATGGGATGTTCAGGTTCCCGTCCAAATGTGTACACTTTGCCACATAGAATTAATTTAAGTTTAAAATTAATGTTATCTTTAAGGTACATTAATTCTCACCTGAACAGTTTAGTGCCACCTTGTTTTAATTCTTTATCACTTCAGAACAGATTAGAACTTGGACAATCCACATTTTTGCCCACAATCATTGCTGAAGGGACTACAGACAGTTTCTGAAGGAGGTGCCACGCACCACAGATTGTAGGTGCAGTAAGGAATTAAACTTGGCTCCTTCCTGAGTAGATTATCTATTTCTTCCTAAATCTCACGTTGGTTTCTGCTGTACAGCATTGAGTCCAAGCCCATGTGGCTTTAAAATGAATACAGATTTACAATTCATTGGTTTCAATTATTCTAACATATACTGGTGTTCATTTCTGTGGAAAAGATGAAAAGGGAATGTAGTTCAAATCAGGTATATGACAGCAGTTGAACTCCCAAGGAATCTTGGAGGAGTAGAGTGTGCTGAAACATAATCCCCCAGACATGGGTCCTATCTGGGTTCTGAGATGACTTAGGGGACCTGACATGGATTTCAGACTGCACCCTTTGACTGAAAATTAAATCTCAGCAGTGTTCCTTGGGGAAGGATCAGGGGACTGTTGGCAGCTGCCCCCTGTCAGCACAGGCTGCAAGATTTGGAAATCTCTTAACTAAGCTGACAGGCCGCAGAGACGATGAATCAAAAATATGATACACGGATCAGCACACAAAGATGCAAGAGGGTACACAGCGACCAGATAAAGCAGGGAAGGAAAATATCAAGTGAAGAAAGATGTTTAACTCTTTCACTAATGAGGACTGCGTGCAGATTACATATATGGTGTATGTGGGTCAAGCTCACAGTTTGCTTAAAAGATCTCAGCATTTAGTCACACGGAATGTTTTTAATCAGCTGTGACTCAATATACTTTATATTTAATTGTTTCCCTTTGGGATTCATTTAATAAATTTTGTAGATGTTCCATAACGAGAAAGATAATGAAACTACATGAAGATAAATCTTTTAGTCACCAAAAAGAATGCACTTTATGGATGTTCCTGTATTCAGCTGAATCAATGTTAAGAGCCATTAAAATGAAATAATGATTGTGAGCTGATTTAAAGAAAAGAATCAAGCTATTTAATGCTACCAATTTGCTTTCCTCCAGAGATCCAGCGTTTGAATGTCCCCTGCTACATTCAACTGCGGTATATACACTCCTAATTTTTCATAATCTCATGCTACATTCAAAGGGGCAGATATTGTACATATATTAAGTAGATAGTGTAGTCCAAAACTAATTCTAATGAACTAGTAGTGTCAGCTTTCTTTTTGGTTATAAAGCCTTTATCCTTTCTAAGACCTGAATTCTTGATGAAAGAGGAAAGGATAACAGCTCCACACTGTGACCCCTGGAGGTGACCATTAATTTGACATTGCAGCTGCTAAAAAGGAAACAGCATTACCATGTGCTTTTTTTACAGACCCAAAAGCTGTGTCAGATTTATCACTTGATACTTGGTGACTGTCTTTAAATGCCTCTCACCTGGACTCTCAGACTCTTCCAAGACACATCTGTCAGGCGGATCCTCCACATCTTGGAAGTTTGCCGAGTTTGAGGTCTTGTCATGCTTCAGTGCACTGACTGGAGCAATAAAGAATAAAAAGGGAGAGGGATGGAGAAATATAATGTATTCAGAAACAAACATTTCCCGATTTTCTGCAGAGCTTTCAATGCTGAAGACATAATTTGTAAACACAAAGAAGAGACTGAAATAAAACAGAAACTCAAAGTACTTATATGCAACCATAGCAGAGTTGTAAAATCTACAGACAGGAATTCATTCGGGGAGAAGTTTGAGGCATTGGCTTAAATGTGATTCTTTTGAAGTAAAAACAGAGTTTTTTCTTACAGAATCCTAAAATAATAAAATAATTTAAAAGCCATTAAAAGTGCTTGTCTGTTTCACCAAAGAAGCCAGTAAACAATATAAAAGATCAATTCATTGCGCTTGTAATTACTGGAGACATTTACCAGAGAGAGAAATGGTGTTTGTTTTAAGATGAAAATATGTTGTATATAACAAGCTAGAATGTGTAATAAAATTAGTGATAATTCCAAAGTGTAGTAAAAACCAGACTGAGTTGCAGTTTAGAGATTACCAAATTTGGTTTCTTCTTTTAATTAATTGCTAAAAACATTTTCATTTCAGAGCAGGAAAATATTTTCATAGAAATAATTATTTTTCTGTATCTGACTTTTTAATTCACTTGGCTTTTGAACAAATCCCACATAAGTTTTCCTGAAAGAAGATAGGCATTTCCCTTGTCAATGTCCATTTCCCTCTCTTCTGCTCCATATCTCCATTTGAAGCCACAAATATAGCTTGAGGATAAAGTACAATTATTAAACAATATATCATAGAATAGCACAGTAAAGACTAGATCTTGATTTTTCAGTTCCATTAAAACCCTAAGCTGATCCCATTTCTTAGAAGAATAGTGGTGACTAGAAAATACTTAATTTTTTTCTAGACTCTAGAAAACTAAGTAAGGTTCCAAACCTCTATGTTGATGGGGATACCAATGGCTATACACAGTGTTGGTGGAGTTTTGTCCTGTTTTCAAACTGAGAAATTTGTTTCCTTATAACTTTTGATTGATGTTTATTTTTTAACCTAATGAATATTCACTGAAGAAATACTTAATTTAAACACTCATTTAAATTTTCCAAAATTGTAAGTGAATCAACAAGGCCTCAGGGCATTATTCAGACAGGAAGAGCTCAAAAGACACATATTCCACTTCAATGCTCTGTGCTTTCCATCAGTTTGCAGCTATTGATCCCAGGTCGCCAAAAGGTTCCATCATTCTTGACTCCTGTATCTACAGAGTCCGTTTGAAGCAATCAGGGCTTCAATACAATTGTGAAATTAGATCCTTGAAAATGCAATATTAAAACATAATAAATAATAAAATCTATAATAGCGACACCATGCAATTCACCTGAAAAAAAAAACCAAACAACAAAACACCAGTATATTTTGCTTTAAAAATCTGCCTTGGATGGCAACTAACCAGTATAAAAAACCCTGCCCAGGTAGAGCAGGAATATTGGTTAAATTTTTAAGCTTGTATCAACGGTCAACTTATCCACATGTAGAGAAGTTTTAGTTCTTGTCTCTGCCATGGAAGTGTTGACATGGCAATCTGCATGAGGCGAGTTGACACTGAAGAACTACTTACAATAAATAACAAATGTTCTTGTTCACACATGAAAAATGCAGGAATATGTGCAGGAAGAAACGTCTTCAGAGATACCTGTGCTTTTCTCTGATTTTTACAACATTTAAATAATTTTCAAATACACTAATTGAAGATCGGTATTCCCACTTCAAAAAAGAAAAGCTGGAAAATGCAAGTGTGCATATTATATGAAAAAAAAAGTGTTTTGTGCCAAATGTATTAGAACTGTCTTTCTAAAACAGTTCTTCCTATTAAGCAGTCAGCTCCACTGTGCTGAGTGATAGATTGAGTCATTACAGCTGCATGAATTTAAAAGTCAGAACTACTCTGAAGTAGAGCAACAGGAAAATTTCCAACAGAATATACTGTGATAAAATGGAGAAAACAGAAGAAAGTACGACTATGCCTCTGCAGAGAGAGAGAAAAATCACAAGAGTGGTCTTCTCTAAAAAAAATAGCAGTGACCAAAAATTCAGAATCAGCCTTTCAAAATTAATGGTGTATTTTCTCCCAGTGAAGAAATCTCATAGTGAACCAAGGAGGGGAGATGCACTGACATCACCAAGCATCAGTCCCTGTTAGGAGATGGCAGGTCTGTGCTGGAAGTCTGTGCTGTAATTGCACTTGAGTAGGACGAGGACAAACCTGTTCAAGTGCACTTCCCCTGACCCAGTCCATGTCAGCATAATTCACATAATTTAAACTAACCTGCTTGATTTTACAACAAAGCAGAGCCTAGTAATGTTTTAGGGAAAGTTCCAGATTCAGCTAAGATGTAAATCATAACATAATGAATAAAAGACCTGATTCTGGTCCATACACAGATGAGATACAGCAGAAGGAAGGTATGAAGTAAACAAGAAGAAAACCAAGACAGGCTGTTAAGATCCTTGGACAAAACAGGAGGATCTCCAGTTGATATGCTTGAGTAGAGATTGCAGACATTTGGGGAGATTCAGGAGAGGATGGAGTCACTGAGAGCCAAGGCAGATAGAAATGAGAACAGAACAGACCACAGGCAGAGCTGATATGGCTGACAAATGACAAAAAAACAACGGTGAAACACACGCACTAACAGGAGGATGCAAGGAATCATTAGGAACAGTTTAAAGGGGATGGAAAGTATGGATGGAAAGGGTTTTCACAGGGACAGAGAGGCGCAAAAGAGCTGTTGGAGAATGAGATTCAGCAGGAAAATTGAAGGAGGGAAAGTGCATGTTTCAGAAAAGCAGGAGACAGGTTGGGACAGACTCGGATTGGGTCACTGGTGTGAGTGAGGGATGTGCATCTTAGCCTTGTCACTTGGAAGTACAAATACCTCCCTAGCCAAAACTCTGGTAAATAAACTTCACAATACCCTAGTTTATGGAGTTACATAAGGAGTGTATGCAGGGAGCAAGAAAGGAACTTAGGCAGAGACCTTCAGATCTTTCTTTTTTAAAACACCACGTTGTATGCTCAATTTGAAGAGGAAGGTTCCTTAAAAATATCATAAAAGAACAAAGGGAATTGCAAAGTTAAAAATAAGGAAAGAACAGTCTGGCCCAAATAAAGAGTGAAAGTAAAAAATGGCATTATGTAATCAAGAAAAAATATTCAACACTTAACACCTACTTTATTGTGTTTTCCCTTAGGGGAACAGGATTTTTTTGTTCAAAAGTCAATAGGGAAAATATTCTGAACTGCTTATGCCTAGGATGGTGATGGAATTTAAGTTATTTAAACATAAACAATTTATTTATTTGTTCTGAGGATACTCTGTCCTATTTTGGGTTTAAATGGACCTTAGAATTACTTATGCTTCCACTTGAAAGCTAATTTGTGTAGCCAAAGTGATGTAAATGTCTGGAGTATAAATAAGCCCCAAATCACAAGTCAGAGAAAAAGTTAAGAAATATATAATAACTCCAATGATATTTTCTTTCTATTCAGTGCAATATAATTTAAGTTATTACATGGACAATAGAAATTACCTTTGTTAGCATGGAAGTAAGCTAAAAGGACAGATTTCATTGAGGCAAATGACCTTGAACTCAGCGTACAAAAATGACATAAATCTTCATTGTACAGGATCAATCTTGAGAATTGTGGTAATTTTTTCTGATACAACTTAATAAGTTCTTAAGAGTTGTTTACTGAACTTGATACTCATTCACTGACATTAATGAAACAGAAAAAGACATTAAAAATAGCTATGGAATTTAGAGTAGTAAAAGATGTCATAAGAACAAGATGTTCAATGAAACATTCATGTAAACAGTTTCAAAATATTTCAAATTCCACAAAAAAACCCCAAATTATTTCTGAAAAGAGGTCACAGACTGATTGGTCATCAGTCTATGAATGAACAGTCTTTGTATGAATTAACTGTTTAATGACAAGCTTTTCTTTGTGAGTATATGCTAAACACTAACTACAGCAACAACTCATCACTATCATTTATTTCTAAATGTTCTGTTTAAAATCTGAAAAGCCTTGTTCCACTCTGGAAATATCACACACTGAAGTCTAAATAACGTGCTCTGCATATCAGTTTTCAGAGGGCACATACACTGGAGAAAGAAGTTTGCATAATACAGTTGAATAAACCAGTTAATGTTTTTTTTATAATATACCTTTTTTATTGATAAGGTGGATTGGCAAATTAAAGACAGGCTGCCTGCAGAAAGAACAAGAACTTATTCAAAACAAGAGGACAGGACAACAAAAGTTAAGTTTCAATCCAAAGTATTAGGCACGATATGCTATAGGTGATAAATATATGTAAGGTCCAACACAGAACAAAAAGTAACCTAAATCTAAATAAAACTGCGTGAAAAAAGCTGTAAAGGACAACAACATGCTGGTATTTTTTTTATTTTCATAAATGGATAAAGCAACCCTGCTGCAATGCCACTTCTGGGATGTATGGGATCTACAGGCACTTACTGTGTTATACCCAAGAAGCATGATGGAAAGCTGGGCAGTAAATGCTTTGAGTACTATTTTAAGAAGCATATTTCGTAGATACCATAAAAAGCATAAGAACAGCCGTACTTACTGAGATCAAATATCGTCAGTGTAAGACTCCAACAACCCTACAGTCACACTTCATCAGGAATTTCTCCTAAACTCCAATCTGAAACTTGGGGAATTCCAAGCTTTTTTTTTTTTTTTTAACCATTTAATAATTCCCAGTAGATTTCTGTTCCACAAACTCCAGCAGGAAGCACCCATCCTGCCCTTACGGTGACAGCACTCTCCGCTGAGCAGCGTGCCAGCAGGCAGGAGTCAGACAGGCTGGGGACACGCCCTCGATGGCAGATGGCACCGGTGCTCAGTACAGCACAAGGATTACTTCACAGGTTTTAGAGGTGGCACTCCTGTTTACAGAGCCTGGGACGGCACCTGCCTTTGTTGCCACAGCACAGACACTGTTGACTCATGCTCAGCTTGTGATCCAGATTCCTTTCGGAGAAACTGTTACCTTGCTATTTCTTCCCCATCCTGTCTCTTTGCAGAAGATTAATCCTACCTCAGTCTAGATCCTTGCTCTCATCCTTACTGAACTGAACCCTATTTTTTTCCAGACCATTTCTCAGGCCATATAAACCACTAATTCATCACACTGACAGAAGGCATCAGTCGCTGGTCATTTCATAATTTTTAGTGCCATTTTAAAAAACCTGCACTGATGTATGAAGTGGCCATTTAATTGAGAATGGCTAGTTGTTATCTTCTGATGATTAAATATCACAGTGGCCCAGTTTTCATTACATTTTAATTTTAAAAAGAGAGATTAAGAAATTAACCTGGAGAAACACGTTATTATTCTAAAGCAAATGCTGCAGCATACAGAAGTTGGAACCATCCTTGCAATAGGCCACTATGGAACAAGTCAAACTAGAAGCTATAGTAATTTAAATCCATTATATTGAATGCAGAAGTAGGACCTAACATTACATTGCAGAGCTCAGTTTGCAGAAATACTAACCCATGCATGTGGGGAAGCCTGAGCTGGCTCTTGCACTCTGTAAGTCACACGCAAACAAAGCTCACTCTACTCACTAAGTGAATTGCAACTAAAGAACGTTTTTCCTTCTGTATGTGTGAAGTTTCTTTTGAGGTTCTTATATATTCTAATTTTAAAAACTCCTGAAACTACATTTCTCTCTCCCCATATCTCTGAGGACAGCATTAGTCCAGTCAGGAAAACTGAAATTTTCAGTGATTCTTTTCCCAATATACCTTGAAGTTTTATTCACCCAGAGGGACTTCCCTACTTCTCTCAACTAAAATATAATGGCACATAACAAATTATACTCTCAAAGGACACCCCATTTTTGTTTCATTAGTGCAATGAAACATTCACTCAATTTTAAAGCAGTTGTCTTGATCTTAGTTGTGATTTATAGCAGAATCTGTCCATGTATTCTGTGTAGTATATATAATAAAACACCTAACTAGTTAAATTTGTCTCAGTGGGTTCTGCTGCAAGAAATAAAATACTTTCCCATAAAATCCCACACAGCATTTACTGCACAGCTCTGAAGCATATGCTTCTGTAAAACTTAGGAGGATTTAAAAAAGGAAACTGTAACCCCAAACTGTCTGTAATTAATTCTTCTGTCATTATACACTGCTTTTCTTCTCAATGTCCTCTCTGGCTAGAAAGTCTAAATTTCTTTTTTCCAATTTTCCTAAATATGTGGTATTGCATATCTTAACCAGACATAGCATAAGACTGAATTATTTGATCAAAATTATTTATCCCTCTCTTTTTTTTTTTTTCAACCGGTAATTAGGAGGCAATAGAAAAACAATTTTTACAGGAATTAGTAAAGAAGGCCAAATTTCAGTTCTGGTAGTTACTAGAAAAGTACGGTTTGGTTTGGTTTTTTTTTAATTAAAACATATATCATCTCCTCACTTGTCCAATTTTCTAAAAATATCAAGCAAAATTTCCCCTGGTTTCTGCACATTAGATCAATGGTGTGGGAGAGTACATATTGCAGATATGACTGCCTATCAGTGTATCCGTAGCTTCTATAAAAATAACAAACAAATAAATACTTTGTATTGTTACAATTGTATTATTAACAGCTTTGATATCATTATTTTCATGACAGTAGACTGATTTGGTATTCAAATCTAAAATCATTAAACAAGGAATTTTCAAAGGATTCTGGTCCAGTCCATCTCTACAGAGGAATTCTAGGTGTAGATTGCCTCAATTTGCTTTTAAAACCAAAATGAAACAAAAGTGTGCAGCACGGTTAAGACGCTGACATATCCCTGTGCATAATGTGAATGTTATACCTTGGGTACTCTTCCCTTCTCTCGATCAAAGCTGTCCAAATAGCTTAATCCATGGGGAAAAAATATACACAGAGCCTCTTTATTAACCTCTTCTGGCCAGATTATTGTTATTATTTTGCATTATAGCCTTAAAGATGTATTACTGATAGGGAGGTAAAGCCAACTGCAGCACAGCATGACTCTGCTGAATGGCTGCTGTATGAAAGTACTTATTTCCAAGACATTTCTGTGATGCTCCCTACTGTTAAAATGTTATCTGACTTTAAAAGATTTTCAGTTCAATTGTAAGCAATAAGTAAACTCAGGCAGTACAGTACTGTATACTGAAGAGTTTCACTAGCTGGTCAAACCAGCATTATTCCAAGAAACTAATGTTGTATAGGACTGCTTCCTGGTGGCTAAGACCTCTGATTGGCAAAAGACAGTGGACTTTTCAGTCAGCAAGCTAGTTACCCATGGATGTGGCTCAAGGCTGACACACAGATTGACTGGTTCACACTAATTTACTTCACACAGATTCCATTTATCTCCTAGAAGATCCCCTGGCAGCAGCTTATAATGGCATATCCTAGGATGCCTGCCTGCATGAGTTTTTAAAGCGGCAGAGCTTGATGAATCTAAGTCCAGAAAACAGTTCACAGATTGAGGACTAGGTGCAATCAAAAAACATCAAGTAGCACAGCTGGGACTTGCTAGCTTGCTTGACTGGTTTGAGCAGCTGAGCATTAACTACGCTTGCTTTCCTGCTGGCAGCCCTGTGTCACTAGGACAAATCGGAGCTCTGCCCAACAGTGAAAAAGAAAAAAAGAAAAGAAAAAAAGAAAAAATAAAAGAAAAAGAAAAGAAAGAAAAAGAAAAGAAAGAAAAAAAAAGAGGCTGAGGAAAGGAGATTATTGCATTGCATGAATACTATTAATAGATGCAGGAAAAACTCATTAGAGCATTTAACATTTTTGCAACTCCAGGATTACCAAACTAAATAATGCCTTGGTTAGCAAGTTTTGAGGATAGAAATCTGGAAAATTTCTTTTGGTCGAGGAAAAAGACCTGAACAAACCTACAGCTGTTGCCTTTTCTTTCCTATTGAAAATAAAACTATATTCATTCTAGTAATACAGTGAAAAATAGTTACCAATATACTGGGTTTTATGTTATAACAAGGTGAGGTACAGGTCAATGCAATCCCTCGCCTCCACAGAGAACAACAGACTTCAATAGGTGAAAGCTTATAAATTGTATTTTTAAAAGGACTGAAAACACAGGCTTACACTATAGCTCTCCAAATTCAGACAGACAGAAACTATTCTTTAAAGTCCTTCTCAGAAAGGAAGCAAAAATTAGTATTATTAGACAATAACATTTGACAGCAAATGTATTGTGAGAGATCCAAAGCACATTTAGTACTTAGGAGGTTAAAGACTCAGCTGTAGTGCTAGTTGATGAAAAAGTAGGATTAAGGCTTTAGTATGAATCTTGACATGATCATGTTGTCTGCCTGCTGTCTTAAGCTTTGAAAAACAGCTGGGATCATCTTCTTATAAGCTCCAACTCAAAGATGTTTAAGCAGTTCCCAATCCAATTAAAGAGAGGTAAATATAAGGAAGGGCCCTACTGAGCCCAATCATCTTATTTTTTTAATGAAAACCAGCATAATTGCAGGTTACACAACTCCTTAATCTCACTTTAAACCTAACAGACTGCTGCCTATAGTGCACGTGGCAGGCCCAGTTAACCCAAGCATACTGCATTGGTGTGCTTAATTTTTGATCATTATCCTTTATTATGTTACTTGTAATCCTAAAAGCCTATGATTGTGTCCAGATATTTGGCAAGGATTGTACCTGGATATACAGGGATTCTTCTTCTAAGAGTAATGGATTAATTGGATAGTACTGTATGACTAGTAGATGGCTTGCAGTGAAACTGCTGTGGTTTTTAATTTGTGAAGTCCACTTCCTTCTTCTGTCCCTGTCCTTTAAACTAATTGCCTTTCTGAACATTAGCAGTGCTGATGTAGTATCTCTTTATTCTCACCGCTAACATGACAGCACTGTAGAAATAACACTGTCCTGCAGAGTGGGCTGCTTACTAAAATCCTCTTCATAAAAATTAATAGAAGATATAGAAATCGTATTTTTCAGATGAAATTGCATGTTCAATTTAAAAGTGGCTATCTCATGCATATGGTCCAATCACAGTATTATTACTTAAAGGCTTAGAGCATTAGGCCGCTTGTTTTCTGTACAGTTAAAAGATTTTTGAGCTGTGCATGTATGATCATATCGTGCCAAGCTATGTATTTTTAAATGATTACAGTTAATACCATTAAAACAAAAATCCACGTATGTAATCCTACTACTTTGTCCTATAAATATGCACAAGGACATTCTCCAAGGACGTAAAAGCAAAATCTCATCAGGGACTACTTCAAATACAGGCTCCTCATGTCTGTAAGAGCAAGAAGGAAATTTAAATGATCAGGAGCGAACTGTTTGCAGTAGCTCTGTTACATTATGCATGATTCTTGACTGCACAGGATTTAATTAATGATTTTCAGTTACATGGTTAAGATTTGTAGTGAACTGGTGTTTAGGGAAGCAAACTAGAATGTGACAAATTCACATAATTTTGTATTTTTTTCCCCAAACAGTAGCTACTAGGAGTTGCTGTCCCACTGTTGTGTAGATAGAAATCTATGGACAATGATTTTGGGCTGTGTTACAGAAGCATAAATCTGGATTAAATTTAAGGCAGCTACCCTCCTGATACAATTGAGAACAAAAATCTAGACTTTGCTACTCTGTGAATTAATTAGGAATATCTGTTGATATGCCTAAGTGTCAGAAAGGTGCACTGTTGAACTGATGGATAATCCATAATTATATTGTAAGCAACGTGGACCATTTGTTTCAGTTGCCACAAAACAGACACAGGTTTGCGAAAAAGACTCTCCCCTTTAAGCACCACAGGATATATCTCCAGAAAATGAAAGTGGCACTCCCTCAAATGAGCAGATAAGCAAGGAGGTGTGATGGGTAAAAGATGACCCCAGTCTAACACTGCACCTTCACTCCATCCAGCTGCTCAACTCTATTCTTCAAGCCATCAGCACACTTACAGAGTGGACAAAAGAGCCTGGATTCTCCACTTTGAGATGGGTCATAAACAGGTAAGAAAGGCACTAGAGGAACTTCCAAGAAAATGGGTATCTAAGGAGGTGACTGGCAAGTATTTCTGTGGTTCAGAGGCTGTGTGAAACCACATGTGTGAGGAACTAAAAAGTGTGGTTCTAAAAAATCCAGGTGATCAACTGTTGATAGGTGAAACATGGTACAAGACCATGTTCTTAATGGATTCAAGCACCGCAGTAGGACAAGGAGCCAAGGAGTAACACAAGTGTGAGTTCTTCCATGCTCTCTTTGGTGCATTCACATGCTACACAAGAGTGTGAGGCAGAAACAATCTAGATGGAAAAGTGTCAGGATTTTTCAAATTGTCAAATTCATTGCACTTTGCTTAAATAAGTTATAGCAGGAGCAAGCTGCTCAACACAGCCAAACTTAAAAAGTTTGCAGTCAGTTTTGGTACTGCCCACTTTCAGCATAAGACTCAAGTCTTCAGAGGTATGAGGTTTAAAGAAAAAGTTTTATTCAGGTTCTTTTTCACTTGTTTTTTTTTAAATGTTAGTCTTTTGGGGTGTTCAGCCTTTATTCCTTAGGAGGATGTAATCATCTCTGGGTTTATTTTGCTTTTAATAAAAGTTAATACTTTCATATTATTACTTTGCTATAATAACTGGGACTTTCAAAAAGTAACACAAAGTACCATAAGATTTGCCATAAAATTATGAAGGTTGGTGAAACAGTATTACATTCACTGGCTGTATTACCATGGTAGCCAAGTCACTGGTTAGAATTAGATTTTTTTTGTTGATGTCTGATCATTAGTTTATTGTTAATTTTGAAAGCAAAGATTTCTATTGCTTCTTACAATATACCTAGTCAAAAGTATCTGGAATATCTTTATTTAGGTATTCTGAAATCTACCCGTTCCAGAGTGGTGTTTAATTGTGCACATCTATATTCCAATTCACACATACAGAAGGTAGGCATACACTGACTATTTGGAAACAACTGAGTACTCAACAAGATATTCCATATGGAAGTATTCTACCTGTCTCTTGCAGGTACTTCAAGTTGTATTGCTGGTATTCTTACCTTTTACTGGTTGATTTGTTTCTGTTCCTATATGCTTTCAACTACCTGCTTGTCTGCACAATAAGAGGAGAATGTAGGGACAGTCATATATATCCCTCTACATATGGAATGATAACAAATTTAGTATTTCAGGAAACAAAACTGACAGTTCGAGAGATCACTAAAGGTTGCACTCTAGCTTGTAAAATGAGTCAAGTAGAAATGCCAAAACGGCTCTGGCACAAAAAAAGTACAAATGTGCAGCAGGACCTTGACTGTAGTTTCAAAAGCACAGTGCAATGGCTATAGCATAATTAACAGAGAACACAGCATTCTTGTAAAATAAATCACAGAATGCTCACTCCTTACACAGGGTGCTGAGTTAATCTGTGTTAACTAGGTGCACTTTTATAAAAAGCAATAGAGCTGCTCTTGATTTACCACCCTGAGTTTGGTCAAGGTAGCTGAGATGAAGCAAGCAGTGTAGAGATTCTAATGGATACGTAAAAAAGATTAGAACAGTGATTGCAGAAGTAAGATGACTTTCCATAACTACATTCAACGGAGCAGAAGACAGGTTTCCTTTCACCAGAATATAACTGGCACTCTAAGATCTGCCTAATCTTTTCCAAAATAATCCAAATAAACTCCCAGCTTCAAAATAAAGCCTCAGCCTTCTTAGTCCAGTGATTTGAGACTACACAGCTGTAGCACAGAAGTACTCCTGATTTCAATGATTAATTAAATGCACAAAGCCTACTGAAGCTTATAGGCATCCCAGCCTTTTCACATCCTTTATCACAGCCAAATGACAAATGCAGGTGAGCTGCTAGATATAAACTGCTCCCATAGCCCCAGTGTTTTTTTGACAAGGGAACAGCCTACCTCTGCCAAGAGAGTTCTACTTCACGTTTTTACATTGCTACAGAATTGCAAGAATTCTTGTGGCAGTATATGAAAGAACATCTACAGTGCATGTGGCTAATTGGACTTCAAGAGCATGCAAAGAGATTTGTTGTTTGTGTAAGGCAATTAGTATTTAGGTGTGTTAATTAACTTAGAGACACTCTCTGTTCCTAAGAAAAAACAAAAGTCTAAAAAACAGATTAAATTAATTCTATCAATGTGAAGAGTTAAATTCAGATTTATAAAATTAGAATCACAGCAGTATTACCATATTGCATTATTATAAAACACATTATCTGTATCTGATGCTTTTATAGTTGTATTCACAGTTGCCACTTCAGTTCCAGCACTTACCCCTACTGAACAATAGGAATAATGATGGATGTATGTAAAGACATGTCAATCTCTGAGCAGTTAAATATCTGTCATAAGGAAGTTGAAACTTTTTTCACTAATCTACTTAGTACTGTTTTCTATACATTTTCTCCTCATTTAATCGCTGCAGTACTATTGTGCAATTGCTTTTGACTTCTAACTAGCAGTCTTGGTTTCTTTCATCCACAGCAATGGCATGCCATTCTCCACATTTCTCCAATCTAAATTTTAGAACCTTTGAAACATTTTTATGATATTATGAAACAGATCCTTCATCTCTTCTGTATACAGACCTCCTGCAAAGTATATTTCACAGACATATAACATTCATAATATGCTGAAGGAGGAATGACAAATGCTGCTTTTTTTTTTAACAAAGTATACTGGGATATGTGCTAGGGTGTTTTGCAAGTGTTAAGATAGAAGGTGTTTCTAAAACTGTCACATACAGTGAATATTTATTATACTATGTTTATAATAGAGTTTGTGTAATACTAAAGGCTGGAGTAGGACCTGGGGTTAACTCACATATAACAGTACATAAAGATGTCTCTGAAAGATTCAGAAAGAACACTGAGAAATATTAACACAGATTGTATATATTAGATATAAATTACTTGCTCGGGAGCACGGTGTGTAGTTAAATTCTGTAATTTTCTGTACAAAATTACAGAATACCTGTAAGATACAGATATTACTTATGAACAAGAGAAACTGTGTACATCAAACTCTGCACAAGGCTAAACACAATCCTGTAATCTTACCCTGCATTTCATTAATATCCAATAGCTTTGTCTAATTTTCAGTAAAAAAAGTCAATCACAAAAAACCTTAATGTACCATCAAGACAGCTATGTAAAGTACAAGATTGTTCCCAAAGCTAAGGAATTCCTTAAAAGGACTACTACACCATGTTATAATCTTCCCACAACAACTGGGGTCCCAGCTTCCCATATTTAGAAGAAAACACCTAATTCCAACCAAGCTTTAGGTATTCCTTGACATCTTACCAGTACACAATTATTTTTCTCTGCCACTGGAAATACCAAAAGAGAATGGTCGATAACCTTACTGAATACTGATATATGACAGAGTTGCACATATGAAGATAATTGAATACAGGTATTTGAAACAGTAAAACTATTCACGACGATTTGAGTATCTCTATGAATACAGATGTTCAGGTTTTTTTTACATAATTTTAATTCGGCACCTACTTGTTTAAAGTACTTGGTTTATGTTTATATGGTTGGCCATATTTCAGATATGTATACATTCTGTTGCTTAAATAATATTTATTTTACAGCAAAATTTAACAAACCATAAATTTTCTACAGTATTACTAGAGGAAATCCATTTCTATGAAAGCTGTGTATTTACAATATATTGCTGAAGTATATATTGCATTAATACTTTATTGTGCTTATAAACGTTAATATAGGTTATTTGTTTATTACTATGTCAAGGCTATTCATCATATGCAGTGTCAGAAAGCACAAGCTGACATCTCACATTGTCTGCTTCAAGGGCAAGACCAATGTGACCTTTGGCTCCTTCTTTTAAAAAGGATGAAATCATTCCAGAGGAATAACACTGAACTGCACAGCTCCCTTTAAGAATCAATCTGCCATTTATGGTTTCCAATTTTCCATACTGTAGTATGGCTTGTTAAGATCTGATAGCTAATTTTCTCTTCAAAGTTTAGTGTTCTAAAACTTCAAAAATATTTTTCTTATTATAATACCATTTACGCTTCCTGTTTGCTCACTATGGAACAAAAATTTCAAATCATCAGTTCTTTGTTAATTTTGCCAGGGTGTTTCTTGATTCTGTTTGGGATTGAAATTATGCTAGCATTGATTTCCTAGATCTAGATGCATCTGTAATCAGAAAATATTTTTTAAATACTTTGGACTCTCAGTGTTTTTTCTTTCCAGAATTCGTTATAATCTCCAAGGAAACTGTCTTCATGTTTATAATTTTTTCTTGCTTTACAGTTGTTCAAAGTTTTCCTATATTCAACTGATACACATGTGCAGATGAACAGGGAGATATAATTACTACTGAAAATATATTGAATATATAAATAGTGAAAAGGAATCTATTCAAAAGAGTGGGAGTGGTAAAAATGAGATGTCATCTGTTAGCTATGGAGCTCTGCCTTTAACTGTCTCAGTACCACAACAGTTGAAAGTAGATGCACAATTGGAAGGATGAATTCGATGTGAAGCTACATGTGTTATTTCACAAGGATGACGAGGTATACACATGGCCTGGAAGCATACATGCATTTGTACAGGCAACTCTTCGAACTTCATCAACCTCAAAGTGAGTACATTTTTGGAGAGAGAGGGATGTGATTCACATGAATTGGTAATTATATTATCTGTGCATGATCCTGATTTCACTACAAAATTTGACCAAGGAGAATGCAGCATTCTTTGACCTAGCTGATAAGAGGTCAGAAAGCAATTTTGAATAATAAATGAGACCTGCTGACCTCATGACCCAAGTCTGGCAGGGTCAGCAGCAGCCCTCTCACCAGATGCTGATGGCAGATATACAGACGCAGACAGCTCAACTAATGAGCTTCCTGGATAAGGGTTTTAGATCCAGTGACATTTAAGTGCTATGCAGTATATAAAATAAACTTACAAATAATCTGTACCATAAAAAATTAAAGTGATATTTACAGTGAGGTGTAATATGACATACTTTGTAATCCTCACTACAATGATTATTTTACTGCTTCTCCTAGATGACCTTTAACCACAAAATATAATACCTGACTAACATTTCCTTTAAGGTCTTTTCTCTTCACGTTTATATGGTTCCCATTCAGATGATGTACTTCGAAGAGATATACTTTGATAATGCATTTGTTTGGCACCTCATTTAATTCAAGTCAACAAAAATTATTTTTAAGATAAGTTTAAATATATTTTATTTACATTCAAGCCAATGTATTTCTTCCTCAGCGAGTAAAAGACAAGGCTAGAGCTTGCAATGCCAAGAGCTATTTTCTGCTGATCATTTAATCAACAGTTCCACTCAAAAAGAGTTACAAAGTAGATGGTTCATGAAGACGAGAGGGCAGTATACTAGAATTCATTCTCTCACATACTGCCATCTCATTCCTCAGGTATGCTACAGCTCCTTGTTTGAATTTGCAGGAATACACCTACATGTTCTTTTATGCTCTGCACAAATAGAACACCATTTTAAAGCTTTCTAAAGCTTCAGCCTTTCTGTTAAACCTCATAACAGCATGTTCTTGAATTATGGTCTTTCAATACTTAAAGAGAGCCTATAAGAAAGATGGGGACAAAGTTTTCAGCAGGGCATGTTGCAATAGGACAAGGGTGTTTTTAAACTAAAAATGGGTAGATTTAGACTAGACATAAGGAAAAAAATTTTTACAGTGACAGTGGTGAAACACTGGCACAGGTTGCCCAGAGAGGTGGCAGATGCCCCATCCTCGGAAACAGTCAAGGTCAGGCTGGATGGGGCTCTGAGCAACTTGATCTAGTTGATGATGCTCCTGCTCACTATAGTGGGGTTCAACAAGGTGGCCTTTAAAGGTCCTTTCTAACCCAAACCAATTTATGATTCTATGAGAAAGGATAAAGAAGAGTAAGTAGTTGATTTACTTTTGCCAAACAATTTGTAATTCTGTATAATACTACAACATTCTTTCCTACTTATCTCCTCCTTAACCAGCTTTTAAAATTACACTTATATAGAAGCCTGTTAATTTTTCCTGCCTATCTTTAAGCTCATCTCTATTTATACCATATCTTTTCAGAGAGAGTCAATAGGCTAGAACAAAACCTCCCCAAAAGGCCCCACAATTGATGCACACAATAATAGCTTTGTAATATTTGCAGTGTTATTTACATTCTTCTTATACTTTCACAGTGTATCAGCTCTTCTAAGTGCCACTGTACAACTTTTGACTGAAATGTTACCCCTGACATTTATAGATGGAATTTACCTCCACAGTGGTGACTGGCATACCACTAGGGAGAGAGCATCTGTATCCTTCTGATCCAGGGGCTGCCAGGAGCCATTTAGATCTTTTTAATCAGTGCTGATTAAGGCAAGTCAGGTGACTACCCTCAAATTTATCACTACCTCTAAAGACCTTGTAGCAGCCAATAGCTACGGTAGCTAGTGCAAGAGATTGCCTTGACCATACATCCTCCCTCTCTGCACTTATGAGGACTTTGCAAGGGGAATTACACACTGTCTCTACATAATCTATCCCAGTTTTTCACTGAGTCAAGTGTGTGCCCAGAATACAATTTTAGGACTTCAGTACTATGTGTAGATACCAATTAAACTCATTGTTAGTGAACCCAGGTTCTAAATCTTAGCGCATTCATGTAGGGAACCAGGAACAGTAACCAGCTCCTGTGCTTCCAGCCTGTGTGCAATTGAAGTAAAATTTGATTATAAATATATTAGGTTATAAAAGTTGTTCAGAAATCTGCCTGTAGCTTTGCTTCATGTAGCCTCCACAAGGGAAAGAATTTTTTACCAATGCACTGGATGCAGTAAGATGTACTTAATCTTGCTTTGATTTCTTTCCGGCCACTAGCTAATAGGTGTATTTTTGCGAGTCTGCTAGATTTCCTTAAAGACATTACATTCACTCTGCTTTACAATTGACATGAGCTCTATAGAGGGCAACCAATGTCTAATACACAGTTGTGCTCCTAATTTAGTTCCTTCCCTACTGCCCCATCCCAAGCAGTGCCTTGATATTCCAAAGGCACATCTCTCTTCAAAAAGGAATAAACTGGAATCTTTGGAAGATATAAAAGGGAAAAAAAACCCAGCCAGATTATTTTATGACTGCTCTATTTTATAGATGTGAGTGTACAAGTAATTCTGGAAGTCAACAAAGTTGTTCACAATAGCTTCATACCATTTTTTCCCTGACAAGACTCTACAAAGCTTCTGCCTAGCAGAGTAAATTTTCCATTACTCAAATAATCTGGGCTTATGTGAATTGTTTACTGGTAAAACAGTGTGAAGCAGAGCAGTGCGGTCTGAAATTCGATTCACATTTTTGAGATACGTTCTTAACCAACATCTGAAAACACTTTAATTGGAGAGAGAGTGAGGAGGAGCTCAAGAGATTCACCTAGCCAAATTCTATTTCCATACTACAGAGTGGATCTCACTATAGGCTTGCAAGGGTATAAGTATGGGAAGAAAAAGTCAGAAAGGGAACTGTATCCAACTGGCACTGTAATAACAGGAAATAATTCTTTTACAGAAAATCATCCCAGACAGGTCCTACACTCTAAATTTGTTAAACAAATCTAACTGTGCTCTGATGTACCCCCTGCCCCTGTGCCAGTGTAGCGACACAGCTGGCTGCTGTTCACCACTTGTCCTGCTTTTCATGCAGTACACCACCACCGTTCCATTTTATTTTTTCATTCTGCACATTTATGCAGTGACATGGACAATGAGAATTGTCCTACTATATGTATTTTTTTACTACACCCACCAAAGGATCCATTTTTAGTATTACCTCTGTGCTCAAAATGAGGAATGTGTAAATTAGTACTGTCCACTAAGAATCAACATGCTTTCCAGAGTGTACAATATTTACTCTTCTTAACCTGGAATAGCCTATTCCCAAAAGCAATTAACAAGTCTTATGCTCTTTCTTCTTCTCCTACTAAAAACCATTACAGAGAAAAGCAGAAAACTAGTTCTTCATTTTGGTATCTTTTTTCTAACTTTGGGACAAATTGAAGTCTTAGTTTACAGTTTTTTAGCACAATTAGGCTTGATAGAAGCCACAGACATACATCCTGGAACATGCTTTTATTTTCTATTATTAAGTCACTTTATATGCCATTATTGCCCTAAAAAGATTACGTTTTACTTGGATGCTCAATGCTTACTACAGTTTTGCAAGTTGCACGAACTAATCAGCTGAGAATTTTTTAAGCAGAACTTGCACATTATCGCAGTGATGAACATAGTGCAATCATTCCTTTTTTTTTTTTTTTAACTTCAACGGAACAGTTTTGCTGCACATAAGCTCCAAGATGCCTAACAACCCAAAACATAAGGTTTTTACTTGTATTCCTTATTAGGATCTTAATTTACTACAACACATTTTACATGGGGTTTTTTTCAGAAATCACCGTACTTTCTCAATCATTAAACTGCACTTAATCTGAGTCGTCTCTTTTGGATTTTGTAAGATCATAAGTTTTAAGTGCTAAAAATATGAGCTATGCAATTGCCTATGGAGTTTGTGTCCAACTATGTAAACTCTTCTGCTTCCCCATATTTTACATATTTGTCCCCATGTCCAATTTCTAACCTTTACCAACCTTGAAGTCCTTTTCATATTGTATCAGGAGCAAAGCTCATTTGCAGACAGCTGCAATATGAGTTTCCTCACCCTGCCCTGCCATTGACCTACAACCTGATCTAAAAGAACCACCTTCTTTCAGAGTGAGAAGTTATTCATTTGCCATAATAGCTCTATTTTGGGCCTCCTCAGCAAAAACAGACAATTGTGCCCAAATAGCATAAGGTTTTGTGATACCAGCCCTGTTTTATATATACTGAAAAAAAATCGACAAGAGTATTTTATTTAGGACTGGCTCACAAGTCAGAGGAAAGAAAATTTAGAATGAGCTTAAAGTACTTTGCTAAAAAAAAGTATTAGAAATTTATACTTCTTGTTCATACAGGTTTACTTTAATTTTATTCTGTATATTCAGCTTATTCACTGAGTAAAATCTAGTTTTCTAGCAGTCGGTCCATTATACGCAGGGCAGCCTTCAAATGTTACCATTACTAGAGAATAAATGAAAAAGATAATCAGGTGCTACAAAATAATAATTGGAAATAAATAAACCTTTCTGATGAAAAACAATTAGTCACAAGCATTACAAGTTGAAACTCAGTTCAGTGTTAAAGAGACAGTTTAGAAGCACATGGTACATTTATCACAGCTCCACAGACAAGTTATTGAGCTGTCTGTGAAAAACAGAGCCAAACAGGAAAGCTTTCAGCAGAAAGCAGTGGTTGAGGTCCTTGATTGATAGAGTTAGATGATGCAAAGCTGTCTGATGGCCTTTCTGCAAAATAAAGTAAAGGAACTCAAGGTCTTTCATGACGATCTCTGACCACAGATGAACAGCTACTTTATTACAGCACAGATTGAGGTTGCACCTTAGTCCATATTCTGCCACTTTTGGATGCACACGGTTAACTTTACCAACAATCCACTGTGTTTAACATAAGTGTCTGCCATCTTCACAGCATTTTAAAAGGGACAGCATATTGCAGTAGTTAAAAGCTTTGCCTCCTTTCTGTTTAACTGAGAGGACTGAAAAAAACATGTTTTATCACAGGCTTCTTATTGCAAGGATAGGGCTGATTGTTCAGGGAGAAGTGCCTCATTCAAAAGATACAGAAAAAAAAAAAAAAGATAACAGTCAAAATCTACCTGCTGTGCTGCTTCCCTCAGAAATTAAGTTGCCTACTTTTCCTAAAATGCAATCTCTATCTTCCTAATGGCTTAGGTGTGGTTCCATTCTTCACTGACATGATTCTACATATTTGCAAGACCTGAGGAACTATTACACTGCATTTGCTTTTAGCAGAAATTGAATGCTTATCTCCATGCTTGTGATAACTAGGAAACATTCCTTTTAGGCAAAACCGCCAACACAAAGCACTTATGGTCACTCAAACAATCGTGACTTGTGGGGCACTATTAAATTCAGATGACAGCAGAGACCTCTCTTTACATTAGGAATTGAGGATATTTTGTTCAAATTTTAAAAGGTACTTAGCTGCCTGTACTTCACACTGGCTAAGGCTGTACTGCCTTTTTTGTTTGGAAGTCTCAACTCGGAGACAAATGCTATGACCCAGACACTTCCAGATTTCTAACATGCAGGACATGGGTTCTCCCAGCCCAGCCCATCCTTGTCACCGTTTTCACAGAGGAGTCATAATGTGAAGCAAACATAGATTGCAATGTTTAAGATCAAATGCATGGGCTCAAGCTCTCTGTTATGCTCTGATGTTAACACAAGTATGATAGGAGGCTAATGCGATTTTCTTCACTGCTTAAATATCCACACCCTGTTTACAGGGATTCTGGCCCTGTCTCTCCACAAACTTCACTCAATACCTCAATGCAGTTTTAGGTGCTGGTTTTAACTTCTACAGGGTACCTTCCAATGAAGATGACCAGTATGTTTTCACAATTATCCCAGTCAGAATAGTTGGAAAGAATGGCTTTTGACTGTCATGATATGCCTATTTATCCTGTAGACATTTTCACATTGACTGATACTTCTGATTTTAGAAAAGCAAAGAACTCCACAAGGAGTCATTCAGAGACTAATTTTTCAGACTATATGAGTTTGACTCCGATTGTGCCCTGTTTTAGTTAAAGTTCTTATTGCACACCTGGCTTATGGGGTTGCTAAAGCAACTTTCCAGGAATTGCTCTCATTCACTCTCAAATTCTCCTTTGAAGAGAAATGTGTTTTCAGACATTTAAAGTTCTTTTTACTTAATTATAGGTGTGTGTCTCATTGACAAAGCCAAAGTAGTAGCCTGGACTAGATGATTATTGTAGGTCCCTTCAAATTGAACTAATCTAGTGCATTTTATATTTTAAATACTTTCAGTCATCCCTGCATTAATTTGTATAACTCAATTTGTGTTATCCTCTCAGCCCCAGCGCTCCAGTGTGAGTGCAAGGGTTTGAGTGGGAGCATCCTCACATCAGAAGTAGTTATGGTATAGCCCAGTAAACATCTCCCCAGGAGGTGTCTCAGCAAGCAACCAAAGTGTCAGCAACTGCAAAAAGCACAGTTCTACCACAGACAGATTCATGTATTCAGGTGATGTCCAAAATAATTATTCTTATTCAGCTTTTCCAATACATTCTGTTCTACAGTTAAATGATGAGCCTTACTAATATTAACACATTTCCTCCCCACCTCTTTGACAGCCTCAGTTTTAAAGTCAGTGTTAATCACTGCTCCTCAAATTCTCTTCCTCAGAATAGCTTTTTCTTTCCATTACCTTAGTTTAATATTTACTTTAGAGGCTGCTGCCTAAATTGTCTCTGGTTACAGAATTCAGTGTCTCAGCTACAAAAGAACTGATAAGAGGAAGGCTGCCTTGAAATTCTGACTTTGGAATGGCTAGTTTTCAAATGCTTTTTAAACTAATTTTATTAGCATTTCTCACTAACTGCACATTTCAAATATAAAAATGTACTTATTTTGGTGTTAGGTCACAGTCACCTAACTAGGTCAATATAGCAACTGTGAAACCAGTAACTGATCAAGTAAGGCAAAGAAGTGGGACAAAATTTAAAAAGAACAGCAGAATTTAAATTTAAAAAGAACAGCTGCCAGAATTTAGTGTTTAAAATAAAAGTGTCTCACTTCAAGAAAACATTCAGTAACTATGAGCTATTTGATTAAAGTGCACATAGTAGCTATACTTTTAAATTAGAAAATGCATACACAAAAACATATTCATTAATATGAGTATTTTACAGAGTTCGAATTCACAGAACTGCTTAGCTCCTTTTTCATGATTGGTGGTATACAGATATTTTGGTCTATGTACTCAGCTTTCAACTCTATTTTACACCAAAAAATACCCATTTATACAATAACATACACTAGGAGCAGTTCTAAATTATAATACTTTAAACATCTCACTTGATATTATTTGATTGGACTTATTCTGGCTGATAGCATACGTGCTGCAAGTCTTGCAGGGTTTTTATACAAAATGAGATTCAGAGAATCATCTAGGATTTTCCTCCTGTATCATATAAAAGACTCCTCACCACAGCATAACCTGACAAAAGGAAGATGCTCTCAATTGCCTGGAATAGACACCAGTCCAATGGAGTCAGGGAAAATGAAAATGACATTGACTTCTACCAGTGGAGACAGGCATTGGGAAATAAAAAAGATTTCTCCCTTTAAACTGCTGTTGTGTATTTCTAACCACAAATTTTTAAACAAACTTCTGAAGTATTTAAAATTATTTCAAAGTAGCATTTGTCTCTGAGTAATATTTGTAATACACTGTTTTGACATCTTAAAGGCTGAACTATGAGAAGGATTGCATTATTACATCTTTCTGGTGCATAAGTTCAATCTTGGAATAAAAACCCTTTAAAAACAAAACATGGTGTCTGGTTCATATAAATAAAGGTGTTTTAAAAACCTGTATTGACTTTTCCATGTTATTAAGCTTTTTAGATGAATCTAGTTGTTAAATGGTTGTTCTAGTAACTGGCCTGTCATCAGGAAATGTTCTTAGATTGTTTTTTTGACACAATGTCCCTGCAGAAAGTTGGGCAGTGTGACATAAAGAGCACAGGTTTGCCTATCACGCTGATTACTTGATGTAATAGTAAGCAAGCTTAAGTGAACTGTGTGTCTTCAATCTTTCCAATCACTTAGGGATGGGCACCAGAGGATACCATCCATCATCCATGGCCTGAAACATATGGTGCATCAGCAATCTTAGGCTGACCTAAATGATAGTAAAAGCTGCTACACTGTTCACAATAAGAAATTGTTGTCCACTGAATTACAGGTTTGTGATTAGATTGCTAACATGGCCAACTTGATGTATAAGTGAAGTGTCCAGGAAAGATATTCCCTAGGATCCTTTGAAGATTAATTTATACCCTTGAAATGTGCACCAATCACAAAATGAAAAAATATGTCAAGATATTTTTCTTGTGAACAAAAAAAAGCACTGCAGTGGTAACAGCTATTAATTTATTTTTGGCAGTTTTAGCCAACAGAATTCAATAAACAAGGTTTGTAAAGGTTTTTGTTTTGTTGCAAGGCTTTTACTGCTTGACTCCTAAAAGCACTGAGCACTACCACAGTAACTTTTGTAAGAGGGACAGCTCCCTTCCACATTTGACTGTAAAATCTCATGTAGAATTAAAAATATCATACAAAGACAGCTGGAAGAATACTGAAAATTCTTAATTTTATATTATTATATTCTTATCTAATGGATCTATAACTATAATACAATATTAAGTATCTACTTTTAAGATAAAAGATACATTGTAATATATCCGACAACAGATTCCAAAATTATCAGTCTTGCTTCTCCATAAAGTAGATAATGCTCATCATGCTATTCATTCATCAATTTAGGAAAAATGCATCCACATCACACAGTTAAGGTTCAAACTGCAATATCAACTTGGGCAGGGATAGGGTTGGGGGCGGCCGGCGGGCAGTGAGGGAAGAGGGGATTTATTATTCCAGAGTAACTCTATCTCTTAAATCCTCTTGGTAGTAGAATACAAATGGTGAAAGGCACATTTTTAAGAAGCACAGTCAAAGAGTGAAAAAGAACATTGCCTTATAAGATCTTTGAGCTATATTAGAGCATAACTGAAAACCAGCATACATCTGTGCTGAACATTCAAGTCTTCACAAAAAACAGCTTACTCCAGGCTGAGGGAAATTTCTCCCTTATAAAACATGGAACATCAGAGAAACTGTTCTGCAATAGAAGTCCTCTTTTAAAACATTCTTAACCATGAACTAAACCATTAAATTTCATTACAGAAAAGCACAGGTTTACACTCGATCTTTTTTTACTGTTCCTTGATACAGTCTGTTACCAGCAGTGTAATTCATATAATATACCATATATCATACCTTGACATGGATAACAATGGTGACTAGTGAAAGGGGCTCCTTTTGAACCTTCCAAGAGGCCTATACTAATTAAACAATTAATTCTTTCCTGTGGGTTGAGGATGACCTTAATCTGCTAAGATTATCTAGGATGCACCTATTTGCAAGAGCTTTCTAATTTATATAAGAAGTGCTACTCTTCCCTGAAAACACAAATTAAAACTAGTGCCTCCTTAACTTACATAACAATAAAAATAAATTGTCTTTGCAATCAAGACAAAGATTTATGTCCATTCTCAGCATTAAACTCTCCAGTCTGGTGAGATGCAAAACCTTGACAGCACTCCATTTCCAAAAGAAACAGAAAATTTAGCGATAGAACACGATCAGTACACGTAACCGAGCAGGCATGCTATATTTATGTCAGATATAATTTGTTTCTTTCTTTTAAAATTTACTGCTGGACATAAAGGAAAAAAGAAAAGGAAATCCAAAACCTATTCTGATATAAGGGTGGTAGAGAAGAAAAGAATACATGGACCAGCTATTAATTATTCTACAGAAAATACCTCCTGGATTCAGGTTCCTACTTCACCCTCTTCACTAGGCTATCTGAGCATCTTCTAGTAGTGCAGCAGGTGATGTGACTAGCATCCATCATATCAGAACAATACAGGCACCTGGTCTTTAGGGAATTAGTGATAGGTATCTTAAGTGTGATACAAGTTGAATTTTTCCAAGAGTAGGAGAGAAAAAAATATCTTCTGCTGATACACTTTGAATTTGAGAAAAATTTCCTTCAGATGCACTGAAAAGGTTTCTGCATTCATTAACATTTGAATTGCCATCTTTATTAAAATTGAAGATCTAAAATATAATGCTGAAGCAAGATAGGATACTTGATTGATCTAACTTTAGGCCTTAAAACAAAGCATATGCTGAAACACTAAATATGAACCAGGCATGAGAGGAGAAAATATTGAAAAATCTACTTATTATATTTCAGAATTTGGAAATCATCTTGTTCCAATTAGTTCTATGTACCATCCAGATATGAAATACAATTTCTATTAATAATGTTTATCTGCTTTGAAACAACAGCAAGCTCATTTTTATATAAAAAGTAAAATAGATTCTGGATTACATGAGAGTCATGAAATACAAACGGATGTAGTAAAACTATTAAAAGTGTGTGCAGGTGCAGAAGTGCACACAGATGAACACATTCTCCACCCTAAAATTTAACAGTTCTGTTGATATATGTTCCACATAGTGATGAACATATATGTATCTCCAACTGGTTCAATGTTTGCTTGGTAAGCTTGATAGCTTCTTTTAAGTTATTTAAATTTTTGTTTGCTGAGGCATACGTCTTGCTCTTTTTATTAGAGACAAGCACTGTTAGTTGTGGTGCTTTGCTGGGTGAGTGTTAGCTCAACTGTGATACTAATAATGAAGACTTGTATAAATAAAGTAGTTCTACCTTTCAGTGTGTTTTTCACAAAACGTATAATTAAAAAAATTTCCATCTTACTGAAAACTATTAGCAGTAGTTTGAAGTAATTTCTCTCTGCAGGATTTTTTTTTTAAACAAACACTATTAAAGCATTTAACTTGTCTTACTGCCAGGTAATTACTGTACTACTGTTTAGTTCATTATTTGAGTTGACTTAATTTTGTAATTTCCTTTCATATAAGTTAGGGGAGTCAGATATTCTGAAATTCAGGGACAGAAATATTTCAAATACAGTTATAGACTAAGTTCAGGAACCCATTCTGTATCTTCTAAAAGATTAAAAAATACAAGATTCTAAAGTAGAAGTTATCTAGTCACTTGCTTCACATATACTTAAAAAAATAAATTAAACAAATGCTATTCCAATAACTTAAGAGAGGACTAACCAAAACTTGGGAAAAATTGTTAACTGGACACTGCAGATTGGTCTGGCTTCCCAACAGCCCAGGACAATACAAGCCATAACTAACTGCAATCAAAACCTCTCAGCAAGATTTTATTCCCCACAATAAGCAAAAGCCAGACAACAGAGCCCAAAGGAAAAAAAAATACTGCCAAACTCTTGCAAAACTTTTTCAAACAGGGCAGCAGTATAATCACATCATATAAGGAAGAAAACTCTTCTACCTGGGGATCATCCCCTTTACCCATCCTATTCTGAACCACTCCTTTCTTAAGAAAAGCATCCAGCTCTCCAGTCTTTCTAGGGTAGGACCCATTTAAGTCTTTCCTGATCTTCATGTACCCATAACACTGTACATGAACACTGAACAGCAAAGAAATTTTACAGGAAGAAATTAATAAAAATAGTATCAGGAGGCTGGAGATTACAGAACTTCAATACAGTCCAGAAAAACTCTAAAGGGAGTATTATTAAAAATATATGCAAGCTATTTTGATATTGTTCTGCGGTATGGCTATTAGCTAAGTTTCAGTACTAATAATGGGCTACATAGAGGAGTACTTTCCCCCCACCACTCAGTCTGCTTCTCATAAGAGACCCATAACAGTAAGTCTCCAGGTTTGCACGAATTACTAACACAACAAATTCTAGAGGAAGTGTCACACCTAGAACTAGAGGGATTTTCTTTGATGTTTTATTCACAAGCTTTTACAGAAGCTGGGTAAGTGGGAGAAGAACAAAGAGTGAAGCAGGGAAATACCATTAAGGCCTGTGAGTTACTTAACAGTGTGGACAAGAGATAGAGAATCTGAGCAGTTCAAGTTTCTAAGAATTGCTCTGTTAAAATAGTAGAAGGACAAAATTCAAAATATAACCTAACCAGGGTGAAAAACAATAGGTTTCACTCTCTCTACCTTTTTGGATGAAATTAAGACTCGTTATACAAACACAGTTTGATGAAAAGGAAGTATGACAAGAAATTAAAATATTACACTGTAACTTACACAGATATTTTCCACGGTATATTTACATCTCTTTCAGCTCTAAGGGAACACCACAAAGCTCATTTGACACATGGCTCTGTATAATAAATTAGTCATTAAAAAGCAGGGTTCCAACCAAACAATAAGGATTACAAATTATATGCTACTAGCAAGTCTGAACACTGTTTGACTACCAATATAGGCAGGAAGACTTTCAGAATAAAGAAGCAAAAAATAAAAAAAAATTAAAAAATAAACCCACCAAGAGGAAAAAAAACAAACAAAAAACCCAAATCAAACCAAAAAACCACCCCAAAAACCAGTAGAAGACAGGAGAGACTAGGCTTCCTCCAAAAAAGCTGGGGACAGTGCTTTAAACATGGAGTACTTGCAGTTCCTTCACTTGTTATTTCGAAGTCCCAACTCAGAACCAGTTTTCAAAACTTTTAAAGATTTGTGTTGGACTTTGCCTGTAACAAGTGAACTTCTAAATAAACAGCAGGGACTAAAAATGAACCAATTATTATTTTATATGTCTGTATTAACAGCCCAAAAAAGTCTTTAGTTTTAAAGATCTAAACAGAAAGTATATTAGAGATTCTTCCCATTCAGTAAACACCGAAAAAAGCACACGGAAAACTGTCCAAATGATATTGTGCATTTGAATTTAGAATACAAGTCATCCTTACTGCCTCCTAGTCCAGTGAATCCTATCCTTCCTAATGTTTTGGAGGAGTCTGAGGTGGCGCCTGTACAATTTGATTTTGTGTAAAAATACACACCAAATCTGATTTCTGCTACATTAAGGAGTTCTCTGGTAAAATATATGACGCATGGAATGAAATAAGCTGTAGTTCTAGAATGAGTCTTTAAGCTTACTTCCTTTAGTACTTGACCACTAATATTAAAGACTACTGGATCAAAATACAGTTTTAATTGAATATATAGGATATGATACAGTGGTATAGTTAAACCACAAGTTAGATGCTAAAATATAACATTGATTTGTATTCTTTTACTGGAAATATTTGTAATGTGAAACTAGACTATAATACACATTTTTAATGCATATTCAGTATAGAGGAAAGCTACTGCTGTCACCAGCTTATACTCAAAGTCCATTCATCAAACAAATGCTAGATTAATTGGTTTGCTATTTCACAGATTAAAATGAGATTACGGATTAATCTAATTCTCATTAATAGTGATGAAATGTTTGATTATACAATCATTTCTTGTACTGCTTACTGCTAATGCATGCACACATAGCACTGGCTGGCTAAAGAATTTTTTAAAGCATCCTGAAGTCTAATAGTTTAATTTTGTTACGTGCATGAACTTGTCCAAGAGCACAAAATTTGAGTTCCACCTAAAAAAACCTTTCTGTTCTTACTGAATGAAATGTTTGCACTAATAGAAAGAACACAGTGGACAGAAAAAGAAAATGTAATTTTGCAGATAATTTTTAATATTCGCGTTGCTCAGGAAAAAGAGGAAGTGGAAGATGAGGATGTAATGGAATAAAATAGCCTGGAAGAATACAGGTGGAAGATGTAACATGCAACAGGAGAAGGTTAAACCAAAAAAAAAAAGAAAAAAAAAAGAAAAAAAAAAAATATGCCAAATAGGAAGATATCTGAAGCCAAAAGTCAAACCCGTCGAAAAGCAACAACTGCAAGGAAATTATTGTACTGTTTGGTCCAGACGTTGCTTTAAAACTGAAGTTTGGAAATACTTCAAAGCACAGAGAGACTACACAGGAAGAGGGACAGTTCTGATCAGTTTCATTTGAAATACTGCATGTTTTAATCACAGATACTGAGAGGCTGAGAAGGGCATTTCATTCAGTTCATACATTTTGGAGGATTCATGTATAAAAATAATTCCTGAAGTGTAAAGATTTCTTTGTGTCAACATTCACACTCATTTTTAACAACATCTATGCTTACCTCATGTCAACAGTGACCTGAATCAGATTTCAACTTATATGAACAGGAACCTTCTTTGACCTAACCAGAGCAGCTCTCACTGTTGCACTTACTTTTTGGACAGTGGAAACATAAGCTCTGGAGACATACTCTAGATCTTCATATGCCAAACTGAAGGTACTTAATCTCAATACCCTTGAAAAATTGAACGCGTCTGAGAAAGCAGCAGGAAGTACTATTGGTTCCTCTAAAGCAATAAAGTCTTTAAACAGCCTGCAAAGGTAAATCACCTTAGGGTGATTCCATTATATGCATAAATACATATATTAAAAAAACAGTAACATTTGTGAGTTTAACAAATACAGTATAAAAACTAACAAATCCTTCACTTGCTTTCCTTTAGGATATCTGTCACTATGGAATGATGCTTCTTACTCTCTTTGGCTTTCTTCCAGACAACTGAATAGTCTTTTTTTCTTCCATGTGATTTGAATGTGCTAAAAAGGGAGCATTTTTTCTTACACTCTTCAAAATCAGACACATGGATTCTTAGCTGCTTGTGCATTTAATGATATCTCTGTAATTTCTTTCAATCAAAAAAATCATGCACACTGCCAGCATTTCCTCATTTCCCAGCTCCAACTAATCTCAATAACCTTTTATCATACCAGAAATGGGATCAACTTCTATTCTTGAATTCTTTTAATCAGCAATCAGTTTCCTCGTTGTGATTTCCATTGGAAAACTGGTAACCTTTTGTACATGTTCACATTGCCATGCTTCTACTGTAATTTTTTCTTCTCCATTTTCCTAGATTTTTTTTTCTTTTTACCTCCAGTTCCTTTGTATGCCCATTCTCCTCTTTCCTTTAGCCTTTTCTTTTGCTTATCAGAAATCATCCCATGAGTTCCTCACCACAACCACTGACTTAACCCCTGATTGTACAAGTAGCCAATCCACAAGAGAAGAGAGATTTCCCAAGAGCTGCATCGACAGCTTTCACAGCAAAGCAAGCTTCAAATACGGAATACATTACATACGTCACAAGCCCAGATCCAAACTTGTAACTAACAGAGTCAGGGAAACGTAAAAGTTATTTCCACAGCAATCAGGCAGCCAAGGACAAGATTTCACTGAAATCCTGTGTAGTCTTTGTGGTATCAGTGGTCCAAACAGACCAGCACTCAGAGTCAAGGTTGTCTTTTGGGTCATTTTCTTTTTTATAAATACAGGGTCAGAGTGTGTATGTGGACAAATATGAAAAGGCAGTAGGCTACAACAAGGTGACAATATGGAAGAAAATACAGAGACAGAACCACCCTTCTCCTTATCTGCTCTTCCTTGACAAAACCTTAAGACTTTGCAGGCAGGCAAGAAAATTCATTTGCTATACAGAAAGACACTGACACAGAATGACTTCCTAAGAGTTGACATAAAAAAAAAAGTTGTCTGCAACTGGACAGATTTCTAAAACCCAGACAATAGAAGTGTTTGAAACCCTCTGCTGCAGGTCACTACACTTTTCTAGTGAACAGAAGCTGTTATATCCTGCCTTTCATTGATTTACCATTACGGAATGGATTCCTCATTTTAACAAAACATATTGTTATATTCTAGATAAGTCTGACAATTCTTTACACTAACCTATGGAATTCAATTGCCACCATTAATTTCACTCTGGTATTTATCAGCAGAAGCTTTTTTCCTGCAAGAACCAATTTATTTAATTGAATAGTTTAAATAGCTTCAAAACCACATACAAAAGATGAGGTTATAGCTAATAGCTTTCAAATATACTTAAAAGCTTGAATCATTAGTAGTTTCTTAAATTAGGAATTTTTCAGTGGAAACCAGAATTTATTGCAAGCCAGTCTTACTGGTGTGATTTTTCACATTAAAATTTTTCACAAATCTAAGAGGCAGTTAAAATAATATTCTGTATTAGGAAAAAAGCCTTTACTTTATGCTTTCCTTTCACATTTCCAGTGTTTGGCACTCCTGGAATATCACATATATCAGTTCCTCAATTTAATATCTGAGCATGAACTTAAATATATTGATCCTCATAATTTTCGTAAAAGGTAAATAAATATAGTTCTTCACATTTTACAAAAAATTGAGGCATACAAATCCAGAAGAACTTGCATGCTCTGGTGCTTTTTCAGATCAGACAGTTATGGCTCCCTATGCATTGGAAAAAATAGGCATGGCACAAAGGAAACTCCTTCAGTGCAGTAGCAAAAAAGGAGATCACAAGTCCTACACACAACACACACCTGGAGGTGAGGGAATCTCGTTTCAAACTCTTACCCTTACAAATATTTTGAGATTTCAATGAAAAGTGAACAAATTTCTCTAGATGACTCTCTATAGAATGCCTTGAGGATAAGCAGTGAATTACAGTTGAGGAAGACAGGGAGTTCAAATCAACTACAGGAGGGACTATTCAATTTCTTTGTATCCAGTCACTGGTTACTGAATGAGAACAGTTGTATTACCACCATTTTTCCTCTGATCAAAGAAGTTCTGCACATGGCTGGGATATGGACTAGGTATGTATGTTATAAGATCAAATACTACAAATTAAAAATGAATGAAGAATACCAGCAAACTTAGTTCCTCTTAGTTTACACAAATAAGATAGATTCTTAAGATTTTTAAATCACTACCTCTGATTCACGTGGCAGAGGAAAACAATACCACATTGACAACCTCTTAAGTAGTACTATTAACCTGATATCATCAGGATATGTTCAGGAAACAGTAAGAAGCAATAAAGTGCAGTGCACTTTTTCGGAATTATGATGAATGTCAAAAAAATTAGGGAAGATCTCAGCTTCCTTGAAGAACTGAAGTAAAGTTTGCAGAAATCAATGCTAAGATTGCTATCAATATGTATGGAACAAGTCCAAAATTATTATCTCTGACATTAACATAAAGAAATTGCAACTGTTTGCATTTATATTTACTCTTAGCAACAATGGGAGAATGTACTAGGACAGAATACAGTTAACCCTTCTTCTGCAATGCTTTACATTAATAGCTTTTTTAAAATTCCTTATCTTTGTTTCTAGAGGAATATCTTATGATTTGGTGTTTGTTTGTTTTTTAATCAATTAACAAACAACTATATCTGTATTGAACCACAGAGAAAAATATGGCATTTTAAATCAGTCAGCAAGTGAAGCTGTTGTCTAAATGCTATCCCCCTTAACCATGAAAGTAAGGATGCAGAAGCTTCCTAAGGAGTATGGAGCTTTCTGAAAAAACAACTATATAAAAGAGTATAAATGCTAAAGATAATAAATCTGAAGGTCAAATCCTGAAAGTTCTGTTTGTCTTTTTAAAGAAAATTTCTATTGACCTCAGTGCAAATTTGTTGACTTCAAGTTTAGCAACTCCAGATCAAATCTATTCATTCCAATTAAACAAAAACGCAATAAAATACAATGATGATAGCAGCCAAGATTCAGGTACTTTTACTTTGGGTCAGAGTGCATGATACCAATCTTGAATTATGACTTAAAAACCTGAAACAATATTTAACCTTTACCTTGATGTTGCACAAGATGACAGCTACTGTACAACCCAGAAATACAGGGTATTTAGTAAGACTATCTATCAGATGAATGACTAAACCCAGATGGAATTACTTGCCTAGTAATTACACTGGTTGTGGTCCTACTCCTGGAGGGGTTTTTAATAATTTCTGCATATCATTACATGTCACAAATATGTAACACAAAATATTTGCTCAATTTTGAATAAACCCAACAAGTTTTTCAGTGCCTATTAGAAAACCAAAATAAGAGTATTTGTGCTATTTATACACTGTGATAAATGATGCAACAAGCTGAAATGTGAATGAGAACAATAAGAAAGCTAATATGATATTAAATACTAACAGTGTTAACATCTCTTTCCTAGTCTTTCTGTATGTTTTCTGCCTATTCCAGAACACATTAAATTGCTGAACAATGGTATGTCAAAATATTTGCTCTGCTTTACAGACTATATATAATGTAGTTCAGACCACAAAGTATAAAAAAGTCCTAGCCAGTATAAATGCTATAAACATTAGGATTAAACAACAGTTGACTACTAAACTCTTGTAATCATTCTAGCACTCTTTACATAAGAGAAATGTTTTTCCACCTAGTATAGAAGGTTTTGAAACAAATTCAAAGACCTAAACACATCTGGAGTTTGCAGATATCTGCTTTTGCAACTTCCAGTTAGTCTCACTTTTGCTGTTGCATGTGTCAAAACACCACATTGAAATACACCCTGAAAATCCATATATGAACTTTACAGCTGAGGATGTTTTAGTTACAATGCATCTTGTCCCAAAACACAGAAAACCAAAATGATTCAAAGCAATCTTCAGTGTAAGCGAGTATAAGCTTAAATATGGCAAATATTCAAAGTGTTTGAGTTTCACTATATTCCAACAGTCCAAATTATAGAGACATCATTTTGTTTCATAGCCTGAAGCAAGTATCACCGATCATTTTTAGTGTCCTGGAACAAGCAGATTGGTAACAAATTTTCTTGACAGACACACACACTCAATGAGATTATAAATTAGCTTCTGATGAGAAGGATCATTAATAAGATTGGATCTAAAATTTAGGTCACCTAATTTTAAGACTCAGCTAATGGGCTAAAAAAATGAGTATAACTTCATAACATAAATTCAGGTTCAATCTTTTTTAACTATAAACATTAGTACCATTGTAAAGTTGCAAAGAGTAAGCTTCTTGTAAAATGAAATGATCTAATTGTAAATGCATTTGATATCTCTTTGCAGGGACGTTATTTCTAAAAAGAAAAAAATATTCTGTATTACATTATGAACTTATAAAATTTAAGTAATTAATTTTTAGTGCTGTATATGTTCTGATGTCATTGAAAAGAAAAAATTGTAAAACTTCTTTTCAATATGATTTACTGATTCTTTTTCAAACACAGTGCTTCCTTTATTTGTAAATATATTTACAATATCAGAACTCTCAGACAAGCAGAAACTTTACCTTTTCTTCTTTAATGCTCAGATGTTGAGAGAGTGTTAAAGTCCTTTAACTCCTTGACAATCATACAAGAAAACTCATGGCCTGATAAGGTCAGAAATAGGCCATTTAGCTTGTCTTACACAAAAATAATGTATTATGAACTCATACTCCTAACGTGTTCTGAGCACAAGAGAAAGTTCTTCTAAAAGAATATACCAATATATTTTCTACCTAAATGGTAAAGAAACATTTTTAATGTATTGCAAATCCCTCTCCTCACTCTTTGACGGTGTCCTCAACTTACCATTTCCATTCTCTACTATGGCCAAAGGCTCTCTGCAGATTGCTGTCTTTCTCAAAGTATTCATAGTCCTTTGAACTTCTGCCAGTAGCACTGCTTGCATTGCCTCAATAATCTGTCATAAATGCAAATTATTACTGGATGATATCAGTATTTCAATTATTTATCTAAGCATTTGACAATTTTAAAAAACTACTAAAAAATTAAGATTGTTCCAGCGAATGTCATTAGAAAATCAACACTTGTATCTTTCAGACAGCGATAATCGTGTGTCTACAAACATATTGAGAAATAAATGTTAACTGGATAGCAATAAAACAGTACAAATTGTCAATCATGGCTGCTTCCCACTAATTAAACATTAATTTTCTTTAATCTCCAAACTAGAATCAGTAGTCTATTGCCTCCTTGGTTTCAAGGGGTTGTGTCAATATACTTTAGTAAAACATAGGGAGGTAACAGCTAATAAGACATACCTCAATTTATTTTTTTATGATGTGTGTAAAAATAATTCACAGATTGAATAAGGTCCTTGTGTTTTGACTTTTTAAAGAATTTTTTGTGTCTAGTCTCTCTCTCTCTCTGAAAAGCTTAAAGAATGTTTTGCTATGAGTGGTAATCCTCTATTCTTCTAGCTCAAACATGATAATACTGTATTTTTTTGTATAATACAAATAGAAATGTCATCCCTCAAACTCCTCTTATCCAAAAGGAACATCTGCTGGAATTATGAACAGCCTATAAATAGCACTTGCAACAGCTGATGCACCACATATGGGTGTTTAGACAATGCAGTGTAGAGACTGTACAATAGAGTTATTACTTTCCTTCTCTTTAGCACAGAAGCCCCAGGAGAACTGAGACAGTTTAAAGACCTAAGACATTTACAACACACATGAAGACCTTACACAATGGACCCAAACTTTTACAATCCTTAGTCTAAATTTCAGCATGGTGCAGAATGGCAGCATGCATATCTTCTCTTCATTTGGTATTTCCTTCAGAAAAGAAATACAATTTTTGCCCCCAGGAAGGTATTCATTCTCAAGTACAAGAAATTTCCTGAAAGACAGACAGAATCTAAAGTTTCCAGGACAGTGTACTCCACCTCAACTTAAACATGAATTTAACTTGAATGGTAAAAATTAAATATGTTTTTATTATAAACATTTTATATTTATATTCTATTATAAACAATCTATTAAAATTATTTAAGTTTAGTTTGAACTGAAGTTGATATGCAGGCTCCTTCAAACTGCCTGGAAGAGAGAGCGTTTCATCTCACTAATCAAGTACAGTGAACTTGTGGGCTATTCTCAATCACATTTCTAGCTGCCCTTGTAAATTCAAATCATTAAGCAGAACAAAGGCTGTAGGTGTCCGTTGTGACAAAATCCTTTATTGTAGACAACTGTACCACAGTCAGGTTCGCAGTATGAAAGTTCACAGCAAGTGAACCCAGCCCTATGTGTTTTGACATAGCACAAACCTTCATCTCGTTATAATAGCACTTTATTTTACAGGGGAAACCAAAGGCAGTTTCCAATTCCTCACATCCATACAACCCTGCGCTTTGGGGATTACAGATCCTGACTTTACAGCAGACTCCTACAATATATCTGCAATAATGAAGAGAAGAAAACACAGACATGTTGTCATTGTCCTGGGAAAATTTTTGGCAAAAATAATTTCTTATAGAGGTGCACAAAATAATTGCACACATTATGTGTTTTTCATGGTGCTGATCTGCTAAGAACCTGTCACTAATCTGGATCAGATATTCCTTACCTGTACCATTGCTGTTTATGCCAGCCAGGCAGCATTTGCAATTTTTTCTAACATCTTAAAACAAAATGAAAAACTATAGCAAATAGCACACCATAATATTGTACAGGCACCTGTATGTCTATGCGTGCTGCTCGTCTATCACTTTGTTGAATCTGCATTTCCGCAGAGCTCTGTGTGGTTTCACATGTTTAGTTTTGTCCTCTCACTGCATCTTCCCTAAGAATTCATATATCTCATCTATCATTATCACCAGCTTTAAAAAATCTCCAGAAGCTCTGCCTGCTTCTAACACAAAAGAAATCTATGTGAGCACCTATCATTTTCTCTGATAGTTTCCACTTTACCTTTGGCATCCTTCTGGATTATATATACAATAGCTATCTAGTTGGCTACCAATATATGTGTTCATTTTCATTTTCTTTAACATCATCTGGAGGAAAAAAAACCTCAGAAAAATATTTTTAAAATATCCAAATTTTTAAAATTTAAGACTGAAAGAGGCCTCCCTCAGCCCTTCCACTTCAAGTCAGTAGACCCCTGGATCAATCACTTGCAGCAGATTTTTTTTCATTTTCCTTGTTTGCACAGAATCTGTTACAGTACTGTAAGGAGATGAGAAATCCATAAATGGCAAGTCCTTTGGGTCACGCCTGAGAGTCAGTATCCTCCACTGAAGATAACAAATAAGTTTTTAAAAGCAGGGTTACTACTATGTTTTAGGTAAATGTACATGAGCGCTTAATCAGGCTGCTCAGGATTACTAAATTGGCCATAAATCTACGTTTGTATAAAGAAAGGTTTAACAAAGCCATCCTACTATCAAGAAATCCTGTAATTTTGTATAAATCATGGGTTGCTGAATACCCACACCTTTCGCCAATATCAAATTATTTTGAAAGTCAAAAATGTTTACAGCAGTTTGGCTGCAAACAACTCAATCTGCACCACAAAGCAGGTTAACAAGCTTATTGCAACTACAAAGCTGTGTCTGAATAATGTTAAAACTTGAGAAGCATTGATAGCATGGTATTTGCAGTACTTGACAATTTCAGTGTCTTAAAGTCTTTTCAGACGAAAAAAAGTATGAGGCAGCTTATTCCATGCCTTATCTTCCTGCAGACTAGCCTCCTATGTTAGATAAAACCATTATCATTGTATAAAATGATCAGTCGCTAAATTAAGTGGAAAACAAATATATAAGTCTCACATATTCAGCTATGCTACAAATACAGGTTTCATGGCTATATATCTCTATTCTATAAAGAGTTTTAGTGGCTGACCAGCTCAGCAATAGATTATATGGATTTCACATGACAATTGCAGCTATTGAAACTTAGGTCCTTAAATAAAAATTTTTATTATTATTAAAAGGTTTCAAAAAAGGAAAAAAAAATCTCATTGTAAGTGAACAGGAGACAGTTTGTGAGGAAAGAAGATAAAATGCTGAATTCATTTGAATGTATGTGCAGAAACCACTACTGTCTGTCTAATAGAACAGGGGACAATCACTGCAGTACCTCTGCACACCTCAGCTCTGGAAAATATTTTTTGCACTTGAAATGCTGCACAGAGTTGTATCAATTTTAAAAGTAACATTATAAAATAAACTTGTAACAGGTATTTCCCTTTTCTGGAGTAAAATCCCTGGTGGTCATAGTATACTGTCTTGAGTTCTGTACTCCTGAACATTAACTCACTCAAGCAACCATACAACTTTGTTTAAATGTGTATTTCCAAAATGAAAAATGGTCTCTAGATTTCACTGTTCAGACTATTCCACAGTTACCTGTCGACTCTCAAGAAACAGCAATTTATCTCTCAAGACATCAGATTCTTCAATAACAATAGGTGTGAGCTTCATCTGATCTGGGAACCTATAATTTACTTTTCTAAGTCATTGTTGAAGAGTGTTCTAATAAGTAATGATTTTAGATTAATTATTTATCCCTTTAAGAAGGCATTTTCTGTTTTTTCTGTAATAACACATTGATATAAGACACTGCCCTTATTTTGCCCCTTATTTTTCTGGAGTGTAAAATAGCATTTGTAAAGTAAGTTACATCCAGTTGTTAGCAAACAGGTAACTCACTTTCTAAACACATGCTATGAACAAGATCACCTAGATTAAAGGGTAGTAGGACAGTTATTTTCCCACATTTAAACACGTACTTTAAGGCAAAATAGTTTCATGGACAACATACCTCATACTGAAATAATCCTCTGTTTTCCATAGATCTGAATGGCATGATTTATGTAATAATTCCACTATAAATCCATAACTATTATGTCACATTATAGACACCAAATACTAAATTACAGCCAATGTTACTTAAAGGATTACATTGCAACAACTGACACAGGCTAATTCCTACCTTTATAGATTGTTCACTCCAACAACAAATGAGTTTTAGCAAAGAAACACTCCCAGAATCCAGGGCATATCTGCTTTTACCTGAAAAACACATACATAATTTATGAACTGACAATATACATAGAAGTACAGAAACTGAAAAATAAAGTTTAACATTTTAAAGTTTTCACTTCAGCAACAAACCTGAAAAGATCTGGAAAAGCGTAATTTAGAATATGCTTTCATCTGATGCAATAAGCACAAAGTGTTCAGACAATATATTGTTTGAACATTTATTCTGTGCTGGTTTAGTCCACTCCTTCCTTATTTGGATTTCATAGACAAATATGATATCTCCGTAGTTTCCTACAATGTCTGTTGCCAGACATACAAGTTGGATAAACTGGTTGTATGATCCTTTGAGTTCACACAAGAATCTCTGATTGCTAGTACCCTATAAAGTCTTGAGAATAAGAAACTGAATTGTAAGTAGCAACTGTAAATATGAATACACAAAAAGATATGACAAAATGAGAGAGGCAGAACTGATCATACAAAGGTAAATATCTCATCTTTTAATTTTAATTGTATGTGATTTCTTTACGTATCGGGATGAATTTTGCTTTTTCCTGTCATTTTGGAAACTTTGCTGTATCAAAGGTCAATGTTGTTATTTCAGACCTTCCACCCAGTTTACAACTAATTTCTTTAGCATGAATCCACTGAGTTTGCAGTTGAGTACCCCTGTGTGGAAACGTAGTGGGATAGAACCAGTTTTCCAAAATCCTGGATGTCAGAAAAGACTCCAGCAATACTGGTTTGAATTAATAGCTTTCATATTTCTTACTGACTCCAGAGCTACCCTGAGTCTATTCCACTCTAAACACTAAACAGCCTTTCAGAAGTGTATATATTTGAAGTGTATATAGGACCTTGATCCTCATTGATCAAGAACAATGCAGTCAATATGGTACCCATCATCTAGCCCTATTCTCTGTTGCAGTACTTTGGTTTCATGTCCATGTAAGCAAAAAAGCACTAAAGACTCCTTTTTAAATTTGGTTTTGTTCCCATCTCTTTGCACACATGTAAATATATACAGGAAGTCCAGAAACATCACTAGAATCAAGATTTAACATTGCCCATTCTGCTGTCCAGTATGTCCTTGATGCTAAAGAACTGGTTATGCCTAAAATATCTGAGATCTGCAAGTCTCAGATCCAAGATTTTAATTTGCAAATCCAAACAATTGGACTGTTTGGAGAACTAGGAGTTTGGAGAACTTGTGAACTAGGAGATATGGGAAATGAGTTAGATTGCCTCTGAAGTTTGAGGCCACTCAGTAAAACTAAAAGTAGTTTTACTGTCCACAAACATTTTGGTAATCTCAACACCATTTCCCTGCTTTTCATCTACTTATTTTCTGTTTTCCCTTGATTTTACGTTCCATTTCTTTCTTCAAACAGGCATTTCTGCTGTATCACAAGTTCTACAGTTATGGCACATATAAGAGTCAGAGAAGGAAAGGTAAATTAAAACTGGTTTTAGATGGGGATATTAAAGCTTACTTAAATAGCAGAGGGTCAAGATTTGACTTGAAAGAATCTGTATTATCAGTCTAGACAGAATTTAAGTCTGTAACAGGAAGACCAGATTTGTTAAGTAATGTATACTGACAAATACCCATATTCTGTTTAGGTTTCTACTTAAACATTCTTTGGTTAGTTGCATACTGTAAAAATAAGCTTAGACAGGCTTGCAAAGCCAAGATTGGCGAACAACTACCTATGGAACATTAATGTGAAGAGAGTAGTTTATTCTGCCCTAAACCAAAAGTCTAAGGGCATTATTAAACAGTCAAGATGACTCTTGTATTACTAAGGCAACAGTTTGCTTGAAGGGCTGTATATATTATTGGGCAGGCATGTAATGGTGATGAGGGAGATGGGGGATGGGGGAGATGATAGTGTTTGTCTTATTACATTTCTGGTTTTCAGATTGCTAGAAAATGTCTTCAGAAACTCAGCTGAATGTTCTGCCATCACAGAAAAAATATCCTTGATTCCAGTATTACTTAACAGTCAACACTTTGCTTACAGGCTTTTGTGATACTCGCAAAGCAGAATAATCCAGTTTCTGTCTGTGCAAACTAGACCTGCTCGAAGCTAAAGAATAGAAATTATTTTTTTTTTTTAATTATCGAAGTTAATTGATGTATTTTAGCAAAAAACCCCCAAATATGTAAAAACGTTTAAAAGCTAATGTTGCCACTCCTCCTTTTACTTACCTCTTGGTAACTCTCCATAAAACCTGGGGAATGAAGGTGTTACCATTTCTGTATTTCGCCATTTGTCCTGTATAGATTCTGATTTCTGTGGACTAAAAGAATATGAAACTAGTAATCAAAACCTGAACGCACTTACAAAAATCTTATGTCTTAAGGTAGGTACTCTGTTATCAACTACTATTAACTACAATTTAGTTTCTCTTCCAAAGTCACACAGATTCTTTCACCCACAACCTGGTATTGAGACATTCACACATGCACAAATTCTGAAAAGTACCATCCATGTGCAGGAACTTTACATTTGGCTCAAGACTTATAGTTAACTTTTATGTTGCATTAAAGAAACAAAGTTGTGTGTGAAGAACTGTATCAAAATATCATTTTCACAAAGGACTTGTGCTATTTTTTTCCATTATATACCAAAAAGTCCAAGGGTAACTAGCAGCTTTCTTTTATAGGTTTACTTTTTTCAGTGTTAAATAATTTAGAATATTATTGCAATACTTGGGATTTCAGTAGATGGCTACAGTTTAGGAGAGTAGGGCCTACTGCACTTTAGTACTTCGTCATTAACTAACTCAGCCTTACTCTTGAAGACAAATGATATTGATGAAGGGGAAAGTAAATGAAAAACCTCTCCAAACTCTTGCAGTATTTTAAACAATTTTAAATACATTACTATGGTGACTCTGCACCACCTCTGTTTAGGTGTGAATTAAAAATAATATTTCACTACAATCAGTACTGAGTCATGATACTTCAGAAGACTCGCAATACTATACAACTCTGAAAGCTTTCATCCTGACAGCATTAACTTACACATACAAATCTCAAAAGGCAGTAGAAAAGTTCTTTGAAGATCTTTTCTTACTTCTTGTTGTTTCTGTCCCACTTTCACAATCTGACACATTTTACTGCAGGTTCCCTTATTTTTACAGTCTTGGTCGGGTTGCGAAAAATCAACAGATATACAAATGCATTTATGAACAATAGCTCATAGACTCAGGTCCAAGTTTGTCCAAAGCCATGTTTTGCTTACTTAATTCTTTTTTTGATAATGATCTTTTCTTGATTAGAAGTTCAAATTATGTTAAAAATATTGATTTAAAAAAACCCCAAACAAATAAACAAAAAAAAAACCCCAAACCCAAAACAGATTAGTACTGATCTGATAATGTATGCTTAAAGCATGTCATTCCCTGTTCATTATTTTCACATTCCACAAATTTCATTTATCCAATCAAATAGCTAATTGTTCACAGAAATACTATAACCTGAAAAATACTGATCCAAAACATGAGCTGAAAACTTATGACAGCAACTAGCCAAAAGGCTTTCAACCAAATATTTTTGGTTGGGGAAATGATGATTTGTCAAACCCATGGTTTAGGCAGAAACATATATATACATGCTGGCAAAGACAGAATTTGTGCTCATATATGAGAACAGTAAACTCATACCAAATAGCCTATGAATTAACCAAATGCATTTTTCCAGTTTTGACTCTCCAGATTAGAAGTATGCATATTTGTGTATTTTATTTAAAAAAGAAATTCCGTTCACTCTCCCATAACAGCAAAATCATTGGATATGCCAAAGAACAGGGATTTAAACTTTATTATTGCATTCCCAAGATCAAGGGTATAGTTGACTGACACTAAAATAATTCTCCTTACAGCCCAATGAATATTTCATTGCTATATGCAAAGTGGACCAGCATAGAAGAAAGCTAGAATTGTCAAACTATTACTAAACCAGGCAGAAATGCATTATTATAACAGCTCATCATAACAAGGAACAGTCATTCCAATCCTGAATACAGAGTGATGAATAAGGATAAATCATATAAAAATATTTAATCAATGAGTGAACACAGATTACAGTAGCTTATTCAGACTCCAATTATTTGCAAGAAGAAGAGGTGAAGTGAAGGCTGCATCCTAAGATTGTGGCAAACAGGCCAAGTCGTCTTCAAGTTATGCTTATTACTGGGCAGGGAGGAGGAAGTAAGAGAGAAAGGGAATTTCACAGGAAAGGGGTTTTTTTTCTCTAGATGGAGAGAGGGAGATAACTTTGTATACACATAACTGGTTTATGAGGCAATACAGTAAGTATTGATACATTTAAATAGCAAAACTATACCTATAATACTCAGATTACAAAGGTATCAATCACATGAAAGTACAGAATGTATGGAATCAGTTTGTTTTGGGGGTTTTTTGTGTTTTGTTTTTTCTTAAAAAGACTTCTCTGAGGCACAGAATTCTTTCCCCAGCTCTAATCCACTTCTCCCACTAATGCTGACACAGTAACATTATCTCATTGGTTCTACATACATGTGAAGATGTTGGTTCTTGACTGCAGTGGGATGTCATGTACAGTTTTACAGAGGTTAGGAAGCAAAATACAAAGTCCTTTACATATCTCAACTGCTCTTATCATTATTGGGGAAAAAATAAAAAGTAAATTATGACAGACATCTAAAGTTCTGAAACAGTTCTTAGTAGGCAGGGGAAAAGATATCAACTCTGTGCTATTATGGGATATAGCCACAATGAGAATAAAATTTCTTGTCACTAGCAGTAAAAAGGAAAATGTCCAGGTGACTAAAACCTCCAAGTTCTGTGTGGATGAAAATGCAGCAAGAACAGTCTAGTTCTGATAAAGTTCCCTAAGAAAGAACACTTTATCCTTCAATAGCACAGAAAAATTGTGGCTGTTTATTTTCTGAATGTGTAAGAGAGGAAGAACAAAGAAGATACAGCCTCAGAAGTAGGTAGGATTGTGCAAGTACAGCCAGGAGAAATAATTGTCTGTTGTCTCTGTACAGACCCATAGCACTTGCATTTGCTGCTTAGGAACTCAAAAGGAAAATATGGGGCTCAGGAAAAAAAAACAACCACCACCATGAAAAAATCCAAACCACCAAAACACACAGACAAAACAAAACAGAAGTCCAAGAAAATAATTGAATGGATACAACTCAAATGCTCTTATCCAGATGACACCATTGGGAGACAACAGTCCATGTTAGTGTATCACAAATGGGACCAAACCAAAACTTAGCTACAAGACAGCTACAGATGTGTATACATACTATTCAGCCCTGGAAAAAAGAGGTAATCCAAACCATGTCAAAAACCCAAACAAAACATTTCAGAGTCTTTGAATAAAATTCATAACTTTCTTGTAACCAAAGTTTTAAGCAATTTTTTTTCCTGTTTTCTAATAAATAAATAAATAAAATAAAATCACTGTTTTCTTCAAGAAACACTAGCTTTTATGGCTTTACATTTCCTGGAGAAAACTTTAAATTATATTTTATATTTTTCACAAAAAAAAAAAGGTGCATTTTTTTCTTGCAACAACTTTAATACTTAATTTTATGGAAGATATGTTCCAAAGCCAGGATGTGTGTGCAGGGGAAAAATGTTTGATTTTGGTATGATGACTAACTTAAATCGCACAATAACTTTCCAACAGAGTACTCTAAGACAATGCAAGCATAAAGTCCTTTATTGCATAGAAAAGAATTAATGTTCAAGCTGGAATCCTGGAAACAACCTTACATATAAGGGCTTGTGTTGAATATGAACCAGTAGGCAATGTTATTAGCAGTAAAAGTAACTAAGAAATGTGTGTTTGTCCTGCAGGACTGTGCATATCTCTTGAGATGCGCTGAATGCCTAGAGCTTTGTGGAAGATGCAGAGATATTTGCAGCATCAGGATCAATATTTTTTGGTCCCCCTTCTTGCCTCTGGGCCATAGCATCACTAATCCTGAAGTCAATTGTCCCTAAAATGCTAAATACAGACCAACCTAGGCTTACTGAACAACAAAAGTCTGTGGACAATATCCATTGCCTGATTAGTATGCTCTATTTGGCTTAGTCAAATAATGTCAAGTATGCTATTTTTCCTTTAATGCTGAAAAAGCATTTAGCCAATAAATTTGTTTTGAGTAACAAATGTTATTTGGGGATGGTTCTCACAGCATAAGGTCTGTTGAGGCATTCATTCCCAGTAGCTGCCATTATTACTGGGGGCTTGTACTTTAGATAGCCTAAATAGGACAGACTGTTCTTGTCTCTCATGTTTTATTTATCTGTGGAGCCAAGGGTTTCACAGTAAAGGAACTATATTGCTTACAGGGAGTGGAAGTTGAAACAGCACAAACATGCTAATGCATGTCTCAATGTGCCTGAAGAGACCTCATTATTCTATTTAGTTTAAACTGCAAGAAAAAGTGATCTCTGGAAAAACAGGGTGCAAAGCCAGATAATTTAATTTCTTGTTCTGTTTAAAAAAAATTTATTGGATCACTTTCCACATCTACTAAATAGAAAAATATAAATAACTTTACCCCAATCTCCTTTTGTTCGGAGAATGTTCTCTAAAAACGGGTCTAGAGAAAGAATGTAAACTCTACTGCAAAAGTCCATATTTAAGAAAAGTGCTTGTTTCATATTTTTCACATTTTTCACTTTTTAACCACTATAAACAAAGAAAATCATAATGAAAAGAGTCTTACCTTTCAATTTCACCTGTAACTGCAGAAGGTATGTTAATTATCCTGTTGATTAAAGCTATTCTGCTAAATAGGAAGAATACTGTTTCCAATCCCTTTATTCCATAAACTTTATTCTCTGGTCCATCCTTCTTTCCTGTTTGTTTTTCAGTTGAAGCAAGGTACTTGTTTGATAAATCAAGCACTCTTTTTGAAAAGAAGTTGATTACTGTATGTTCTTCTAGCATACCACAATCAGTACATTTCCATCCTGGCAACATAAGTGATAGGTGGTTTTCATTTGATACAAGTCCAAAAGAAACAGGACATTGAAGCCTCAAGATATCTAAATGTCTAACACAAAGATTGTCTATTTCTTTATCTACACCCCACGGTAAGAGACATGACAAGAGCAGTTTAGCTGTATCAGTGGTGACGTTCACATCAATGTTTCCCGATGGCTGCATTCTAATCTTTCTGGAACTCTTCATTTTTTTCTGTCTTTTCATGCCATCACTTTCTTCCAAAGGCCGAGCTGTGCTATTGTCCCCACAGACCTGGTTTGAACAAACAGTATCTACTTGCCCATCCACTGGAGATATGGAGCCAGCAGTTTTATTTCTTTTTAATGTCAGTGCTCTTTTCTCAGTAGTACTTTTGGCTCTTTCTAGAGTGTCATAGTTGCAGAATGAATTCGACGACTGTAATCCATCGAACTGAGATGACAGCAGAAGTTCAAGTTTTTCCAGATCAAATAAGAGAATATGAAAGTTTGCATTGTTCCATTTTGTGTTAACTGGTAAAATAGTAAAGGGCTGTTGGATGCAGCTGGTATCAGTTAACTGAAAGAAAAATATAAAGTGTCCAAACAAATCTGTAGTATTTTGTATTCTTCAAGATATCAGTGTAATATTGCATAAGGAATAGGCCAAATATATTAACTCCATTAAGTTCAACTTAATTATATTTATCCACTTCTTACTAAGGAAAAACAATTTTCTTCTAAGTAGCTTAAGATACACAAAGACATATGCATGTAAATACTAGAATAAAGGCTTCTGAACATCTACAATTATACAGCCACACTGTAGATTGCATACCTCTTTGCCAAAGCTCTAGGCTGGTATTTTTTCTGCTAGGTCTCATTTCAGGCTGAAAGGCCTTAAGGAAAGTTTTAAATACAGGTTTAAAAAAAAAAAAATAAAGCTAGGGAAATAAATCTTACAATGCCGAAAAAAAATCTTGCAAACCTTGAGAATCTCTACGCCTTGTAGCAATTTGATGTATGTCCGAGACAAAGACTATGCCTTTTGCCATTTCTGAACATGCAAAACTATCTTAAAGGTACTTAATTCTGAGTTAAGTTGCACATATCTTATCAGCAACAATAAAAAACTTATGTAATTAAATCTCCAGATATAAAATTAGTTGTCTGAGATTAAAATAATTGAGAGAAAAAGGCTACAGAGCTACTACAAGTTTGTGAATATCTGACTTCTCCTTGTGCCACCCTATTTCCAACCTGGATGTTTCTGAAATTCCCCATATTTCATCACCAACTTTAAAGGCCATTCACAGCAACAGATTTACAGAGCATAATTGCAGTTCCACATACTAAAGTGATAAATACGCTGGTATAAACACCCATGTTTGATCACTGTTGTTAAATACCCAAAGAAAATTGTTTACAAAATCTAGCAGAAATTCAGATTGAGAACAGCTACAGTTACTCACAACTCTGAACTGACACATTAAACTATTATAACAGTAACCTCATGATGATGAACTGCAATAGTGTCAGCTGAACGTGAAGAAGTGTTCAAAACAATATTAAAAAAAGTTTTTAACTCAGTTTTATTCTTGTAGTTTAATTATTTAACTGATAAATCATAATTAACAAAAGTTTACATATTTTGGAATTTGTTTTTATTTTGCCAGTGTACTTGCCATATGCTGTGACAAATTCCTGAAGAGGTGATGTCTTTGGACACATTAAAAATCATCTCATTATACAGATATCACAGAAGAACTTACCCACATGAATGTCCATCAAAAACAATCTTCCCTGGACAGGGAGAAACTAAGGTAAACTGAGATAAAAGTCTTCTCTATTAGGACATAACCTCTATAGATTAGATAATGAGTAGAACATGAGGAGAAAAGGAAAGAACAAGAATAAACACAAGAATACAGGAGAATATTTATATAAAGCCATGTGAATGGCACATACATGCAGGCAGGAATAAGATACTATGGAAGAACAAGTCAAAAGGAGGAAATTCCAAAATCTGTCTGGTAACCCTTAACATATTTCTATATATGGCAAATATTTCACACTCGCTTTTCCCTCCCTCCCAATTTCCCATGAGTACTTCAGGAAAGATGCCCTGTCTTGAGCTTCTGCGCTAGCCCATTTCTAAGAGTGGAAAGACAGCAAGTTACCTCAGATCCCATATTCCAATCAAGATCCCCTTACAAGATTTGATTTCCTGTCTTACATATCTGCAAATTCAGAGGAAAAACATTTCACATTCCTGCTGCCCTTTTCCCCATACAACTTTCTGTGCCTGTGAATTCCCAGCATGACATCAGTTTTATGACAAAGCTTCTGCAGGCTTTGGAAAGCAGAAAAAACTTACTAGTGGAGGGCACAGAAGAAATTCTAAAGAATTATCTTAGCATTTCAATAAAGCCAGTTTTCCTCCTCAATTTTAGTTTTTATCTGCCTTCTAAAACATAAAATAAAGTCTGAAATAATAATTTCTTTAAAGCAAAAAAATTGAAATACTTTGTAAATATTGACTCCAGGCATTCTGAAATTTTCAATTCCCCCCATAGGAAATGCAATATTACATAGAATGATAGAATTACAGAAACATTTACTAGAAGGAATGTCTGTAGGTCATCTCAAAACTCCTGCTCTACAGACTCACATCACTGATACTTTTATGAAACTGCTGGTATTTCAGAATTCATTTTCTAAGGAAAAAACCCACAACAAATATCCAATTGTTATTTGGAGCAAAAATCACATTACTTTCGTATGCAACTAAAAAGCATATCAGAAACTGAACTAAATGAAACAGAGTTGAATCTTTAAGAATACTCCAAATTTCCATTACATAAACAAAACTCTAAATTTTTGTCTGAGAGAGAGAGTCTAGATGACTTTGTAGAAGAGTAACTATTTTATTTCACAGAAATCATCATGCTGCACTCTCAAGCAGCATTCCATGAAGGTACTGGAATGATCATCCAATGGGTTAAGTTACGAGATTGTGACACAAGTTCTTATATCAGAATCTTGCTGGATCTATTATAGAGATATCTTTTGCCTTCAGGGGAACAGCAGACATGACGGAGTGTAAATTCCTTGTTGGTGTTTTTGCCCTTTTCTTTAAGCGCTTATGACTTATGTTTTTATTTTCCTGCACAAGCCTATGCTCTCAGCAGTGCACTCAGTCTAGCTATTTCACCTTTACAAGCAAGCATGTACAAGCAGAAAGATATCATCAAGAAGCAACTTTTCAGCCCAGTGATACTTTTGCAAACAATCATGCCAGCTCCATATCATAAGTGATACAGACTTTTCTAGATCACTATGGTCAATTTTAACTTTCTTGTGATTATTAGAAATGCAAACAATTGTTTCTGTTGAAAAAAGCCTCATCTTAAAAGAAACCACCAAGCATTAGTAAACAGGGCAACAGCTGGCTTGAACTTGAATGCAATGTTGATTAACTCATCTTTCTCAAGACCACTCCTTACTTAACTCCTTTTACATTACAAACTAGGATTAGATATTTTCAAACTGTTAATATTGTTAAGAATACCACAAGGAAAAAAATTGACTCTCTAGAGTTTGTAAGTTATTTCACTATTCAGTTTTGGGTAATAATATAATTTGTCTTTCTGTTATCTAGAGAATGATACTTGCACCAGATGAGGATGCACTCTAAATACATAATCTTATTTAAAGATCTCCATAGGGAGTCATAAGAAAGACTAACTGCCTGTTCAGATTTTTTTTTTTATCCCTTTCCTTTTTTTTTAAAAAAAAAATATACATTGTAGTTAAGTACTAGGATTATTTTAATCTTCAATTATGCTGTTTCCTAATGCATAGGGGGAACCTCATGGAATGCAAACACTGGAATTCACAAGTTAGCTTTGATATTAACAGAACCTATTATTATTTGGCCTATTTTCATTTTCTCTGTTCTATACATTTATATTTGGTTGATTAACATGTAGAAACCTTTGGGAAAATCACCATCCAAACAAAGGAAAATACTGTGACTATGTCAATCTGTTGAGTAGTGATGCTGCTGTGTGTGAAGTCACAATATATGTTTATTGTCAATATGAAAACTTATAGACATCAATCCTAAAAGCATCTACCAAGTTATCTTAACTCTCTGCCATAGGCACTTCATTCCAATGAAAGAAGGTGGACATCTAAAGCTTTAGACATAAAACACTATTTAGAAAATATGGAAAAGCTATTCTCTGTAACAAAAGATGACAGAAAATGGAAGGAAATCCATAAAACTAACTGTGAACTAGAGAGTTGGGAATAGCATCCAATGATGGAGATTGAAAAGCAGATTAACAAGTATTTACATTCTGTACTGTACTTTTCTTGAAGTTTCAGAATTATTTCACAAAAATAAATCCTACTACATTCAGATAAATACTGTTATTAACTTTATTTTTTTTCAAACGTACACATCAAGAGTTTAGTAACTCAGTGCCAAAAAATAGGCTAAAACCATTAATAACAACAAAGCACGACTTGTCTGAACCACACAGTCCAACTCTGAGGCCTTCCTCTTGCCAACACACGAGCTTCAATAATGGAGATACCTTTTTGTTTCTTCTCTGACAATTATTGTTCAACTCAGTCTCAGTTATCATGGGATTGTCTTTCAAACCCAAACTGCTTGAGCAGATAGTACTGCATATAACCAAATATCAAGCCATTCAAGCCTTACTATACTCCCAGTGTATTTCAGATGATCACATCAAAAAAGAATTAATTTAGTAATACAGAACCTTCCTTCAATTCTGCAAGTTAAATGACCACCACACTATGATGTACTGAACACAACCTAGAGATTTTGAAAATCATCATTTTGAAAGACAGTACAGAGGCATCTTTTAAGGTTTACCATGTCTAGTTATAAATTTTATTTTTTATATTTCCAACTTTCTGATATCTACAGGTCTCCCCTGACCAATGTTCCATCTACATTTATTATTTAGCTGAAAAATTGGTAAGACTTAAAAAAAAAATTATTTTAAAAATCTTCTGGAAGCTATTACAGAGAAGGCAAACTGCATGACTTTTCACAGCTTCAATCATTGTCTGAATGTATGAATGTAAAATAATTATAAATATTTCCCACTGTAGTTGAGTTGAGAAAATTAGCAGAATGTGCTACCCCTTTTTTGTGCATCACTAGCAGTAAGTTTAACAAGGAGTTACTCCAAAGGAGTTGTTAGTCAAGAAAGAAAACTTTAGTAATAAGTCGTCAATTTTCATAAATTGTAAAAATTACCATGCTCAGGGCTAAACTCGGGTTTTTATTGTAAGTGGTATAAGCTTACCACTTATTTTTGTTGGAAACTGAGAACAGGAAGCACTTTTAAATTTTATTTTGTGTATGTATGTGTTCTCAAAATTAATCTAAAGCACCACCAGCAATTTTAGTTAAAATATTGGCTAGACCCTAACAAAAACTGATTAATAAGTATGTCAAGAAGCTTCTACAATTAGCTTAATTTAAATATTTAAATTAATCTTAATTTAAATATTTCAAATTCCCAAACTAAAATAAAAGTTTAATTTAATTTTACTTTTTTTAAAATTAACAAATCACTGTTTGAAGCTGCGTAGTTTAGCAATGAGGCTAGACCTACTTTGTTGAAAATAAAGCCATTTGTGTGCTGATCACATTCCTGCTTAACAACTGGAACTTGGAACACTTTTACAGCTTGGAGAGATCTGCATCACTTGATAAGGCTCCCTGCGAAGCAAGAAGTCTGGCTACAGACCAAAATGTTGTTCTGAGTCATGAACCTTTTGTGCATTATCTCTGACCCACAGCAGAACAAGCTTTCGACACCCAGGAAAGAGCAGGATTCAGGGAGGCTTTGAAATGGCAAGCAACATTCCATGCAGGGCAACAGTCACCTCTGTTAATAGCTCCCTAGTTTGCCACTGAAAAATTTGAGCCAGGGCAAGACAAGAGATGGAGTAACAAACTTTGCAGACTCACTTTTATTCATTTCTTCTGGCATGGAATCCATCCCTGCTCCGCGATTTACAGGCCTTTTTTTCTACCTCTTTTCTGCTCCCTTTACACATCTTTTCCAAACCACCCTAGCACCCAAGGAAAAATCTGCCCATGTCTACAGGAAGGAGGTGGCAGGGGGCTATCCTTACTGTTGCCCCCAAATACATCAATACATGCCATTATCTTTAACAGGTTTAAGACAGATATACCACATAAAAATTTCATGGGAAGTACAATTCAAGTGTTCTTTTACCTAGCTACCTTCTCAACTCTAACGGCCTTTTTCCACTGGGACACAATTGTTCTAGGAACGCTATCCCACTTAAAATACACACTTCCATTAGCTGGCAGGGATTCCCATACTGTTTCAACTCCTCATATATGAGCTTTCTCCACACACCAGCTTTCTTTACAAGACGCATTCTATTGTGGGTTTTGTGCTAAAAACAGATTTGACAAAAATGGTCTCGATGTTCATTTTACATAAAGGAAATAAAGTGGCAAAATCACACGACAGATTTTTAGAAGGCACACCAGACTCAAAGTACACTTAGATGCCACTTCCATACCACTGAAAAGAAATTGCTCAGTTCTCACATCATGGGTAGTAGTATCAGCTTCTACATAAAACACGACCTAAACTATTAAACATTACTTTCTTACAGACTTCTGGCCTTCTTTATCCATCCATTGTACTCTCACTTTATCCTAAACATAACAGGGTAAAAATAACAGAAAAATGGCCTCAAAGTTCCCAGTGCCTGCATAATGAATTATGCTGTATAAAGCACAAATGTGAGCTGTTCTGCTGATTCTAGTAAGTTTTTTAATTATGTAATATTCAAGGAGTTTAACTGTGTTCCTTTGAGATTTCTCTTGTGAGAGAGTATATTTTGATCCATTAATATTAAACAAGTCAGAAAAAAGATCAGTCCCCTCCTGTATCTACTACTTGCTGCCTGCAAAGGCTCAAGAAAATATTAGACAAAAAATAAACAACTTATTTTTAGCTTAAACTTCAGTTGGATTTGGGGGTGTGGGAGATATGAGTGTGCCTAGTTATTGTCAAAAGAGACTGGAAGATTCTTCTCTTAACATAAGATGCACTGCTTTTGATTTTTTGGGGGGTGAGGGATTTTCTCATTTGTCTGAGGGGTTTTTTTGTGGATTTTTACTTTTCTATTCTGACAGTCAGACTATCATCTTTTAATACACACCCAATATAACAGCCTACTTAAGTAATTTATAAAAGTGTCAGATAAGCAAGACTTCCTCTTTAAAATAGCAATTATTTCATTATTAAATATACTTGAAGAAATTTGTTAATTTAATCAGTAAAATACCACTATCCTACACTCTGCTCATGTATATTCAATTAAGACATCCTTTGAACAAAATACATGTGCTTCACCCTTTCAAACAAGTATTCACCCTTTCAAACAAGTATTCTTAAGCAAAATCCAACATGGAATCATTAAAACTACCACACCTTACAAGTCTTTAAGAAGTTTCTTGATATGATTTCTGAAATATCACAATGAAGTCTGAGAATACAATATCAATATGCTTATTTCAACAAAATTAACACTTATTTCTGTCATCTGACCTTAAATTACACTACAAAGACTACAGAAACTTTAAAGAGTATTTACAGGTTTGAATCACTTACTGTTCATTACCTCTGTGGCAATCAATAATATTGACAATAAATAGGAGTATTTGGTTGTTTTGTTTGTTGGTTGTTTTGGGTTTTTTTAAATAAAATGTGAAGCAGCTCGGTTACAGAAATGAAAGAGGAAGGTTGGGAAGTAGAATTTGCCAACCAAAATATATTAAGGGCTAAAACTTTTCTGTGTCTTAATCATGCCAGTCCAGTGGATGTCAATAGAAGTTCAGAGCTCCTAACTTTTGTCAGAATCCCATCATATCCTTGCTCTGGCTCTAGGCTCACAGAAAATAAGCATATCACACAGCTGCTTTTAAAAACTATTTAGCTACTTCTACCCTGTCTCTTAAATTTGTACCTCATGGAGCTGGACGAACCGTTTCAACTGAAGCATTGCTACCATACCTAGGAGTCTCAAACATAAACTTATATTGCCAATAACATCTCTATTCTATTCTCCATGATGCTTTATCCTTGATGGTACGAAGCAATAACTCTGTTTGGTTTTGTTTGTTTTGGGTTTGGTTTTATGTTGGGTTTGGTTTTTGTTTTGTTTTTAAATACAGAATAGCTTAGTAAATGTCTCCTTGCTAGACTTTTTTTCCTAACCTTTTTAATGAAAATAGTAGCATTACATATAACACACAAGAGAAACAATTATGTTTTGGCAACATTTGAAGGTGCTATCTCATGCACAGTTTTGCAAAATAGGAAACCTGTAATTGTCTCATAAAACAAACACATAAACAATGCACAAAATGGCTGGCACACTGTAAATTAAAGCATTAAATTCATTTCTAAATCCTCTGAGCCCTCGGTTGCTTGAGATGGTAGTCGATAGTAGTAAAAAAAATTGCCTCCTTGAAATGTGCTTGGTGGACAGCAGCTTGATGATTGGCAGCACAAATAGAAGACAAACGAGAAAGCCTTCAATCTGCAGCTGATGCACAGGAAGAACATGGGGAGCTGAGTTTACAATAGAGAAAACATTACCAAGCTAATGGCACAGGCAATCATTTGACCACCATGCATCTCTGATAGCAGCAGGGCATCCATTTTCAGTTAAGTGTTAGAGTACCTTTTTGCTTTCTCTGACCACTGCAGGGGTAAAACAACCTAGTGTGTGAAACCCACTGACTGGTAATAAATTACTATATTGGATACTTTTTGTTTTCTTTCAGCAATGACTTTCCTGTGTATTCCTGCTATCATTACCAATTAAAGTGGAGATCGCGTTAGCAAGCTATATCTAACTGTATATCAGTCCCTACGCTCCAATTGCTTTGGCAAGTATCACAGGGTCAAGAGGCTTCTTTGACCTTTATCAGCTAAGTCTCTCTGACCACTCACTATTTGAAGCAATCTCAGCTGAACAGATGGACACTTTTGCAGACTCTATAAAGCTTAGAATATAAAGATAAATGAAATTGTGTTTGGGGCTTCAAAACAGTTTATGAGCATAAAATATTGTTAGCAAGTTCCACAAAAATCTCAGATTTCAAATAGCACACCTTAAACCTATACCATGACCACAACCCTTCTTTATCTAGTAGGAAATTGTATTTTTCTACAGATAAAACTAAAAACATGATATAACTTACACGTCTAGTTAGTACAAGGTCATTTCTGAATTTAGAAAGCCTAATTTAATTACTTTAATCATTAAAAGACAAGCAAGAAGAAAATTTAATATAGCCTTTTACCATGACAGTCAGTTAGAACAGCATACAGCACGTGATCAAACAGATAATTCAGTGGAAGACAGCTAAAACAGTTGGATACTACAGAGCATTCAGAGAAAACCTGGACCTTCATTCCAAATTCCCCTATCTTAAGTTTCTTAAAAGCCTTTACTCTTTGAATTACTACACCAAAATTTTAGTTGTACAACACAAGAGAAAGCTTCAAATTCCCTAGGTGATGCTTGAAGAACTGGTAATAATTAGATATAAATGTGGTCTTGCGATCATGTACTTATGTATTTGTAACCAAAAAATAATCTGTTGTTCAACAATAACATTGAAAGGCCTTTTGAGCTAAATCACATCAGCAAACCTGTCTTGTTAAGTTCACAATCTTCAGTTAAAAAAAATGTGATACAGGCTTAACTAGATTTAGTGTTGAAAATTTCTTAAATTGGGTAAAACCATGGGATACTTTTTTTTTTTTCCCCTTAAGCCTGGCTTGGTTTTCAGAAGAATAGATTCCCAAGAGGCAAAGTTCTGATCTGCATCTTTCTGCAGGATGTCATGGATGTTGCATAAGAATACTTCCCCAAAACATTTTTTAGTCCTTCCTTCTAATATCATCCCAATTCAACCAACAATTCAAAACAGTCCCACTAACAATGAGCCCACTTGCCATTTGCAAATACACAGCTGTCTTATTTTCTTGCTCAGTTGAAAGGATGAACAACCCAGGATACGTGCAAAGATGTATTTAGTTAAAAATAGTTACAAACCAGCAGGTATATAACTGAAATAGCTCTTAAACATACATCATACACCATCTCTAAAAGAACCTGTGTAGGCAGAAAGGATGCAAATTATCAGCTACACTTTCATCTCCACATAAAGACCATATGCACCTTCTAATCCAATATAGCTCCTGTCAGCAATTCACACATGCACATTCCTACGTCTAACCCTGCTTACCTTCTGAGGCTTTGAATGTAGGGAGCATGTGAACAATTTCTGTCACTAAAAGCATCCATAGCCTTCCAAAGCGGGCAGACAGGTCAGGTCTACCCTCTCCAAAGCAATGCTGGCCAATGCACATAGGGTGAGGATCATACAAAGTAAAGGTGTTACTATACCAAGGTTATTCACATCTCTTACCTTCAGACATTTCACTTCATCACCCTAGGACAGAAGATCCTGTTGTGGGTGGCGGGGGCATTCAGAACTTTTTTTTCTTATTAATTTACTCTTTTTAAACCTCAGTACTTGCATATAAAGAACTAGGTGTAAAAAGCCTAGAGTCAATAGTGGTGCCCCAGTTTGCTTTCACATGCAATCCATGCTTGACCTGAGGCTTTATCATTTGGACAATGCAGTCCCCAAACAAAGGTGTCAATTCATGACGAATTTTCCCATATGAACTAGTTTGAAGAAACTGCTTTAAACTTGCCTCATATTACTTTTCTCATATTATTCATTACAACAACTCTAGTCATATTACTGAGGATGCCCATATCCTCCTAATAATCCATCTCCCACACAGAAAAGGCTACAAAGATTTTTGAAGCTTACATCACACCAATGTTTGTCTATGAATTTAACTGCAACATAAGCGGAGTCAACCTCTTTCCTTCCAACACTATAATCGTTCTCTTTTTTTTTTTAATCCCAGCGGAGAATGTTACTATTTTTGCAGCACTTTGAACAGTAATTATGGCATCACTCCTGATGAATCTGTGGCACAATGCAAGTAATTAAGCCAAGGAGTCTTCAAGCTCAAGCTGTGTGATGAATAGACTAAGCAACTGGATAAACACCCCTTTTTATCATGTGTGGAAGGACCACCATCAGGCCGATTGTTGGCCAGATGGATCTACTGGGCACAACAATTTTTAATTGTTCAGGGAGAATTACTAACACATCTATTGCTCGCTGTAGAGACCTGGTATGAAAACGAATGTTTCTCATATTTTGTTTTCATGTTCACACTGTCTGTCTGTCTCTACCACAAACACTGATTTTTTTTTTTTCATGGGATTTAATACAAATTATACATAAAAGTGATACACATAACATGACACCAAAGAATAATTTAGTAAAGCATACACACAGAATATTCTTCACATTATTTTGCAAAAGCAGGACACAAATCTACATTTTGTTTTTCATTAAAATATTTGAAGAAATATATATGATATATATAGATATACAACTTTATACAGACAACTTTTACTTTGCTCTAGAATTCATATCACTACCTGTCTGGGGACATTCCATCAGAAAGGCAATTCTAAACACAATACCTTTGACAAAGTCTCTTATAACATTTTTTTGTTATAGAAAAAATATAAAAATGAACTGGAGATGCACTCATCTCAAAATAAGATCTGTCTGACATGGACAGTCTCTACACTATGAAAAGTTTAGATGGCAGGGAAGGGATAAGGGGTTTTTAAATTAAGTCTTATCAATCTATATATTCAAGATCCATATACTCTGCCTATATCTTAATATATTATCTTGAATGTAGAAGTAAATTCCCTAATCATATATTTAGAAATACATAGGGCTTCCTGATGGGTAGTAGCCAAAACATTTTCAGCCTTACTCAGCACTCAAAGAAAAGCTGTAGATGGAACATATCCCATGTTTCTTAGATCATCAACTGGACAAATGATGCAATCCACAAACACAGACTACTGACTCATGGACCTAGAAATCACACTGAACAATTTTTGGATAAGAGAACATTCAAATATCTGTGATAATAATGCTGAACACAGAGATACTGCCAACATGACCTTAGGAGAAGGGTAAAAGCATGAGAATATTGCTTTGTCCTAAGAAGCATTAACACATATAAAAAGTAAGTTACTAACCAATGGCTGGTTGCTGACTCCAACTAAAACAACATATCTGCCCTAGGCTACTCTGACAGTGCATTTCTCATATTGGATTATAGGAGTTCCACCCATAAAGTCTAGCTATGTTAAAAAGTACTAGATCAAATCCTAAGCAAGTGACTTTTTACTAAAGTAAAAGAGCGACAACAAAAAAAAGTACTAAATTCTTAAATATTAATATCCTGTCTATCCTAGAAAATGCCAGTTTTGAAAACTCTGGAATAGGCAAACTGGACTTTCTTCAGATCCTGTATCATTCTAGGATGTACCAGGACACCGCCTAAGTCTCTGTGCCCATAGATTTCACACAGCTCTTTCCTTGAGAGCCGATTCATCTTTCCCATAAGTATTGCAAGAACCAAATCTGACCACCAGAACAAAGTAAGGTTTAAGTATTAATATGTAGAAAAACAAGAGAATGGAAATGCAACGACTGCTGTTGCTTTGTTTTTAATTGAACCATGGTTTAGCTTAGTATTTTGTTTCTGCTGTTTAACTGAGGCGATATTCAATTAGCTATCAGAAGGAAGCTGGCAGACAGCAAGTCTTGCTTTTGCAGAGGAAGGTTTGGTGTTTCAAGTCCTAGTTCTATAATTGTATTTAAGGTGCCAATGGCACTGCTCTATTTTTTTTTTTTTAATAGGTGTGTGAGGCAGAAACCTAGGAAAGTCTCACAGATCTGAACTCCTGGGGATACTTTTCTTCACTAAAATAATACTAATTAAACTACAAGAGGCCAGGAACCTGATGTTTAGAATAGAAAAGATGATTATCACAAATGTAAAGATTCCACCATCCTCCTGCCATGAATGGTGAAGAATTCTCAAGAACATCACTGGACAATGTGAAAATACAAAGGTTGTAACAAAGATGATGTAACTTATTTTAGAATTAGGTAGAGGACTTACAAGGAAATTAATTAGGCTGATCTACAGAAGAAGTCACATTTTGGGCACTAGAAAGTAGTAAAGGGAAAATGTAAGATAGGAATGTGTCTATGAACACACACACCCAGAACTAAAAGAAACAATCATGTGTGGAGAATAAGATATCAAACAGCATTTCAGTAGGATATAAGCACAGTTTCTATCCATAAAGATATATCCTTAAAAATACAAACTTTGCTACAGTTTCCAAGGGACAGAGAAGTGAATTGTGGCATGACAGCTGAGATATGGGAGAAGATGAAGGAGGAAAATGGCAACAGCCAGGTTAGCTTCAATAAATGGTCCTTCAATGTGAAATACTTCATGAGGACTACTGATATTGACATTAGAATTGTATCTAGTAGGACACGGTAGCACCTTCTTTAGCTTTAGCTCAGGGTCCAATTAGTTGTCTAGTCAGGGAAAACAAAAATTTAAGTTCATCACCTTCAGTATAACAACAGAGAAAAAAAGTTTGTAGAAGTATATAGAAGCAGCGTCCAAAGTGTTGAAATAAATAGCTAAGGCTTAGTCTCAGATTTCTGTCAGCCGATGTTACTTACTATCCATACCTGCAAGAGTAAAAACACACTACAGTATCACAATGCCAGCTTTTTGCTTTCAGGTAATCAATGGAGAGAACACTGAAATCAACAAATTCTTGACCTGGTAAACCAATTCAGAACACTAGTAACTTTCAGCAAAGCTGACATGTGGTCCAAATTATCAGTATCTCTCAGGATCATTATGCACTTTAACTGGCACCAATTTAATCTCATAACTCTAAAGCTATTACTTCACTGTGCTTATGATGCTACCTTAATCCCTTCATAAAATACTTAACTGTGACATTTCACAGGAAATGTAGTACTCAAATGCTTTGCATCTGAATTATGGGAAAAAATTTTAGACCTTCATTTCTGCACTCATTTTTCTTTTTAATAATAATAAACTAATTACGTTTAATTAGTATACTACTAAATAGAGCTTCTGAACAGCAATCCCAGATAAAAAAAAAAAGCAAACAAAAAACCCAACAACAAAAAACCCCACCAACCTGGCAGCAACATAAATGTTACCAACTTTAAGGAGAAATGTTCTTTCCGTTTTGCTTTGTTCTTAATAGTCCACTTCATACAAATGATAAAGATCTGCGATCCCTCATAATAATATTCTAAATATTACAAAATGAAAGAAATAAAGGAATCCATGTCTAACATATCATTGTTTATGGTACTACTCCTGATTTTGTATTTAGTAAGTATTATTTGGCATTTGTGCTTGTAACTTATTTCCATTTTTCTATCAATTTTTCCATCAGTAAGATTTCACTAGTAGTGATTTTCCAGGCTTTCAATAACAATCTTATTTTCAAATTGCATCCTCTATTATACTAAAACAAATAAATTCTATTGTCCCACCATCTTAATTTGTCTTTTACTTATTCTGTGTGGCAACATAACAAAGTACATATTTATTTTAGTATTTATAATTTCTTTGCATCCTCGTTTCTTGTTTTAAGGAACTATAAAAATATAAACTTTGACTTTCGTACTAAGAAAATACCTCTGTTTCAGAAGCATCTTGCCTTCACATATTTTGTTTAGAGCAGAATAATAAGTTGTTCAGAACAACTAACAGTAAGTATGTCAATTTATAATGTGTAAAATGTATTTACAAGTGTTATACTAACTGGTACCTAACTACTCTGCTCACAATTATTTCCAATAACTGTATAAATAAAAATGAATTTTTATATATCTTATATAAACCCTTAGTTAGATATTTATGACTCTACTTTCTGCACCATATATCAATGCTCAAACAATAGTATTTTAAGAAATTTTCAAGTGAATATATATCAAGCAACAAATACACCTAACATTCATATAAAAGTTCATATGTAAATAAATATGTTTTTTCCCCCCTCATCTTTGTCTTATCTTATACATACAGTAAAAATTTGCTTTTTCTGGTCTAGCTCTTTAGTAGCATACAGTTCAGCAGTCCAAGGTTTAGCAATTATTGCACAAATTTTAGAAGCTGCTTTTCCTACAACATTTTTGCCCAGAAGCAGCTTGAATTACATTATTGAAATCAGTAAAAAAATCAGTGCATGGTAAACACAGGTTTATATCCAAATTATTTAAGATGAAAAGCTGGGAAACTTCCTAAGATGAAAGGTTTTTGGAACATCTGGGAAACAATTCCCAGACATATCCAGCTTTTTATGTGCATCAATGAAATCTTCATACAATGCACTGAAGCATTTTAATTTTTTTTAAAAACTAGCTTTTCACACAGCTCAAATTTTCAGATATAACTATGATTTAAAGGTATAATGCGAGCTAGTTCCATAATGAGAGCAACACCAAGAGCACACAATCCCGTGTGTAGTCTATTGTAATTAAGACCAGTGATTCAATACCTATTGCTACTGGCCAGGTATCATAGCAACCTTGTGTCACTGAATACTGCTGGAAAACTGTTCATCACCAGCAAGACTATGCTTCAGGAAAATCTACAATGGCACTACAGATTGTCAACATCTATGGGGGTTGTTACAGGGAAAACAACAAAGAAATCTATTTTAAAAAACCCTATGCTTAGAAAATTGACAGGGATACTACTGTAGCCCTACAAAAAGGAAAAAAAAAAAAGAGAGAGGAAGGGAAGATCATTTTTTTGTCATTAGTTACACAACTTATGCACACACATCCTAATATCCATCCATATAAGCTGAGAGTTGAAAAAATGCTGCATTACCATGTTGTTTAGGTATATCCATAAAATACTGTATTTTTTTAAACACTAGCATAATTCATCACCAACATTAACACAAAAATAAAACAGACCCTCTTTAAAAATAATATTTAAACTTCCACAAATGAACTCTAGATAGTCTTGTATAAATCTGCAAAAAAAAGAAAAAACAGGTTACTATGAACAAGAACCCAATATTGATTTTTCTGTGGTGCAGTAAAGCATCTCCATTCTATTTGGCTGCTGTCAAAGCCACTCTTTAACAGCTGGAGTCAAATTGCACTATTTACAGCAAGAGCCCTTGTCAAGTGGACCATAAGTATTCTAACAATACACTATTCAAATGGCACTTTGCCACACAAATTGCTGACTTGATGAATACCCTATGTCAATGACTAAGGCCAATATAAAAGTTTCATTTTTATGAGAGGTTTTACATTCACATATTAAGTAAAGCTTTCTTGAAGAACTATTAAGCTATATTTTTTGGGTCTTTTGACATTGAAAATAATTAAAATCTGTTTAAATATATCAAGGGGATTTGACAACATTAATATGGATCTTGTGTTAACTGCATTTGTCACACTCATCTGTTATTGGTACTCCCACTGGCACGTGCAGGACAATAAAAGAATTAAAATGGTCAAAACACCATGAAATCAAAGCATTCTGCTTTTGTATCTGTGATTTACATGATGGCAAATGTTTTGAAAGAAAGCCTTTGAAGCTGGAATGCTATGCGAGGATACTTTTCTTCTTTGTTCTTAGGATGGAGTAAAGAGAGACCATTACTTTGCAAACGTTGCTTTGTCTTAAATATAATACTAGTGATAAAACAATATAATAGTAAACATTAAGAAAAATGCTGAATCTTACTTGCAATCTTCGCATGGATCATCTCATTGTACAAAATAAGGATCCCTCAAGTATAACAACAACAAGACAGAAAACCTAGCCCTCATTTTTTGTCACATAAAATCTTCTGAAATTGAATTCTTAAAGAAGTGGTTAAAATTGACTGTGTTGTTTTTAAAATAGAAATGGTATTAGCAATTTAATGTGTTGTTAAATTTCTAACACACGATTTGCCAAATAAGCAAATTGATAGTAAATACTCATTGTATACAAGTGTTCTAAAGCCTTTTGATAATTTGAAAGTTTCACGATAGTTTCACCTGTGTGGTCTTATTAATATGGTATGAAACGTTGAACTTTGATATCCACAGAACTCTCACTAATTTCATGGGTTCTGGATTTCAGGAGAGTATTTCAAGATGCTAAAATACAATGACCCAAACCAGTCAATACAGCACTTTTTGAAAAAACTTAAAAATTTCCCGCAGAAGAACCAAGAAAAACAGCAGGCTCCATAACAATCGCTCACTTCAGCGGTATCAAAACAGCGTTAAAAAAGCCACAGAGTTTCACACTCCTTTTGTGTAGCTTGCATTGGGCTTCTAGAACAGTATTAAGGGGATCTCCATTGTTATATTTTTCCCAGGTTCAGCTCCACCCTATACATTTAGCCTCCAGCATCTCCCACATCAATCTACAGAACCTGCTTTAATGGGGGTGGAGGTGGGAAGAAGCACTGGACATAACAGATGACAGATTTTTGATGAATTAAAAGTAGTTTCCCAAGTATAGAACTTCATCTGTTAGAAAATTAGACTAAAATAACGTGACCATAATGACAAAAAGATGGTGAAATAAAAAATATATTTTGACAGTTACAAGGAAGTCTAAGAGACATCAATAAACTCTCAATGAAAAGTTTTCATTAGGACAAGATAATAAGTTTAAACAAGAAAATGGAATATTTTATTGCAAAATCAGAGCAGCCAAGATGTATGTCTGATGAAGAAAAGCGCTGTAAATTATTATTACAACTCACTGCTGCCTATTGTGATAGTACTTCCAATTTAAGATCATGATAATCCCCAAAGCACGTTTAACTCCACACTTTAAAATTTACCAAAAACTATTATACCACATTCCATGAGCAGTATATTTTCTTTCCAGTCACTTTGTTAAATCCAGGCAATTTTCAATTTAATAGATACGAGCAAAACTACACTCCAAACACTACTGTAGCTTTTTCTGTTGTTCCTCTTTAAAAAGGCAAGAAGAAACTATCCCTTTTGAAAAACTAACAGTGAGATCCAATTCCATGTCAATGGCCAACTAGTGCACCATCTGCCCCACAACATGCCCAGCAGGATTATGCTCTAATAAGACTTCAGAAAATGGGATCAAAAAGAACTTGAGAAATCAGACTAAGGTTAGTAAAAGGTCAAAGAAATATTAGGAGTTTATAGTGGTTGTTGTTTAACTCAAGTTTTATGTAAATTTATAGGTACAATAAAGAAAAAGACCAGAAAAAAATTCAAGAATGAGGACTTCGATTAAGCTGTTCTTTATCAGACAGACTTTTGGAAGATCCTGTATTTTATTTATCAAAATTAATAAAGCCAGAAGGCCAGAGACCATTCTGAAAGCTGTTTCCATATGTGAGTTGAGGAAAAGCATTTTTCATCTTTCCAGATTTGTGGGAAGATTTTTTTAATCTACATTCAGAGTTGAGAAACAACGGACATGACTTCCTCTGTTTATCGCAGAGGATGGAACTCCCAAAACCCATTTTAATTAAAAAGTGGTAAACATGAACAAACAACATTAAGTCTCTATTCTTAAAATACACTTGTATCAAGAGCTCAGTGAATATATTTACTTCTGATGTACAGAGTTTTCAGAAAGGTGTTTGCACCATTATCTTCCAACTTGAATAAGGTAATACCTACTCCATTGGATTTGAGATTGCATTAAATTTGAGACAGTTTTAATAACTGGTTTTACTTTTAGCAAACAGGCTTTTTAAATATCAATAAATAACTGATAAAAATATAGATATATCTAGGCCACAAGCAAATAGAATGACTATTGCATTTTCAACCTTACTTCTCATTACATGGTATCTCTGTACTCATTTTCTCAGCTTTAACAGCACATAAACACCAGTTTCAGTATGCTATTTCTTTCTATTATTTTTTCAAAACAGAAGAGCACATCTTTTCCATCAGTTGCATTTGGTTTAACAACTTCTGTAAAAAATTGATAGATAAAACTAACTACAGTGCCTGGTCAAATCTCTCCCGAGGACTGTCATACCTATTTACAGCACATTGTCACCCTCTTTTTAACCAATGAGGTGCCAAATTTAATTGCACTAATACAAACATAAGGCACTTGCACTGTGTTCTGTGATGTTAACAGAAAACAAATGCCCAATAAAAACTAGCATTGAATGACAACAAGAATGTGTGGTTTCATAAGCAATAATAGAAAGACCAGTAGCATTATGCCACGATGTACTTTTTCCTCAAGACATATACATCCAAACTGGTAGATTCAATTGTTCTGAGGGTACAAAAGGAAATAGGGTCTAACTATGGGTGCTAAGCCTCTGAGAAAATCCTTCTGAGATGATCTTGCTTAAGGCACTCGTCCCCATCCTCTTCACTTATTCCTTGAAATGGAGTTGAAGGCATAAAAACTGAGTCAGTTGGAACAAGGATTTATAAACTTAAAACCAAGCCTCCACATCACTTACACAGGACGACACACCAGTGAAGGTGAAAGGGTAAAGAATTTGGATCCCAACTCATTGCTCTTGAGAAATGCTCTACTCTTCATTCTTACCTTATCTGAAGATTTTTCTGTATGAGTAAGATTGTAAGAGACCATGCCATGCTTGTAAGAGCTAGAGGGTTTGTATCCAGCATTTTTATTTCGTTTTGACTCTTGAGATACAGGAAGCAGAGTATCTGCCATAAAGTATTCTGAATCTTCAATGGAAGTAAGAATTGCTTTTGCTGTTTCACCTGTTTCATGTCGTTCCAGCGTGCCTAGAGGAAAACAACAGAAGATGTAATTTTTTCAGGGAACTACACTCTTTCATATTTCAACATAAATATCATAGTATTAGCATAGTATATTTCAAGTGAGCAGATAAATCATGAAGCTTTTACAGATAAGCCAAGTAATTCCTCATTTCTGGACCTTAAAAATATAATTTTACACCGGAGTATTCTACAGCATTACTATGTTAAAAAAAATAAAGCTTAATTTCTAAATAGATCACTGCAGAAAATACCTTAGATTCAGACCACAAGAAACAAGATATTTTGTATAATGTGTAAAGTCAGATGCAGTTTTCAAAAGGAGCATAGGCAATTCAGAGAATACTACTTGCACCAAATCTGTTCAAAACTGTCATTTGTTTTCTTCTCACAAAGCCCTCACAGAGCATCTACATCATTAACAGTGTAAACAATAACACATTTATGTAATATTTTAGTGCTGTCCTCTAGTGTTCTAGATTGCAAACAGCAAGGGAAAGCTCAAATTTTTCTTTCCATTCCTAGAAACCACCTTTACTTCTGACACTGTGTAAACACCCAAATATACCACATGTAGCTTACTAGTCAGGAATATAAATACGATGTTTCAGAGACTATTTCATCACTTTGGTGGCAATCTGATTCCTTTAACTGTTATACCCAGTTATATTATTTTAGCAATAGTTTTAGTAATGATAGTTTTTAGTACTAATATTTAATTTTTAACTAATATTAAAGATATCTAATCTGAGCTTAAATGTATTTGAAATGAGCTCCTATTATACACTACACATTCCATATGGGAATTAAACTCAAAAAACTGCTGAAATAGCATGTTTCCTATAAATATCAAAGACATGAAAGATTTAAAAATTATTAAATATCTGCTATAACGTGAAATGTTTTTTCCCCTTAAGTTTGATTTCTTTGTAGCCTCAAGTAATACAACATGAATTTTCCCTTTCATTGCTACTAGAAAAAATCTGTAACATTGAAGTTCTATCAGTAACACCTGCTAAAAATATTGGACTGGGATTGAGGGATCTCATATGATAAGTTTTTGTGTTTGGATAAAATCTCTTTATCTGAAATTATTTCTCTTAAACTCATCCATTTCTGTTCACTCTGGTATCACCTCTGCTACTTATATGGCCAAGAATCTTTGAATTCAGAGCAGAAAGTAATGCAACTAAATCTTTGTCCCCTACAAAATCTGTTGAATACCACAGATTAATATTGCACCGAAAATACAAGGATCAGTCCCAGTTGTTTTTAACATGTCACTTTCTTCATCCCTCCCCATAATTTGCAGCCAATGTCAGGGATTATTACAGAACTGAATATTTACTGGAAGGAAAGCAAGTTGCTCAAAGATCTTTACAATTGGACTGTGTACAAACACTTCACAACAATACTGGCTACAAAGCTCCCAACACTGCAACATTTCATGAACACAAAAACTACAACAGAGGCCTACAAGGAAAGATTATACAATTCATACCAGACACGTGAGCAAACACACGTTCTTATAAGTATTACAGTGCTTGCAAAGTTAAGAAGTTTGGAAATAATACAGTCACTCAACTAATATTATTTTGGTCTCTTTACATATGCAATGTAGTCTTTCAAGCTATAAGCATGTTGCATTTCCCCACAGAACTCCCTGCCTCATTCAGAGAAAACGATGGACAAAAGTCACCAAGGAAGTAGTTATTGTCCCCCATGTTAAGTGTGAAGGACCAAGCTTTCTCTGCTACCTTCTATGGCAAGTCCACTACGCAGGGAATGTTTATATGTGTATACACACACACACATATATATATCTCCATCCTTATTTTTTGTATCACTTTCGTCTGTGCAATTCACTAATAGAGTACTCCACTGCTTCAGAGAGAATATTATCATAATACCCCTGTGAAATTACTGGGTATCATCATGTTATTTTTATGGGCAAGCAACTAAGGCAGAGATTACAATAAATTTTTAATAAATCCAAGAATTTTGAGGGCATGGTATTAAATTTCAAAGACTTGATTATACACACTCTGCTAAAGAACTGGCACACAGAACTTCAAAAATTCAAAACAGGTTTTGTTATCTCCAGATGCATCTGTGAGTGCCTCGCCACCACCCATCCCTCAGAGCCAGACTATTCTGAGAAATAACCTTATGGATATACAATAGAATACAATCATTTAGCTAAGGCTATCATTCTACAGTGGTAAAAAAGGATAAAACCATGTTTCCAACAAAAAAAACAAGGTTTGAGTTGCCTGACATTTTATCCTCCTATATATGCATACACACTCAGGAATAAGACTTGCATTATTTTCCATATATTAAGAGCTTCTTCCCTGGCAACAGCTTCAGAGCCAAGTTTTCAACTTCTGGTTGAAGGAAAAAATTTTAGTTGAAAGAAAAAGAGACCAGAAGAAATCGTAAAAATTACAGATGATGGAGACAGCAGCATTTCACCTTTGAAGACTTTGGCCTGAATGAAATTAACAGGCAGTCTTGATGTACATGAAAGTAAATTGATACTTCATACATTTTACACACAGACATAAATATATATTTATATCCCTCATTTTCAACTGCTGACAGATGTGCTTCTACATATTACAAACATGGATACAAACTGAGAAACCACTGAACAGGTTGTTGGGTTACTGATCACTCCTGCTACCAAACTCTAAGTGTCAGGATCATACCATAGCAAGTATACCATTCTGTATGTGTAATTTGGAGGAGAGAAAATTAGCTTCTTATCAACTAAAAAAACCCCTTCAGAGTTCATGCTAGGCAACAAATATGACACAGCCTCTCACATAGAGAAGTTACAACTTTTTTTTTTAAAAAAAAAACAAACAACAAAAACCAAACAAACAACAAAACCCAAACCCTAAACACATTTATAGACAGGAACATTGACTAGAAAACAATGCCCTGGACAACCAGCTTAGTTTCTTCCTGATGATATAATAAAACCAATTTCAAAAATTTAAAGAGTTCCATCTTTAAATAATTTCTATAGCATTCATAAGAGGCATCAAATGCCTTATAAACAGCACCTTCTAGAAGATGGTTCCTTTCTTAAAAACATTCCTGCTTGCAGATACTTCTTAATCACAGATCTCTGTACATGTGTATATATGCATGTACAGATTTGTGTGTACATCTGGAGCTGCAATAAAAGGGCACAAAGTGCATAAGGAAAGTGAATGTGATGGAAGGGGGTGAGTGATCATGAAAGTATTATAAAAGCATTTATTTTATCCAGTGTACTTTACACTTCTGAAGAGCCCAAAATAGTAATTTGTGGAGTGAGTAGGTGGCAGAGACAAAATAAAGGAAGAGATCTGTATTCTAAAATTCCTGAAAACATCTTTAGGACAAACAAATGGGGGGAGAGGGGAGCAGAGGATGGACAAACCTGTATATGTTACAAAGACATTCACACCACTGCAAACTGCCAAAAGAATACTGGGGCAGGGTGGTTATTGTTCCAGAAAGTTACTTGTTAGGAATATGTTGTCTCTGATTTTAAAGGAAAATAAAAACAAGAAGAGTATGAAAAGACACAGCCTGTACATGGGAGTACAGGAAAGAGGACATAAATAAAGGCAATTCTAAAAACTGAAGTATTTTAAACATAAATGAGCCCAAAAGCTTTTGTTTGGGGAGCATAAAATAACAATGGATGAAAGGGAAAAGATAGGGTTTTCTATGTAGCAGCAACACCACTGCTATGACCCCCTACTATACATACAAAATACAGGAAAAGAAAGTCTTTATCTCTCTAAAGCTGTGACCATGGCAACCAAGTCTCAGGAACAGACAAGAGCAGAATATTTCACTCTCCTGGGCAGCTTTGGACCACCAGATGCGACTAGCTAGAGACTGTTACAACATCTTATTCTTCTTCTGGACCAAGTACTACAAATTGTGTCTCTTGGTGTTAGCGCTGTCCACACAGTTCTCTGCATTCTTTTCTTACTGGAGGATGCATTTTTACCACGGAGGTCACACATATTATCCTGCCTCAAGATGAGGTATTCACAGACATCACATGACCTGTCATATCATCAGGCTCCAGTGCTTTCTGTTTGCTGTCACAGCTAAAATATTGAAAATCCTCAATATTGCAGTGCTGCTGTGACCTAGTAACTTAGCTGAATCTTACAGTGTAACAGTGATCAGTGAATGAAAAATGGTTTCGGAATATATTTCATTAAAAAAACCCCACCTGGTCAAGAACAAATCCTTTTCTTTACTAGTAGCCAAAACAAACAAAAAAATCACCTTTCAGAACAAGTATCACCTGTAATATTAGCTAGTTTATTCTTTGTCAAGATCTGTTTTATTTTCTGTTATGATCTTCCTTTCTGTAAATACCTATTTCATCTGAAAAGAAACTCCCACCCAATTTCTTCTATGCTAGCAGAGTCAGGCAAACAGAAAATTTCTGTTCCTCAGTAGATGTCTGAATTTTATAAGTCTACCATCCTGCTCCAAGACAGTAGTCAAGCACTTTGCTTGAAAAATTTCTATCTGCTTACTGCTACCACTCTACTATCAAATGGCCCAAAACAGATGGAACAAACTTTGCGTTAAGTAAGCATATATATTTCCAACCAATAGAAAGACTAATAGAACCATTGAAACAAAACCCAGCCCGTTAAAATCTAATAATCTTTAAAAGAATATTTTATATATAGGAACAGATTAACAATGGAGATGACCTGTGACTACAGCACTGTATACAGGAGCGTGTAGAGTGTCTTGGCAGACATTTCATATTGGTTTTTGCATTTGGAAGATCTTTGTCAAGTAGCCCAACTGCTGTACATTACTGATGTTGTTCAGAATATGCATTTTCAGGGTAGCATTAAGCAAATTACTGTCAGAATGTCAGTCAGCTAAAGAAACCAATGAAGAACAGTATAAAGAAAACTACTGGAATATCATATATAATGTAGGCAAAAAGAGCAGTTCTCCAACACAGCCAGTCCTCATCTCGGGATTTCTGCTGCAGATACAACACCCCGAAAGAAGGGACATTAAAACTCCCCTGTTCTCTCTCTGACTCCACCTAAGCTATTCAAAACAGCAAAGGATAAAAATCCTGTAACAGGAATTGTTGAGATACAGTAAAAGTGGTAAAGGGGCTGAACAGAGGAAGTGGTCAGCTCTGAACTTGGAAGAGATGTGAGCAGTCTTCATCTGTTTCTTTATTTTCATCTGAAACATGGAATGAAGATAAAAATCCATTTCTTAGACGTCTGGAATTAAAATCCTCCCTGATGTGAAGTCTTCTGTCTGACTGCACTGACCATGTCAATCAGTTCTCATTTCCACTGTGGTTTTTTAGGTTTGGTTTTGTTTTTTGTTTTTATATATATATATATATATATATATATATATATATATATATATATATAAAAATAAATCTTACTTCCTTAAAATAATAAGAATGAAGATGAACTATCAACTGTAAGAAATACATCCTTTTAAATACACATACAGCTAAATTCCATACATGTTCCACCTAGTATACACAAAATACATAAAAGTTTGTATGTATACATAGGAATATAAAGATACCTGACTATTCTCAATATAAAGAGTGTGTCCTTAGCTTCTACAGATTGAGCAAAAGATGTTACTGCTTTTTTTGCTTTTTTTTCCCCAAGACAGACATTGCCAAGCTCCACTACCTTTTATTATTCTACATCAATAAGTAGCTACGGAACCATGATTCAAATTTAGATATCTATGAAATATTCAGGTACAAGCTACAGACTGACCTGAGGCTTACATGTATAAAATATAAGATGCCATAAAAAAGGCAAAACATTAGTTAAGTTAAAACTTAAGGCTGACAAATTAAAACAAAACCCCCAAACACTAAAGCATATATATATATTCAGGCTTATAACTTATTTTGAATAATTCACATTTTCAAAATATGCTAATCAGTATTTTCTCATCCTTCATGTCTTTTAGAAAGCTATTTCAGTAACGACATAAGACGTGCAGAGAAACTACAGAAAAATAGCAACCTTCCATCTTATTACATGTTATTATTCACATCATATATTATCTTTAACATACCTTGAACTTCTTCATAGAGCTGCTTTCTTAGAGAAATAAAGAAAGATTGTCTAAACGAGCAATTATTTAATATTACAGTACTCTTAGTCCAAGAAGTTACCTTGTCTCAGTTCAATAGTGCACAGCTGGGTTAACTCACTCCCTCCAGGTTCTCTGTTTCTCTAAAAGTCTCTTAAGCATGAAGGTGGAGGAGGGAGAGAAATCAAGAAGATCTCAATCCACAAGATGTCTGCCCTGACTATTAATGTTGAAGGTCAGTCCATGACCTCAGAACGCAAGAGCTAAATCACTAAAACTTTTTCCCAAATACAAAAATCTCCTTTCCAGGGGAGATAAAAGCCTTTTGCAGACTTCAGTTTACTCCTTCTAGTAACGCAACAGGGTATTTAATATTTAAGCAATAGCTTTGTAAGTGCTAGTCTTTACAATTTTACCAGGGATGATTAATTAGGTGCAGTATAAGTGTTTGAGAGATCACTATAAGGAATATCAAATGAGACCTATTTGTCCTAATATCAGAAAGAATATGCACAAAAGTCTTCTTTGTATAACCAAGCAAACTTTAGGGCCCATATTCTGGGTGCATTCATAGATGTACTTAAGATAAATCTTTTATTTAACAAATTGCTTACCAACATTATATCGGGTCATTCTGAAATGAATGAAAGCAAAAATATCACAGGTTTGAACTGAGTATGTGTACAAGATCAATTGAATGACAGGACTTTTTTTTTTTTAAAGCATAGGATTAGACTGAAACAAGAGAAATTTTACTCAAACTTCAGTGTCTTGGGGAAAAAAAAATAAAAACACAACACAAACTAATGCAACCGTTTGTCATATAGCATCTTTTCCTGAGAAACTGCATCTCTCAAAGCCTTCCAACACTTGTTTTCATTCATACAAATAGTGGCAATTTTACTATCCAAATGTCTAACAGAAGTTCACTAAAGCAACTCTATAGTAAGATATTTCTATCAAGTAACACTTATCACCATTTAGCCAATTGGCACTTGTGAAGATTGATGGTTTATCAGAGATGAAGTTTATTGCCCTACTTACATCAACTGTGTAGAAATCAACCTGGTGCCTCTTCCTAATAAAACCATTTCACAGTTACCATGTCTTACTCCTGCAAATACATAAATGACCAGTGGCATAAGACCCTACAGGCAAACTTTATTATCCAGGAGAAAAGTGAGTAAATAAATAGACTTCACAGAAACTTAGTATCAAGAGGCGTTTTTGCTCCCAAGCATGTAAAGAATATGCATGTAGTACGTGTGCAGTGTTTTTCTCAAAAGACTTCTACCAAGGACTCTAAAACTGAGTTTTCCATCAGCCCAGATCTTTAGGCTACACAGAGTTCATTAAAAAAAAAAAAAAAGTAACTGCTCTGACTTTGAGCCTAGCTACACCACAGCTTCTAGAATATTAAATGCAATCAGGGTTTATCAGCTAGGCCACACTCACCTACTCAAATCTAATTCTGACCAATGACTTATTACTGTTGGCACTAAATATAAAAATATTATTATATAACTACATAGAAATTATCTTTAAACAGTGTTTGAAAGTGTTCCAGTGTGTTTGATCATCATGGTGTTGTAGATCAAAGGTTTGATCTACAACACCACTACATGCAGAGTAATTTCATTTTTTCCACAGCAAGGGTGCTTCTAAAACAGAAAATGTTTTCCATAATAGCTTAAATTACACAATGTGGCATTAACATCACAAGAAATATTTTCAGAGTATTTCAGAACTCTTGTCTATTTTTTATAAAGGTGGGGGTTTTTTTTCCCCCCAATACAAGTGATCATACAGATGGATTTGGCCAATATTAGACACTATGTATTTTATGAGGGCAGCCAATTTAATTAAAAACCTGTTTTGCACTTTTATGCAGGTCTCTGGTGCACTGTATGCATTAAAACATGCTTTTTAAAAATTACCCAACACCTAGAGCATTCTAAGAATAATTATAAAGAAAGCACTGCCTTTTTTAGGATTCTGGCTTTGCTTAGATGCAGAAGTTAAAAGCTGAGACAATCATAATGCTTCTACACTAGACAGGAAAATGGCAGATGTATTGTTACTAAGCACTCAGATATTGCGATAACCAACATGACAAAATACAAGAAAAAAACATTATATTTAAAAAAGGATTCAAATAGGGCACAAATAGAAAAAACAAGGCACAAACAGTGTAATAGAATAAAGTATTATATGGATATTTGTTTAGTAATTGCCCTCAAGAGTTCAGAGGTACATGAAAAGAAAGGTAAAGGCACACTTGCTTTGCACAAATGGTCTTAACTTTAACATCTTTGAGCTTTTCAAAGCTTAACTTCATAAACTTTTCTTTCAAACAAATATCTTAAGTGTAGAGTTACAAAAGTGTACTTTAATATTCTCTACATTTTTCCCTTTATTTTTTCATCTATAGCAATTCAATTTTATGTAGAAAGCTTTAGTTATGTCCTTTATTTTTAATTAAGTTGTCCTGTATTTAATTAAACAGTACAGAGAAGATAAGGATCCATAAACAATTCAGAAGTGAGAACAGTCAAAATAAGAAAAGTCAAGCAGATACTTAATTTAGTAAAAAGCTTATTATAATATTTATAATAAAATATAATTTTAAGAATGATATTTCCCAGCAGTGTAGATTTCAAGCAGATACAGTAAAATCACCACTGCCAATAACAGAAAAACAGATTATGTACTAAAAATCACTATGATCACCCCAGGTCTTGTACAGATAACAAGCACAATGTGGAAAAAAACTACATTGAATTTGAAATTGATATATGAATAATTTATCTGAAGTGTTTTGCAAAATGTGTTAGATACTTTCAATCAGAGAAATTAAAGGAGTTTCTTGTTCCTGAAGGACTGGATCATCCTTTAGATCATTCAATGCTTTTGCAAAATTAAGAAATCAGGTTTTGTGTATTAAAAAAATTGTTCCTTTGTATGTAAAAGGCAAGATTCCCCCAGACTAGGGGTTTAGTATATGACAAAGTTTTTTGAACTTTAAAACCTGGTTTTAGAGCTCACAAATAATTTTTTTAAAAACAACTTCTAAACATTAAGTGAAAAATTATAATGGCACTACTACAATAATGTGAAAGCTCCCTTACTGGTCCTCTGAAAAAGAACCAAGGAGGAGGTTTTCTGCATTTTGGACACATTTCCCTCATCACATGGGGTACTATTTAAACTATGAATGCAATTGGGCCATATCTTTACTCCAATTTTTTCTAATATAGCATATTAGAAATAACAGTAGTGACAGCAACATAGACAACAATGCAGTAAGAAAATCCCCAGTGTATTCAGACAAGAAGCCTGTAAGATGACTAAGCCACCACACCTTCTCAAACTGAAGTGCAGTAATGCCCCAACACATCTTGTAATTCTTTTGTCGTAGTATCTTACAAATTTGCTATCAAGCTATTTCATATGCATTCTGAATGACTTAACTGGACACAATCCTCCAAAAACATGGTTAACTACACAAATCCAAACTATTATTTTGACCTTTTGTTCTAGTAAGGATTTTAAGTATACATTCATATTTGACTCTACAGGAGATCTGACCTCAGCAGGAATATTTCTTAGGCATACATTTCAATTTTTTTCTCTGGTGGGGCTGGCATCATGCAAAAAATCCTCTAAATTTGCATTCCCTGGGAGAGTATGAAAAATACAATGTAGTCAGTGTAAAGTTAACTGCATATCATTAGGACAATAGAACAAGAAGTTTTATTAAGTGATATTATTCTAGTTTTAATCTCACATTAAGCATATGATAAAACAATAAAGCAAGCATGAACTTCAAAGAATAAATTCACACTAAACTAGTACTAATTGAAAGACTAAATCTACCTCTGATAAGTGAAGATTGGTACCTCTGAGCAACAAAGATTGCTTTTTAAAGTCTACCCATTCTTTCCGCACTCTCAATAATATTAGATAGAAATGCATCTTGCTAGATTTGCTGCCATATGTTGTATACCACCAGAAAAAACAATACTGATCCTTTTATTACTCTATTTTATCATACTGATATCTACCTTTTTTAAAAAAGCACAGATACCAACTGCTTAGGAAAATGCAAGAGCAATATAGATAACAGTTAATTTCTTTATTGAAGTAGATTACAAGTGGTGGCTACTGGAAGAAATATTCTGCACTTGAATTAGAATAAAATTTGTTATTGATTCTCATATTTGTCTTCTAGCACACACGTTTAGAATATATCCTGTACACATGCTACATTAATATTCCAAATATATTATTAGATCAATGTTTATTGTCATGGAAAGATATTGTCATGTAATGGAAAGTTGCTGTACCTGTATAATAAAATTTGGGCAAAATACATTAAACCACATGAATATCAGCTCATGGCTTCTGTATTACTTTCCATATGACTACACCACATGCATGTTCAATAACAACACTCAAACTCAGAAACTTAGAATAATTTTACTTTGTTCTGTAAACCAAAAGGATGGAATTCAATTTATCTTATTCTAGATCTGCAACAGCAGCAGAGAATTAGCTTTGCTTCCCCCTATTCCCCCTGCTTTTGACTCCTCTTATAGACAATAGGGAAAAGATAGAGACTTTTACTTATTCCTACTTCCTCCTGCTTATTACAATATTAGATTCTAGATAGAGGTCTTAAGTATAAATACAAGTCTCAAGTTAGATAAGGTAAATTTCACTTGAAGTCAACTATACTCTTGGTATTTAACACATTTCAACATAAACTATGCTGAAACACCTATTTATTTTGAATAAAGGCAGCCCAGTGTACTCAGGCAACCTACCATTGACCATATAAACTAAGGTATCTTTTTCAAACTCATGAAGAGAAAGTGCAACAAGTTGTATGTGAAGCTGTACTGGCTTAGATTTTCATTTGTGTAACAATGTTTCTCCCACCTCAAAGTGTAAAAAAAGAAATATTATGAAAGCCTGCTAGAAGACAAATATTTTAAAAACATCAGAATGCTTTTTTAAAAAGTGTGTCAGCCTCTGTTATAGGAAATTGGACCATGAACTGTTAAGCATAATGAAGTGTTTCATCTGGTTAGGGTGTCATCCTCTTAATTACCTGGTTGAAGGACAGTTGTGGAGCTAAACTGGTATAACTGACAGACAGTTATAGGTACTAGATGCCTCAAGTTTTGTAAAGTCACCCATAAAATTCAATGAATTATTGCTGACTCTACAACTGTAAATATTGAAATACTCATGGAAATTCCTTAATCCACAGTCTGAAATTATAAACAGACTGGCTATTTTCCCAGTTATCCATTAACTCTAGTACAGTAACACTGTTCAGATTTTTTTAAACTGCAGTGATATATAAGCCTGACAAAATCAGGTCCTCCACTGACTTTCACTTAAAGACGCAAAGCCTCAGTCATGAAGCTAACTGCATAGTTAGAAGAAAAATAAAGAAAAACACTTATTGACTACAGAAACAACAAAAACTTAATCTTGTGTCCATTTCTGTAACCCAAGCACAAGGCTACCACTTAGACTTTTTAAGTGAGTCAGGGAACATGCTCACAGGTAACTGTATAGGCAAGTAGTACTATGCATAGCTGTCTGTTCATTTGCCAACAGATGAAAATCATGAAGGGTGCTGTGTTTCTGCAGAGGTTTGTCTGTGATGCTGTATACATCTTTCCCATACATCTGAGCAATGCTTTGCCTACCTCAGTGACACTGAAGTATCTACACAGTTCTTGATCTAGGTCAGGCCAATTTCAAGGATCAATGCCATGACCTCTCATGTTCTCCTGCAATACAGATATAATTTACATTAAACCAACTACAGTCCGTCCTAGTGGGCTCTCCCAGGTATTCACTCTCGATGGCACCTTTAGTTACCAATGCATAACAAGAATGAAAAAATTAATTTGTCAATTGTTAACATAGCAAGTAACTGCATCCCAGACTTAACTATTTGCATCTTTTCTGAATATGTAATATACATGAGCAGTGACATTAATTTTACTTCATCTTTAATTTTGAAAGAGATAGTATTTTTATGGCTAAGGGACAGACAGTTAAAAGTATATTCCAATTTTTGTCTCTATGGTATCATTACAGTCCTATGCCACTAAACCTCACCAATTTACAAAGAATTCACTATACTTTAGTGTGAAGTTATCTAGTTGTACTAAATAATGTTGCATCTGAGATATAATTCTGTCTCCAGACCCTTAACTTCTTTGGGCTGCCTTGGGTAGTGTATGGTGAGAGAAGCTATTAGTTCTTATATTGTTGAGTGCAGAAATTTGCATTTTGGCCTACCATCTCTATAAAATTAGAGAGTCAAGGTCATTTTCTATGTTGTTAATCACACACAGTAGTAGCACTGAATGAACTCCACAATATTTAGTGTCCAGAAATATAGGAAAAAAATGATTGTTTGTTTGACTGTTTTTTTAACTAAGGTAGAGCCTCATTGCACCACATTGTAGGGATAAAAATATCCCCAGTAAGGAGTTAGTTCAAAAGCATATGCTGCCCAAGTATCATTTAATCCTGCAGGTACTCTTCTGAGTAGTGCAGACCTGGCCTTCTCTAACACCACACATGGAACTGCCTTTTCTCAGGCATACACAGATGACTACTTTAAACCAACAGCCAAAAGTTTAAATTTAAAAATGACAGAGTGAATTATTTAGCAATTATTTACTTAGCCCCAGAAGTCTGGAATATCTATGACCTGCCAGCACTATTTCCAGTTAATAGAATGTATGCCAGGAAGTAACAAGAATACTGAAAGGCTGAAAAAGTAAAAAACTGGAAACTCACACTTTTTTTTTTTTTTTAGGATGTGGGATATACTTAAAACATCACAACTTTAACCAGAACATACACCTTCCATGAAAAATCTAAATCAAAGAAAATAAAGATGTTACATTTATTTTAAAAGTGTGAAAGTACAAAACATAACTGCTTTCTTAGCGCAACCACAAGAACAATTCTGTCGTACATCACTATCCATCTGCAGACACCAGTGTGCAGGACCAGTTTAGTCCTACTAAAGATATACCTCGATACGAACTAGTGTATTTCTTTATGATGCCTCTATAACACTAGAAATAAACTTTGTTAATAATTCAACTTTTAAATTAACTTTTTGTGCTATGATGGATTAAATTATACTCTCATGTCGTTAGCACAGTTATTTTTGCTTAAAGTTTTGGAGGTTTTTTGTTTGGTTGGTTTGAGGGTTGTTTGTTTGGGTTTGAGTTTTTTGCCTTTTTATTTTTTTAAGAAGGGAACTAAGTATTGCATTGACATACTATGAGGTCTGAGTCTCCTTATAATCCAATGTCTTGTCAACAGGCACATTAAGACTTGTCACCTTGTAAGCTTTAAACTTAATTCACATCATAGGAGCACTTGAAGAGCTGTTAAACTGTATCCTACAAATATAGTAACAGCAGACTGATGGATCCATAACAAATGCATTGTAAAAGTATGTATGGAAACTAATCATTGCATGCTGAACATCAGCGTTTTAGACCTTTCATATTTTGTCTATTTCCTTTTTTAAACATAGTGATTAAGTCCTGACAGAAAATAACTGATGCAAATGAGTTAAAAATTACAGCTATGACAACAGATTTACACGGAAAAAATATTCTGTGGTCCTTTATGACATTTATTTGCTCAACTTTATTGCAGAGTTTCAAACGCACATTGATCCTTTAAAAACACAACTCTACAAGAAACACTAATAAACATTTAGGTATAATGACCTTCAAGGATGTCTCTCTTAAATTGATACATACTTAGGAAACAGCCTACCTGCAGTTACAAGTTTTTGAGAAATGTCCTTTTTAGCTGTAAAATGAAAACATTATATATAAAGATTTCCCCTACCTAAATTTTTCACCTGCATTCAACATTAGTTTTAAAAGAGCAATGAAGAGGTAGGTAGAACAGCTGGAGACTTGTAGCATCTTTACAAACTTCTCCATAAAAATGCATGTATTCATTAATGATTACTGAACATTTAGATGCCTGCTCTAATTTCCCTTAGTTAAAACAAGGATCTCGTACAATATCTTTCCATTCTACCTTTAATACTTAACTACTAGTAAAGGTGACTTTCTGGCAACTGCTACAAAACAAGCAGTTAGGCAATGATAAGAATCAAATTAATTTTTCATTTTTGATGCTTTATTTACTTCATGCTAAAGTATGGGGTAGATACAGCTTACAGCTTTTACTGTTAACAGAAACACTGTTTGCACAGATAAAGTGCATGCTGCCACTACAGGGGGGAAATAATAATGAGATCTAGTAATACCTTTAGGAGCAGAAAAGAACACATCAGAGAAGAATCATTCTTCCTTTTACAAGGAGGAGAAAAGAGGAAAGGGAATTAACAATTTATAATATTGCAGATGTGCTGACAGAGGCTAATAAAATGAAGGTATTGAGGAATAACAAAATAGGAAGAAAGATCCCAAGGCAGTACTGGTCCACAAACCTTCCAAAAAGAAGATTGAGCAGAAGGGTAGAACCCATGTCCCCTTCTGACTGGAGAAAATGGACTGAAAACTGTAATATTATGCATCTACATAAAGAGCAGCACACATGTAAGAAGAATCTTAGATATTTACTAGACAGCAGAATTTTAAATTACACAGGAAACAGCAGCAAATAAAAGCAGGATAATAAGTTTGGGGTACCCTAACTCAGAGTCTAGTAAACTTTTGAAAATTTGACCTTATATTGTTTTTGCCAGCAGTGTAACTAAAGCTAAAATTTAAAGCAAAACATACATGATACAGTCACTCAGTAAGACAAAGAAAAATAAGTACAAGACTTTATACAAACTAAAAGTCTCCTAAAGTCACACCTTATCTTAATTTTTTATTGATGTTTTTGAGCAAAAAGATTTTAAAGAATTTTTAAAATCTCAAAATACCATGCAAAAATGACAATTTCATAAGCAGACAATGTTTTTGAGTAGCTATAGAAAAAAAAGACACTAGTGTAAAACCAGAGGGCTTAACTATAATTGTTAGGTCAATTTAATTTTATTCTAAACCTTTTTATTTAAAGAATAATTTAGTACATCTGGGAAAAGAATAACTACCAGAAGGCATTTTCCATGCCAGTATCTTAATGATGTTTGATAGTGTACTAACAACAGGCTTTTAATTTATGCTTGTACTCATTTTGCCAAGTCCTTCATTAAACACAGATATTTTGTACTTTAAAACAAGGGACTTTTTTGTCCAAAGCAGACAGCCTAGACAGTGTGTCATAACAGCTTGTAAATTGTGATCTCAGTGTTACATTAGTAAAGCTATGTTTTCATACAGTATTAATATGCTGTGTATTTCAGTGGTTTTAGACTCATTACGCACTTCCTCCCCTTTCAGGACACAGCTCTGAATCACATGGAAACACTGTATTCTAATGTCTTGCATCATTAGAGCTTCTAATAGTTCTGCCTGTCAAAGTTCAAACAACTACATTTATTACCCAGGTGAATCAGCATTACACTCTCAAATCACCTGGGAATCTTAAATTTAACCTGAAACACTCAGCTTTAGTTTTCCTGACTACACAGTTGTGAGCTTTGCAATTGTCTTCAACTATTAACTGATTACCACTTAAACCACAGAATAGTTTGGGTTGGAAGGGACCTTTAAAGGTCATTTATTCCAACCCCCTGCAGCGAGCAGGGACATCTTCAACTAAATCAGGTTGCTCAGAGCCTCGTCCAACCTGACCTTGAATGTTTCCAGGGATAGAGCTTCTACCACCTCCCTGGGCAACCTGGGTGAGCATTTCACCATCCTCATTGAAAAATATTTCTTCCTTGTATCTAGTCTAAATCTACCTTCCATCTACCTTCTTTGAGTTTAAAATCATTACCCTACATCCTATCACTGCAGGCCTTGCTAAAACATTTGTACTCATCTTTCTTATTAGGCTCCCTTTAAGTGCTGAAAGGCTGCAATAAGGTCTCCCTGGAGCCTTCTCTTCATGCTGAACAGCCCCAACTCTCTGAGCCTTTCCTAATAGGAGAGGTGTTCCATCCCTCTGATCATTTTTTGTGGCCTCCTTTGGACCCACTTCAACAGGTCCATCTCTTTCCTGCACTGATGACTCCAGAGCTGGACACAGTACTGCTGGTGGGGTCTCACCAGAGCAGAGTAGAGGGGAAAATCATCTCCCTCAACCTGCTATCCACCCTCTTTTTGTGCAGCCTGGGATAAAGTTGGCTTTCTAGACTGTGAGCACACATTGGTGGCTCATGTCCAGCTTCTCATCCCCACTTGGCCTTGTTGAACTTCAAGATGTTCACACAGCCAACTTCTCAAGCTTGTCCAGGTCCCCCAGGATGGCACCCCACCACAGGCATGTCAACTGCACTGCTCAGCTTGTCATCTGCAAGCTTGCTGAGGGTGCCCTTGATTTCACTATGTCATTAATGAAGATATTAAACAGTAGTGGTCTCAGTATGGACCTCTGAGGGACACCACTTGTCACCAGTTTCCATGTGAACATCGAGCCATCGACCGCTACCCTCTGGATGTGACTATCCAACCAAATCCTCATCCACCAAATAGTCCACCAATCAAAACCATGTCTCTCCAATTCAGAGAGAAGGATTAACTCAAAATGTTTCTCAGAGTATGATTTTGCTGAAGAAAGCAGAACTTCGTGCTCTAATTTGGGATTGTTAGGGAATGAAAATTTCATTATTTTTAATAAAATAGAGTAACTTGCATTTTATTTATAGCTTCCAGAATTATTCTACTCAACTCACTGCAGTGTCAGCTAATCATCTGATTGTCACGATCCGACAATCATATTTTATTAGTGACACACATTTAACCAAAGTTTTGTTTCTTGCTTGTTTATATAAACATTTAAACTCTCTAATTAATGTATTAAATATGTTAGTATTTCTGCTTTGGTCTTCTATAAATTAGGTTTGTATAATACTACATGACAGACAAACAAAACTTAAGGAAAGTGAACAAAAAAATCTCTCTGTATTATTACCTGTTTCAATTTCCCAAATATAAACTGAATCGTCGTCACATCCAACAATTAGCAGATTTTCAACAGGGTCAAATTTTATCTTCTTCACAGGAAACAAATGCTTTCTGGCATGTAAGAGACATGCTCTCTTCTGAAGGTGTAGAATTGCTACTGAGTGATCACTGCACACACAGCACACAATGCTGTGATCTTTTAACTGCAACACGGAAAGAACTTCAGTTTCATCACTGTAACCACAATCATAAACACATCATTTTATAAGCCTGGTAAAAGTTGTCTAGTGATTTCTTTCCCAGAACATACTCTTTTTATAAAACGTTTTATTGCAGCCTACATCTCTAACTTTTTTTTAACAGGCTAGCTGTACAACTGATCTACTGACAAGAAAACATACAGTCTCCTCTGATTTTTGAATTAAAAAAAATTAAATACCATTTATTTACAATACTTAGCCTATCAAAGCAGTGATTATATAGCCAAACAGACAGTAGCAGTTGTCCTAGAAAAGTAGTAAAAATTGTCTTAAATGAAACTACTGTTCACATGATATAAAATTATGTCAGGTCTTATGACACAAAACCCAAGGGCAATATATTTTTAACAAAAAATTGGTTATGTTACAATTAAATTTTGCACTGTATGGATCCAATTCTGCAATGCCTTCCCTTCCTGCAAGTAATCTCTGGTGACACATGAAGGAATTAACTTGATGGAAAAACTCAACCCTGTAAAGAGAACCAAATCACCACCCAAGCAGGCATTAAATCCTACCTAGTTTCCAGAAAAAGGGCTAAAGAGAGCCTTACAAACATTAGGAACTTATGCTACTGCAAAACATCTTTTGGACTACTTAATGTTGGCATGTAAGTGAACTCTGAGTCACAATAAGCATCAAATGTATCTTTACAGGCTTTTTAAGACAAAAGAGACTAAATCCCAGCCCCATACAAAAGAATTTGTTCAATAAAATGTCCTAGTGTTCAGTAGAGTAAATCTAAATTTTTACTTCAAAATTCACTTAAAGAAAATCAGAAAGAAATATTCTAAATCTCACAAAACAAACACATACATGCAAAGAACCACAAGGATGTGTCAGGAACCAAAATCAAGCATACACATATAGATTAAAATACTATTGGTCCAAATCTTTTCTATGTTCAAACCCCTAGGCCTTCCTGATTACTCTTTTTGACTTCAGAAGTTAAGAGATAATCAGATTATCACATAGATTAACAATCATTATATTAAAAATTAAAAACAACAATCAAATAGAACAATTAAGTGCTGCAAATTAAAAGCACTGCCAAGATAGTTTTTTCTCTCATATATATACACGCACACATACACATACATATGTAGAGATACTTTTTTTTTTTTTTTTGAGATATCATTTATTATGCTTTTACTTACTCTGGAGCTCTCTGGAGATCGCAACAGCTCTCTCACTGGACCAGATTGCAGACTAAATTGGTGTAAAATGCTTCCAGTAAATACATCCCAGCAGATCACAATAGAATCCTGGCCCCCTGATAACAGCCAGCTTGGATCAAATCTCACTGATTTATCATGTGGATAAAGCAAACAAGTGATTCTGCTACTGTGACCATTCAGAACCTTATAAGGTAGATTATCTGAAACAAAATAGTACATAAATTACTTCTGTTCTTCAGGAAGGAAAGTTCCATATTTTACAGTACATTTGCTAAAAGTCAGAAGATTCAAAAGACTAAATACAAGAATCTTTTACATGGGATCGAAGAATTTTGGACACATCCCTAGAAGGGAGGACAAAGGTCTGCACTCTCAGCTTCACCTTCTGATATGTACCCTTTTTATTTCTTCAGTGGAATGATCTTTTAAAGGGAAAATTACAAAGATGACTACTGCCCATATCATGACATCCTGTATATCTTACTTCCAGGTAACTCCATCTGCACAGCCTTCCAGGACTCCTGACAGTCCAAAAGCATCTTAATAATACTAATCTGTGATCTATCAGCTACAGAGGAAGAAAGATTATCATAATCTTTCAATTTCCTTATTCAAGCCCTGACCATCTCCCCTATTTTTTTGAGATTTTTTTTTTTTACAGAGATCACTGGAGGGCATGTCAGAAGTATGCAGTCTTTTGTGCTTGACTGAGATGAATTTGGACAAAATTGTTAAAACTTACCTTTCAGCAAAGATACGTTTTCTAGAAGTCTTGCTCTTGCAGTTTTTAAACCTGGTGTTACAAAAATCTTCCCATTTTCACATCCACACACAAGCTTATCAAGACTGGGTATGTATACAGAGGAACAGACAATCGTGCTTTCAATTCCATCTTTAGATGCACAAAGATGATCAATAATGCCTTCTGACATTGAATGATGTTTATCAAAATTATCCTGAAGAGTCCATGTTGCTGTAATTGGGATCTCTAGAGGGTGAGGGGAAAAACAAAATAAAAATCCAATCAAATAAAAAAAAATACATTTTAATCTCTTCATCATTTCCCCTAACTAATCCTTTCTGCAGCCTAGCAATGTAAAGTTGCTAGGCTGCCATTCCAACCCTAGATCACATCTCACTAGATCCATTTTTATATCTCCTTAAAAACAACCATAAGGATGATCAGCTAACCAAGTTTTCATGACATTGGGTAAAGTACCGTTTATGGGCAGATGGTAAGGAAATAGGAATATTTATTTGTTCAGTTCCATCAATAATTTCTAGACACTCATCTTTGTTAGTCTCTTGCTCCTTCTAACTACAAGCAACCATCACACAAGGAATGAATGAGCATTAATTTCTAGCATGAAAACTTTTTCATGAGATTTTAAGTTTTCATTAAAATTGACTTAAAGACATAATTAAGAACACAATATCAAGGGCACAGAATTGCCAAACCTTTTGGCGAACCATCAAATGTTGACACAGGGACATCAGGAACATGCCACAAAGTGATCCTTCCTGAAGCTTCACCAGAAAAAAGAATATTATAGAAAGGCTCCTTTCTTTCATTCATGAAGCCCATGACAAAAGGAAAACTCTGTCAAAAATAACAGTAAATCAATGTTCTGATACAAAAGAGCTGATAAATTAATGTAGTAATTGATTGCAAATTCAAAGGTTTTTTTTACACCAAAAGCTGTAGAAATACAAAACAAATAATGGCTAAACCCTCAACCTGTCACTCAATTCTGCTCAGACCAGGTCTACTTTGCCTCGAAGATCATCTCTGCTCTGTCAGTGTCCTTGGCTAAGCCTGCATCCCAAACGGAAAAGTGGAATGGTAGAGGTCCCTAGGTTTACTGTCTCTAGAGTCTATCAATATTATCACCAGTGTTTAAAAAATGGTAATATAAGCACTAAGATCAGGCTGAGAAAAATGCAGTGAAACACCGATAATCTTCACATCAAAACAAATTCCTTAAGGCTTCAATCATGATAGCTTAAATTACTAAAAATAATGAAAAGTAAGAATTATGTTTTTACATAGATAAGTAAAGTCTATAGCACCATCATTCAGACATCTGGAAAAATTAGATACTAGAGAGATATACAATATTATTGATAAACAGACTGACAGACTTACTGGCATCTACCTCGTTTCATTTAGTCAAAACTAAAACTAATTGCAGTATATATATCTCAAACGCTATGTTTTTATTCTCCCAGGAAGACCAGACGTCTGTAGGTGTTCTTTGCCTGTAGGTATAGCATCATGGATAATTCTGTATTACCACATCAGTAACATCCAAACTACATTATAATCTACTGGTGACGTGCCAAGAACATCCTGTTTAGCTGTTATATAAGCTTCATTCTCAAGTATCAACTATTAAAACCAGGTGAGGTATCTAAGGAGAACCTTCTAGTTGCTCAAAACCCTTGCAGAAGTCAAGAAAAATAAGAATCTCCAGGTACGTATACATTAATATGTTTGAGTTTACACCACACATGGTGTAAACTGAATGCTTAGGTTTGTCTTGCGGAGCTGTCTTGGAGCACCAAATCAGAATTCTTTTTGCAAGAAAGTAAATCAGAAGATGTGTGCATGAGCACACAAAAAACCTCTCCTCAAAAAAAACCCAAAACAAAACCCAAAACCCAAGCAAAAGCACACCCTGTACTGTAGATTGTGTGGATAAAAGCTCATCAGCACAAACTGTTTTGTTCCACTCACCACCTTCACTTAGAAAGTGTAGACACAGCTCCTTCGAGACATTTTAATAACACCCTCATATGTTGTATGTATTTTAATTACAACATTGAAGTTTGGGAGTAAATTCCACAATAAACAACCATACTGTAATATGTGGTTTGGTTTATAATCTAAGAATGGAGATCAAAACAGAACATATGGACAGTTTTGTTGTCTCACAAATCTACTATAAAGTTTTTTCAGGTAGCAAGGTAAATATTAAAGCAGAAATATCAGAAAACAGTAGGGAACATTTTAAAAAATGCATATGTTTTGTGGGAGGCATATACGAGCTTCCTACCACCACTACAACCCTATTATTTTCTAAGCCATGTGTTTTGGCTATTTTTTTCCCCTCACGATATCTGACCTTTTGGCATCCTTCAGCAGTTATCCTATCTGATTTTAAATCACAGTGTTTGGAGGGAAAAGCTGAATGGCTTGTGCTATTGCCCTTCAACTGAAAATTAAATCTGTCAGGCTTCGCAAGAGTATGCAACAAAAATGCTTTCTAAGAGCCTATAGTTGTCAACTGAAAACAAAAAGAACACTAGAAAACCTTCCATAGGTATCTATTTGACAGTATTTCTGGTCAGATACAAATAAAAATATGTCACCCTTTCATATCTTCAGAACCTGTTTAAAGACCTCCTTGAGTTCTCATGCAAATACACATCAAAAACTAATACAACTACAAGCAGGAATTAAATCCATATCTTCCAACAATTAGTATTTCATAAACAGTAGTAACCATAAGATTCAGCAACAAAACCAGAACCAAAGCTATTTGTTTTGATTCAATTTTCCCAAATAAGAACCCCCACCACAGATTTTTTTTTTCCCCTACTTTCTAATTCTACTCAATTTTCTACTTTTTATTAGTATTTCCTTACCTATTTCTTTGTGGTCACACAAAACACTAAAAAAGTGAGTTATGATGCAGGTTTTCCAACATAGCCGAGTCCACTTGAGCTACATTGTCTACGCAGTAACTTATAAATTTGACATTGGTGTGACATGCTCTGCTAAACATGAATTCTCAATCAGAAGTATAAAGATCACCTACGTTTTTAGCTTCCTCTTTTCTTAACCATAGAGCCTTCTTCCAGCAGAGACCATGGTTCTGAATAGAGTCACATGTGTCTAATTTTATGCACTGTGGGTACTGTCAGTCTGCTCACAGTCGAAGAAAGTTAGGCATGTAATTCTGCCTCTAAAGGCTCAAGACAACAGTATCCTCGATAAAATGTCACAGATTCAAACCCCTTCAATTTAGGATGGATACACACAGGAAAACTTATTTATGTAGTTACACTGAACCATGCATACATTCCTTAATAAACTAAGAACTAAGCAACTGCTTACATTTTGCTTGTGGGTTGGCTCTTTCGTTGTTTGGGGTTTTGGGGTTTCTTTGTTGTTGTTGTTTTTTACAGATTTGAAATTAAAAGCTTCTAAGCTATTTTAGACCACATTTAACTTAAAAAACCCTTTCCCCTTTTTGCCAAAATTAGAAAAAATTACTTCAAAAACTAGTCTATCCATAGCTAGAAATATAGGATTCTTTTTCCCCGTGAAAAAAGTAAATATTGACAGAAATTAAGACAAAATACACTATGATCATCTCCAAGTAAAAATTTTTAAATTAATTACTTATTGTTTTCATAGAACAATTAAATCTGTTGATTAATTCAACAATTTTAAGGATCATTCAGGTAATTGCAAACAAATAATGAACGAACTTTTGAAGCTCACTGTAAACCTTTATGAGTTTACCTTATTTTCCTTCACACCAGTAAAACAGAGTAAATTAGGATAAACAGTTTCTTTCAGCATCTTCCCATCTGCAGGATATACACTTTTAGAAAGTCCACTGCACAATTTGAAGAAAAAAAAAAAAAGATAAAAGCTTTAGAATTTCATATTTTTTAGAAATCAGAACAGTAACATACAAGATTCACAAGTTCAATTAAAAGTTACCGAATAAGTAATTACAAGCGACTTTTTGAAATCACAGCACCAGCTGCCCAAGTTCTACATGGCTAATCTTATTCCTGTGTCCCCTGCTGTGTCAAACAAAGACTGAGAGCTGTCAAACTCAGGGTAAATCTTTGAGTGCCAAAGTGGTTTTGTTCCGGTTTTTGATCATTTGCAACATGCAGAGATTTTCCATAATAAACCTCCCAAAGTTCATCGTGTACCTGAACTTTTTGTGTGAATTTCCCATCTGAGCCCACCTGTTTAGCAGCTGGTAGATGTAACTGTGGCCATCTTCTGTCCAGATGATAAGTCTGTAAGCTGCTAGTACTTCTCCACCAGCAAAGAACTGACCACTTTTACTGAACTCAGTACAAAGCAAGGAGAAGTCACAATAATCATAAACCTAAGCTCAGAACAACAAAATATAAACAAAGAATATTGGCACATTAATTTTAATTCAAGCTAGTTTGGGGCAAGTGATCCATAAGTAGAACAATAGCTTGACTCTCTGTGGTTTGACTACCACTTTAAAACGAAAGCAGTTTTCATACTATCAAACAACTGCAAAGTCAGAATCAAACCATGTATCTCAAAGATAAAGAAACTGACAATTAAAAAGCAGCATAAGAGTCTTCTGTTATATTAGGCAATTTTGGATTAGATTTACTTTGTTTTGCCTTGCATTCATTATTAATATTTACTGGACTATTAATTTCTTATAAAGAATTACACAATTCAGCACGTAAATATGGCATTGAAGACTATATTTTCATTACTCTAAGTAGGTTAAGGAGCCACTCTAAACACACATGCGAATCTCTCCTATGCTACATATCCCATATCTTTTTAATTGAAGAGTAAGATCATAATCTTTTATTTTAAAGCTATATATTAACGTAAACATAAAAGCTGAGAATCCAACATGACTTATGAATCTATAAAACTACTTGAAGCAGTAAAATATAAGTATTCAAATGCATAATGGAGATATTACAAGAAACGTGCACCTCTTGTAGAAAAACATTATATAAATTAATAAAAACCAATGCACGTTACACAGACATTGCAAAGGCTATCCATTCTGCAAATAGAATTTCTTTAATTGTCTTTATAAATGCTTTTGTATACTCCTTTTTAAATAATCCAAGAGAAGTTTCAAGGATACTCTACAACTGCATTATTCAAAGTTGATTCAGGCGAATGTGAAATCGCTGTCACAACACAGCACCACGCCCCCGCCTCCCTCCAACCCAGCAGTAGTGTTTGGATCAGGTACATATATTGCACTAACAGCTCAGAATTATTTTAATAGGAATATGGTAACACTGGGAAAAAGAAATACAGAATTTTTTTTTTTTACAATAAAGTTCAGTTTAATTAAAATTTAAAATAAATTAATAACAGTTTTAGTAACTACACAATGCATTTGTTTTCTTACAGCTACAAGTGATACAGTCTGGGGTCTTTAGTTTTGCTGGTTTCTATTAGTGGAACCTAGGCTATTCGCCCTGATGGAACAAAGGCCCCTGGTTACTGAGGGCTTGCCAACTGTGGTTACTTCTGTCATACTTAAACAGTTTTTGTGCATCTTTGTCTCCTTCTGAAATGCACTGTGGAGCAGACTATAATGCATCCAGGGTTCTAAAACTAATAAAGTAATCCTCTTTCTACCTGACTAATTTGATGTTAAACTTCTAAAGCAGAAATTCATTAATAAAAAAATTTATATTTAATCTCAGTCAGGCAGTTAAGCAGAGAAGGGATAAAGCACATTATTATATCTGACAGCTAGTGAATATTACTTCTTTAAGCTGGACAGAAAAACAAGTATCTGCATGTAAAAAAAAAAATCACATTGGCTTTTCAAAATTATTAACAAAATTAAAAAGTAAAATGGTCAATAATGTACCTGCCAGCACGTGGAGGACACAACTAGAAGAAGCCTTTCCGTGTAAGTACAAAACCGTACTGCTTGACAATTTACACAGTCCAGAGATTTTGATTCTCTCTCACACACGCTTTGTTTCTCCTTTAAAGTGTCAAGGAAAAAAGCCATAAGATTTATTCTAAATATCTGATCTTCTACTTTTAGGATAGAAACAAGCCACTGAAAATAGTTTTGTTAACGTACACTTTCAAAATGCAAAGCAACACAGAATTCTTCATTAAAAGTGAGATCAGAAAACAGCAGGGTTCACAAGTACCATGTAAACAAAACATTCAGCATAGGTCAGACCTTGATCTCACTTAAAGAAGTGATAATGAATATGGAGAAGGACTAAAGGCAGGTCATAGATAGCATCTGCTGTAATGAATACCTGCTAAGTATTCTTCAGTCAAAAAATAGCTACAACCACCTATAAACTGACAGTATCAGATTCAGAACAGTTGATGAATATTCTGCTTTCCCCACTTATCCTTGTTGCAACCAAGACAGCCCCAGACCTATGATGTTGTCTTGTTTGATCTTAACAGCTCTAAAGAGTAATTAATTTTCTTAGCTCTGTATTGCTGAATGCATGGATTGTTTTAAAAAATATATATATTTTCACCTTTTTTGTGTGAATATCAGACTCATGCCATCATACTCAAAATTATTATATTGGAATTATTTTTATTAATTATTGATTAAATCACTGATAACCAGTGTTTTCTGTTTTGAAAGATACCACCAGTATCAAAATCTCTCAAAGAAGGGGTATGCTGGTCATGGAATTACAGTGTCAAACTGCAAACCATCCTCTCACTACACCTTGCAGCTCCAACTAAATGCAACAATATTTATTAAAATACTGCCCTTTAACATATGAAGTAGTTGGATTGTTACTAACTCTGCACTCCTCTCTTTACAAAAGGTAGTCCCAGGCAGTAAAAGGATCACACTATACCATGTATGCTTCTCTGATGCCTAGTGTCTTGTTATAGTCCCTAGAACGAAACACTGAAGGACACCCCTCCCTCCTCCCCAAACCATTGCAGATAAACCAAAAACATCGGTATGGTATCAAACTTAGACTCTCCTGAGGGGCCTGATTCTACCCATTAGCAAGTAGTGCTACGGCATGCTCTGCTGTTTGTTGAGTAAGGCAGGAATGTATTGTGGATATTCAGAGAAGACTGTTGACATTTTGCCATTTCTGTTGATGATTCACAGTACTTGGCTGTAATACTGAAGTCCCTTTGTGAATCCAGCTCTCAGCTTAATTCAAACACAAAACATTGTATTCTAACACTTGCGCATGTCAAGTGACAGCTGCTGAGAATATTAACACAGAAAAGTTGCAGAGAATAAGCCAGTCTGAAGATGGAGAGAGAGCACTTGACACAGCAAGAGCCTTTTCCAAGTGAAGACAGCATTGTGGGAGGTAGATAGGGGAAAACAAAGTCTAAAGGACTATTTTGAAAAAAGTGGTGAAGAAGGAGTACAAAGGCTGATTTTGAAGAGCTTTGAGTCTGAAAGAAGGAGTGAAGGGGTTCAAATAATCTAGTGACAGTATCAGGACAGAAGAAAAATGTTATAACTGCAGCACCATGGAATACAGAAAGACATGATACCTGGGCAAAAGACATTGCAGTTGTCAAGGCAAGAGCTGTCCAATGGCCCAATTAATTTTTAATAGCAATGTGAGGGTGTGTTTGCAGAATTTTGTGACAAAGTTAATTAATTCCATCTAATACATATCTAGAAGATTCTATTTTATTCCTATCTGCTTCAGTGTACCCTTTACTTTAGAATATTACTACATTCATGTTATTATTTAAATTGCTGTTTAACACTTCACACAAACTGACCTGTATGGTATTCAAAGACGAAGATAGGTCCCACACTTTAAGAACTCCAGTTACAGACACTGCAACCAATGAGTCCTCTGTGAAGAGTTAACAGTGAGATAGTCAACTTGAAAGCAAGTTCAAACAGTGCCTAACACCAAAAGACAACCTTGGCATAGACATTAGTGTTCTGTACAGCATTAAAACAAGGATTCTGCAGGTCACTGTTTAGATTAAATATTAATTTTACACAAAAATAACTAATTGGTATACAGAACTACAAAACATGCAAGCAAACAGTGAATACTTATTTTGTCTAATCAGATATGTATCAACAGAAATCACAGAATAGTAGGTTCGTGCCCTTAATTCCCCTGATAGTACTAACTTAATTTGTACTTATAGCCAAGAAATGAGCTGCTTACAACCAGCATAGAGGTTTGCTTGGTTTTCTCTTTAAGAAGCTTAAGTGAAACATGACCAACTTTAGGAATATTAAAAACACCTTCTTAGGTGTCATCAGTAAAATGTTAGCATATTGTACATAACAGCTCTGTAAAACCTGATCAAATGTAGTAGGATTGTATTATCTATATAAAAATATTTTATCTCAATTTAATTAGCTTACATAAATACATCTACAATGTATACCTTGAATTCTTGCAGAGTGTACAATACACATACAGTTTATCCAGTCAGAATATTGAGATGATGATAAAGTGTGAAGAACACCCAAAGTCTTAGCATCAATAATAAGAACATCTTGATATTCTCCACAACATAGAAGCCAGCCTTCACCTGTCATTCGGAACGAGCAATGGTAATACTGCACAAGTGGAAAGAAGAGAGTCAGCTTACAGAGCTAGACAAATGTGCATGCGTATTTTTCACATTCAGCATGTCATACTTTAAACTTTAATAAACTACTGCATATATGAGACCACATACAATTTTGTTAGTGACACAAGCATTTCACATACATTTATAACAACTTAATATAGGCACACAGTTTAGTAAGAGGTGCTTCATACCAAAAGCAGTATCTGCCCTGCCTAAATATTAGGATTTTTGGGAGCAATTAAGGTGTCAATTTTCATTATAGACTGCTAAACACTTCAGGACCTGTTTCTCTGAGACACCTCCTCTCTCTCTCCAAACATTGGATAAAGCTCCAGTTATCATGAGGTACATAAAGATGAAAAAATCAGGTGAAAATGCAGAATATTCATAATGAATGAATTTCCTGTTGTTTTCCAGGAAGAATTTCTACTCCATGATATATTATTCATTATGACACTAAATGCCTTATTATTAAGAATACTCATTCTGTCTCAACAATCATGTAAAGAAAAGAATAGACACATAACAAAGTACTAAGGAACAGAGACGACAGAAGCACAGAGTGACTATGAAGATTTATTTTTTGCTCAGTGTTTTATATGTGCAAGGACATTTGCATTTTGTGTGATATCTATCCGTAATTGTACACATAATTGCTATAAATGCATAAGTAGCCACCTCAAATGGAACTTACAAGTAAACAGTATCCTTAAAGTAAAGGGAACAATCATGTAGTCAGAAGAAAATATCAGACAGACCCACAAAATTGTGCCTTCTTTACCACAAGTTCTCTGTACATTTATTTTTACTTAAATAATATTTTTTTGTCTATCAATTAATTGAAGCCTGAAAACAAAAGAAGCATAAATAACTGGGAATAGGATAAGTATTACCACAGATAATATGAATAATCAGAGGCAGAAATGCTTAGCAGTAGGAATAATTTGTAATTACCATTACTCTTAAACTAGGCTTGAACTGGAAGATTTGTATACTCAGTCCTCTGAGAAAATATCACACTGGTTAAGATCCACAAATGGTTGAGATTTGACCTTGGTGTTAAACTTAATTTCAAATGGCAAATATTCAGTTTGCACTGCTTGACATCTGCCATTTATAGCTGAATCATCTGTGCTGAACAAAAGGAACCTAACTAGACAGGTAGGTTAGTAGTTTAATTAAAACCTACTAAAATATTAACTAATAAAAAAGCAACAATTTTAAATGGTGATGCTATCAAAAATCGGTGTGCACAAAACCTCCCAGACAATAACATTCTGTAGGAAATGATACTCTCTCAGAAACTATTACAGCATAAGCAATCATTCCCCATGGAACAACAACAACAAAACCTACAACAAAAAAACTCACAATAAAGAGACTCCAATCCTCAAGAAAACCCTCACAAAAAAACCCAAAATAATTTATTATAACTCTCTAAAATTGCATTTCAAGAACAGTTTCCCCTCCTAGCACATCTATTCTTTTGCCTAAGAAAGTTTTCCTGTTCTATGTTCCTTTCTTTAGCCATCTTGGCCAAGTTATACAGCAATAATTGTTATCTATCCAAAGTTGGACTTAGCTAACTTCTCCTAATAGAGAAGTAACAATTTTCTAAAAGTGTTGCTTTACCTACTTGAAGGTAAGAATTAAGATTTTACCTCTGATCTCCTCAAAAATCTCCACAATGTAAATGTCTACTTTCTCTACAGAACTCCTTCAAAACTTTAGCTATTAAAATCTAATTAAACAATACCACAAAGCCGATCATACTGCATCTCTATTACATTGTAACTGAGGCACTGTATTGTGCATGTATACACATGTAAAAAGAACATATGTTTTAAACATATACAAAAAGAAAAATTATAGAGAAAAACTTCTTAATAATCTATGCTTTTACATATATACACATACACACACATTATTAAGAAGTTATTCTTCTATATTTTTTTATTTGGTAATTTACCCAAGTTTTTTCTCTTCCCTTTATCATTAGCATGTATGTTTGAATTCATCACATCAATGAGAAGTGTGCCATAGTTTGAGTCACATGAAGTCTCAGACTTTCATCATTTGGAGGCTTAGTTCCACCCTAGGCTTCCTCACTGAAGAAAACTGGGGTTTTAATTAACTTCAGAGCCCTGAGCTCTTCTTCTATTAATATATCCAGAAATAAGCCATCTCTCTGAATCAAATCCATACCTGCTGGGTTCCTCAATCATATACAATACACATATGCATTTCAAACATACCCTCACACTCCAACATCTAGATACTTAGTGTACCTGGACAGAGTTCAAAGTGGACACATGAAATTATCTGAAGTAATATTTAAAGCAATTTGGCCTCTGAAAATAAGTGATCTGTCCCGAGTTCTGCAATGAATAAAAGTATATTTTTTTGGAAGTGGGGCAGAGCAGCCTTTTGGAGGTCAGCAGTTAGGCATCAAAAATCTTTCAAATGTTTAAAAATAAGATCTTCAGCAGACAGTCACACAATGTTTGTACTTCTAAAATATGTCATCAAGAAGCCAGCATTAAATTTGAAGTTTCCGTGCAATTTTAACACAGGACAAGACTAAAGATGAAGACAGTTTCACTTTGTCACCCAGTGCCCATTACAATAAGTTAACTGATACTGCATTTCAGACATTTGTGGCTTAAAAATAACCAGTTTGATTTGATTAAGGAGTTCAGAGGAAGATAAAAGTCTTGATTCTGTTCTCAGAAGGAAGCAAAAAAAGAACAGATATAAAACTACTTTTATTGCAACAGGTTGGGATTTTTTTTCTCCTATTAAGTATGTTACGAACTATGCTTCTAAAATTGTATGTTTCTGAAAAATATGATGTTAATAAAGCAAAATTCCTCTTGTAATGAGCAGAGATATTCCATGAAAAGTTGCTATACTTACATAGATTTCTGTATGCCTATAAGGAAGCTTTGCGTTCTCAATGCACTGTCCACTAGTGACATTCCAAACACACATCTCCCTGCCAAAGATAACTTTATATTATTCTCCGTTATTTCCACTCAATTGGCTGGAATAATTTTGTGCCACCAAGTTTTTCTTTAGTGCTGGACTTAAGTGCAATCTGGTCACTTATGTGGCTTTTTGTTACAGATTACTAGGTAAGAAAACACTGTGGTCATTAGCAGGGGACGACATACAGTATCTGTTGCTTTTTGTTTTGGTAATTATACCCTGCTGCCTTGCAGCAAACCTGACTTTAAGGCCAACTCTGGTCTACAAATTGTAGGTATACTGCCATTACAGCTCGTCAACGTGTCAGTGTAACTATCTGTCGTTGGAACTATATCCTCCTGAAAATTATTAATTCTGCTGAACTTAAAGCACCCATTTTGAAAAGAGTAATACATCTGCCACATCAGGCTCCAGTTCTCGAGGAACTGCCACTTCTGTTAAGAAGAAACAGTGCCACCATGAGGCGATTCCTGGAATCTGTTATTGATACAGCACTTGCCTCTCGGCAACCTACATATGTGTCTGTGCAATATTCTGCCTACACTTAATTACAGTTAAGGTTAACGTTTGAGGAAGATGTGTTAGGAAGTCTTCCTCATCTAGACATTATTCAACATGCTATGAGACTGGAGTGCAGCAGAAACACAATCAAATTAAATGTTGTAAATGAGGTTATAGACAGTATGCTGTCATAGCTCAGCAACTAAATGTTAAACTTAGATGCTTTTAAATTTAATTTAAATATAAAGTATTATTTCCACAGTTGAAACAATCATTTTATGATTTCTGAAATTACATTCTAAAACATTTTCTGTATGAGGGCTTAATGAACACAATGGGGGAAAAATATGTTATAATAACAGAAATACTACTCAGTGTATACTAGAAATACTATATTTTAATTTACACACTTTCACATTTTATGGTAATCTAAAAATATTACTTAATTTATATTTTTTACCTGAGCAAGACCAGGGAAATCTATACATCTGTAGTGCAGTGTCAGAGTTGGTAGACCAAAAGTTATAACTTAAACAGACTGCTTATTGCTGTTTGTTAAACATTTCAAGGTAGTGAATTTCTCCTTTCTTTTATCAGAACAACAATTACAGTAACACAGCTAAAGCAGTAAAGTTGATACATACATGCAAACATGCACAAATGAGACCAGAATATAACTTCAGCTTCTGTATGTTGCACTAAATTTTATTGTGTGTGTTAACAAGGAGCAAGTAATACCACATGTTAATAAACCTGTCCTACAGCATATGCTATATACATTCACAAGACATCAGTTAGAACATCTGAATCATTATGGATTAATGTATAGATTTATAGATTTCCATATAAAAAGTACAACACAATGTTCCATACTCATTCTTCTGGCATAAGGCAGTTATACAAATGCTTAAGAGATTCTGAAGTGAAACGGGGGTAGAGTATCATCTTCCATAAAGTTTCCTCCACTCTCAATACAAGGAGATGGAAGCTTGAAAATGGCAGAAGTGAATGATTCACAAGCCAGAAATGCAGTTCAACAAGCCCTGCATCTCCTGAAGATGATGCTTCCTATTTGTAGTTATCTCAACTTCATGTTCAGCCTTCCAGGGATCAGTGATGGATGCTTTTCCCTTATGTAATACAGATAAGGAATCAGTAGTAATTTGGTAAAAGTGAACATTTAAAGGGGCCAGAAGACCATTCAGTCCTACCTACACACATTCCAAGCAAGCCTGATGATCCCTTCAGAGGCAGAACATTTAGGATATGAACATCTCTCTGTATATCTAAAGCAAAAAACTCATTTGTTTCTTAACACTTTTCATCCCAGCTTTTTGGAAATACAGTATCTTTTCTCCCAGTATGATCTGGAAAGGGTACTGCACTAACAGAACTTCATAATTAAGACAAAAAATAGTTTAACTTTTGAACATTTGAGTAGAATTGTAGGAGGCCAATGTAAAACTAGTTCTGTGCACTTCTTGCCCTCCTTTCTGCACATAACCAGATCTGTCCACTGGGGCAGTCTAACCTTTGAAGATTAAGAAGCCTGAACCACTTTAAGTTATCCCTTTCTTGAATACTCATTATTGAGAGAATCAGACAGAGATCCTAGCAGCTGGAAAAGATAAACAAGCTTCTTAGGGAGAAAGTAGTAGCCTTAAGGTGCTGGAAGACATAGTTTGAAGAAAGCAGTTGACAGGAACCCTTCATGGGAAGAGGTTTTAACAGAGCTGTCCTGTTAATTGGAAGAGATGAACCCAAAATGAGAGGAGAATATAATTAAGCAGCAAGACAAAATTGCTAAAGGAAGGGCTAGCTTCTTACTTCTTTAAAGGCTTAACTACTTTCAACAGCTGAAATCCTGAATACATGGGCTTCAGACCCTAGCTGAAAAGATTATCATATCTCCAGAGAGAAAAAAAATCATTGAATGCTAACCTAGAAGAACTGCAGAAATCAGTTTGACTCCAGTGATGGGTGAAGTCACAACAATCACACAGGAGAAAAGCTGCAAGATAGGAGTCTCTAAAAGGATGGGCTCCAAAACAGCAAGTCAGATTTAAATAAAGCCAAGGAACATATATGCCTTTTATCCAAGGGCAGCCTTTTCTGTGCTTCCATATGTACTCACTGAGCAAGCATAACATGGATCAGGGTACATTCAATTCTCAACACTGAGCTCAGGAAGGAACATTAAAAAGCACCATGACATTGAAATGCTTCCGAATCTGCTGATTCGCTCCAACAGCCCATTATTCTCCCTTTGAATAGGGCCTAGCTGACCCTCTGAGCAATTCATTCTCCTGACTACGAACTGGATATCTGAATCTGCCAAACTTCTCTGTTGTCCAAGAGATGAGCTCTTAGACTGTTGTATATAAATGATACAGTCATTATCCTAAGTAGCTGCTATCCTTTTCATATGGTAGAAGTGGATTTAAAACCCTCTGCCAAATGCAGAATCTGACCTGCCATACATGTCATTATTTAAGAAATGAATAATTGAATATTCAGTTACCTACCCATTTTCAGTAGCACTTACTACGAATGGCTGTTTCTCAAATTCTCTTGCTTTTGCCAAACAAGTCACAGAAGCAGTATGGCCAAACAGAATTTCTTTAGATGAAATCTAGGAGAATAATACAATGGTTTAACTTAAACATAATATTTTCTGCATAAACTAAGCAAATCTAAAAGCTAGAGAACACTACTTATAGATGTTATTAATGAGTAAATGTCAATTTGCTTTATAGTCTTAAGTTCTTCAGTCATGTTTCTGGAACGTACAATGATGTGGACAGATTATGCAGTTTGCAAAGTACAGTCTTTGTAGTCTGAAAATTGTACCTTCTGAAGAATTTATGGAGCATCAAATGTTATAAAGCAGGCAATGGACAGAATATCTCTGGCCTTCACCCTACACAGCATGCAGCAAAATTGGCAGAGTGAAGTAGGGAAGTGATACAGCAAAGCTCTTAAGTGTGTGTTTCATACAACATGTTTAAGTAACCCCTTTGATTAGCTTTACTGCACGTGTAGCCCCATAACAGTGCAAACTAAAGTTTCAAGCTATATTTGAGCACAAATGGGACAGCCAAATACAAAAAGATCAGAACCATGGTTCTAGGAACACCGAATAAAATGAAAAAAAAAAAGGAACTGCTTTGACTCTGTTCCATTTGCAGGAAAATAAATAGGAAATAGTCAAAGCAATAGCAATAATATACCAGGAACACTGCAGCTTAATTATACCAAAAATATATTTCATCTTATTTCTTCCATCTTTCTACACATTTTTCCATTGCTAACCTGGTACAGAGCTCTGGTTTTATAATTAGTTGTTTGTTTTGGGTTTTTTTTCCTTATATGACAGGGCATGCTCAGCAATTGATTTAAAGAAGAAAAAAAAACTTCACAAGATAGGAATAATGATAATTCTGTATTCTTACTTGCAGCCATTACTCACAGCACACAATTTGAAATTATAATACACAGGTTATGATAATCTATGAACAATTTTTCAAAGTCTGCAGATAACTGGTTGCTCACATAGGCATTTCAACACTTTCTGCTTCATGAGTTTCGATAACAAATATCACACTATCCTTAAAACTTTATTGAAGTAAGCACAAGTCTGGATAATCCATTGTTAATAATAAAAGATAAAACTCCAGTTTGTCTATTTGGTAGACTGTAGCCCACTGGACACAAACCTTTAATTCTGATGAAAGATCCCAGAGACATATTTGTCCTTCTTGACTTCCTGTAACTATAGTCTGCTGGTCATCTGTAATCATAATGGCAGTGATGCTGTGAGAGGGAGCTTTTTTCCCCCATACTGCCACAGCCTGCACTGATACCTTCATAGTCAGCACCTGAAAGCAGAAATAAGGCACGATGACTCTAAGTAATATGAAATATAAGAAAAAACAACCTTAAAAAAAGCAATTTAATCAACATCTGAAAAAAACTACAAAATACTGCTGGAAAAAGGTGATGAGCCATTGAAACATTTTCTAGCTGTTGCCAACATCACACTAACACTTTCACTACTAGCTATCCGCTAATAGCATAAATATGCAGCAGGACAGTGATGTGCCACTATTTTAAATCCATGCAGCATCAAACAGGACCAGAGTTACCAAAAACCAGTACTACCACAATACTGAAATAGCAGCAGCAGGAGTCACATGCTGCCCGCGGCTTAGCTCCAATGGGCCCATGTCACCTTCTTCCTGATTTTGGTTGGTGGAGTATACCATGCCTCCCCTACCGTCTCCAACCAGCAGTGCTGCTCACTCACAGGAGCTAATTGCTTGAGCATGGAGATGGCACAGCAGCCAGGTGTCAATAAAGAGGCTGTGGTTTTAGAATAAGGCAAGAGAAAGAGATAATAGGGCTTGAGGCAGAGAACAGGTGGTGGGGTCAGGGATGAAGAGAAAAATGAGGCCCAGGACAGCAAAGCATTGTACCCTTAATCAGTCAGCATCATCTCCTAGAGATAAGGCCAAAACAAAGTTGGAGGCAGAGCTGCAAGCTGGCAAACAGGGAGAATGAACAGACTTTTTCTGCTGCTCAATTACTGAGTCCCTTGTTCCAAAAACTCTATCATATAATAGATTTTAGTCACTACTGCAAAAAAAAAAAAAAAAAAAAATTGAATGGAATTGTCCAAAATAACTACTGGTTAATTCAATATGGATTCTCATGAGCTGCATTTCCAGGAAGCTATTTCAATGTCTGTTCAAACACCAGTACTTACAAAATATCCTAAAATCCTCTGCATTAAAGAAAGTTTTGCTTATTTTAAAATTTGATGTCTGTTCCTTTTAAAGTGACCTCTGCTTGCTAGCTGGATTCTGTACTTGCTTTGCTTCAAACAAAAGCTTTGAGAAAAACTGCTTTCCCAGTCACCTCACAAGCGTTCCGTCACATTTCTAGAGTATTCCAAATGACACTTCAAAATGAACAAAGTATCTGACTATAAATAATTTGTCACTTAAATAGTCAACTCAAAAAAATTCATATGTCCTGTTTTTAAGGCTTTTCAGGGGATCTAGTAACAGACCCAAGAAGTATGTCTCATTTGGGTCAACTTATGTGAAAGGTTTGATTGCTAAAAATAGAGAGATGAGCAGTATCTTTAGTATCAGTGTTTGCCACTAAGCAAAATCCACCTTTCTGAGAAGGTGTGCTCCTATTTGTCCTGGAGAAAGGGGAGACAATAGAGCCCTAGGTGAGACAACAGGTGCCAGTAACAAGGTGCTAGAAGAGTGCCGTTGGGAGAGGCCAGACACAAGACATGATAGTAAAGATGAAATCTTGTGAGAAGAGGCAGGAACTGGGTAGAACAAAATGCATGGCAGCAGGTAGCAGCCAGCCGAAGGAAGTAATATAGGAATGATGCAACGTGACATGAAGATAATCTGTGATAATTCAGAAAAGACCATAGAACAGAAAGAGAACAGAAGCAGCTTTTTAAGATATGTTTAAAGAAATTGTAATATAAGTCATCACTAAAATCCAGCACAGTAGCAGCAGAAAGCAGTGACACAGAAAAGAGTTGTCTTCTTTACTACTAATTAAGTCTTAAGTGACACAGAATTAGAGGAATGATCTTGCTTCCTGACAAGAACATGAGATGAAGGGCTCAGCTACTGAGGAAAAGGGCTGAAAAGGCTGGTATTGAAGACTCTCAAGGTACTGCCACATAACCTCAGCCAGAACATCAAAAGCAGAGGAAGAGGCAGCTAGGAGAAAACTAATTGAAGTCAAGAGTTGATTATGCTAAATCACATTTAGTTCCAATTTAAAGACATTTATGGGCCTATCACAAAATACTGAGAGGTGTTATTGATCTCAGCTTTAGAATTCCAGTTTTCTAAAACTTATTTTTTACATTTCTAGTCATATGAAGCATTATGCTTACTCGTGAACACTAAAGTTCTTTTCTCTTCCAGTTTACCCCCTGAAATGAAAGCCAAACTCTAACGATACATTTTTAGGTATTGGCTAAGCAAAGAAAATTCACCGTTTTCATAGGGCTTACAAAACAGTGTTTGCCAAGTTAACAGTTTGATAAGCCACATCCTGAGTCTTTAAAATACATTTCCTTGCCAATCATGTAGTCATATATATCTGTGTCATGGGAGTGCTCAATTAGTGTAAAACACTGCAAGCCAGCAGAATTCAGGTTTGTACTACATTGAATATGAAGTAATAAATTACATTTTCTTGTAAAAGAAGCACAGAATCAAGATCAATATTCTTAGCAGAAGGCCTACTACTGAGCAAGTGATAAGTAGCAGAACTTAGAAAGACAATCAACAGAAGTTAAAAACAAAACAAATTGTTAAGAATTTGCTAGTATATAGATTATTTATTTGCACATACTTGTTTTGGATCTCCCCGAGTGTCATGAATTAATAAACAGCTACTGCTATGGACAAACATTGGTTACAGACAAGAAGTAATTTAGACTAAAATTTACAAGAACATTTTGGTACTTTTTCCTTTGTATTAGTGAAGTGTAAGAGAAATGGAAAATAGAAGGTATATGAACACCCACGTTAATATAACAGTCCTTAGCTTTTTTCTCTTGCTTCTTAGCTAACTTTTCTTTTGGATTAAGACATTTTGATGCACACTGCAAGTATTTTGCATGAAAGCTTTGTTTCTAAGAATAGCATGACTTCCCTAGAAATACTGCATACTCAGAGGCACACAGCCACGTTTTGTCTGACAATATTTAGCTTTATCAAAGCTATTTAGTGATGCTGATGGCACCTAAAGTACACTTTTTTTTTAATAAAAGCAACAGATATTTATCAGACTGTTTCTTTAAAAGAGGTAAAAACAGTTCCTACAAAGTCAAATATTGCCCAAGGCATATCTGAGCTGCCGGTAGCTTATCAGCACATGTCAAATTCCTCCAACTCTGCCCACTCAAGCATGTCTGATTCACAGTATTAACCCGTAATTCAACTTTAAATCGAGTTCCTTAGTCCTTCTCCCCATTTCTTACAAGCTAATTAACTTCTTTACTTGTCCTGTCCTTAACAATCACACTGTCAAAAACAACTCCCTTATGACAGTAGAAAAAAAATTTTCCCTGTTCTTAGTTAAAACCATACCAGTTCATCCCACCACTAACTTGTCACATCTCTACCATCCTGCTTCTAGTTCTCTGAACACTTTCTACACTGAAACCGCACCACAAACCTCTGATAACTTTATCCCAATTTGCACAGCTTAAAGGACTTTGGCCTTTTACACCACCTTTCATTCTACTGAAGCCATGAGGTATTTGAAAGTCTAGTCAAAAGCATTTAACTGTTTGTATTGGATTAAAAATACAAATATTTTGGGGAAAAAAAAACCAACAAAAAACCCCCTCCAACAACAGGATAGATGGGCCAAAATGATTAAAACCAATTTTTGACAATTTTATAAGAGCAGCATATGTCTTCTCAGTCTAGCAAAATTCTGTTTGCCCAGGCTTCAATATCCTTGATGGCCAAGTAGGATAATACAAGTTCCCTACTCACACCCCACACATCTTTTAGATTTACCATTGTAGTAAAGTGCTAGGAAGCAAGTTTTAGGCAGTCTGGCAGGTTTCCATGACAGATTCTCAAGGTTTGCACATTCCTAGCCTACCTCACTCTCCTATTCCTGTCTATTCTTTGACTTTTATCTGACATTCTCTTTTACTGTCTATATAGTGAAATAAAAGTTTTATCAATATTTTCTGCACTGTTAGTAAAAAGCTAATTGCAGTCCACCAATCCATTCTGTATTGCTTTCACATCTTTCTCAATTTACTTTATGATATAAATGTTGCACTGTCCTTAAGAATGTTGTATATTATCTCTGATAACCAAAGATATAGCCTTTCCCAAACTAAAAAGATATATTCATCCACTGTCCACAATACATAACAAGCCCATCTAAGAGGCATAAAGAATAAATTATACTGCATTTACAAAATACTTCATAAAAGTATGTAAAGTACAAAATCTAAAGATAACTAAGTGACATAATACTGTCTTTGTAAGCCTGCAGACATATCACATTGATGCTCATGATGCTGCTCACCGATTTGCTATTTATGTAAGCTGCTATTCAGAAGCCTATTGCGTCCATGGATCTGAAAATACAGGCCAACAATACTTTGCAATTTGTGAAGCAGCGGGGTACATATGCATTTGTGCAGGTGTGAGCAACAGAATAAATTAGAAAAGATCACTACAATGCTGAGAAAGATGCTTAACAGAGAAATAGAATGGAGGCTACTAGGGAGAAGGCAGGGTGTGCAGCGTACAAAAAGGAAAAAAAGATATATGAGGTTAAGTAAATGAAAAGTGAATGACAAAGAAGTGACACTAAAGACAGCAAGACAAGACAACAGTAAGAAGAATACATCTGAATTAACAGCAAGAACAATGGAAGATTTATCAAGAGACTTTTTAAAAGATAATTAAAAACTAGTATTTAGCACATCATACAAGAGAACTAATAATTGGCTTCTTTAAGACGTAGTCTGCTCTCTGTGAGTACTGCAACAAAAATACTTCTATACTTCAAATATTTTAGTTAATGTATCTAATCAGACAGCAGGCAACAAGTAAAACACTCCAGTAATCAACACTTCTATCCTACAGCCCACTTCCTCGTGTTTTAATATATTCTGTCAGAACCCTCAGTACTCCACACCTTTTCCCCTACCCTGCTTTTCAAAGCTCCACCCTGGAGAACCTGCCTGCCTGCCACTGCACTTCCAGTCTAAGATCTAACGGGACTTCCCTCGAGACCTGCCAGGGCTACACCCTAATCAGCTGTAGGAGTCACTGCTAAGTGACACCCAGATCTTCCCTGGATCGTGAACCTACTGCTTTTGCAGTCCAAGGGAGCAAGGGACTGGGACCAGGAATCAATACAACCTATTTTAACTAGCAAGAACCACCTAGTAATACCTTGTTTGTATTTCTTGAACGAGTGACACAAGAAACACTTATTTCATTCCACACAATAATTCACCACAATCAGAAGGAGCACAGTAAGGGCAACACCATCTCCCAGCTGCTGATTACATCAAAGGTTTGCAGCACAAATTCAATTTTATGATGTTAATCTCAGCCTGCCACTCAGAAATTTTCTCTGAGGGATATGATTTTTTCTCTGGATTTCATTTGAAGAATGCTTTTCTTCTTCTACAATCAATAAAGATACGTTTTCATCAAAAGACTCTATCTTGGCAGAATTCAATTGGCCATCTCAAAACCTTTTGGTGACACAATATTAATTAAAATAGTTTATGTTGCACCTAAGCTGGAAAATTGGGCAGTGAAAACATCAGCAACTTGGAACACTTGTGCCTTACACACTGTCATAAGGTATAGTAGAATATATATTCAACTTCTCCTCCTTGAAGCTGCTGGTTTATCTCATAAACCACTACACTATTTTCAGCTTGCTAGAAAAGTGTCAATGAGATGCTCTTTTGCTAAGTAGGAAAATAATAAGTGTACACAAAAATATAAATTTCCACTTTCTTTCAGTTATTAAAGGCTTCAAAACCAGCAATAATCAACAATATAATTCCTGTTTTATCACATAAGACAACAATGCATGTGAGCTAGCTAACTTGGTTTTAAGTCACTTATATCAAGGATCCTGTAAATATACCAAATTTATTTGAAAAAGAAACATATTATACAAGTGTGTTTGGAGTAATAAAAGGTGTCTTTTAAGAGAAAACAACCACATTTGTTTTCACTGTTTAAAATGTCCTATTAACTACAAGAATAGTTATCTCCAGGAAAAGAAGTGTTGCTTAAGCACTACACAGAACTACATATATGTGAATTATTTGCCACTTCAAAAGCCTTAAGCATACAAATAGTATCACTTAAGTCTTCTTCAGTGAAGTCACTCATATTCAAATGGCAAAATGCTTTGCTGAAGCAGAGATTTAATCACGTCTTAGGACATTCACTCATCAATTCTTCCAGGAAAGCACACGACAGAAAAGGGCCATCAGCTTCTGCAGTACGTAAGGTTGGATTTCTACAAAATTGCATCTTACTGACTTAGAGACAGGTTTTAACCTTATGGTTATATACATTAAGTTATGTCTACCTTTATTGAAAGTAAGTTTTCTACATGAGAAAGTGCTGCTTCCTTAATATAGTAGATAGACAGCTCCTTAGATTTTCTTAATTCTAAATTGTCTTTTGAGCAGAGAAACATTTAAAGAATCAACGGTCTCAATATAATCCCACATGAATCAAATGGTCTGCAAAGGTGGTGTCAACTCCAAATTTATGGCCTACATAACTTGGAAAGTGTAAAGAGTAATAAAGTTTAAGTCTGTGTCAAGACTTCCCATGGATGCAAGCAAGAGTCACATGTGATCTACAAGAGCTTTGATCAACTTTAATTTTTTATGAAATATCACAGATTCTGTAATGAATTAGCCATAATTAAGCCTCCAGAATTCATTCTTATTTACACTGCTTTAACGTAAAAGATATAAAATCTGATAAGGTCAAGACACTTGAAACCTAAAAAAAAACTTACTAAGTTTTAGTAAAAAAACTAATTTCAAACTGAGAGATAGTGAATAAGCATCAAAGCTTTAAGTCACTCATTTTGTCTTCCTTAAGTGACCTTGAACCTTAAGATTAAAAAAAAAGAAAGGTGATGTTTTTGGTTCAGCTACACTGTACTCTGAAATGTTTAAATAACAAACAAAATTGGAATCAGATGCTGGAAATAAAACAACCAAAGTACTTCATCAGGCTTTGGGTTTTGGATAATGATATAATAATAAATAATCAGTGTGTAATCAATTGCATCATAACGAAGATTTCCAACCTACGACAACAAAAACTCCTTATTTTTCCATTTTACACTTTGAATACTCTTAATTACCAAACAGGCCTCTATGCAGTGTTCTTCACTAGGGGCATGCAGCTGTTTAGTGTAAACAACTTGGAATGATTTATTATACATACACTGCAAAATCTGCTTAAGTAAAAAGACACTGTTTATTATGAAGCAGAATCAAAGTCCAAAACTGATTATATGCATTGCAATGCATGGATTACAGTTTCTGTTACAATAAACTTCTAGCTTAAACACTGAAAAAATTGTAATAATAAAAACCTGCTCTTGTCATGGAATCAATCCTACCAACTGACACAAACCTTTTGAGCCAAACTAGCTCACCACAACAGCTGTTTTTGCAATGAGTATTCCCAAAAGACCATAGCTCTGTACCAGTGGCATTACGGACATGCTAAAATTTCATTATATATTAAGAAAATGCAACTACTGTTCCTAGCAGTGACTAGGAAACTAATCACGCCAGAAACACCACAAGGCTCTAAGTCAGCCTTCCTGATTAATTTTGTAATTGAACAAGTCTCAAAATTCTCTATACAGAACTATTTTCAAGAGAAAATGGAACTGCTGTAAGGTTTTGCATCTACTCAATACTGCTTTTCTACAAGAAGCCCGGTAAGTATACTCTAAGACGATGGAATGTATATCATTCACCAGGTCATCTTGGAATCCGAAATCTCAGACATCTAATGTCAGATGTCAAAGCTGAAATATAATGAAGCTACATAGTTGATGCTAAACTTAAAGGACACCAAGCAAAACTCCCAGAAATTTACTAAATTTGCCCAAAGCAAGAAAGAACAAAGGCTGCACCAATCAAAAAGGCTTCGCACCCATGCCAAGAGCTCTGTGGTACCAGTATTACAGCTCTTCTCGGCCACAGCAAGACCCGAACCCGCCCCCAGCCGGAAGCCCCCGAGGAAGCGGAGCCTTGCGGCTGCGAACCCGCTGCCCGAACGCCGCGGGACAGTCCCAGCACCCGGCCCCAAGTTTCCCACCGAGGAGGAGCTAGCCGGACCGCTGGGCAGCCACCGCCGCTCCCAGCTGGGCGCTGCTGGCCGGACAGGGAGGCCAGCACCGGGCTAGAAGCCCGCGGGGAGAAGGACCGGCGGGCGAAGGCGGAGAAGAACCGTGCCTGGAGCCCAGCTGAGCTGGCGAGGCCGTCGCACAGCCCCTTACCTCAGCGGCTCCCGGGCACCGCGAGCGGGGTAGGGCCGGCCGCCAGCAGCGAAAGCGCTGGGGGAATGGGAGAGAGCTGGGACAGGTTTTATCCCACTCGGGAGCGGCTACACCCAGCGCCGCTCCCGCCCCGGCGCCCGACCGAGGGCGGCGTGAGCCGGCGCAGGCTCGCGCTCCCCAGCGCCCGCCCGCTCGCGCACCCCAGCTCGCGCCCCAGAGCGCCCGCCCGCCCACCGCTCGCGCCGCCCGCAGTCCTGTCAGCGCCCGGCGAGGGAAGGGGCTGAGGCCGTAACCTTCTGCCCCGACAGCTCAGGGGAGAGTTGAGGAAATAGGGACCAGAGAAAAAGTACGTGGGGTTAAACCCGGGCTGCAGCCACCCTACTCACCCGCCTGCCCCTCTGCACTCTCCGTCGCGGCTCTACAGACCCGGGTGGGGCCGTACCGCACCTGGGGTGGGACTGGCAGCCGGGAACCCAGCTTGCCCCTCAGAAATCCCCCCGCTTAGCGATAAGGCACAAAAAACTTTTCAAGTGTCCGCCCCGCTTTAGGAAGGATGAACAGAGCATTTCCTCTGGTGGGAGAGGGGTGGAGGTGGAGCTGCGGGTGGTGCTGGTTCTCCCAGCGAGGGGCGGGCCAGGTGCAGGCCGGTGGTCGCAGCGCTCCAGCCAGTGTTCCGAGGGTGGAGCTCAAGTTCTCACAGGTGTGGGAATGGGCAGCAGCTGTGGGTGTCAGTGTTTAAGGGCGGTAAATGGTTGAGCTGGGCACTCTGCAGTGTGAGAGGTATGTGTGGTTGAGGATTTCTTGACTTCAGGTATTTTTGTTTGAAAACAATAAATAAAATAAAGTGAATAAATACAGTAAAAAGCAGCATGATGTTTATCTAATAGTCTTTCTCTTTATTCAAAGGTCAACCACAGAGGAGCTGTCATCTGCAAAAGATTATTGTGAGGAGTTAAGCTGAACTGATTGCCCAATATGCATGTGAGTTCACCTTAATGGCTGAAATACATAGAACCATATATAGGGCTGCAAAGAAAATGATGAGGTTCATCATTATAAACAAGAAATATTTTCTCTAAAACCATGACTTCCTAGATTTTTTGCCTGTTTTTTTTTTTTTTAATGAATGATAGTGAAATATGCAGGAAGTTGGAAGTATGTGAAGAGATTTAAGTGTATTGTTAGTGCCTGTGATTTTCCACTTTTAAAATAACTAATATGGTAGCTAAAATATGTAGGGTTTTTTATTTTAGTATTATTGAGTTCCTGGTTACACTAAGACTTTCCCTGAGGCATCTGCTTTAAGATAAATAATAGTATTCTAAAAAGTCTTAATGTCTTATGGTCTATATTTTAGAGGTGAGTGTAATGAAAAATGCATGTGAAGTTGGTAACATCTTGAAACACAATTTTCCTAAGCTTTTTGTTGTTATTTTTCTTAGGTGTTTTGTAGTTCAGATTTCAAAAGACTTTTAATACAATAAAATAAAAACTTTAAAAGATTAGAATTCTTAAACTGCTTCACTTTATGAATTATTTTATGGAGGCAAGTTATAAACCCTGAAAATAGAACATTAATAGAAAGAGTGATGTTTGGTTAGGTTGTATCAGGCCAAGTGAATGCTGAAATGTGGTATCTTAGGTGAAAACTTACAAAGGTACCTCATTTCTGGGTTTGATTCTGGGGATTTTGGTAGTAACCCCATTGAAAGCAAAATGAGATAATATAAGTCAACTTAGTTTAAAAACCACAATATTATTTTTCTCATAAAAGATAAACACTAGCCCTTTAAAGCAAATAATGATAATTAGAACCCCAGCTAAAGTTGTAGTCAGAAGATGCTTATCAAGAAAGTGAGATAATTGTATGAGACCAAGTAACCTAATGGATAAACTAGATATTGCTTGTGCTTTTTGGCATTTAATGTGAATCGTGAATTCTGCCTGTGAACTTAAATAAATTATTTTGACAGCCTCTCCTTAATCATTGATAGATGGAGGTTTCCATAAGAAAAACTGTCATATATGTTTTAGAACAATTTGACACAAAGGGAAGGTCACTCCAAAGACCTTAATTGCATCTTATGCTCAGAGAGGGTCATGAAACTGTGATTTCTATTTTGTCTTTCAACACCATGTTTGTTACCTTGGTAAAATAAATTACTCCATAGTAGTACATGTATTAATACCATAGCATTTAAATATAGTTACAGATGCACAGTAAAAATACTAGTTATGAAGGCTACATGTATCATATATACTACTTGTATTTCTAAATATCAAGAACTATTCCAACAAACCTGAGTGCTTTTATTTCATTCCCAGTCTCTACAATATGAAGCATTATGTTTAAAAATACATACTTTTTCATCTGTTATAAATAATAAAAGTTTTCATATAAGATGGATGTGGTAGCATCTCTAATATACAATGTTTTTAAAGCCCTGGTCCTATCTAAAGATAAAACCTTCCATACCTTGTATAATATTTGTATAAAGTTTTCCTGTTAATAATTTGTTTTGGAAAGAGCGATTGAACTACTAAAGAGATAAAATAGGTAAATCATTAAAATAGCAACTTTACAGTAGTGGCTTAACACAAAGTATGTTTTTCTGCACTAGAGTAAGAGTGATGTTGCAGAGATTTCCCAAACACAGCAGTTTTGTGTATATGATTTAACTTTGCTTAAAAATAACTTAACTTGTACCAAATATATGCCAGTATAAAATGCCCACCTACAAATTTGTACTGTTATAGCCAGGTTGATTTACCATTATATCTCAAGCAAGGAGAATCACTGGATGCTACTGTTATGCCACTGTCAAATCCCATACAGGCCATAGCAGTAGTATGAAATGAGGTTAAAGATTTAATCCTTTAATTATTTTTTATGATATCCAGTGATTTTTATGTGAAAAACATAATATTTTTAATATAAGTACAAATACATATAGACATTAATTTGAAAATCTTGTGGCAAAGACAACACCCATATGGGAAAATAAAATTGCAAAGATTAAGTATTTGTATACATTTCCTTGTTTTGTGGCAATGGTTCTTGCCAAGGACCAGCATTATGGGAAAAAACAGAAAGAACACAGACTTGTCAACCTGCCTGCTATGATATCAGCTGGGTTTGCATAGGAAAACAAATGGTAAGAAGTACCTTGGTTCAAAATACTTTCTGTGAATAACTTGTGATGTTTACAGGATATTCTTGAATTGAAATCCATAATGAATCATAGTCAAAGTTAAATGTGTCACAAGTTGAAGTATCACACCTGACAACTAGTAAGGAAAAGGAGAATATGCACAAGGAAAAGTAAGTAAAACCAGTCACACTTGAGCTCAACACATATAACTTCTTTCTGTTGGAGAAAAAGGAGGTTGGATCTCCACAAGGGAGGCAAGGGCAGTTCACAGATAAATGCATAAAGGAAAAAGGTGTAGACAGGGAGTGATGTAGGCATGGGGAGAATATCTTCTGAAGGAAATAAGACTTCTTTTCAAAACTGAACATTCTGCATCAAAGCTACAGTCATCAGTTGCTAGTTGTATTCTTTGGGCGTTACTTTCACATGCTGTTACAGAGGGTTTGCATTCTACTTCTAGTTTTTTTCCTAATTTTTGGTCTGACAGACAAAAAACTTAATCTTATTTTATCCAAACATAGTTGTTTGTAACAGAAGGGTTAAAACTAGGTTTTGTGAAGTATTTTTCAGTTTCTTTTTTTGAAGAGGATTTATTTTGGCTTGGTGAGCTAGTGCTAGATTCAGAAAGCCGTTGCACACTTGAGTACCGGTCTACTTGGAGACATTGTGTGGGTAATTTCCCCTGTCAGTGTTTTATTTTCCCCATCTGTAATTTAATAAAAGTGACATTTACTTCCATTATGAAAAGTCTTGAAATCTATTCATGAAAAGCACTTAAAAAAAGACCAAACAAACAGCACTTTGAAAAAACTTGTATAAATGTAAATATTTGGGCCTGTTTGTTATGACCTGTGGTTGTGTAGGTACCTGTACATTCCTATTTATCACTAAAAATAATGTTGTCTTACTAATTCATTAACCATTCAGACCATATAATAATTTCAGTCTCTGTTGTGGTGGTTGTAATCCAGTAATTAATTTCTGCAGCTTTCTTCTCTTCAGCTCCTTTTAAGGATTTTCCTTTTTATCTGAATGGGAAGCAAAGTAACTTCAAAAAACTAAAATGTTTATTTGGCCTCAATTAGTAATCAAGGCATGTTTTTGAGATGAATAAGAGCAATTAGTGGTTAACAACATCGTTGACAGATGTCATGTACTGAAATATGAAATAGCATTAGCTTAGATTACATTAGGGCATAGTTGTCAAGTACTGAGAATTTATTGTGTTATCTTATGTATAATGTGATGAAATATTGATGAAAAATGTCACATTTCATGTCAATTGAGCTATTGTTTTGCAAAGATAAGCTATAGGTATATTCACCATTGGATATACTTCTGGAGACTTAATGCAGTTGATTAGATCAGGGCTTTTATGAGAATAAATGCAATTTCACAAATTGCTATCAGATAAAAGGGTGAGATAAGTCTGTACTTCACATTCTTGAATTAAAGCAGGGCAGTGTTTGTTAATACAGAATTCAATCTCTTTATGTCTTTCTTACTGGCTTTACAAAATGTCCTTTTTTTCCCAGAAAACAATAAGGCTGTAGCTGCTAGGTCCAAGAATAGGGTAGTTTCACAACATTATTAATTTTAAAATAAAAGTACGTTTTTGCTTATTTATTGTAATGATAAAGGAGTGTAATGTGCCCTTTGAGACGCTAGAGGGAGCAAAGTTAAATCTTCTAAACTTTAATTTTGCTCAGAATGTGAAAATGTGATTTGTTAGTGTTGAATTACAGTTTACTATATTTTAAACTTGTAGAAGTAACCTTCTTTTGTCCTTCTTATAAATATTTTTAAAGGCTTTTTTCTTGCTATAATTACTCATTTCTTCATTGCATACTTCAATTCATACTATTCATTTCAATTACGTACTTCATTTCCACTACAGTTTCATGAATACAAATATTTTCAAGTAAGCTGAAGAGAGGATTATGATTTTAAAAATATGGGTTCAGAGCTCATACAGATTATATGTAATTATTGAATGTCCCAGGAATGGGGAATTTTGGAAAGCATTAAGAAGAGGCACATTAAATTTGCAACATATGTAACTAATTGTAGACTCATAAGATTACCAGGGCTGACTGGGTTAGAAAACATTCTGCTAAATCACAGAGCAGTCAAACTAAGACTGCTAGTCTGTTTGCTTAGAAACTTTTTTTTTTTTTTACTTAAGAGTGGAGATGAAAGAATTACTGAGCCTTACCTAATTTCTTGGTAGGAGCTTTATTCTGCCACTTTTTTGCATGTAGAACAATTCTACTGATGCCAAGGAAGCCAGCTAGGTCCAAGTACTCCCCTAAATCAAAATTCAGAGGGATGACTGTATGCATACATTATTTAAAATGGCATCTGTTTTTTGATTTATGCTTAGGAAGAGGTACAGAAGCCAAAGTAAAAAATCTGTTGCATAAGGTGAATAAAATTGAATGTTCTGAAGAAAAAAGTCAAGGTACATATTCTGTGGTAATTGAAACACAAGTACTAGTTATCTGTATTCTTCAGGTGTGAAAAAAGAGAGGGATAAAATATTTTTTTCATCTCACTTTTCATGTGCACAATGAAATACAATTCAGTATTTTAGTACTTTTTTCTAAAGTCAAATTTGTACTGTGCTGTGTTTTAGGAGATAAGATTTGAAAACATCCAAAGTTCATTGAGAAATGGGAAATTGTTTTCTAGAGCAAATCAGACTCTAGCCACTAGGTGTCTCTGAATGTAAAATAAAAATAGTCAAGGCGGCAGCTAACCTTGCATAAGAACATGTGGTATGGAGATGCAAGCGAACAGAAAACGCTTCCTTTCATAGGGAATAAACCTATGCTTTTAAAAATCATTTACTGAGTTGAAATGTTTGATTGATCCTCTGGTGAGCTAAATTTCTTTTGAAACTTATTCCTACTTAATTATAATGAACACAGTTTAATTTTTGTGCGGCAACAACCAATTTTACAGAAACCACACCAATGAGCAGAGCTACTAAGTATTAAATAAAAACTTTAGAAAATTTTAGTTAACTTAAATGTCTTTTCTTTTTAGAATCTATTTTTTCTTTACGAGATTTATATTTCTTTGCACTATTTAAGGTAGCTTTTTCTGATCTGTCTTGCTATACAAAGGGGACATACTTTCTGGGGCATGTAACTTCAGTGGTCCAAATGACTCTATCATTAAAGAGACAGAGGTCAAAGTGGGAGCAGGATAGTACCCAAACTTAAGGACCATAATCAGAAATCTACGATCCTCTTCCCAGTTAGTGTGATCATACAATGACTGGTTTGTACACATTAAATTTCTATTTATGTAAAATAGTACAAATATTTATCTTTCTTTTCATAACATTCTTAATGAGAAGTTCCCAAAGCACTGTACAGATGTTAATTCCAACACTATTTTCATAAAACAAGTAATAGCTTTTTCAGACTTTATGAAATTGGAGTCAAGGAAGGAGATGCGAAGGGACATGCAAAACTTGTACACAAAAACCCTTAAAGTTAATCTGGACAGTTTCTCATTACCTCCAGGTTATTCAAAACTTAGAAATCTGTGGTGCTTTTTTATAGTTGAAATACCACTTTTCTGCAACAGAATGAGGAAAAACCTGTGAGATAAGTCTATTATTAGTCTGATAACCTACTAGCTCCTGTGACTATCACAAATATGACAGATGGAATATGAATCTATGACAAGTTATTCTATTTTTCTTTGTATTAAAACTTCAGGATTTTTTATTGCTGTGGCTTGACTTTTTGTTATCAATCTCCAAAACTGTAGTAAACAGATACTTCAATAAAATTTGTATCTCTCTACTTGGTGGTTAATAACGTAATATTTTGGAGGGGCCTTCCTTGGTTTCTTGTTGGAAAAGGGTAAATGGAGCGCATCAAACTCATTTACCAAGGTGATTCTTGTAAGGCCCAGAACATATTCACATATTATCCCTAGCCATAGTCATGCCTATCTTTTTTGGAGGCCAGGACCAAACTGATCTAATTTGTAGGTCCTATCTTCAATATTGATCATAGTTTTTCAGGGTCAGAAATCAACTGATTGATTTTCTGCTAATTGTATTGCTTTGATGATGTATCTCTTGATAGCATATTTTGTTACAGAGTTCATTATTTCTATATTTTATCACTTATGGAGTCTGCTGAAAATTATAGTATACACCTGGGGACGCAGAATCTATATTTCTGAAAGGTAGGAAAGAACTGGCTGGAAGAACATTGTTTGGTCTTGTTCTGTTTGAATTGGTTTCAGCTTTCTGTGTTGTTATGATCACAATAATGATAATATAGCTGTTTATCTTTGAATCTGATCTGAAGAGTGTCTAATTATTTTCCCATAATAGACAAAAAAAACCTTTTCTTCCTACTAGCTCTCATCTTAAGCCAAAGATTGACTTCAAGGGGAAAGCAAAAAAACAGTTTATCTCCTAGTCTCCTGAGGTGAATGGCGTATTTCTTCATGTACTAGTGTAAGGAGATACTGATGAATGTTGAACAGCTAAAAATTTCACTTGCTATATTACTTTGCAAAGGAGCAAATTCCCCTTCTCAAGAGGAGAATTTCAGAAGACAGACATTTAAAATATTCACGGTCCAAAGCTGAAAGTTCTTTAAAAACACACATGATGCAGCATAAAAGTTCATAATATTCTCAGATAAATATGTGGGAGATGCAAGGAAACTGCTTCTACACTCTATATTTGTAATATCAATTGAAATTTGTCTAATTATTTTTCCCACCAAGTTTATTTTTTAATATTCTCTTCTAGAACTAATATCTTAAAACAGCAATAGGCTATGTTTTCATTTTCCTGTGAGAATTGAGAGGTTATCTTCCACATGTTTTTGCAATCAGTATTCAAATGTGCTCTTTTCTTTGTTTTCCTTATTATTCCTTCATATTATATTGAAATCTATGTGTTCATGACCATAGTTGTTGTATTACAAGTATCCTGTAGAGGAGGAACTTCCTGAGAAGAACAATATGTAGTTTTAATGCCAAGTAGGTAAATCAGCATACTGAAATCTCCTTGCTTTTGATGAATTAACTCAAAGCTTCCATTTGCTATATGCTATATAAATTCCTATTAAAAAAGAGAAGTAAAAAAATCTCACAAAAAAGTTCATAAATGAAAATAATCATATCTTCCTTATATCAGTTGAGAATTTGGATTGGCAAATATTACATACATTTTTTTGGAAGCAGATCACTCAACAGTGCCAGGTATCAGCTGATACATTCTTAATAACAGCATTGTACCTAATTACTCTCTTCTATTGAATAGAGTGGAACTATAGACAGTTTTGATATAGTTTAGATAAAAAGGCAATGTATATATCTCCTTTTGTTTCTTTTTTCCAAATGTCTTTCTAAATTATTGATACTGCATATAGATCTGCAGTGTTGGGACCTTTTAGTTGAAGTCAGCTCACAGGACTGAAATGTAATATCATCTATCAAGTAAGAAATTGTAATATAGAAGAGGAAAACATTGCGGAAGGCATGACTAAGTAATAGGGTAATTACTTGAGCTACTGAAACTATCAGTTTGTGAAACATGCGTGTGGTATTGCAGCTTCTACTCTTATGCCCTTTAGCCAAACATCATTCTGACAGCTTGTTCCAGCTCAGTGCCTTTCATTATCCTTTTATTAAATATAATAAATGTTTTTTTCCAAATGAAAGAGCACTTGCACATGCCCTGTTCTCAGTACACAGTATGCTTCTGCCTATGTTCAAGTATTCTCTGCATACTTCCTACCATAAAGTCATAACACCTTTCCCAGTTGAATATGTAAGAAACAGTTATACCATCCCAGTAAAGCAAATGAACCACAAAGCTGTAGCTGCTGGAACCTGAGGATTCAAGGAGAAGATCAGTATTGCATGTGAAGGGCCCCAATATCTGAGAAGGTGAATGGAAGAAAGGAAGAGGAGGCAAGTTTGTACAACTTTGGAAGGATACAGAGATGCAGCTGTGTAACTTTCACTTGTGCTAAGGCTTACTGTGACTCTGTTTACTGAACTTTGTCAGCAATGATTACACTTTTGTTCCAAGTAAATATTTTTTTCATTTGACCCAAATGCAGACCTGGGATCATATTCTCAGCCAGTATGTACCAGACTACCTCTGTTAACTTCAGTGGAACTCTGTTGCTTGCATAAGGGGGAAACCTTGCTCTAAGACTATCAGACTGCTGTGGGAAACTTGTTCCGAATAAATAGAATTCAGAAGAGAGAAATGTAAATATTATAATCTAAAAAACAAGACTGAAAAGTAAAGTGTTAACACTTCATATTATGACATAGTAACATGATCCTAAAACTACATAAGTACTAGACACTTCTGGGGGTGGAGTGGGGCAGGAAATCAAGTCAAGGAAATCAATATTATGCAAAGTGACTGTATACTTTCATTAAATTCGGCACTGAATTTTCTTCAATGTCACACTTACACAGCTTTTTGACCTTGCAGACTATCACAGAATCAGAAGGAAGGAACAAGTTTTCTTACGTTCAGGTGAAACTTTGAGTTTCAGTTTGTGCCCATTATGCAAAAATGAGAAAAGTCAGTCTTGTTTACACCCTCTGATCAGGTATTTATAAACAGTGATAAACCCACTGCTGCCTTCCCCTCAAAACTCTCTCTTATCCAGCCTAAACGGTCTCAGCTCTTCCCTCTCTGCTGAGGCATGACCATTGTCCAGACCCTATTTGTTGTAACTAGAGACAGCCACTGCTGAACTCAGAAGACCTATGCATTACCTTCTGCTCCAAGGACGCTCCCCCACTTGAATTTAAGACCAGAGACTACAATTACAATATGATAGAAACTGAAAAATTTAAAAAGTAAAATATTACATGTCTGTGGAAATAGATATACTATTAACTGCAATTAAAATAAACCCCAGTATTAATCTGAACAAGTATTCATACACACCACAGTTTTTTATAATTATTTCAGTGTTTTGAGTACCGTTGTAAAATATTGTAACACTGCATGATAGTATTTACTATTCAATAAAGTGCTGAAAGCGAATTACAAATTCATGAAGTATTAAATTTCAGGTTGTGTTTTTGTGCAATATTTATTCACACCTTATTTTAGAAAATTAAGCGTACTTATGCTTAGCTATAGGTGATACAGTAAAATAAGAGTTCTGACTGTGAATCTCTGTTATAAAAAACATAAAACTAAACCTTCCATATTCACCTTCAGATGCTTTGAAAATATTAAAATCAAAGTTTAAGAATTCCCAAAGTATATTCTTAATAAAATAGTTGTACTGAGTTTGTTATTGCTGGCAAAGATGTCATTCAGAAATGTGTTTAGACTACAGACAGCTGCATACAGCAGATAGAAGTTGAGGAAATTGTGGTGAGGAAACAGTTGTAATATTTCTTCTTTCCTCTTCCATCTCAGAGTGTGTATAGAGGGAGAAAGAATTTGTTATTGGTCTCTCGCTGCTCCATCAATTGGCTGGCTTTCCTCCATGGGAAACATGGGAGGAGCATGCAGGAAAAGTGAAACATACTTGCAGTGAGGAGACAGCAGGAAAAGAGTAATTTAGTCGTCAAGCCAAACTATTTTCTTCCCATTTGTAAAAAACCCTTAATTTCAATTTGTATTCTTTAAAATATTTTTCTGCTGGAATGGAACTTCTCTCTGTAAAAGGTAGGTTTTTCTTATCACGTAAGCTCTTTCACCAATGTGACAAATATTTAGTAGGTGGCTGTAAAAAGCAGCTTCATAGACTGCAGATGTCCATTGCTCATTTAAGTCAATGAGGATATTTCTTGCAGTACTTCCTGCAAGGGAAGTCAAGCAAATGTGTTGTGTAAATGCTGCGCTCCAGCAGTGCAGGTGAACTGCTGCAGTGTTTGGACTCTGCTTGTGGCTCAGCGACGGTTTGGCCTCTCCTCATTTTCCCTGAAAATGAAAGCATTCTCTGTGTGACACGTGGTGGAATTATTTGTGCAGTCAGATAGAGGTTCTGCAAGTGTGATGTAATTCCATAGAATACTTAAAGATGTTTAGGGATAGATAAAAGCAAGAATAAGGAAAAGGAAGGTAGATGAAGTTAGGCAAGTGGGAAGGGAATTGGAAAACAATGATAAGCTTTTGGGAACCTTTGCAGTGTAAAGTTTTGGACTCAACATTTTGTTTTATTGACAATTGCTATATCCTAAGTACAGTAGTGAGATATGATCTACATAACTATATTGTTAGAGCAGGACTGCAGTGATGTTTCATTCAAATTGAACTGAACTGTCTTACATGCATTAATATGGCATGAAAATTTAAAGTATATTTAATTATATTATTTAAAAGTCCATATTCAATGGATTTTAGTAGTCAGACACATGACACAAAATGATGATCAAATTAGATTTTCATAATTGTTATGACTATCTGAATCACAATCCTATTAGCTGCAGAGCATTTTTCCTTAATGGAAAAAATAGCGTGAAACTTAAGGCTGTTGAACAAAGTCAGGATTTGAAATGTTCACTTTTGAATTGGTGAAGTGTTTACTGCATTATGTCTTTTCCTAATAGGCAGAGTAAATACAATTCTAAGTAAATAAAAAGGAATCTTTGTAAGATGATAGAAGATACTTTTGATTATATGAAGTCTGTGAACCTTCTGTGAATATTATTGATAAGAATTTTGAACTAGCATTATGAGGTGATGGATAGTGTACTACCCTCCCCGGTCACCTGGTCTCCATTCTGCCTGTTGTGTTGTATCCGTGTATTTACTAAGTTTCTGTAAGCTGCAAAGACTTTCAACTTGGTTTCTTTCCCAAACAATTCTGAGTAATCATACTAACTTACCACAATGGTGCTTACATTTCTGTTTTTAAGAGTAATTGTTTCCATTTTTTATTTAAGTATTTTATACCACAGAAATAACTTAGATTTTTTTTAAATAAAATTTGTTGGAAAGGTTTGTTAAGCTATTATCTGCATATAACCACTTTCTTTTTTTATAGTGAAAAAAGGAAGGTTGAATAAAGCAGCTGGTAAGTCTGTTTTCCCTTTTAATTTCTACTTAACATTTTTATTTCTTGGGCATGCATGTGTGTCTTATTTTGTTGGTGCTCAAAAGGGGTGATAATTTACAAAAGAAAATTATCAAACAATTATTTGATAAAAGTAATTTTACTTTTCCTTTGAATGCTGTAAAAGACTTGTTAATACCATAAGTAACAGCAATTAAAGTTCGAATGGTGTATTCTCTGATAATTGGCTGTGTTTTCTTGGGCAGAAAAATTACATAGGTGGAGACTGAGAGTGGTATTGAGATACCTGCGTGCTTCTCAAAACTCTGATTCTCCTGTGGTTAATTTACTACTTTGTGTAAGCTGCTGTGAAGCTGCTGTGCTCTTTGAGTTGAAAGCTGAAGATATGAGCAAGGGGATAGCCTTGCCCTTTTTCTTCTCACAAAAACTTGCACTAGATGCCTCCGTTTCTGACAGGGAAAGGGTTGGGAGCTGCAGTAATGGCTCTGCAGAAACAAAGCTTTTTATAATTAAGCAAAATTTACAGCTCCTTTCCACTGCCAGGGTATTGTAATAATATTCAGTCTTGACACTGTTACTCTTCAAGGAGGTTACATATCCACAGTTATTTAGAGGATAGAGGTTTCTACATTTTCTCACTTGACATAACTCATGAAATTTGAAGAAGGTGAATTAGTGGTAAAGTGCTGAAGAGTAACATTTAGATCCAGAGAAGAACCAAAGAGGTCAAGGAACTACTGGAGAAATAGCTTTTTTTAAAAGGCAGGTGACAAGGTTCTGGCAAGACAATGATAATGTAGGCAGTCTGAAATGTCTTTAGTTTTTCTGCTACAAAAGGAGCTGTGGAAAGATAGAAGGTTTGATCTCAGTTGTGACTTCATTTAAAGGAGGTAAGTTTTAATTTTGTGGGAGGTTGGTGGTTGTATGTTTTATTTAAACATAGATATGGATATGGGGGCTCAAAATGGCTGGAGGTTCAGCCAAAAGGTTTAACAGAGAGTTCTTTTGAAAATTTCTCAAGCTTTGAGTTGAAAGCCTCCAAACTACAAACAAATTTTGCAGCTACAAATCATTTTGCAAATTTTGTTTTGTTTGCCTCAGTTACACAGAATGAGCAATAGGATGGTATGTGAATCATGTGTCGTTGACACCAATTCTCACAGATAATTTACCAGACTTCTGAATCTATATAGACTTGGAGTTTTTTTGATGTAAGAACAAAGGTGTTTTTGAGAAGACTAGTGCACTGGATTATAGAAAATAAATAGATAACATTGATCACTGTTGATTTTGTTTATTAAAAACATTAGTTCCCATTGCATAACGTCCTTTAGTCCTTTTGTCAAACATTATCATCAGTCTTAATAAGATCTACATACAGGATGTACAGAGCTAACTCTTTTTCTTAAAAATTTTTAACTACAGTGTAATTTGATACAACCTATTCAATAACCTGTTGTAGACAGTGACAGCTTCCCTCCAGCTCAGACTGGTTGATTGACCTGTGGTAATACAGACAGCTCAGAAATTACCTGTGTTCTTGGCTAAATGTCATATGTATATTTTGGCAGCAGTTCTATTTAAAAAAAAAACAAAACAAACAAAAACCAAACAACTTTGTAAAACCATATGTCAATGTTGATCCTTATGTAGGATGCTGAAGGCTAATGAAGTATATGCTATACATGCATGCAAGCTGAGAAACTTTTCTAAACAGCCACATTCATTGTGTTGATATAATATACCCTTTGCCACCTTAGATTCCTGTGTAAGGCCCTAAAGAGTAGAGCTTTCCCTTAGTTGTTTTGCTTTTTTCTGTCAGTGATATTTTCAAGCACTTTGAATTTTAAAAAATTTTATTATTTTTGCTGATTAGGTCCAATTTTATGAATACTCATTGTGCATCTGCAAAGACATTGACAAAAATGTTTGAGTTGTTTTGGAACTGCATCTGAAATCCGTTTTGCTGCTGCATCTATAGACAGAACTAGATTCACACACAAAGACAAGACTGAATTACATGTTGAAAGTCTGTGTTCTTGCCTTACTTGATCATGAAAGCCCATTAGCCAGTTACCAATATTATCATACTAATGGAAAGGCAGAATTTACAGAAAGGGAGTGTACATTGATTTCATGCAAGATCTGTTGGGTAAATTGATAAATAATCTGAGAAGCCATGTCTGTAAACTGATCCTTAAAATACTTGCTAACATTTAGAATTATGTTTTCTCCTACCTGTGATGTGCAGGGATTTTGCTGTCATAATCTCGTTAGAATGAATAAGAATTTCCTTGTTCAAATACACATATTTGAACCACACCTCTGAATGTTTTGTATGGAGTAAGAGTTAAACCCCTAGTACTGTGGAGTAGAATTTTTCCAGCTTCTAGTAAGAAATAAAGTGGGCTTTAATGTTCTGGTTATTTCTTTTTCAGATACATTCAAAACCTACGTTGTTTTGAAAGTCCAAAATTTAAGAAGCACTACCATAGACAGACAGGGAAGTGAACCTTGCTGGGAACAGGACTTCATGTTGTAAGTAACCAGGAATTCTTATCAATTGGTTTTGTTGTTTCTTTGCTGTAATAATTTAGAGCAATTAATAACATCTGAGACCATGTGCAGACTGCAAAAGCAAGGAAAAAGTATTCACCTCAGAGGAAAGGCACCGGGCTAGTTCTAGGGAACGGAAAAAAAAAATAAATTCAGAAGCCATGTTGCAGATCATGGCCAGCAGTCAGCAAGGGGAAGAAAATACTTGTCTCCAGTATCTTTAATTTCGTGTATTGTTTTAGGAATACTGGAATGAGAAGAAAGAGAACTTAAATTGATCTTCATGGAACTTAATTTTTTTTCACTCTCCTTCCTTTCTATATGACTCATTTTATATATTCATTTATCTATTTAACTGTCAGTTCAGGTAGTTTCTTTATTATTGACCCATACTGTTTCTCACTCCTGTCTGCAGATCTTTATCTGCTTCACTTAGCTCTTGGAATTCAATCTTTGCTTTCTTTTCTTTCAAGCCTTATATTACTTCTCACTGGTCAAGAGGGTCCAAAAACTTCTATACGGACTGACATTCTGAGGGAACCTACTTTCAACTGTCAATTTCAAAGCAATTAAAAACAAAAAATATGTAACCTCATCAGATGATGAGATAATGTTGACCTTCACTATTTTTGGTCCTGCTTTTTCTCTGCATGAAGCTTTCTCTGTCATCACGTCCATATAGTGGAAACATAGATTTTGTCCCTGAGGCCTAGAGTTGGTTGAAATATTTTTACAGAATTAAACATTTAATTGGATTTAGCTATTTTTATGAAAAATGTCCCTTTTACAATTTTTTTTCCTAATCTAAGTGTTTTAATATTTTGTCAGAAGAATGAATTGTTTTGAATCATTTTTCCATACTTTCTGACTATCAAAACCTATAAATATCTTTTGATAGACTCTATTAAAACTGACATTTTGATTGAAATAACCCCAACAAATATAATGCTAAATTAAAATCAGCACTTCTAAAATATTCTCAATTTTTTTTTTCTTCCCAGATGTTTCACATAAATTAATTTTATTTCATAGTGCTCTTAATATCTCTTAAGGCCTTCATCAAAATTTTTTCCTGAAGTTATTAATTAAATTTGGATGGGTTTTTTGTGTCATACAACTGCCTTCTTAGACAACTGTAGTAGACTACTAGCTCACTTAACTGAAGACTCTGAGTGACTGAAGGGCCTATTATGTTAATCCAACATATATACCTTCCTTACATGCCATTTTATGGCTAGATGTAGTGACGTATCAAAGAAGTTATCAAAAATTCTGATTTCTGACCATATAAAACTAATCTTAATCTGGGGCTAATTCCTTCCCCCCTCTCCAGTCATCAGACTTTTCTAGCAGAATGTTCAGAGCCATGGCCTAAATTATCCAAAAAGAAGGTTCTTACCTGTCTTTGAAAATCCTAAGGAAAGTTATCAGTAGCTAGCCTTTATAAATACCATTCTTACACTGGAGCTTTGACTTGTAGAAAAAATTGTCATGTTTCAGTGTAGAGGAGTCATTGCAGCATGATAATACTGTGTTAACGTGACTTTTTTTTGGCACTTCACTGATCCAGACATAATAGTTCTATAAAGCATTTGGAGTGAATTGGATGACAATATAATCATATACCAGGGCGCAGATCAATTAAACTTCAGCATTTGCCCTATCTGTTACCTTTAGTGCAGGAGGCAATTAAAAAATATTTTAAACTAGGTATGTGTAACCTGTCCTCTAAATTTTCCCAAGGAATTTGTTAAAGTATTATTTAATACATTTGCTTTTCTGTTGTATAAATGTTTTGCTTTTAATAATATTGCATGTGAATTAGTGTTCCATTAAATCAGTGAGAATGAGCAATTTATTAGGATTATTTTCTTAGTTTGCAATTTAAATATTATCAAAGAACACTAAACCACGTTTCAAGCATGTTGTGAGGCTGCTGTAGCTCCATCTACTGCATACTCTACAATACAGCAGGCTTTTGAAAGGCATTATAAATAGGCATTTACAAATACATTTATATAGACTTTGTAAAGTCATACTGTAGTCCCTTTTCTTACAGGCTCTCTCACCATCTGTGCTGCAGTACATTTGGAGGGTAAAAGGCCCTATTCTGTTACATGGAGATATTACCAGCTTGCATTTAAAAAATTACATATTGTTTAAGCTTTCAATGTGTGTTTTCACTGCTCATTTATCAGTGCAACAGTTTTAAAGTTGAGGTCCAAAGATACCAGAAGATAGGAATTTACAATCTGTCTTCCATAATGTATTTGTAAAGGGAGAAGATGAACAAAAATATACTGTGTCTATTCAACTGCATGAGTACAGTGGAAAGTTAGACATTGAGGCAGCCAACACAATGTTGTTTGAGAGCAATGTGAAAAGTTCAGTACCCATCTCAGGGGTACTTTGTTCTTCTCAGATTTCACTTATCCTTTTCCTGGTAACTTTGAGTACACAGTAATTCACTGTGGTATACCACGCAAATCAGTTGAAGATTGGTTTTAGTACTTAGAATTAATTCAGTCAAATGGAGTTTACATACAATCAGTCACAGCAGAGGCATTGATGCCTACTTTATTATATTGCTCATGTTTACAGGATTGGTCTGTAACTGCTTATAGTAATATATAAAGGAATGCCAGACGTTCCATGAGGAAATAACTTCTCTCTTAGTTTTAGTTCAATATGATGGGTGAGTCATACAGCCTGGCAAAATTTTATTTTAAATTCTTGCAAAATAAGATTGTGGTATGGGATTTTTTGGTCAAAACCAGCCAGTAATAAAATGCATGCATCCTATAAGTAGAACTAAAATAGAGCCTGGATCTGCAGCTCTCCAAGTTGTGAGCTATTTTCCCATTGTGCTTTTGTTGTGTAGTGCAACTTCTTAATTCCATTGAAGGGAATAAGCTCCAAACGTCTTATACCTGGTTTCCTTTACAGTGAAAACAAGAAACTGGTTCAGTTTTCTGTAAGAAATGATCTGGCACTTCTTTCTTCTGTATTTTTGTGAGGGGAAGATGGAATTTTTCCCATACCATTATAAATCATTCTTAGATAATGGTCCATTTGGATCGACAGTGTGTGCCATCATAGCTGACATTGCCAACTCTTACTGTTTCATTGAAAAAATTCCTCTGAGTTTTATGTTCAAAAGACAGATATTTTTTGTGGATCCCAGTTCTACCTAAAAGAACTCACCTGACAAAAAGCTGACTATATTATACTGCTCCTGTACCTAACAAGTTAGCTACAGTGGAACCTGAGAATGCAAGGAGGAGATGTGTCCTGTGGAGTCAGCTAAGGAATTCCACTTGCAGAAGCTGCTCAGAAGAAGCTAAAGCTGAACTAAAAGCATTTTCTGATCCTGGTTTTTTCTTGGATTATATCCAGGATGGCCAAGTCTTATAGTTAAAAAAAAGCTACTGACAGCTGGGGCTTCTGTGCCACACTTCCAGCAGAATTGTCCTTGTCAGTTTGTAGGAGCAATCCTGAACAATTGGCTTGAGACTTGACTTTTCCAGTCTAACCTTTGTGCCATGCCTGCTATCTTACATTTTAAGAGTTTACTGGAAACAAAACACCTCTGTATATGCTGTAAGTCACTAACTCAAGTTATTATGATAGATAGATTACTGAGCAGTTGAGACCACATTTTCAGTTTAATTGTTTGTGTATTCATCGTTTTTAGTGAAATCTCTGCTGATGGAAAGGGCTTCATTATAGAGCTGTGGAAGAAAGGCTTGCTCTGGGACAGTATTTTAGGAGTTTTATGGATTCCCCTTGCAACTGTGGAACATGCAACAGATGTAAGTTGACTTTCTGTGGAAATATAAAACACTGAGTAAAATCCAATTAATTTCTCATTCTTAGCATCCTCAAATACTGTAATGACATTTATGATTGATGTATATTTCTATCTCATTTCTTTCAGTCTGTAATATTGAGGCATAATGTACATGTGACTCTCAAAGTGACAACTGATATATATTAGCCATATACCCTTCAGAAATGGCTCACATACTGAGTCAGATATAATTTAGTGAGTGGGTTACAGTTTGTCTGCACTCATTAATTATTAGGGAGGCAGGGATAGTTTGGTTTATGTGATTAGAGCGAGGGAATTTCAGATGGAGGTTCCTGGCCTGGATCTTCATCATGTGAACTTGGGTAAATCTCTATTAAAACGGGCAAAATACTGTTGTTCTATCTCTTAAGAGAATTGGCCCTTGTCTCAAAGAAAAAAATGGAAATTTGCCTCATGGTAATATGTAAGAAATTAATAGTACAATAAGTGCATTGAGAAGGATCAGGGGGAAAATCCCAAGAGATGTTATATATCAAGCATAGTGATAGTTAGCACCAGAATGAGCATGCTTGCTCCCATTAGGCTAGAAAATAAAGAAAAATGGTTTCTGGGAGTGTGGAAATACTGAAGCAATCTGCAAGTACTACAAAAATGACTGAAATCAGAAAAAGAAAGAGGAACCTTATTCTAATACTCCACAATTCTCCCATTCATGAATATGCTTTCCTACACATAGTCCATGGAGTCTATTTTTTAAAAAATAACTCTAAATTAAATGTGATTAATCTTTGCAAATAAAATTAAGTTAGCCTTTTTTAATAGTTCTAAAAAATAAAGGCAATTGATGTTGAGGGAAGGAGAGAGAATCAGAAAACTACTTCCTAAGGCATCCCATCAGTCTCTATAGCTATTTCTTTATGGGAACTAATAAATATTCATACATACCTTCAATTATTCTACTCAGAGTGTGGAAGCAAGGTAAGAAAGTAATTCCTGGTTAAATTAAAAGTTGCTCCTTGTCACAGCCACCAAGCACCATTTCAGGCCTCAAGGCAAGTTGTTTTACCCTGCTGCCCTAAGTGTTGTTGGGTAACAGCTTGCTGACACAGTGGTTGTGGCTTAACAGTAAATACTGAAACTTTAAGCAAAGATGTAAGAGTAGAGATTGTTTCTTAATTTCTTCAGACCCTAGAGGGTCTGAAGCTTTCATTTAGAAAGCCATTGTGGAACTTCCCTAGTTATTTAGCCTGCTCATCTTAACCCTACAGCTCTGCTCTGGGCTTTATAACTCAGAAATAATCTATAAGGGAGAGTTATTTCAGAAGCTGTATTTTTTTGGCTTGATTAGCACACATTGATTGCTTCAGTCTTGCTAGAATATACTTGTTTGACACCACTTCAAAAGGGAACTGGAAAATCTCAGTTCATAAGAATAATTTTCAATATTCATATTTCTTGCATCTTAATCATCCGATCATTTTAATGTGGATTTGTCTATATTGTAGAGCAAATGTTCTTTCAGATTCTGTGGATTTTGAACCTACTGTCATAAAGAAACTTCTACTAGAGGAAGCTTCATTCAGGCAACAGTGGATCATGCTATAAGTCATACCCAGGTAACTTTCAGAATGTTTTTTCCTAGGAAGGTCCAGGTGCTTGGTGGACGTTGCATTCTGAAGTAGTAAAAAATGGGAGTGAGATTCAAGGCACAAAAACACCAACTTCATATGAGATCTTACTGGATGTCTACTTTGCATTACCATTTGGTAAGTTACAGACTGAGGTCTTGCTCCAGCCCCTCTATTCTGCTTCAAGTTCCTGAAATAGAGTGGCAAATAGTAATTTTTCTATAGAATCTTAAATGATTATTCATCACTGGAGGAGCTGGATGAACCATGTCACTGGTTAATGTTCATCCATGTGTGTATTTTAGCACTAAAGAAGTACTTCCTTAAGGCTCAATCTACTAGAGCCTGTGTTATAGCTCTGTATTGTCAGCTTTGACCAGTTGTTTGCACAATATAAATTTTATTAAAATCTAAGGCTTCACAGCATTTTTATTAGGAAAAGTTCCCTACCTATATGGATAGTGCATATGAAGATGGAAACTGCATATTATGTGTATGAAAATAGTGTATATGGAGGTAGAAATGGAAACTGAACAGCAAATAAAGCATCACTTCACACTATTTACAGATATAACACAAACAGTTTGACTTGATCAAGATTATCAGTCCATCTATATAGCATGGTCCAATATGCCAAATAAGTTCATAAAGATAAATTAGCTTAAAATTTTATTCTTTAAGCAGTTTGAACTAAAAGGACTAATCTTAAAATTTATACAAGAATAAAAGTAAAAAACATGAAGAAACATGAATGAGAAACATTATTTATCTTTTGGAAGGGAGAAATAGTAGTTGTTCCAAAAACATGCTCTTCAGCTGTTTAATGTTCTTTTTGAAATGCATGGTCTGAAACTGAACTTGGCAATACAGCTAATGCTGATAAGAGCAGGCTGGTTCTTTCTGATGTTTCTGGGTGAGCTTGCATGACTACACTCCTGTTAGCACATGTGGCAGGACATATGCCATTTCTCAGAGTAGCTGTGGATTGTTATGGATTCTTATGAGACACAAAAGGGCCTACATACTACTTTTTTAACAAAAATTACTCTTTATTTAGTACTTCTTAACCAGTAAAACATTGTAAATGATTACCTATGCCCTAGTTCCATTCTGGTTTTTGCCTGGGTTTTGCTTGGGTTTTTTTGTTGTTTTTTTTGTTTTGGTTTGTTTTTTTCCCCAGCAGCCACAAGCAAATTTCAGTTGTCTGACTAAAAAATCATATGGAAGAACTTTTTTATTGCTGTTTACATGTGCCTCCCATGATATAATTTTATGTCCCTTAAGTATGATGGAAAGTGTACATATGTCAAATATGTGGAGTCCTTAAGTATAAAAGGGAATAGTAGTACAAAGAAGGAGCGATTTATAAAGATGACAGAAAAGGACAACGGGTTGTGCAGTAACAGTGGAATACCCGTTGTGAAAAGCAAAAATTTGGTATGAATGGTGGTTATTGTATGTGCCATAAATTTTTTTTGAAACCTCCTTTGAACAAGTAGATTTTTTTTTTTTTTGGTATCTAAAACCTGATGTAAAACCTGATTTTGTATCTAAAACCTGATGTAAGTCTGTTACAGAAACTCTGTGTATATACGAGCTGTCAGTTCCGGTTGTTACCGATTTCAGGCTGCTACTTGGAGGAGTGTCGATTTGTAGGTTGATGCCTGTATTCTGTTTCCAAATAGATGTATTTGAAAGAGTGTTTTAACGACAATCCCTGGGACTGCAGTCAGGGACCACTGTGGAAATCCTGTAGAGGTCACTCTTACACTGTAGTTTTCTATGCAAAGGGAAGAATTCAAAAGCATTACACCTTGAGTCTGGAGAAAGACACATATTTATCTTTATCCTCTACCTGGAGTTTGACTAAGGCATTACATTTTGATTGCTTATTCTTTTGAATGACTCTTAGCTCAGCTGTGACCAGCTGAGAACTTCTTCCTGACGTTTAGAATAGGTGCAGCCTCTTTCTTATGACAAATTACAAGACTGCAGTGATTTTTCACATTTCCTGAAAGATATCCATTTGAGAATGCCAGGTACTTGGTAGAAATAAGAGCCTTCTAACGCTTTAACAGTATGGCTTCATTCAGACTTGAAGCAGTGCTTGTGATAACAGGGAAGCGTTTTAACATAATTACTTCATTCATGAGTGCTTTTTTTCTAGAAGTAGCATTTAATGGTAGTTGTAGTAGCAACAAAGTTATCATTTCACCTTTGCCATCTAGACTGAGCTTCCTGAAAAGACTGCTAGGTAAAATTAGGATTTTGTATTTAAAATTCTGTAAGCAAATTCACAGTAATAAAATATGGACTCTAGATAAATACTACAGCTGAATTGCAAATATTAATTTTTTTAAAGGATAATCAGATTTTGTTATGAACTACAGTAATTTTGCTTCAAATTTATTAGGTCATTCTTGTAAGAGAAGACAGAAGAAAATCTAAATTACATCATTTATTTTTTCTTAAATCCAGCTTTAGAAACATATATCATGCTCCTTAGCATTCAATTATACCTTACATAGAGAGCATAAACTAAAGAAATTAAAGATAATTTTATGTAAGTGGAAAGTATTTAGTAATAGCTATAACTTTGAAAGCAATTCATGTGACTTGAGAACTAAGATCTCATTTTGCCAAGTAGCCTACTGAAAGTCAACAAGACTTTAGCCTCATGAATAATTTCGAAAAATACCATGCAAGTATTCACTCCTTAGGCTGGGTTGCATTTAAATTCATCATCACTTTCTGCCATATACATTAAATAACACAGGAAGATACAAGGTTCAAGAACAAAGTAACAATTAAATTAATGGCTCTTTGTGTATTAGTCACCATACTACTTCACTGATACAACAAGGGATTAGCAAATGAGAAAATTAATTGTTCTGATACGATTTTGATAAGCCTAAAACAAGGTCCTGAAAAATCATAGCAGAGTATTTGGGAAAACTCGTGTGTCAAAGTATAAAATTCTAAATACACAGCATCCGAGCGTAATAATTCACATACGTTTACAACCTAGAAGTTGGCATTAACTTATGCAGTAGGAAAACCACAAAATGCTGTTGTTTCCCAAAGTATTATCTTTACCTTCTCTTTGTTTCACGATGATTTTGCTTTTCTTTTGTGCAAAAGGTATTACAGAGATGTTACCTTTTTTTGGCAGCTAACCAGGTGTGAGTAAATAGTGTGAGAGGAAAGATATCGAAACATAGTTCCTAATATGTAACCACAGCATCAAAAACGGGAGAAAAGAGATGGACACATCAATTCTTCTAATCAGTACGGAAGAAAATTTTCTCACACTTAGATCAGATCATGAACCCTTTCCTCTCGCTAAAGCTAATACAATGATCTATAGAGTAAAATGTTCTGCAGGAAATCAGTTTACACTTCCAATTACAGATGAGACTTGTCAGGTTGCTCCAAAGAACTTGAAAAAGGGTTGGTTCTAGGCAAATAGCACATGGAATTAAAGTAAAACCTGGTTCCTTACTTAAAACACAAAGCAACATCAAAAAACAAACAACCCAAAACCAACCAAAAAAACCCCCACATCTTGGAATGCTGTGCATGGACACATGAGAAATACATGGCCTGTTATAACTGAAGTTGGACTGGAAAGTTAGGAGAACTGTTTTCTTCCCAGTCCAGCAATAGCTCTTTTTTTTCAATTATAAGATGAACTGTTTCCAAGTTCACGTAATGAACAGGTAACTGTTTTAGGCTTCTTGAAGCTTTCAGAGCAATGACCAGAAGGTGATCTTGGAACTCTTTCTGCTGTTTTGTAAAAAGTGATTTAATTATAATAATGTTTTGTAATTGACTTTATTAATTCCATGTTACTAAGATTTTAGTGAATTAATATCATAAATCTGATGTGTACTTCCTCTTTTAGAAGTTCCTTCTGTAAAATGAACTGAAATATTTCTAGCAGCTTTTTCTTTCTCTACAGATAGCCACCAAGATTTAAATTGCAGAAGCTGGCACAGAGGGACACCCCTCCAAGGTACAAGAGATTCACATCAAGATACATGTGATAGTCTGTCATCCATGGAAAGTGGTCTCAGCATACAAGAAAGCAAACTAAGGTATTTTAATTTATCATATCAGATGTGTATCATAATACTTATTGAGTTTTTATTTTATTTTAAAATTTCTGAATGACATTGTAATACATACACAATTATTTTAAGCAAGAATGTGACTGGAAGTTTTGTAAACATACAAAGCCATAAGGCATATCTTTCCATTATTATGGTTGGACAGTGCCATGTGAAAATGTTTGTTGCATACCTGTATGTTCTGTAAACACTACTCTATATGACAGCAGTTTATATTAGGAGTACTAATGCCACTAAATTATAATACCCAGGACAGCATAAAATTAAAAGGCACAAATGGAACAGTGATTTATTTATATCCCTACATAACTTAAGAAATTAAGAATCTTGCTTGATGTATAAGTAGCAAAAAGTAGCAGAAACACACAAATTCGTTCTAACCTGTTTTTTCAGACTACTGTTGATCTTGAGGATTTATATAATTAAATGATGCTTGATGCAGACTTGTAGTTATCTTATTGTTTAGATAATCCCTATTAATTTCCAGCTGCTTTTTACAAACACCAGTCTTTGATACCTTTGCAGTATGTATTGCTGTTGGAGTATCTCAAAGATTTTCCATGTGCCTTGTTTGTGTTGAGACACTAAAATGTCTTCCTGGTTCAGATATGCAAAAAGGTATATAAAGAGGGAAGTGATGGGATAATGGAATTTAACTGTTACATTCAGTTCCTTGGACTCCTTGGTATGGTGCAAGTTTTGTAAATGGTTTTGGTTTCTTAATGGATCCTACACCAGTGGATAGCTGCTTCTGTGGAGACAGGTTTCACTGTATCCTCTCATTTCCCTGTGTGTTCTTAGGCCATGATTTTACAATGCGGTGTGTTCAAAAGCAGAATTGGCTTAATTTTTATTGCTTGGCCCTGATCTCAGCTCACTGTCCTCTTGAGTACAGTGGTACAAATCTTTGTCCTCATCCTATTAAAAAAAATATAATAATAATTGTAAGGTTGGTGGTTTTAAAGGCAGATCTTTTACCTGGATCATTTTACAGATTTAGCAGTGGCTAGGGCTAATAGTTGTTCTGGTATGCCATTGAATAGGTACAAATACAGGGGGCAAGTGATGGGAAGAAAAGGTTAGAATTATTGTGAAGCTGCAGATTTAGAGGAGACAGGAGACTGCCTGTAAGCTGAGTGCTTGTCTCTCACCTTAGTGGAATAACTGAGCTGTCACCCGTATTTCAAAAGTAACCACATGAATTGTTTGTTGTTTTTCTAAAACACTAGAAGAGTAATGAAATGTTTAGCTATTGCTTGTTTGAGTAAACAGTGTGGAACTAGAGATACTGGTGAGTGAAAGATGGCATCCAGCAGACTATCATCTTCTGTTAGAACACTCCCTGGTCAGTCAATATTTCTCATCTCAGCCTATTGTGAAAAAAATAGATTCATAAATGCTCATGGAGAGAAACATTTTGCCTGGTTGGGTTACAGTTAGCTTTGCTTCCTCTGTATGGGAGAGGAGACTGAGAGGGGTCCAGGGAACAGTTCAACATAGCTGCTGCTCTTAATTAGCAGTCTTGATACCCAAACCTAATGCTTTGGTGAGATAATTGGCTTAATCTGGTCCAAGCAAGACTGTGCTGAGAAAGCTGAAACTGGAGGAACATCAGCTATTGGTTAGAGTAGGAAAATCAGAAGAGTATCTAAACAATAAGGTAATGTATAATGAAATAAATGTTCCCTTTGAAAGAAAAACAACAACAACAAAACCTTAAAAGATTCTATTCAACAGGTCTTAGGTGATAAGGGGTTTTGTGACTAACTCTAACAACAGATGGTTAAAGGTAGGATGTTTCACAACCCCATATATACTTCTTTTAAATTCAATTTGACCTATTGACAGTGTTGACCAGTAAGGTTTGTGTGTCTATCCTGTTCTCACTGTTGGGCATGTCTCTACAAAGAGTTCAGCTATTGGATAGTGACATTCTGAAAGCGTAAGGAAGGAAGGAAAGCAAGCCCTGACACAATTTGGATGTTGTATCTAATTGATTGCATCTGGAGATCAGGAAAGGCATTTGATTCCATTTTTAAAGCTAATGTATTTACCTAGGCAGGTTATCACGTTTTCTGGAAGTTTCCCAGAAGGGAATTTTTTTATTTTTTTTTTTTTTTTTTTTAATCTATTTGCTTTGAACAAGCAATAATGCTGTGGAAAAAATGTTAAGGGGAAAAAAAGCTTCCTCTCTTTACTGTTAATTTTAGTTTTCATTTCTGCTATCACAGAGTGTAGTGTATTACTTGTCATTCATTGTGTCCTCTGTCTATAGTAACTTAGGAAAGACACAGTCTGTGAGCAACTTACACTCAAATATGTGTTGTCCTGTTGAGAGATAGAACAGGCTATTGGGAAATTCAGCAAAAATATATGGACTGTCAGGCACTTGGCTAATATTTAACCCTTATCTAACAACAGTGGTACCAAAAAATTAGCTCAAACACTACAGAAAAGATGATAAAATCTATTACACTATTAAGTTATATATTCTCTGAGAGGATGATGTGCGTGCACTTAAATGACCTCATGTACAGTAAAAAAGCAAAGTCCTAGTGCATGTAGCTTCCACACAAAATTACTAGGAAATAAGTGAAAAAAGATCATCAAGTTCATGGATGCAGGTAGTCAGTAGACTGTATACATACAAGGTGCTACAGTATCTTTTTGACTGTTGTGATCCTTGTCCTGTTTAAATTTACTAGCAAGCTCTTGCAGGGTATTTACAGAGAAGTACAAGTGCTTCCTTAGGGTGAGAGCTGTCACTAATGGCAGTATTCAAGAGCTATTTCTCTATATTTTTCTAAGCACATGTCCAGTCATTATTAGATCATCTGGACTGACATGTCTTTTACAAATGAGCTGAGCCTCTGAGCAGGTTAAACTAAGCCAAAAGAATTTAACCTAACCTGACTATGGAATTCTTTCCCTTGCCTCTTTGTCTCATATAATTTTATTGAATTCAAATTAACTTTTGTATTACTAAATTGAGGATCACCACTGAATTACAGAGTAATATTTTTAAATTGGAAGTTTTTCATCTAGTAATAGGTATTTTCTAAGACTTTGAGCAGAAAGATTATGATACTTTTAAAGCTTAATTAAAGATAGAAATGTGTATTTATTCAAAATAACTGCATTTGTGCTATGAAAATACATAATAAAAATCTGAGAAGGTAGGGAAGTAGATTAGACTATTTGTTTTGAATGGCTGTATTAAACTCCAAATTTAACTATCCTGTAAATATTTAAGTATTAATGTGTACAAAAATTCTTAATTAATCTGTTATTTACACTAGTGTATTTGTCAGTTCTTCAGTTACATGCATAGATGGTGTTTATGGCAGTTGAATCTAGATGTAGACTGATAGCTAATTAAGTGTAACTGATTAACTTTTTCCATAAATCATAAATGATCTAAACCAGAATTTGAAAGGTGTGGTAAATGATTAAGTGACTTCTTATTAGAGCAATACACTTTCTCCTAGTCTTTAAAAAAAAAGTGAGAGAGAAGGAGAAAATACTGTCTAAAAATAAATCTGAGTTTTGCTCCAATGAATGTAATTAATGAAATTACTGTATTTTTTTAAAAATCAGTCATGAAGTACTTTAGTCTACACTTCATTCTTGCTGTGTATAGTAGCCATACAATAAATCAATTGATTCATTCTGTATGCATTATTAGTATCCGGTGCTGAATGCTACTACTTGGAAGAATAAGGATTTCATGGTTAATCTTTTTGGTACCATTCAGGTACAAATATGTTGTCGTATATTCAGAATAGCATGAAATCTACAGTTTTTAAACCAAAATGGAATGACTGAAAACAATGTGCCTTATAATATTAAAATATATAAATAATGGAGAAGGACACAATGAATGAGTACTTCACATAATTATATGCAGCTTCTTCAGGAAAAATATGCATATAAGTACTTGAATTATACTCTTCAGTAAAATCATACCTTTCATATGTGCTTCCTTTGCATGTCATCATACTCAGGAATTAACATATACATCTATCATATTAGCAGTATGGTATGACATAATTGCTTTACGCTACAAGGATTTGAATTAGAATCACAAATAAGTGAATAAAGTACGTGCAATGTTACATGAAATATTAAAGATGACAAAAGCTTTAAATGAAAACTCTGTCTTCTATTTACCATCAAGATACATTAGCATAAAAATGAGTTAATCTATGCAAGTCATATACTTGCAACTTGAAACACATGAACACTAAAGCAGTACAATCAATGCTTGTAATCTCAGTAAGTTTATAGTGTTTCTTCTGGAGACATTTCTCTTAACTGGAAAATTAAAATGGAAAATACTTTTCATGACTGTAACCAATCCATTAATCTAGATCTCAGAATAACCAGAATAAAAAAGATTGTTTTTTAAAAAATTACTGTTTTGAACAACTACTGTTTGAAACAAAGAAGGATTATGCTGAAAAGTATACTAAAGAAAAAAATTACGCATCAAAAAGGTAAGCTCTTTTGTTCCATTATCAGTGGAACGGTACTTAGTCACTCAGCTTTTTAAAATGTTATCCTCAAAATCTTGTATTAAAATGCTTGCTGTATTTTAAAAACAGCAATCAAATACATTCACAATATTCATGACAATAATTAGAAAATATGAATGCTTCAGCCCACAGTTAATTACCTAAACGAAGTCCTATGCAAGGGCCTGTCAATCAGAAACTAAACTGAAGGGCATAAAATAGATTAAGGACATTTTCAAATCAAGCAAAATTTAAAAAAAAAATTCAAAAAATGAACAACAAAAAATATTGATATATCTTCTGATACTTGTCTTCTCTGCAGAGCTATCAATCAATCATTGGACAATGAAAAAAAAAACTTAATTGCATTAAAAAAAATCCATGCAGGTTTATTTATTTCTATATAGGCCATATGAGTAAAAGATGTCATCATATATCCTTGTATTCACACAGGAAATGAAGGAGAGATGTAGTGCCTACAAAACCATGCTAAGCCTATATATATTTATAGAGAAATGTGATTTTGAATATTTGGTTCTAAAGTGTTTGGTTTTTTGATAGTTTCCTCTAATGTAATGTTTTGGGTTATGGGTGTTAAAAGGAGATATGTTACTAAAATTGGACTTCATGATCTGCAGCCACTAGAAATGTTGATTTTAATGTAATAGTTATTAAATTCATATTAATTAAAGTAAATCAATGTGGTATGATAGCAACATACAGATATTTTTCAAATAGATGAAAACTGAAAAGAAAGCTTAAATGTGATAGTCTTAGAAGTTTCTTAATGCTTGAAACATTCTGAGAGTTAAATGGCCTCTTAAAAATGTAATTAATCTTTTCTCGTTTTAAATACAGAGAGGCAAAGATTTGCTAAGGTCTAAATTAATTTGAAGTGATCACTTTACAGCCATTTGTCCAGTAATCTGTTTAATTATTCATGCCCAGATAACAGAAAAAGTGACAGGCAGGCATAAATTTATTTCTAAACCCTGAAAAATTCCGTCTCCACCTCTTGGCTACAGGTCAGGAATTCCTGAAACTAAAACTGTACTGTGAGTATACAGCCATAGCTATTTAAGCAGATAATGTTTGTCTGCTTATATTTGTTTTCTGTTATGATCATTCAATGATATTGTTCCTCAAAGTTATATCACAGAATAGCTAAACATAACTGAACTTCCCTGATATGTTATTGTTTCTTTCATGTTTACTGCCAGAAAGAAAAAAGGTCCAAAAGAAAGAAAAAGGAGGAGGCTTAAATGTAGGTCACATGTAAGCCTTTTGGCTATGACAATCCACTGGTTCCCAGCGTTTTCAGAACTGGCATATTACTTTTAGAATATAAAAAGCAATTGACATTGTAATTAGTGGGGTTTTTGCATTTAATTACTATTCTGAGGCTGTTCCCTAAAATCAAACCACATATTACATGAGTGTGGTTCCTGTGCCATTGTTTCAGACAGCTCCAGTTGTATCACTGTGCTTTACTTTCTCATAACTGACACTATGCTTTTCCACATGTTTGAAGAAGGGAGCTACACTTCCCAGAGCAGCAGCTTAATTTATCCTGGCAAGCTGTGAGGAGCATCTCACAGTATGATATTTCATACAAGTGCTTATTCTTTCTAAGTGGTTAAGCTGCTCCAGTCAATGCAATACTGCATTTTCAGGTATATTGTACTTACAGGGGTCTGTGGTGTTTTGGTTTGGGGTTTTTTACATTTTGGGTTTGGGTTTGGTTTGTTTGGTTTTTTTTGAGGGGCGGGGGGGTGAGGGAAGGGGTTGAGGGGATAGGCAGTACCTCTAAGGAATTCTTTTGTTGCTCTCTAGAGGAGGGCAACAAAGCTGATGAAAGAGTTGGAAGAAATGTCCTATGAGGAGCAGTTAAGGACTTTGGGCTTGTCTACTGTGGAGAAGAGGAGGCTGAGGGGTGACCTCATTGTTTTCTACAGATTTTCCTTGATATCCAGTGATAGTGTGTGGGAATGATTCAAAGCTTTGTCAGGGGTGGTTTAGACTGGACATTAGGAAGCATTTCTTTACTGAGAGGGTGGTTAAACACAGGAAAAGGCTTCCTAGAGAGATGGTTGACACCTCAAGCCTGTCAGTCTTTAAGAGGCATTTGGACAATGCCCTTAACAACATGCTTTAACTTTTGCTCAGCCCTGAATTGAGCAGGCAGTTGGACTACATGATCATTGTGGGTTCCTTCCAACTGAAATACTCTATACTTTTCAGACAGGGGGACTTGGATAGAATTCAGTTTAGCTAAACATAGGTGTTCAGTGCTGTTTGTAATTTCCCTGTAATTCCTTCAGGTTAGAACTACCAGATTCAAAAAACTATTAAATACTTAGTCTCATATTCCTCCTCAAACCAGTATTGGTGAGGAAAAATAGTCTGGGTAAAACAATTACCATAGAATGGTTTGGGTTGGAAGGGACCTTAAAGATCATCTAGCTCCAACCCCCCTGCCTCTTTCCACTAGACCAGGTTGCTCAAAGCCTCATCCAGCCCGGCCTTAAACGTTTCCAGGGAAGGGGCATCCACAACTTCCTTGGGCAACCTCTTCCAGTGTCTCACCACCCTCACAGTAAAGAATTTCTTACTAATATCTAATCTAAACCTCCCCTCTTTCAGCTTAAAGCCATTGCCCCTTGTTCTGTCATTAACTGCCCTTATGAAAAGTCCCTCCCCTGCTTTCTTGTAGCCCCTTCAGGTACTGGAAGGCCGCTGTAAGATCTCCCTGGAGCCACCTCTTGAGGCTGAACAGCCCCAGCTCTCTCAGCTTGTCCTCACAGCAGAGGTGCTCCAGCCCTTGGATCATCCTCGTGGCCTCCTCTGGACTCGTTCTAACTGGTCCATGTCTCTCTTGTGTTGGGGGCTCCAGAACTGGATGCAGTACTCTAGGTGGGGCCTTACGAGAGTGGAGTAGAGGGGGAGAATCCCCTCCCTCGACCTGCTGGCCACGCTTCTCTTGATGCAGCCCAGGATACGGTTATTGGCCTCTGGGCTGCAAGTGCACATTGCCGGCTCATGTTCAGTTTCTCGTGCACCACCACTCCCAAGTCCTTCTCTTCAGAGCTGGCCTCAAGCCACTCATCGCCCAGCCTGTATTTGTGCTTGGGGTTGCCCTGACCCAGGGGCAGGACCTTGCATCTGGCCTTGTTGAACTTCATGAGGTTAGCACAGGCTCACCTCTCGAGCCTGTCACAGTCCCTCTGGATGGCATCCTGTCCCTCCAGCGTGTCAACCGCACCACTCAGCTTGGTATTGTCAGCAAACTTGTTAGATTATAACTAATGGAGCTATATCAAATCTATTTTCAAAATAATAACTGAGCCTGAGTGCAGAAATTGTAGCCAATGTATGTGAATCTTCACAGTAAATAGAAAAAGAAAATTAGTTTCTCATTATTTCTTCTGGTTTGCATAAATAGCACAATATACAGGTCTTTATGATGGAACCCAACTTTATTTTCTTATTTCTATAGTATCTAGTGTAGTAGAATCTCTATCTGAGATCTGTGTACTGCTTAATATGAGTAATGCTTTTACAGTATGTCATTATTTCCTACAGCACAAATTACTGGTTTCTAGTCTTTGTTCTAATTTTAAATAAAAATATTGAATAAACATTTATTTATTTGCTTTAACAGAAAGGTAGGTAAAGCAACCTTAGACTTTTTCTTAGAGAAAACATATATAAAGGATAATTAACAGAATTTTTTAACTAAATGGCCATGACAATACCTAATGTTAGCAAAAGCTGTTGTACATCTCAGCTGAAACTAATCTACTTTAAACTTGCACTCTTTCTCAAAGCTGGTATTGTAGTATGAGACACTTGGTGCATTTTTCTGAAAGCACCATCTATATGAAAGTACTCTCAGAGCAGAAAAACATAAGAAGAACCATCTGATGTCCAGAATAGTTCAAAATAAGAGAATGTGAATCTTGGTAAGTGGCTGCTGCAACTATTTCTTCTTTGATTTGCTGTTCTAAAAAAGCTATTTTATTTTTTTGTCTAGATAACAGCTTAACTCATGTAATACTTCTGTGTTCCAAAGGCAAGGTAAAGTGGCTGTTTATATCAAATACCCACCAGCTGAGTGACTTCCTTGAATATGAATTATTTTCACGTATTAAAGAGCATTCCTCTAAGTGCTCTGGCTGCTTGAGCAGCTGTTTTCTACTTGATTTATAGAAAGTAGTGAGGGTAGGAAGGTATTCTGCTTTAGGTGATGTTTGGTTTAGTTTTATAGATCAATTATTTAAAACTGCAAATAAATGATGTTATATTTTATTTTATTACAGTAAGGCAGATCTTTTAAATAAGAGAAAATTGTTGTAATAATCGCTTACAGTCTTATATAAAACTAAGTCCTTTTCAATAGCTCCGTAGTGCTGAGAGTTCAGTCCATTGTTCCCCAGGCTTAATTCTCATCTGTCACTCAAGCTAACAATCTCATTGATGATCCTTCCTGCTCTGCTGCCCTTTCCAATTTCAGTTCCATCCTCTTGCTTTTCTCAAATGTGTTTTTCCTCCAGATCTTCTGTGGCCTAGAACTATTGCTCTTGATTGGGGTAAAAGTAGTTCTTTCAAAATCTACTTAAAAAAAAAAATCTTCTGAAGAATTTTAAAGAATGTTTCAGTAGCTCTCAACAGCAGGAAAAGTATAGACAAAGTTTACAATTAGAGCTGGAGAATACCAAGTCTCATAAATATATTGAATTTGAAGTTGAAGATGTTTTTATGGCTTTTGTCATGTGCCTCTGCTTTATGTTTATAACATTCAGTGTTACAATTGTTATCAGTTTTATTCATATTTGTTAAAAAATTTTGAGTTAAAAACTTGGAAAAGAAGATAAATTAGCAGTAGTAGTAGCATTAGGTAGAGAAAATGTATTTGAAAGAGATTGAGAAAAAGGACATTGGGAGAATTGAGAAAATTAACATTTAGGGAATTGAGAATTCTATCAGGGAAAAAAAATGAATTATGTGTAAAACTTAAGAAGAATGATAGGGAACAGAAAGATTTACTTTGGCGAGGCAAATTGCAGATTAGAACAAATGATGGTGAGCTGATAAGACATGTTGATATACACTTTCTTTCCTAGAATTATACCAAATAGATTTTGGTAGGTTATTTTTGTTTGTTTTTAAAGGTAAATGCCTTAATTCACATTATGAAATTCTCAGTAGGATTTGTTTAATAGTTTGCTACAAACTATGCAGTGCACAGCTATCGATCTGATCTTTGTGGTGCTTCTGAAAGTGAAAACCTTCATACTAAGCTGAGTTTTTACACATACAGAAGGCAGAATTAAGGCCTTAGGTCCCTGAAGATGAGGCAGTGAAGCCAGCTGCTCCCCAAGGGACGGGCAGTCAGGCATGATAACACAGCAAGCAGGGCAGGGGCCTCAGCAGCCAGTGCCCCAACCCACCACCCCTAGGCAAGCCTGGGAACAGCAGCAAGGCTCAAACAATAGTGCAGATGACCAGAGAAATTTGTGGTGATGAAATAAGTCCAAGGTCAAAATGGTAAGCTAACTCTTACAGGTCAGGATTAGGTCTAGTGATGGCAACCAAGGTAAGACACAGCACAATAATCACCAGGCAGGTCCATAACAATGAGGCAGGGTCGAGCTCAAACCAAGAAATTGGTCCAAGAGTAAGTGTCTAGATCAATGGGTGAGGCAGAGCGGTACCTGAGCTAAAGACTGTCACTCCTGTAACATACCTCAGGGAGGGACTGGAGGCCCATGGCTAAGTTTAAATGGATCTGTGAAGCCCATGAATCCCCTGGGGAGGCTAAAACAATAAGCTAAAAATCTGAGAGCTATTCAACATGGTCTAATTACCAGTAGTTAGGTATTTCTATGCTTCACTGCGTTTAGGAGAGACTGATTGAATCCATGTAAGGATCTATTTGAAGCATGAGTAAGTTTGTAATACTCAGATACGGTTTCATGCATAAGGCCAAGTTCAGAGAATAGTCACAGTACAGCTGTTTCTGTGAAATTTCTCCTGCATATAGTAAGACTTTCATACAGTTTTGACATCAAAGTAAGCTTCTTGGATGTTTTTTTCTAAGACTGATTTAGAAATGGAGGGAGAGATCTAGATGTGGAAGTGTGATGTAGCACTTTCCGTAAGTCCATGCTACTCCTAAAGGTCACATTTATTTTGTATGTTTATTACATGCATACACAACCAAAATATACAAAATATTCAGAAGCTAAAAGATTAGGCCTCGGTTACGAATACAGAGACTTGATAATGTACAATAAAGATTGACTTCAGTTGAATAAAGAAAAATGTCTTTCCAGTATAATTTGAAAAAAAACTACTCACACTTATTTTTTGAGTTGGAATTATTAGAGGAAAAGAATTGTTTTAATGATATGGTGTTGAAACATGAGAAACAAATAGCAGCATAGTGACAAACCCAGGCAAAATCTGGAGTAATTCGTAAAATTTCTGTAAGTGTCAGTTAAACATTGTTTTATTTCTGGGAACAGTCCAAGATGACACTTTGACACATTCAAGATTGATTAGAAGCTGGCACTTCACTAGACAGCAAAACAATGTCTTGCTAGTGTCTTATTCATACCAACATGTGTTTCTTTGTGTCACCTGTTTTCTGTGATAGCCTTTGGTCATGTCAATCAGATTCTGTTCTAATTGCATGTCCTTTTGTCCTGATAAATATCTTCCACTGGGAAAACAATGAGAGTAGCTATTGTAGCACTGAAGAGATGATGTATCTCGAGAGGATTTCTCAGGTAGCAACACTACATTGTAGTGTGTGTGAATCTATCAGAAAAGCTTGGATGTTACTTTGTAAGTTGTTGATTTACTGTCTTGGCACACTTAAAAAATTAGAATCTGTCTTCAAAGCTACTTACTGACATGATACTAAGTGTACTAAGATCAAAATCACAAGCTGTGGTTTGGTTGATCTGAATGACAGCTTTCAGTCCAGTTCACGGCTTTGAGTGGCAGGAATTGTATTTTAAATATTTTAGGCATGGGTTACTGTACATCTGTGTTCACACACTTCAGCATCAGCCCTGCAGTTGCAGTGGTTCTTCAGAATAAGGTTTAATGTAATTGAACAAGTTCCACCAGCGTAATGAAAGCAAGATGCCACCGTCTTGCAATCCAAATATTTTGAGAAAGGTGCACGTTCATGTCTGAGGAAAACAGTTCCTCAAATAACAAGAAAATCCCACAATGTTGAATCCAAAATGCATCTATGTCTTTTGAAGTCTAAAAGTTTGAAGTGGCCTAAAAGAAGTAGGAATCTGTGCACTTGATAAGTTTATTCCTAAATAATTTTGTGATTGTCTCAGAAGTATAATGAGATGTCACATTCATTTGGCTCCTACTGTAAACTCTGTTCAAATATTTGTTCTCGTTATTAATTCAAGTTGCCATATGAAACATCTTGCCTTTTTGTGTATATGCATGTGTACATTAGCTTAGGCACTGATGAAATCCTAACTATTGAAGATTCCCAAAAAGAATATCTTTCAGTATTTCGCTGTCAAAGCGGAATAGAATAGCTCTATCATACCATAGAGTTGTGCCCCAGAGAGTGTTTAGTTTGTCACAACATGTAAATGGTAGTACAAGTGAAGCTATTTCACAGAGAATCTAACAGCAAGTCTTAAATGACAACCTGCTTTATGCCTCTCTGCTTATTTTTGCATCAGAAAAAAAAGTACTCAAAGATGACAAAACAGACTTCATAATCCATTTTCTCTCAGTTCAGAAATATTTTTCAAATGTCTTTCTTTCTTGTTCCTTTATTAGTTCAAATTTTATCCCTCTAAATTACCATTTCTCAATTAAAAATATGATTTTGGCTATCAGCTTCCTCTATCAATGTAGTTTAATTTTTCATATTATGATCATAAAGAGAATTTGTCTGATTTCATTTTAGTTTGACCTTTTATTCTGGCTGCTGTTCTGCTCATATATGGAAACTATCTTTAATCCTGAGCTCATGGGATTTGTCCATCTGCATTAGAGTGAGATTTTGCCTCCTTTCAAGACCAAACTTGTATTGCATTTAGAGATCAGTCAGTCTTTTGAAATTCTTAGAGTACTGAATTCGGGTCTAGTGTCTATAGGTATGTCACAGGATGCCTCAAACCTGTGTAAGGTTTGAATGCTACTATGATGGATCTTACCCAAAAGAAGACAGTGAAACATATGTATAATTATACTTAAATAAAATGTAATTGTTATTAATAATTTATAATTATGATAATAAAATTCAGGACAAGCAGAATTTATGCACTAAATTCATAGTGTATCAAATTAGTGACTTTGTCAAATACAGATGTTTAAGTAGTTATTATCTCCCTTTCCCAGTACCCATTCTCAGCTACACAGAATAGTTTACTGTCTCTCTATCTGTGATGATACAAGTTTGTTGGGTTATAATGTAAGTCAGAACACTAAAATAACCTAACTGAAAAATAATTGTTAATGTGGCTTCTTGAATCAGCTTTAACAGAGCCAGCAACTCATAAACGTGTAGTCCAAAGGGTGAAAACACTAGGGAGAGAAAAGTACTCCCTTTGCAACAAATAGTTAACTATGCCTAGGAAGAGGAGTGGTAATCAGGCTGCAGTTATTGATGGGTTATCTTTAGCAGGTGTGCAGATAATGGGCTTGGCTCAGGAGTATTTCTAAAAGCAAGCAGGAACAGGCATCTTCCTTCTGGAAAATATGAAGATCAACATCAATATGGGTTATACCTATGAAAATCTTGGGGAAAAATTGGAAGAAATACTCAAACTTGGAAAATATGAGTTCTACTGTGGGCATAAATGTATACTTTGAAACTTCATTCCTTTTCTCTAGAGGTGAGTAAAAAGATGTAGGTGGTCTTATATAAGACTTAAGTTCTTAATGATTAGGTAAGTAAGCTGAAAAAGACCGAGAGAATAAAAATTCTAAGAACTTAACTGAAGCATATATGTACGTGTATTTTAGTTTTTATTCATGCTGCTAAACGTTTGTATCTGAATGGTTAGAAGATGGATGTTGTTGCTGGACTATGAGTTTTAGGCAGGTACAGGGTGATCTCAAAGAAATAAAAAAATGTTATTTCATTGATATAGATAATGTTGCTCTCAAAATACAAGCTGATAAGATACAGTTTAGTATCCTGGCCCGAAGGAACTAAAGCCTCACAATTTTAGTTTTAAAACAAACAAACAAAAACCACCAAGAACTCAGATCTGTTTCTCAGTGAAAAACACCAGTAATATAACCAATGTAAGCATATACTTGAAGATGATAATATAGCTTATTGAAACTTATGGTTATAGATACTAAGAAAGCAAATGCAAAAGAAAAAAGTATAGTTCAATTTAAAACTAAAACTTTACTGTAGAGATGTGTAACTGGTTGCTGAGCTATAAGCAAGTTTTGTTCTCTGCTCTAGTGTCTAGAAACTAAATTTCTAAGTGCAACTTGAGCATCTGTATATGGCAACGTGTGTAGGGGTGTAGATTTAATGCTACAAAAAAAAGTATCTTGCAGCAAAGTCTGCTGCTGTTGTTACTGAGACACACAAATCTGAGATAGTTAGATAATGCTAAATTGTATGGATCTATGGGAGGCTTAAAAAAAGTAAGTAATCTTACTGTGATATAGCTAACTGTGGAAAGCCTAGCATGCTTAATTCTCCTTTGCAATTTTATCAAGTCATTTATTTCCTGTTAACATGATTGTAGCTAAGATGGACACATGCTCCCTACAGTTCTTCCTAGTGTTTTACTAAACTGTTACTTATTCACAGGTTTTTAATGTTATACTGATTCTTTTACCTGTATTATATAATTGAGGCCTACAAAATGAGTTAAAGTTGGATTACAGCTTTATAGTACAATAATCCGTAATGGGATACCATTTTTATAGTTCCATATCTCAGATATACTTTCCAGAAAGACTACTATTCCCTTCTACTAAGTGCAGGAGTTGACTTAAAAGCTAGTGATGCAGAGTACCTTGTTTTCAGCTGGAAACAATTTCAGTGCACTCAGCTTCAGATAATGGCCTGGCAGGTGCTATAACAAGGACAAGCTTATTGCAGCCCAGGTGTATGTAATATTACTAATATAACTTTAGCTTGATGTGCAAGGCCATGGTAGCAACTTCTGCATCTAGTGTTTGTGCTGCTGCAGTCTAAATGAGTAACAGATATGTAAATCCTCACCCAAAAACTCAGTGTCTTATGAACTTATCATATGTTTCCAATGCACACTAAATTGTGCATGGCCTTGAAAGTACTCTTTTTGGTGTTCTGAAGAACACAGAAGCTGTTCTTCATCTTTACTTATTTTTTCCCTATCCTCCTTCTGAACTATAAAAGAATGCATAATAAAACTAGAAATTGCCATTGGCATCCTTATCCCATGTTCTTACAAGAATTACCATTATCAGATGCTTTTCAGGAAGTTGTTTAAAGGAAATAAACAAACAAACAACACAGTTTTGTGGTAGTACGCTACCCAAGTAAAACTCTGCTTGATCTGTCAATTAGAGATTGATTTAAGCACAAGGTGTTAGTTGCAGAGTGACTGTTGCTAGTGGGGAGTGAAAATTGCTGATTAAAACCTGTCATAATAGAGTGTAATTATTTCAATTTTTCTTCCATAGCTTATTCCCAGTTATATTCAAAGCTGACAAAATTGACATTAATGTTGAATAGTTAGAAATCAACGCAGATGTTGAGGGCTGCCTATTGCAGACAATAAGCATTCAGAGGATGTCATTATTAGTCTGTATGTGGCCAGACTGCAACTACTATATAATTAACTGCTTTACAATGAAGTCTGTAATTTTATAAGAAGTTCCATGAAAATGCAAATATTCATTGAAATACTAGACCAATTTTAATGTATTTGGGCAGCATAATTGAGAGGGAAAACATCTATTAAATAAAAGTCTCAGTGTAACTTTTGTTTTCTATTAAAGATTAAAATTGTTCTCATGAGGTGCACTGGTTTAGAGACCACAGTTGAGCATTATGTTGTAGGAATAGTGAATCAGTACGATTTTCAGGCACCCTTAAGGCATTTGTGTTGTTTGTTTCCAAGCTTTTTTTGTTTTTCTACCACAGGGAATTAATGCTCTTCTGATTATCAGCTATGATTCTCTTATTTTCTGACAATGCTTGTGTGAAGTTCTCCTAATCTGTGGTTATTGCTCATGTTCTTTGTTTCAAAAAATTATAGCAATGTGTTTGCCTGGAACAAAATATGTTCCTTGTACACAGTTCAGTTAACAGTACAGATTGTTCCCAGCAGTATCTGGTGGTCTTTGCTGCTACTCAGAATTCTTGTACACTGCATGTTATCTGGAGGCTTTATTCAGTATTGAAAAACTATTTTCTTCCAGTTAACTAATTGGTTTTAATAGATCTGAATAGAAATTTAACAATCGTTTGTTGCCTAAACTAGACTAATCAATGTCAGCAGGAAGTGGATGGGTAAAAAACTGCTCCTACCATGTCTGTCTTATGCTGAATTAAATGTGGTGTAAGAAGAAGTGTATCCTAATAAGTGTATTGAACTGCCTTGTCTACACTGCTCAGCAGCCTGATCACAGACCAATAACTTTCTAAAAGTGTTCTAAACCAACTAAATGTTTTTGTCTGCCTACGTACATTATGCCTTAAAACTTAATAATACTCTTGGCCCTACTTAGTTTCAGTTAAGGCAGATAAAGCTGTTTTTCTTTGTTCCTTTGGAATCAACATTGACGACCAACTCTTCTTCTGACCTTGAGGTTAGTTAAGATAATAATTCCTAAGGTTAATTAATTACCTAGTATTTCCAGTCTAGTTAACAGCAGCAGGATGTGGTGGACTAATCACTAGTATCACTTGGCTAATTTACTTTATAATTAAAAAAAGTTAATAGCTATGAAAAGGAAGAAGGCTGAACCTGTGAACATGCAGTCTCTGAAATTAGAGCAGGGGAAGACAAGCCTCTTCATACTTTGTTTGCATCATGTGCACTCAACTGTGCTTATCAGAAAGAACATTTTTCTTCTCAAATAAAAGAGCACTATTCCAAAAGTCCAAGATAATTAAGTAGTAATGTGTGGACCTAGGAATATCACTGAAGTATAATACAAATATGCTGCAACTTTACTTAGTAGTCAGGCTGCTACGGTCCTGTGTAGATTGTACCTATAGAATTTTATTTTGCTACTTAGCTGTTACTGTAGGAGGCGGTATCTTGTGAATTACTTAGGCTTTCCCACTTTTGCAAGAACCTATACTAATGGTTTTAACCTGTCCTTAACAGCCGTGAACCGAATTAGCACTTTGCAGTCTGAACCAACATTCTTCACAGATGCGATGAAATAGCTGAATAATGAAACCTCCTTATAATTGTCCTGTGTAACTACAACTTCTGTGTAGGCATAACCAGTTGCATAACATTCTTATTGCAAAGATTTGTTAGTTCTGTTAATGATATTTAGCTGATCAAATGTCTGGTTTTGTTGCGGTGGCTTTTTTGTGGCATTGTTGTTTGGGGGTTGGTGGTTTTGTGTGGGGTTTTTTTTGGTTGGTTTTTTTCTTCCTTTTTAAAGCTTTATTCCAGGCCTGTTTTTCCCCGTCTCTTGGTGATTGTTGTTTTGGTGGTGGTGGTTTGTTTTTGTTTTGTTTTTTCTTCTCCTGCCATTTGAGGTCAAAGACTTTATAATCCTAATTTATGAACCACTGTAATAGGGAAACACTTTACCAATGCTCTTTTATACCCTATTTATTAATATAAGGGGCAGGGATCACATTTTTTCAAGCCAGTATGCTCTTAGAATTAATAGAACCTCCTGTAATCCAAAGGGAGATACTGTGAGGCAGTGTCTGTTGGTGCGTTAAGAGCCAAAGCTGCAGGCAGCTTCAGCCTTGAGCAATTAATTCCTGACCTTGAGTGAAGATAAGATGAAAATTTAAAAAAGTGGACAAACAAGCAAGACTGTGTATGAAACAAGATAAGAGATGACTTGTGTGCTGTAATTAGTAACCAGTCAGAAGTAAAAGAATGGCTTGTGAACAGGTGGAATTATCCAGTCATGTAAATTGTTTAGGCACGTGTGTGATAAGGGGTAGCGAATCAAAAGTGAAAGAGTGCCGTGTGCTTGGGACGAGGAGGAGGGAAAAAGGACATATAAGCAGTGCAAAGCTTCAATAAAGTGCTGATGCCTGAACACATCAGCCACAATCTCCTCTGCTTGAACATATCTTCATTGCTTCAGAATGCGTGGGTAGATGGGAATTGTTTCAGAACTGCAGTTTAATATTTCATTACAGCAGAGAAAATCATCATATGGAGATACTGCAATGTGTTCTGCTGTAGTTACTGTCTGGTTTCTGCTTATTTTTTCCCTGTATGCTTAATCAACTATATGCATGCTGTGTTCTAACTTCACAGTCAAATCACCATCAGGTCTGGGGATGGTTCACTGTAAGCATTCTGTTTTATTTTATCAACTAACATACCAAGTAGAGTGGCAGGGTAGTCAGAAATGAGTGGGGAAAAGATAGGAGAGAAATTTGTTTCTGTACACTTACCTTCATTGGAGTGAAAATAAGACAAAATATTAATTATCAAAACTTAAAAAATATTTTCAACTTGTTATATTTGATTTTAATATATAAATCATAGGAGAGAGCTAAAGCTGTTTGAAATAGGAATGTCAGATTTTCTTAGATATCTACTTTTATTTGCCTTTTGGAAAAAGTAGACTGGAGTGAAAATAGTGCTTTAGATGTAAATAATGGAAAAATACATTAGATTATTTTCTTTAACTTGGTTATCCCTCAGAACAAATATTGATCTAGCTCATTTATCAGATATAAATAAAATAAATACTCCATGTTGAGGGCTAAATAGGTCATAATGAAGTGTTTTCCTCCATTTTTTTTTCCATAGCTTGTTTGGATTTCATGTTGACACAGCAAAGCCACTTGTGAATCCACTCACTGAAATAGTACTTACTGAACAGCTTATCATATTGAGTAAGAGGATGAGAGTGTGTGACTTTGGATCAACTCTTTTCAGGCTAGTGTAAAGCTACCCTTATGCTGATTACCAGGATAAATTTTCATAACTTAATTTTAAGAATAACTTCCACAAAGCTGGTATTTTCTAGTATATAGAGGATACTTTATCAGAGGAAATACAGAGGAAATGGATGATGGTTCTATCTGACTTTGATCCACTTATCCATAGACTTATTCAATCTCTTTTTTTTTCTTTTTTTTTTTTCATACTTTGCTGTTCTGAAATACAGGAGAAATAAAGATCAAGCTGATGGAAGTAATTTTGCAAAAGCAAGATGGGCCAGGGCTATTCAGAAGGTAAGAGCCACTCTTAAAACTACTGATGTGTTACTGCGATTTAAAGAACTCTCAGGTTGAGGGAGAATTTAGTATAAGGTTTCTAGTTCATGTAAACTGCTATTCAGTTACAGCAGGATCTGAGGATGTGACTGCCGAGTGTCTGACAGAGGCAATTCCTTCCCCTGGTTTTTAAGTCTGTGGTTCCTTCACCTCAGGATTATTTTTTTTCTTCTGAAACGAAAAGAGGATGAGATTCTGAAACTTTCTTTAGATGCATGAGAAATTATTGTAATTTTGCCATCTTGTGTTGCATATTAATCCAGAAACCATAACTTCAGGCATCTATTTCTGAATATTTTTTTTATATTGAGAAACCTCAGCACTTCAATGATATTTAATAAAAATGGTTTTAAGAAAATTGTTTTAATATTTTTTTCTAGAAAAGTCTTTTAAGTTATACTGATTATGAACAGGCTTTTTTTTTTAAATTAGATGTGATAATTAAGGCAAATCATTATGATCACTTTCTCTGTTTATGTGGTCAATAATGTTACCAAATATTTCTTTCTAACTGTTGCTTCTAAACTGTACAAACCATTTCCTCCCATGAACAACTGGGAATTCACACATGAGTTTTTGCCCAGATTGCTCAATAGTAAGTTGTTAGTTGTATGCTAGTTCTATGTAAGGGAAATGAACTAATAATCCAACTCTTAAAACCTTTTTTTTTTCTTTTTTAATTAAACTGTTCAGCTTTGTCTGCTGGTGATGCTTCATGAGCATAGCTGTGCAGTCCTTCCATGTGGCTATTTCTTGCAGTGCAGGTATAATGCTCCATAGAACAACGTTGTTTTTCCCACCCTCGCAGCCTCAATCATTACCCTCAATCTCTCTGCAAGGGAGATCTCTCCTACAACAGGAGGGCTGTACAGGGAGGAAGTTTGGCTTTGCTGCCTTAAGTAAAGATTTTTTTCTTTCCCATGAAAAGGAAAAGAAACCAGTGAATATCACTGGTGAGAGCAGGAGGAAGTCGTATGCATAAGCTGAGGTAACCAACCATCCAAGAGAATGTACACTATTGAAAAGTATCCCCAGACTTATTCATGAAGTAATGCTTGTATTTTTATTTTTTTTAAAAAAGGAGGAGGTGGAGAAAAAGTGCTAGAAGCAACATCATACCATTATCTGTTGTCATTGACTGAATGAGCTTTTTTAGATGTGGTGGTGGGTGGAGATTTTTGTGTTTTCTTGGGGTTTTTTTTGGTTTTTTTTCTTTTCTGTAATTCCTTTTAAATGCCTCAATTCTTTTAAAGCAACCTAGCCCATTTGAAGCAATGCTGATAAAGCAGATGTCTCGACTATAGTGTTTGATTGGAAATGATTTAACACAGCTTTTTCAGATTGGTGTTTTGAAAGAAGCTTGAGATAAATTATGTGAAACTTTTGCTCTTAACTCCCCAAGATCTAGTAAATATTTTTTGCTTTAAAAACTGCTCCTGCTCACTACTTAGTGTGTTGTAAAGGAGAAGGAAGTTATGTCTTGAATCAGAAAGTAAAAATACAGAGAAAGAATGCCATCAGTTGCCTTCCAGCCTTGACTGTACTGCAAAACTACTATTCATAACTTCTGAGAAACACAAGAGTTAGTTTTTACTGTGTACAGTGACCTACCAAGAAAGTGAAAAGTCATGGACTTTTCCTGTTTCATTTGTGTGTAGGCCTCTTGGAAATACTGTTTATTTTATACACATAGAAAAACTCATGCAACTACTGCACATGAGTTTTTCTCAGTAGTGTGCTGTACAATGCCACTTCTGTGCTTTTATGGCAAAGTCATACCTGTTTAATAGTAAATACTAGTCAAACCCCATCCAAGATGGACATTCGTCAGTTTTTCGTAGCAAAGTAGTGAAAACATCTCGCCACACTAAAATAAAGACAAATTGCTCATCAGTTAATCTAGAATCAAGTTGGGGCTGGAAGATGATGACAAACTTATTTTAAGTATTTAATGATTTTGAAGATCAGGTGGATGGGAGATGAAAGTACATACCTCATGTGGACCTCTTTTTTTGAAAAGAAGTGGAAAATGTCTATAAATGTTTAAAGGTTCATTTAAATCTTGAGTTACTATTTTGTTGTAACCTGTGTATTAGATTTTGGTCTTCATATGCTTCTAATTCTACATTTAGTACAAATCTGGAGACTATGGAAACACAGCTTTTGAAGGGCTGAATTGTCTTGCAGAGAAAGAGCTGAAGATATTGAAGTGGAGGAAACTTTAATCTAAAAATTATTTAAATCACTCTAATGTTATATAACTGAACATTGTATTAGGATTTTTTCATGTTAATGGAAATGATAATATGGGGAAATGGACACTTTTTGTGTTCTTAACGGGATGGCTTGTGTTCTTACAATGATGCCTGCACCAAGCATGTACCTAATGCTGAAGATGAGTCAGGACTCTGTTCTAAAATTATTCCTAATAAATGGCCTTTTTCAGTGAAAAGTAGATGTGTATATAATCCAAAGTTTACATGCTAATGTTTTATTCAGCTAAGCTTTAGATTTTTTCTGGGCTTATGCACACATTGGGAGATTTTGCACGAAGCAGAATAAAATGTGTCATCCGATCACTTGTTACATCAGGTTAGTGTTGATGCTTTAAGGGCCGAAGCTGCAGGCAGCCTCAGCCTTGAGCAATTAATTCCTGACCTTGAGTGAAAACTAAAACAAAGTGGCAAAACCAAGAAAGAATGTATATGAGACAAGATAAGGATGGTTTGTGTGCTGTATTGTGCACATTTGAACGGTGGCCAGGACAGTCTTTAAACATTGTTATGGATTCACAATACATCTGTAATGTGGTGCAATGGATTGATGGCACTTTATCGTCTGAGGTGAATAATCAGGCACTTTTTGGGTTATTGAAGGAACTCTGGTTTGCTATTTCAGAAAGACACTTTCCTTTCTACATTTTACATGTTCGCAATCATACTACGCTACCAGGATGTATCATTGAAGGCAATCGCCGCACAGATTTACTTACTGCACCAGCCTGGGCCGCCCCTGTTTTGGATATAGCTCAGCAAGCTATCTGGTCGCATCAATTCTCCCATCAAGGGGCTTGAGCTTTAGCAGGCCAGTTCGGAGTTTCTATCACAACCACAAAAGACATTACTGCATCTTGCCCAGACTGCCAGAACGTAGCGTCTCTGCAGGCGGGGGGCGGGTAAATCCCTGAGGCCTGCAGAGCCTACAGTTATGGCAATCTGATGTCACCCAGGTTTTGGAATTTGGCCAGTTCAAATATGTTGATGTCTCTGTCAACACCTATTCGGGGGCTGTCTGGGCTACAGCCCAGTCTGGTGAAAAAGCTCGAGACATCATATCTCATTTTCAGGGAGCTTTTGCAGCCCTAGGTATTCCATCCCAAGTTAAACCAGATAATGGTCCTGGCTATGTTGCCACCCGTACACAACAGTTTTTTGCCCTTTGCGGGGTGCGCCATGTCACGGGCGTCCCACACTCCCCCACAGGACAGGTCGTTATCATCAAACCCTAAAGGCTGTGCTACAAAAACAAAGAGGGGGAATGATGGGGGAATCCCCACAGGCACACATATGGAAGGCAGTTTATACACTAAACCTCCAACAGGTTTGTAGTTTGCTTAAACTACAGGGTTTAAGCAAAAAGTTTCTTTTCCTTCTATTTTGCCTACAAATGAATTTGAATAAGATTTTTCTCCTGAAGAAGTTACTTTACCTGAAATGCACTTATATCTTTAGTCCTTTTTGCTTCAGTGATTTAAGTTGTGGGTTGCCTTAGACTTTTGGCTCTTTCTTTTCTTCCTGAAGATAAACTGGTTTTCAGAAACAGTACATTGGTATCATCCTGTCATTGATTTAGTACAATTGATGTGACATGAAGTGCCATTCTCTGCTCAGAAAATCTAAGAGGCATGAAGGATGAATCTCTGCCAATGCCTGATCAAAATAAGCTTTACATTTGCGAGTATTCTTGTGGCTAAAAAAGGGCCGTTGACAAAAAGAGCATGCAGCAAAAGATCAGAAAACTAAATAATCCTGATGTATTTTATGGAAGATGCAATATTCAAAGCCTCATAATTGAAGCAAGGAAACAGATAAAGCAAAGTAATTTTCCACAGAAAGTAGTCCCTATATGTAAGTATTTATACTGTAAGATCCTGTTTCCAAAAGGCATGAACTGACCCTATGCATAAGGAACCAGAAAAAGAAATAATGACCTTTAGTAACCATGAGAAAGGTTTTAAAGCATTGGAGCAGGCTGTAGGTAGGGTATCCATTGTTGGAGGCCTTTAAAAATGGAGGAGTAACAAATATTTTTGGGGTTTTTTTTGTTTTGGTTTGGTTTTTTTTAGCTATTCTTGCAGGTTTAGGGAAGTGGATTTAGCCTGGAACAGAGATAAGTGTGTGGGGGAACATTTCTCAGGTGGATGCTCTTTAAAATAGACAATTACAAAATACCTGCCCCTAAAGGAGGATTGGAGTGCTATTGCTTCAGGTATTTTCTCCCAGGTGAAACAAACATGAATTCTTACTGCACTAGAAAATATAAAAGTGTCTTTAGTTCCAGTAAGAATATTTTGAAATTATGCTTCTAATACTGACCTATGAAAATAAGAAATTGAATTAGGTAGTTTTGATCAAATAAGAGATGACATCCAGTGGTTCACCAGAGGCATTGTAACTTATTAATATTTACTCAAATATTGACTGCATAGGAAAAGTGCCAAACTGTTGTTTTGGAAAATCTGTCCTTTTATATACTAAATTGCCTCAATGTCTGTTTGAAATAGCAATAGTTAGGCTTTCTTGCAATCACAAAGCACGTAGCAATGCTAAGATAAAATTATTAGGGAAATCTTTCCCATATTGGGCAGGGGGGAGGAGTTAAGCCTATGAGGAGTTAAGAGCTTTTAAAAAGACTGTGTAAGACTAGATAGCATCTTTTAATTGCTGCTCTGCTTATTGATTAAAATCAAAAGTCAAAACCAGAATTCTTTTACGATAATCCAATCCTAGTGTCTATTTTCTCAGATTCATATTCACTGTACAGCTAGGAACAGTGAATAGGTGAAGTTTTGGTTTTTAGTTCTCTAACAGATTTGAAATGAGTGCTATGAAATACTGTCAATAATTATGAAAAGATGCATTTAGAGGTTTTTTTTTCCTCTTAACTCAATGTCAACCTCAAGTATAATCAAATAGATCTTCTTTCCTCCCTCCTACCCCAGTCACTTTGATTATATCTTTACCTACTAATGCTATGTATAGAGGAGACTGTTTTGCTGCTGAAATAGAATCACTTGAATAAACACTTGTTGCCTCTCTGAGATGGACATGCTTTTTATAAAATACAGAGCATAGTAATTGATTCCCAAGGCTAACATCAAGCAGGAGACTATTCATATGAGTTATCCCTGGTATCATTCCACAGCTGTGTTTAGTGATAATAGCAAGTATTGGAGACAAAAGATGGTGAAATAGTGGCACTATATTGACTATAACCTGGAGACCAACAGTGATGGTGACACAGAATTGCCAAAGCAAATCTTCCCTACGTGCCTTATTTCTTAGTTTGCAAAATGAGCATAGCACATCAATATGTCACAGTTAATGTATTAAATAAAAAAATATTGGTGTGTGTACCAATATTAAAAAATATGATATAGAATTAAATATTCACAGTGGATTGTTCTTTGTGATTCATGGTTAGCTATATGATGGATGCAGTGGTGATGTTCAGTATGAGAATGCTCACTAAGAGAAGTTTTCAGTAGCTTAGTTCTGTCAGCACTATTGATTTACTGTCTTATTCAGAAACAAAACTTGATAAACTAATACTAAAGCAGATATTACACAGTGACAGCAATGGGAATTTAGGACTGGGTAAGCAGAAATCATTCTTCGTTTAGGAGCCATGGGGCTATGAGATTAATGCAAAGCTTCCCTTAAAAGATTTCAATAGACCCAAAGAAATTGCAAATTTTTGAAAATCAATCTTTCAGTTGAACAATTTTTTAACCCTACATTCCAATTAATATTTTGTATTTAAGTGTGTCTTGAAGTGGGAGTAAACAGGTATTTCCTTTTCATGAAGTGTTAATAATAGATATTTTGAATCCTGATGCTATTTGAAAGTAATAATGGTGTTCAAGTGACAATCAGCATATTGATTGCCCTGAATGACTGGCAGCAAACAAGCTGCATTTCTGAAGGTTTTGCAAATTTATTTTGAAGATGAAATATTTAAACAAAAAGTGAAAAAAAGTTCAAGTGCACTTTATTTTCAATTAAATGAGTTTAGTACCAGTGCAGATTTATCAACTTTAACAACTTTAAGACTTTTTGACAACAGTTTAGAATATTAATTGATGTTATGAGGAAGCTCAAAATATCTGAGGAGTTAAAGAACTTTCGAGAATGTCTTTCCTTTATGAATCATTCTCTTTTTTTTTAAATTATGTGAAGAAAATTATTGATCGGTTATACCAGTCTGATTTCTGTGGTACAAATGATCTTGACTATCTGGTGTCTGAACTATTTGAGTTTACATGAAGAAGATAAAAGTGTCAGCATGGGGATATTGGACTAACATTTCTAAGATCACTTCATAGTTACCTTGGAGGCTTTCAAAAAGTGGCATTTGGAAAATATCTTCATTCATGGCTTCAAAAATCATGCATCATTTCATCCTGATGGCAGCCTGGAATACATGGTTCTAAGTAGAAATAATGAATTAGAAGTTCAGCTAATGGGTTAGGATAACAACTCTTATATCAGAGGCATGAAGGAATGTCCTAAAAAGCAATAAATATAACTACTAGTTGTAGGGAAGCAATTGCAATTTTTATGCTATCCTGTTGGTAAATTATCTAGCACAGATTAATTATAATTGGATTATGCTTTAAATTAAAATTTATTCTACCACCTTGTCTTCCATGTCTCATGGCTTTTGTGCAGGATATATACTATGTAAAAAGACAAAACTACATTTACCTCAACTTTGACCAAAGAACTGCCTTTGTTTCTTTTATTTTCTGTCTTTTTGAGTAAACTCACTAGAATATTTGTGTTTTTCTGGAATGAATTCCTCTGAGAGTTTCTTGGGGGAGAAAATTTATTAAAAAGTCAATAGAATTTTGAAGAAAATAAAATAAAGATGTCTTTATATGAATAAAGTAGCAGTTAACTTATTTGAAGGCTTATTTTACCTAAACTCACAGTATCATAGGAAGATTTAAGTTATCTTATGATTTATTCCCTTCTCCCTCCTGTAAATAGATATGAAAGTTAAAAATTGCTTTATTCAGTTAATTGAAAGTATTAAGAATGATAGACCCTTGGAGAAACCTTTATGAGCTGCTGTACCATTATTTGAGGATTCTGTTTGGCAAGGTCAGAAAAACAATTATCATTTTGCTTTCCTTTTCAAACAGTGAGATATCATGATTCACGGTAGAGGTTAAGAAACCTAAGCTTTCTCTCTTGCCTGTCATAGGAGAAAATCAACTAGCAGCAATGTAACATACTCTCTTCCACGATAAAACTTCAGTTCCCTCCTTTGCTTTAGGGTTCAAAAAGGAACCATTGTAACATTCTTTCCCTTCCTTCTGTTTCAATAGCTGCTTGTAGTAACCATGTTATAGTGGTATGCAGGTTGGCTTTGGACTCATGTTAAATAATTTATTACTGGTTTTATTGGTAGCCTGTGGCAAAGTCAGTGTGCTATAGAATTATACAGCTCCTGGACCATATTTGTAATTGAATTACAGAGCACTTGGTGAACATTTGAGGCAATTCTTGGAAGACTGAAACTCAACAGGGTTCTTATCAGAGAAAGTTTACAAGCGAGAACGTGTACTTCACACGAAGAGAGCTGAGAGCAGCCAAGAATGGAGCACCAATTAACTTGGGATCCTGGCAAAGAGAATGACAGGTCATACACTGAAAAGCTGAGGAATGATATTGATGGAATCTAAGCAACGGCTAGAGAGAGAAGGCTCTGGGAAAAGAGGGATCCAGGAGAGCAAATTACATTGCTTCCAGATCTGTAATAAATGATGTAACCCTTGCTCTGGCAATCCTAGTGCTGCGAGCAGTATTGTTGCAAGCATTCAGCTGCTAGAAACTTTGCAGTATCTGCCTTATAGTTCCTACTTCATTATTATGGATCTTTCTTGTGATCTACCCTCCTTACCCTTTTTCATATAAGTGGGGTTTTTTGTTTTAATTCACTACCAAATATTTTTTTCTTTTCCAGTTTGATGATATGCTCTTTATTGCTGAAACCTTTCCATGCTGCTGCCACTCATGGCAAGCATCAAGATGACTCTTAATTAGTGCTGTTAAGTATATACTTGAATTTAAGTATATGACTGAGGGTTGTATGGAATAGAGATGCTCTAACACTCTCACTCTATGTCAGTTTTATTCCAATGAGCTTTACCGTACGCAAAGAGACACTGCAAGCAGGACAAATGTGGCTTAAGAGTCCAGAGCAGCTATTTATTTCTTAATATGAACAACAGAAAGCTAAAACTAGGAAGTTACCAGGCTAATCATCAATATGTGCATCACCTTGATAAGACCAAGTGTTTCTGTTCTGTTTCTGTGTTCCACTGGGCTGGGAAAGTAGGAAAGGGATCCCTCTGCCACTCCTTGAAATGGACTGATCCTTGGTGACACTGAATTGCCATCCTCAGATGCTGTTTCCTCCCACCTCTTCCCTTTTATAGCTTTTCATATCAGTATGTTACCTCTGAAATCCTTGAGTTGCTAACTTTTTTCCCTCTTTTTAAAAAATTATTTTTATTTGGTCTCTCCCTACGCTTCTTGTCTTGCTCACACCATAATTAAAGCTTTCTCAGTAAAGCTCAGCCAAGGTCATACACCTCTAGTGTATTTGAGGAGATCTTGGATCAAAGAAATATGAACAACCAGGCTAAAGGTAACAACCAGTTCCTCAGCTGGGAATAGAATGCATGCACGGATAGACCTGAGACGGGAAAGGTCCGGGAAAGTCTAATGCATATAGTTAGATCTGAGGCAGCAAACCCGTATTGTAAGGGTTATTTTATCTGGAACCAAGCTGTAAAGAATCAATAGAAATAAATTACTTTTAAGAAGGAATAACAAAAATTGACTTGTATAATGGGGCAAATCTGGAAAAGCAGGCAAATTATGTTGCTCTGAGTTCGTTATACTTTCCTGTCAATAACACCAGTAATAAGTTTGTATGCAGGTTCAAGAGAGTAAAAATCTGTATTTGCATGATGCTGCTGATAATTGACTATTTTAGGACAGCAGAAAAAAAAGTAAGAATATTCCTGAAATATAACACTTATGTGAGTCCTTGACCATTTTACATTAATTTCTGTAAAGATTAGTGTATTCTTCTGCATAAAGTACAAAGCTGCACAATTAGTTATATTGCAATTGTGGAAGAATAATGAAGATTCATATTCTAAACTTTTGGTATTTTCTTCCAGAATCAGAGATGGTTTAGTAGAACAGTAGTCTGATTTAATATTCAGAAACATAAATACTGTCTTTTCTGTGATTAATGAAGAGTTTAATGCTTTAATAGTAGTATCTGTGAGAGATCAGTTACTGCAGAAAATGTTATAATTATGGCAAAACATAAAGGGACACAATAATAAAAAGCGAAACATCAAACTGAAAACAGTTCCTTACATGAAAAGTGGCAACTGAATCAGATTTTTGATTTGAATAAATTCTTTAGTGAAATTTCTACTTTCCTAGAGAAGAAAATAAAATAGTTTCAGAATGAACACATTCCTAGAGGGCAACAATGAGCAAAATAGTCATAAGGAAAGAACACGGGGGGAGGATTAAATTTCAGGAGTTACATGTATTGTTCTTAAAATTACCACTTCAACTGTGTAACACTGTGAGTTTGGGTGCTTGATCTATCCAGATGGGGAAAAAAACTCAGTTTTTCCTCCTGAAGTATTCTTAGTTATTGGGCTTTCTTGATTTTTTTTTTTTAATTGTTTTTGGTCTTTCTCCCTGCAATCTGCATTTGCTTTCCACTGTGATCCCATCTTGTGATTCCTTCTGAAATCAGGGCCAACTTTTGTTAAATTGCAGCTGGCAAGAGGCTGTTTTGGTTTTAAATTGTTTGCCTGTCACCTGTTAATTACTATTAAAAAAAATCTCAGAAGTGGTTTTACTTCACTTAATGGATGTAAAATGCATAATTTTATAAACCTAGTAATTGTTCTAAGGAAGCAGTGTTTGAAAAAATTGAGTGTAGAATAAGAAATGGCCTTAACCTTCATAACTTAAGAAACTCCAAAACACTTATCATCATCATCTGAATTAAAATCTAAAACAGCTCACATGTGCATTCCACACTCTTATGAAATACCAAGATTTGCATCTTGTGAATAGTAATTTTCCTCTTTTTCCCTCTTATTGTACAGTCTTTTTTTAAAAAACCACTGAGCTTTACAGTAAAGAAAGCTATTATTTTATTGAAAAAAAGATCTTGTATGGAGAAGATGATCTTTAAGACTGTGTGTGCTTCCAAAAGAAAGGGGACGGGGATGCTGCATTCTGTATGTTCCTTTATATGTTTCGCAGACTAGAAATTCTATTAAAAGCTGTAGAAGTGAGAGCTTTCCAAAAACCAACGCGGTGAAACCAGTCAGTGCCGCTACCTTGGCTGCTGCAGCGTCCCACTGTGACCTCCCGCCCCTGCCCGGAGCCGCCGCCGGGCAGGCCGAGCTGCAAAGCCGCCAGCAGGGGGCGCGCTGCTCCCGCAGCCGCCGGCCGGAGCGCGCGACTTGGCGGCTGCCGGGGCCGCGCTCCTCGGGGCGACAGTGTTGGTACTGGTGGTGGTACTGCTACTGGTACTGCTACTGGTACTGCTACTAGTACTGCGCGTCTCTGCGGCTGGAAGCAGCGAGCGCGGCTTCCATGAGACTGGCTAGAGAAAGTTCCCTTCTGCCCTTTCCAGTTCCACCCCCCCAGCATAGACATCTCTGATTAATTCACAATGTTACAATTTAAGAACTGATTGATTGTATTTATTTTTAATTGATTGACTACATTTAAAAATTGACACAGTTACTGCCTTTCTTTAATGAAAGGGAAGAAATAGTTATCCCTTAAGCAGACTGAGGGCGGTGGGGGGCGAGAGAGAAAGCTAGTTTGATTCTGTGACAGCTTTTCCAACTTTCAGGCTGAAATCCATCATAAAATATAAATTGCTTCTAAGTTGGTACATCAGTTTAGCATTGTCACCATTTCAATATAAGTGTTACACAACACAAATAGTCTATAATATCTATAATAGTTATATGTTATTTAACACTGGTTTTATTACTTAAAAATAGAGATGGAAATGACTGAAATATTTTCACTGGACAGACTTTTGCTCCTAAGAATTCCAAGAATTGTCTCTGAAAGTCAAGGTCGTATAATCCTGGAAATAGACACATAGAAGAGCTGTTCTCTTCATGAAGGCTTAGAGCTGCCCCTTGGAGTTGTTTTTTTTTGTTTGTTTGAGGTGTGGTTTGTTTTTTGGGGGGGATGGGGTGGTGGTGATATTTGGTTTTGGTGAGTTCTTGTTGTTCTACGTTAGGATACAAGGATTGGCTAGAATTATCTAACAAACTGCAACATCTCTGTACATAGTCCATATTTCTCCTGTTTCTTCTACCTGTGGGAGTTACAACTTTTAACCCTGTGTTTGTGTTAAAGGTGTGGTTCTTCAAGGTTGGCTTAACAAACATGTGAGGTTACTGGTGAGCCCCTCCAAAAAAGCACATGGCCTTCATGTGTAAACTGCTCCTTTGTGTTACTGAAGGCTGATGTGGATGCCTTTTCAAGGTGCCCAGTAGTTTCATTCCAGTCACTGACTTACAAGTATCTGGGCTACCAGAACTGTGAGAATTTTAGCTACTGTACAGAATAAAAACCTTGCTTGTATGTTTGTATGGGTAGATAAGTCATAATTAAGTCTCTGGATTGTGTTTTGGTTTTTATTGGTTTTAGTTTTCCTTCTTAAATAATAATTGAGTAATACATTTGGCAGAGCAAAATTCCCTGGTTGTGCTAGGCTATCAAGTAAGTTGAAGACATAATCAACATCTGGTAATATAACAGGTTAGCATAAACAGGGGCAGTGGTTAGGAACTTGCTTGAAGAGGACAACATTAATCTAAGTGTGATGAGTTAACATTATTTTCAAACAGGTTTCTTTATTAAATGACAAAACCCTTTATTTTTGTAAAACGTTCCCAATATTTAGTTTTACTGTCTCAAGACCGCTTGCTTAATCTTGATAAAAACCCAATTTATTTCTGTTGTAAGTGTGTATCTATGTGGATGGCCATGCTTGATTAGGCTCCTTGATTTTTCTTTTTTTTTTAATCCTTACATGGGCAGTCCTGTTGATTTTGAGAGGCATTATTATTACATCTCAAGTAATTAGGACTATATATCATTGAGTACTGATATCAGTGGAATATTTCCTGTTGTGCTTTTATATAAAAGTTTTGCTGTATTTTTTGTTGGCATGCAACGTACCAGATTTAAAACATCAGTCTGTTTAAGTTTAGACAGAATATTAAGTAATTGCTATGGGCTAATAACTGCAATAAGATTTGAATAATGAAGCGTTCATTCATATGGTTCTTAACTGTAAATCTAATTAATGGAGTATTTATAGGTTGCATTCACTTCAGCAGGACATAATAAATATGATGGTCCATAATTATTTTTACAATGATACACAAAAAAATCCAAAATACTAATTTTACTGTGGTATGTTCTTTATTCTAGAACTGTTCCATGTATAAATTGCTCTTAAAAGGCACTGAATCTCAAGATCTCATTACTAACAACAGTACAAAGATTGCAGAAAGTAAAAGCTACAACCAATAAGTTTTAAATAAGCATTGCTAGAAATTGTTAATTACTTTTAAGTATTGCCTTTTATTCAAGGTATCCTGAATATATTTTTGAAGTACATACTGAACTACAGGCTTCTCTGTTACAAATGTGTCAGCTATTACCAGAAAGCCCAAAGTTTTGTTTATATTTATCCAGGAAACATATATAGTTTACTAGCTAAAAACTTTTTATATGGCATTTCAGTGCTGCTATGTCCCAAGATTAAAGGGGATAATAATATAAAAGTGGTTTTATGAAGATATACACATTTTGTGGAACTTTTACACTTAGATTATGCATATATGTTGTATGTAGAATGGTTTTATATAGGATCATTATGGATGTAGTTCTGCAGTTCATGTGTCAGAGTTTTAAATACGTTTTCAATACATGTAAGGCTGAATGTGGCCTTACACATGCTGATAATCAGTTAACATTTGAAAATATACCCATTGTATTCTGTACAGGATGATACACTCACCGCATACACAGGAACAATCCATTCTGCTCTTTAAATCCCAGTAAACAAATGTCTGACTCCTCCTGTCTAGATATTAATTGGGAACATACAAAATACTATTAATGGAAAACACAGTGATATATGCATCTTATTATCTGGATCATCCGTAAATAATCATGGAATGATAATAGTTATGAATCTACATAGCAGATTCACTACCAGAAATGACCAGCTGTTGATGAAAGCACTGCTGGAAGAAATAGCCATACAGTTGTTTCTCTGGGGCATGTTGGACTGATAAATAAAAGGTTAGGTGAAACATGGCCCTACCAAGCAAAAGACAGAATCTCACACTGTTATCCTTGTGGCCACTGATGCACCTGCTGGCTCTCACAATGCACTGCATGTGTTGTTTCTGTGAGCAAAGGTTCTCAATAAGCCTGTTTCACTCTCTGTGAAGCAGAGGGGCTGCCTTCCCCACAGGAGGGCTGTGGCTATTGCAGCGAATACTGCATTCGGAAGCAGTGACAGAAGAAAACAGCAACGGGTGAAGTTACCGGCACATAAAACACCAGGATGATTACCGTGCTCTCATGTTGATGTTGTATTTGAGCAGGAGTAGGACACTAACTCCTGTTTTGCTATTATAGAGGAGAAATAAAGCTGAGCTGCAGAATGAATTAGTGGCTAACACCACGATTACTCTTAGCTGTTAGCATGAGTTGTAGGAGGGGGGAGAAAACGGGAGAGGGAGTAAAAAAAAACCCATTTAATGCTGCCTAGGGAATACAGTGGAATTTAGAACGGATACCGTTGCGGACTAACAGCATGCCTGATTGCACTTGAGTCGAATCACTGAGAAGCAGCCTCATGTTGTACTGTACCATTTTTAAGGCTGAAGGGAGAACAGCAAAATAGTAATGGAGTTGTGTACAGTATTTCTGCGTAAGTGGAAAATAATACAAAGATGGTGGTATGTAATTTGTATTTTATTTTTAAGAAGAATTTAATCCAGGTATGTATCCTCTTTGTATTTTTGTTTCTAGTCTACATGCATTTTTCTGTTTCCTTTGTTTCCTTTCCTTATTTTAATTCTGAATGTACCTCCCACTGTTCTAGCTAATGCAATGCATTGATTTGTAACTGATTTGCTTTCTAATGCTGTAATGTTGATGAAACTGTCTGGGCTTGTGGACTTCATTAATCAACACTTCATTAAAAAGTGGGGGGTTTATTTTGTAATGTTGGTAAGTTCACAATATAAGTTGAGAAAGATGGTATAATATTTGATTTCACAGTGAGTTGGATCATTTTAGTTGTTAAAAAAAAATAGTTTAGATAAATGAATACATGGTCAAAGCATAGTATGTTTTCCTTAAATCTGCTAGTAGTTTTTTCTTAGTTCATGATAGGATTAGCAATAAATTGAGATTTACAGATGCTTATGTATTTCTGGGTCTTGATTAATCTTCAAGATGAACACCCTGCAGCTTTCTTTCGAAGAGGCAGCTTGCTTAGAATACATGCTTGATTCTTTTCCATAGCTAAACCTGTGTGTTAGAATACCCTCTCTCATGTACCTCCTTCAACCCACAACCTAATAAAATCCCATAGTTATTTAATACTTTTTTGTTCATCCCTTCAGGTTCAAGAAGATAACATTAACATTTTGCCTTCTGCAAATCCAGAGACCAAGTCATAGTAGCTGAAATTAATTTCTTACTATGATATTGATGTTTCATTTTGCTTTAAGAGGAAGAATTATGCAGATATTAAAATCTCACTGTATTCATTAACCCCCAACTTTCTTTAGTCATCTGAGTCCTATTGCATTTTTTGTCTTATTAATAATGTTTCCTTTCAACAGACTACTGATTTTATGTATTAAGTGAAATAGAACATAAAGCTATGTGCCCTTAAAGGAAGGGCACTCATACTTTTCTTATAATGAGCATGTCTAGTAAAAATGTATTAAAAATATTTAAGATATTAAAAATAATGCTCATATTGATTGTTCAGTAGTCCTGAAATATCTTAAAACATTCTCTTGCTTTTCTAATTTGAATGTAGCCCAGTTTTAAGTAAGATTTTTTTGTTTAATAACATCTTGATACAAAAAGGGTTAATATCAGTCCCAGCATCTTAATACTGACGTTAACACTTGGCTGACAGGAATTCTTGTGCTTTAGAAGCATTCATTGACCTAATATCATTTAATTGCTTTCTGATGTGAAAATAAGCTCTGATTGTAAAGTTGTAGTTACTTTTCACAGAGGAAGCAATACAATGCTTGTTTCCTGAATGAAGCCGTCCGTGATGATATAAAACAGATGCCTTTATTTAGTGTAATACACAACTATGATTTCGTAATTGAAAATGTAAGGTTACTTGACTCATTTTTGTGTTCTAAAAATCAGTGCTAATTCTTACGATATAAATCAACGTACTGAGAAAAGTGTTGAGAAAATGCTGTTGAGTCTAAAAGCAGTAAGAAGAGTGAAAAGTAGTAATTAAGGTTAAAACATCATTTGTTCATCATAAATTACTTTTATAAAGGATGTTATAGAAATTATAGTTAACTGTCATCTCAAATACCTTTCAAATAGAAAGGGGTCATGATGCAAGATAAATGAGGTTTTTCAGTGGAATTTATACAACCTGAAGAGAGCTGTATAAAGGTTTTCTGTCACTATACCATCTGCTTGATCCTGCAGTGATGTCAGCATATTATCATAATCACTCTATATTGCTGTGGAAACACTTGGGAAATCACAGGTGAAGTACTGGGATTCCAGAGTGTTATCAAGGAGGAGAAGACCGATATCTCAGAATATCTCCCAATTCATTAAAGTATCAAGGAGGACTGAAAATTCCAAATTGTCTTTTAACTGTAGTGTTGTGAAAATCTAGGAAGAATGAAGTACTATACTAGGTTCTGTCTTGTGAGGCCATTACAGTAAAACAGAAGCTCTGAAGCGTAAAAATTCTTTGGCACCTAAGAAGGTTCTTTTAGAGGTTTTGTTTTTCTCATCTCTCATTCAATTAGGTTGATAGCTCTAAAGCAGCGGTTCATACTTTCAGGTGGAAATCCTGTCAGTATATTGAAGCAAAGAAAGCAGAGAATATTTTCTTATAAGATTTTTGCAGCAAATTTAGAATCATGTTTAATATCTACCATCCTTATCAATGACTGTCATTCAAGTGTCTAGCAAGCATGGCTCCTACCTGTGTGTGCCTACTCATCCTAGTGTATGTTACTGTCAACAGTAGTTGTAGTAGTTTGTGCTTTTGGCATTTTTCAAATGTAAATGTCACAGGTGATTGCTACCATTTACTGAATGAAAGTCCTCTTTATCAAATACTGTCCATTTCATACCTTCATATTCTGAAAATTTAATTGAATTATTAATTAACTACATTTTAGAAAATACTTGTAACCTTCTTGTGGGGGAAGGATGGAATCCAGAGAGCTTACAAGTAACATTTTGCCCATTTAAAGTTGTTCTCTTAATCTAAACAATTCACAGAGAATTTTTGTAAGTAGTTTTTAAAAAAATGCCCCCCAAAACCAAAGAAATCCCAGATCTCTAAAATAATCTGTGTTCTGTAGAGTGATGCAGCACACATATGGTTACAGACTCCATGGTGGTCTCTGTCCAAAAGAGATTCAGGGCAGAGGATTGCCCGTCCCAAGACTCAGACCAGTATAATTAGAGGATTAAAATTCTATACCTGAAAGAAAATTTAGGGCTTTTTTGTTTGGGTTTTTGGGGGTCTTTTGCTGATGGAATCACTATAGAGGATGTTTAAAGTTGCTGAAAAGTTTGAAATATTAGTATTACATGAGACCAGGACAGAATGTCTGCTCAGTATACTGCAAATATATCCTCTGCATATGTGTTACGCTTCAGTGTAAATTAAATCACTTGTGCTCTCAGGGTATAATGCTCTAAAGAAAACTCCTAATTAAAAACACATGCAAAATTAAGGACAGAGCTGAGATTTGGTTGAATTGATTGGTCAAATGCATGTTGACGCTTTCTGTTTTTTAAAAGCATTAAATAGGTTTGGATTATTTTGCACTCTATACTGTAAATCTTTTGTATATTTCTGGTAATCTGACATAATAGCATGCATGTAATAGTCTAACTCAAGCTAATATGCCTGGTACTGACTTAGTAATGTAATTATCCCCATATCATCAGCAAATAACTTTTCCCTTTCCAGGTTTTCCATTGCTTTTGTAGCCTGCATTAAATAGGAATGGACTATTAAGTGGAATTATCTCTAAATCTTAGCAACATTTCAAGTGAGAGCATGGACTAAAAATAAGTTTATGTAGTAGAGCATACGTCATATATGGAGCTGTAAAAGAAGGGGAAAAGGACTCTTGGGTTTGCTATTGCTACCTTCTTTAATTATTATGATATTGATAGACAATAGGAATAGCATTCTATGCAAAAAGAGAGAGTGCTGATAGCACATCATGCTCACATGTGAATGTTGGAGGGGGTGATAGGACAGGGCAAAACTCTGCTGGTGAAAACCTGAGGAACTCCTGGAACAAGGAGTAATTATCCAAAAGAGAAAGCAGAACTACTTCCTCACTGTTATCCCTGTCTTTGCCAGGGTCTGTGGGCAGGTCCTCTATGTAGCACGTGCAGTATTAAGATGAGTATCACTTTACCTTGAGACACATGCCAATAACACAGAATACAAAAATGTCAGTATTTCACAAATATCAGGAGAATTCAAGAAGAATATAAAGGAGCAGAAAATTGTTCCAAATTAAGTTCTTCTGAATCAGGTCATCCGAGATGATTGCAAGTATAATGCTACTGTTATAGTAAATGAAGCAATATGGAGTGAACATAGTTACGCTTGTCTAAAGAAAGGTAGTGTATGTTTCTCCCAACAGACATACACTGATGGTAAATACAGTTAGGTCTGGATAACCTTATTCCCAGGTGAGCTTAAGACTAATAAAAGACCATATTTGAGAAATCTGTAGATCTGAATTCTGGTTATTCACTTCTTGACTCATTATGTTCCTGATAGTAAGAGTACCTTTCTTAGTTTCTGCAGCTGCAAAGTGGATTGTTTAAATTTTCTTTGTTATGTGTGATTACTTCATTTCTGTAATGATTTTGCCTATCACAAATAGATGTTGCTACCTATAGGCAGCAGAAACTACTTTGGTAGTACTGCAGAGTGGTATTGCTGCAGAAAAAGGCCTTTTGGTTTTGTTTAGTTTTCTCCTGTTGTCTTGGTGTTGTGAATATGAACTACTGTATGACTTTTCACAGAGGGAGACTGCACTTTAGTCTCATCTTCTTTCCCGTCCCTTTCCAATACACACAGGCCCCTTGTAGTTTATTAATATTGTAAAGGTTAAGCAGAGCTATAGTTCTGCCTGTTTCTTGCTTTTTTGGGGGGACACTACATCTGCAAACTACCTGAGAATAGAGATATCTGCTGCTCTGCAGGTTCATTTACTGGGATCCGAGCAGAAAGTCAGCAGTGATCTAGCTTTGCTTTTTAAATACTGAAATTATTTTTAAAGATTATTCAGGTTTTTTTCTTTATAAAAATAGAGAGCTGGATTTGATAAAGTGAAAAAAAAATGGGAATCTATGAGGATCTTGTGTTCAGACATGTAACTAAAATACTATACTTGCATTATTTAAAAAGCTATTATTCTTAACCCATCCCACTCTGCCCTCTTCTACCTGAAATGTTAGTTATAGACTTGGGAATAAGATCCTTTAGATGTGATGCGTTGAACAGACAAGTTTTATTTTCACAATGCTTTCTTATCAATAGTATCCTTGAAATCAATCCAAATTAATTCACCATCAAGTTGACAAAAGTCTGTATTCAGTCTTACTGTGGGAAAAAGTTGAAGGAAGTGTCATTCTGTCCTTTCTTTACAGAAGGAACCCATTAACAATTTCTTTTATTTCTAATCTCACAATCCGTAACACTTCCCACTTTCCTGCTCTATCACCGCCTCACATTGTCTCTGTTTTGCTGCTGTGACATTTCAACTTGATTCCTTATGCTTAGAATGGGTTAACCCACCTGTGTTCAACTTGATCATACAAACTGATTTAAGTCAATATAACAAGCAAAGTGAAAATAAAAAAATGGGGTCATGATGGTTCATAGGGAGACCTGGATAGAACCAGAAAGTCACTGAGTGACAACTTGCAGCTCATTCAGGTAATTGACAGTCCTCTGTGCTTCTCAAAAGGCTGTTCCTTATTTCCTAGAGTTTTAACCTACACAGATTTAAAATGGTAAGAACAAATGCAAAGCTTTACAAAAAGAAATGGATGCGACCTATAATGATTCAAACTTAATTCTATGTATAGATAGACAATTTTAGAAAATGAGTATTTGGTAGGCTGTAAACTGATGAAGAGATCATATGACTAATATAGCTGAGATGAAATGGCACTCGCATGAGAGAACATAAATCTGCTCCATTTAGCAGATCTGTGCGTGTTTGTAACAGTACAACTCTTCATTTACTATGGCGTTGTCAGAAACTAGGTTTAAATAAATTGAGTACTGAATTTGCAGCTATTTAGAACACTTTCAATTAGCTCTGATAAAAAGCGTAGGTTGGGCATTGGATAAAACATGTATGACTGGCTACGAAATCAAGTTTCTTCTACAGAGAAGAATTAAACTTCATTTAAAATAAATAAAGATGTTTCAAATTCCAATGATAACTTCATTATTTCTTTGTTTTTAAACTGAGCCAGTAAACAAGCCTTCTAGTGTATTTATACATTGTTGATTTTAAGTCTTTTTCAATGAGAAGAACGTCCAAGTCATCCAAGTGAAGTTTGTATAAGAAGGCACTTTAAAAGCTGTGGTTGTGTGGGCAGAGAAGGCAGGCAGTCACACTTCAAATCTTGTTCAACAAATGGTTACAAATATTCAGTGTAAGAGCTGAGTGGTTTCTACATCTAGAAACATGCCTTTGATGTTGAAAAGTGTCCCAGAATGGTTTCTTCCTCTACTAATATGTGAAAACAAGACAGCCTTGGCTCTAGCGAGAGCTTTGTAATATTTTGAGAGATGCCATTTGCATGCCTTGAAAATTGCATGCAGTCTCATTGAGCATTCTTTTGCTTCAAAACATTGCTTGCTCTTAATTCATTCCTAATGCTTTGACTTCAGGCATAAGTCTGGAAGAAAAAGAAGTCACAAGCACTATTGTATTGGGTTTGCATGGCAAGGTTTTGGTAGTGGGGAGGGAACATGGGGTGGCTTCTGTGAGAGAAGCTGCCAGAAGCTTCCCCCATGTCCGACCCGACACAGCCAATGCCAGCCAGCTACAAGAACGGACCCGCCGCTGGCCAAGGCCGAACCAATCAGTAATGCCTCTGTGATAACAGAATTAAGAAAAAAAAAAAAAAAGAAAGGAAGAGAGGAAAAAAAAAAGCTGCACACTTTGCAGCTAGAGGGAGGAGTGATAGAGTGGGCTTTGGTGGGCATCTGGCCTCTAGCCAGGGTCAACCCCTTTCAGTCTATATGCTGATGCATATATGTTAAAAATGTGATTAATGTTCCACAAATATTTCAACTTTTATAAAATAACAGGCAGCAACTTTGGGAAGAAAGAAGAATGTTGCCTATTCGTATTCTGCAAGCTCTTGGGTTGCGTCACAATTTTGTTATAAGTGGAAAAAAAATAAGTCTATTTCCATCCTCTGTTCCAGGATTCCAGAAGCCAACTAGGCTTTTACCAGCTTTGCTTGGGCTCTGTTCACCATAGTGCATTTTGCCACTGCAGTATGAATCTGTAGTTAGTGTTTATTATTGACCATAACGTGAGTATAATAGTGTCAGTGAAGACAAACTCCGTAATGAAAAGACCAGGTCTTGAGGTATGTGAGCGGACCATAATGTTTCATACAGTGCTATGCTATTTGCAGACAAGGCGGGCAGTTCAAATCCTTTACTCCTCTTAAGACATCACAAAGCAAATTTTAACCCTCCATATACCTGCTACTGAAATAACTTCTTATTCTGCCAAAGAATTTTTAGCTGGTTTTGAAACTGGAATGGCTATTCTAAGAACTTTTGTCAATTTTTTATGATCTATTTGACTTGGTTTTATTCTGCAGCTATGAGACTGGGAGGTGGATGATATGCTGAACAAAAAAGTACAATTATATGTTTAAAATGCATTGACTATGTCTTTATGGAACACAAGCTTTTGTTTTATGGAATAGAAGCTTCCAAATACCTCATTAAATCTTTTCTTACTCTTCCATATTTTAGATCAAATTGCTTTCCTGTTGTAATGACACCTGGTTTTGTCCTGAGACTTGTAAATCATATTTGTTTCTCCCTCTTCCTCTCATTTTGTGTAGGTTGTGTGGTTTTTTTTTCTGTGACCAGAACAATGTAAAACTTAGTAACCTGGATGAGAATGCTCCATCAGTTGTCATTATGATTTTCTGTTATTTTCTATAGTGGTTTTTGGGTTTTTTTCTTAAAGAAGAGTAACAAAGAAGGTATGCCCACTTTAAGTCCTGGTTTACTATGTGTTACAGTCTGGTATAAAAAGGAAGGATCTGTTTCTCAAACCATAGATTATGCATAATTCAATCTCAAGATAGAACAGTACTTCATGGATGCAATACTGATTTGTTGCACAGAATCCTACCTTCCCCTAAAAGATGAACCAAACGAAACCTTTCTACTTCTATTTTACTAGCTAGTAACAACTTGTTCCCCTGTCATTTTTTTGACCATTGCTGTATATCATATAAATGTAAATTGAGATGTCATTACTCTGAAAGAAAGCAGACAGCGTTAATACCAAATATTTTGAATGAGGGCAGCGTATTAAACTTGACAAAGAAGCCTGTAAATAAGTATAGTTTATTAATTTATGTTAAAAATATTTGCCTAGAACTGCTTTTAGCTTCAGTTGTTCATGAAAAATTCTATTTAGACAGTTATGAGTAAAGTATAAATAAATACTTAACTCCTCTGTGTTTCCATTGTAACCCAGTTAAAACAACATCAGTATTATTGAATGATATGTTTGTTTGGCAGCTGTTGTAATGTCATTCCCTCCTTTTTAGACACTTCAGAAGCCATGTGCAACAGAGTGAGATTTTGCAAGACATACAAAACTCCTTCAGGATTTGGTTTCGAACAAACAGATGTGTGATTTTATATTTTTTTGACTGTCAAATTATATCAGAGCATCAGTAGTTTATATGTCTATAGTCTCTGTCGATGAATATTTGCTGATGATCCTGTTGGAGATACAAATACTTGTCTGGATCAAAAATTGTGTTTTGTGGAAACAGCTTCATATAAATAACACTCCATGGTTTCTGCCCTTTTAAAGAGCCTGATCTCGTCTTACATATATAAGATTTGCAAAGGAATGTTTACAAAGAAATCGGGAAATAGTACAAAAAGGAAAGAGAGTTGTCAGAACAAAAAGGAACAAGACTTAACTCAGATTGGACAAACAAAGAATCCAAAATTTTCAAATACTTTAAAAAGCACTGTTAAAAAGATTGCCAAGTGTCCATCTGCTCGCAACTTATCAGCTGAAGAAGAGGAAAGTAATAGAGAATTTTCACTTTCTCCAACATTCAGTTACAGAGTTGCTATTGCCAATGGACTGCAAAAGCATATTTTTGTAACAAACAATAATAATGAAGATACAGTTCAAGATCTGTCTTCAAATGATAGTTCATATTCTGAGTCATTAAGTGAAGTAAAAAGTAATAGCAAGAAAACCGAATACTTATCACACACAATGCCTGTGAGACGCAACAGAAAAAGCTTAAGCAGCCTTGCACCATCTGATGGAAGTTCTGATGGAGAACGCACTTTACACACTTTGAAGCTGGGAGCTTTACGAAAACTAAGGAAGTGGAAGAAGAGCCAAGAATGTGTCTCATCAGACTCAGAATTAAGTACCTGGAAGAAAACATGGGGCTTAAGAAGTAAATCTCTAGACAGAACTGGCCGTCACCAGAAGTCAAATACTCTTGAACCTGGCTTTAGTTCAACAGGTTGTATTAGTCAAACCCATGATGTTATGGAAATGATCTTTAAAGAGCTTCAGGGAATAAGTCAAATTGAAACAGAACTCTCTGAATTAAGAGGGCATGTTAATGCTCTGAAACAATCAATTGATGAAATTTCTAGTAGTGTAGAAGTTGTACAAAATGAAATTGAACAATTGCGAACTGGATTTGTACAGTCCAGAAGAGAAACTCGGGACATACACGACTACATTAAGCAGATAGGCCATCCAGGAAACAAAGCAAGTCTTAGGTTTCTAAATGTGCCTGAAGAGAGGCTTGAAAAAACTGAAAGCGTAGTTTACAAAATATTAATAGATAAAATGGGGTTCTCAGAGGCACAAAGCACTATTAAAATTGAGTTTGCCCAAAGACTGGGACAACACAGAGACTGTCCAAATGCAAAGCCAAGACCCATTCTTATTTACTTTGAGTCATCACAACAGAGAGATTTGATTTTAAAAAAGTCTTATAAACTTAAGGGAACTGGCATTGGAATTTCTACAGATATATTTTCCCATGACATAAAAGACAAAAAAGAAAGAGGACTATCTTCCTCGCAGACATATGAGAGTATGGATATGAAGCTTTTAACTGTGGAGACAAAAACTAAACTGCATGACTGGGAGTCACCTGACAGTGATAAAGACTTGGAATCAGATATCAATAGGAACAGTTATGCAAAGATATCTAAATCAGCATTTCAAATAAAAACAAGCACTACAAAGGGAAGTACTGAGTACACAAATAATAAAGACCTTAATAGAACTGTTGACAATAGCACAGTTTCAAAGAGAAGAAACTATGACAATCAGTCACCAGAATTTGACAGCATGGAAAAACAATCTAAGACCTATTATTCAGACATGACTCCTCTATGGCATTTACAGAATGATTTTGCAACACCGAAACTTAGCCGTTCGGAGTCAGATTTCTCAAAATTGTGTCAGTCTTACTCTGAGGATTTTCAAGAAAATCAGTATTTTACCAGAACAAATGGCAGTTCGCTATTGTCTTCATCCGATCGAGAACTTTGGCAGCGAAGGCAAGATGATTCTACAAATTGGTATGGCAGTTCCCAGGAGCAGACTTTTGTCCAAGATATGCAACAGTATCCAGAGCAGAATGAAATAGAGAACACAGAAATTGTTGACAGTGGAGTAAGCAATGGAGTAATATGTGCATCTGGAGACCGAAGCCACTATAGTGATTCTCAGCTTTCTTTACATGATGATCTTTCCCCATGGAAAGACTGGAATCAGTTGGAACAAGGGGCAGATCTGGCCCTAGACTCATCCACACAGGAAGTTTTTGTGTATGATATGAGCAGCCCTTCAGATCAACAGACAGATTTTGGAAAGTGCCAAAGTTCTGACCTCCAGTATGATACAGAAAGCTATGATTTTACCCTTGATGGTACTTCACCATCATATCAAGGCCCTGATAGTGAATCGCAAAGTCAGTGGACTGGTCAATATGATGATTTTCAGGAAACAAATTCTGTCTCCCCTTATCAGAATCAAAACAGATTGCCTATGATGTACAGAAGTCAGAGTGAACTACCAAGTGACGACTCGGAAGAAACAGCCCCTAAATCGTGGCACAGCCGATTAAGCATAGATCTTTCTGATAAGACTTTCAGCTTCCCTAAGTTTGGATCTACACTTCAACGTGCTAAGTCAGCTTTAGAAGTAGTCTGGAATAAAAGTACACAAAGTTTAAGTGGGTATGAAGACAGTGGATCATCTTTCATGGGAAGGTTTAGAACTTTATCTCAATCTACTGCAAATGAATCAAGTACCACACTCGATTCTGATGTTTATGCTGAGCCTTATTGCTACAAAGCAGAGTATGAGGAAAACTTAGTTGAACCACCTGGTGAGAATGAAACAAACTATGTAGAAGTAATGGAACAAGTCCTTGCTAAACTAGAAAATAGAACTAATAGTAGTGAAACTAGTGAGCAAATCCAAGAATATGAACTGGGGCAGCCTTTGTATGAAACTCCGTATGCAATACTACCAGAGGAGCAATATGACGCACAGTTTGACAGCGTGGTCAGCGAAGAGATATTGGAAATTGCAAGTGACACAGCTGCTGACATAGAACTAAGGGAAGATGAAAATCAGAATGTCCCAGAGATGCTTACTGAAACTCCAAAGAAAAAAAGAATACGACCATCATTTAAAGAAGCTGCTTTAAAAGCATACAAGAAACAAATGAATGATTTGGAAGAGAAGATCCTTGCTGGAGGTAATAGTATTTTAATATTGTCTTTTAAGTAAAACATTGCTCTTTAGTACTAGAGTTGGATGTTAATTTCTGTATGGTACTTGATCCTGCTTCCATTGTATTTGGTGATAAAAATTCTACTTAAGTCTGGTTTTGTTCATAGGGTAAAATAGTCCTATAGAAGTCTAAAGGCTAAAATTTTACAAGTTTATTTTGAAGGAATTTTCTGAATATATTTAGTCAAACATTTACAAGCAGTTGTGTTGCTTTGAATTTTAGTAACTTGAAAGTTAAATTTTACAAAATGTAAATCCTATAAGAAGAACAAAACAAGCTAAACAGTACACTATTTTTTGTTTTCTTACAGCTTCATAACTGTATTCAAAGGAGTAATCCAGAGTGTTCAGATATTACAGTATTTCCTTTAACAGTTTTCAAGGCACAGTTGATTATACATTCATCCTGATGAGCAGTGTTCTGCATCCTGTATGCAACCTAGAACTTGATATGTACCTGTGAGAGTGCAAGTCTAAACTGATTTTAATACTGTCCTTAGTTGAACTTCTAGTAAGCCCTCAAACAAGTAATCAGTTCCCAAAAAAGGGAAGAGAAGGGTACAAAGGAAAGAGAAAAGTATGAATGGTAGCATCCATGGATGAAGTAGTAGTAGAAAGGAACTTAACTCACAGAAGTGTTGACACAGATTTATTCATGATCTTTATCTACTGTGTTAACAGACTTCAAAGCAGTCAGTCACATGCATAACTTTAATACCTCTAATAATATACAAATGTGATGATTTTCAATATTAACACGCACTGTAATGCTAATGTTATAATGTTGCATGTGCATTTAATTGGGAGCATATAATTACCATAGCTAGCCAGATGGTAATTGTCACCTTGACTGAATCTTTGCTTGCTTTATCTGCCTTGAAAAATTAATAATCTGATACATTCTTAAAGATGAAGAATTGTGCCTTTAGCCAAAGATTGTATTTAGTAATTAGGAGCATCTTTTGTATATGGACAACTACTTCTACAATAAGTATATAGTCAAGTTGAAAGTATGCTACACAAGCAATTAAATATTGCTAATGTGGAAGTTTATTTTAAAGTCTGTTTTTTAGATTCAAATAATGGAATCGATTGTAGATTCGCATTTTGCAGGTATTTGTCTACAGTACTGTTACACTAAATTGTGTGTGTATGAAAAAACAGCTACCAATTACTATGTTCGTGACTTTTTCAGTATTTTATGAGGCATGGGAGTGGGGACCAGGTTTGTTTTACTTAGTTATTGTTGGACAATAGGAATATAAAGGTTTAAGTATCTAATTAAGGAAAGCACACAGGGAAGATCCAAAGCAGTAAAACCCAAATTGGTTCCACTATTTAAAGTCTGTATATTTGTATACGTTATTAAATAACATAGGCTGTTAGTAAATGAGAGCTAACTTTGATGTTACATCTCATGCGATGAGTTCTATGAATTAAATGTATTTGTTCTTCATGTAACCCAGCAGCTGAAAGACCTCTTTCAGTCTCTTAGTCTACAGATATTTTTTTCTTCTGAATTACTGAAACATTTCCTATACTATATTTATAGAGAAGCCAATTTACCCCAAAGCCTGTTTATGAAAATATGTTATTAGGTGTAGTCTGTCAGGCATAAAGTGCCTGTACGTTTACAAGATGTCATACTAAGACCTCCAATTTTGTTTCCACTGAAATAAAGAAGGGAATACAACAGGGGGTTAAAGGGACTTTACAGATGAACTGCTACAACACTACTTCTCAGGTTATTCTGAAAATAGTATGCATTGACTCTTGAGTAGCAGTTCTGTTTTCTCTTCACACTTTGTTTTACACACCAACAGAGAGGACGTGTTTCAATCAGACATTTTCACTAACTGGTTTGTTACAAATATATCTTCGGTTCCTGTAGCATAACTGACAATACTTATTAACAAAACAGTCTTTCATGTTTTATCTCTAACGGATTAATATGATATTTTTCCTTTTAACATCTTCAGAGCACCTAACAATTCTTCAGGATGTAAAACTTTAAAAATATATTTCCTAGCTGGAGGAGTCTACTAAAATAATGTTACCTGAAAAACTACTTCAGCTGAATGACATGCAGTATTATTACAGTCAAATCTTTCTTGATTTTACTTTCAGTGAGCTGGATGACTGATACCGTAGATGGTCTATTTACAGATAATGGAATCCACAGATGGAATCTCCATCCTTGGAGATATTCAAAAGCCATCTGGACATGGACCTGTGCAATCTACTCTAGGTGACCCTCCCTGAGCAGGGTTATTAAACAAGATGGCCTCCAGAGGTCACTTCCAACCTCAATGTCCTAAGATAAGGAAATAGATTTTTTTCAATACTTTGTATACAACCTTTGATGGAAGAGATCTTCTTAATGTCAATTTGTCCTCTGTGAGAAAGCATATTTAACTTTTGTTTATTACTTGGATTGCACAGCAATTTTGATTTAGTACAGGAAACAACATTTTATGAATCAGTTCTTAAAGAAGTTCCCCAAAACACACAAAGTGTAGAGTTTGTAGCATCTCAGTTTTCACAACCTCTCCCTTCTTCTTTACATGTGAATTTATGCATGTCCAGAGAATACTTAATTCACCATTTAAGCAAAGAGTAGTTTAGGGTATTGTATCTTCATTTTAATATTTGCAGGAACAGTAATAACTTTATGAAAAGTGACTAATGGATGGTCTGGGGTTTACATTTCTTTTAAGAACAAGTTGGGGTTTTTTTACTCTTATCCCTACAACAGATTCACAATCAACTTCTGATTTCTTATTTGCAGATGGAAAAGTACTAGTTGCAGATCAAGTTCCTTGAATTAAGCTTCCTTATATAACTAAAACGCCACCAAAATATATTGTTTCATCTCTCCATGGCAGGAGCAGGTACACAGCAATCTGGCCAACCAGAGATATAGCCAGATAATACAGTGGTGTTATTTTTCCAGTTTAGTACAAAAGAAAGGTTTAGAATGCTATTATTTTAATTCTAGTAACATATGGGATAAGGTCATTGAAACTTTGGTTCATAAATAATTTATTATTGTACAAGAGCCCCACCAGATAGTCCTATTCTCTGCCTCTAGCTGGAGAGAAAAAGTACAGTATGGACTGGTTGCTAATGTATTATTTATTACAATGTGGGTTTGGAGACATACTGGAGTGAAAGCAATAGGGTATATGGATGAGAGATGTGAGTGATAAACACAAGTAATCCTTGGATTTAAAGTTCTGTAAGAACACAGAGACATTGTGATGATGCATGTATATTCATGAAAGGATTTATGGCTTTTTAAAAAAATAGAGAAATGCTAGCCTGTGGTTTGTTTCTTTGTATGCTGTAATTGAGAATAACTCTTACCCTTTTCTTTGTTGTTCCAGTCCTCACTTGTTGTTTTCAAGCTTTCTTTTTCTTTAGTGGCTTCTTTCATTCCATCCTTATATTGTTGTCTTTTACATGTGCCTTAGAATAAGCATCATTTTGTCTCCGGGTGAAACTGTCACTCTGGAAGCTTAGCCAGAGTTGTATGTACTCTTCTGAGTTGCTTTTAATCATAATACATACTCTTTCTATGAGTGGTAGTTTGAGGGTGATCTAGTTGACGAGGATCTTGCTTATCATTTGATTACTGGTCAGATTTTAAAAAGCCTTTGATCTGAATTTTCTGCCATAGAGTAACTTGTAGATTGTTTATGGTGTCAAGATGGGTGAATTAATCTTACTCTATACCTACATAGAGTGCAACATCAGATTACAGGGGCCAGGGATGGGAATTGCCTCTTTACCAGTGGATGAAAGTGGGTTTTCTGTAGTTTTATAGGAAGGATTTATATTTAGTGGTGTCCAACTGAAGAAAAGAACTTGGAGGTCAGTATCAATACAGACTTATTTTATGCATGTCTGACAGAGGAAATGTGATACTAACATTTGAAACCCAAGGAACCAGTAGTGTATTACCGCACTCCTCTTGCAGTGTGGTCATTTGGTTCCACATTAAGAAAAGCTGTAATCAAAAGACGTAAATTGGTGATGCACATTTTAAACTCTGTCTATTCAGACTAATCTCTTTAGAAACAAATAAGTATTTTCTTGTTTTGACACCTTTTCTAGTCTTTTTATAATAACTACTTGCTGGAACTGCCCGAGTCAGCTGTATTTTTGCAAAGAGTTTAGGTTTTAGAAGTTAATCTAGTCTTGTCTTGTGGTACTCAGGCTTTTGTTTCCTTCATGTCTTGCCCCCGTCATGTTTGTTTTTAATACACTTGTATAGGTGCACAGTTACTAGTAACTAATAACTATAGCTAATAGTATTGTACTAGTTTCATTATATGACTATAAATCTTGGATTTGGACTTGGAAATATCAGTACTCTGGCACTGTTGAATGCTTAGGTGTAATTAGATCTAAACAAGCTCTCTTGAACTAATGCAGCTTTAAGTTGATTTAGTTTTGACATACTTTATATGGCTTTAGGTGTACTTCACTGTAAACACTCACCCGAAGCCCTCATTGGAAGGCTCAAAGCAGAGTTGTGGCTACAATTTAAGTTTCCTTTGAGTTTAGCATGGCCTTGTACAAAATAAACTTTTTTTTTTCTTTTTTTTTTAATTAAATATGATTGTTTTGAGATGCTTTTCCTTCACTGAACCAAATGGCATTTCTCATCTTTTTAATCTCAGGCATAGTCTAATGGGGAGGGTGTGGGGAAGTTAATGAATGAGTATACTGCAATTAGTCTTTGCATCATTGTGAAAGAATAACCCAGTCAGGAACAATTTTAGTTAATAAAAATTAAAACCAATACCAAGCACCATTTTCTGTTCTGTTTCAAAATGTTGAAACCACAGAATTCAGTGATGCCAAAGGTTTGGTTTCTATTCTACCATATCCTTAATAGAGTTATCTTTTTTTTAAAAAAAACCCAAAACCTGGAGTGATGAAAGACTTCATTAATATAAGGGTTGATTTTGTATGCTGTGTAGCTGATACAGTTGATCTGCTGTGTTTTAAAAAAAATAAATATATATTCACTTAATGTACAGGATATAAAGAACTGGATTTGGGGACATAATACTTTTCAACAGAAGTTGCTTCATCTATTGCTTTTCTTTTCATACGTAAATAATTTATATGGGTAGGTTACAGAGACTTTTTGTCAGTGTAAATTCTCTTTCATATTCCCATCAGAAGATGGTGATAATGGAATAGGTGTGTTGTGTAAACAGGCTGGCGAAGAAGTGGATACTCTTGCTATGCACTTGAGCTTGAATAGATGTGTGATACTGAGGAAACAAGATTTATTGCAAATTAAGGAACCTATACTGGTGCTGTGGTGGAGATGACAATGTATTACAGAATTTAAAAATCCAGTTTTTACAACTGTCTTTTCTTTTGTTCTTTCTTTCCTAACTTCATGTTTATGCCTGTCTTTTAGTTAGGTTAACAGAATTATGAGTGCCTTTTTTTTTTTTTTGTGGGGCAAGAAGCCGACGTGGGGAAAACTAAATACATTTTCAGGTGATGTAGGTAGAATTGATAAATACAGTATATTCCTGCACTCAACCTGCTTAGTTAAAATTCTAGAAAATCCTTTTTCATATATATATATATATATATATATATATATATATATATATATGCACATGCACTCTGGAAATCTGCCAGTAATAGTACAGGAAGTAAAATAGCATTCTAAAGGATTATTAACAATTCCATGAATTCACTCAAGATGTTGCAGATAAACCAATATATAATGATCTGTCAGAGTCCCTTGCATATGCTTGCGTTTCATGCACACAAGAGTCTATGTATTTTTTTCTTGCCACTGGTTTCACTCTGGAGTCAGGTATAAGTCTTTATACCCTTTCCTTTCTGCTTCTCTTCTGTCCTTTGGTGTGGGAAAAAGTTATCAGAGATTAAAGACAGTAAATACCAGTCCATTCAGCTTGAGATTGATACAATTATAGAAAGATTGCTTTAGAAAAATTATGTGAGGAAATATAATCCATTAATGATAAAGATGATACAGCCATCTTTTGTCTGTGAAGAAGGAGCCAGTAGTTACATTTAGTATCAAATCTGAAGTTAGGACTTCATGAAACCATTATCTGTGTCAGTTGCTGGCTACTACTACATATTAAGTCCGTCAAAAAAGGGATCTGAGTAAGGGAAATTATACTGAGAGAAGTGATCGTTGTCTTAGAGATTTTACCATTCAAATAAAAGCAAAGCCCTATTAACAAAAAGTTATATTTTTTCCAAAAATCTGTTAAAAAATAATCCAAGTTTTAGAAACCTTAAATAAAAGAATTCTTTAAAAACATCTTGATGCATCTTTCAGAAAAGATAATAGTGTTGTTATGGCTGCTTGTGTTTAATTCTGTAGTTACAGGCTTCATGTTTATCTTAGATTGTAATACTGCATCTCTGAAAAAAGGATAATAACCAAATAAATAGAAGATCAACAGGTTTAATTTATTATAGTAACTCTTACTGAATCAGTGTGCATTACATCAGGAAAATGTGTGTCACAAATACACTTGCATAACAGTCTGGGAATCCAAAAATCTGCTGTTGTCAGATGCCCTTTTGCTGTAAAAGCTATACCTATTCTCTAATCATAAAAAACAACAAAAAAACCTCAACCAAATAAAAAACCTAAACCCTACCAAAAAACCCCACATCCTTAATCAGTAAGGTTTAGCAGACATCATCCCCATTTTGAGTCTTTATTAAAAAAACAAAAAAAACAAAACCACCCCAAACCACTTCTGTTTAGAGAATGACTTCCTTTTTCAGGAAAAGTAATTCATTAAAATTGCTGGTTTCCTTCATAAAAGAACAAAGTCTCTACTACTCTACTCCTTATGAGACCAGAAAACTATTTAACACTGTTTTCACTGACTTTAGAATTAATGTAGATTGATTAATATTCATGCAATTTGCCTGCCCTTTTTGTGCTTAAACAGATTTAAAATAAATTTGCCAGAGCTGAGAGAAAACCTGAGGGTGAATGTCAGTTCCAAGGACTTATTTATACTGGTTCTGCTGTAGAAATGTACAAAAATCAATATTTTATCACCAAGGTTAAGAAAAAAATTATATTTTTATTTCTAAAACATTGAAGCCTTTTCTTTGGATCATTGTATTTCAGATGCAGAAATAACATTGCATCATTTTATGATACAACTTCAGAATAAAAGGAATCTTGTAAAAGCAGCTGGCTGAAAAAGTATCTAGACACGCATTTAAAAAATGCAGTGACTTGGAAAACATTATTTCATAAATGTGCTCAAATCTTCCTCTGATATATTGGGGAAGTAGAATATTACAATACAGTGTGAAACTGAAGAGATTCCCCGTTTTGCTTCCAAAGCAAAATTCTGACTACTTTCATGGGACAGGTGCCAGACTTTTTCTTTATGCACATTTTCCAGGTGATCAGTGGAGCACCTACACAGTTGTGCCTCCCTGGGACTCTAAATATGAGAAAATATCTGAAACCTCTCCAGTTCCTGCTCCTGCAAAATCATTGTTGAAACTGAGCAAATTCTGTCAACCATGAGATTTGCCTTCTTGATCAATAGAGCGTCCTTAAGATAGCTTGCATGATCAGAAGTTTTAGTAAACCTGAAAATAAAGATAGAATTGATTGTTACATAAATAATTCTAGCAAAAACCATAGATGCATATCTACAAACACCTGCACTTTTATATTGTTTAATCCATACCATTTTTGTAAGAGAGTTTTCTTCTGCACTTGCCTCATATAAAACTATTCACTCCATTGAAAATGTTACTAATTTTCAGATTAAAAGACATGTAAAGAGGGTTTTCCAGGTAGCCCATGTCTTCTAATTGTATTGCTGATAGAGCTGTTTAAAAATATCCTTGATACTATGCTAAAGAATATGGTGTATAAAAAGACACAGGTTAACTAGAAAGAAAAATGAAAACCCTATTTTACACAGACAAGACTGCAATCATCTGTTTTGACTAAATGAGTAGTGGTAAGAGCAAGCTGCTGGCTGATATGCTAGTAGCTTCTCAGGACTTGACTACTGAAACTAGTTGGACTTACTAAGTTACACTGAAGTTTCAGAGATGTGGTGTGGCAAAACATCTTTTTGACTCTGATTCTTCTCTTTGAGAAATTAGGTTTCTTGATCAGAGGCCAAAGTGATTTTTCAATGCTATCACAGATTCATAAACTACGTAATTGCAGCCTCACCAAAGTAATTCTAGTCTATCAGCTGCATATATACTAAGATGAAATAAGGAGACATCCTCATGTTCAGTGTGAGAAGCACCAAGGAACATGCTTTTGTTTGCTAGAGTCCCGAGGGACTCCCCTCGTGCTTGGTGTCAAACTAAGTGGCTGTTTGCTTGGATTTCTTTGGAAGGAACACAATGGGACTTCAGCTTGCAAGCAAGACCATGATAGAGCGGTCCAAGTCAAATATTTTGTGGGGATGTTGGCTGTGAGATATGGAAAGACTTGCAATCATCAATTATCTGTCTCCTTTCATAAGCTATAGTTAATTACTTGGTTCCATTTACTACTATCATTTGTATCAAAAGAGATAAAATATGCTTCTTTATCCTTTATGGATAATGTATGCTTTACCATTCTGATGTGTTCTGGCATCAGAATAAAGTGCTTAAAACGCACTCTGCATTTTACTCCCTCTACCATCACTCTGATAAGCCAGAAATTGTCAAGAAAGCCTGATCTTCAAGAGGACTGTCATTTTTTTGAGACCATAAAAAATTAAGAAGCACTAGTATCATACCACATTCCATAATCATATACTTCTCTTGATAGTCAATAACGTATTTTTAGGGGCAAATTTCAGAAGTCAGTAGAAGTATCTAGAAGCTGTTGAAAGGCAATAGAAAACAAGAGCTATTAGAAGTCTCATGGGACTCAATTTCTAAATACCAGAGATGTTTTTAAAGCACTTCCTCTTGTTTCTGTTGGAGAGCAGTCTATTAATAAAGACACAAGCACAGTTTTTATCTTCACCAAGCTGACCTCCTGTTTTGGCTCTCAGTGTATCCGCTAGTAATTTTTCTACATCACTGCTAGTAAAGTGCTAGCAGCAATTCTTCTATTTCTCCTGTCAACCAAGCTTTATTCAAGTTTGACCTTCTCTTTGTCAGACAAGCATCACTCATCTCTTATGATGTGCTAGCATTAATATTATCTTTCAAGCGTTATACAGTATATCTTCCTAGAATATGCTTCAGCAACACAACATTCTCTGGGCTTTCATACTGTAATATTCTGTTCTGTAGTGATAATATTAGCTTCTGGGTACAGCCTTTATTATTTTAGCATGGCTTAATTTGTGTTATTGTTTTGGACAGACAATCTAATGTGCTGCTTCTATTTGATGCTGGTTTTCATCCTTTATTTCCCCTTCTTAGCAATACATACTAATTAGAATTGTCCAGCTCAGACTACAAACTTCTGACTATGAGTACTTTATACGTGCTATTTCCATGGAACAGTTCTATTGTCATCTAATTCCAGCAAGTATTGTCTCTAAAGGGTTTACTTCCAGGAATGACAAAATTATCAGTCAGTTTGACGTTCTTGCAACTGTTCTGCAGAATTAAAGATTAAAATGGTACTTTGAGAGAATAATGAACCTTAATTTTTTTTTTCAATTTAGTATTATACAATTATCCACACTTAGAGGAGTGGAAAATCAAGGTAGTATACATAATAGCATTTTAATGCTAGCCTTTTCTAACAGTTTAGATTTTTACGATGTTATTACAGTTCTTGTGCTATGGTGACAGCATGGTGAACTAAATATTTGCAGTCATTAGAGAAAGAGAAGTGTATTAGGATGATACTATGCTGCTCAGAAAAATGCAAAAGTGAAATAATGACACAAGACTTGAAGAATGCTTATGACTAGGGGAAGGAAAAATATCTTCTGAATGACTGATATAAATATTTCTGCTGACTGATAAGACTATTGGCCAGTTGTGTTTCTGATGGTATTATAAGCTACAAAAGCAAAAGTCTGTCTTTACTTCTATATGTGCTACAATATCTTTCATGCTGGAAGAATTTGCCTTTCCAGCATACTTTAGAGATTTTTTTTTTTCTAGGATGTTTGGGTATAGAAAGTGGTTATCTTGTATGGCGATTTGTGTGATAAGTTACAGGTGGCAACATTGCTATTACAAACAGATAAATCAGACTGTGTTAATTTGAAAACAGTTGCTAACACTGTAAAATTCCACTTTTTAAAGATGCGTTAGATTTCAGACTGAGTTTGAACAGTAATTATGCAGCATTAATAAACACTTGTTGGAAATTTTACTTAATCTTCTCAAAACTTTTAAACTGATATATGGACAAAACAATAACTCGGGGGCTTACTTGAGGCAGCTGAAAGAATGCCAAATAAGCCTCCCTCACTCCCCCCACCTCCCATCTCAGGGCTAACTTACCTCAGTGGATACTTGTGAAGCATTTTCAATAGAAGCCAGGATTTAGTGGGTATGTTGAATGTTATACAGCCATTTAATATCTCAAACTTCTTATTAATGGAACATTAAAGACTAATTTTAACTAATGAATACTTTAAATTTCATGTTTATGTCTGTTTATGGGAGGCCTAGGAAGTAGTAGTAAGGGAGGACTAGAGATAAGTGATAAAGAATGGTATGGAGCTGTAGAGAACTTTCTCTCTGAGCAGCAGCATTTTAAAATATGGTTTGCTAAGTATTCCTTAAGGTTGTCCTCTCCTTCGTAAGCATTTTGTTTTCTATCATCGAGTTAAGAATTATGCATAGAAAAAGAGTTTATTTGGAGATATGTGATATGCTAGTGGATCATCATGCTTTTCTTGCTGTAATTAATGATATGCTAGCTTTTTCTTTGTATTAATTGTTATAGTTATATACATTTAAATGAACAAAAGGAACCTTGTACTACTACGGTATCCTTAACTAAGTTACAAGTTTTTTCCTCTTTTTTCCAGTTACCTAATGTTGTGTTAAATATAATTGTGTTTGAAACTATCACATTGCACAAAAAAAAAAAAAAAGGAGCGGGGGTTATCTCTTTTTGCCTTCAATATTTGACATTTGTAAACATAATTTTCAGCAGTAAGTAGCTAGATGACCACCCTACTCTCCCTCATTCCAGTACCTAGTTTTATATGGTGTGTACTGAGGTGAAATAGCAACAATTACGGAGCAATATCATTCCATGGATTTTTCCTATAATCCTTGTAATATACCCTCTAGTTGACTAAAATGGCACACGGTATAGAGGCATAACAGGAAGGCTGTACTGGTATTTTGTAATGTAGCTATTTTCACATTAAAAAAAAAATCTAAAGAGAAAGAAACTAATGGAAATAAAATATGCTGTATCCTATAGAATTAACTCAATGAACCAGCATTTACACTGTTCTTAGTACAGTCATAACTTTTTTAGGTTAGTTGTTTGCCACAGAATCTGTGGATGACAGAAATGAGTTATATGAAGATAAGCTCTTTTAAGTAAGTCATTTTTATTCAGCAGTATAATCTGAGCTGTCTAGCCTTGTATCCTTGATTTAAAAATACATTCATTGGTCTCTTACATAATCACAGTTCATTTCTTATTTACATCAAGGAATGTTGCTGTCTATTCTGGTAGCCTAATGACTACCAAAGTGAATTGCTTGGTGACTCTGTACACTTCCTGATTTGGTACTCTCGTACATGCAGAGAGCACTTCCACAGTTCAGATTATTTCAGTCATGGTGAGTTCAGAAGAAGCAATAAACAATGAAGTTTTCAAATTAATTCTGTCTCTGAAGATGCAGTCATTTATTACAAAAAAGAGATGCTCTCAAAATCTTGTTTTGGGAAATTTGCGTCAGTTGTCTGCTTTATGCAGTTTCTATTGAGAAAACGGGCCATTAGACTGGTGCATTTTTTTTTTGTTGTTTTTTTTTAAGTAGCAACTGCAAAGAAACACAAGTTAAACCAAAAACATAATACTTTTTTTTCCATTTCTAATTTTTGATTGTTGCTCTCCTTCCTAAATTTAGGCAAAATTAGGTTCCAGTAAAGGAATTGTAGTGAAATTAGATGAAGCTGGCTGAAACCCAAGAGAGGTAAAGAAAATTTCATATGTCCATCTCTCATGCTCTGAAATACAATATTCCATTTAATGTGGAAGACGAGTCTCAACAATTTTGTATTTTTTAATATAACTTTCTAAACAAGTGATTTAAGCTTATAATTCATGTGATTCTTTAGGCAGCTGTTAGCAAAGTATCTGCAAACTGTTTAAAAATTGCATTTCACATGAATAATACTGAGATTTATTATGCATCTTTAAATGGCAGTGTTACAAATAATTATGATTAGATATTCTAGAAAGAAGTTGTAGGTTGCATGAACAGACTATGGAGGAGCTTCTTACCTTACAAGTGATGTCCTGCCTAAAATTTTGTTCAGTCCCCAAATTTCTCTTCACCTTTTGGACTCTGCCTTTGTTACAAGTTTGAGAATTGACTTAGACTCAGTGTCTCCTACTTAAAGTCCTATTGGCATATCCTCTCTTGCCTTTCCTTTTGTTCACCTGTCCAGATGCTGCTCCAGCACTTTGGTTTTAACTACTCCTCTTATTTCCTTTAGCCCTCGTAAAAGCATATCTCATTTTGTTTCCACGGCCAGCCCATCTTACAGTCATCTAGTTACTCCTGGCTCTGCTCTTACTGTGCTTATAAAAATGCTGTAGTAATTTTGTAGAGGAAAACTGGGATCATATGGTCGTCCAAACACTCGTGCAATATACTCGTGAAGAAAGAGTAGCCAATCATATCTGATGTTGTCACACAAATATATTTCATAAATAAATAAAATGTAAAGACTAAACTCATTTTTATAAATCAACTCAGTCAAATGAGGGTAATTTGACAACTAAAACTAAATTAGCTTAATTTAGTCAAGAATTAATTTATGAGGCAAAATAAAATTTCTAGTTTTTCTGAAGAGGCGCAGGGGGAAGTTTTGAAGTGAGAAAACATCATAATAGTCCATGTCCTAGCAGAAAAAATACCTCAATGGATTTTTTTGAAATATAAAAATAAAATTGATACCATGTCCATTTATATTTCAGAACTATAAGAAGTATCTATTCACAGCAAGCAGATATTCTTGGGGCACAGAGATGTGCCTACTCTATTTTTACTAAATCGTGGAATTCACTATTAGCAATAGTTTTAATTTAATATTCTGTATAACTCAAAACATAAATTTTCCTTGGGAGAATAAACTATAGTTCAAGCTTTTAGGCACACTCTTTCTAAAAAAATTGTTTGCAGTAGCTGTGAAAGAAAAGCTGAGATCTGTAGAGAAGCATAAGAAAATGGCAAATTTTGTAGGTCTCACAAAGGAGGAAAGACTGTTATATAGTTGGATTTTCTGTGGATTCTAATTTGATGTTGTAACATTGCTAATACCTAGTAGCTCAATCCTCTTTAACCTTTTGAATAATACAAAATCAGCTATAATTTGACTGGTAAAATGTGCTTTGAACAATTATCTCCAGTATCTATTCTGCTCGTTCTTGTGCATGTGCTTGGTTTTGATCACATAAGTAGCCTCTGAAATCAGTGGCACAATAGAGCCTTCTAGTTCCCTGCATTGTTGCTACTATACTGTATGCAACTTTACATTTGCCAACACATTTTTCGTATGTGTTTGAATGTAATATTTTCTTGTATATAAACTGGTTTAAAAATGAAACATGGCACATTATTATGGTGTAAAATTATCGTTTTGTAATATATGTAATGTGGGATATCTTCAAACATCTTAAAAATATCTGAACTATTTAAAGGGCCTGTAGAACATGTACCCCATTTGGGGAGGAAAAATTGAAAGATCAGTAAGGTGACAATTAAAACAATGCCGTTTCATATATGCACTGTACTATAAATGACAAAAAAAAGAGAGACACTTATTGGTGGAATAATATATTAAAAAAAAATTTAAATGTACTTGTATTTTAAAATTGACAAGACAATAAGGGTAGCTTTTCTGTCTGATAGTAAATGTGAATACATCATATCTTTGCATTAAGCAATTTATAATTATCTATCTATCATATCTTATACTTTCACAGTTTCAGATTTTCTGTTGGCATTTGGGTGTGATAACATAGAATTATTACAGTTCAGGAGATTTTTTTTTAAATTTTTTTTTTTAAATGTATGTATATCCTTAGTAGAAAAACTTTAATTTTCCTTGGAAGTAAAGCATTATTTTTTTGAACACTGCAACTATAGTAAATATATATTAATTAATATTTTTAAAAAATTATAAAAAACAACAACAACAAAACCAAAAACAACAATCATGTGGAGATGTGATACGGTATATAAATTATATGGTATCCACACAGTCCTGCATAGATGGCATAGGTTCTTATCTACTGAAAATGTCTTTTTGCTTGTTTAAAATGTAGTGACAGTGGTCTTGCTGCAATGATACAGTCAAGCACAGGTGTTACCTGGATTCTGCTTTGCTTTAGCAGATTAAAACAGTGACAGTTTTTAATAGCATAAGATATTTTCTTACAGACTGATTTGTCTAACCCATATTCCCCTTCTTCCCAATTCTCTTTCAGATAGCAGTTCTCTGGATGAAAAGGTTTAAAATCACGTATTTACTATAGGGATCATGCATTTTGTTGATGTTTGTTTATGACTTATTTGACCTGTTTGGTTCTTTCATTTTAGTTGTGAAATTTGCATGGTTTTTTCCAGCTTTCCCCTCTTTTGCTCTCCTTTGAGTGTGTTGCAAATGTGTTGCATTTATGAACCAGATAACCCTCACTGTCGTGATTATCATAATTGCCAGCACAGGGGTCTGCTACTGTCAAACATGATATCCAGGATTTTTGCCTCTAATTATTGTCTACACTTCATACACTACAGGACTTAAAGGACAAAAATACTTGGGAAGCAATATCTTATCTTCCCAGGGATTCTTCCAGTGTGTTTCACTAAATGCTGAATGCTACCAAAATGTATTACAAAGCAATAGTTACTGTAGCTTTGGCTTGGAGCTGACCCTGCTAAACACTTCCATATTTGATGTCATGTGTTTGATGCAGTTAAATTCTGTCCAAGTCTTACTAAGAACAACTGAATAACTGTGCTTTTTTTGGTCTTTATTAAAGGCTCGGATAGTAAGTGGAAGTTCCTTGGATACTTCCAAGCTTTATGCAGACCAAGCATTTAGTGGGTAAGTACCAATGTGACTGAATCTTGTTGTTTATATCTGCAAATTATTCTCATAAATTTATAGTATATTTCCTAAGTTTTCTGCTTATAAGAAATTGAATTATTTTAAAAGGAAGTTAGTCACTTTCAGTGTGTATATCTTCTTTTAAGCCTTTAATTTTTAAGAAATTAATACAATTCACTAGCACAGGTCTTGCTTTCACTTTGATTAGTTGCTATTTTCTCATAAGACTGAAAAGGCTGAAAATATCTCAGTACTAAAATGATAAAAACTTTTGCCTTCTGTGTTGATCAGCACTATTTCTTGTCATGGCAAGATGACCACTCCTTTGAATGGGATTTTCCAAGTTCTGTCTCTCTCTACATTTTAAAAATAGAACAAAGTGCTGTGAGCTTTCATTCCTGACATTAGTAGGTGTTTGAATTATGTTGTCTGTCAACATGAAATTAGCACATCTGAAGCATCTTTTTCTCTGTTATACTACTGATTTTAATATTTTTTCAACAATATATTAGTCACAAAAACATTTACTAAAATTTTCTATGCTCATGTTTACGTTATTCTTCTAATGGAATCACAGAAGACTTTCATCAGAACCATTGCAACTGTGCTAGCAAATTATGACAATAACCTTTTTATTTCATGTATGAAAATTTATATTTGGTGGTTTCTTTGTTGAAAAATAAATGCATATCAGAATCAGAAGGCATCACAGACGTAACTTTCGATATTTGCCTCAAATTCTCTTTGTCATATCTGCAAATACCCTCTTCTTTCTGTACCAGTAACAAATACTATCTTCTTAATTTTGTTTTTCTTCTTCATTTTGTTGAAGACAAGACACTTTAGAATTCACCCTGTCAGTATCTTTTATAAGTACATGGAGGTCAGCTGGGTTTTTCATCATGTGTATGCATTTAGGGTAGTACTGTTTTACTTTTTCTATAGGCTTGCTCAATATCCATTCACTGCTTGCCTGGTGGCAGTGATGTCAGAGGCTGATAATTTTACCACATAACCTAATCCATTCTGAAATTTGCTAATGGTACACAGATGGTGCTGCTTGCAAATGACTACTCCTTTCCTTCAGTGGCATGTTCTAAATGGTAAAACAAATTTATTTTTCTTGGATTCTCTGACAGATTCAGATTATAGTTATGTAGAATATCTTCAGAAGCATACAAAAAATATTCAACATTACAGGTTTTTTCATGCCTTAGATGATAACTTGTGTGCCTTCAACTTCATCCTCTTCTGTGTCAGGATGTTTGGGGTTGTTATTGGTGGGGAGCGGAGTAGAGAATTTAATGTATAACCTACATAACATGAACAGTTTTTCTGTGGCTGTAGTGTTTAATGTTCCAAAGACTATACACAAAGACTAATATTTCACTGTCAATATAGCATTACCCAGTTTGTTAGCTCTGGTAATGTAGCTATTCTGCTGTTTTTTAACAAAATTTGATCTCTCAGTCCATATCAGTATATTAATCTTTACTTCTAGCTGATAGCCAGCAATCTTTCCATAGTTACAGTCCTCTTAAATGTTATTAGAAGGCTAAATTTTTTTCTTATACAGAGAATTTGTGCATAGGAGAATTTCTATTTCCTATACCCAAAGTCAGGGCTGTTTCAGTGAAGATGCAAGAAAAAGTACTAAATATGCAGTTCTCCAAAAATAGGATTGAAAAGTGCATTGCAAGTGGAATTGTATTTTCCACTGTATCTCCCAGTGGATTCTCCTACTCTCCACTTAAAACTGAAATGTATCTTCCCAGACAGGTGTACATTTATTGTTTTATCTGTCTGTGAGATATGAGAGTTTGGTGGGTCAACCTTTCCATGTCTCTGCTGAGGGTTGTTCACCTTATTTTGCACCAATCCCCTTTTGTGCTGGTACCTTTTAGTTTCATCTGTGTGCTTCAAATAATTTTTTGTTTTAATTAGTCCTGTAGTTTCTTTCCTTTATATAATGCTTCTAAATAAATATTTATTTTAAGGGAAAAAATAAGTAATAGTATTTAAAAATGTTTAAAAAAGAATATAAAATGCTCTAACTGCTCTACTACCATGAGTAACATGGAAATAATTTGTCTGCAGACAAGCTAATTCATAACTACATAAATTTCAGAATTTAAAAGAGAAATTAAGGCTTTGTTTTGGTTTGGTTTTTAGTAAGATACAGTCTTAACATCTTCATTAGGGTGTCAGTGGTGTTTCAATGTTGCTTTTAATCTGTTTTATCTCTTTCTGCTCCATGAGGTTTATATTCTTATTTTGATTAGATGGTATGTTCCTATAATGACAGCCATGGAGATGTGTATTGTCCAAGTTAAACTAAGTGTAGCATATTACTGCCTCATCTAGTTCTAGGAAGATCTCCATCCTGTTGCTGCAAATGAATTTTTCTTGTAGAACTTCCTATCTCCATGTTATAAATTCTCATAAGCTTTATGCACGTTGGTTTTTTTCCTTTCCCTTGTTGGTCTCTTTTCATTACTGTCATGTTAGTACTAAGGAAACAATTTATATAGACTTCAAGGACCGTAGAGGGAATTCAAAATGAGTCCTTGATATTGCAATAGTTCTGCAGAGGGAGCATTAATTTTGTGGAGGATGTTCAGATTTTTCTCTTCCTTGTAAATGTTGAGACCAGATTTTCCTTTGAGACAATTTTTGTAACACTGTGAATGCTCAGTGTTCATTGTTATTACTGATTTGCTCTGGTGTAAGGGTCAAGAATATTAGCAAATGTAGTTTTAATGCTGTTTTGCTGACGCTTGGTTTTTAATAACTTTTTTTTTTTTTTTTTTTACTTTGGGCCTTGGTAAATAATTATAGTGTTTTGAGGGGTTTGTGTGGTTTGGCTTGGGTTTTGGTTTGTTTATGTGCTGGTTTCCCAAAATATTGAGAAAAAAAAAAAAGTAAAAGAAAAGGGTTTAGAAGTTGAAATGGTGGCGCTTTGAAGGCCACATTGCCCAAGGCTAGCACAAAGTCATTTTAGATGACTACCATTAGCTCCCTGTAATGTGACAAGAAGCATGACAGGAAAAAGAAACGAGGTCAGAACTTCTTTTCAAGTAAGTTTATCTTTTCCAAAAGCTTAGATGGCCCCAGAGACCTGTGAACACAAATTAAGAATATCTGTTGCTCTGCTTTAGCTTGTACCTGGGGATGAAGCATTCAGAACAGATTTGTGATCAGAAGAAGGCAGGGCAAGGCTCAAAGCTGTAGTCACAAAGTCTGTTTTCCTGCATCAGCCAGAATCTGAGTATCTGTCAATGAGGCATATTGTTACTGGAGATCAGTATGTATTCTTTTAAATCCTATTGGTGTGTCAGCCTTTTATTCTTTGAAGTGGCTCAAAGTTCTTTGCTGTTGTTTCCAAGTTGTATGTAAGATCTAATACGAATTTTAAATGTGTGATTAATGAAAAAGCTTAAACCAGGTAAGAGAAAATAATGATGGTCATAATGTAATTATCTTAAAATGTAACAAGTTCTGTTTTCCATATTCATATGGACTCATGAGACGATGTGATTATATATTTAATTAGATATTTTATATTCTTCGTATCAAATTTATGATTGTTATAAACAATTATATTCTTGACAATGTTCCATCTCCACTGCCAGATATGCAAGTCCTTTTGATGGAAAGCTACTGTTATAACTTCTAAATCCATGGTAGAAAGCTTTAGGAGGTACTAAGCAACCTTTCAGCTACTCTTTGCTTTGGATGAGTGCCAGGGGGAAAGGTCAGCTACACCAAGAACACTCTCATTAATTTTTTGTAAGAATTAGAACACTTAACTTTTTTAGCTGATAACTGCTAATTTTGATTTTTAACTGGATTCAAACTTGTAAGCCTCAGGTTTTTATTTCCTTCTTTGTCTTTTCATCTCCTACAGTGCTGGCCGTGGGCTGTATGGAATTGATAGCATGCCAGACCTGCGTAGAAAGAAATCTTTTCCCATTGTTCGAGATGTGGTAAGTAACTTCTGATGCCATGAAATTGGTGATTCATTTGTCAGTTGTCTAGATCTTTCTTGTAATTACTATTGTGCATGTGAACAATAGTTTGTCCACACTTGTTTTATGGAAAAAAGGTATCTTGGGTGAATGGATTGAGGCAGGTAAAGGTCAATGATGCAGTTGTTTTAATGTACTAGATAAGTCTGAATATCTCATTGAATATTTAGATATTACTCATGGAATCAAGTAATGTGCATTTCGTGCAATAACAAACTACTAATTTTTGTGTTGAATTAGCTTATGAAGACAGATGTTATTGAGTGCGATACTGATTGACTTGATTTGTTACAATACTGAAAGAGAAAGCAAGTTCCTTTCAAAAAGCAACCCTGTTTCAGTATGTTTTATGCATACTTTTGGTACAAGATGAGGTATGTTATTTTAGCAGTCATTATAGACAGTAATAATCTAGGCAAATAAATTTCAAAAAGATGAAAAGAATGGCAGTTCCTTTAAGATTTATTCCAACTTCCAGTCTGAACAAGATAAGGTAAAATCTCTTTGCTCTGAAGAATTTTAAGTGCCATTTACATTTCTCTTTTTATTTTTCTGAAGTATAGAATTAATAATTCAATAAAATGCATATTCAGTCTCTGGTGGTGATGAGCCTTCAAACCAATTTCTCCTTGTAAAGAAATGATGGGGAGTCAGCCAAAGTAAATGATTACTATAGTTGTCTTTAAAAGATCAGTCTTTGCCATATTATTTATCAATGTATTCTCAGCTACTCTGTTCAGTTACTCTACAGTGGTATACTGTACAATCTGAATGGTCACAAATGGAAAGCACAGCAACCATTTTAGAGTAGAATCCCTTCTGAAATCAAATAGAAGTTGCTATTTATGACATAGTAGAGCCTGCGTTCATTAAGACCATCTTTCAGACAGTAGCCACTCCACTGTAAGTTGTATTACATGAGTGTAATTTCCACCCACATTATGATACTTTTATACATATTAAATAGCACTTTGCTTTATTCTTAATTGTTGGAACTGTTTACAGACAGGTATTGCTCAGAACAAGTTAAGACATAAGAATCTTAATATTAACTATTTGCTTTGATAAACATAATTTTAAAAGTAAAACAAACAAAAAAATTATGTTTTGAATGGAGGAATAAAACTTTCATTTAATTATTCTAATATATCAATGATTGCCATGTAATGATTACTACTTTACTGTCCAGTCATCTTGAAGGAATTCTACCTTTAATAAGTCAAAGTTGCAGAGTTTTAAAACTAAAATTTATTCTGGAATTTCATAATTATGGACTTAAACATATAGTTAAGAGCTATAATGTAAATATATACTTGTTTAAAATAGTAAATTATATTACAAACTCGTTCTGCAGCTGTAAACCTAAAACAATTTTACCAGTTTAAGAGGAACTTATTTCAGACTTAGTGTAGATCATCTTCACCTTTGAAAGATTATTTGTATTTGAACATATGTGCATTTTAAGCAATCTCCTGTGAGCTCCGAGCTTATAATAGGTCGATTCCAAAATACCTCATTTAAATTAGTAACTTAATTCTGAAGTCCTTGTAAGATCTGATACATTGTAAATTATCTTTTTTCATGTCTACTTATATAACTGCTTCAGAAAAATAGAAATAATTTTTCTAGAATAGAAAGTTAGTGATAGACTATCAGCTAGAAGTGAGTGATAGACTCTTTTGACACTGACTGAAATGGGTATCATTTGATATCTTTGTTGCAATAAGTCTGACAAATTATTAATATTCTTTATAACTTTTTTCCTATCTCGGATGGATTTTCAAGGCTATGGTAAGTGCTTTTATACTATTAAATGTTATAAATGTTCAAAATAACACTTAGGGATTTCCCAGATATCATATTTTTATGCTGTCTTTTTATTAGAAAATAGAAAAACTATTTTACGGCAGATTGTTTAGAACCCAATTTTGATGCTTCCCCTGTGGAACTGAACAGCCTTAGATACCTAGATAAAGAGAAGTTCAAAGCATCCTGTATTTTTAAATCTTTTTGTATATATCAACTAAATTCTTTGATCTCTTCCGTAAAAGGTGCATTTCCCAAAGCAAATAAAGACTCTTAGGTGCTATGGTGTATTTTTTTCTGATACCTTAATTATAACTCGTGGAAATACTTTCTTTTTCCACCAACTTTGGTACTTGTAAAGGTCCCTCTTTATTTTCCTAGTCCCTCTGCATTTCCAGTTTCTCCATATGAGTTTTCATGCTTTCAGCACAGTATCTCAATATAAGGTTTATCAAAATGGTGTACATCATCTTAAGATGATATCTTTTGCTTCCATTTGTTTCCATAAATTCACATTTTGAAAAATCCAGTTTTCAACAGCAGCTTTACTAGTTTTCTTTCTCCTAAATCTCTGAGATAAGTTTTTTCACTAATGCACTGAGACTCTCTGCTTTCTCTGCTTGTCTTGGATTGAGTCGTTAGAGAGAATAAAGCAGTCAAAATCCATCTGCAAGAACAGTTCTCTTTGCTGCAGTCACGAGCTTCACTATGGGTCATTATTAGGGTTCTAGTAGAAAAGATCTGGTATAGGAGGGAAAGAAAATGAAAGGAGGAAATGATCATTCAATACAGAGAAGTGTTTGAATAACAATACAGAGAGCTTGAACAGTCCTCAGTTTAATGTGGAGCCAGAAAAAAGCGTTGAGTGCACTTGCTGATGTGTAATCACTGTGACTTCTGCTTTTAAACAAGCATGTTCTCTATGGTGTACTAGTTAGAGCTTTTATTTGAGGTGAGACTATAACCAGGGAAGAGAATAGCAATAATTATAGTGGAGGTTAGAAATCCTTAACACAATGACCAAATAAGTATGGTGATCTACCCAGTCATAGACGAAGGTAGATAGCTCTACTTTTCTGTCTCACTGTGCTTTAGTCTTTAATTCTGTTAATGCAAGTCATCATTTCAAATGTTATGAAAACTCTAGAAAATTTCTGGTTTCATTTGATTTAAAGTTGTCTTTAATACTGTGCAATCACTGTGATTATGCAAATTTCTTCTTTTGATTATTCAAGAATGTATTATTACTTAGCTTTATCATTTGATTATAAGAACACAGTAATAATTTGTGAATACTTGCTGCTGTTGAAAAACATTCTGCTTGGTTCATACTGTTGAAGTGAACACACCAGATGAAACAACTGCCCATTTTAGCTAAAACAATAATCCACTAATACTACTTTTTACAAGCAAAAGCATTTATAAAGGCTAGAACTCGATTATGGTAGTTTAAACTCCTTTAAGAATGAACACATTAATATAAATTGCAGCTGCTACATTCTCAGCTTTTATACATTGTCATAGTAATCATTAGATAAAAGCTAAATATCTGGACTATTTTACGTTAAATCTGTGATTTGCAGTCTATTTTTCTTAACACCTTTAATCATTAATAGACAAAATTGGATGAACATTTTAATTTTCATAAATTAAACAGTATATTTGTGGAGGTTTTTTAATTCTACTAAATGGAAATTATACTAATATGATTATGTTCCTTTATTTCACAAGTGTGTATTTGAGGAATTACAAATTGGGAAAAATTAATAAATTATTTATTAACTTGTTTGGTTTTGTTGTTTTCCATGCCATTTCTAAGTAATCTTAATATTCAGAATGTTAGATACTTGATGGGGCATGCTCTTGTGTCTGTACTACAAAAACATATATGAAGGAAAAGTAAATGGTATTACAGTGATATCCAGTAATGATTGTGTAGTCAAGCTGAGTTGCTGTTTACTCTCTAAATATGTTTTCTGGGCTTGAACATTTCAGGATCAGACATAAACTTTTTAAATAGAAAGATTATGGGAAGGGGGTAAGTAATTTCAAGCCATAGCTTATTTCCTTTTGAGTGATTTTTTTTTCCTCCTTGCTGCTCCCCTCCACCCCCAAGCAACAGAGTACAAATGTTTTTCACAATAATGAAGTCGCGATCCCTAGAGTGATAAATTGTTCAAAAAGAAACACTTCTGAACTTGTGCAGCCTTTAAACGTTGAAAACAGTAATTTTTTTTGTCAGATTCACATCTAGTGGGTAACTTTTACATTGCATTAAAAATATAAAAGTATTTATAAAGTAGTAACACATATTTTGTTGTTGTCTTTTTTTTTTCTTGATAATAGCAGTCTATAGATTCTTTTTAATTAAAGAAAAAAAAAAAAGTGCAGGAAAAGATCAGGAAAACTGAAACCCTCTGTAAAAACTGAAGGATGATCATTCCCTGGCATAGCCAGCATTCATGAGCAGTTGCAAGACATTAACTTGACTGGTTCTTCCTTCCTGCTCAAAACACAACTTTCTTTTATTTCACCATGGCAGGTGGCCCCTTTTTCTCTTACACGATTTTTCATTTAACATTTAATTTTTGCTTGAGCCTAATTCTCTTTTGCTTATAGTTACCACTTTTCATTGTTTTTGGGAGAATAATATTTTTATTAAGTTATTAATTTGGAGGTAATATAGAAGGTAGTGCACAAGTTATTAGGGGTTCTAAAAGGACTTGAGCACAAAGGAGACTAAGTTATTTTAAATCCTGTACCAGGAATTTGGAAAAATTATTTTAAAATTTAACAGATTATGTTCTGCTTTATCATCATCTTTTTTTTTTTTTTTTTTTTTAAATAAATCTGTCCATATGATCATGATTCAACATAAAGATTTTTACACTCTGCAGGTCAGATTCTCCTAGAAGGTAGTATCTGAATGTCAGTTTGAGTGAGTAAGTGTAAACTGCTGAACAAGTCTTGTGTCCTGTTAATGGAGAATAGTGAAAGATGTCAGGTTCCTGTTTCTCACCCTGTTCTTTTGATGCTCTGGCAATTTAGACTTCCTTCCTAGAGGCTCCAGATGATTAGCTGTGCTTACCTTTCTTCCTTGTTACTATTTAAAAACAGAAGGGCAGTATGGTGAAAGGGGTTTTTTTCTACATTCATAACCCGTCACCTTGTTTCCCATGACTGAGTCTGACAGCATTTTCCCCTCCCTCTTTCCAAAATGCCCCCTCCTAGCTTCCTTCAGTCCTTAAGAACAGACACTCTTTTGTGTTTGGTACTTCAAGCTGTTGAATTATCACTAACTACAGTATTTCAGAACAGAAACATTTTATTTATTTACTTTCTCTTGAAGATGCAGTCTATCTGTTTCCGTTTAGGCTTTGTTATTTTTTACATAGGACACCGTATTGTGATTTTAGATAAATTTCTGATTAATGAGGAAATTCTTAAACTACTTGGGAGAATTGGGCCCCAAGGGCATGTGACAGAGTCAAAATTGCTTCCCTCCTTTCCTTTTTCTCACAGGAAATAGTATCTATTTGTTGACTTATACTGATAGCATGAAACTGCAATTCTCCTGGTGGCTGATGTACTTTGATATATTGCCAGAGGACAGAACACAGTATCATTAACTACCTTATATTCATGGTTAATATTATTATGCCCCTTATACCTGTCCTGCCAAGTAGTCCACGCTACTCTATAGCCTGCAATGGCTAGGATTGTGTATTTTAGACCTAAAAGGATCAAATCATTTTCTAAGCAGAAGGGACAAGACTAGGAGTCAAAGCTATCAAACTAGCACACTGCAGGCAAGTAAATGTAAATGGTTACTTTCCAAAACTTTGAGAAAGTATGCTTCAAGAGGGATCAGAAGATGGGTGCTTTTAAAAATAATCTTCTTAAACCTAAAACTCTATTAATTATGAAAATTTTTTCTTTTCTTCTTGATGTTCCAAATGCATTTTTGCTTGCCATTTCTCACTTTAATGTGTGGGTCCTGTAATATTAGGTTTTGTCACAAAAAGTATGAAAAAGCAAAGCCTGGGCTCTGTTTAATCTGTCCTGTCACTTTGTCAGTCTCACTGGTGCACACCAATGTAATTTCCCATATTCACAGAAACAGAAGGAAAAGATGATCACAGAGAAGCAGAGTTATTTACTTATTAATAACAGCGTGGGCAAACTGATAGCAAATTAATAGCATAGGCTTGGTAAACTGCTGAGAGTTTGAAAGAAAAGCAAAGTGGGTTCTTTCCATCACATATTAACTATAATAGGACAGTGATGAATAAAATCAAATATTTCTGTGCCAAGGATGACTTCTTACCCTACAATTGGTTTCACAAGATTAATAATTTTGTGACTATCTGCAAGTTTAATTATTATCAAGGGAAGCTTATTGAAAATCGAATGGGTATGTTCTCAAGGGAAAGTAAACATTTGAAATTAAAATTAACAGTCTCAATATTGCTAAATAAAAAAGAAATCCATTTAAATTATGTCAGTGTTTAAAATTATAAAATGAGAATAAGCTGGAATTGTCTCTCTATCCAAAGATTAATGATGCATTTCCTCTGCTGATGTAAGCCTAAATTGCTTCTGACTCAATATGTATTTCCCATAAATAAGAATGTCATATGCAAAATATCATTGAAACTTTTGCTGTAATAGCTCTATAATGGTGGACTACAGAGACTCAGTTCACAATAAGGTGAAAATCTGTATCCTCACAACAAAGACAATAGACATGGTTAGTCGGTGATATAACTGATCACCCTCACACTGCTGCACTATGGGGACAGCCAAGTATGACAAAGCAGATGCTGCCTTATGGAAGAACAAAGATAAAGCACAAGTATACAGGCACACTTGGAATGATTTAAAATACAGAGAAGGATGTATGAGCCCAATTTTGCAAGTAAAGTACCTTAATATAGCAGTGTTATGGTTAATATTTTATACATTGGAATAAATATCTTTGTCAGGTCAAAAGGACTACAGATAGCAGAAGTGATATTCAGAGTTGACATATTATTTGGAAAGCACACAGAACTCATTTCCCCAGTTAATTCCTCTTGCTTTGAGTGCCTTTGTATGTATTATACTAAAGCAAATGAGATTGTCTGTACAACCAAAGACGTAGTCTTCAGAACTGGTAGGTGTTAATGTACCCATAACATTATGTCAGCAAAAAAGGACAGATTGAGACAGAGTTCTAGCCTTTTTTCCTCCCTCCAAGAACCAGGGTGTTTCTCCATATAGCTACTCATAGTATTGAATTAATACAGTCTTCAAGGAAAAGTCCTCCCAATTTTTTTTTTTTTTTAATTTAAAACATTTTATATACATATATGCTGTTTTAAAATGCTTAGTCAGTTACAAAAGATTATCTGGACTGACAATTTGAACCACAAGACTGTTGTAAAATGATGCTACAGGCATAGACAGCTTCCAAATTAGAGCAGGATGCCTATCCTTGTACCACATTAATTTGGTTGGCAAAGCGGAAAAACAGTGACAGCCTGTGGTTTAAAAAAACTGAGTCATAAACCTCTGAATAACAGGTTTTATATTAGAAATGGCAGTTCAGCTAGGCACTGCTGAAAGAAACAGTAATGATGATGGAAACAGTGCTTGCAGTATGTACTCTGAAGCCTTAAAAGTTGTGTGCTGAAAAGACGAACTAAAACTTTTTGTAACTCCTACAGTTTTGCTTAAATCAAATAGCACAATCAAGTACTACTTGCCTGCTATTAGATTCAACAATTGGAGTTGCTAGCATAATTTTTAATAGTTTTGCATTTGCTTTAAACAGACACTGGCAGCTCGAAAGTCTGGCATTTCTATGGCCATGCTCATCCGGACCTCCATAAACAATGATGAAATGGTAAGTGTTTTCAGTGGAAGATTTAATTAATTTAAATAACAGAGAAATTTTTGCTCAAAGCTCTTTAGAAATTATTTCAGCTTTGGGCACTCCAAACTGGATAAAACTGAGTGTATAAGCATTCTGTTTATTGTGTAGGAACTTTCAGGGATCTTGAGCAGAATTTGCTGCCTGATCCACAGTGACAAGACCAGGTTTGCTTCTGCTGATTCACATCCATGACAGTCAGAAGAGACTATGGAAGAAACCTGTGTTTTACAAAATAGTTACATGGGGAAACTTTTTATTTCAAATTGTTCAGCTGCACCATGCTTTACCTGCAGTCTTCAGCATTTGTCTCTCTTCTTCACACCACAATTACAATTAGGTTTCTGTGTGATTAGCACACCTCTCCCCCTCCACCCCCAGCCCCAGTCCTTACAGGTGTCTGGGATTTGATTTTGTAAATGTAATTCCTGCTAATAAATTCCTGCTAATTATTCTTCTAGATGAAGAAATAGTTAATTCATACAAGAAATAACAAGGATAATCTGTTGAAAGATCATATTCTCATAGCTAGAAAAACATGTGTTGTGCTTTTCTATTATTAACTTCACTTTTTGCAAAAGAAATTTATTTTAAACAAAAACACAAGTGCAATTCCATTTTCTTCAGGAATACTTAAAGTGCAATACAAGCAGATTTCCGTGACTGAACTAAGCGAAGACACTAATTTGAAGGAATAAAGGCCCCTTTTGTGTTCCTTATACTGCTAGCACAAACATAACTTTCTGGAATATACCCTACACTGAAAATAAAATTAAATTTTGAATTTTTCTTATGCTGTTAAGCTCCTTAGTACAAGAATGGAAAAGCAGAACATGTTGACAGATATTCTGGGAATTGAAACCCATAGCACAAGTATACATACATCTGTCACTTTTTTCAGATTTATTGTGAACTTTCTGTGCTTATATGGTAACCATAAAGGAACAATTTAGCAGTGCTTAGGGATGGATCGATGAGGCAAGAAACAGCCGGTGTTTGAAATGATCTTTCAGTAGGAGCATTAGTTATTTTGTTCTGCTGCCTCAAAATAACAAAGGTTGATAGAACAAAGGAGAACTACGGAATCTTAAAAAGTTAAAGGCCAAGAGAAAATTACAGAGAACAAACTTATGCCATGCAATTGGTGCAAAATAAAAACTTTTTCCATCTATGTTATAGCTGCTACAAAAATATTTAAGTTCAGTAAACAATTCTAAGTTACTCCATATGCATTACTATAGGAAGTCTACTAAACAAACAAATAAAATCATGTACAAGTATTACTACCTTTTATGACAATAAATACAGGTTCAACTGTTTGTTTACATGCCTACCCTCATGCAAAAAGTACCAGACTGTGAGTTTGGAGAGCTAAACGTACAAGCTTTGGAGATAATATTAATTGCCAACAAATGCAGAATAAGAAATAATAATTTGGACTGCTCTTACTGATTCTGACTTAAGTGGTATTGTTCAGTAGGAAGAAAGAAGGCAGCAAATCCCAGTGTATAGCTCAATGCAAACATTTCTCCAGCAGCTGCTGTCAGTCAGGAGAAACTACTGAACTGTGATTCAGAAGAAATGGAACGGGAAAAAGAAGTTAAATGTATTTTTATGGCATTATACTCTTTGGCCTCTGTTTGAACCAGGCCATATGAAAAATGGTGTACCAGAAATAGATAATTCTTAAGAAATCTTTAAATAAAAAGATAAACCCAAAGGCAGACAACAAATATAATTTAGATACATAAAAGTCAATTTGATGAGAAAATGTAAAAAGCTAATTTAGAAGAAAGGTGAATAAGAGAAGCCTGTCTTCTGCTAGCACTCACTAAACACACGAAAGGGAAGTGCATACTCTCTCAGTGTTAAATGTAATGGTACAGCCAGTAAAACCACTTACAAGATATTTTGTAAAAGTGAAAATAATACTTTTCTACTTGCTCTGTAAGTAGCCAGCAGAACTTAATGCCCTAAAGCATCATCAAAACTGAGTAGAGCAGGATCTGAAAACAAAAAGAACAGACATTTTCAGGCATAAAAGAACTCTCCAGATACTCTCCACAAAACATGAAGTGCAGTCACCGATGAGAGTTAAGGAAGAAAATCCCCTTTGGGCAAGTTATTCCTCTGATTAAGGCTTTCTGGTTTTTACTCTGCCTCAACCTTTTCTGGAGGGAATATTAGCAACTCTGATGGAAGCAGGATGTTTGGCTGATGAGATTTGTTATGGAAATTGTTTGAACTAATGCCTTCTATCAAAAATCAAACACCACTTACTCCAAAAGTTAAAATCTGAGGTTAAATGCTTTGAGCTTTGCCACTCGACATTGCTATCCTTCTGGTACAACACATTCATGACACAGTGAGCTTGTATGTTTTCAGGCACTGATCCAAAGACCTTTTAAGCAGTGTCAAAGTATTAACTTCAGTGACGCTGAAATATATGCTTTCACTTGAGCATTCATTTAATTACTTTGCTGAACAAAAAGACAGAGCTGCAAGTTTGTGAAAATAATATGTCAATGACATTGAAAAAGTATCTCAAGCAGTATATGATAGAAATAAACTTTGCTTTGGAGGATAAGCAGATAACTAAATAATCTTCCTATATATTAACAGTGCTAAGTGTTGCCATGTCCAGAGCTTGGTGAATACATGTAATAGATTGATACATTTAAACAGAGAAGAGTATTAGGAATGAAAGCCTCTAGACAGTAAGATAAATAAAAAAATCTCCTTTACAATTGTAGTTTTCTTTATTAACAACAGGGGAAAGATCATGTTCAGCAGCAAAACCAATCTACAAATTGTCTTTCAGCTGAAAACTTCATTTAGCCTCAGATGTTTATTTCAGGGCCTGTTGAGCTGTGCCATTTCATTACTTACTTCCATTTCAGAACTAGATAAAAGTTACTAAAATGATTTATATGGGGAAAAACCAGCAAAGCTGAGAAGGGTGAGTGAGCAGGATTTGTACTGATACTACTCGAGTTCAGTTGTGTGAGAGTAATCTACAAAGGAATCCAGAGACCTGTTTGTTTCTGAGGAATGGGACTCCTCAACAAGCTGCATAAATTCACTTTAGGTTGTTTTTGAAGTTTTCTTTCTGATCCCTGTAGCTGGTAAGCTGTAACATGGGAGGCAGAGGGTGAGGAAATGTGCAAAGATGGAAGTTTGCTGAGTTAGGTGGCCGTGACTAAGCCCTTAGAAAAGGGTCTGCCAAATTAAACCTGTGCAGACCTTGGCTTGCTTTCAGGGATGTTACTAGTGGCTAACTGTCTAGGATAGGCTAAGAAAGCACCCTGGAGATCAATTCAATCTTTGTTTTAGTCATTCTTGATATATCGCTCTTGTTTTTTAGTTCAGTTCTACATTGTTCTCAGAGGTAGTAGGACCAAATGTCCGTTAAATGTCTGACCACATTTGTTTGTTCAGGCTTCACAGGATAGATGTTGTTTTTAGCATGTAACTATGACCTTTAATAAGAGTTGTTGAAGCCTAAACTATTTAAGATTTTTGTTATTTCTAGTGCTTGAACCTATGAATCCATAGATTTATGGCTACATGGCAATGATTTTCCTGTGGTAGCAAAAGTCCTTTAATTGATGGCTTGTGCAACATTATGCAGATATCCATAGAAAAAAAAAATCAGACTATTATTAGCAGAATGTCTCGCACGTTTTAGCAGAGATGCAGATACATAAAACCAAGAGCATGTTAGTGTGCTCTTAGACAGGCTAATATTGTGCATTTGGCGTATACTTACCACAGCTGAATATTAAAATTACGAGAGTGTTGTCAAATGCTTAACTGAGTAAGATAGCCTCACTTTCTTTATTATCATAACTGTGACAGTGATGTTAAATCTCATACTAGCAAACCACACAAATTCCAAAATGTTGTTCACCAGTTTGCTGCAGCTACACAGCCAGTGTTACAGCTATCTTGCATTATATCCACATAAGATAAAGAGATGGTAGGACAAATGGAATTTCAGAAATATCACACTTCTCACTGTGCTACTTCTTTTAATATGGTTTCTTCTTTCTAAAATAAATTTTGTATTAATTTATAAGAGAACAGGTCTAGAACTTCTAATAAATTCATGGCAGCCATGTGTGCTTTTAATGGAAAAAAAAACAAAAACAAAAAAAAAAACAAAAAAAAAAAAAACAAAACACAAAACCAAACACCAAAAACCAGGAAGGTGATATTTTTGTGTGGTGCCAAGTGCTGCATGCAGGTTGCTGAGTTATTCTTATTCCAAATAAATAAAATGTACTTAGAATATCTGTGTGCCTGAAAACAAAGCTCAAATAAACAAACCAGACCATAGGGGCCATATAGCCCTATGTTTTATACACAAAACTTCAGGGACTGCTTTGTTTTTGCCTTATGAAGTGCTAAGGAGCTGAGGTTCAGGTTGTTTGCAGTACTAATGAGTGAATAACTGATAATTGTTCTTCTAATAGAACTTGTCATGGGTCCTAAGTCAAAACAGTCTAAGAAATGGATGTGGATTTTTGAGAGTAAGAATCAGTCTAGTTTGTAGCTAAAAAGCATCTTGGTGCTTAAAAACGAAGTACTGACTATGCTATTATAGGAATACAGATAAAATGGAACCATAAAATTGGCCCACTTTTATTTGATGAGATTATGTGGACAGTAAGTATTAAAGGATAGTATTGTATATAATCAAAGTACATTTTGTGCAGTGTGTCTAAGTTCCTCTAGGAAGTCTTTAAATATTCTGAAGTAATGTGTTAGGTAGTTACTTAAAATGCATCGATGAATGCAACGCTAGTGAATTTTTTAATTTCTGCCTCAAAATAAAAAAAATACATAGGACTGTGTTAATTGACTGACCTTATTCCAACTTACTCTTGTTTCTGTAGTCCATCAAAACAGTCGTCCAGGGTTCTTTTGTCTTCAGAATGCAAGACAAAATGAGTAAATCAGTATTTTGCAAATTAGTTCGTACTTCTGTGTACGTTCTGATTTTTTTAGCATTCTAAGTGTAGCGACATATCATTTAGCTCCAGTTCATTTGTATGAAATACTTCAATTGAAGCCTTCATTATTTTTTTCCTTACCCAACAGAAAACACATGTCTTCAAGAAGACATTGCAGGCTTTGATCTATCCAATATCATCAACTACACCTCATAACTTTGAAGTTTGGACAGCTACAACTCCCACATACTGTTATGAATGTGAAGGTCTCCTTTGGGGCATAGCCAGACAAGGCATGAAGTGCACTGAATGTGGAGTCAAATGCCATGAAAAGTGCCAAGATCTCCTAAATGCTGACTGTTTGCAGAGTGAGTATCTCCTGATAGCTAAAGCTTTACAGTACTTCACACCTTTTGATTTTGTATGTACGCTCATATATTTCCTGAAATGGAGGACCAGATAATCAGAAATCAGTGAAGGCATGTTGATGCTCATTGGCTGAGGAGCTAGCCAGAAACTTTATTAAATACCTACTGTTCGTTTTGCTTTTGTGCTTGGAGCTTGCTGAATGTTGCTGGTCAGTTACAAAACAATGTTTGGTAGCATCAGTATATTATTTACTTTCCCCTGCCTATGCTACATCTGGAGCAATTTGTTACATAACATAGACACTCTTTGTTTTATTTAACTCAGAACACAAGAAATGTCAAAGCAAAGATTAAAAAAAACCCCTAATATTTATTGTAGTCATATTAATATGCTATAGAATAGACAAAAATACGGAATAAATAGGATCTTGTCCCTTCAAAATACCAAACCATGTATGTATAAGGGAAAAAAATATTAGTCAGGAAGTCCTTTCAGACTAGAATTAAAGTGAAACAACCTTTTTCTTTGGTTTTTCATTGGCCAAATTGATTGCAGCCACCATTCATTCTTCTCCAAAAATAGCTGAGGTGCTTTTAAACCATACTTAAATTACAAGACAATTACTACACAAGTTTCTAAACAATAGAAATTGAAGACCTGTAATCTTTCTCATATTCTGATTTTGGAATGGAAGGGTCTTGTTTACTGATTATATGTTCCTATAGGTTTAGCTAGCTCCTACTTTTAGGTACACAGGTATTCCAGTTAGGTCTTCTTTCTTCCCACTATGTTCTCTACGTGAGGTGCTGTCACAGAGCAACTGACCCCATGGAGCATAAATCAATGACAAATTTCTAAATCAACTTAATTTGCTTAACTGTGCTTAATTGTGATTCTACACTATGGTTGAAACTGGGCTGCGTTTGATAGCTAACCTTTTGACATAGTTTCAAACGTGAGAAAAGAATGTTTGCTCTGAAAATCAAATATTATAAAAGTATGTTGTGCAGCATTAATATGATTTTTGGTGGTGAGTTTTCAAATTGTGTAAAGAAGATACTCATGAGTAGCTTCTTCAGTAAGAGTAAATAACTTCTGGTACCTGGCCAGTAACAAAAGATAGTATACATTCATAATGTCAGTTCCTGTGCAGTCTTATTGAGTAATCGTCCTATTTCGTTCTAGGTACATTTTAAGACTAGTTAAAAATAATTAATTACACATCAGCCCATTGATCTCTCTGTTTTAGGTAGTCATTTGACACACTAGTTCTACTGGGAATCACTTGGCTTATATTACTTGAACTTAGAGACCTGAAAATGAGTTAAAAGAATGATGAGTTTGTACTTATACTGGCAACGGGATTTGTACCAACTAACCACTCATTAAGTTGAAGTAGGAAGTAGAAATAGCTTTTCTAAATTTAATCTCTCCCACTGTGCACTTCTTGCTTAGCACTATGTACAGGAGGAAGAAAACATGGATAAGGAGCACTGACTTGATTCTGATATTCTCAAAATAGAATGTAGGTTTCATCTTGTAGAAGGGCCTTAAAACAAATCTGAATGGATTGAAGTGGATCAAATTGAAGTTTACTCTCTGCACATTCTTCGAGGAACTGGGCTATTGCTTGATTTGGAGCTACTTTGCTAGGGCTCTCATCTGCTGCTCCCTGAAAATGCTCTTTGTATTCTGTGGCAAAGAGATAACTATCAAGTGTTCTATACTTGATGGGAATTCCCCTATCATGATTATATACATAATGGTCTAGAAATAAAGCATAGCTGAAACTTCCTTTCTAAGGATTCAACAGAATAGTGTATCATGTTCTAATGTATTATTTCAGAAATATTTTTAATTTAAGTAAATCAAGATTGATTCACTCCATGAATGAGACACGTACAAATATGTCTTGATTTAACAGTAGTATAACGAAGTATTGCAAAGATCAAATGGTTATAAGCATCATAACCACACCTTTCTGTTTGGAGGAACCTTACTGTTAGTTGAGCTCTCCTTGTCTCACCAAACGTGTGGAAAATCCCTCTTTTATTCCACCAGGCTTCCCAACCTAGGTACTGAATGCCATTCAGTCAATTTTTTAATTACATCACAGAAAGTTGCAAGTATTTTTGTACTGGAAGTTTGTTATGGCAGGGGCATTTATTTTTGTCTCATAGATCTTCTGTCCTGTAGTGCGCTCTACTGAGTACAGCACAACACAGATCAATGGTGTATTCTAAAGAGATACCTCGCATCCAATCACCCCTGTTTTTAAGAATATTTAGATCCAACCTTTAGGATTTGGGTTCATTTTTATCAGAGAAAACAGCAGTTAAGTCTTTGTCTTCTCATTCCTGCAGAAGTTTGCAGAGTGAAAAGCACAAACTTCCTGAGATGCCTGTGAAAGCTAGTGTGTAGAAAGTATAGCATTTCAATCCATTTCTGCTATTTGACTCACAGTTCAAACAGGAGTTGTGAGAAAAGCAAGATTCAAGATCATATGCCCGATATCAGGGTTATGAGTTTCTTGCAATCCTCATCTAGTCCATGACTTCCCATAATAGAGAATAGTTCGAGACATTTTCTTTCTGAGCCTTCTTAAAAGTGATGAAATCTCTTGTCACTGTGCACACTGGAAAACAGCATTCACGTCAGCTAGGCCTGAGTGCAGTACCTTAATATTTCTGCTTGTATGACCTCTAATTTGGTCACAGTTCACTTCTTTTTGAGCAAGAGTACAGGCAAGAACTGATTTCAAGTGTTTATATTGCCATGCCTCTATGGAGGGGCTGAGCTGTTATTACCACTCAAGATTAGCAATCCTTTCCCTGTGTGGTGAAACACCTTCACGTTATATTTACATGCTGTCCATGCTTCTTCCTGTTCCACCCTTCCCACTGTCCAGGATGTAAGCTGCTGCTAGCTTTCTAACAGCTGAGCTGTTTTTCAGAGTGCCACAACCATGCAGGTGACATGAAGATGTATCCATCCCTCTAATAGTTGAATCTTGGCTAAAACTGAAAAGCTACAAAAGGCATACAGAGTAAAAGTATCTTTATTTTCCTTTTCGCTTATCTGAGGAAAAACTAAGCCCAGAGGTTCCCGGGCCTGTATCACCAGGCCACAAAAACCATGAAAAATTGTTCAGAGCACCACATTGTCTTTGAAGAATTTTTACAAATGTATAAGTGACAAGGTTGAGAGAGAGCCTGCAAAAACTAAATAGGATTGGCAGTCATCCCTGGAGTAAACAGTTTGGAAACATTGAACAACTGACTCTTGAAAGAGTAAACCTCTAGAAGACAAAATGCAGATAAAAAAAATATTTAACACACCTGAAGAATCTTGATCTTTTCATTAGTATGAAAATGTTTTTGAGCATCCTGTCATATTTTTTTTCAACAGATTAATCTTTGGTGACTTTGAATATTAAACTTTGAAAATTAGGTTCATGTAATTTTTCATTTATGTTAAAAATATTTAACATTCCATTGAAAAAATTAATTGATTAGTGCAGTTGGTTAAATCTCTATTTCTAAGAAAGCTGATGCTAACAGTATCATAAAGTGAAATGAATGTGGTTCACTGTGGTTATTTTTATTACAGTCATCCTTTAGCCCATCTCAATCGCTGGGACATATTTGTCTCCAAGCTTCTGTGATTTATTTTTTTTATATATATATAATGATTGCTAATGTAGACTGCAGAAATGAACATCTCAAGCTCTATAAGGTCAATATCTAAGCTTGTTCTAAATTAGGTTTTTAAAAAATCAGTAGTACTTCCATTAGACCTCTCAGTTTCAACAAGATATCAATTTCTAGTAGTAGGTGCAATATTATATCAGAATTTATTTCAATCATGCTTAGTTTATATTAGTCCCTAGGGTAAAATGGGCTTGTTAATTTACTGTATAATGTTAGTTAAGATATTGTCTTAATTAGTCTAATCAATACAGCATGAAAGAGCTGTTGATAGACTATAAGGAATAGAGGATGTAAAAATAGCAGCAATGAATAATTTAGTATAAATAGAAGGCTATGCTGATTTTTCAGTAAAACTTAAAGGAAGTTGCATTTTAATAAATATTTCAATTTATCTGTACTATCTCAAAAATCAGCAAGGTGTTTTCAAAAGGAATATGTTATTGCAAATAAAATTATATACATGGATTATCATTTGGTTATGACGTTGTACCTGTATTTTTTAAGGAAAGGCAGAAAATCAGAGAATGAAATAAAAAATGATGCTTTCCTGCATTTTATGAGAACCACCTGTCATGCTTTCAAGGCAGCTGAGCAATTATCTCTTTTGTGATAAAATCACTACAGAATTCTTTAACTGGTTTTTAATTTCATGGTGGTATTCTTTTTCTGTTAATTCCTAATTTTTCAGTGTGGAAAATCACTACAACTTTGGTTTTCAGCATTCAAAAAAAAATTAAGTTCTCAGACCAACAGACTTCCAGGATTTCTCAAGATTTAGTAGCCATGGAAAACACCTTGAAGAAGCCATATAATTCAGCCTTTTGACAATTTTGAATCACTGGTATCTGATCTCACACTTTTCAAATCCTAGGATGTTATGCCTTACTACTTAATATATCTCTATTTCTTCTTCATCCTCTGGTGTGCTAGGAAATCTTCAGACACAATAAAAACAGTAAAGAAAAAGGAAAATATATTTGTTCTGTAAGACTTCACTGACATGCTGAAAGATGACTCTTTCCAGCTTTATAGATGTGGTTATAATTTCTTTAGCCATTGCAAGCTGAGAGAGACTCAACAAAAAATGCCATCAAAAGAACATACCTTTGTTTTATGGTATTGTGGAGAAGGAACTGTGTTCCTCTTCAGTATTGAAATATCTGAATTCTAATTGTATAGCAAGTTGTTCAACATAATTTTGTCTTAATTTTCCTATCTATTTAAAGAGAACAATAATACTTTGGTTCTTCGAGGAGTCGAGGATGCTAGTTGGATGATATTTTCATAACCTTTTGGAAGGGTAAGGTACTTACTGCTGCTAGTGATGATGATGATGATTGTCATGCACAGTGCCATGAGCCCTCAAGTAGTGTTTAACACCATGAGTTAAAATTCAGCAATATCTATAGCAAGTGGTAAGGTTTCACTGAATATAGAATTTGTAGTGTTCTTGCATCTTGCTTTATGTGTCAGTCTTGTCAAGAGTTGAAATAGCCATTTAGCACTGCGGGAATTCCAATTTTTGCTTCCAACATTTATAATATCATTCTGATCATACAAGTCTGATGTTTCTTTCCTCATAGCCAACTGCAAGATGGCCATTTATTTTTTCAAACTTAGATTATTCCAATATAATATGTATTGTAGAGACTGACCAGAAAAACTTTCCTCTGACAGACAAAGGACAGTTTATAAGGAGAACTTCACTTTGGCTTTTAAAGGGCCTCTGAGATCAGTTATGATTTTTAGAGAGAGAAAGCTCTCAAGAGCTTTCCTGGGAAGAATAGTGAATAAAATCTGTAATAGCATGGTCTCTCTCTTTTTCTTTTTTTTTTATTTAAAAAAAAATCAAACAAACAAACCCACGCAAAACCAACCACCAAAAAAAAGCCAAACACAAACAACCCTATACTGATTTTCATGTCCCAGACAAATCAGCAAATCACCTGAGTATTTCTTTGCTTTCCAGACTTATTTTATAGGATACATCTGATATATCCGTGCATGTTAATACAGTCTTAGAGGTTATTCTTACATAGATAATATCCTTTGATGTCTTCTAACATCCTCATATACTTACTGAAATTACCAATAATGACAATTTTACCAAAGAGAGGAACATGTCTGTTCCTCTGACATATTATTTTCTTGGGTGGTCACTCAAGAAGAGTTTTCCAAAAGGCTGTAAAGTTTAATCCCACACAAGCACAGGTGTAATGCAAGTTTTAATATCACAGTATATTGCCTATTGCTCAGCTTTCTTCCTTTTCCTTCTTTTTTCTTTTTTTTTTTTTTAACACTGGCTTTTGGTACTACTGTGAAAACAAAGTGTGCTGTCATGCTACACTCCTGGTGAGTTATGGTTTATTGCAAATGTATCAGCAAAAGAGAGCAAGTGCTGCTGCATCTCATAACTGACCCAGCAATAGGTCTGTTCTGTCATTAGGTTTCTGTCTACATGATACAAGCCTATGTAGAAAAGGAATACATTTATTTCTTGAAAATATACTGGGTTTAGTTAGAAGGTTCTCTGCTTTCTACTGCCATGATGTTTACATCTATTAATACATATGCATCTTTCTATTTTGTAAGAGGAAGGAGACTACGATTCTCTCCCTTGAATCCTGTCCCTGGCCTGCAGCTCTTAAGAGCAGGGTAGTACAGGTTCACATCACTCAGTATGATGCATTTGAAAAATTAGATGTCATAAGATTCTCTATCCCCATGTTACTCTTTCCAGAACCTTATTTGTGTCTACTAGACACAAAATTACTTTCAGAAATTCCTTGGGTGGTTCCAGCGTTAGAATTCTTGAAAAAGCATTCCCTTTAATCTATTCAGCTGCAACCTGAATATAACATCATAGCTACTCTTTGGGAGAGAGATAAATAACACATTTTTCTTACTACTTAACAGCAACTTGCATAAAGGTATATTTAAGTCAGTTCTTGCTGCCTGGTGCTTCACACCTGTACATATGGAAATTTTCCTAACATGTTTTACAAGATATTTTCCATATATCCTCTGTAAGATCAAACAGAAAATCTAAACAAGAGTGGCTTAAACAGCCATTAGAAGATTCCACTGTTGACACTGAGCTTTGTGAAGCACTCCTTTGTTCAAGCATGATGTTTAAAGAAGGGACCGAGTGCACTTCTGATCCGGAGTGAGGATGTCAAGTCAGTGTTACGGAACTGTTAGGGAGTCCCAAGCTATTCTACATGTTTAAATCCAGTGAACGCTTACGTTCAATAGGTTTTGGATGCTTTGTTAAATGTATTTATATGGTAATTAACTTTTGTTTTAAATGAACACTCGTCCAGGAAGGAATGAAAAACTTTCCATGAGTGCAGGCAACATTATCAAATATTGAGATGTATCTGGAAGCAGTCAAGAAAGTGTCTGAAGCTGCTATGCCTATTTCTTTCTACTGTTGATTAGACTTCCACTGTGGGAGAGCATGGAAGGAGTCTAGGTTAATGTCCTTACTGTCAAACTAAAAATACTCCAAACAATGAGGTGGAAACATTGCCTGGTTTAAATAATGCTTCTATTAATTTTGTGTGGTTTTTGTCCTAATGAACCAAGTATCATTTCTTGTACCATCCTACTTCAAAAGGAGAGTGAGAAAGAAATGTTATATCATGCTGACTTAGAAAAAAACAATTATTTGAGATATTATTCACATATGCATTATTGAAGTTTAGCTAGTAACAGAGGCAAAGGATAGAGCAGACAGACCCGGTACTGCACACTTCTACACACCTGTCTGGAAGAATCAGTATGCCTAATTATGTAAGAAAAGTTACATGTTTGGATGTTTTCACAGTACTGATTAGTACTGAATACTAATGATTCAATGAATATTTCTAGGTATAACTTATCTGATTCAAGTTGAATATTAACCTGTCATATTAAACTAAACGAACTGATCATTTTAAGTATCACAAAGAATAAATATAAGAGGCTTGATATTATCTAGATGAAACATGTATCTCCTTTGAGTACTACAGTACCAAGAATTGTCTGGAGTCTCTAGAGGAGAAAAAGAACCAATAAAGCAACTTTTTAATGGAAGTATCAACCTTTTCTCTCTTTTCAGGAGCTGCTGAGAAAAGTTCCAAACATGGTGCAGAAGATAAAACACAGAATATTATTAGTGCTATGAAGGAAAGGATGAAGATTAGAGAGAAAAATAGACCAGAGGTGTTTGAAGTGATCCAGGAAATGTTTAATATTTCAAAAGACGATTTTGTACAATATACAAAAGCAGCCAAACAAAGTGTTTTGGATGGAACATCCAAATGGTCAGCAAAAATAACCATCACGGGTAAATTTTCTTTTTAATCATTTGCTCTAAAAGCTTTCTTTCCAAGTATCCTGGTTTGGGAATAAGATTTATTGTAATTAGAGCTGGAACTACGTGTTCAATTGTATACTTGGTGTATCTATAAATGGCTAAATTTATAGCATGCTAACTGGAAGAGTTTTGAGTTGCAGCTGTTGGCAAAACTACTTCATATTCTACTGCTCTAGGAAGGAAGATAAGTAAACAGTCTTGTGTCTCACCTACCTTCTACCAATATCTCCCGTGCTAATGCTGAACATTTTGCCACCAATTGCAAGAGTAAAGTTCACAATGGCATTTATGGATTTTTAATGACTGTAATAATAAGAACACTGCAGTCTGCAATTCTGGATCCCATTAGTTTGAAATTCATCATCCATTCTTGTTGCTTGACTAAGGATGTGTTCCAATTTAGTGATGCTGAGCAAGGGAAACGTGTGCACCCAGAAGATACTCAAGATTTCTTCCAATTGCCTGAAGTTGATTGCTTATAAAGATATCCAGGTCCTCTGACTTTGACATTTTGGGTTTTGAATTAAAAACTCAGCACAGAAAATCTAAACAAAAGCTCAGATGACTACACAGGTCACCCTGGCTTTTTATGATATTGTATTAGAGACAAATAGAAATTAAACTAAAAGACTAAAGAATTGAAAGGCAGTCATATGAAATATTAAAGGACCCTGGTTAGATTTTACAACTAAATTAGCCTTGATTTCATTTTAATGTCATGGGGGGGAAAAAAGCCCTATTCTAATAATAAAAAATATATTTTCTCTTTCTCCAGGATTCCTGTTAGGGCGGCTAAGGAGATAAACTTTAGGAACTTATTTGTAGCCTTTACTAGTCAGTTTTGACAAAAAATGAGTAAAACAAAAGCTGTATTTTTAAAATAAACAATAGTTTATACTTAAATAACACCTTTTTCTTACTACTTAACAGCAACTTGCATAAAAGGTATATTTAAGTCAGTTCTTGGTGCCTGATGCTTCACACCTCTACATATGGAAATTTTCCTAACGTATTTTACTAGATATTTTCCATATATTCTTTGTAAGATCAAACACATGCACACTGTTAAAAAAATACAGGAGTGTGCTTTACTACTCTTTTCTTTATAAAACAAGTGACTAGGATCCTCTGGGAAGACAGATGGCATTATTTTAGCAATTTACTCAGTAAATGTGCAAATGTTTTCAGACTATCTGCTGGCTAAACATCGCTACTGTTGGTACAAAAGTCACTTATATTGCTGAAAGTCTTGGTTCTCCTTTAGAAGTAAAACTCATACAGACTTGAGTTCTGCAGAATCATGACCTAATAAATGAATCCTAGAATAATTTAGTAAGGGATGTTGGAAGGAATTTCTGCAGTATATGAAAACCTTCTGCTAAAAGCAGGACTAACTTCGAAGTTAGATTAGCTTGCTCTCAGGGCTTTGTCCAGCCTAGATTTGAAGCTCTCCAAGGATGGAGATTCCACGTTCTCTCTGGGAAACCTGTCCTGCTTACTGGACAAGCTGTTTCAGTTATTAACCACCCACATTGTAAAACTGTTTTCCTTGTATCCTCTCCTCTTAGACTTCCCCTTCTTCAGGATAAGCAAACTCAGCATCCTTAGACCTTTCTCCTGTCATGCACCCCAATCCCTCAGCCAAATTGGCAACCCTCCATTAGACTTTCTTCAGTTTATCAGGCTCTTACTGGAGAGCTTCAAACTGCAGAAACAATATTTCATCTGGGTGTGACTTCACAAGCGTCAAATAGATGCAAGAAAACACTTCCTTCAGTTTGCTGACTATATGCTGAGGAGAGAATTTTCCACACCAAGTGAAGGAACTTAGAGGCAAGCCTAAGCTAATTGCAGGATCTTAGAGAAAGATGGAAAGAGAATCCACACTTCCTGAGGAGCAAAATTAGGGAAATTCCCTATTATTAATAGGGGATAATAGTAGTAGTCTTTACGTGCTGGTGTTTGAGATGTGTACTTCCACATAAATAGCTTGGACACATATAGTTCAAATATGTTGGGTCACAAGTTATAGAAGACTGACAATTCCTTCCCTGACTGGCTTTGTATTCTACTCATCCTTAAAAAAACAAAAAAAAAAAAACCAAAAACAAAGAAATGTTTGCTCTGCCTTTACCCCAAACTTCCTAATCTTCCAAGTATGGAGTTCCAGGGGGTTTTGAGCCCATTTGTTAAAAATATAAAAATGCAACACTTTCCAATTAGTTTCCAAGAACAACTGATTGATATCAGGCAAGATGGAAATTTACCAACCAAATTTCAACAAAAAACTTTCCAATCTCATCTACCTGTAATTGGTAGAAGGGATTGGAAAATCAGTGTAGCAATTTAGTAAGTGCAGCCAATGATGCACTACTTCCATTTGGCTCTACATATCTTTGTTAGGTATCTTTTTCAGATATGGCAGCCATTAAAACTGAGTATGAAAATAAACCAGACTTAGATCTTCAAATCAATGTATCACAAAATATTAAAACAATATTTTCAGAAACAATGAAGCATATTCAATCACATGCTCTCACTAAAAGTATTATTAGTAATAATATTTTTGAGCCAAAAAGGGTTTTGTTATATTAATAGAATTTTAAAAAATATTTTAAAAATATTTATTATTTAATCTTTATCTCACCTTTTTTAATTTCTAGTTTTGTGTATGTTTTATAATGTACATAATGTATTAGTATCAGTGGTAAATATATTGTATTTGGGTTGCGTGCTCCAAAAATTTTACTAGAGTACTTTTAGATTCCATGTCAATTTTTTAATATATCGGGGAAGGGTCTTTAAAATATGGAATTGCCATTTCCATTGTTGAAATGTAAAGCTGGCATTCAGGAGGGCAAGGAGAAAAGCATATCTCAAGTGGACTAATTATTGGACTAATTATTCCGTGAGAGTTGGTAGGTATGTTTTTAATTATGCGTGGCTCTACACTCCAAACTAAAGCTCAATGATGTTTGGGGCAGTATGTAAACTGTACATAGAGCTGAAGATTAGCAGATATGTGCTAGAAAAAAATCTAGGGAAAATCTGAGATTGTGAGTCACACGGATTAGGAAAAAGGGAGATCATTCTGAAGGTTGTGGGACAGTGCATGAAACTGAGAAGAATAGTAAAGATTGGGACTGTCACCAAGAAGCACTGTGGACATGGAGAGGTATGTCAGGGAAAATATTTAATTCATATTCTTACTTTTAGTTCTACCTGTAAAGTGCCTTGTATTCAGGCCACGATAATAGTTAATGCTTCTGGAAAACATTTTCTAAACTGGCACTTAATTCTCCTGCATAAATAGGAGAGGGATACTTCCTTGCCTTCTAAAAATTTCCCTGTGGATTTACAGTGAATAGGGAAGACAAAATATGTTCTAATTCATTCCTAAGAGTTAGTATTTTCAGGAATGAGATGTATTAAAAAATAACAGAAAATTGCCTTTTTCACTGAGGTCCACAGATATGACTGAACCCACACCAGGAGCTGATCTGCTGAGCAAGAAGGTGCCATTTTTATGTAATCATTTTTCTGAGCACACCGAGAGCTTCATTATCCAAAATGATTGACGTTAGAGAATGTTAACTAAATGTAACCACTGAGATGGTTTAAATAACACATGGCAAATAATAAAACCAAGCTCTACTGATGCTAGGAGTCACAGCAAGTGTTTTAACTGCAGCTCTCTGAGTTTGGTATGCTGCTATTTGACAGTTCTACTTTCTCTTGAGATTTTCAGTTTTATGAATTATGATGGAAAATAAAATTGTGTGTATTTATATTTGCCACAAAATGCATATGTATTAACTATACACCCACATTAACTGTCAGAAAGGCTGACAAATATATAAACAGTTAATGATAATTGATCTGAACTGTCATGCTGTTTGTGATAGAATAGGAAGCATTCTGAAAATCCTCATGGTTCATCTCTTACATGAGGAAAACAAATGACTAAGTCATAACAATGCCCCTCATGTTTAGCTTCATAATACACAGTGCAGATTTTTGAAAATTGAAGGTTTTCTTTTGGAAATTTTAGTCTGGATCTTCAGATAAATTTGGGAAATCATAGTTTATTTATTTATTTGGGGCAGAAAAATTGAAATTGTAGGAAGTTATTAGACTCAAGCCAAGTTATACAACATTATATTACTTGCCATGCTGATTGAACCAAAGTTTGAGAAGAGTATCTGAATTATACATGGCAAGAAAAGTATTTGTTTTGTGCTTTGTAGAGAATCTTTAAATTTATTACTCTATTAAACCATATTTGTAAATTTTTTACAGTTCAGAAGAGTTGTTAGACAAGCCTTGTTTATCTCCAGAGTAACAGACACTGGGAAAAATAATCCAGAAAGCTTTGTTTCAGGAGCCCTCAGTCTGAGGGCTTTGTTTCCTATTACCATTGTCACGGTCTCATTTATTTCTTAGCAGTGAATGCTATGAGGGCTAAAGCACATTTCTCTCTTGTTGCAGTTCTTTGTGCTCAGGGCTTGCAGGCTAAGGACAAAACTGGCTCAAGTGACCCATATGTTACTGTGCAAGTTGGCAAAACCAAGCGGAGAACAAAGACTATTTTTGGAAACTTGAATCCAGTATGGGACGAAAAATTCTATTTGTAAGTGTAGAAGATACTGTTGCTTCTTGCTTTTAAAATTTACTTTTAGGTAATATAATGTTACCAAGTGAAATCATTACTTAATTTGAAATATTTGTTGTCTATACCATGCGTATTCATAACATTAATAAAGTAGCAAGTTCTGAATGAAGAGAGCATAGAAGTTTATAATGACTTTATCATATAGTAGTCATGCAGCTCATAATTATGTCTTTTAGAGGATCTATTAGTGGTGTCTATTTGTTTTAATTTTTTAGAGAACTTAAGTAACAGTTTTCAGACTTTAACCTTACATACCAAACGCTGGCATTATAAACACCTTCCTATGTCTAAGATACTCACCATGCAACTTAAATGTGTTGGTTTTTTTCAACATTACAATTCTTCTAGGTGAAACTGGGGAATCTGATAGTAACTGATATGCTTCAGGCTCTGGGCTGGGCTGTTCATAGTGTCTGTCCTTTTCAAGACAGAGTGTTGTCCAGAAGTCTGATGTGGAGAGTATGGCGTGATCCTCCTGTCTCCTTTGGCCATAGCCTCTGAACTGAATATGGTATAGTTTGTTGTCAGTATATCATGGAAGTTCAACCCAGACTGCAAAGTAGATGTTTCAGTCTGTAATACATTGACTGAGGTTTGAATATGATTTCCTGCCAGTTCTAGTTGTGGCAATGTTCCTAGAACTTCTTTTAGAAAGACATGTTATAGTACAGGAAATTCCAATTCACAAGTACTATACTGTTCCTTTCCTGAAAATATTGCCTTAGGATACAACACATTCCTGACTGAGAATGTGACAAATCTGATAATAGTATCAGTTTGCTCAGTGTTATTCCTCTACATGTAGCAAAAGTATTTCAGCATTTATTCTTTTCTCAGCTTGATTACTATGTGCCACAGCATATGTTGTGTACTTAATGACTGTTGTTAGTCAATTAAGATTTTTTAAATTGTTCAGAGAAGTTCCAGTCTACTCTGAAAGCACCTACCACAGTACTGTCATACGAAGTCAGTAGGTATTTTATGGAAGCTGTGTGAAAACACTAGTATACTAAACTATGAAAAGAAGAAATTATAGTAACAAAAAGGATATACAGTTTCAGTGTTTGTTAAATACAATAGGTTTATTTGCATTTTTACTGAGAACATACGCAAACTGTTAACACAGTCTAACCTTTTGGTACTATGTTATAAAAGTATAATGTGTTTATGCATAATAGTGCTATTCAAAACTGGATGTTAATTTGATACAGCTTGATGAAATCCTGTGTCAATGATGATAAAAATTGATGTGTCATTTTGTAAACAACCCTGAATTTACAAAGGAGCAGCAGAACAGCTCAGGATCCTGCAGACTGCGCAGTCAAGATTCAGAATTTCTCATTAGTCACTGCATGCAACAATTTCAAAATAATCACTCACTGCAATATAGTATAATTGTCTTCAGGCTATAAGATTGTGTAGTTTCCTCTTACATTCCTTTCTTCTGTAAGAAAGGCATCAGTTGTCATTATTACTAGCTACATAAACCATGAAACAATTTCTGTTAGGTTTGAAATAGAGCGCTCTTTTTTTACAAAGGTGCAATGTCATAACACGAGATGTTGTTCTTGTCACGAAGCATGAGAGCTATTTTCTCTTCCCTGTTTTTTTACTGAAATCTACTACCTTATTGCTGAGGAGGTTATCATTTCACCAGTGAGTTTGAAAGAGAGATGACCCAAGGTGCCACTTCTATCTGCCACTAGGTAGTCCAACTACATTAAACAATGTATGCCTATTCCTTTCACAGATCCAAAGGCCAGTACTAGAAATTAATAGTTAATTCAGAGAAAGCAAACACTCAGAAACTTCTTACAGGTGGCTTCTGTGCAGGTCATGTTTTCTTTCTGAGTAATTTACGTTACTCCAGTAATTTACGTTACTCCAGTAGCAGTTGAAATGTCGTACCTGATTGAATGACTGTGAATAATCAGAGACAGGAGATTAATTACTTTCATGCATTTAACTGTATGAGTTGTATCATGTCAAATGTTGAATGAGCAATTCAGCAAATTTGATATGATGTATTTTATCTAAGATGTGAACAGGGCTACCATAAAATCCCTGGAAACTTGAAAAAAAAATTTTTTTTGTTTTTCACCCAGCACTAAGTATTGCTATCATCTGCTGCTCTAGCAATAACATTAGTAAAAAATCCCCAAACCCTACTATAGCATAAGTCTCCTGAGTAACTGCTTTGAACTGAATAAATTTTCAATCATTTTTATAGCTCTTGTACTTTCTAAAATGAAGTTATCTCCCTGACTTTAGTGCATTGAATTTCAATGGAAAGTATATGAGAATTTCTAGAGTGTATTAAATAAATTATAAATGTTTAACCACAAGATTAAATCTAAAGTAGATCAATATAACTATTCCATTGACTCAGAAAGATTCATTTAAATTAGGGTCTACTAGTGATATTTGATAGTCCTATTTAAAATCAAATGCTAACCATTATTAGAACTCCTGAATGATAAATTGCAGAAATAAAATATAACTAAAATCTTACAATCATATATTTATTCATAATACCAAAACATTTGTTTAAATCTCCCCGTCTGTTCCAAAATAAGGTCATGGAAAAAACATTGGCCTCCCCACTGTGCATTTGCACTGTTATAGCACATAGAGCGAGAACAATGTTCTAGTTTGCAGAATCACACATAACCCTATAATTGTATGGTAAGCAGGAATGTTTCTAACGTAGTGTAACCTTCTGCTAAATGACCATGGGATTCTGGCATAGGTTTTAACATGGGAACTCATAAACAGTAACTAAAGTAGAGCTTATGTACAGCTGCATGCATCTCAGTAAAAAAAAAACAAGAGTATCAGAGGAAGAATATATTTTTTCTTGAAATGTATAGTTTTTGGTACACAAGATAGAGAAGTAAATACCCCAGTAGATGTTCCTTTAATTAATACAATATAGATAGTAAGGGCTTTGATCCTTTTTATTGGCATTATTAGAAAGGAGATAACAGAGCAGTTTTTATTTTTGCAATAAAACATCAGTGATAGGAGAGTGTTTTCAATACCAAAGCAAAGGAAGACTGTTGCAGGTATCTGTCACCTTCCATCTTCCAGTTAATTCTGGCATCTGATATGGGAAAAGGCACTGCATTTTTATTTTTTTGTTACAGGGAAGAGATATTTTGGCTGTATAGTTTTCAGCTTTGTACAAACTCTTAGGTCTAGATACTATAATAAAACTTCTCCACTCTTATTCTTTTCTTGACTATTTTCAACAGTTGATTGCTGAAATATGGCAATCTCCATTTTTTTATTCTGGCAGTGTTGTGTAGCAAGCACACACCTACAAATTGTTTTGCAGATTTTGCAGGTGTCGTGTTTCCTCTGACCACTCATTAACACCTCAGATACACTTATATAATACACAAGTCTTTCATGTAACTGGATGATGATTTTACATTACTAATTCTATTTTGTCTATCTCTAGGCCACCATATAGATCTGATAAATAGCTTCATTGGATATCTATTACTCCTTTCAGTGCATGAAAGCATTTTATCTAATTGATTTAAATTAGACGAGTGAGCAGGGTTTTTTGAAGACTATGGTTACCACCTGGCCAATATAATGCTTATCATTAACCTGTTAGAATTTTTCTGATTTCCAACATTCTTTATGATTTCCTGATGATATACTGAAAATGTCAATGCAGACATAAAATCCAGTAGAGAGAAGATTTACAGTTGCTCACAGAAGAAAAAAAAAAAAAACACAACAAAACCAAACAACCTCCCTACATCTGTTTGTTCGAACAAACTAGAATGCTGCTAAGAATTCTTACTGCTATGTGTTTTAGCAGATAAAACTAGGGAAAACAACCCTCTGGCACCAAAAAGCATTAATGTAGATCAGAGACCATGATAGTTAAGCTCTCTTTGTTGGTCAGAGAAGTTGTTCAACTGCTTATTTGTGTCTAGAGTTTGTGATGAAGTGAGAATTTCTGTCAGCTATTTCGGGCACCCAGCTGTGGATGTTCTTTCCTTAGAATTACCTTAAAGACCAGCACTCACACAGTTTATTTATACTCCAAAGAGGTGATTTGTGGATTCATTAAAATCAATACTTACTGTAAGCAGCCATGTATAGGAAATAAATGCAAGAGAACCTTACCAAAGTCCTTTCCTACTGTCATTTCATACATTCTTGATCAACTGAACTAACATGTAAAAAGTATAATCTTCACTGTACTTGAAGACAACAGGATAGGTTAACTGTTTAAATGGTGTTCCAGTTTCCAGTGATATCTAAAAACAATCTTGTAAGAATTGTTGAAACAACTTAAGGATTGTTTCATAAGCAAAATTATGTAACAGAGAATTATGTTACACAAAACCAATTAGGTAATAGAAACTGCAAATTAGTTGACTGGATTTATCCATTCTAAAAATTCTTCAATAAGCAGCCTAGTCTCTGAGAGACATCCTACTAATTCAAATAACTGTATCTCTGAGCCTCAGCCTAAAACGAGAGCAGAGCACTTCTAAGAACCAATTCAAATGATAAATCGTTTGTTCAGCAATATATTTTTTTTTCAGTTTCACAGTACAGCATGTTTGGTGTGTCTTTTTTCAAGCTGCTGTCAATCCAGATTAATTTTATACAACTGTCTTTTTGTTATGACAGCATACACTAATGCAAGAAGAGGTATAATTCTATTTATCAGAAAGCATAGCCCATGACCACACTGTTAAAGAGCTGGGACTGTCCAGACTAGAGAGAAGAAAAGTAGTGGAGGTAGGGATGTCTTTAAACACATCCTTTCTCCTGCCAAGAGGAAAGGAATAATCTCTTTTCCATGCTCACTGTTATAGTAGAAAAAGAAGCAACAGTCACATATTCCACTTAGAGAGGCTTAAATTTGGCTTCAGAAAAATTTTCCCAACAGTGGGGCTAGTGAAGTACTGGAATAGACAGTTTTCCAGAGAGACTATGGAGCTTTCTCTGAACACTTTAAAACAGAGTGCACAGACTTCTCATAGCAATGCCATGGAAGTATCTGGTTCGGGCTTGCAGTAATGGCAATAATAATAAACATGAGTGTAATAAAAGCAATAAATGGCTTCCTGAACTTCATTCTGCTAGTATCTTCCACGACCATGTGATTTCTTTATACTTTTAGAATAAAATCTTTGTTATCACTTTCCATTCCCCATCTAGACCATATAGCATCCAAAGTATTTTAGTATAAGGGAATAAAATTGAGTAAGAATTTAGGAAGGTTCAATTCTTGATTTTTTTTATGTGCATTACCTGCTACACAAAATGTATTCCTTATACTTGTTTGTAAGGGGGTTTATAAGAAACAATGTTATTTGCTATGGTTTGGGTTTTTTAATGTGCTACATTTTAAACTACTCTTTCACATAGATAGTTCATGCAACACCTTGATTTCTATGTTTTCCAATTAGGTCAATGTTGACTCAACTAATGAACTTAAAAGAACAAAATCTTGTCTTCCAGTATCTATTCCTTTAGTCTGTGGAAGACATCTAAGGTATATGTAATGGTCTACAACTAAAGCAATATCCATCTGCAATAATTATAGTAATAAGTATTTTCTGTGGTTAGTATCACAAAATGGTATGTATTATGTTTTCTTTACATGTGTTAATAAGTGTATGTCAAAAAATAATTCAGCTACTTTTTTAACAGGATAAACAGAAATGGAAGCTACCAGAGAAAGAAATTGAAAACAAAATACAGCAAAAAAACCCAGAGTTTTTTTTTGTACCTGAATATTCAGAGTATGCAAATCTGTTTGTGGATGTAACAGTTTTTTCTGGAGACTACAAGGAAAGAATGCTGTTATGATGAATGTATTTCATTTTGACAGAGTGGGAAATTAGTATTCATATGCTCTTTACCAGCTTCTTCATTAATTTGCATTTATTTCATTACTGAAAGTAACATAGTGTCAATTAGGTGTTATTTTAACAATGGATGCAGATCTTTTAGCTAAGGTATGCAAACAGGTTGTGCAAATGCACCTAATACTAAATTTACATGGGGTTACTATAGTAAAGATAGATTATTATTACATTTTTTTATTACTCTAGCCGTTATAGTAAAGAGGAATACTGTGAGGATTATTTAATATCTGTGTGGCATTCAGTACATGCAGAAGTGATGTAGTGTCATCAGATTGTTGATAAATTATTAAAACTCACTCTTCTGTCTAGCATCTCTGAATATACTACAGTTTTTACAGCTTTCAAAAGCATCAATATCTTCACTCTCTGTGTGCTAAAGAGCAATTCACTTCTCACCTTCCTGTATCACACTTTAGTGAACTCTTTTACTGAGCATATAAAGCAGAGAGATTAGAAGAGGAACACTGAAAATAGCGTATGTTGGCTTTGCCTTGAATTCCCTGGGCTGATTTTCCTGTACAGAGTAAGCAGGAATCCCACCTAATGCTTTTTGCAAAACCACAGAGCTTCTGCACAGATGTTACCAGCAACTAAAACAGAATTCGTATCTCATTATGTAGTGCTGTTTCTGAGAGGCTGGGCAGGGAAGTAGTACCATGCAGAGACAGCTCTGTAACTGTAGTGGTAAATCTCCCTGCAATCTCACTGCTACAGGGTAGGCCAGTAGAAATACGTGTTCTTCCACCCCTGTGTTCATGCATCACAAATGTATTCTACATTATCTATGTCTTGCACAGGAATTTTACAAACATGTAGCAGAGCTAAACTTTTAGACACAAAGATGAACACGTGGGTAAACCCATTGGTTGTGATAGGTCTCACCATATTTCACTGACCTAAGATTAAAGGAGAAAAAGATGAGGGAGAGACAGATGAAGGGTATTGGGGGAAAGTGCAGTTATCCTGACCATCTGAATAAATATTCCTCAATCAGCTAAGTGTAAATCAGAGGGAAATTGGTGTTGTCTCTGGAGAATAAAAATATGGTATTTGTACTGAAGCACCATTTGATGACTTTTTATATGCATCATCTCCCTGAGAAGCAAAGCAGGAAGATTTCTACTAATGTCACATATATGGTGATGAAGGTCACATAAATGCCTCACCATTGATGGATCTCCCCATGCCGCTGTAGAAATCCTATTTAATATTTCTATTAAGTGCACAGCTAAATGCAATTCAGGACTGTAACAATGTTAAGCAATAATTCAGGCTACTTTTTAGGAAAATTAAATGGCCTCATTTCTTAAGGCAAAGATGTTTATTTGATCCATCTGTCTTCTTATAAATATACGTCCTTGCCAATAGCTTCTGAATTTTGAGGTCAGTCAGAGAAATTTCACAGATTATCTAATACTACATCCATCACATGTCTTTAGTGTGAGTTCACCCCAGAACAGACACCAGGGAGTCCATATGAAGGGATAATTTATGAAAATCCCAAATATGGGAGAAGATGCAATAGGTGATTGCAGTTTGTTAAATGTCAGAGAAGCCAGCCATAAGACAAAAGGAAATTAGGCTTCATTAGTTTTGCTAATCACAGAACAATGGGGTTTTTAATTACCAGAGATATCTGCAATGTTAAAATTTGGGATACAGATAGACACAAGCACTTCTGTGATACCAAATGATGTCACAGTGAGGCAGAGTAAAAGCTGTGCATGCCATTTTAAGTGACTGATTGGTCTTGACAGTAATAATACCATTCAAAGCATTTTATACTTGCAAAGCCTATTACCACCACTAATTAATTCTTAGAATATCCCTGAGGGGTGCCAGTTGGAAGATAAGTTATAGTATTACTGTTTTCATGCTGGAAATGCTGAGAGAGATCACTGAGCAGTGATAGTGCTTGGAATAGAATTTAAGAACTCTTAATCTAGTGTAAAACTAAGACCTTGCAGAAGATGGAAATTTGCTGCTACACCTTAAAGCTATATTTAAAGATAACCAAAGATTCATAATATATAAAATATTTTTCTAGCATTACTGAATGGGTATTAAAAAAATTATTTCTATAGAGGCATGACTATGATGTGGCTTATAACTGATGCCAGGCATGTACTAGCCATTAAATGTCATCAGAAAGTTTTTCACTAACACAGACGTCTGCAGTTAATTTTAGGATATTCCAATGAAGTCATCAAAAGCCAACACTGACCAATAGTAAATAGTCTTTATTGTGGCTTATAGGAACAAGGAGCACTAGAGCTTCTTTTCCATTTCTCTGCAAATATGTGCAGGATGGAGCTGGGAGTAATAATATTTATCCACTGGGAACTCTGCAAGTGAAGCCACCTCACTCTCTCGTACATCTAGTAGTTTCTCAAATCCACTGAATTTATGAGCAGTTAGTAAGCCACTTAAATCTGCAAGGAATTTTTTAGTGTATGGCAGTCTGTCCCTACCCGTTCTTGTTAACAGGGAACAGAGGTCTTGGAGCAAAGCAATATATCTTAAAGAAGGCAGCCACTTATTTCCATAGGGTTTTCTGATTGCCTGTCTTGTCTTGTGGTGATGTTTATGCATACTTTTTGTGGCTTTTTTTCAAAAACTTCCTGCCATGTACTGGGAATTGTCTTTAAAATTTTCTTACTTTTTATAACATTTGAGACTACTACTTTTCTGGTCTACTGTATGTGCTATGTAGCATTCCTAAATGAATAAACTTGATCTAACTGTACCTTTCCTAAGATATTTGTTAAAAAGTAATATCGAGAAGTATAGATTGTGAATTAATTAACAATTTTAATGAATTCATTATATTCCTAAATACAATCCATATTTTTATATAATTCAGTCAAGTTAATCTCTCTGCTTTCTCTTATATATAGTAATTGTAATTTTGTCCCTAGCAATGTGGTATGGCCTTTTATTCCACTGAACGTTTCAGGTTGGCTGCATTCTGTCACTTTATGCAGTTAAGCAAACATACAGAAATTGAGGACAATGAATTAGACAGCAGTACAAAGGTATGTAGCTTATGTATCGCTCACAGTTTGTATTTCATTTTTATTCTTACAGTGAATGCCATAACTCTACAGATAGAATAAAAGTGAGAGTGTGGGATGAAGATGATGACATCAAATCTAGAGTAAAACAACATTTCAAAAAGGAATCAGATGACTTCCTCGGGCAAACAATCATTGAAGTAAGAACACTGAGTGGAGAAATGGATGTATGGTATAATTTAGGTATGGTTCTTACTGAGTTTTTTAAAACAAATTTAGGTAAAATCTCAGTGTCTGTAGATTTGTGACTTCAAAATGGTACCAATATAAAACTTTTTAAATCTTAAATTTTACAGGTTGATTTGAAAATGAAAGATACTTTAATGGTTTTGGTCCAGAGTTATGACTACTGTAGAGAGCAGACTAATCACAACAATATCAAAGAAAAATATTTCATTTTAATACAAAATTAAAAACATGTAACATTTCAGACGAGCCCCTTCACAGTAGTGTTCTGTGGGAAATGCATCTACAAAAATACATTAAAACGTTTCCACACTACTCGTGAATTTTCCATATCTGATTGAAATGCTGGATAATGGTGCCCGATGGCGTGAGCTGTTCAGCAATGTGCTTCAAGGAGCTTTGGGCTGCAGAGCTCCTGCTTTCAGCCTTTGGCTATGGGAGTGGTGCAGGCTCTTGGTTTGAGCCCAGAAACACATCCTGTGTTAAGATGTGCACCGGGAGGAGACTGGCTCTTCCGTATGTGGAATGTTGTGCCAAAATGTGTGTGAATGTGCTGTCCAAAGGAGGGCAATGGAGCTGGGGAAGGCTCTGGAGCACAAGTGTGATGAGTTCACGGCTGAAGGAGCTGGGGTTGTTGAGCCTGGAGAAAAGGAGGATGAGGGGAGACCTTCTGGCTCTGTCCAACTCCCTGAAAGGAGGGTGGGGAGAGTTTGGGGTCAGTCTGTTCAACCAAGGAACAAGGGACAGGACAAGAGGAAATGGCCTCAAGTTGCGTCAAGGGCAGTTGAGATTGGATGTGAGGAAGAATTTATTTGCTGAAAGGGTTTTCAGGCATTGGAAGGGGTTGCCCAGGGCAGTGGTGGAGTCCCCATCCCTGGAGGGATTGAAGAGTCGTGTAGACACAGTGCTGAGGGACATGGGTTAGTCGGGGACTTGTCAGTGTTGGGTTCGTGATTGGACTCGATGATGTCAAAGGACTTTTCCAACCTAAACAATTCTATGATTCTATGAAATATTTTGCTTGTGGTCTTCATTCATTTTATCGCATATTTAAAAAAATAATTTATGTACCATTCTGGATCTAATCAATTTTGCTTTTCACTGTGTTTACACCTGTGTTTCTTCATGAAACTTGTTTGCTTGAGTCTTCTGTTCTGCACACGTCAAATGTGTTTACGTGCAGAGTAAAGACAGCCTGCTGAAGCTCAAAATGTTCTCTGTTGTCTGTAATGACTGCACTTTCTTGTCTGGACAGGTCTTAGGATGTATCATTATTTAAACCAGAAATAAATCAATGGAAGTGTGTCTCAGAATATATTTCCTTTATCTAAATCTAAGCTACAACTGTTCTTTAATTTTAAAAATCTCTTTGGGTGCACTAAATGTTCTGAGCTAGCCTTTAAAGGTTGATCTCCTATATTCGATAATAAAAATGTGATAGTGACATTTTTATCTAGGTTGCCTAGATAACTTTGGGTGAATTATGTAACATAATTTTCTGTAGAGCATTTGTTTGCTAATCAGCGGTACTTGTTTCCCTGTCTAGTGTTTCATTGCCCAGTGACATATATAGCTGTCTCAGGGAACTATTTGATTTTTTATTGACAATAATTTTTCCTGTTTATAATGAGTTTTTTTAAAGGTAAGATAATTGGGTTATTATGAATTGTGAATTTTTATTCCTTCAAAAATTTCAGTGACTTACACTGATATAAATATTTATATAAATTTTTATGAAAAGAATTTTTAAAACAAATTTTGCGGAACTGATTGGACTGGAAGCAGTTTAATAATAATAATATTGAAAATCTATGTGTTGTGCAATAAGAAGAATCTAGAATGAAAACCTTTCAATCAGCAGCTCAAAAGAAATATTAGTCAATGGTAATCCTAATACTCTAAAAAGAATGGTATATTTTATTCTGATACATGCACACATGGACACAACTGCATCGCATCATACAGAGGAAAGAGGAGTGAAATAAACAGGAATTTTGTGAAATACCAATTCTTATTAATTGTATTGTTCATCACCACTCACATCACAGCACTTTGTGAAAGAATCATAAAAATTGCAATGCCTATTGACTCAGTTATACTGCTAGAGTGGACTGGAAGAGTGAAAATTGGAGTCAAAGATGATCAGTAACCTCCATAATGAGCAGCAACTAAATGGACTGGTACAGGTAGCTTAAAGAAAGTTCTTCATTTAATTTCTTCTGTAAGATTCAGCTTAACTCTGTAATTGAGTTCTGCTAAGAACATTTTGAGTTTCTCTCAGATATAGTAGTTCAAGTTGTTGTTGAAGTCATCTTAACTAAAGCAAAATATCAATAATTAAAATAATAAGAATTGATACAGATACTAGATAGAAAATGGAAATAATTTCCATTGAAAAGAAAAAAGTGTTAAATAAAGTGCTGTGCAGCCTGGTTTGAAATTGGCAGATAAAATAAGAAAGATTATTTACTCCATAATTTGATATTCTACTTCATGGCCTGAACCATATGTGAGGTATTAAAAAAAATTTCTCTTGTTCTAAACAGCAGGACTTTCTGGCTTTAAAAAAACCTTCTTATTAAGCTAGAAAGATTTATGAAAGCTTTTCACATTACATATATGTATTTTTGGTAGTTACTAATATATTATTTTTCTGCTCTTCAGAAAAGCGAACGGATAAATCAGCTGTCTCTGGTGCCATTAGATTGAAAATCAATGTTGAAATCAAAGGAGAGGAGAAAGTTGCTCCTTACCATGTGCAGTACACCTGTCTACACGAGGTATGTTGAAGAAGTTAAAGAAAGCATACTCATGAGGATAGAACCATTTCTGTATATTACAGAAAAATAGCTATAATTGTAAAGAACTTCTTCCTTCCTACATTAATTCATATTTTGGAGGGAGCAAGAAAAGGCAGGAAAAGCACAAACAATATAAAATTTGGTTCTCCTTTCATCTAGATTGTTTTTGTCAATGTTGAAAAAAAAGTCATTACTGATAATTGGGTGTCTTTCAAAATATTTTCTTTGTATTTGATTTGTCTTCCCTCAACCCATGATCCACACTGAAGTTCTATTCTAAAAATACAAGTACTTTCTGAAAGCTGATAGATAACATATGGCTGGAAGTTCAGCACTAGTATGTATCCACAAAAGCCCATTGTTCACCATTTGCAAAACTGAATGTTCAAGGCATTTGTGCTCATAGATTTTGATCTGATATTACAAATGTTTTGACCTGTGAAGTAAATGACAAAATTCTGTTCCTTTAATATAATCCACAAGACAGTTATGGGCTAATTAGCAAAACTGAAATTATTTCAAAGTTTTGCAGGTTTTTTTGGTCACTGAAAATAGGAAATCAAATCTGATGCTCAGTTTGTGGGTATGTATGGAGCATGAGAAGCATTCTATGACGTTAACATCAAATTAAATACTAGCTTTGGTCCTAAGGTTGATAAATCTAAACTATAGTCCATGCCTTGAGAGGCTTCTACAATATTTCTGATAGATTTCTTGTAACTTACAATTCTTAAATAATTAATTTGAAATTTATTGGTCACAGATCCAATTAAAGTTGAAGTACTATGGACTATGTAGTGAGTGTTACAACATCACTATTTCATTCTCTAGTAAAGGCATATGGTAGAGAAAAGAAAGTTTGCATTATTTTATGTTGCAGTCTCCCTGTGCCAGTTAACTGGCATGACCTTATATCACGGAAGCAGATCAATGCGCTGAATCACAAGCCTGCATGACCAGAATTCTATTACAAAAAATGTCTTTGGAGTCTCAGAATATTTTGCTTACCAAATGGTGACTAGTTAGTGCCAGTCTTCAGAAAAGTTAAAAAAACAAACAAACAAAAAAAAAAAAGGTTAACATATTGATGAGTGTTATATGGGATATACTTTCAGAATGCCACTTAAAAGCCAAAAATACCTGTTTGAAACATTTCTTACATTTAGAATCTATTCCACTACTTGACTGAAGTTAAATCCAATGGTGTTGTAAAAATCCCTGAAGTGAAAGGTGATGAAGCCTGGAAGGTGTACTTTGATGACGCTGCACAGGAAATTGTAGATGAATTTGCAATGCGCTATGGAATTGAGTATATTTATCAAGCTATGACGTAAGTGTTTTGATGTCTGGTTTTCTACTCTACTGTGAAGAAAGTGTTTGAGGGAAGTGACGAGTTCCAAGTCTTCATGCTTTCATTCTCCATTTTCTTCCCATTCCTGATTTAAAATTCTTGTTATAATTCTGGTCCATCTGATTCTCTTTGACATGCTTCTCATTTGCATGGAATGGAATTAAGATATAAATATTTTATAAACTGTTACTGGTATTACTGCTAATGCATTTGTTAATCCTTATGATACTAATATGTGGCAAGGATAGGAAAGGCTTCCAGTGTTCCAGATGGGATTGAGATGGTAGAACAGGGTTTCACAAGCTCTGTACTTCTTTCCAGGAGTATGGAAATCATCACAGAACACAAGCAAATGGCCATAGTAAACTTCCATAGCACATGTAAATAATTAATACAAACCATTTTTAACAGTATTAGAATCTGTCCCTACATTGTCTGTACTAAAGTAGCTGTCTGATCACTTTAGAACACAGCACCACTGAGCTTAGAGGCCTGGGGATACAAGAACTCCATCATGTATTCTTAATCTGTCCAGTGAAAAGGACAATATTCTTCTCCTAATGCAGGAAAGCAGAGGACTCCAAATTAGTTCCTGAAGAAGAATATAGAAAATTTTTCCTATAGAAAGCTGATATTATGGAATTTTTAATCAGAATGTGTATCTAGTTTCCTCCATGTCCTGGTTTTTCTAGGATAGGGTTAACTTTCTTCTTAGTAGCTAGAAAGCACTGTGTTTTGGTTTCAGTGAGGATTGTTACAAGAACAATATTGATGACTACAAGGGCACTGTGCTTGGGCAGTTTCCAAGAAGAGAGGACTGGAAGGGGGGAGTGGAGAAGAAAAGTGTAGTAGTTAGTAAATCCCAGAATTGACAGTTGGATATGCCAATAAGATATTCCATATCATATTATGTCATGTTTAATATATTAACCAGGGCTGACCAGAAAGTTGGGGATTCTCTCGGGGATTGCTGAGGCTCATCTTTCTGGGTTTGCAATTTCAGTTTCAGGGTTCCTTTTTGCTCCTCTGGGATCATTATCAGTGGGTGGTGAGCAATTGTACTCTGCATCACTCATAACTGTATAGTTGTTATCATTATTGCTCTTATTATTCTTATTATTTTAATTTTATTTTTACTCTAATTATTAAATTGTTCTTATCTCAATCTACAAGTCTCATGAATATTTGGATTTTCATGTTTAGCTTCTTTTTTAGCCAACTATGTCTTTACATCTTGATTAAGTTATGTTACTTATTAACTAGCACAGTATTATAGTTTTATAACTTGATTTAAATTGGTATGCAATTTTTGCCAAAATCTCTAGAATGACAGAGTTTTTCCTGCTGTTTGTATCAAAGTGAATTCAAGGTTTTATATGACATGAATTCTCAAGTGCTATCAATGCCAAGGGAGGGCTCTTATTACTGTTTTGCTCAGGAAATAAAGCAGCACTGACTTAGCATTAGTGTTTCCTCTTAACTGTAGCATGAGTAGTTGATTATCTCAATACAACATTACTATATTTTTGATGGATAACCTCAACCGAAAAATTATTTTTCAAGTTTTTTTTCTTCATCTCCCGATAAATGCCAGCACTCTGAAATTTTCCAGAGAAAGTTTGAAACTGCTTCTAGAAAATCAAATGTAGCAAAAGTTAGCATTGCAAAAATAGCAATATAATTGACATGTGAATATTTAAAAATCTTACTCATTTAACAGTGTCAGAAATGGACAGATTACATTTTCATATAAAGAAGATGCTTTATTTTTATATCAGTAAATAACATAACATACAGTTATTCATGAAAATGAAGTAAATTCAGTCTGAACTTCTGACATGGACCTGGGCAAGTACTGCAGGAATCCTCATTCATAATTTCTAACAAATCCATTTTAAGTTAAATGACCTGCTTGGCTTGTCCTTTTTTTGTTCTTGCTTTCTTCTGTACCTTTCCCACCAAATTTCCCTGCTGTTGATGACTTCAAACCAGGCATTTGAAGGCAGGTGTAATAAGAAAGTTAATTTGATATTGGTAGTCACAGGTAATTTACACAGGAAATAAAATCTAAGATTTCATTGCCCCCATACCCATGTCCCTCTACATTTGTTGCATGTTGATAATGAGCAATCCCTATTTGAGGGGTAGGCCACATACTGTTTAAGTTAGGAATAAAATCAGTAATTCATGTAATCTCAAACAATGCTTGGAGAAGAATATATATTATTTTGCTGATTCATCTGCAGAAATGTCTCTCAGTAAGACAATCCAGACTTTGAGGAGAAGAGTTGTGAAGACACTAGATCTGTCATGAGGAATTTTCTTTTGGACTATTATCTATTTGTTTTATTTGTGTTTGAGATCACCTTTTTCTCCTGGAACAACTTTAATGGCTGGGAGAAAATGATTGATTCTTGACTTGGAAAACAGAGTCCATTTGGTAACAATGTGCCCCCACTAAAAGAAAAGCCATTTTCTACCATACAACAGAGAGACAATTTGAATGTAATCACTTGCCCCAAAGGAATATTGTGTAAACATTTCATAGTTGAGAATCTAGTTGCAGAATATTTCTATTGCACATCTCATGATAACATTTTAAATTAAGATGTTTGCATTTGTAAATGCAAAACTGGCTATGCTTTCATAGCCCATGATCCAGACCCCAGAGAGCATTCACATGCTTCTTACGCACTCTATGAAGCTCAAGTGAGTTTTAGGGTGCTGCTAATGAGGTGCTCTTTTTGTGTGAATGTAATTTTTTGCATTGATATTTTTTGCAGTTGTAAAATTACCTATTATATGAAGGTTCAATGCCACTTAATTACAGGCAGTCTTGACCCTTTTAGGTATGGCTGGGCAGCGTATGCTGGAGTAGGAACGTATGCAATTCTGCGTTTTTTAACACAACCTAAATCTAATTAAGCCTCCCTAAACTACAACTTCCTAGAACAATTTGGCATCCTGTTTCTGCTACAGGAATAATCAACTCCACTTCTCTATCATTTCAGGTTCATGTTGGTGGCTTTGTCATCTATGATCATCTTAGTAGACCCTAATGATTTGTTTCTGGCTCTCAAATTAATATTCATTTATATTTGTTCCTTTAGAGCACAGAAATAATATTTCAAAAGGGTAGCCTTGATGTCTTGATCTTCCAAATACACTGAGTATGCTAATCAGCCACAATTGCGGCAGCTCAGCAAAGATAAACAAGAATTTAGATCAGTGTATTTTTTCTGTGCCTGCCTGCTTCACATAAAATTGGTCTAATAGGTGACCAACCAGAAGTTCTGAAACATAAAGCTCAAGCTCTTTTCTTCTCTCTAGCATCAGCAAAGAAGTTCTGCATTTTCAGCAATTTAAAACATGCCATATGTAAGTGAGTGTTTGATTCTAGATCGGTAGGAGATTGCCTGTGCACCACCAAAGACTTACTGGAATGTGGATATCAACCCAAAAGATATCACATAGATTGTTACTTATTTGCCTTAGTCATTGCCCCCAATGAGACCTTTTTTATTAAACTAAAAAGAGTATGAATTCAAGTGTGATTACACCTGTTATTGGAGACAGAGACATCCATGTTTTCATGAGACTAAATATTGACAGTTCTTCCCTAAAGGATGCACACTTAGAAGGGGTGTCTTACTCTCAAGGTACAGATTCCAACTGCCCAGTTCCTAAGCAAGGAAATCTGCTTTTAAGTTACCAGATGTAGAATTCGTGTGAAAAGAAAATCAACCATTGACCCAAAACCAAAATACAACAAAAAGCCTGCTTGTGTTGCAGTAACTACAGCTCTTTGAAAACTCTTGTCTGTGTAGATTCCATAATCCACTCTTCTTTCTTATAATTATTAAATTCCTCCACTCCTTATGGAGTCTGTGTTGGGAAAATAAATGAAAGACAATTACAGCCCTTCTTGTATCAGTCAGAAGAGATTTTGTGTGTGTGTGATGGGTAGCAGCCAAATAGACACTTAGCTACATAAATTATATGTACATACTCAGAAGTCAAAGCACCTATATATAAGAGGATAGAAAAGAAAATAGATATGACAGAAAACAGATTAACAAAAACGGGAGAACCGCTCAGTGTTCCATCTGGCCTTTATTTTGATGACTGTAGTGATGGATGGTGATTTATGCTGCAAATTCAATATCTTGAAGGAACCATTTATTTACCTCACATATATGAAGCCACTTCACTACCAAGAAAAAAATTATTTTCTTCTTCTCATTCATCTTTCACCATAATTTATTTCTAATTAGAAGGCAAAATGTAGAGCACATACTGAAACAGTGTTTCACTAAATACTGAAATGATACATAACATCAGCATCCTGAATTTACTGTGCCGTGGAATTAAGTGCAATAAAAGGTCTATTAAGAACTTCACTTCTTACTGGCAAGAGTCACCAGGGGTAGAACCTAATGCTTCTAAATCAGTGACATGGTTCTCATTCCAGCAGGTTAATGGGCATTAACTATGCCATCTTGTTCTCCTGCTAGTCTTCAATTAATGTGACTGTATTGAAAAAAGCACACAAATCACCTATTAAAGTAATTGTCATCGATAGCATTTGCTTACTGAGTACAGCACATTAATTAGCCCTTTTTCTTTGCTGAGTCATACTAACAGAAAAATTGGAAGAATCACAGGCACTGAATGTTGGATAGGAAATTGCATAGTAAGAAAGTTGAAGCAAGCAGGCCTAGTTTTAAACATGTGACTATCTTAAACAATGAAATATTACTCTAAAATATGTGAGACTTGGCAATAGTTGCTGTGACATACCCATGTTCTCACTGATTCAGCAGTGTTAAAACTTCACCTAATAAATTCTCGTTGCCCATGAAGCAGACTGCTTAAAAATCAGAGCTGGTTTAATACACTCAGACCTGGGTAGAAGTCAGTGTTGGAGTTTTCTTACATGTGCTTGCCTGAGGTGCTGTGAGCACTAATGGTCTTCAGTTTCTTTAAGAAAAGTGAAACAGAGAGTTTTCTAGCGAGTCAGGGAGTCAAAAGTATTAAAAACCAAACAGAAAACCACTTCACACTGTTATTTTGTCTGTGATCAGCACTCAGCCCAGATTCTTACTTTCGAGATTCTGATGAATAAAAGCTGGAACTCCATTCAAAAAAATACTTCCAGTTAGAAGCTATAAAGGTTGAAATGGCTAGATCCTGAGGGAGATGATGTTCAGCCTGGGCAGTAGTTGTACTCGGATCCTGCAATGCAACTTTATGCATCAGTTTCTTCCTTTCCTCTCTTCCTTTCCTTACTGTAGAATTCAACATTATGTGAGCATAAGCCCTGTATTTGTACTCTGACCTATGCAGCTGTAGATACTGCAGAAGGAAACTGCTCAGTGCCAAATCTTCTCACGAGTGCCTTAAAACAGCCCTAACTGAACTGCTCCTAATGGGAGTATGAGGCTCACCCAACCTTCTTTCTCCTTCTTCTCCTACTGCTACAGCCAGTAAAAGGATGAAGCCTTTTCTTTCCTGAAGCCCCAAATGGGCTCAGTGACAGACTTTCTCTTTCCTTGAACATTGTTCCTCAGTATGAAGCTGAATCAGGTTTAACAGACTTATTACCGAAACTTTACTGGTCTGAATCAAAGTGGAATGATTTCAGTTATGGCCTAAATCAAATCAAGGTGAACCTAGAAGTTGCTTGATACCTCACCTTTCATTAATAATGTAGCCTAAAATACAAGCTATGATAAAATGCTGGTTTGAGTCTTTTTACTGGCATCAGTTAAATCCTTCTCCACTACATTATAGATCTCTTGTGGCCTTTTATGATGATGAGTTCGTGTTTGTTAAGTTTGTGTTTAATACTGGATGTTTTGCTTAATAGCAATTAAGATAGTTAAATTATGTTTTTGTATTTAGGATTAACAGAGTAAGAAGCAAATGTGAATCTGTGTTCAATATGAAAATATCAGTGTGCAAAAAGTGGCAATTGTATCAAACGTGTCTTTATTTTTCTTGTGTATCTGTAAAATTGTCCGTGAGGTAGCTTGAAAGATACATCATTGGAACTGAAAATAAATTGTAGTGAGAGAAAGAGCAGAATCTTTGCCATCTTTAATAATTGTCAGTTTGTTTGAATTGTAGGCACTTTTCCTGTCTCTCTTCTAAATATATGTGCCCTGGTGTTCCAGCAGTTATGAGTACGTTGTTGGCCAATATAAATGCTTTCTATGCTCATACTACAGCAGCAACTAATGTATCTGCCTCAGATCGGTTTGCAGCTACTAACTTTGGGGTAAGTAGACTTTCTTTTTTAACAGAATACTAGTCCTTATCTTCAGAACAAGTAGTTCTAAATACTCATAAAGTAGTGATAACATTAATATATTTTCAAATTTAAGTGATGCCATAAGTCTGTTAAAAAAAAAAGAAAATCATTAAGTCATTATTTTCAGGTCCATTCAGTAATTTTTTTAGATGCATATTTACTCTAAATACCATTTTCTTTTTTTTAAATGTTAAGTCTGGTGAAAGTACTCATGTACAAATGTACCCAGGGCTGGGTCTTTAGTTTGGAGACAGCATATTCTTGAACTGGAATGTTATCTCCTGCTGCTGAAGGTTTGCTTCAAAAGAGGAATATTAATATTGCTCCATTACTATGAAGTAAAAAAAAAGTTTTATAGACAAAAGCACAATCTGAATATTTATTATTTAATTATTGTATTACCATTACATCAAAATATTGCTCTGTTCTTATTCAGACTTTCTTTTATAAGCTAATCAATAGTTAATTATGGAATGACTCTACATCTTTGTTAAAACAAGGCTACTCTTTCAGTGTTCAAGCTCTGTTAGACTTTTGAGTTTGAGCCAGCTTTTGAAATTTGAATGTTTTTTCTGGATTTTCTTTCCCCCCCCCCCATTTTTCTAATGATCAGAACTACTTTTATTCTCAAATTGGATGGAGATAAAGCCCTCTCTCTGATTTTAATGCCAGTTTACCTTTGACGCAAATTCCAATCCCATTCATAGTTCAACAGATGGATAGAAAGACAGTAGTGAGCATCACTAATAGAGATTTGGAGCTCATTTTTTCAAACAATTGACTTATAGGCAAAATATTAGTTTATTTTTCTCTCTTGGGTCAAAAGGCATTTGTTAGTGGATAGCTGCACATCATTCATCAAAAAGAGCATCTCAAATTCAAGTCCTCGGGCTACAGCTGGGAAGGATTTGGCTGACTGAATATTTCAGTACAGATTTATAACATGACAAAAAAGTTCCATTTTGATTAATCCCTTAAGGGAGCTGTGCCAAATTAGTGGCTTGTGGTGTAAGTTAGTGCTTCACTGATGAGAGACAGTGCACAAAGAACTCTATTTTCATATTAGTGCCGATCATATTTCGGGAATGGTGTGGATACAATCACGCATTCTGAGAGCTATCAGATCTTGCTATTTGCACAAGTCTGCTGCTTTCACATAGGCTGGCAAGGATTCCTGCACAATTTTGTGCAGTGGATTATGGAATGTGTTCTGACATGAAGATTGGTAATTAGAAACTCTCATTAGTATTGCTTGAGAATGGCATAACTCAGCTGGGTGTCTTACAGCAAAATGTTTTCACTGCACCTTCTATCAAGATAAAAAGTTTATCTCCGCATTTGAAAGGGAAAACTATAACTGCATAGTATTACTTAGTTTATTCTTACAAGAGCCCCTGTTTCTGTTTTCAACCATAGTTTTACACAAAATTCTGCTGTAAATGAGCATTTTTTTGCACAGATTAAAGGGAGGGGGAAGTGCTTTCTTCAGTAATGTAAGCAATTACAAGGCAAAAATAAAAATTTAACAAGCTTATCTGTTTCAATAAGCCTTGCTAACATAATTTAAAACTTTGGACTTTATGCTGAACTGATGCTGTTATTGCATATTTGGTCAGCAACATCAGGCAATGTTTTTCAGTTTCTAGATATTATGAGTTATTTAAGAATGCATCAGTCATTGAGAAAGAAAAACACTGCATAGGAAAGTATGTCACCTCATTAATGTACTGCACAGCTGCGCAGTGTTGGATGCATACCAGGTAAATCATAATATAGGATAGAAAGTGAAAATAAAGTGACAAAAGACTAACTGCCTGGCCTTGGAACACAGATATCTCAGACCAGCACTTTTACATGAAACAATGGAAAATAATCTATTTTTCAAATAAGTTAAGAACAGAAAGTAGCTTTCTAAAAAACCCACCAATTTCAGCAACCTGAAAGTTTTTATGCAACATATTTTTGTTTTCCTTTTACAGAGAGAAAAGTTCATAAAACTGCTGGATCAATTGCACAATTCTCTGAGGATTGATTTATCTAAATACAGGGTATGTGCAACGTGTGCTATATAGGGGAAAGCTCAAATGTTTGTTCATGTAAATATCCTTTTGCTCTTTATCTCCTTAAAGAAGTTTTAGAGATTAATGCCACTCGTGGCTGAAAATATTGGGTGCTGATGTGAGACCTCAAATCCTTTGGAACAAAAACTTAGATTTTTTAAGAAGTTTAACAATATTTTTCCAATTTGAAAAAAGTTATTCTTTTCTTTCCAAAAGCTAAGAATGGGTCAAGGGATGAGCAGACATTCAAGAAAGGGTAGGATTCAACAACTTTGGTTGAATTAATCCATAACCTGATTAAGTTAATTATATGTTAATTACCTTCACTGACTCATGTAGTGCAAATTACGGTTACTGCTGTATTTATTCTGAGAGGCTAATATCTTTGCTACAACTTCCATACTAAGATCCTAGGAATGTTGAGAAGACTCCTCATTTTTTTGGCATGATAGGAATTCCAGTTTTATTTCTGCCTCAAGGAAGCTCTTTCTACTGAGCTATGCTCCAAACCCAGCCTTTCAGGAAAGAAGCGTGCACTGAATGCCTGCTGGTTATCATATTGTTCTGAACTCCCCCTCCCTTTCCATTCCACTGGATCATGAAACTTTTGGATGATACAGAAGTGATATAGGGGTCCATCAGCTATGGCTCTCCTTTCAGCTTCTAGGAAAGGCAGCCTCCAGCTTGGGGATTTCTCTGTTTATCTGGCCTACTTTCTAAAAGCGAAGAAGAAAGGAAGTATTTAAAAGAATCTGAAGGCATTAGAGGTAGTAGAACTTGCATATACTCAGTTTTTAAGACCATATCCTTCATGCAGCTGATATGTTCATTTTAGGATCTTTTAATTTTGAGGAACATGAAGATATTTGTCTGATGTTTCATTAGTATGAAGCCATTTAAATAAAACTACTTCCCATCTGTCTTCCTGCTAACCTAGAGATCATAGCAAAGATTTCATATATGATTTCTTCATTAAGTTTACCACTGCATTTATGCCTACAGCTGATTTATATACAATGGAGAACTCATAAATTATTTTCATTAGCAATATTTTTCAGTCTTTTTGTAGTATTTTTTACTCCATTAATTTTTAGAAAATATTTTAAATCAATGGTCTTACAAATACAGGAGCATTATCAGAAGTGTTCCTATTCATTTCAAAGGGATACTCATCACTGACTTCCTCACAGGCAGAATTCAGGTAACACGTTAACATTTCTAAACCTTCCAAGAAGCATCTTTGTTTTCCTAAAGGTTTTTTTCCTAGCTATTCAAGGATCTTACCCATAACTCCAATTTCACATGATTCCTCTCTTCCTGATTTACCAGGATAATTTTCCTGCCAGCAATTCTGAAAGACTCCAAGATCTGAAATCAACTGTGGACCTGCTGACCAGCATTACTTTTTTTCGAATGAAGGTATTCACCTTTATTTGCACGATTACTCTTAAAAAAATGCTAAATGTTGTTGCCTTTTATTTTCCAGGAAAATCGTACTCTATTTAATACCTTTAATTAGTTCATCTTCTTCAGTTTTAAATGAAATGTATCAACTGACTGACGATTATTGGAGTAAAGTCATCTTATGCATACTTTGTATTAACAATGTGGTATAAGCTGTTATCTTTAAAAAATAAAAAACTTATTTTGTAACAATTATTTTTACATCTCCTGAAGGAAACAAAAGAATTACCTTTTTAATTAGTTCAAAGTCAAGTCACATACAGCAAACTCAGTTGAACTCCTTAGGAACATGTGTCACATAGAATTATGTTTTCCCAGTAGTATCATAGTATCACATGTCAAACAGCAAAATAGTTCTGTTAACTCTACTTGCTTTAGTCACTCCAGATATTGATATCTAGGTGGTCAAGTTCTAAAATGTTTTTAGAATGGAATGGTACACATTGATGTTATTGGATGAGAATACAGGAACACAAAACAACATTTGTTGCAACAGCATGTGATTTCACTGTGTTAGGCACTACATAAAGAGAATTAAAATAATCCATTAAGTTGAAGTTCAAATTAATGTATCGTAGAGTAAAAAGCTGAAGCCGTTGCTTTAAAAAATGAAGAGCTATTTGGCTGATATTCTTATTCGGAGAAAAGCACATAACTATATGGTTTAATTATTTCCTAAATAATGGAAAAACATTTAGTTTATCCTCTTCTACTGGATAGCCTAAGGATGTAAACCCTTGGGCATGTGTGCCTCTTTCTTCACAGGAATAATTTCATTCAAATAAAACTTAGTGGTACAATCTACTTGTTTAACTTAAGTATGTTTTAATGCATCTTTAAACTAACATGACCTTAAGTCAAAACAGTTATAAATATTTTCATCGTTATTATATTACAACACTTTTCATCCTGTATTACAGAACTACATTCATTGAAACACTTGGATTTTTTTGTGTTGAATCTAATTTTGAAATTCTACTATTTGTGAAATATTTTATCAGGTTCTTGAATTACAAAGCCCACCTCGAGCCAGTACTGTGGTGAAAGACTGTGTAAGAGCCTGCCTGGACTCAACTTATAAATACATTTTTGACAATTGTTATGATCTCTACTCCCATTTAGTGGATCAGGTAAGGCCACTATGAACTTGTTTCATGCTATTGCTCATTCATTATTGTTTATTTACAATAAGTAAATCAAAGCACTCAGGTCTTTTTCATTTTATTTATGTAAGAAGGAGAAATACGTTATAAATAAATCAACAGACAGTTATGAACTCTAAAATGTTTAACACTATGAGTTTCAAAATAAACATGTTAACTCAGAACTTAGTCAACACATCGGATGTGACTGTAAAAATGTCCAGTGACTTTAGGGAAGATAACATTAGATTGATTACAATTCATTTAAGATCTGTAATTGGAAAATAATTTTTTAAAATCTAATATTTGAGCTTAGTGGCTTTCAAAATAAGCATTATAATTTGCTGAAAATTATATACTGTCTTTCCAGCCTTATATCTTAACATCTATGATACATACTTGGATCCAAGCTTTAGTAACTGCTTCAAAAAAGCAGAGGGTAATTATATAACATTTCTTAATATTAGTCCATCAGGCTGAACTGTCAATGCAAAATAATTATATTATTTGTCATATAATGCTATGCAAAAACCTTGAGAATGCTTTTTTCTGTAATATGGCCAGAGTTTATTCTGTAATTAATGTTAAAATTAAGAAATTTGTATCTGCAAAATTATAGAACTGTCTAAAAGGATCATCACTGCTTTAGCACAATACTTCTTGTTCCTTATGTTTGCCTTCTGGGTGGTACACTGGAAAAATTGTATTTCATTGAATATTCCTGCCTTGAAAAGGATGTATAAAGTTGTTTGGCAAATGCACATTTGCTGTGTAGTATATAATAGATAAGAACAGTTATACTGCATGATATATGAGACATGAATTTTTATCTGAAAGCACATTTGTCTTGAATCCAAAATGTGAATTCCTGTATTTCAGGAGAGGCAGTACATCCTATATATTTGGCTTTCCTGAAATGAGAATTTATTGTCTAATATTGGATTTCTGTTGCATGAGAAAAATTATCTCTAGCTCCCAAGCTTTCCACATAAGAAATTCTCACTGGCACTTAAGACACCCCATGCTCTGAGTGATCATGTATGTGTTTGTTTATTCTCCATCAGATTACGTTACAAGCTAAGTAGCAGTATATATTAGTAGAAGGAGCAGCTTCAGACATCACATCTATAAGCCTCATAAACTGTTCTGTTTTCTTGCTAACATTTACTCTGCAGCAATTCTGTCTTGTCTGTTAAATATAATATGAGCTGTTGCTAGACTGGGTATCACATAAGTCTACAGAGTTTATCAGCAGATGCTCACCATTTTAGTAAACAGTGATAAGTGAAGTAATCTTACTTCTGCTAAGCATTGCGATACCTGCAAGAAGATTATCTGTATTTTAAAATTTTCAATACTTTCTTTCTGTGAAGTCATAAAATAGCTTAGCCTGTCTATTTTAGTAGATGGTTTAAAAATGCAGGTATATTATAGTCTTTCTGTTTGGTAGAGAATGTAAAACAAGTTTAAAGTGATGCCTCTTTTGTTTTTGAGGAGAAGAATGAGCAATCATTATTATTTTTCTCTTACAAAGCTCTACTTAATGACAGAGCAATATGAACTCCTGAAATTAAAAAAACAAACAAACAACAATTAAAAAACCCACCAGAAATATTCACTCAGCTGGAAAACTGAGTTAACTGCATTTCACTGTATTTACATGCCTCTTCTATTCTCTTTCAGCAAGATTTCCAGTAGATGAGTTTGCACGTAGAAACTTTAAGCAGAAAAACGTCTGTAGAGTTACAGTCATTAGCAAGTGTAAGAAATTTTAGTGAAAACATGCAAAAAGCGAAATTTAAAACGAAGATAAATAGACAACATTCAAAATAAGTTATCACTAGTAGTAATCAAACAACAATCACATATAATCTTAATTACAAATAGTAATTCAAATCACTACCTAAATTTTGTATCAGTTCCAGAGTTGAACAAGGATACTGCCTTCTGTATTATCTTCCTATAGTTTCCTACCAATATATCTGCACCTGCATTTAATTCTAGGAACAGCTAAGTATATAGTTTGTTGGAACCTATAGTTGTGGAGATTTTCCAGTAAATTTCTAGGTGCACTTCAGACTGGCTTGTGGTATCACTGTTATAATAATAAAGCAGTAACCAATATTGTAATTAATATTTCATTGGCTTTCTGTCCAAATCCCTTAGTCTGATTACACCAGATTCCACCCTTAGGCCTTCTGTATTAACCATTCTCTTATATCTGCTTGCCTCCCTGTCAGATGAGGCCTCCTTCTCTTAAAGGGAGGAAAGGAGTTCATCCTAGACTGATGGGGCAGCACAAGAGGTCCATACTTTAGTTGCACAGCTGAGATTTGAGCTGTGAGTAGAGAGAACTGAAATCAATGAACCCCAAGGCAACAAGAAATGGTTCATATGTAGGTCACCACCTGCTCTCACTCAAGGGAAAGACTGGCAGCTGTTGTTCTGCTTAGGCCCATTGCAGGCTCAGTGTTTTACCATGCTTCATTTCTTACCTGAATCATAGTGTGGATGATGTTACGAAAAAGTGGAACCTAGGCAGTCTGCTTAAACAGTAGTATATCCATCTGGCCAGAAGTGGTAGATTCCTGCATGTTGTATATACTAGAGTGTAACTCATGTTAACCACCTTCTGCATTTGCTTCTGTCTACAAATTAAAATTCTCACAGATGCCTGCCACAGTGTTTCTAGAAAAATATGTTTAGTGTCTGAGTGTGTGTAACTGTCTGATTTTGGGGTGAAAATAGAATAATGAATGATGAAATTGAGGGTGCTCAAGCAGGAATTTGGGGAAATTTATCAATATAAGAAGAGAAACAAGTAAATCACAAAATATGCTCAGCAATCCTTGCTTCCTCTTTTTATTACTCTCTACCTTTGTGCCAGAGAGACAATCACTGTTATAAAGCAAATACCTTGCAGCAAAATATCACCCTTGGGGAACAGCAATATTTCCTGGGGTGAAGCATGGTAAATGCTAACAGTATGCAAAAATGTCATACTACAGTTTCATATCAGAATGACAAAAAACAAATGCCATGCTTTACTACAGACATTTTGCATGTTTTTTTCTTGACAGTCTTACTGACACATATATTACTGTCCTCATTATTTAAGACAAAGCACTCCAATGAGGAACTACCTAGTTCCTTATGCAGCAGATGTAGTATTTTCTCTTTTTAATTAACACTGATCTGAGTGAAGAGCTAGCTGCCTTATGCTGAAAAAATAATGCCTTGAAAAAAAGTAGTTTAGGAAGTACTTTGATAACTTTCTGACTCAATTAATAATTATGTCACTGTTTCTGTTTCCTTAAGAAAACAAAAAAAATTTAAATCTTTGCTATAACTCACAATGACTGAAGTCTCTTCAGTAATGCTTTTTGCCATCTTCTCTACTGGGTGAAACCAATAAAATGCAAATCAAACTTTCTGTTCTCTGAAGAGCCCTTGAATGGTACAAATCATTTCATGACTGATAGCACCAGTATACTGGAAAAAATTTCTTCAAATCTGGTATGCAGAGGGTACTTAGAGACCACTCCTTATGCTGTAGCATCACGTTTGATGGGCAGCACATTAGCCACAGTAACAGAAAAACCTTTGAGAATGAACTTTAGAACATCAGAAGAATGCATTTTTGCTGTGATATTTCAAACCCCATTCTGAGACTTCTGTATCAGAGAAAGACCAATTCTTATAGATAAAATTGCTTGTTAGAAGCTTGTCTGAGAACATTGTTTAGCAAGTCAAGAGAACAGCTCATCATCCAGTGGCAGCAGATATCGGGTAAAAGAGAAAGTAGGAAAAGCCATAAACCTTCAATCTTGAAGTAAAAAAGTGTAATAATATTGTCATCAGAGGGGGTGAATGAACAAACTGGTTTTATCATCCAAGAGCCTTATATTCTTCAACTGTTTATGTTAACTCTAGGTGCATAGCTAGTTACCTGTTCTTACTTATTGTTAGATCTCCAAAAATCCAAATATTTTCAGTGCTGAAATCTGAATGCTGGTAAAGTTTGGTTATTATTTAGGAACAATGAGCAAAATAAACCTGAACTTTACCCAGACCTTAAATACAGGTTATCTCATAAGCAACAAAATTCTAATTAATATTGATTTTTGAGAGACTGCAGTTAATTCACAATCCATCCCCTTTAGTTCTGAACATATTCAGTGTTTTTAAAAGTAGTTAAGATGGTAGCTCTTTGCAAACAGTTTACTTTGATTATTTATTGTTCATTAGTATTTAATTATTTATGCTGTGTGATCAGGCTATTCTAATGTTACCAGAGAACAATATGAGCTTGACTGGAATGCCCAGTGTTCAGATTCATTTGTTATTGAGTCCTATATCTATGAGAGTATGAAAACTTGAACATTTTTATGCAGTTGCTTCAAGTCTGATTTGTGTCTGAATACTGGCAAAAGCAATTGCACATTGAAATCTGACCTTCCATAATACAGCTCCAAACAGATCAGTAAACATTGACTTGGAATTGAGTGAAACACTGACAATTCTGAGAAATATGCACACACAGATTTCTGTATCTAAGTTTGTCATATACTTCCTGTAGGCTGATGGTGGTGTAACAGTACAGTAGTACAACAAACACGGAACAGGCATCAATTCAGGTATGCAAAACCATCCGGTGTCCTGATTACATTCTTGACCTGAGGCCGAAGTCCTTCAGCCTCCTTTCTATCTAGATTAACATGACCATGTATGTATTTATCTCTCTGTAAGCAAATGTCTATTTCCAAATAAAATATACTAATAGTGAACATCCTCGCTACTGCATTTCAGTTCTGTTCTCCCCCTGTTTCACCTCGTGTTTCTGATCATATTGTGGCCAAAGGACTAGGAGCATGAGACTGGCCATGCCACATCAGACAAAAGATTCATCTGGCTCAGCATCCTGTCTCTGATAGTGAGCAATGCAGATGTTTTGAGAAACTTCCAGCTAAGAAAAACTTTATAAACTACATAAAATTTAGCTCATATATTCATTCCTTTAGTAAAAATAATTCTGTATCTTTCATAAACCTTGCTGTCCTTTTCTGAGCATTTTCCAGTTCTGCTATTTTATTTTCAGGATGAGGAGAGGGGAGAGGCCTGATATGTACACAACATTCAAAATACGATCACCTGACAGAGAGAGGAAGTAAAATAAGGATGTTCTTTGTTGTGTGCTCAGTTCTGATAATTCTTCATGGTTGATATGCTCTCTTGGCTGCTTTATCACTGCACTGATGTTTTCATGGAAATATCTATCATAGCCTTAAGATAACACTCCTGTGTCAATGTGAGCTCAGAGTCCCAGTGTAATATGCAGGAGACAAAGTCTGTGGGATGTACAGTGGTCTTGATTGCTGTGTACTTAGATGAGGAAACAAAGCTTGTGAGACAGTGCTAGGGAGAATTACCCTTCTGTGCACTGGGTCAGAAATCTTCTGATTTACCTTGCTGGAGCTGTGCTGTTTTAAAACATTGTTTCTTCTTTCTTTAGCAAGTAGATTTGAATTTAAAATCTTGTAAGCAATAACATTTGAACCATAGTCCTTTGTAGACTATTAGAACCTTCAGAGTGTTAGGTATGCACAGTTAAAAAGCAAGGGGCCTACAGTGGTTGATAGATTTTCTTAAAACCTGAAATGCTGTGGTTTACAGTTTTCCAAAGTAAGACCAACATTTATATCCTTTCAATTTGTAATAAATATTAGATAACACATCATATATAAAATATTATATATGGTATATAATATATAAATAATAAATTTTAAAATATGCATGATGTTATTGTGAATCCTTCTTTCTTTACCACAGTTGGCCTTTAATGTAGATATGTTGCAGAGAGTGGGATATTATTATAATTAGACTTCCACATTCTTAAAAATATTTCAGTGTAGATATTTCAGGGCAGTATAAAGGTTACGCTGATTGCTGCAAAGAGCTTTCAACAAGTGTGGGGCTCACCTGGGTCTTTCTCCTATTCCCATAAGCATAGCACTTTTGGGAATGTGGGGCAAATCAAAGCATAGCAGCACTTGGCTTGCCACTCCAGAGGAGCTAGGCATGTTACACTGCTCTGAATGGGTAGAACAGTTAGACTGGCACTTTTCATGTGTCAATCCTCAAAGAAAAAGAGTGAAGAACCTTAATTAGAATTTATCCAAAAGGTTTCCATTCCATTTCAGTTGGTACTGGAGAAAGATACATGGACTATAGATTCTGTTTCAAGTATGAACATGGTTTAGGAGTTACTATGCAATAGCACTGCTCAGGGGTTGCTGGTTCAGTGAAATCTCTCACATTTTGAACTCATTCTGACTGTCTGCAAACTGTTTCTGGATTTTGCCTCTCTAAGAAAATGCTGTAAATCCAAATTTTCATTCTTTTCTTACCTGAAAATTTGAAAAAGTATATAAAATTATATAAAATTCTAAAAATAGGTGTGTGCAATACATATAAATGTCTATAACTGTGTATGTTATATAGTGCATATTGTATATTCCCTGATGATTCTTATCCTCTTCCAAATTAAATAATAACAACCGAGCAGTTTAAAAATACAGAAGTACCATTAAAAGTAATATTTTGTCATCTAAGACTGGTCTATAAAATTGAACTCTATAGCCTCACACTAATCAGGGCTACTGCCTTGGTTTCCATTCAGCTTCCCTTGTACCATTATTTATATACAAAGTCTGGTAATCTGAAACTGAGTCTGGGGCTTGCATCAGACATAGTCTTCATGCAGATTAGTTTCTGAAATCATAGATTTGAATTTATCAAAATTGCATCCATACAGTTGTTGTGTATTGATTGCACAGAACATAACAAAATAAACACAGCAGAATAAAACCAAACATTTTTTCCTACTAACTGGTAAAATCAGTGATGAAAGAAGTTGAAAGCCCTGTGTTCCTCAGATCAGCCTTTACAGATTTGTCTCAGGGTAATACAGACACAAATTTTAATCCTGCTTCACACTGTGCCTCAGATTGCTTTCTCCACCCTCAGCCAGTTTTCCAGAGTGCAAAATATGTCTGCTTGTCAACAGTTTAGCATTTTTTTTTCCTTAAACTCAGAAAAATCCCTCTACATTGTATCTTTTTCTTTAAGAGAATATCAAAATTCCAGCAACTTATTTTGATGCCTTTGTGATCCTTGATCCATTGTTTGCATATGAACTCAGGTGACTAGAAAATTGGTAGTAAAAGGAAATTGAGAAAAAAATATTATTTAGTGCAAGTAAAGAATTTATTTTAATATGTATGAAATGAAAAATTCCTCTCACTTCCTCTTTCTGATTTTGATGTATTCTACGTCAAAAGACAGTTATAAATCCCCTAGTTTGGCTCTTGCATGAAAAAAGCACCATAGAATCCACAGGGTTTTTTGTTTGTAAATCTTAAGTGAATAGTATGACTTATCTTTAAAGATACTTTACTTATAAGATGTTTATAATTACCTAGTTTACCAAATGAATTATGATGCTCTCAATAAAATTATATATTCTGTAACAAAATATACTACAAAATACATGAAGAAACATCCATTAAGTTACTCTCAGTTGGATTCCTAAAATGACCAAAACTGAATTAAGACAGCTTTGCCCAGGCAAGCACATCTAGTTTACTGTAGTTCTACAAAATAGTTATAACTTCTTTTCTCTGAAACTGAACTGAAATTTTATCCATAACAGTTTAATACACTTAATACAAAGTGAGAAACTAATTGTCATTTACATTAGTTCTATGATGTTCTGTGGGATTTTATTTTCCAACAGATGTGAGATCGCTACTGAAGCCAGTGTCATTCTTGGCATTGTCTACTGTTTGGCTTCTACCCTACTTCATGTGTTCCAAATAGGTATTCACATGTCTTTAACTACTGTTAATATACTGTTGTAGGAATTTACTTAGAACTGTCTATTAGCAATAAAGAGAACATTCCCTGTGATAAAGAATTAATAAAAAGACACAATTCAGGAAGGCATCATAAAACTAATGTGTGACAATTAGATTTCTGATCCACTGAGTAAATTCACTGGACATAGCTTCTGTATAAGTTGGGGCATTGACTGAGATCAAAACCAAAGAGATTTTAATTAAAAGAACATTTGGAATCTAAAATCCTTAGCAATACATTCCTAATCCAAATCTAATTACATGTCTATGATTGCAGCAGATTGCTTTGTAAACTTTTCAAAGTGATAGGAAATGGGTAATAGTGAAATTCAGCATAAAAAAAATCCCGTTCTGGCACTCCTGAGCTGTGTCGTGTTGGAGAAACTTGATGAGAATGTATCATTTTTAAAAGCACAACTGGGCAAACAGCTATATTCATCAGTACCCAAGCTATCCCATTTATTCCTCATGCCTGTTTTGTGTAGTCTATTTTTCTAAAATATTTCATTATTCAACTTTTCCACTTCCATGTTGTTGATTGACATTTTTGTATGGTGAAGGATATATGATATGCTACAACTTTAGAGTCATCCTAAAGACAAGAAATAGCCAAGTCAATTAAGGTGAGCAAATAAAAACCTGTATTGTCATGTCTTGGCGAGACCTCATGTGGTGTTATGTTTTGTCTGATCTGACAGCAGATGCCTTTTAAGAATGTTTTTAGCGATATCACTATTTTTCCTTTGGATAGTTAGTTATTGAGCTTTTAAGTATAGGATCTACTACAGTGTCTTCTTATGGCATTTCACAGTTCTGTGCATGTGGACAGCATTACCATCCCAAGTGACTTAGTGGGGGGCAAGATATTTTAAGTAGTCTTTCCTAAGTGAGAAGAATAGTGAAAAAGGAAGTGATTCTACTAATTGGCCAGCTTTCATTTATATCAATACTTCCTGAAAATTCTCTTGGTTACTGTAAGAGCAATCTGTTATTTTAGCTTGTTCAGTAAATTATGTATCCACCAAAAAATTAGACAGGCAACTTCAAAAAATCATTATTTTAAAAAGTCATGAATCATGAACAGTATCTGTTCACTAGTGATTTTGTTGTCTTGATATACTGAGAATTTATGTTCCTCTTGACCTTTTCAGATTTTTTTTTTTAATCTTATTATTGGTATTGTCCTCTGTAATGATAAGCAGTATTCAGTGGCTCATATATCTTGTCACTGTATTTGTACCAATGTGGCACCAGTTGGGTATGTTAGGTATTTAGTTAATGTTTTTATAATGGCAATTTCTTTCTAATGGATAGAACTTCAGTGAAAATAGAAAAGTTACTATTATCAAAATGAGCTTTTTCCACTTAATAGACCATATAATTAACCATCTTTATAGTTCAGGAATTTTGTGTATGTAAATTGTCATAAGCATATACTTTGTTGTACAAACTAATCTAATCTTGGCATTTTAAAATGCCTTTCCGCAACTTGTGCATAGACTGTCAATACACTGTACTATGTAAGTGCATATGGTATGATTTCCTGAAGTGAAAGGATACATTTTATTGAGAACTGGTTGGATATGGGGGAGAGGCTGGATTATTTAGCCTGGAGAAGAGGAGACTGAGAGAAATCTCATCGTAGTCTATAACTTCCTTACAAGGGGAAGAGGAGGGGCAGGTGCTGATCTCTTCTCTCTGATGACCAATGATAGGACCAGGGGAAATGGCAGGAAGGTGTGCCAGGGCAGGTTTATGTTGGACATTAGGAAAAAGTTCTTCACCCAGAGGGTGGTGGAGAACTGGAATAGGCTCCCCAAGGAGGTGGTCATGGCACCAAGCCTGACAATATTCAGGAAACATTCGGATAATGCCCTCAGACGCATGGTCTGAATGTTGGGACTGGCCTATGCTAGGGCAAGAGTTGGACTCTATGATCCTTGTGGGTCCCTTCCAACTCACAACATTTTATGATTCTGTGAAACCACAAGAGTGAGATATGAGCTATTATCATCAGGGTTACAAAATTAGAGCAGATAAATTTATTTTGAGACAACAGAGAAGGAAAAACTTAACTCGTTTTTTCATTTAATACGAGGGCATGCTTAGTAACTGTTCAGAACAGTTCAGAACTGTTCAGAACAAACTGCTGGTGAACCTATGTTACCAAAGTTCAGCAAAGTGGTATAGAAATTAAACTGCAGTGCCTCCAAAAGGGTGTTTCATTTCATTAAGAAAATGTTACAATATAATTGTATGATGCTGTCCTCCCACTCACTTTTCCTGCAGTGTTACAGTTTACTGTGCTTCTCAAGTTTGCTAATAGAAATATTTTCAAGCCAAATTGTGTCACTGATTTTTTTTTTTTTTTTTTTGAAAATAGCTCTGTTTCAAGTTAATTTTATATTACTTATTCCAAGATGGAACTTTGTTCTGTCAGTTTTGCAAGTCTGCAACTAATCAATGTAATCAAACTTCCAACATTGTTTTACTTTATTATAATGCTTCTGTGAAGGCATCTGTTGCCAAAAACCACATAAAACAAATAATAATGCCAGCAATAATAACAATTAATATAAAAACTACCTGAATTATTCTGAGCATTTCTAACCAATTATTTAGATTTTAGGTTAAAGAATGGAAATTACAACTGGGCATGGGCAGAGTGTGTGCTTTCATTTCAGGGCATAAAACTATGTCTATTAATGTGATACTATTTTTAAAAATACCTTCTCTAGGGATTCTGAAAAGATCATCTTGATTTTTAAGATTTCTAGGCCAGAGAATTTTTGTACAAAGCACCTCCTTCTGCAAGTATTACTTTTTAAATTAATTACTTTTTGCTATCTATATTAAAGAATAGAATTTCACATCCTGTGATTCACATTCACAATCCTGAAAAGCTGTCTCAGCTACATCCCATTGCAGGTTTTTTTGTGAAAAGTAGTTCTTGAATAAGATGCTGGGCTAAATATGAATTAACTTCATCTTCTACAACTGCCTTTTGGTTGGTTTGGCTTAAAATTGCACTGGCTTCTGAGAAAAAAAATGGTATATGAGAGATGAATCTTTGATATAGAAACAAGGTCTTTAAATAAAAGTATAATGTACACCAGGGAAAGCCCTGTGAGTGACATTAATGCTCCATTACTCATTTCTTTTTTGAAAAGCACTCTTGTTTGCACATGTGGTTGTAAATTGCTGGTGATAACTAGTCATACCATCCATTGTAACTGCTTTTGAGCCTCACCTTTATTTCAGTCGCTTTAGATACTGAAGCTGTAGCATTTATAAATCAGCTGAATAGGTAATAGTGTGATTAATGACACTTTTCTAAGATATTCCACAGTGACCACAAAAACAATTTCAGTTAAGTGTTGTTGAAATTCCCCTTCTGCCATCCTAAATGCTGTTAATAGATAAAAGTTAATTGAGGTTAAGATAACATTTAATTAATTCACTGTGGCGTTAATATAGTGTCATATCTATTCAGAGAGATATGGAGTCCATTGAAGTGGTCATATTTGGACTACAAATTAGAAGTACAAGGAATATATGTTTAAACTTGCAAGATAATAGGCATGTTTATTTTCTATGGCTTACTGGTTGAGTGGAAAATTCCCTTGCTATCTCTGACAGCTGTGTAGAAGAGACCTACCATGTGCAGACATTCCTCTGTGTGGCAGAAATTGTGTGTGCATGTGTGTGTGTCGATACAGAGATAAAGATACTTCTTTTCATATCTGGTTCTCTGCAGTTAAGTTATTTATTGGACATTGAATAATAATAAATGTCTTTTAATAACTGAAAAATACTTTTGTCTAGGAAACTGTAGATTAAAAACTCATAAATCAAAACTGTAGATTTTGATCTAGCTATAAATGCACTTTTTAGTGAGACTAAAAAGTATAAAATTCTCAATAAAAGTTTGTAAGTGGTGAATATTAATACATACAAATACATAAAAAGGTGCAAAAGTCAGGCTTTCAGTCTAGAGGAATAAAAATCCACTGCTTTACTTACCTAGTTTTAATGAATGACTGGAGAGTCATGTTGGTAATGCATCTGATATACCAGTTTGTCATGTCCTTCCTTGTGATTATTACAAAAATTTCATGGGGCATCTCAAGACTTCTGCTTTGGATGTGAGACTGGTTGCAGTCCTCTTTATTTACAAGGAATATACAAAAATCCCATTTCCTTGGATAGAAAAGGAATCAAATAACAGATTGGTTTTGCTTACAGCTTTAAAATTCTTGGCTAGGCAATACCTTCACAAGCCTCTCTTTTGGATATTCCTATTGTACCTTTTCCTAGTATTTGTAGTGTCCAGGGATATTTTTTTTTCCCCCTCCTACTTTGTGGTGTTTTCCTCTGCCTCTCTTAAATACATACTTTGTTGTTCTGCCAGTCAATCTATGAATCCTTGGAAAATCTCTGTGCAGAATACTTTGGGCAACAGCCTTTTTTATTTTGGCTATTAAATAATAGAGGGAAATTTAACCACGTCTTCATTTAGAGCAAACAGCATAGCAGCTGTGAGGCCAAATAACTTCAGCATGTAATCCATAACAAAACCAAAAATGTTCCTTATCATTGATTTGTTCAGTATTTATTGCGTAGAGTATAAAAGTTCTGCCTCAGCAGACAATTCTATCTTCACTTGATCTCAGCACAATAAAGAATTTAAGAACGTATTTGAAGTGTTGACATGCACTGAAAATCAAGTCTCTATTGATCTTCTTTGCTGGCCTGGCTGTCTTTGCACTGTCTATGTTTTTCAGTATATGTCCTCAACCAGATACAGTGTGTCATACAGTCTACTCTAAGTTGGATAGACAGTCTTTGTCCAAAATTTCTGAAGATTCTTAATACATCACTCTCCAACCAAGTAATAATCTGAAGGTGAAAATCCCATCCTATTTTCTCTAATTTCTCTAATATAAAATGTATTCAATCTTGTTTTAACAGGGTAAGAAACAAGAAGTTCCTAAAGAAGAACAGGGACCAACAACAAAGAATTTGGATTTCTGGACACAGCTTATTACTCTGATGGTCACAATCATAGATGAAGATAAAACAGCATATACACCTGTCTTGAACCAGTAAGTAATCACTTTCCCCATAAAAATTGAGTTATGAAATATACATCAGTGGGGGGAAAAAAAGGCATGGAAAACTATAAATCTATAGTTTACAGATAAACTGTATCATGAATCAGACTATGTCAGGCTAACTATGTTTGGTAATGGAAAGTGTATCTGATGTGTTTTGCGTCTTGGTTTAGTGATAGTCCTTATTATCAATTACACTTAATTCTGTGGAAGCATACAAATATCATTTGTTTCATTAAACTTCTGACCATTATTCTGTTTAACAAAGTGATGTTCTGGTCTTTCACAAGACCTGTTGTCATTTTCTCATGTAGCAATGTATCATACACTTTAAGACCAGATTAATTATATGGACGATAACAGTTATCTCTCGTTTATTGTATTTTGTTCAGGAAAAGGAACATTGGTTAAAAACAAAAACTTTGGATAGATGGAGGATAGAGCACAAAAAGTGAGATTAAATGAACTCATGGTTTAAATAAATTGCTTGTGGTTTAACTAGAATACATATTTTCCGAAATCGGGTGGAACTTTTGTCTTAAGTCCTAGTGAAGTAGTGACCATGGCCAGCACTCCACAGATTGTTCAGTCTAACCTGTTGCATGCACAGCGCAAAAGTGTGTTCACACACCAGGACCAGACTCTCTTTAGCACCTGAATGAGACTGAACCCATCAAGTATGGAATTTGAGCTATTCTGAGCGTGTGCATCTGAGGTTCAGGGACTTTGATATTCTTAAAACGTAGCAGACTGTAGATTTGACAGTACAAATTAGGAAAAAGCATTTTTAATTTTTATAATAGGAATTTCTTAGTTTAGGATTGAAGTAGAGACATGCAGTAATATCTAGGATAAGTGCTTCAGGGATTCATTTATGTTTTGCTTCATACATTGATTCTTTTTGTTTACTTTCAAGCTGAGTTCAATTTAATTCCATTGATCTGTCATTTTTTATACAGCACCTTGTTAGAAATAGCCAGCGTAAACAGTTTGCGTTAAATTTTTGCTTCATTAAATCAGTAAAGAGGAGACATTCATAAGTGGCTACCTTTTATATGCAGTTTAGCATTTTTGGAAATACATGAAAATTATCATGAACAGGTAACCTAAGGTTAATTTATTTCCCATGAAAATCTAGCATATTCTGTTTATTAAGAAGTTCCACCAAGTAGTATTATATGGTTGACATATGAGTTGAAGATCAGAGATTGTCATGCATGTGAGGAAGGTGATTTTAATAGCAATGTTTTGGATAAACTGAGGTTTTGTAGTATTGCTCTAAGAATGACAGAGAAATTGGGAAAATTATGGCCTATGAGACAGAAATTATTGTAGCAAGAGGAAACAAAATGACTGATAGAGCACTCTCCTAGTTGTCCTCTTGCTTTACTGAGAAATGTGAAAATTTTAGATCACAGGCTTAGCAATGCACAAAAGGACAGCACGTGTAGACCGATACAATTGTGCTTCATTGCCATGATGATGAGAAATTAACCAAATTCTAGAATAACAATCTTAATTACTATTAGGCAGATACTCATAATACAGGAGACTGAAAGGAGGCTATCTCCTTTCCGTACTACTTTACAGCTTTCAGAGTTACAGCACTTCTACTTTCGAGAGCACGTCATTGCTACTATCATCCTTTTAGAACATATAATCTCAAAAGGAAAAGGCCTTTGTATAAACTAGTCTTTATATGAACGATGTTAACTGTCCTTCCTCCAACTTGGTAAAGAAATTCTAGGATGCATACCTCTTTGCTGACAAATGTGTATCTCATTCCTCCAAATATATCTCCTTCCTCTGAGTAGGATGAAAGTTTTTGCAAAATACAATGAAGTACCTAATTCTTTTCTTGGGTTTCTTTAAAAGAGTTTGATCTGAGAGAGGACTTGAAATTTACTACAATAATTTCTGGAGTGCAGTTACGATAGATCTTAAGAAATAGAGAAATAAACTTGTTTTTTTTTCCCAGACCTTTATCTCAAATCATGACATGCTGTTTTCATTTAAGTGAGAAATATATGATAGCAGTTGCTGCTCTTTTACATAAAGATGTACATAGATTCCTGGTTCCATCTCCTTTCTCAGAATGACCAGGTGAGCCATTGTGCTGAAGTATGGCACTCAGTAAATTCCTTGTCTTCCATTTCTGTCACTGTCCACTTTAAAAATTCTTTAGGCTTTTTCTGCCCGCAGTTCACACAAAGTAGAGATGGTGTCTCAGTCTTTGATTTGCAAAAATAAAGCATAGATTATCCAACTTAGTTTTGACTAACCATTTGACTAGTTTCTTATGCAGTCCAGCTCCTTTTACAGTGTGAGGAATTTGATCTCATTCTCCTGAGGTTCTTGGAGTACTTGGCATACCCTTTGGCTTTATTTGGATTACCGTTTGAATCCAAGCCTCAGCTTCAGCATCCATTAACATCTTGTACACAGCAATAAATCATGCTAAGAAATCCTTGAGTTGTCTGTAACTTGTTTGGAATTGAATAATAATTTCAGTCCTTTAGTGAGGGATGGTTTCTGACTGAGCTCATTCATCTGTAGATGAAGTTTCTCTTACATCAAACCTTATTAAGAAAAGGAGAATCAGCCCTGTGTGTAACTTTAATTGTTAGGTATTTTGTCAGAGAACTTCTACACTAATCTGACTACCAAGTTCTATGAAGAATTTGACTATGAATATTTTAAATATGGTGAATTTAAAAAATTCTTCTTGGGGACTCATTTCTTCTTTATATTTTGATGCTTTGATTAATTTTTACTTTCCATTGTGTGTGTATTTTTATATATGTCAGAATTTGCCTACAGTTGTGGCCCCAAATGCAGATAAGTCAGTGGTGACTGCTGTGAACTGTGACATATGACTGCCTTGAGCAGTGTCTGACTATTCTATGTGAAGGTCTCTTTTAGGGAAAACAAATAGAATTATATAGCTTCTTCTGTCATTATTCTTAGTCAAAAAGATATATTACAGTTGAAAAAATATTACTGCTGCTTCTGACATTTGGAACCAAACTCGAGATGTGTCAGAACTATTTATAGCACAAATTAAAAGTTGTACTTACATGATGTTAGCATTATAACATGATGTTAGGAAGGAATGTAACATAACATGGAATTTATAAGAAGCTGTATTCCTTTTCACGATACTATTTTTAGGGTCCTCCAAAAAGTTTTAACAGTGTCTGCAAATATGAAGTCTAGACTCTTCTCCTTCTTCTTTACCTATAGAAATATAGATGTTAGAATTAGAAAATTAAGAGAGTGTTGAAAATATTAAATGTGCATAATATACTTGCAAGCAAAACCATATGAACAAAATAATGCTGAGGAATAACAGGTATAATATAATCTCAGTCATGTTCTGCTCTGCATTTTACATTACTATTTATTGTATGCCTTATATTGTGTTCATAACATGAGCATTTTTTGTAATGCTGATTATTTAGCCTGTCAGTGTAGTCAGTGAAATATGGCTGACAATACTAAGTGCATCTCTCCGACAAAGTGCAAACTGGGAACAAGGGAAGAGTAAGCTTTTTTGGAGTCATGTACTTTGAGATAAATATCAAATGCTCATTTATCACCTGTAATTTTCTACTCTTATTTATTTCACATTTTGTCTGAATATTCATGCAGTAGTATGTGTATGTATATTTGTACATATGTATGTATATCAAAGTAAACTAAAACTCTGTCCTGATCGAGAAGAGAGCCCAGAAAGATGATTCAAAATCTTAAGTTCTCGTTCTGACTGACATTCATAGGATCTTGAGCAAGTCACTTCTATTTTGTCTTCTTCCCCTTTCTCTGTCTTATCTTTTTAAATGGTGAGTTTTGAAGGTCAGTGATTTTCTTTTATTATATATTAAAGCAACTGGGATCTCTGACAGAATTGTGGACAAATACTTATTTGATAACAGCAGAAAATCTCTAAAAAGGACTGTTTTTTCAAAAGTTACATGAAGCAAAAGACCAAAGCAAAAAGTTTTAATCAAAAATATGCATTTCTCTACCTTCCATGTTCTTTACTGTTTTATCCATACTTCAAGGTGAAAGTCTTCAAACAGTGGATTGGATTCAACTAGTATAAACCAATATAGCTTCACAGACAACTTCACTGTTTTCCAGTGTAGCAAAAGAATTAATGAAAACCTGTAGCTGCTAAACATCTGAACCAACAGTTTCAGGTTTTTCACAAGCTGTCTGATTTATCTAAAGTTGGTGAGTTATCTGCAAAATAGATGGATGTTTCTTGATTTAAAGTGTCATGTGAGGGAATTGGTGCAACATTCAAGTAATTACTTAGGCCACTGACATTAGACTGAGGGAAGTTTTTATTTGAAGATTGGATGGTTCATATAATTATACAAAACAGAAAATACCCTAAGTGCTTACTAAGGGAATTATTTTGTGGAAATATTTGCATTTCTGCTGTGCAACTGTAAGCATAATGTCTAGCAGCAAGTGAACTAATGTAATGTGATTGATTGCAGGTTCCCACAAGAGCTGAACATGGGGAAAATCAGTGCTGAAATCATGTGGACTCTATTTGCCCAGGACATGAAATATGCTCTGGAAGGTAATTAGAACCATTAATTACACTAGAGAGTTCACCAAGACTGATTGCCAGTGCAAATCACACCTGGCATAGAATTTCTGTGGGTGGTAAGAGTTTTCTGACATACTTAAGATGTTTCATAGGTTAGTGAAAAAGAAGTGTTGTAAAGGAAGAAATTTGTTGCACTGCAACTATATCAAGTTATCCGTGGAAGGAGACAAAGGAACTGTAACTTGAAATGCTGCTACTTACTAACTAAACCTGACAAAATCATATCTACTTTATATCTGCAGAGGCTGTAAATCAGAAACAGGTATTAGGAGATGGCTGTTCAGCAATTCAACTGCTACTCAAGCTACTCAACTTGTAGTCATAGTCCTCAGGGACATGGTTTAGTCAGGGACTTGTCAGTGTGAAGTTAATGATTGGGCTCGATGATCTTAAAGGTCTTTTCCAATCCAGGCAATTCTGTGATTCTGTGATTCAATGTTGTGATTGCACTTACAGATAGCTAGCACAAATCAATAAGTATTTCTAATTAAAGCAAACTGATCACCCAAAAGGCAGCTTCAGATCAAGCTGTGGTTTGTTTCTGGGTTGTAAGGAACAGAACAGGAAGCTCTTGAGGAAGAGTTAATTATACAGTATATGAAGTGTGGGTGGTTGGACTGGATCGGGACTTTAAAACAAATATTAATGTTAATATCCTAATTGTGCAGACAGAGAGAGAGAGGACTCATTAGGAGACACTTGACTTTCTGTGTCTATTCCGAACCTGTCCTCATGTATAGTCTCATCCCTGTGTTGCTGTGGATACTGTCTTTCTGAGGAGAGTAAATGTCACTTCTGTCACTCCCAGAATCAGTAGTGAAATTGTTCCTGTGTATAAATAATAATTAAATGAAATTGAAATTAACTATAAATTATTATAAATATACATAATTTCACTTTCTATGGTTTCACTCCTAAAGACAAACCTCAATAAATCTAGTTACAAAATAGAGATCAGCATGCTGTTTCTCTCTCCAGCATTGCTGTTTTTTAAATCATTCATTTCTATGAGTATTCTACAAACTGAGTTTAATTCTCCAGTTGTTAATGGTAATAATTTTCTTTTGCTTTGAATTCTACAATATTAGGAGCGAGCCTGTAAATATGGTCACACTCAATCCTCATGGGTTTAATGGAGTTCATTAAAATGCATTGCATTCTGCTGTGCCAGTCTTGCCTTCCAAGTTATTAACATAGGCTACCATCTGTTCATATGTAGTGTCCAGGGCTGTGATTGCAATCTTTGCCTGATTCAATTTAGTATTAATCTCCTGAAGCAGCATCTTTTGTGTTATAAAGTTGATTTCTTTCTGCATCCAATCAAGAAGCAATGAAATAGTTCAACATCATTTGCTGAAGGATTGCTGCCTACCTCTTTTGCAATAGGAGCCAATAGGCCCTATGAGCCAGGCAGTCATTACTCCCCTCTGCCTTTTCTTCTCCCTTGATCCTTGCCCAGGCCAGTCTAGCTAGGAGGCTGCTGTTGTGACATGGAGAAGATAGAGGGAACAGCAGCTTCCATAGCACTGGCTTTTTGCTAGAGAAGAGCACAGTGGCTGCATCTCTATGAATACCAAGGCAGCGTGGTGGCTGCAGTTGGAGGAAACAGCTCCCTTTATGGATGAGAGAGGAAAGGACATCCCAAAGAACAGTTCAAGTCTCCACAGCTGCCAAGATCAGGGCTATACTGTGCCCAGCTGGCATGCCTTGCAAACAAGACTGTACTAAAATCTGGTATTGAGTTAATCCTTTCATTCTAGATTTTCTTCTATTTAAAATTAATAACAATGTTTAACCTTTGCATAGTATTACAAGTTTTATGCAAACCTTAACAAATTAAGTCTACACCAGTTCTAATTTTTTTCTGATCTAAGGAGCTTAATTATTTTCATGTATAGATTTTGCATGGAGAAGTTATCACCTTCTCTTTGAGAACTGATTTCATTAGATTTGGCCCCTTTTTTTTCTTCTTTGCAAGTTAGTCATGAAGTAACAGTGATTTATGTGATAGATTATATGTTGTTGTTTGGCATTTAGTTTACAAGCATATCTAAGTTTATAGGATATTAATATTTTTGTACTATCTGGCCCTCAAATTATTCTGTATTTATGGTACAAACAAATGAAAACAGAGAGATAATTTCACCAGCAATGCAAGTGATTTGTTACTGACTTCATATGGTAAGAAATCATTTCCTTTCCAAGTATGAAGATGCAAAGGTTAAAAGATGATGAGAGAGTAATGAGCTGAAATTAGACATGCAATTACAATAGTATCTTTTTTATTCTATGTCCTCAGAAATGTCTTTTCCAGATCTTTCATATCTCTAACTTTTGAATAGGTCAGATCAAGCATCCAAAGCTATACTGTCTGTTAGAAAGAGAACATTCTAATTGCTGTTATTATGATAATCTAATTCTGGTAGTGGACAGAAGTCAAGACCAGGATCAGACTAGAAATAAATTAGCTGCTGTGTAAATACAGCAATAGATAGTCTCAATCCTGCAGAGAAAAGATTCTGAAGTGTCAGGCCTTATAATAATAGGAGAAGAACAAGAAAGTCTTTACACCATTTTATACATTCAATGAAGGTTTTCTTTTTAAGTTTGCTGTTGTCCTCAATGCATAAGCACATATCTTCCTGTTTCTCTGAAAGATTCCTCTTTCATGACAGAAACTGATAAAGTGATTTGAAAGAGAAGAGGCAGGTCTGTGAGTTGATGCTGAGCTCAGAGACAGCATAGGAAAAAAACAAAAAGGCTAATGCTGCCCAGAGAAAGGTCATGCCATTTGGTGGCAGATTTCAAGTCTATCTTCACTCCAACTTTACAATTTACAAAGTTCCCCTTAAGACAGAATATATCCTTGGCTAGGGGGAGACTACAGAGCAGATATGGGGAGGTGAGGCTGAGTTATGAACAGGAGAACAGGTCAGCATCCACCACAATGCAGGGTTTCATCAGGGTATCAAAACATTCAACTTTATTTTAGTGAATCTCATTCTAAATTCATATATTTCAACAGATGTATTCCATCCTTGTTTTTACAGAGACCTGAGGAATAAAGAGTCATATGTAGACTCATGAGGGATTGAGAGAGACTATAAAGGCAAAGGCAAGGAGATTACAGTTGGGGTTCATAATAAACTTTCCTTTGGCAGGTAATCAATAAGATTGAAAGTGACATGATTGGAGGAAGGGGGGAGTTAGAAATGTTCTTTGGTCATCATAACAGACCATGGTAATAACAGCAGCTAAATACTGTATGTACTGGAGGGCTGAGCTTTTTATGTATGAGAATCACGTGCAACACAGACATCCCCAGGCTTCCCTAAAAAGCACTGTAGTCATATCAAATGGCACTATTTTGTTGAAGTTAATTAGACCCACTAATTAAGACAGGTAAAGTGGACAGAACTGTTCCCAGGAGCTAAGTTAATATTTCTTCGTGGCATTGTATTGTGCTGTATCAGTGTGTCATCTTACTTGGAACTACCTCCAAGATCTCTAGTATGGCACGACTTCGCACTATGTCATTTAGTCATCCCCTAACCCATTTTCTTTGATTTTACATACTGAACCATAACCAGAAAAATAAGTACTACTGAGTGTTTATACAGTAAAAGTCTACAGTAATCTTAATAAGTTAAAGCTTCTTTATGTCTGATTGTAGGTGTATTCACAGCACCAGATGTTACTAGAAAAAATGTAGTGCATTAGTGAATGCCTGACTACATTATTTAGTCTTAAAAGTCATCACTCAATAATAGCAATGTCTATTGCCCCACATATTAATGAAAGCTCTGACCTTATTTAATCTTCTTTAAGTACTGAATATTAATCTTGTTCTGAAACATTATTAGCTTGTACCCAGGCAGTCACTAATTGTAAAACATTTGTATATAAACTTCCTCAGTGTTTCCTAATTGTGAGCAAGAAAATTTTGCTAGTCAGCATATCTAGTACTAGCATACTAGGTAAGTTATTAGACTGTAAATTATGCTTCAAATGAACCCTCCATTGATTAATAATTTGGGGTTATTTATAGTTCACATGGCCCTGTCCTTTCCACAAATAAATGACTTGAGTGTGCAAGTAAGGGAGAAGTGTTCTGTTCAGCTGCAAGGGTTGTGTATTGCCTACAACAGCAGGAAGAGAGCTCTGTCTCATACCAAGGGGCAGTCAAGACTTCCTCTGTACTTACTGGGTGTCTCAGCCCAGAAGAGTAATTTGCCTCTTCTTTTTTGTCCTCGATTACTGTCCTTCAGCAGTTAGATGATACAACTTAATTGTAACTCACATTTTTACAAAAACTAGAATTATATCTCTTATCCAAAATAATTTTATGCCTGGGAAAAAGTAATTTTAAAAAAAGGAATCAAGCAAATCTGTGACTTTGTCCCTCTAGCAAGTCACTTAGAGGACATGCATTGTTTAGTGAAGTTCTGCATCCACTGGTTGAAGAAAAGGTTCATCCTTTTCCTCCTTCAGGAGATTCCCCTAACACATAGTCCAGCAGCTAGAGTTTGAATTTATTCCTGTCCTATTTCTTGGTTTATTCCCCTTCTCTCTGTCAGAGTGGAGCTGCATAATGCTCACACACATGCTCCAGTAGGAGTGGAACCTAGCTCCTGCATTTCTTCATTAATTCTTTGAGCTAATCACCCTGTGAATCCACTTATATTTAGGATTTCTTTCATTTTAGAAACAGTAACTAATGACACCTTTCTTAAAATATTTTTCTTTATCAACTAGGATAAAACATTTGAGTAAAAGAAAATTCAAAATATCAAGCAACCTACATGCTATTTTTAATCCTTTCTATTCTTAAACTGCATACTAAGATACTTTGTAAAAGCTTACTTCATACAGCAAACTGTTCTTCTCCCAGCCTCAGTTTTATTAAGTTGAAGACTCAGTCCTCTACTTGCAGGACTTTTCCACATACGGTGATTCACTAGTCTTTTTTCTCTGATAGATACACAGGTAAATTTCCCTTTATGGGCAAGTGCCATTAGTTCTAAACATCTGATACTGGTCCCAACGCTCCTAGGAGAATAGGATAAATCCATTAAAACTGCTTGTTTCCACATTATCTTTTAGTAAGCCTTAAGTGCAGTTTGCTGGGTAACAATTAGAGAACACCTCTGTGTTTTTGTCTTTACTTCTGCTTTACAGGCAGATCCAGATACAAGAGGTAATTATTGAAGTGCAGCCTCACATTTATCTTGGTACCTGATTCTTCCAGTTTTGTGCTGTCATGCCTATTTGGTAATGTTTTATGCTCAATTTTCACTCGTGACAAGACAAAGAGCAGAGAATCAAGTATAAATGTTTCCTTCGTGGAAACAATTTTAAAAATCATTTTAAAAAAATGAAAAATTAAGCAAATGAAAATAACCTGTCATAAAAATAACACTGAAGATGTAAAGCTGAGTATTCAGCAGTTAAGACCAAATACAATTAAGATTGCCTTTATTACCTTTATTCTCCTTTTCCTCCCAGATTGAAGCATTACTATATAGCATTTAATTATATGATAACATTTCCTGAGAAACAGTGATTTCCAAGAAGCATGTATATTCTTTCTTTATTTTGCAATTTCTGTACATATTAGAGATTTATGAAAGCCAAAATCAATGTAAACCGGATTCATAGACCAGCATTACTTTCCCTCTTTTATTACTTTCTGATTAAGTGATTACTTTGAATAAATGTTGAAACTTGAGTACAAAGTATTTGAAACTTCCATCATATTCTTCAGAACCAGGGCTTTGCTCATCATCATAGATCTCATATCAGATAGGACAGACCATTTCTTCCTCTCCATTCATAGCTTGCATTTCCTTAGGTTTTCCATGATCAATTCATGTACAAAGCAAGGATTCTACTAACAGTAAAAAAGTACAATTCATGTTATTTCAGTCCTTCAAAGGAAGTGCTTACTTCCTTCTATAATCAATAGGAGCCGTGTGTATCCAAAGACAGAATTTTGTCTCTGACTGTTTGCTCTTTGAATATTATTGATCTGTTTAGTTTTTATGGTACATAAATTTCATTCTGATGTGATATGGAAGGATAAAAGCTATACTGAGGTTGATCTTATTAAATTATTTGCTGTACTGACATTTTTCTTTGTCTTAGTTGCAACAGGACAGAGCAAGTTTATGCTTAATCAAACTGCATACTTTGCATCTTGAGTTGTCCTATTGGTGATATACGCATCCACTTTTCTGGAACTTCTCTGTAGTAATTAATTGATGAGACTAACGTGAAATTATCTATATGGATTTAAAAAAGCAACTCAGTAATGTTAAGAAGATATCAAAGTTAATTTGCCTAAAATAATCTTAAGTGTTTAGCCAAGTTTACCTCTCCCAGAAAACAATGTACAGCTCTGCCTTTTCAGATGCTAAGCAGGTAGCCTTGAACTCACTTGTACCTGCTGCAAGATGTGAAGCAAAGCAGAGCACTCTGAACAAATGGCCTCTTGTTTTGATAGCTCCTCCTTGAATATAAAGGGCAATGTCATATCAGCTTTTCAAGTGCAATGCGTTAACTCAAGGATTGATTATCCCAATTCCACTACAAGCAAAAAGACAAGAAAGAACAGTAAATCCATTTTTTCTCACAATTCAGAATGAGACAGTCTCCTTCCTTCTCTGGTCTCTGTTCAGTGAGGAAATATGACTCCCTGTTTAAGAAATCTGTGAACAAGATCTACACTACCTTTCATAATTCATGTATGTTCCCTTAGTAAATTCACTTGATCTCACTATACCTCTGTTTCCCATTTGTAAAATGTGAATACCACAGCTTAATCACCTCATAGAAATGTTCAAGGTGTAATCCATTATGCTTGTGAAGCGTTCAAAAATTTCCAAGTAAAGGCAGACAAAAGATTAAAAATGTAGAAGTGTCTTATGAAACACACAATTTATTTTTAGAAGGAGATTTAAAGGGGTTTTTATTTGTAAATCAGTTAAGTGCAATCCAAATAAAGGAGGTAATGGCACTTTTTCAGTTTATTCTATTTATCTTTACACAATGAGCCATTTCAGAAAGACCAGTAGTATTTCACGTTACCAAAATCCATGTAAATTATACATAATTATCATTAGTTGTGTCCTGCTCTGTATTTCAGTTAATAACCAGTCACTTCCATTGCTTTTGACAAAGTACAAGAACCTCCTCATTAGAATCCTTCAAGCAGTTTAACTGTATGTTACAAATAACAATAGCTAGGAAACTGCTCTAGAAAAAAAATTGCTCTTAGCTTTTGTATACAAATAAGAAAAAAATAGAGTTGAACAAAATATCAAATTGATTACCTGAATATTTAAAATGTTCATCTTTTATGAAGGTTGTTAGATTACCCTTTTTTTGCAACTAGTATATATCAAAAATTACATCGATACTCAAAGTAATGTTATTGCCTCAAGGTTGAAAAGGATTCTGTTATGAGCATGATTCTTTTCCAGTTTGTTAAATGGTATTATGTCTGTAATGTAATGTAGATGTTTCTATTTAATAGTCATCATTATGACTTTATTGACAAAATACTATGAGACTACAAACATCAGACAAAAAGATAGTAGTTGTATTGCAGGGGGGTTTTTTTGTTTGGTGCCTTAAGAAAATCTTCTCAGCTTTTTTTAGCAATTGCTGGGAAAATAAGCAAGAAATCAAATATGATTCCAAAGTATTGCTATTTGGTCACAGGCCTGTGAGGAAAGTGGCTTGGATTATAGTCCTTCCTACAATGTCTCTTTATACCTTTTTTGTAAAAGAACAGTTGTCTGCAATTAGATTATTTATTAGATACAGTGTTACCAGGTCACTGGCTGATTTTATCACACATCAAACACATTTGAATATATTCATACATTCCACATAATAGTCTTTTTAAAAAAATCTCTCTTCTTTCTTGGTTACAAAACCAGCGCCTGAACAGAAGGTTTGTTTGGTTTGGTTTTTTTCCTCAGTTGCTGCTGCATTAAGAAAGGTGTTTCTGAAAATGTCATTTGTACAGCTGAGATGGAATGATTCTCTATAGTTTTGTTGTAGTTGTAGTTAGAATGTTGATTACTGCAAACCTGTGGAAAGCATATGTGCATTAGAGCATTTCCCCTAAAGAAATACTAAAAAAACCCCACAGTGTGATCAGTACTGTAAAAAGAATAATCTTACTGGAACTGCAATACATAAAAGGAGCTAAAGTGCCCCATACACACATATTACAGTTTACAGATATTAAAGTTTACAGAAATTTTATCAGTATTTTTTCATTGATTCATGATACAGTAATACAGAACAATGTACTATTATCACTAATGGGAGCTGCAAATGTCCTTGTTATGAAACTCAGTAGATTAACAGATGCTTATAAAAACATACTGCAGTACAAGGAATGTTTCATAAAAATAGCAGCACAAAAAAAAAAGTTTAATAATATTAGGTTTACTGTACTGAGATTCTGTTTATCTAGAACCAATTAGGAGAAAAGTGTTATGATGTTATGATGCAAGAAGAAGTAAGCAGCAAAAAGCAGGTTTGAAAGAGGTGAGTTTTTAACACATACGATTTACACAAGAACGTCATTCCTGCTGAGCATCTGTATTAAGTCACTTTTTTAAGGGACCTGGGAAAAGAGATTAGTCTTTCATTTGAGGAAGACTGTGCAAGTGACATGACATCTCAGACAGATGAGATCTTTGGACATTTTAGGAAGCTGTGAGCAGTAAGTGAAGGAAGGATTTCCCTGCCCAAGATTTGTGGATCCATGGTTTCCTGCTGTGGGAGAATGAAATTAAAGATTTGAGCGAGGAGAAAGTGCCTGTTGGCAAATGGAGTAGAGGGTGGAGCTGTCCAGCGTCTGAGGTGGCTGTCAGGGGAGGACTGCAAAGCATTGTGGATAAGATGAAAGAAGAATCATAGTCCTGGGAGAAAGATGGATGATTATTCCAAACCAATTAACTCAAACTTCAAAAATGGAATAAGTGTTTACAGGTGGCTCCGTGACTCCTATCATCCATAATCATTTGCATATCCATTATGCTGAAAACAGGAGGACACTGAGAAGGTAGAGAAACCCATTTGAAAAACTTCAAAAACACTTTATTAAACCAGCTTTTCCACTTGTGCTGTGTATAAATCAGATGGCTGTAATGCTGCAGAGTTGCCCCCTCTTTATTCACTGTATGTGATAAATGCAGCCCATTTACTAATGCAGGTTTCACAGATTCATATAGGACTGGCATTTATAGCTCTTACTTAATTTGTCTACTACACAACTATAGTTGCCTTTTCTAACTTGACACCTGGCACAGCTTCTTAGCCATTTTGTAACAACCAAAGAAGCATCTAAAGAACAGGAAGTCAGCAAGTTTGTAGGTTTTCCTTACTGCAGTGAAGAGAATTAAAAAGCCTAACTTGTGGTCTGGTCTTTGCTTTGTTTTATTTTTTCTAAGGGTACCCAGAACCTGAAGATTGAAACTCTGGGTACTACCACCACTAAAAAAAACAAACCAATTTTGCTTTAGAATGCAAGTACTGTATTATTATGTCACTAGTTTATTGAGGCACAAAAATGTTATTTACTCTTAGAATGCTATTAAATGCTTTTATTTCAATTCATTCCATTACAGAACATGAAAAGCAGCGGTTATGCAAAAGCACAGATTATATGAATTTGCACTTCAAAGTGAAATGGTTTTATAATGAATATGTGCGAGAACTCTCTGCTTTCAAGGATGCAGTGCCTGAATACTCTCTGTAAGTAGTGTATAGGGAAGTCTCCCATGAGTTAGGGCTTGGTGCAAGGTTTATTTTGGTCAAGTTTGTGCAAGATCTCAAGGTGCATAGCACTGACAACTCTACTTTTTTGCACTTCCTCCTCTTTAATTCTTAATTCTATCAAATTAAATAGTCCAGGTATTAAAAGTGCTGTTAGCTTTTTTATAGGACTCTTTGTCCAACTGTTGTAACTGCAGCTTTTCATAGATGACAAAACATTTTGGTCAGGAAATGCCCGAAGAACGTATGAAATGTGGGAACAGTAGCAGTAATGGCTATAGGCCCTTCCATTTGTTTCATACCCAAATTTGGATAAAGATACAATGCTAAAGGGATATACAGCTGAAATTATTCTTACTGCACCGGGTTAATATTCAGCTGTTGTTTTCATTTTTGCCTTTCCTCCTGCAACTGATACATTCAGTCCTGTCCTTTTATCTGAGCTATCCTTAATCACATTCCTTAATCTTCTGCAAGTCTGCTGATTTGCTGAGATAGTTTGGGGCCTGTTACTGCTTTAAATCTTTTTTTAGATAAACTAAAGAAAAATAAAAAAACAACTGATGTTTTATTAAAGCAATGTTTTCTCCAAGTTATTTCACATACAAATAAAAAATAAATGTTAACAAAGAACAAATATTGATAAAAGACACATTCTATAATAAAAAAAAAGTCCAGAATATGATGCCCTGCAACACATGGAGAAATTTCTCTGATGGTTGCTGCTAATTTTATACCACTGGGGTAGACCATTTAGAGTGTTTTGAAACTGAAGCCTGAAAGACCTTTTAGTAGCCACAGTGTCTTTGGTGAAAAAAATTTTTCTAGAATGATAGGCTTTTAACAACTAGAACAGATATGAAGACACAAGATGCCAAACTACTGGGTGGTATGGCATCTGTCCTCTGAGGATCTTTATGAAATGTACTGACTTTACAAAATTGTCTTTAATTTTCAGGTGGTTTGAACCATTTGTTATTCAGTGGCTGGATGAAAATGAGGATGTTTCTATGGAATTTCTTCATGGAGCACTAGAGAGAGACAAAAAAGATGGGGTGAGGCTTTACTTTTTTAAAGAATAAAGAAAGTATTAAGACAGTTTAGTGTTGCAAAACCAGAAGTACATTTGGTCCTACAGTATCCTTGGTAGACCTCACAAGATAAGCAGTCAGTATTAGTTCTTGGAAGTTTAATCCTACAGACAAAGTCCTGCTCTAATTCCATCTGCCTAAATTACCTATAGGCTTCAGTCTGTGGTTTCACTAAACTCTGATGTGATACTGATGTCATGAAAGAGAATTTTGTGTTTATGTTTAGGTTTGAAAGCAATACAAATGTGAAAAGCCACATTTCTCAGTATTATCAGTGAGACTTTTTAAAAATTTATTTTGTATTTATTACTTTTTATGATTATAGGAAGAATTTCAAGTCTAAGAAAATCAGTTAATACAGTTATGATCTCTGGACAAGTATTAACTCATTTGAATATTTCTCTCTAGTTTCAGCAAACATCAGATCATGCCCTCTTCTCTTGTTCTGTGGTCGATGTCTTCACACAGCTCAATCAAAGCTTTGAGATTATTAGGAAACTGGAGTGTCCTAATCCAGAAGCACTATCTCATTTAATGAGAAGATTTGCAAAGGTAAATTAAAATCGATGCATCTCAACTAAGCTTCAGAGAAAGTGGCATTGTGTTGCCATGTACTTAAAAACTAAGTAATTCCAATGTTGTTTAGGATCAATCTCTCCTATCTCTGACTAGGATCCTTAAACAGACATGCTGTCTGAGGCTTAAGACTGTTTTTCATCTACTTTGTCAAAATTGTTTACCAGTTTGAGAAGTTCTGTTCTCTCAGAGATTTAATATTTATATATGTTATTAAATCTATTATTATTCTTGCTAGAAATTATTACAATTCCATTAATGGAACAATTCAGTGAAATGCAATTATCCAATTAGTCAGTGCAAGGGAAGGAAAAATTCAAGGTATGGCAATAAAATATTGTTGGTTGAAGCCCTGCGGTGGTAGTTCTTATTCACCTGCTGTTTGATAAGCTCAACTTTGTTAGGCCAACTTTCTATTCAGATTGTAACATTTCCTCACAAGCTTTAGATTTCCATTATAGTTCTAATGGCTTTTAAAAAGTTTTCATTTACATTTATTCCTGTTCTTCCATTGCAACAGTTTTCCATTTGCAAACAAAGTTTCTATTTACATTATTACTGTAAGATAAGCTCATATTGCCACACTTTGAACAGTGCTCCCTTGGTTTTATTTTTCCATTATATTTTTAATCTATATATTGTCACCCTAGAGAGTTTTTGAGCTTGCTACTGTTCCAATAAGCATGTAACACATTGCAAGGAGTAGAGCTCTCAGTGCTTCTCAAAAACAGTATAACTAAAATTACAGTATCTCTGCTATTGAAGATTACATTCCATTAAGAACAACCCACCATCTGTTGTGCAGGGATTTGAAAATGTCCTCACAGTATTGTTTACATTACATCTAAAAAAATACTATATACTAAATGTCTAAACACCTGTAAAATCTGTAATTTATATAAACTTCCTTTTTTGTGGGTTTTTAAATTATTTTTTGTTTTACTTTATGAAATTTACCATTTAAAAGATTTTTATTCTCTCCTAGACTATCAACAAAGTGCTTCTTCAGTATGCTGTAATTATTTCAAATTACTTCAGCTCATATTGTGATAAAGAAAATGTGGTGAGTAAAAAGCTGTGGTTTTTTTCTACCTCAGAAATCACCTTTCAATGACTTGCTGTACTTTTTGAAAATATGATCACTTTTGCATATGATAAAAAACATGAATGGAGGAAGGGATTTTTGGTTTACTTTATTTTTTAATAAGGTCAGCATATTTTCATAGCTGCTTACATTGCTGTGTAGAAACTAGAATAGGTGGAACTAGTTGAGAATCCTACTTCATAACGCTAATATTAAAGCAGAAAAAAGTTTACAAGATGGCCAGAAACACTCCCTGGATGACGGTCTTGCACAATGGTGAATACGGTGAATACAAGCTGGTTTTTTCCAAACAGAAGAAAATATTTTTGCTTGTGTTTTCATTTTGCATTGACTTGCTTCTCTTTATCAATTTACTGATTGAAGAGTTTATAAGATTGTTATTCCCTGTGCAGGGAGAGCATGCAGACTTTTCTGCTACTACCACTTTGTGCTTTATCCATGCAGCAGTGAGAAGAAAATCACGTGCTGTTCTGTTGCCTCACTGCTTCCACAAGGCTCCCCAATGAAGAATTAGATTGCCATGGCCTCAGGAGTAAATGAGATATGGACACTAGAGATGTGGTTAAGCAAATCAAGACATTATCAATAGCTTAACATGATCAAGGAAAATTGTTCTTGTACACTGACTTCTCAGGATCATTGATATTTAATCAAAGCTAGTACTTTGAGGCAGGCAACATTTAGCACTATGTCTGCTACATTTAGTAGTATGTTACACATATTTATCAATCTATGATTAGATAAAGAACTGCAGCACCCTCATACTATTCACCTTTAAAAGTACAGCCCTTATATAGCTCACACATAGATCTCATCTATGTTTCTCACATCCCTGTGCATGGCTTGAGGACGTGCTCATTCTTGCCAGTGCTCTCTGTAGTGTGACAGCATCATAATCTAGAGGTCGCCAACATATACGCAATAACAGAACTCAGAAAGACATCTATTACAGCTAAATAGCAATTATTGATGGCTCTTATGAGCAATATTACAAAAGACTAAACTTATTAATTTTTCAGGCCACAGATATATTTGCTAGGAGGCACTTATACCATTCTGTTCCTTCTATACAGTTTTGTCTAAAATAGAATTAATAAATAAAAATATCAAACGCAAAACTTTACTATTAAGTAGAAGCTTTATATACAAGTTTTTACAGAGGAGTGACTTTTACTTGCATAGATGCGTCATGTCTCAGATTTAACTTGCCACTTCAGATATTTTCAACCTTGAAGTAACCTTTGCAGTAAACACATGGAAAAGACTCACTTAAGTAGATATCCACACATCTTTCTTCTGGTAGTACTAAATCTTTTCAGAATCTGAAAAGAGCAAAAGCACCAGGCCAAATTTGCCAATCATTGTGTAAGGAGACTCAGTCCTACAGCTGTAAAAATACTAGGAAATATGCCAGGAATGGAATAGAATAGACTAGACTAGACTAAACTATCTCAGTTGGAAGGAACTGACAACCATTATCTAGTTCTACTGCCTAACCAATTCAGGGCTGACCGAAAGTTAAAGAACATTAGGTGCATTGTCCAAATGCCTCTTGAATGCTGACAGGTTTAGGGCATTGACTACCTCTTTAGAAAGCATGTTCCAGTGTTTGACCATCCTCTCAGTAAAGAAATGCTTCCTAATGTCCAGTCTAAACCTCCCCTGACACAGCTTTGAACCATTCCCGTGTGTTCTGTCACTGGATACCAGATGATATATGATAGATCAGCACACCATATTGCCTGGGTTTTTTTCCCCCATAATCTAGCAGGATGTAAATCTTCATGCATTTTTAACTTTACAGATATACCTTCTACATATTCCTTGCCTTTCCCCTCCAGGGCAAATAAAGAGCTGAAAAGAACACAACACTCTCTCTCCCCAGTATGGAGGGGTGAATGCATTACACATCTTCTCTTTCTATGTCAATCAGTCCGAACTAAGTTTTGTCTAAAATGATCTGTCTCTTTATTTGACCCAATATGAGCCGTAGCTATTCACAAAATTTAAAGTAAAAATTAAATCCATTTTATAGCTATGCTTTTCCATTTTTTTTCAATTGACTACTTTCTAGAAGAAATTAGTTTTAAAACACAGTGTTGAGTCATCAAGTCAAGCTGTTTGTGTAGTTTTTTGGCCTGTTCAATGGGTCTTTTTAATTGTTGGAGTGACTACATTTCTAAAGTCACTCTGGTACGCCAATCTTTACTAAGGCTTTAGATGAAACTAATATTATTATTATATAATATGGAGTATTATATCAAATGCCTTTGGGGGACATAACTTATTTTAAAAGAAACTACCTTTTTGAAATACATACTTTTAGCTTAATAAAAGACCATTTGATCTGGTGATATCAATTATGTTAAGTCTGCTGGCATTAGAGGCGATAGAAAAAGATTAGGACCAATTCATTTCATGATTAAAGTTAGATTTTGGCATTCTTTTTCAAGTCAACACTTCTACAATTTTTATTAGACACTATAAAGCATGCACATAAACTGTTCAAATAAAAGCATGCCAAAGGTGCTTTTCGTAAAGAAATTTATCTAACATAAAAACATCCTCTTATCTTCCACCTCCTGTCAGAATTTACAAACATACCTGGTTTTACGTATTGTACTTGCCACTCACTTTTATGTGTTCATGCATCTGGCTGTCTGATTCCTGTAAATTGCTGCAAAGAGTATTCTGAAGGACGAGATGATAATGAAATAATAAGATGAGAATGTTTTTAATCTCTGGTTCTGTTATTTCCTGACAGCAATAGAAATTTTTCCATTGAGCCAAGGTAAGCTTAGGCTTTGAAACAGCATCTTCAGCTAGCCTCAAAGGAAACTTCAAAAATTGCTTCAACATGAGTATTTATCTCATAGCTTCAGTATATTGCTGAAAGCATTTGCACTTGTTTTGATCAAAAGAACCAAGACATTATATTCATCTACTTATTCCCCCATCAGAAATCACAATCATTGATTATTTCCAGAATAATTAATATGTGAGAAAGGAAGAGCTAGCACAGGAGAGGAGGACACAGTCTTAATGATCATAAATTAATAGAAGATAGATAAACAAATAGAAGTAGGTATTGTGGATTTTTTGAGAGACAGGAAGAGAGGTGATACTTTAACCATTACACAAAGCCACCTCTCTTTTGCAGGAGGGCAAATAGCATGCTTTACTGGGAAGCAGTAATGTAAGGATTAAGGAGTTAGATCAAATTTCTTTTTTTTTCTTCTGTTGAGGACTCTAACACCAAATTCCTTTGAGAGTAATGTAGAACTAATTAAAGCTAAATTATGTATTGATCTTTTGAATACCAAAATCTAATTCCACCATGTTTCAGCACTACACTGAAACATGCTATTAACTAGAAAAGTACAAATGAGTATCAATCACTGTAATTATTCCATCATCATATTGTTGTCTTAAAAAGTATATGAGTTTTATTGAAATACATTACTTCAGTGTCTAAATTAATCCAGTTATGCAATAGATCACCCTGACCTTGGCCAACCAGAATTCTTTTAGGAAATATTGTTGTATCGCTTCCCCTGCACCATACCAAACTAGTATATAATGTCATCTTAGTACACAGAATTCTAGTAATAGATCCTTTCTTCCATAATTTTGTAATACATGGCTTAATTTTATCCATGTTTTACTTTTTACCTTATATTTAATCCAGCAATTTCTGTCTTTACCACTGTGGTTCTGTGTTCTACCTTAAAGAAATGAGCTTAAACAGTGATATTTTTAGACTAAAATATGTTTACAAAATTCTATTGCCTAATTCATTCACCAACTTTTCAAGCAATGCAAAATGTAAATTTCTGGAATAATATTATGTTATTAACAGAATTACTTGATTAATTAAAATACTTAAGCATCAGCCGTTATCTGGGTTAGAGTGCTGTCATATTTTTCTGCAAAGATTGAGAAAGCAATCTGGCATTTCCTCCAATCTATTTTCATTTCCAAAGTATTTTGATCATTATTGTGTCTACTCTCAAAGAGACAATAATGTACTACTTGCCTTAATCCACCAGATATAATTGTATTAAGTATGACTAGCAACTACATGGGATATAAGGTTTAGGACATGAAATACTGGGATCTGAAAACTGCCCAGCTGCCTGGGAAGAAGGTATTCAGTTTCCTGTGGGGACAACATTGTCTTAAGGGCCTAATGGGTGATAACTGTCTGAGTGGGTTTGCTGACTGAGCAAAGAGTGTGAATTAAAGAAGGAAGGGGAGAACAGCGGTGGTCGGGAACCCAAGGTCCTTCTCTAAACAACACAACTGCATGAATGTAGGGCTGCTGAACTGGTCTTCAGCCCAGAGACCTTGAATAAATGTATTCATAGATAAAAGGAACATGACATGTACATTCTCACATTTGGTGTGTGTAGCCTTGCATCTTGATGAACAACATTCAACAATTAAGAGTCCAGCTTGAGAAAATGTTTGAGTCCATGGGAGGAAAGGAGGTGAGTGATATTTGTTTCCTGGTTTATTCAAAGTTCCTTAGAGATCATTAGCATCTTGTTTTCAACCTAGTCACAGCCTTCGCTTCTGCTTGCAAAGAAAATCAAAATGTTTTTAAAGTTTACAAGAACTATTTAATGTCCTGAAAATACTAGGAAGACCTAACACTACTTCACAGAAACATGCTAATGATCTGTAATGTTCAACCAGCACTAGGTGTTTTGTGTTGTAATCTGTAGTGCCAGCTTTATTTTAATGTTTGTATTGGACTATACTTTGCTTTTTTATGTATTGGTATGTTTTGCCTGTACTGAAAATTTTGTAGGATATGTGCTTTGTGCTTTGTCTGTAATGTGTCATGTCTTTGTCTAATGCCTTTAACTTGCAATCCACTGAGCAGAAGAAAGAAGGAGAGAGATTCTCTTATGAGGTTTGTGATAGTAAGCATCTTTTATTATTCCTCACAATATTTTCTAAGGCTAAGAACAGCCACATTTCCTACTAGTTTCCATTGATGCATTTGTGTAATTCCCTATGATCTAAAGTCAAAAAGAGCTATGCTTGGGCATTCAGCTGGCACTCTAAATTGAAAAGTTTTACTAGGCAGGTAGTGCAAAATCTTTCAGAATTTCTAAAAAAATCTATAAAACATTAAGTGCACTTTTCAGTATCTGAGGGCCTGCTTGTATTCAAGATTTGGCAGCATTTCACCAAGAATTACTACTCAACAGTCCAAAACATGCTTAGCTTTATCTCCTTTTATACTTTGGAGAACTTCAATGTGTCTGCCCTATCAACAGTAAAGGGACATAAACATGTGCTTCAATATTTTACTGATTGTAGTCTTTGACCATTTTGAAAGCTAATGAAGGAACTAACATCTTTTCAAGCTATAGAATCCCGTCTTCTTGTCAAAAAGCAGTGTTTAGATCAGGAATATGTTATCCTTATTATCAGTAGCTGACTTTAAAGAAATAAGTTACACATACATCAGCTTTTTCTTGTTGAGACTGTAGTTTGATAGTTTCACAAAACTTTGATCTAATGTGACCACACTATAGAGAGGACTGGAAAAGACATTATTTCATTTTTCCACAACCACAGTGGGACACTGGCAGAGGTGAGATAGTCCCCTGTGTCATGCAACAAATAGCACCTTTCAAATGGATCTACTGATTATCTCCATGGTGAGGAGATTTTGTTGAGCTAGTAATAGCTTCTTGAAGTTGCCATGGCAAAAATACTTCCTACTCCAGATAACATGAAGTAAATTTCTACAGCCTTGTTGTCACTGAAAATTTCAGAGCAAACTTTAAAATATATATTTATCATCCAGATATGGCTATGTTTTTTGTAGTTACTATGAATCCCCTTTCACTCTCGGAGTATTACAAATAATCTTGCCTTCCATGCTCTTATGTTCTGTGCAAAGTACTTGCAATCCTACATGTTGAATGTTATGAATCATAAAAACAGCTAAGCTTTTTGCTTTCCCTTTTCATGTTAATGAGGATGAATTAAGGGTGTCACAGTATGAAAGCAACATTTCGTACAAATGTGGTGCAACACACAACCCTTGGAGAGAATTCCAAGATATTTTCTAAAATCCCTTTGTTAGGTACCTTAAGTGCATCTCCGATACATGGTCTAAGAAAAAAAAGATCTAAAAAATACATTCAAAGTTTTGTTTGTTTCTCACTAGGGGAATTTATTGAAGAAAAGTACGTTCATGTTCATTTTGTTGTCACTCATATCAAAGTGCCCCTAAAATGTGTGTCCTCAAACCTGAGATACTTATTGGCCCAGCTATTCCAAGAACAGAAATGCTAATGGCCAATTTGCCTTATTGAACTGGTACTTACAAGAAACAAAACCAGCAATAAAATCTGTAAGCAGTTTCCTTGCAAGGAGAAAATAGTTTCCTTGTGGAGGGCATAAAAAATCAGATGATTTTCAGTGAAATAATAAGACCTATTTCAGTTGAAGCAAAACTAATTCTAAGAAAAATTAAATGCTGTTAATCTCCTCAGTGTCACATTGTGAGCAGTCTTTCAATCTATGCAGTCAAAATACTACAATCAAGCAGAAGTCCCTATGTTCAGAGTAGGTCTATTCCATATTGCAGAGCAGGGAGCTCTATAAATAGAGAAAAAACAGGTCTCTCAGCTCTCCTGCCATTAAAATAAAGCAGTCTGAACAACATAAGTTTCTTTATTAACTCTCCTCTTCTGCTGTAGCCAAGCAGGAAGAGTACTTAAAAAAATATATAAATCAGATCAGCTGCCACAATAAAGTAAGAATAGTACAGTGGGACCCAACCCACTGTCTTTTTTTAAAAAATCAAGTCCAAAATAATGGGAACAAATTATCATAATGTAGAATTTTGATTTAGCTCATGTTTGTTTTGTCCAAAAGGAGTGCATGCATGAGCACTAAATTTTTTTTTCGTGATTCAGAACTTGTAAGCTGACAAAAGTGAAAGAAAAAATGTTAATGCTTGTGTTGCTTTTCACCAGACAGCAGAACATGGCACAAATGAGTAACCGCAATTAGGATCAAAAAAAGAGTGGAAAGCAAAAGCAGATTGCTTATGTACAACAGTATTATATTGACTGTAGGTAAATCTTATTTCCACTTCAGTAAGTTCAGTTACAACTTTACATATAATGTTTAGGAATTCCTATAGGAACCTATGTGTCTTCCTAAAGACTTTGATGGAGTGACAGAGGCCCATGCTTCAGCAGAATAATTCTGAAGTGTCCGTCTTTAAATCTATAAGTCAGAGGCCTAAGTATTTAGAGCAGTGGCAGCCAAACATCTCAAAATGGGATTCACTGTGTCTAGGTTGTCTGGCAGAGCAGTGGAGAAAGGATGATATCTATCATGGAACAGAAGAACCACTAAAGTGATGGGTCTGATAAATACCTGTATCTTCCCTAGATGTACATATAATATGTAAAACTGTTTTCTGAATGGAAATAATCAGGTGGTCCCATTAGAAATCTATAAGCAATTAGACCTCTGAAATTGCAGATAAATTGAATTCCTATTAAAGAGGTTTCCTTTAATTAATACAAAAGTAATTTACATCTCTGGAGTTTTCTATAGAAATGCTACCAAGTTTGTGATTAATAAGATTATGTCCAGACTAGCACACATTAAATTACAGCATGGAATAGCTCAGTCTAACACATTATGTCAAAAGCAGCCAAATTCATCAGATCTTTAACTCTTTTCCAAGACACTTATGTATAAAAACTTTACCAGTTTTAGGCAGTGTTTGGAAACAATGATGCTCAAACACTTCTGATTTCTTATATTTTCAGCTGTTCAGCAAATGTATTCTCTGCTTTTGTTTAGCATTCAGAAAGTCAAACTTCTAATTATCTATTTAATAATCCATAATTAACAGATCTTATGAAGTGTGCCAACAAATTTATAAGTATGTTCTGTTGTGGGTAAAATTTAACTGTTATTTAAGAAGGTGGTAAAATAACAGAAATATTTGTGAACCTAAGAAAGAATTGGTAGAAAAGTAGGATTTTCACTTTAACAGGTTAATAACATTTACACTACCAAAATAGATTTGCTCTTTTAAAAAATCCTTCTTCATCAAACTCTATGGAGCAGATGAGATTCAATGAGAAAAAGAAGAGTCCTCAGTTGTGTAGGTCCTTCATTTCCATATCTGCATGTCCCTAGATGGTGTCTTCTCAGATGCTGATCAACATTGCCTTTTTTCTCTTTCATCCTTTCCTGCTGACTGTTTGCAAAGTCAGGTAACATTAGGACTAGGTTAGCCCTGTAATTCATCATCTGACCACATCTGGATGGCTGAGATTTCTGCAGCTGACCATAATTATATCTATTTACTTAAACTGCTATTAGTAGCAACTAGTTTAAAGAATTACATTTTACCTGAGTAATTTACCTGAGTTCTTATACACTTCCCATAATAGCTCTGCACTATCCAGAAATGGATTGGTTCATGAAACAGAGATGGTTGTTCAGCCAAGTCAAGAATGCTGAGGACTTTTTTTCTTGGTCACTGGAATGCTTTAGAGAAACTAATACATCTCTCCATAACTTATCTCCCTCACTGGGAAACTTACCTCCTCTGCTTAGTGGTTTTGAGAGCTTTGTGTTACTGTCTCAAGTAGTGAGTGTTGTGATGTCAACCTGCATAAATCTTGCAGCTTGTCAACTTCACTAAGCCAAGCCATTTCTGACACAATGCTTTTGTGAGAATAAGCAGACCTGGTATAAAACATGTTACAAGAGCTGTTCAAGCCTTTGCTGAAATAATAGATCCTTCTAAAGCACAAATAAAATTCATTTTTGAGCTTGTTGCAAAACTGTGAAGGTTTTGCACACTGTAGTCATGTGAACTACAGCCTTTTATAATATTTAAGAGGGAGACAGTAACTCATCCTAGTTCCACTGGTTTGTTTGGGTTTTTTTTTCAAATATTTTATTTTTAAGTAAGGCATCATAGCTGAGCATATTTTTTATATTAAAAATGTCAGTGTAATAATTTATGCATAAAAGATAAAATATACAGAGGATAATCCACAATAGTTAGTGTGTGTGATGTGCAGAGCTGACTTGCCTTATCTTCACTGCACAAGACCATCCTAAAAGCATCTTTACCAGTTGTGAAGTCCCCCCAGAATTTCAGAGCATAGAACCATCATAGTAGTTCCCATCTCTAGCTGTACCATATCAGAAAAAAAAAGTGGGCCACACCTGTGGTATATTTGGATGATGCCAGTCAAGAGCTGGTGCTTGAGGACCCTCAGATTTGCCCTGGAAACTCCCTAACACAGAGAGGACTCATGGCGAAATAAATGAAAAGTGCACATTTTGGTTCTGGTGAGACGTGCAAATTGCCATATTTTCCAGTAGTTAAACAAAAATAACAATAGCATTTAAAAACCTTGCTAGCACATTCTTAGTATCACATCATTAGGTGTCTAGCACCTGGATGGTCAGCCCGCATACCTCTTTATATTTCACTCTTCCCTATGACACTGCATTAATAAGCATGAGCATGTGTATACACAAGGCTGGATTTCCTGCCAGATGCTTCCAGCTGTGCACACACACAAAATTGTTCATGCAATTTGTGAGCACAAAGCCCTCTAAAATGTCTAGCAATTGCATGCACCTTTCTATAATGTGTGTTATGTCCACAATCTGATACTAGTATTTAATCCAGTTTTGGCCAAACTAAATCCAATTCCAGGTGAATTTAGCAAATATATTGTGTTTTCTGGTTATCACAAGAACCTCTGATAGAAAGTAACTACACTGGCCTTTGTAGTCCCAGTAGCAAGATGATTCTCTAGCTTGTGCATGATCTGGTAAGAAATTTTTAGTCTTCTGCCTGCCTGGTATTTTTGTGCTTTCTCTGCTGTGTACCGTGTTTAGTGTGAATGCTTGTGTGTTCAGTATTTGTTAAACATTAATATTTCCGTTTGAAATTGTCAGAAGATCTATATCTGACCTTACTGCAGAACAGAGCCCAGAATTTGAGGATTATTGTTGAAAATCATTCCATAACACTGTGATGCAGATAGCTGAAAGACCTAGAACATCAGCTTTTCATTTACATTCAGCTGCTGATCCTGATGATCATCAATCATATCCCACAATGGCCTGTAACTATTTTTTCCTAAATGCTTAATATCAGGGAGACAAAAAGTCAATTTTTTTTTAATTTGAAAAAGAATGCATAGCAAATAAACAAGCTGCTGATCAATGTCAGAGGACTACCTTTTTGATTAAATATCTATGCATGGATCCCCATCCCTGTTAGTGTAAAACTATACTTCTACCCTGCATTCCCTTTTTTCCTATGCTTAGAAAACTTGTATCAGAGGTACAGGGACTGTTCTCCCTGTACAGCAGAATGTGTTGCTCTGTGCTTGATTAATGTATGTCTCTAATGGCTTTTAGAAACAGAAGTACTGAAATTCAGTGGATTCCCTTCCCTCATACTGTATCAGTAGAAGCAGCATGGATAGGCTTCAAGCCATCTTTTCCATTGCTGGCTATTCTACTTTTACACTGCATTAGTGGGAACATGGAAACATCTTTCACGCAAATTACAAAAAAATTACCAATGGTGGTGAAATGTACAAAAAAAAATTGAAAGATGAAAACATCTGCAGTTTTATTAACACCAATGCTAAATTCTCATGCATCCTTCTCTTGGTGTGTCTTTGTGAATACCCTTTGCTTGATAATTGTAATTCTATTCCTGTGACTACCAACACAATTTGCACCGTCCAATAGAAAGCTGTTATTTAATGGCACAATTTTGTTTTCTAACCATATAATTCTTCACTCTTACAATAAAATATTTTTCTTTAAATGGCATTTTGATTTTTAGGTGTTGTAACAGGTGTTTCCACATTTGGTTTTCCATAGTGCAGTGTATCATTGCATATAAATCCTAATACATTAATTGGAATGGAAAACCCAAACATATAGTGTAGAAGTAAAATATAATGTTATTTTTCTCTTTGCAGTTGGATCCTGAAGCTAGTGTTGTTCTAAAAGAACTTCAGGTGAAACTTAGCAATGTTTTGGATGAACTGAGCGTAACATACGCTACAAGGTAACAAACCTATTTTACTGCAAACCTGAGAGAAATATTCCTGTTCAAAAATATACCTTGTTGATTAAGTCTGGGTGGTTGTTTCAATGTCCTGAGTACAGCTTCTGCCCTGAGGAAGTGGTGTGCATTTGTGTGTGTGTTTAGATGCTGAAACATGTAGCAGTAACCTTACTCTAAAGAAAACTGAAAATGTTTCATGGGCATGAACGTGTAATAGAGGTGGGGCCGATGACACTTGTTCTGCTTTTTGGAAAACAAAAATTGATAGTTTCTTCTTGCCTGATGCTGTGTTAGACTTTTCTCTCTGACCACATTTATGTTACTTCCCGAGACTGATAGCTTTTTCCCAGTGACCTGCTTCAATGAAGGATGTCTGCCTCTGTTCAGCCTGCTTCAGATGGTCACTGTGAATGGCCTTGTTGGGTCATTTGCTTGCCGGTGGCTCTGCAAAAGTTGTCTGCTGAACCTAACTCTCAAAATCCTTCATTAATCAAAGTGCCCACTGCAGTCTTGAATGAGCATGGTGCTGTGCCAGCAGAGCCTCTGCTATAAGAAGATGCAAGTGACTTTTGCTTCAAATTAGAAAAGAATCTAAGAAAGAAGGATTAGCGCTGTAGTGGTTTTCATTAAGCGAAGTCCATAGTTGCTTATTTAATCTATCAATGAATCATCTGGGTGGACAGTGTTCACTTTTTCTGAGTGTGCTTCCTTTGTCATATTGTCTTGCTTTATTTTTGCTCCCAGGCCCTGGTTATCTGACAGTGCACAAATATTTTTTCTTTCCCATGCTTCTTTCTGAATGAGCCAACTAGGTTTCTGCAAAAGAAAACCCAGGAACAGCTCCATCTAGGATATGCTCCAGATAGCTAGAACATTCCTCATGGGTTAGTTTATTGTTGGGGTTTGTGCGGTTAACAGTATTAGAGAGATGGCTAATGTCAAGAAAAGATAATGCATTATTTTGGATTTTTACTGGAGGGACTGGTCCCAAGGATTTACATGAGCACCTTCACTAGCAGTTTCATGTTAATTTTCTGTGGGGCTTCAAAGTGTGTACACATCCAAGTGTACTTGGAAAAGTTTCCAATTTTTCCAGTGTTTTCACATGGAGATTTGCCTTCTCTTTTTATGATTAGCCAGGTAGCTGGAACAGCTTAGTGCTTAATTATAATGTTTCTTTTCTCTCATAGTAAATTCTCTTTCACTTTCCTCAAGTTAATCTTTGTTATTTATCTTTTCATATTAATAGGCCTAGTAAATATATGGCCTCTGTTTTGCATTTATGTTCATAAACGAATCCTAAACCGATTCAATTCATCATAAAACAATTCATAAACCAAATTACCATGCGTGCAGAGCCTTATTCTGCCTCTGAGCTGTTGACTCCGACTAACTGCTGTTCTGCATTGTTTAAATGTATTGACTGAAGACTGTATCACATCAATGACACTACAAGACTGTCAGACACATACCAGGTCAGTTAGGAAACAGAACAGTTTTCAGCAAAGCTGAACAGATACAACCTGAGGAGCAAGAATTTGTTCACATTTGCCTTGAAGTGGAGAAGATTCCTTCCGGGAGAATAATCTAACTGCTTCTTAGTGGAGATTTTTGCTTAAGAATATTTTTAAAGTCCAAATATTTTAGCTCTGTCTAGTTGCAAAGAAGTAAGCAATGCTTCTGATAGCACTGACTCTGTGAAACCCAGGAAAAAGTCAAATTGACCCAAATGGCAATATCAGTACAAGTTTTCTACTTGTCCTCAAGAAGGCTATCAGAGCTTGTTTCATGTTAACCATCAAGAGAAAAATAATTTATAGTCACCTGTTCCTGCTGTCAAGTCACACCAAAAATAAAATCTTGAGAAGTTGCTGCTAGCTGGTAGTCAATCATACCCTAAACTACAGACTCTGATACACCTATTGTTTTCAGAAAATAATTAATTGGCACCCCTAAAAGGGCATGAAAAGCATAATGAGAGAACAGAAACAAGGGGGGGGGGGATTAAAACACTACGTGAATTAGTTATAGGAGCTATAATCCTTAGGAAGAGTTATTTTCAGTCTGTAACACCTGCAGTATCTTGCGTTTGTGAACTTTCCATCATTGCAGAGAAGATTTAAATCTTTTTGAAGGACCTGATGCAAAATGATAAATGTTGTTTTCTATCCCAGAATTCTTTCATTCTCTCTTTTTTTCCCATCCTGTAGTTTCCAATTTATTATTGAAGATTGTGTAAGACAAATGAGCAATGAACTGAATCAGATGAGAGGAAATGGGAATGCAGCAGCCAATAAGAACAGCGCAGCCATTGATGCTGAGATTGTGCTCCGGCCTCTCATGGATTTCCTGGACAAAACGTAAGTGTGGCAGGCTAGTTTGTGTGGCAGATTAGGAACTGGATGCTACAGCCAGGCATACTTAGTTTTACCCTGAACCATCATTAATGCTTAAAAACGCTATGTAGTATTTTTAATATTTATGGTATTCACATGTGTGCAGAATACTTTGCTTTCAAAGTGAAGGTGGAAAAGGTGTGCTGAGGGGTAATCTTGCTTGAAGCAGAACAAGAAGCATAACTAGCAGCAAGTGGCTGGACAGGACTAGGGTAGAGGCTGGGGATCTGCTGAGAAGATATGAGGTAGGGACTGAGTAAGGAAGCTAGCAGGCTCAGGGCAGCCTATGGCTTCCAGAAGCCATTAGGTTTGATGCAGAGCCCTTGTTTGCAGGAGTTCTGCTGTGCCTGTCTTGCAAAGCCCATCCAGGGAGTTTAAGAGGCAGCAGAATAGGTTTGGTTTTCCCAGCACCTTCTGGGATCTGTTTCCTCCCAGTTCTACCCTCTTTCTTATCCCTGGACAAACGTTTTCAAACCTGACCAACCCTCACAGATACTTTCCCCATTAAACAGAACATACTCTGTGGAGTGCCAAGGAGGTTTTCTTTGTCTTCTGCATTGTCATTGTACAAATGATGTTACTCCACACGTTGCTATGCCACTTTATGGTTCCGTGATTGTCTGGTGTTACTGGTGGTGGCCCCCAATCCCAGATGAAACTTCTTCGGATTCATGGATCCCCATGAAGTTTTGGTTTTATGCTTGCAGCAAGCTGCTGTGCATCTGTATTCAGTAAGACTCTATTTTGAAGTTAGTGACTGCAGATGCAAAATATTTAAATGCTTCTCTGAACCTCTGATGTTGGGACTAGTAGGACCCAAGTCAAAGGCCAATTTAAATAATTTATTTATAACTGCCTTTTCTTTCTCCAGGGCACTACATCACATTCTTATTGTTTCTAATAATGGGACTGATGGGCTTTCAATCTTAGAAACATGACTAGAATCACAGCTCCCAACTGTACAAATACATAGCCAAAGTCTAAAAGTCATTGGCATAAAGGGTGGGGGTGTGAATTGAAGGGGATTTTGATTTTTCTTTGGGGGTTAATTTTTCTAGGCTTCATTTGTTGAGGGCTTTGGCAATGACATAAATTACAATGACAGCTGGCAATGTACAAATGCTTATTTAATGTACTTGGTAAGAGATTTGACTATTTTTGTAACACTGACAAGTCCAGTGCCTGGATTCCTAGCCTGGAAAAAATTTTAACTGTTTATGTATATGCCAGCTTTTCATTTTTAGCAATGTACCGAGTCCTATGTGTCAAGTTACAAGAGGGGTATGTGTTGCTTTCAAGCAGTATGGTTTTAAATTTTAGTTAAGACATTTACTCCTAGCACAAGTCTTAAAGAAAAGCCAAAAGTGTTTGGCTTTTGACATCTAGACTTACATGTCCTATCCTCAGCTCATTGTTTAAAAAACTGGGTAAGCTGACCTTTGCCTGTCAGGTTCAATTCCAAATTGCCATTTCTTCATAGCTTCTTTGAGATTTAATTTAATAATGACACAATGGAAACAAAAAGACTTTTAAATTACTGTCTGAATAGAAAGTATTCCTCACCACAGGAATGTTAAATGGAATTTTAGCAGATGCTAAACCCATGTACAGAAAAAAGAGATGTTAATATTTTTTTTAAACTGCTAGGGAATATCACCTTTCTTACAAATATATATTTATAATGGGATTATAAGCATTAATATGATTTGGGTTTAAATTATTTATTAATTATGCTTTTATTTATGTGATTACTAAGAATAGTAAGATATGCTAGAAATATGAATTGACATATTTACAATGTGATATGCATAATGACTTCACAACAATCTTCTTTTACATTAATAAATTAGACTTAATTCCATAAAATTCTACACATATGCATTTGAGTGATTTTATTTTGAAATATTTTTTCCTGTGCCTGAAAACTGCAGGACTTTATTCATGACACTACTTATCCATGACGATACATATAAGATGGTTTATGAAAGAAAAAAATCTAAGCATACAGATCCTCCAAAAATTTAATTTTACTGTTAGTAATAGATAGTATAATAGTATAGTTGCACAGATATGCCAGTATATAGAAATGAATGCTTTTAAATGTTAGCCCTGAATTTGCAGTAGCTATCACACACATCACAGTAGAAATATGAAACACCAAGGGAGACATTTGTTTTTTATTTTTAAGGCATAAACAAATTATATACCAAAACTTTAATATAGGGGCGTGGGTGTGCTAAAGTGTATCATCCATCAAATTTTATAACTCACCACCATTTTTCATTTTTGATAAATACATATTATCAATAAATTGGATAGTGAAGATTTATTTTATAATCTGCAAGTCTTTTTTTTTGTCTTTTTTTTGTCTTTTTTTTTTTTTTACAAAAAATATTTACTGATAGGATTGCAAAATAACTAATCCATTAGAAAAAACTTATTGGTAGAGAAAAGCTAAACCATAATGGCCATTAAACTGAGCATATAGTGATACAGCACCTCTTAATGCTAGTTTTGGAGACTGGTTTGTGTTTTCTTTTATTTCAGTTTAAGTGTCTCTGCGAAAATCTGTGAGAAGACAGTTCTGAAACGGGTTTTAAAAGAGCTGTGGAAGTTAGTCTTGAACAGAATAGAAAAACAAATAGTACTTCCACCACTGACAGACCAAACCGTAAGTGTCCCAGCAGTATTTCACACACATTATAAAGAACTGTCATAATGTGTTTAATCAGGTGTTTGCCAAGGGGTCCGATACCATCCTTTCTGTACCTTGACCAGAGGAATAATACATTGACTGTATGCAGTGTGCTGCTCTCTAGTGTTTCAAAGTAGGGTAGATAAGTCGCTGTTCTGTAGCTGGTGAGGAAGACCTTACTCTTTCACTTACTGCCTGCCCCAACTTACAGCAGTTTTCATTAATGCAGTATAACAGAAGCTGAATCACTGACTTTGTAGTGTGCTTTTATACAAGAGCTTTTAAGTGTGATTTCTCTTGACTTCATCATGCGCAATAACAGCAAGAGTGTTCCTTGCTCTTCCCAGTTGCACCAGGAATTCAATCACTTCCATTTTTGCAGCTTCCAGAAAGCCAGGAATGCTTCATCTCATTCTCCACTCCTGCCTGCTGTGCCATTCCTCATCTTGAGGCAGCACTTAACATTGGGAAGCTAAGCCAATTTTAGCTCCAAAGTTTTGGGATATTTTAATAGCAGACTTGGTAGGAGGTTGTCTTTGGGTAGGACTGCATTTACAGCCTGACAAGAAGAGGGAAAGAAACTGTAAGTTAATGCAGAAAGATGTGCTGCTACACAGAAGACCACTGTGGGTGGTGGACATGAACCCTGAATGGTGACAGAGCTGAGGGCATCGGCAAAATCTGATTCTGTCTAAGGATGAAAGAAAAACAGCCTGGCTTGGAGTGCCTTTTTTAATTGCTTTTTGCTTTTTTGAGGGACTTGGATAACACAAATGTTAATTCTTGTCATTTTCAATCTTGTCTAGGATAAATTTACCATCTTTATGACAAGCCAGTCATGACATTGCCGTAATGTGCCTTTGGGCAACTTTACTCTATACATCCTGTGAGATCAGTTAAGCTGCTAAAAATCTATTGCTTGGTATCCATATGTTAGAGACACGCCATTAAATCATAATATATTAAAGATACATGAAAGAATATGGCTGGAGAGGCAAAAGGAAATCTAGCAGAACATGTATAAACGTTATTAAGGTAATATAACAACCTGAGCTATTAAAAATCCTAGACGAGAGCTAATCACAAGGCTATAGCCAGGCTCCATTCACTGAATTTGTTCATATTTACAAAACTGTTCTTGTTTACTATGCATAATTAGAAACAATCTCTCTTTCAATGAGTGACTCTGTCAAATTTATGTTTCTGAGATTTTTTATTCCTTTTCAAGCGTTTTGGTGAAAATTTTACTTGCAAATACATAAGTAGCATTTAAATTGGGTAACTGCATTTCCCATTAGGCATTAGGAGCATTTATTAGCTTTATGCAGGATCGGTTGTTACAGTCTGAATCATAGAACAGCATGGTTCAGAGTTAAAGGGGGTTTTCCTCTTGCTTTTTTAAGATTGGTTGCCAAGAATACAGAATTAACTATCAAAGACTTAGTAAGCCCACTTGGATGACAACACAGTATGATTCAGTTAGTTAGGACAGTAAAACATTTGCTGAAGTATTCCCATTCAAGAGTTTGAATGCAGACCTTATTTTAAAAATAATAAAAATATTTTAGTCTTTCAACCATAGTGAAAATAACCTTTGACTGCCAACTGAATCTGCAAGCACCTCTTTTGTCCTTACTGATGCTCAGAAATCACATCAAGCATCACAGCAACACAGATGTTATAGCCTGTTTCAAAAAAGCTTATTCTGATCATTAGTTTAGCAAGTTGATACTTCATTCAGCTACAGGTGTGTATCTGGAAGGCAAAACTTCTACATTTCAGGCAGAACACAGAAAGGGGGGTGAAGAAGCAGAGACAAAGAGCCTTCCTGCCCCCTCATCCAGAAAGAAGAGTCTTCAGGATGGGTGTTAGATTAGTTAGCAGCCAAAGTAAGAAGGCTTCTGTTTACCAGCCAGTTACTGATTAAAGGCAGAGACTGTGCCTATCACTCTAGACTCTTTAAGATCATTTTAAATGGTGACAGCTGGGGTTTCCCTAAGTGCTTTGTCTCCATTCTTCAAAAAACAGAAACAACCCTGCCTCTCCACACACACAATTAAGAAACATGAACTGCTGACTAGAAACTAGAAAAAAAAAATATTTTTTTCCATATTTTTCTCAACATTTGTTTAGTAGAAGATATAAGTCTTCAATATAGTCTGTAACAATTAAGGAACATGGAAAATAAGTACAGAGACTACTGGATTAGACTTTCAGAGTGCTTGCAGTATCACGTGTATGTCACACTTCACCAGCTGTTGGGTTTTACTGGTGGTATCCTCTATTATAACGTGTCCCAGTTGGCAGGCAGGGTGAAAAGTGTAGAGCTAGTTGCATTTATTTTGCTGCTTCTATTTACTAACGAACACAAACTAAACAAAATCAAAGAAAAGTAGGATACTGTAAGAGAGATGTTTCCCTGTTGTAGCCTTGAATATTACCTTCTCTCTGAGGGCAAGAGGCACAGATATTCAGAAGCAGCATTTATTTTTTTTAATTTTCATATTTATCTTACCATTCTCACTACTAATAAATAATGAAAATTTAAGCTGCAGTTCTATATTACGTATTTTGTAATTGAACAATACAGAAACAAAATTACTGGAAACAAACCTTTCGGAACAAAAGATCTAATGAAAAATTGTTCTGTATTCTCCTATGTAAGTTGGACTGACTTTTTTTTTCCCCTGAAATCCAGACATTCAGAACTATGTCTTGCTGAACTGCCAAGTAACTGCACTAGTAATTATATTTCTTGGAGTAATTGTGTTAAAAAAATATGAGCATGGAATTATAGTAGAATTCTATTTGTCTAAGACACACACGTGTAGGCATTGGCCTTCAGTGTCATGCCCGCATTTGCCTATTTTAAAATACTGGTTTAACTTCATAACACCTTGGTATCTTTTCTTAAAAAAAAAATAAAATAAAATAAAGAAAAGCTGTGGCTTAACAGTATGCCATAACGCTGTGCTACACAACTGAGGATTTCACTGTAGACAGTTAATCTTTTGTAGGTTCCTAAGGGCTGTTCACTTCCCATTATGATTTATATTAGCATAGCACCTGAGAGCTATGATTAGGAACAAATATGTCATTGACACAGTGTGTAAGAACAATCCCAGCTTTAGCTTAAAAATATTAAATAAAAAATGAAATAAGAGCACACAAAACCACTATCAACAGAATATGAAATGTTTGTATCAAGTATAGGATACTGGAGGGATTCATGCTGCAGGCATTCAACTACTTGGCCTTATCAACTGAATGAAAATATGTCTTATGTGTAATTGAAATCTTCATTTAGCTTTGCAAAACAGTGACTTTGGCTAATGTCCTAGCAGAAAATAAGATCATAAAAAGCAAAAGTGCTGAAGTGAGCCTGTTTCCTGAATTTTCAATGTGATTACAGGGGCCCCAGATGATATTCAGTGCGGCCAAAGATCTTGGACAGCTGTCAAAGCTCAAGGTAATGGAGCCAAATGAAGCTGTGAATGGCTTGCTCTAATGAAAAAAATAGGTGCAGATATTAGTGACTGTGAGGCTAAGCCTCATGCCTCATCCTCGTGCTTATTTACTCTAATAGGATTGAATACGGTGAGTAATGATTTTACAGTATCATCAAAACCAAATTAAGACTAAGAGACTATATGCTTATATGGTAGTGATCACTAGATGGGTTAAGATTACGTCATTCTCATTGCACAGCTAAGCCTTATAAGCATTAAACATAACAAAAAAAATAGATTGAGATCTTTCTGTTCCCTAAGATGGGAATACTAATAATTTTTTTCTGCCTATTATTTATGGTTTGTATCGAAACATAGTGTGTACCTCTACAATAAGCTTATCAGCACTATGTTACTGAAGTCCATCATACACTTGATGGAGAGTTTAGATGTTTGATACTGATGTCAGTTGTTTACCAATCAATTTTGCCATTAGGATTTCAGATTTGGGCAGAATTGTGGCAATTCATGTTCCTCAGTTTGCTAGAGGAGTTAAAATGTTGCTTAAGTAAATCACAGGATACTTATTTTAGACAAAGATTTCACAGGAGTATAGCCACTTTATGACTCTATTTAACTTATGTTCTAATAGGATTTTTTTTTTTTTTTAAAGCATGGAACATTAACATTAGTTAAACTGTCACGTTCATTAATAAAATGAATTCTTTCAGTATCATCTAGTATAATTATTTAAACTTAGAATTTAACCTTTTCCCTGTCCCTAGAACAGAGAAATAATGTATCCTAGGAAAACAAATAAAGCTACACACATGATGAGTATTAAACATCTGTTCTTTTTCCTTGCAATCTGAAACAATCTGATTGTTCTAGGTTATGATTTGTTGTAAAAGAAGTCTCAAGTTGAATCAATCCCTGTTAAACATAAGGGCTTGGGGGGCATTTGGCAGTTTTGTGTGTTTATTTGTTTTGCCAAGAATAGACAGGCCACAATACTGTCTTTCAAAACCAACTGCAGTCTTAACTTGCTTTGCAGGACCATGTGATTCGAGAGGAAGCCAGAAGCCTGACCCTGAGGCAGTGTGCAATAATGGAAGTAGCACTAGCTACTATAAAGGTACAGCTTTACACGATTTGCTGTTCTGCGCTGGAATGACCAGGAACATGACTGTCAGAAAAAAACTGTCAGTGAAAACAACAAATCATATTCATCACAATCCTGTTAAAAACACTTCTGAATAAAGTAATTTTTATGCATTACCAACATCTTGTTGATGCAAATGTTGGTAATGCATAAAAGTACTTCAGAAAATATCTTACCATTGCAGTAAATGTTTTACATTAGATTTTTAAAGGAGCTATATTAGAGAGAATCCATCCAACCTTACTTGGTGCTATTCTCGTTACTAGAAATATAAATTAATTTATTGGTCATTGATAAAGTAACTCTAGGATTTTACCTCTCTGGAAGGATGAGAAGATCAGATGAAATGTTCTCAAAATTTTGTTTTCAATTCCACTAATTTTATAGCTATTGCATTATGCTCCTGAATGTAAAAGTAAAGATTAACAAAGTCAGGTTTTCAGATTTTATTTTGATAAAAAACTGGAGACTTTCATACAGTCTTCACAGCTTGGATTTCTGAAGTCAAAGGAAACCACTGAGGTGTATTATTTAATGTACTTATCAATCTTTTTTACAGAAATAAAAATAATATTTGGGTTTTACTGATATTATGCAAACAGAAATGAAACAAAATGGTGAAGTACTGTGTGCTCCCAAATTAATCCCTGTGGAGTCTTCAGTTCAGTATGTGAATCTAATTATTTTCCTTTCAAAGCATTTGTTTTAAATAAATAAAAGTTGGAAAAAATGTAAATTCTAACCTTGCCTGAATTTCCAGTGCTTAAACTCTTTTAAAGAGTCATAGATAGATATTAATGATTTTACTAAACAAAAGTCTAGAACTGGACAAAAAAGGTTAGAAATAGGAAAAATCATCTATTATTCAGTGTTTTTATCTCTGTGTGCTACATTCATAAACTAAGCAAGATAATGCTCTCTGAAAAACCTATTTTCAAATTGTAAGGCAATAACATAGCATTGTAACTTATTCTGCTTGGTACATGATATAGCAAAAGCTTTTTTTTTTCAAAATACGAAGCAAATACTCTCAATCATACAGAAATTGGTCTTACACTATTAGAAAGTGAACAAAGACAAACCTTGTGAGTTAACTCAAGAAAAAATAATGCTATGTCGATTTAGGAATGCAGTTCATAAGGATAATGATCAAAATATAATTTTTTTTGGTAATTCCAGGTACATATGGTTTGTTTAAAAGAAAAAAAAAAAAAAAAAAAAAAAAAAGGCTGCCTAAATAAGAATAGAAGAATGGTAAAAATAGCATAAGGTATCTGTTCAAAAATTAACCGGTATTGTAAGGAAGGGATTTGCCAGGAGGAGTATCTCTGTGCATGCAGTGTTTTTAATTTTTTCTTTCATTTGTCTAAGTTTTAGTACCAAAAATTAATTCACTGAGTAACTTCAAATTATAATTTAATAGATGATGATGTTAATAATGCTTTGAAGAGCAAAAAATAAAGGAATTTTTTTCATCTTAAATATATATAACATAATATCAGTCTTTGTAAGTTGTAAAAGAACCTTAGTAATTTTAATTTTTTTTTAGCTTTATTTTTAATTTACTGTTAAGAGAAGTGGCTTTCTGGCCTCAGTTGTTACCTTTCATTCGGTCAGTATGAAAGCCAGTATGACTTTCAAGCCTGTCACCTATGAACCTTGAAACCCTTCAGACTGGAGCATGAGTGAAATATTTTAAGGTTTACATCTGTAAAGAACAGGGCATTAGGTTCCAACTGAGTCTGTAAAACCCTGTTTCCTCACTGTTCTTCTATATTTGATTGCATACTGTAATGATATGTTCATATTCATGGTTTGGCATGAAAAATTTACCACTTACGGGCAAAAGTAAAAAAATGTAAAAGCTCAATAAGATTAGGGTCAGGTGTCCTTGTTTCTTTCAGTGTCTGTTAGCTTTTGAGGACCTTTTGGTCCTTTGTAGCTGCTGCTACAGCAGATAAAGTTTTATTGGGAGAAACAACTAAAAAAAACCCAATTACAATAATTGTCATAAGAGCAGGAAATAATAACAGATTTTAGCACATGCATATAAATTGATCAAGATCCCTGGTGAAATCATGAATATACTTGCAAACAAGACGATTGAGATGCCTTTGGAACATATAGGATGAAACGATTCACTTTGAAAGATATAAATTTCATGTAAGTATGCAATGATGAGAAAATAAGGGTGATTTAGTCAGAACCTCTTAAAATGACACTAAGGGCCCATACAGAATTAAAACAATATAAAACTTTTCAGCCTGATTACTTCACATCCTTTGTTTTGCTCCTACAGATATTTTCTTCCCTGCAAAAATCAGTAGTCATCAACACAGAAATGTAAATAATGACTCTGTTATGAAAAGAACGTTAATGTTTAATCTCCTACAAAACTCTTGAGAATTGCAAGATAAAATGTGTAGACTAACATGTAAGGGGCGTGTGTTGTCTGTAGGTCTGCTTGTCACAGATGTGCCTAGGATAAAGCACGTAGTATATATATCTGCGAACTGAAATGTATATATTGCATATATTCCTTTGGCAACACTCCAAAAATGCAGAGACACTAGATTCTACTTGCAGTTCCTAACACTCCCTGCATTGAGTGGACCAATATTGCGTGTCATCAAGTAGTTACGGTGTTTTTCCAGAAAACATTATTTGCTTTTCCTAATTAGCCATTAATGAGAGCTTTATACATCAATCTTGAGACCTAGAACCATGAAGCAGATCGAAAATGCTTTGCAAAGTGTTTGAACAAAACACTGGTTTTAAACTTGTGTAGGCAATACATCCCTTCTTTGTAGCTTAAGTGCATTTGTTCATCAAGCATTGTCTTTTATAAAATTTTAGGGAAAATTCTTTGGTTTTGGAGGAAGAAGGGAAGAATCTGTCCTAATTTTTCTGAATGCAGCTTTGGGATTGGAAACGTAATATAATAATTACAATAGTTTACAGAGTCAGCATGGCATCAAAGTAGTAAACATACATTTTGTTCCAAACCTGGCTGTGCCAGTGGACCAGGAGTCATCGTTTGTTTAAAGTATTTGTGCTAATTTAGCAGTAAAACGGGTCAAAATTGGAATCAAAAAAGTTAATGACTGTAGAAACCTTTATGGAATTTCTCATAGTTTCCCAAAGCAGAATCATAATTTCAGGCACAATTACAATGCAATGCTAATCCAAAATTTCATATTCTAGGATCCCCTCTTTTAAAATTTTAACAGAAATCCCCCTTCCTTCAGAAATAATATATTTTGTACTTGTGCTGCAAACTATGCCTTGATTTTAGAGATTTTGGGTTAGATTAAAACTGATTCCATTCCCCACAACATAAAAGAGCCCTGCAACACTATATATCCAGTTTTGACATATAAATACTTGAGATCATTAAGACAAAATTAAAATTTTGTAATCTTTTTTCCTCCCACAATTCTTAAATTTTTAGCTTTGGAAAGAAGCTCTGTAGTAGAGATGATGACAGTTATCATCTCAACTTCTAGAATCATAAATCGAGCCACACGTGCCAAGTGTTATTCTTGTGTAAGAATTTTACTTAAAATTGTGTGTCTGTAACGGGCCATGCTCAGATAATTTGCCTCTCTGAATGACCATATTTGTCTTTCATTTTAGCAATACTTCCATGCTGGAGGAAGTGGGCTGAAAAAGAATTTCCTGGAAAAGAGCCCAGACCTACAGTCCCTAAGATACGCTCTTAGTCTTTACACACAAACTACTGATGCCCTGGTAAAGAAGTTCATAGACACTCAGACCTCTCAAAGTAAGTGATCTGTAAGAGAGATGTAAGTGCATCAAATTGTGTTTTAAATTATTGGATGCTAATCATATTCTCCAAACACTGTGGTATTTTAGAGTTTATAGTCACAAATTTGCCCATGTGATGAAATCCTGTATCAACTGCTGTTGTCAATCAATGGAGCTTACCTGAGGGCAGTGCATTTATCAACTTTACATGAAGAATAGGTCCTACTGCTCTATATGAATACTAAATGTCATGGTTATTTATAGGACCACTCCACACACAAACAGGGTTGTAGAAGCCATACCAGAGTGCATATCATAATTGCAGAAACAAAGTAAATTTATAGAGTAGATTGGCAGCACTAGATACTTTCAGAGCTGGAGGATATTAATTACTAATCACAAATAACTGCAAAAAAGCATGACATATCCCTTAAAGTGTCCTCTTGGGATTAAGAACAATAAATTGTGAGCAACATGTCTTTAATGTAGCACACTGATTCCACATTGCAGAACCCACACTTCTTCTAGCAGGTTATCTGTGGATTCAAAAGGAGTAGAAGGTTTCTGTAGACTAAAATACAGCATTATTTTCCATGTCTAGATTTTTTTTTCCTTTGTGCATTTCAGAATTCAGATTTAAAACCATCCTTCTGAAAATGTCTTATCATTTCTTATGCCCGCCTATCAAAATTCAAAATTCAAAATCTTGTTACTTTCCCAAAAGCAAACCAAGGCAGAGAACATACAAGAATATGGTAGTAGGTGTACTTTGAATCTGGATATTATCAGCACTGAAGCCACCTTTTCCTGCTGTAGATTTTTGGGTAGTGCATCAAAAAAATTGAAACACAAAGTCCTCTTCATTTAAAATATATATACCATTCATTAATGGTATATTTCAGAAGAGGACTTTCTATGGTTTCAATAAGAGGCTTTGTGATTATACTTTTAGGTAAAGATTCCTTCTACTTTCAAAAATAAGCTATTTCTTTCATTATATTCCAAGATGAACAAAAACTACAAATTTTTGCATGATAGAAATCTGTGTTAGATTTCTTTTGAATGTAATGGGCATTTGTAAAAATGGCCTGTCCACCATTTACTATCTTTGGGAAGGAATACAATTTGCTGATCTATAAAGAATTACACTGCTCCCACTCATGAGAATCAGAAACATTTTAATTGGACAGTTAAGCTGGAAATCAATTGCTTTTACCACTGAAGTACAGTATGTTACAGTATAAAAAGCATTAAACATTAGTTTTGCAGCTTGCCTCAAGATTAATTGCAAGGAATTATTTCCTAGGCAGCTTCCATGTTAGACTGAGGCCCTCTGTTAATAATTGATGCAACTGAAAATTGTTATAAAACTCTAATATATGAGAAAAAGATTCTTCCCCCTTCCCCCCAAAAAAAGATTAACAACATAGATTTTGGCAGAAAATTATTAATTACTAGTATATTTTACTTTCATTGTAACTTCAGGAGAAAAAATTATCCAGGTTGTAGCCATAACCAGAGATCCTTTATAAATACTGAAACACAAACTGGAATTTTCTGATTATCATAATGATTTCAGCCTGAGGTCTGTGTTCATTGCTGTGCACACATTAGCATGCCTATATTTGCGCACCAGTGTCATCAGAAGTGTAGCCACTGGGAATGAAAGTTAAGGAAAAATGACTCACTGCTTTTCATCATCCTTTAATGTCTCATTTAAAAGAAGTAAAAAACTCATCTATTACAACCTCCAGCCGCACAACCGTAGCTGTATCATTAGCATTTAGCTAAAATGACCCTGTTTGCAAATCAGAAACTTCCTCTGAAGTTTAATTAGATTTATATCTGCCCTCATATTTGTGTATTTAACCAATCCATAATCAATGGACAGTTGGATGTAATTAAACTTAAAGCAATGGAAAAATAATATATTATATTTAAAGAAAATAGCATATTGAGTAACTATGACTATAGACAAAATTTTTAATTCTTCTGAAAAAAGTAATCTTCTCTTTTTGTTCATTATTATTTTTAGCTTATAAATCTTATTTTTACCTTATTTTAACTCATTAAATTATATTACCATGATATAAATTTGATCTCAACCTTTTACTTAAAGAGTCTAAGAATTTTTAAAAAAATAATCTTTTTTTTTTAAATGGAAAGTACTCAGCAAATAACTGGTGTCTACCTTCTGAACGGTTATTTCTAACAGAATTTAACATGATTTGAGGGAATGTTATTGATATTTCCTTGTTTCTAATTCTGCAAAGATCTTGACCTGGAATTTACGAGTCACCCATACACAACAGTAAGTAATCTGTAACAGTTTTTTAGGCTTCTCTTGAAGGACTTTTGCTGACAGAAGAACTTGTGTCTACACACACTTGAGAAGTTCTTTTGGTCTGAAATAACTATATGACTGACAACTTTCACTTGGTTAGTCACTTGCAAACACATTATTAAAAAAATCATATATTCTTTATTGCTAATTATTGTCAAGTCTCGTTGAAAGATATTATATCTTAAAGAAATAGTTTCAACAGCAGTTCCTATTTCAATTTGCATATCCCTTGCAAATCCAGAACCACAGCTAGATGAAAGCAAAGTGTTAGCTTTTTTTAATCAAAATTTTCAGGTTCCTCACAATTTTCAAGTAGAAGTTCCATGGCAACACTGCAAAAGTAATGTTCTTTACTATCTCTAGGATGCTCAGTTTTCCTGTAATGACTACTAGAATCAGACCATAATCAGGCTTACTTTTAACCACAGGTAAAGATACTTTTTCATTTGCCATGATTAAACTGCAGTGTTTCTAAGAAACTGAAGGGCAAAAAATTGTTTCATTGGTGTGTGGAAGGGGAGTTACTTTCCCCACATCCTCATTCAGTGTTGTGAAAACAAATCTGTAATCACACACCAAAAATGAAAGATAAAAGAAAAATGTTGTCTGTATTGACTTTACTTATTAGACAGTGCAGATATCAGATTAGCATATTTAGTGACAGCTTAAGTTCCGTCATATGCTATCATATTAAACATCTGCCTTTCTGCCTGGCAGAGGAGGAGAGAGAGTTTTCTCTGATTACATCCCTACTGCTATCCCAAATCTGCCATGTGCTTTCAGCTTGCTTGGAAATTAAATACTGCTGAGACTCTGATCATTACAGATTTTAATATTTGTATCAATATGATAGTAAGGGGGAGGATTATCTATGTTTGTCTCTTAGTATAAAAAAAGGAATTTTATTTCTAGAAAAATAAGCAAAGCCTGCCAGCACTTATCTGTTTTAATCCCAGCCCACAAATGTAAAACTTGCAGAGCAGCATTCTCTTTTGCAAGTAAATTATCAGTATTGTTTGGTAGGAAAGCTTTTACATTTTTACATACAATTAGTTATAAACTACTAATACATTCCATATAAACCAGGAAGTGTCCAGGTGATTCTGCAATGGCTGTTGTAAGCACATTCTTCTGGATCAGTGTTTTCTTCTTACTCAACCGTACAGTAGTGTTAGCGCTGCCAAGAACAATTTTGTGGAGCAATTTTAGAGTCTCTAAAATGGACACTGATATAGACCTAAAGGATTCTGAAAAACCTGAAGGCAGTTAGTGAAAAGAACTGCATTTCAAACCCTGGGTGACTAGCATCTTGCATGCTATATGGTCGTTGATATCTCTGCAAAGAGCATATAAAACACAGCCAAGTGAGAATCTCGTAGCGTCAGTACACCATTACCCCTGAGGTTGAGATCTCTGATTCTGTTTCCTTTGAACGTCTCTCAGCTGTAAGTTGTCACTTTTAGATTGGCACTACTAATAATATACATTAGCTTATACTGTAAAAATGACTTTTTTCTCCTCTAAATTCAGCTGCAGGATAATATTTTTGCATAAATTCAGACTATCTTATATATTGTTTTCAACATCTTTTGTGACCAAACATTTGTTTATACACACTGTGCTTGTGCCAAGTATGAATGGGTTGTAAAATAGTAGCACATTGCCAAGCAGGACCTGGGGGTTCAGTGCTGTATGGCTAAAACACACCATGGCTAGCTAACAGCTTGATGGCAGCCAAAGAGAGACAAAGGCAGTTTAACAGAAGCAAAGCAAAGCTGCGTGCGAAGAAGCAAAAGAACAAAATATTTACTCTCTACTTCCCACCAGCAGGCGATGTCTGGCCACTTCCCAGGAAGCAGGGCTTCATACGCGTTGCGGTTCCCGGGGGACAAACAGAAGTAACGAATGCCTCCCCTTCCCCCTCCGTTCTCCTTGCTTTTATTTCTGAGCAGATGTCATTTGGTATGGAATATCCCTTTGGTCCGTTTGGGTCAGCTGTCCTGGCTGTGCTCCCTCCCAAGACCTTCCCCACCACCCCCAGCCTACTGTTGGGGGGAAATGTTGGAGAGACAGCCTTGGTGCTGTGCTAGCACTGCTCACCAGTAACCAAAACACTGGTGTGTTATCAACACCCCTCGAGCCACCAGTACAAAACACAGCACTCTGAGGGCTGCCACGGGGAAAATCAACTCCATCCCAGCCAGTCCCAATACATCCTGCTTGCCTTCCTTTTCTCTAACACATGTACAGAAAAGATCATTGAGCTTACTACATCCAGCTCTTAACAATTCAGCTTTAACTTACCCTTTATATTAAGTGAAATTTTAAAACACGCACTGAAGATTTTTCCTCTAAATTAAAGAGCCTCGGGTGCTACAAAAGCTTCAGTATTTAACTTTTTCATTCTCATGTCCTATATAGAAAATAAAGCCAAAGCACAGGTCAAGTGTTTAAATAAATGGTCATATTTATGCTGAAGAAGCTAGCCAGCAAATGGAATAAGGTTACCACAGGGCGACATTGCCAGTTCAGCTGGTTTTATTACCTGGCTCACAGTGCATAGCGAGCTTTTTTAAGTCTCAGGTACTAAAATAGTGTCATGCATGATTATTAGTTTGCAAGTAGTTTTTCTTTTACACTATATTTCTAGTCCTCAGAGAAGTAAAGAAAGTCTTGAAATCCTGATTCCTAAAAGGCAGAGTAAAAAAAGTTTTAAAAATTTAAACCTCCATAGATTTTGGAACTTTTAATGCAGCTATAAAATTGTTTCAGAGCCCAGCTTGTTATCTTTGACTACTGTGGGGGAAAAATAGTGCAAAAATCATCACTTGCAACAACTTTATGAGTGTCTGGATGAGAGGAGGAGAAAGTCGAGAAGCTATAAAAGTCCAGGAAGACAATCTTTAAGAGAGCATCTAGCCCCAGAACTACAAAAACTTAAGAACCCTAGACATTAGAAGGAGGTAGTGTACAGAGACTTGATCAAATAAGTATAAAGTAAAGGGAAAGGCTGAAAAAACTCAGTAAGAAAGAATCAGTTCCATTTGGTATGGAAGCTGGGGAAATTAGAGAGCATAAGTAGGGCAGAAAGGAACAATGTGAGTAATCTAAATTTGATTATAGATCCAGGCCAACTGGAAGAAGAGAAACACCAAATGCCAACATGGTAATACGAATTTGAGGAAGGTGCAAATTATGAAATTCCAAGAAAAACAAAAGGAAAAAAAAATGACGACACAAATTTTTGTCAAATCTTATCTTATCTTTTTAGTATTATTATTATATAAGCACTGATTGGTTCAGTACAAAACACATTAGTATTTAAGGTCAAATGAGTGTTTGGTAAATGTCAGATTCCTTTTCTTTTTAGTGAAGCACTCCCTTTGCAATAAGTAAAATACTTAATTCATGTTTACCTCCTCAACCTAGGGGTCATTTCAGCCTTTCAATAAATGCTAGGAACCATGAATGTATGGAATATATATTTTTATTGTTATATGTTCTATAAATTCTGACATCCGGTGCTTTCCTTTCAAAGCAAATAATAGATTATGTTGTAATAAATACAGATATTATAAAAGCCTTCCAAATACAAATAGGAGCTCTGTTTTCAAACAGCTGAGAAGAGACACAGATATCTTTTGGACACTGTGTAGACTGCTTACTAGATTCCAGCTTTCAGAAACTGAATCAATTCTCTCCACAGAGATACATAACTTCTCACATTAGCAGGGGAAAATAGTACATTTAGAGTTCTCTGGAACCTGAGCTTGAAAAAGACTGAGAGTCTAGATCCATATCAGGTTTTGATAACCTAACAAATAACATCTAAAGCAGTTTAGAGTGGAAGCAGTAGTAGATAAGCAACCATAAAGTTTTCAAACATAATGCAGAATTATTGTAAGTTTGTTAAGCTTCTAATGAGTTATATTACAGTACTGAAGGAAGAAAGGTGCAATCATTCTCTGCACTAAAGAGCTTGATATTTGCTGTGAGTTAAATTGACTTGTTAAATGTAGTAGGGTAAAGGGACCTTTCTATAGTGCAATCAGAATCACTAATTCCTGCTGTGAGTTTACAAGGACTGGTTAACAAGAAAGAAAACAAAACAGCAGAAATAGATCAGAGGCTTTAAAATGAAGTGCCGTAATTCTTGAATGTCAACAAAAGCTGAGGGAGAAAGAAAGCAAATGCAAGATGGATGGGGGCTAACTGAAAGAAACCAAGCTTATATTCTAGACTCCACTAGAAATTGTCTCTGCTGGCTGAGTCGTTCTGCTGCAGGAAGTTTCCTCAGCAATGGTGAAATGTAGGGTCATTCTAATGTTTGCTGTCAGCATAAAACTGTGTGATGTTTTACACCGATTTCTTTAGAACCATATCCAACAATACTATACATACAGGACCAATCCCACTACATATTTGCAGTAATACTTGAAGCACTTTGTGAATTATGGACTACTAGGAGAAGGAAAGAAAAGGATGAGTTAAGGAGACCTCTAATCTGTCATTACAGGTTAACGCAGCATTCTCCATTTTTAACATCACCCACAGGTTGCTGCATAAGCTAACTAATGAAAATGCTAATTTTTTTCTTCCAAAACATTCCTGATTTCTCCTAAAGGGATTGTGGTTTGGGTTTTTTTAAAGCTAAAGGCTAAAACAAGTAATTGACACTGGCTGATTTTTTCAGTGATATTCAGGATCATCTTGATTCAGCTTCTACTGTAGCCAGTGGTAAATTATTCTCATAGGGACAGAGTTTGAGAAGTTCTCGTGCTCTCTCAGATTTACATGTTGCAAATTCCTGGTTCTCTTCTCCTGTCCAGCTTGGCAAGGAAAGCTTTTTACACAGAACAAAAGAGTCATGGCTTAGAGTTACAGTATGTTCAACTCAAACTTCATAGCTGAAGATGGCTACACATGGAATCAAAAGCATCATTCATAAACAGGTCCACCACCACAAAAAGAACCTGTTAAGTTTCAATTGTATGCAGTATGTAACAATTTGAAAGGGTGGAATTTCACAATATGAAGGAACAAGACAAATTAATGCTCTAGAAGCTCCAGTCTCTACTCTCTTTGATTTACTTTACAGCATCAGAAAGCCAATGTGAATAACCCATATATAAATGTATATTATATATAGTATTGGAGTATTAGGCCAGGTAAACTGCCTTCTGAATTTTAGTTATGAAAAATTTTATGTGTTATTTCAAATTAAGTAATCCACATAAATGTAAGAGGAGGTGTTTGCAGTTTTCACACAAAAGTGCAGTCAGAACATTGGGTTAAATAACTCCATTAAAACCAGCATATTTTGTATAATGAAAATGAGGTCTTTTTTAAAATATTGCTTTTCTGAACAGAATAATTTTACATAGCACTTTGCACTCCAATTATTTTTAAAAAATTCATAAATAAATTTTCTTTGAAGCAGCAGAAACTGTGTCAATACTGTGCTACCACTGATACACAGTCTAAAGATACTGTGTTTGCAAGAAAGCTTTATATCACTGTGACTAAATGAGAAGTTCCTTCCTCTTCCTCAGTAAAAGCTAATTTTACTGCACAGTTGGATAATTCATTGTTTTACTCTTCTAAATAAAGCTGTTCTACTGATTTTATTTAGTTTTTCTTGTTTACTTCATTCCTATCTTTGTATAAATGTTCTTAAAAAAAGTTTATATATATTATTTATCATGAAAAAGATGTACGGTCATTAAGCAACTTAATTAGAGGTCCTGTATAATGCAGCTTTAAGTAATGATCCAAATACAACAAGAATTTTAATGGTTGCCACTGAAACTAAACTTCTTGTCATTAAAAATCTGATGCCTAACAACTTGCCTATTTATACGTCGGAAGTGATCCAAACCCTCTGGCTGATACCGAAATCCATCTAGCAGCTAAGTTTGTGCAGGTGCCCTGTGGTTCAGCAGTAGCAGCTATTACCAGACTATGATACTGAGACTGTGTATTTTCGCTAAAACACTGTTGACTACAATTTAAAAGTAGATTCATGACAATTCCAAGCCAAACTCATTTGAAATTTAGAAAATGCAGAAGAGTGTTAAAGGATTCTGAGCAAGTTAATTGAGCACTGAATTTCCACATTTTGATGTGTCAGGAAAAATCTTGTTCTCTGAAGCAGTAATGCTTGGGGTAAGAGTATTTAATTGACCTTGCAATGTTCAACCAGTGTAGAGAAAATGTAATTACACATTATACCAACACAATTAATAAACATCACTGTAGAACATATTTCTAGGAAGCTGCTGATGGTGAAATCCAGAAAATATTATGTATGATAAAGAAAAAAAAATATTCTGGATATAAAATAATTCAGGGGAAAAAAGAAAATAAAAACTGCTTTCCCCAGTAAGATTACACAAGACATCCCTCTTCTGTGTACCTCTTAATTCCTGCATGAGCTCCTGGAAAACTTCTGAACCAATGTTCCTCCTCATGTGTAGATAGATGGGGAATCAGTGGGTAAGGAATTTCTGTATAAATAGAAAGAAGAGAGATTATTTCCTCTGCTAACTCATAGAAATAGCAGCCAGTTATAAACGGGTAGTAATTTGCTTTAGTAGTTCATGGAGATTAGACTGGGGAGCAAGTGCACAGTTCACAGTGTTCGATGTTCACCATCATCCAATTAAAGAACAAGTAAACATATCCAATTTTGTTTATATTGTGCTGTTATATTAAAGGACTTTTCAGTACATACTGAGAGTTCTTTCTATGGAACCATTATGTGCAAAGTGACTTAGAACCTGCACTGGTGCTCAAAAGTAGAAACTTTTAAAATTAAGTTCCTGGCTCCTCTGCCATCCCTACAACCTTCTTTTTTTTTCTTTTAAGGCCCTGTGTCTGTGCTAGTGCAAAACTTCAGTAGTCTGCTTTGACTTCACAGAACTTACTCCCAGTAGAGGATTAATCAATAACAATACAGAAATAACTTTCCAAACACACACTTGCAATAATGATTCGGGGTGCACACACAAACAGATTGACGAGACCACCAACTTTGCATTTCAGAATGCGAACACACCTAATGACAACCAGAATGGAAGGTTCCAAATGAAAAGGTGTTTTTTATTTTACTGAGGCACTTTACATAAACATTTGCAATTGCTAGGTACTTATGTGGCAAAATCACTTATGAATCTGTAACTTATTTCCACTTAAATGTGAAATGTGTGTCAGAAATTTCTAAGTGTTTCTGACAGAAAATACCACTCACCGTCTTTCGCCGTCTATTTCTCTTGATGTATTGAGAAGCCAAGTGTGCTAACCTACTAACTATTCTTTCAGGTCAAACCACTAATAATTCAGTGGGTGAGATATCTATACAGGTGGATGTCTCTACACATCCTGGCACTGGTGAGCATAAAGTCATTGTAAAAGGTAAGTTTCAAATAGCTAATTTTAAAAAGAAAGCAACAACAAAGTCTAAAACCCCCAAGCACTACATCCTAAGTAAAACATACCAATAATGAAATAACAAATGTTAAGTATTACAGTATTCGTAAAGCTATAGTATTCCTCAGGCGATTAGGGTCGTACTTTTTCCTGCTCAACATCAGCAGAAGTTAAGATTATGTAGGTAAGTACTGTCTGTGCTTATTTGTGTAGATAATTAAAATATATTACATGAAGTTATGGAGTTATACATTCTAACATACCAAATTACACTTCTGAATTAATTAATAATTTTCCAAAAGCTGCAGCAAAACTGGGTGGTGAATGACTGCACCAAGACTTAAAATGTTCCATTTTTAACAAATGCCTTTGTTCTGCACAACCTGAATTCCAGAGGAAACCCAGTATCTCATTTAGATTAGTATAAGATGATTTTTTAATTACAGTGAAGGTGGCAGAGAGAAGAGCTGTTAATGCAAAGCATTTATAAAATATATGTTTATATTTGCTGCTGTTGTAACTGGAAGAAGTCAGACATCTTACTTGGCAGAGAACAGGGAAAGCTTCTCCTAGGCTTTCCAGGTACTGGTATCCTATAGGAAAGCTCTCAGGTCACCTTTCACTGGCTATACAAAGTCATACTGGATAATTAATTGGAGCTTTTCAAATGGAATTTTATTTCACTTAATTTATTTCATTTCTTTAGTTGTAGCAATTAATAATCTAAACTGGCAAACAACAGCTATGTTCCGGCCATTTGTGGAAGTTTGCATATTAGGTCCTAACCTAAGTGACAAGAAAAGAAAACATGGAACCAAAACAAAGAGCAACACCTGGTCACCAAAATACAATGAAACTTTCCAATTGTAAGTTTTTTTTGTCTGTTAATTGCATATATTGTGCAAATTTTGTTAGAATTTCTTGCATTTAAACAGGTAAGCATAGAAAACATCCTAAGGCCGCTATATGTATCAGAGTCCACAGATACAGACACCACTTCAAAATTATTTATTAATTTCTCTTTGTTTTATATGAGGATGAACGACAACCACTAAGCTTTTAGTCTTGTAAAAGCTAGTTAAAATGTATAATTTGTTTCCCTATACAGGAGTAACTATTTATATACCTAGGAATCTTATTTGCCAGCTATATGGACAGAAGCATTAATTATTAATACTCAATATCTGTGCCTTCATGACTGCTGAGATACCTAAATATGTAAAGGATTGTGCATGTGTTAATAGTATTATTTATCTTTATTATTTAATCCTTAAAGCAGTAAGAAATTTTTATCTAGCCTGGAGTTTTAAGTTTAGTACTCCTCACAGCAGCTCTCACCTGTTTACTCCTCCTCTCCATTCGAAACTGAGACCAATTCATTTTAGATACTTTCTAGGGAAAGGCAACAGTATTTATTTCAAATATTTAGGGAATGATGAATTCTCTGTTTCTGTTCAGGTCATTGAGAACAGAGGCTACATCATCAGTAGCACCCAATAGATTAACTGTGTAGAAGGATTAAAATTAAATTATATTCTGTTGCAAAAAAAATGGAACTACAAAAATTAAACTACCGCTATCACTTTAATTTTTACAAGATTTCTAAATTATGTTCATTCCTTAGGGGAATTAAACTGAATTCCTTGTTCTAAATTCTTATTTTTAATCCATGCAGCATTTTGAGTAACGAAGATAAGCCAGGAGCCTACGAGCTTCACCTCTCAGTGAAAGATTACTGCTTTGCTAGGGAAGATCGCATTATAGGAATGACAGTTATTCAGCTGCAGAACATAGCAGAGAAAGGTAGCTGTGCATCTTGGTACCCCTTGTTGAGAAACCTATCTGTAGATGAAACTGGGTTGACAATACTTAGAATACTTTCTCAGAGGACCAATGATGAAGTTGCTAAAGAATTTGTAAGACTTAAATCAGAAACAAGATCTGCTGAAGAAATGACCTAAAATACCCAATTAATGCAAGATTGTCACCACCAAGAACATAGATACAACGCTGTCGTCTGAATAGTGCATGCATGTGCAAATCTGTGGGAATGTTTAACTAACTATGTTTTCAGTGTTTGTCAGTACTTATGTACTATATTTGCAAGGTATGTCAAGGAGCTCTATATCTTTTATACATATTTTGGTCTTTGGTAAAGTAATTGTTCCAATTAAGTGCCAAAACTAAGATTAAGAGTAAATGTTTCATCATATCTTTTTAAACGTCGATTTCACCTCATCACAATTCCTTTATTTTTTAACATGTATTAATAATAGCTTTTTAAATTGATTAATGGGTTGTCTCTGTTAAACTACTGTGTTGCTTATTCTAAATTAAGTTATCTCCCTTACTATTATTTTAAAAAAGATGTACCTACTTTTCTTCAAACTATCATTTTATGCAAGCCTCATTTTAGGTATCTTACTGATAACTTTTTCTATCATTATTACAGATGCAGTTACTTATAGAAAGTGTTTGTAATTTTATAATTACCAATATGAAGTAATGATTTTTGCATAAAAAAATGAAAAAGGATGGAAATATTTTATGCTAATCTTTTTCCAACCTTTCATAAATATCACTGTGAAGAAATGCTGTTAAAGCAAGTTCTCAAGAAGCTGTGCTTATCAGAGTTTGTTACTGATGTTTGATATCTTGAGATAACTTTGTTCTTCAAAACTGCCAAGGTAATATCATATTTGTATTAAAAGGCTAAGTCAGTATCTGTAGAAAAAGACTGCTATACAGTACACACGCTTTTAAAATCATTTTTTAAATGATATGGTCCTGTACAAGGGTTAGTAGTTTGGAATATGTAATGGAGGTATGTGGTTTGTTTCTAGAAATTGTTTATGAAAAGAAAAGATGCTGTTAGCATTTTCACTCAGAGTTACTAACGTTGCTTTACATACTTAGCTGTAACATCAGTTAAGTGCTTTATTTCTTTATTTTTTTTAGAAAAGTTCAACAGTTTGTACTTATGCAACATTATTATGTATTGCACTAAAGCAAACTCCGTGTCCTGTAAATATATTTAGTGAGAAACTGTAAAATAAAGGATGAAGAAACTGCTTCTAGTTTTGTCTTTTGATATTATTTATGTACCTATGGGTTTGATGTGCATGTGAAGCCCATGCAGTGAGCTTACAATATGGCTTTGCAATATATCAAAGTATGATTTCCAGTGTCTAGTATCTGGCTATTTTATAAGTGCAAGATTTGATATGTCAGTGCCCAAAAAAACTATAGTAAGAGGTAGGCATTTTGTTAATGCACTTTTATATAATATAATGTTCTGTAATAATACACAGTGTTCTGTAATGATATGCAGATCTGTCATTGGTTTTGGTGACAACTTTTTCTAATAAAGCAGGTTGGAGTTTTCAGCTTTGCTTCAGGAAAAATAAATATAAAAGGAAGGGAGGACACACAGAGTTAGCACGTTGATGCTACTCTTAAAATTGTAGTACGTGACCCTACATAGGTAAACCAGGTTCTTTCCAGGACATTCTTTTGTGAGATATTTAGATGAGATTTTAAGGACGTCAACACCCTCAATCCTCAAAAGTAGATTTGCCAAAAGTATATTTAGATATTTAGAGAAGATCTGCACAGCATTTAGAGAGTTAACAATACTTTGCTAAGATCGTGGGGGGTGTGGGAGGAACACACCCAAGTTATCTTATTAGTGTATATCCTGCTGATAGTTATGCATTGCAGAATACATTATGGTCAAGGGAGATTTTGATGGGTACATTTTTTAACTCCTCACTTCAGAAAGCCATTTCTCCAGGTGAAAAGTAATGCTGATAATTTCACATTTCAAAAAGTAGTTAATTATTTAGATATCTAAGTGAGATGTTAATTCTGAGACTGGTAGTTGGTATTACATAGTAATGTTGGTAATAATACCTCCTAAATATAGGTTGCATGTAATTCCAAATAGTTGTAAAACTCTCCCAAGGACTTAGAGACCCAAAATCAATCTTGGAACTAATCCAAGCCTTTAATGTTTCAGATATATTTTGTTTGTTGTGGTATACTTAGAAGTAAAATCCAGGTGTAGTTCCAGTAACTTCAACAAAATTAAAGAGGATTTTATCTGAGTCTGTATAATATCACCTCCTGAGAAATTTCCATTTTCATATGCAAGTCATACTGCTTCCTAACTGTATTTCTGCAAGCAAGGTATAGCCCAAAGTGTCTACAGTGGCTGACACTTAAAACACAGAATTTATTAATAGTTAACAAGATTTATTGCAAGAAAACATTAGAAGACTCAGTCTCAAAAAAAAAAAAAAAGAAAAAAGGATGAATAATTCAAGAGGTGAGGTTGTTTCTGCAATATAGAACATTATTGTAGATAAAATGCAAGGAGAATTCCACAATAAATCACTTGTGGCTCTGTGAATTAAAACAGAAATGCTGGGGAAGACAGCTTCTGTTTTTTAACCCGGAGCGCTTTTACTGTATTTTGCATTAGCTGTTTATTCTACTGTAAAATGGCACACAGTTAGGCACCTAATGTATTCACCACCTGCTTAACCACTTATCCCCGAGATTCACCTATAAAGGAATAATAATTGAACTCGTCAAGGAAGCCAATTACTGCTCTTAATGGTCTCCCTCAGTTACACACACCAGAAGTAATCAGGCAATCTGGTAAAGCAAACCCTTATAATCTACAGCTTTAAATAGTACACTTTAATGTTTCATTATTTTTAACAGAGAAATATTTACTTTCTGCATCAAAATTTGTCATGTGGAAGATGAGAGGAAAATATGGTAACTCTGCATCACAGGGCTGGTTTAAACCTTGGTATGAATCAAAATGCAATTATATCCAGTGGTGTAACACAAGCAGGTCAAACTCACATTTCATGTGCTAAACATAATTGATATGGAAAACATTTCAGTGCTATTTTAAAGCTGTTATATTCTCTTTTAGGAAAGTAAATACTGCTCTTTTTTAAAAAAATAAATAATTTCAATTCATGAGAACGTTTTCTTAATTCAGCTGAGCTAACCTTATTGAACTGACAGCAGTTTCTGCAGTTCCACTTCTCAGTGACAACTGATGTACTCAAAATTCTGGTTGGAATTCCATTTATATTGGTTTGTTAAGACAGTGAGCATAAATAACATGCACTTAGGGAAATAAAGGAGAAAAAAAGACAAGGAAGAACAGCAAAACTCATTTGAGAACTAATTTTCCATTCACCAAGGAACAGTTACTATGTGGAAACCATTTGATGTGCACCTGGAAAACTAAATACATTTAGAGAAGCTTGTGATATGACAGCATGTCAAATTAAACAGTATACTTAGAACTGATTTTTTTTTATATAACTTGGGTCAATAAGGTTAATGGACAGATTTTTTTTTTGTCCTTTGTATTTTGTTTTCTGGGACAGAAATGTAATAGCTAAATATAAGGAACTGAATTAAATTTACCTTGGTGTGCTTCATAGCTAATATCTGACCAAAAAAAGGAATTTATAATGTGTGAATTAAACACATAAATATGAGATTAAGCTAATACCAGCAGACATTCTGAAATCTGAAACAACTTACCTATTTGTTTGTTTAATGCCATGTTTGAATGACATCTGCATTAAGAACACAGCATTTGAACTGGCCTTCAGGCTTTTCATATGGGACTCTGAATCCAGGAAACTGATAAAATACGAATGGAAACATCTATCAGATGGAACTTAAACTGCATGGTTCTTCAAACACCTTATCTCTTTTGAGAAGTTAAATTTGCACCAGAATCATAAATATGCAGGTGTTGAGCCACCACCACCAAGTCCCAGCAACAATTTTTCAAATTATTTCTTCCCTATTGGCTGTTATCTACAATCTTCTCTGTGCAAGTAAATCTAGACTTTAGTAAGACTCCAACCTCCTCTTATGACACATATGTTTCACCACTGAAAATCCCTTTAAGACACATATTACTGGTTTGTAAATGATTGTAAAAAATTTTTCTGTACCCTGGAATAATCAAGAGATCCTCCACAAAGTATTTAAGAAATGCATGTGCAAATGACACCATTTGGCTTAGTTATCACTAACTATACTCCCCATACAAATGTTTTAGCATATTCATAAGTACTGCTTTCCTTGTGCAGCTTCTTCACAGGCATCTTCATTTTAAAAGAGATCATTTACACAAGCTTACTCAATACAAGTATACCATACTTAAAAGGACAGTAAATTCCAAGAAGCTTTGTAAGTGATTTTCACAACTTGTTCACATCAGTTGTTAACAGGAATTATTGGCCATTATATTTCATGTTTAAAGGAGAAGGTGGATTGCTTTATTTTACTATCATTGTTATTTCCAGAAGAGGACACACCGGAGGGCAGGAACTTGTTCTCAGTGAGGTCAATGGGAGCTTTGTCCAATGGCTGCTCTTCAGTCATTTCATTCAAGCTGAGCAATTTATCTTGAGTTACTGTAACCACTTGGGATATGGTTTTTCAGTTCACAAGTTGAGTGGAACTTTGAAACTCATTAAGAGTTAAGATGGACTCAATCAGAAATATGCATCAGAAGGAAGTTAAACTCCAAGTGCTGGACGTGTTTTGATAAACACAGTAGCTTCTCAAGACTGCTTGACTGCCTAGTACAGTTTTACACAAGAGAAGGGATTAAGGTGCCAAATGCCTACCCTTGGATCACAGAATAACAGGTTGGAAAGGACCCCTGGAGAGCATCTGGTCCATCTCATTCTCAAAGCTCGGTCAATGGAAACAGGCTGTTACAATGGAGAACTGTAAAACCAGATGTACCTTTCAGGATTCACACCTTCAGATAGGAAGATAGACTGACAAGTCTAACAAATAGCTCAATCATAGCTGTGACGTATGGCAAACAGTGTGTATAAACAGTAGCTTCCATGGCTATACAGCTAACTTCAAGTTGAGTGGGCCTCCAACAAAATTAGCATAATTGCCTTTTAATAGTGATAATTACAAAATTTGTACAGAATCTCCATATAGAGATCTTCATTATGAAAACAAGACGTAACAAAATTAAAACATGGCTGACTTTATGCATTTAATCATTACAGTTAATGCTAATCAAGAATATAATTACTATTTTGGTTTTAAGCTCTCCATTAATTCACAGACGTCCAAAGGCAGCTGTAAATGGTACATCTAATTTCTAACACTTACTATTTTATGGTAAGAAAGAGACTGCACAGAATCTGCTTGTAGAAATCTTTCATCCTTTCTGCATGCCCTTTGTCCTCTGTGATTAAATGCATGCTGCTTTGCAAGGTGTAATCAACCAGAAATTCATTGCATTAATGTATTTAAAAGAAAGATTTATGTCTAAATTCTTCTCTCTCATCTAAATTGAGAAAAATATTACATATCCAATGTACAAATCTCGAATAAAATCTGGATATTTGAAACTGCAGCTTTTGGTAAATGAAAATCCTGTATACTTAAACCAAGAAAAGCAGTATTTTCCCTGAGCAAGATAAATCTCACTTGAACTTTTGGAGTCAACATCAACAAGAGTCTCTGGACCACATATTCACTGTCCACACAGGACAGCTCCATATGAAAAAAAACCTATCCTGTCAATTACTGTGGAAAACATGCCAACTAGTGTCAATTAGGACAGTATCTTTAACTCCAACAGATTATCAACATGATTACCTGAGAAGCTTGCAGAATGGAAATAATAAAAAAAAATAATTTTCATTGTTTTTCTCTAATCTATTTTACTAGTTTTCATTGATATTGTCATGCTAGTGACTGTAGAAACCATATTTGAAGGCAAAAACTGAAAACGGGAAAATAATTTACCATTACCGCATTAGTCTGAATTAAATACTCATTTCTTAGAAATTCCATGAAAACTAAAGAAAAGAGCTGAACAAATATGTGGAAAACATTAAATGATTGTATTAAATTAAATTCAGCTAGCAGACACAAAATTAACATAAATGGATTCAGTATTATTTGTAAAATGCAGCTGGGCAAGTGCTGAAAAGTATTCAGTTGTTTACGCGTGCTTATTTTAATGGTATTTTCATATCATTTGTGTTTGCTTTTTGGCATCACATTTAAGTGATTGACTTGTATTATCAAAAACTCATAGAAATGAATTTTCAGGGAACAAATACTACATTACTTTAGAAACTATAATCAAGAGTTAGGAGATGAACATTAGACTGTAACTAATGAGCAGAACTGGGATATTACAAGAAGATGCCACTGTAAGTATTTGTTGAAATAAAGAAAAATTTAAAAAATTTAAAATCTGTAAAACACCTGCTTTTTTGTGGCCTACTCTGAGTGAAAGCATACACATGCTATAGAGTATAAATCAATTTGTAAATGATGAATCTAAAAAAACCTAATTTGAAGACAAACCCAGTCAAGATTAAAATGAACAAAAGGATCTTTTCTAACAGATTCTATAGCTGAAAATCAGCTTACCTAAAGAAACTGTTCCTGAATAGCTCATGACCTATGATCATTTTGCTATGAGGGTTCAGATTTCAAAGACTGCAGCAATTAAAGCTGAAAACCTTCCCTGTGAATTTAACTAAAATTAATCGCTGCAGAATGTGAAATAACAAGTGGGCATACTGTAAACTTTGTAGTGAAAGCCATTCAAATAGATTAACTTTCAACTCTATAAATACAATCAGAAAAGTTAGCCCAAGGAAGAAAGAGAAGTCTGCTCCTTAATATTTTTCTGGTTTTTATTTCTGCTTCAGTACTGACAATACAGTAGTAGACAACAGTACAGTCCCAGGATGCAATCTGTATTGACCTGGAGTCCCATGTAAGTTAACATCCATTTCTCTAGTTTTTCAGAACAGTATTAGGAGTTCCAGGCAAAGACAACAACCCAGAGAGCGCTGTGGGCCATAGAACCAGCTTACTGAGCAGGTAAGACACAGCTCTTGTCTGTAAATCAGATGTATATTGGTTTTTGTCTATATACCTAATGGATAAAACATACTTACATTGGTAAGCAGCAATTGACTTTACTGGAATTACACAGAGCATACTTGGGAAAAAATCAGAGATCTCTGTCTTCACTTGCCCTAGATAAACAAGAGCTTGTGACAACTGCTGCTCTTGGTCACTGCAGTTCCTCTGATAGTCACTGAGGCAGTTCTAACTTGGAAGTCTAAGAGGCCCCACACATTTTGTTCAGTAATGTTTACCCATTTAAGCAGGAAGTTACTTATTGCCGAGCGATGGAAGTTGACTGCAATGTGAGCTAAGCCTTCATGCCTGAGGTCCTGACACTAAAAAAAACAAATGTCAATTACTGACTAGCAGAATCAAAAAATTAAAAGGAATTGCCACAATATGCATGTAGAGAAACATGCTGTGGGAGCTAAGGAGCTGGGTGGCTTTTAATCACTAATGGGGAGCTAGACTTTTATGCTGTGTGTGAACCTTACTGACTGTATCACGTGGGTGGGGTCTTAACCAATTAGTTGCTGGCACGCATCACATGTTGTGTAACAAAGTGTATAAAAGGAACCTGTACCAAACAAAGACGAGCATTTACCTTATCTCTATGAGAAAACGTAATAGACTCCGGCACAGGCTACCCACATATGCACTGAACAGTAATGGCAAACTACACTGTAGTGAAAATGCCCCCCTTCTCTAGATAACAGTCTCCTAGGTTTCTTTGAGTAGAGAAGTCATTGTACATGCACGATTCCTGCTAGCTTAATTTTAGTTCACAACATATGGCAGGGGTTTGTCCATAAAACCACAGCACCTCTATGCCTTACACAGCAGTCATACATAAGGAGCACTACATCCAAGTAAACTGGATACACAGAACATCTGCAGTGTTATGCTTTAAAGTTCCTAGTGACAAAAATTTTAACATTTGAAAGATGTATAAAAAAAAAGAATCAGAAATGCAAACCATAACATTACCTTGCTTTTACAATTGAAGAGAGACAGTACAGATGCTTTGAATGAATAGCTGTGATCATTGCTCTTGTGGTAGGAGAAAAGACCCTGGAAAACAAGGAGCTAGTTGCTAAGAGAGAGGAATCTCAGCAGGGATGGCAAGAGGAGAAGACTGCATTACAGGTGAAGGGTACAATGGAATGAATATTGGGATATTTTAGAGTAATAGGGAAGTGAAACAGTCATCTTCATAATATAATCAGCCAGTGAAGCATCTTTTTACATAGTCATCTTCACTGTATTTTTCCAATGGTATGAGGAGACACTCAGAGGAAAAGATGGAGAGGAAGAAAGGAGAGGGGTGGATATGGAACAGGGCTGACAGGCAGTCCAACCTCAGATTGCATTCTTTAACTCACAGCAGAACTAGAAGATACTAGGTGTGACTGGAATGTAACAGACAAAGGTAGATCTGTCTCTGTATTTTTGCCATGTTCTCATCTAATCCAAGAGTTTCTTTTGTTGATTGTGATTTCAGTAGAGGTACAAGATAGAATACAATCCCTGAGAGGGGCTCCTGGCTTTTTTACTAAGTGCAGTCTGAATATACGAGTTCTGCATTTCACCACCTTCTGTTACAAAAAGATAAACGTATTCCCAGCCTGGAGGCCATCACAAACAAGTTTAAGCTAAAGAGTCTGCAGAGATTATTTCCTGAATAATATATATCCAAGAAACAACAGCATTAATTAGGTGGAATATTCTCTTGAGGAGCTTGAGAAACAATAGCAATTTGCATCTAATGATGCATCAATGTATCAACATGCTAATTTGCACCTAAGTGACAGTATTAAATCAGTATACCCTTAAAATGCTATCCTCTTTTCCTGTGTAATTTGTGAGAAATTCTTGTGCCAGACTGAGCTTCCACAGCACAATGGCCACTATGAAATTAGGTCAAGTCCCTCCTTCTCCCGTACTCGTCTTGACATTAGAGACGAAACATTGCAGGAGCCACTGAAGTGAGCTGGAGTCAGTAGCAGCAGTGAACTTAATTCATATCAGATATGCTCTATAATGTTAAGTATCTCATGAAATTGCAGCACAATTTCTCTCTGCTGCAAAGAATTTCTGTTCTGATCAGGGAGAAGTTCCACAGCAGAAAAAATTAGAAACCAGGAATACTATTTACATGTAACGTTTGCTCACTGCATTTTTATTAGATGGAAACAATGAAGAGTGTAAGTCTGAACATATACCCTTCACTGTCACACAAACAACAAGTAAAGATTATATATAAAATGTATTGCATGGATTGAATCTCTCTTCTATTTACAAAGTGCTTAAAAACAGCTTGCAGTTTTGTCAAATGTTATTATTTAGACTGGCTGGCTAAATAATCTGTAAGAAGGGGTTAAATCTTTGTTGAATGCTCAAAGTCAGCTATTGAGGTTAGCACCAACTGGAAGAGTCCTCTCTGGCTGAATGCAATGGCTAGAATCAGGTTACTGAAACAGAACTGGTTTAAAATCTAGCGCTTCATACATTGTTTCTATTACCAAACGCAATTAACTAGAATACTTAGAGAATAACATCTGTCTTTATGCAGAGAGCAAAGTGAGCACATTATAAAACATAATTTGCCAAACAGAGAAGGAAAGCTTGGAAGATCATCATTGTTTACAGTATTTTTCAGTGAGAAAACAGATACTCCAAAACCAAAACAAGATACATTACAATAAAACAGAGAAGGAAGGGCAGAAATGAAAGAAAAGGGCCTTTCTACGCAACAAAGACTGCAATTCTAAAATCAGACCTGTCAGCTAGAGAGTCCTTTGAGATTCTTACACTGTAAGTTATTTAGACAAGTGACTGACAGAGGATAATTAGCAGTTATCTATATGCCAAGGTGACTAGGAATAACCATAAGATGCAAACAAACAAAACACTCTTCAGACCATATTATGAAGGAGGTCTATAACAGGAAGAATAAAGTTCCGGATATATTTTGAGATTCTATAATAATAACAAAATTTATTTCAGTTATATCAAATACCAAATATACTTTTAGTATTCCCTTGTTTAATACATAAGGAAGTGGTACTTATCCCATTCTTTCTGCCCAGATCCCATGCTCATGAAAGGTTTGTTGTCAGAGCACTATTTGAATAGAAATTTAAAATGGCTGTTGAACTCAGGTAACAAAAAAAGTACAGCACAGCACCTTTCACTACGTAAAATTACAGTCAGTCAATGCCATAATATCAGAAATTTAACCTAAATTGCAAGGCGAAACAAACCAAAACAAACCACAAAAATGGCCCACCACCAAATCATTAATATCATCATTAACAGGAGCTGGACTCAGTCCAGTCAGAGCTAAAAGCGTACAGCGTGAGTGAAGAGACCTGTTAAAGACTGCAGGAGCCCTGGGTCACCACTTAGGTAAAGTTTTGAGTTTATGTGACTTTTCAACCTGGGAATCCAAATGGCTGTACCCTTGCTTCTGAGCCTGCTTGAGGCAGAGCTCTCAATTTATGTTATCTTTCCCCCAGTATGAAAGCACAGAAAATGCTCCAGCTGTTGAGGCCAGCAACAATTCACTGCACAGCAGGGCTTTGTAGCTGCCCAAAGATTTAAGCAGTAAGCAGAGCAGTATGGCAGTCCCAGAGCTTACTGGTGGATTCTTTGCCTGAAACCCAAAATTAACTCTTTGTATTTAGCCCACTCATTTACATTAGAGAAAGGCAAGTTGGGAGAGGGCGATTCTTTTTGTCTAGTGCCAATTGTTCAACTGTTTATGGCAATATCCATGCTACTTCAGTAGCACCCATGGAGCAACCATGATCAGGTAACTAGTTCTACAAGCACTGTGAACAAAAACTACCTGAACCAGAATTTGTTTTCCAAAGGAACATATAAATGGATGCATAAACTCATACTGAGAAAGATAATCTCGATACTACAACACTTAAAAGAAATATAGGGAAGTTGTTCACAACTACATCTCTAATAAGGATATTTGTCCATTTTTTGTCATTACACTTCAATATAACCCTTGACATAATTCTGCATTATTTGGCAAAATCGGGACCATTAAAAAAAAGAAAAAAAAAGCAAACTTGATTAAATTAACTATAAATGTGGTGTTTGTCACCAGCATGATTTAATTCACAAATGTGATTTACAAGAAGGCGGCATTCACAACGTGATTTGTAACTGTACAATAGAGGAATGAGCTCTGTGAAACTGTTCTTAAAATAAGGACATGACTGGATGCTATAAGATTCAAAAAGAATCAGAATCCGTAGAACTTGAAGGGTCAAAGTCATCTTTGGCCACTAGTTTATCAGACCCTTTTAAATATTGTTATTTAACACATTTTGGTGTCAACTTTTCAGTTAAAAGTAAATTGTACTTTATTTTGCCAAAGAAAGAGCATTATAGTCATGAAAATGAAAGCTATTTTTATTTTTTTTTTAAATATCACTACAATTTTTTTTATGTTGAGTAAGACTATATTGATACCCAACAGACTCAGAATACAGAAGGTAATTCAACTTCAGTTAATTAATTTTCTCCATTAAAAGCCATCAGATCTCAGTATTTACTTTTTTTCCTCTGCAAGTCCTGTTTCATATCCTACTGAAAATGAGTGTTTCCTGTTTAATTCAATATACTTTACACTTCTTCCTAAGAAAGAGATGTGCCAAGCATGATGTGCAAGCATGTTTGTATAAAAGCAGATGTGTTCAGAGAACAATAAAATATGCAGTCCCATGTGTAGATTAATTGACTTAGTTTCTGCTACAGATATGTATGTTGCTTTAACATGCAGCCTCATTTTTTAATTCATTTTTTGGTGGTATTATAGGAACAGACTACTGATTAGGCCATCAGTAAGCCAGAGGTCACAAGTCAGGATTTCAAGAACAGTGAATACCTCTCAGCATTCATCCTGAGCTGCTAACCTATCCACAGTCATATTCTTCTGAGGGATGCAATGCCCCATCATGATTACTCAGACACAGAGAAACTGAGGGAGTAGAATTAAGTGATTTATTTAAACTATAGAGGGCAAGTGACAGAGTCAGAATTGAAATTTGGGCAGCCTTAGCTTCCAAATTTACTCTCTAACCATTGCACCTTGGTTTTTTCCCCTGAGGCAGAATATGGGGTATGTCACTATCTCTGCCTATAATTATGAGTGTTTACTGTTATGAGTGTTTACTGTTTGATGTGCTTCAATGATTTCATTAGACCAAGTAGGAAGACCTCAACTGACTTTTCAAGCAAGCCTGCCCTCTGGTAATTGTAGGTAGTAAGTAAAGAAAAAAAACAAACCCATGAATAATCCAAAAATTTCTAGAGGGAGGTATCAATATGAAAATAAATCCATTTTCACTGTAGTGAGGGTATCAATATTCAGAAGCAAACAAATAATCAATTCACAATTTAAGAGTCATCACCGGAGAATATTTCATGTTTCTTTACTTATATATCCCATATTTTCTTTAAAAAAAATAAACACCACCAACTTTTGAAGATGTAAAGATATCACAATCATTTACAGCTATACTGTGCAACTAACAGACACTAAGTCAAATTCCTGTTAACCCTTTCTGTGTGATATGGACAAATGGCTAATGTGCTAACTACAAATTCCCAATTACAATGAGAGCAAAAGCACAAGGTACCTGAGAACGCTGTTTACACAGGCTATCAAAGTGGAACATAAATATTCAGCTCAACCTAGGGATACATGGGTGACTCTTAATGGGAGAAAAACAAAAAACAAACCACAAAACAAAAAAACAAACAAACCAAACTGGGGAAACCACACAACTGAACAGGCAGACAAATTAGAAGAGTAAAATCTGAATCTTTTTGTCTCAGTCCAGAACCTTCTACAACAACCACTTATACCCAGTATGATCTTTTCTAAGAGCAAGCTAGTTGGTTTCACTTAAAAACTAAAGTTAGGCTGCCATATACTCACAGACAATTATCATCAATAAAATTTTCTTTGTTATCAGCTGGTAAAGCTGCCTGAGATTTGACCATAATATAAGGATTGGTAACAAGCAATGACAATGGGAATTGGGCATTAAACCCAGGTAAATTAATTGTCCTTTTTACCGATTTTTCTATTGACTCAGTTCATATATGACTGGTTCACCCGTTTCTTTTCACTATTCATCAGTAAGCTATTGACAAGACTTCTTGAGTTTTCAGCATTAAAAGCAGACATCTTTTATGTTTTTTCTGAAATACTAAATTTTTATTCTGTGTGAAAAATACATCATCATCCGAAATTATTTGCATTTCTCTCACACAACTCGGAGAGAGATAACTTCTTTTTTTGAAAGAGGTTATTCAATAATTTTATGCCCTTTCCCAGTTAAAAATGCAAGAGCTATTGCTGGGAACTAAAAGATGTTGCACGCACCAGAGCCATCAATAAATCCTGCAAGACAATTAGCAATTTTTCTGCTAAACTGTGAATAATAAGATTATATAAGTACTTAATTATTTCACAGCCTCACTAATTTACTAAAAAATTCCCCTACTAAAAAAAAAAAAAGAAAAAAAAAAGAAATCTGTACACATGGCCATAGTATTTTTTACACTTTTGGTGTACACTTCACCTATAAGTGGTAGATTCACATAGTTCTACAGCAATTCCCCTGGATAATTCAAAGGTGCCTAGCCGAAACACTATTATGCAAAAATGAAATCTCATTACACCATAGGAGCTGGGAATTGTTCCCAGAATCAAAACAGTTCACAATATGGAAAAATAAAATAAAAAAAAAAACTATGAGGTTTTAGGTCATTTTCAGATATTACTTAATTTGGCAAAATTCTAATATTTCTGTATTTGCTATCACTAGACATCAAAAAAAGCAAGTCCAAAGCAAAAATTAAAATATCCCAAAAGGCTGAGTATTCCTCAAATTTTAGGAACTACCCAAACTCATTAAGCTACAAGGGCAAATTGAGATCCAAACTTAAAATTCAAAGCTGTCAAGGTTTTCATTCAGACTTAGCATGCTGTCTGATCTATGATTATACTGAATTTTAAATTAAGTTACAGAAAACTATGTAAAATACTTTTCTCTAGGAAAAAGTAGAGAAGAAGGGGTTACATTTGTGTTTTAGTAGAACATGTTTTATAGCATATTTGGTACAGATACACTTTATATATGCCACCTGTTATCTGTAAAAATGCAACCAGAAGGAGATATTTTTGCTGCAAAGGGATTCTCAAAATAGATAATGCACACAAGAATAAGAAAGGGAAACAGAAGCAGAGACAGGTGAGGAAGGTCATACAGTAAATCCATGCCAGAACAAGGAACACAGCCAGGCTTATGAATGCCAATTCAGTCATCTATCTGCAGGTTATATGCTTCACAGAAACATAAAAAGGCAGAGAACTGAGGGTCATTTGGAAATATCACCGTGAACATTTCTACGAGCCCACACACACAAATCACAAAATTTGATAAATTTGTGCCTCTGTTCAAACTGGAAAAATAGAGACTTTAAGTCTTATCAGCCTAAGCTCTTAGCAAATCAATTTTGTATTTCTTAATGTGAAAGAATTGAACTGGAAACCAGTCTCCCCTACATCTCTAAAAGCCCCTTAGTTCAATTAAAAAAAAAAAATTATTAATAATTTTGAATTTGTCCAGTAATTAAAAGATAAGAAAATATTAAACATTATATGGCAAAGATGATCTGCTACAATTGTTGGAGAGAAAGAGCCATGTCTGATGGACACTGAGGATTCAAGGTAATTCTTTTTCATTAAAAATATATCATTTTTAGTTATTAATCAGGAACTGGTTTTATGTTATGAATTAAACGCCACAGAAAATTACTTAGATTAAAATAAGATTTATTCAACCATTGGTGAAGTAATTAATTCCCATTGGATGGTCCTAGGAGAGCAAAATAAATAGGTATGAAAAAGAAGGAGAGGCTAACACCTACACTCTGTCAAGGTTATTCTGTCAGCTGGCAAGAACTACAGAGCACAAAACCCACAAATTTTTAAAAAGAGGTGTATTTTAACTTTAACTTAAAACTATCAAATAAATAAACTTGTATACTTGAAAAACTGACACAACTACTATTTAAGTAGTTTGGCTTTTCCCACAAAATATATTTAAAATATAACTTCTAAGTCTTTACACAGACAAAGTGGACCACTGCCATTTTTAGGAGGATGCATGTATAATGTAGTGTCCATGTACAGTTCTTTTAGATTAAAAACTTGGAGAAGAAATACACTTTTAAAAAGGTCAATCCAAGGACTTGAGAAAGAAAAAAGACCAAGAAACCAAGAAAGTTCAGTTTGAAGCTTGTCAACAAGGTCACTATACAGAACACACTCATTAAAGATATTCTATTTCCAAAAATATTTAAATACTTAGTATATAGTTAGCTTTTAAGTCTTGACTACACCTCATTTTTTTCTAAATAATACTTCAGAATAACTACTTAGGGTGACTGTTTCAAAACATGCTCAAGAATATGTCCTAAGGAATTCTCCATCCCCATGAACAAGAGTTCTTCCTTTGAAAGTTACTGATGGGAAATAGAAAAAGAGCTGTTTTGAATGTGTACGAATTATAGCTCTCCTTCCCAAACTTATTATCAAGAGACAGGAACACATGAAAAAGGGCTCCTATCAGATCATGTGAAATTACCACACAAATTGTACATGTAACAGATCTCATTTGATTGGAATGAAGGTCACAAGTGCTAGGTTCCATTGTTTGATAAAGCCTCTCTCTCATGTGCATTCGCAGTTGCTCATGCAATTTGGCAGATAATGCTGATGGGCATCCTTAACAGTTGAGCCTACAGTACTGTTACATAGAAAACTAATTAAGAGTATGTAATTGGACACATTCCTGAATGCCTATCAGACTTGGACAATCAAGACCACCATCATATGCACACAGAAAAATGCATTCTGAAAATCAAGCTTGGATAAAAAGAAATTAATGCAAACATTTTAGGAAACAAAAAACCAAACAAAAAAAAACCCTAACAACAAAATTGTCAGAAACACATGAAAAAGGTCCAAAAAAACCAAACACTCTCACTGCCTAGATGGACATGTGATAATTATGCTTATTTTTCTAGTATTTTAAAATATATGTTACATATCCTTATAGAGATATATATTTGCTAAGTATGCTACCTGATTCTAATAATATTAATTCAAAGGAGAGGAAAAAAAAAATAATCAAACCCACCAACACACACCACACAAAACCCTATCTCTATTACTCTATAATGTTCAAATGAGCAACTTGTGTTGCACTTAGGGTAGAATAACACTGACATGTCTAATGATTAATAGGAGTGCCTTTCAGAAGTAGGAGAAAATCTCTTCTTCAAATTCGATATAAAAAGACAGATGCTCTAAACATGGGGTTATTTGTTCTTCTTCAGTAAATACTATGTTTAATTAACATTACTATATAAAACCATGTTTTAATTACCCTGACCCTTTCAAAATACTCAGCAATACACATACTTACTTCCTGATTGTTTAGAAAATACCTAAACCACACATCAACCACTATAGCCTCCAGCCATGAGGTTCTCCTTTTGTTGGATTTTAGTTTAGCAAAAGAAATGGTTCATCATTCCTTCTGATTAGCTGAGCTGCCATTAGGTCATGCATCAGTTCCCTTTAATCACAACAACACAGCATTCCTGTGTTTTCACAAGAGCTTTAGATTCTGGCTCAGCTGCACAAAAGCACTTTACATACACTTAAAAACTATAAATGAGTCAATATAGCCTGTCAGTCTCTTAGGTAACTATGCATGCCATCCTTCTGCTAACAGCTGAAATCTACAGAGCTTAGCAGTGCTAACCAAGACCCTGCCTACACCAGGAAACACGTTCCTAATTATCTCACTACTGCTGACAAAATTTCACCTCTGCTGACTTTGATATCAATGAGTGGATTTTGCTTTTCCAAGTATAGAGCAGGCATATACTAAGTGCTATTATGCAGTTATGTTCTGAATTCACACTTTCCAGAACAGACTTCACCAAAAAATGTGCACACAAAACACAAACTCATTCAGAATCAAGACACTAATTATAGAATTTTTACATCTGTAGCAAGGATACATGAAAGGGAAACAACATCTACATATGAAATTTACAGGTTACAATCAAGTTCAGTTGGAAAAAAACCACCACTTGAGGAACTTACAAACGTTTGTACACCATTGAGAGGTTCTGAAACTGGATGCCAAATCTCCAAGGAGCACAGAGACGCTCTTGTGCTCAGATACTAAATGTTCATAGCAATTGCTTAGTGAAGGTTGACTGGATGTTACCATCTCCATCTGGTTAGGGAAAAGACCATACAGATAGAATTTTTAAAAACACAGAGCCTTACCTGTTGCTAGTAATACATAACTGAATCTTCCTCAATAAGCTTTTTTGTCATTTATATTTCATTTGTTTGCCTTTAAACTCTCCACAACAAGGAAAATATTTACCCAGATAAACATTCCCCATGGAAAGAAATGAAACTTTAACAAAATGTATCTTAATTCCATAAATCATAAAGAGAGGTGATATTTTTCATCAAGTAGAAGAGGGAAAGATGATCCTGATAAGATAAAAAATACAAAGAATATCACTTTCTTTTTCTCCTATTTCCTGACTGAGGATGCAGTGAATGATGTTCAGTTAAAACCACACAATAGAGAATGACTCTGCAGTACTTCTCCTCAATGCTTTTAGCAGTTCCATAAAGGCAATCTCTGCATAGTGGAGCCCTTAGAGAGAACAACTATTTACAGATAAAATTGACCCAAAAAGGTGGATCAGCATCTTGCACTGAGTTTTGGAGCACATAAGAAATCAACTCTTTCATTCAGGCTGTCTAAAACAAAATTGTGATCCTTGTCATCACAAACTGCTCTCTCCTGTCTGCTGGATCAATGACACATGGTCAGACTGTTTCTAGACATGCTCCATTTATCAATACGAAGAACATATAAGAGAACCTTAATTTACCAAATTTTTACACCTCTTTTGCAGTCTTCTACACTGGTATAAGTAACTAAGGTGCAAAGCAACAGATAATTATATCCACATCACACTGTTTTCATAAGACAAAGGTTACTTTCCAACTTTGACTTTAGCAGCCAGCTGTCAGCAAATCTGTCAGACATGTCCTGCTTATTGCATTTTGAACAAGTGTGCAACTACAGCTTTTACACTTTGTCTTCCACAGACTCAAGAGATGTTGCTTCCTTACTGAATCTTCCACTGATACTGTTTCACCCCCCATAACCCTGGAAGGAAAAGGCATTCATCAGAGAACAACTACACAGGCGAAGCCAAAACCAGCACGTTCACAGTACTGTTGATCATCCTGCAAACTAGGTGCCTCCTTCACATGAAAACATGGTATACTCTAATTACTGCCAGAAGCCAGCGTCACATTCTGCCTGCAATAATGTAGTTAGAAAGATAATAGAAACCTGAGTTCAAGTAATTAAACCACATGAAGATTAAAAGATCTCATACAGGTTTGAAAGCAGTGATTTTTTTTATTTAACTAATTCTAAGACGTTTTTCAGCTAGCTCTCTCCCCATGTGTTGCTGAAGTTTTCCATTAGGAAACAGACTGAATTTCAGCCCTGAGATTAAAATACATTCCGAGACCATGGTTTCACATTACAAATACTTCACTGTTAATGTTGTTGTGGGGTTCTGAGCTGGGAAAGGAAGGGACTTTGGGTATCTTCCTTTCAATAAGCCATTCATATTCATTGTGAGCCCATTCAGTCCCATCTTGTCTTTTCATGATCCATCTCTACCACATCACTCAAGAGCAGCCCTGAAGTGTTGCACATTGCTTCTACGTTCAATCAACCACCTTAAAGTGAACATGCAGTCACTACCTTAGCTTCCTATCATCCACCAGGCACTATTTCTGGAAAATCAGGTCACACTTCTCCTGCAGCGCAGTAGAAATACCATGTAGTTATACACAAGGTAATAATGCAGAGTAATAACATAGAGATGATGGAGTTGGACATCACTGATGCAGTGATGTCCAACTGATGCAGTGTCACTGCAGTGCTAGTGACAAAAGTAATATCCAGAAAATATTGCTCTGTTGAGACACAAAATCCCTGCAAAAAGCAAGCTATCTTCTGGCATATGAGTGAAAAAACATTCACACTAAGTGCTTGGGTTTGGGTTTTTATGATGTTGCCTGATGGCATTTTCACTGCTTTCATTACCATTCATTGATGTCTAATTGCCCTGATGTTCTCAGAGTCTGAGGATGAATGGAAGACATATCACCTGACTCAGTTTCCCCTTGCTTTCTGATACAGTACTCTATGCCCTAAAAATATAACTCCAGCCATTTACTGTACAGACAATGTCACTTACTGCTGTGGCAATAAACAATCCTTATCTTTCACAGACCCGATGTGCTGTGATAAGAGAACATTTGTTTTCTGAAGGAGTTCTGAACTGCATCAATCTGAAAACCTCATGAGAAGAGACACCTGCAAGTCTTCCGAGATGTGGAATTTGCCTTGTTTAAACAGTGGGTCAGGAACACAAGATCAGCCATCTTGTGCCTTTTGAGACTTCTCATTGCAATGTTCGTAGATATCAAGGATGATGGAAACTTATGCAAGTTTTAGTGTGCATTTTCCAACCAAAAAACCAACCAAACAAAAAAACCCACACACCACAAAAAAACCCAAAACAACAAACAAATGAAAAAAACCAACCAAACTTAACAAACCCGCAACTGGCTTCTGGTAGAAACAGTCTCAAGCCATACACCTCCCAGTCAGGACAAATGCTGGATTCATTTGGATGCTGGAACCTATTATCAAAGATATCAACAAATCTGCTTTATAATTAGATCCCATAGGAAAGCCAAGGGACCAGGAGTTTAGGACTCTCCTGCTTGTCCTTTTCATCATTTATGATTTATGATCTTACCAATTCTGGCAAATATTTGCCCTTAGATATTATATTAGATGTTCTTAAAATCCCAGTAAAAGAACCAATTCTTAATTACGTTCACTACAATTTGAGAACTGCACTATCATTTGATATTCTTTCAGCCTTAAAATCTGTCCAAAAAGAACAAGATTTTCAGCACCAGGTTAAGGCTTTTTGTTTAAAAAAAAAAAAAATTTCAAATCTTATTTTGTGTGATTAATCAGATGTGTGGTGCATGGCTTTCTACAGACTGCAAAGTCAAGTCATTGCTGTCATAAAAAGCTATTTTTGCATAATCAGATAACAAAATTTAACATGCCATTTGTCTTCATTATACAGCTGATTAGCAACTCCCGAGTTGCATGGTTTAGTTCTCCTGCATGCTGGTTGGCTATTATAAAAATAAACAAGTTTTGCAGCACCCAAATATGATGATATAAATAAACAAGAGTTGAAATATAAAGAGTACATTATATATTCTGAAAACATATATATATACCAGAAGCAGCAGAAGCTTTATCTTCTTCCCCTCCCCCAAATACACCTTCATTTGAACTTCCCTTCACCTACACTTATCGCAGTTCATCTGATCAATGTGTACTTCAAAAAAATTAAATACATGCAAGGCAGACTCCAAATACTTTCTAGAAAGATGTGAAAAATAAAATTGTAAAATTCATGATTAATATCTACAGAACTAGAAGAGGCAGCCTTAATATTCTGGAACCTATTGACCCCAAGATGCCTCCAACACCTGTTTCAGAGCTACAGATGGAAGAATTAAAGTAAATATTTCTGATAAACAGAACCTTACAAATTGATCATGAGGCAATCTGTTCGGTTTAAAGCTGCCAACACCTACTATAGATACAGCCAATAAAGCTGAGTATTGAATACTCTTAAAAGGCCTGTTAATTTGCAGACTCACAAACATAAGGAGATTTCACCTGTGTGAACCAAACCCATTAGATATACAAACCCAAAGTTAAGGAATTCCTTGCTTAATTGCTTTATTTCATCTTTTGGCATGTAAGATTTGCATCACTACATATAAGGTAACAGACAAGTAATTCTGGGCAGCACTGGTATCATTTGGGCATATTTGTACACATTTTCTCCACAAAAGAAGGCACTTGAAAACCTTTTCTTTCCATTTCCATAGATATCTGTTCATCTCTTTTTATCCTCTCTGATTTGCTTTGTGATTTGACAATATGCTCTCACGAAAAACCCTGCAGTGTTCAGTGTAGCAGCTGTGGAGTAATTACTGGAGGTAAGTAAAAATCAGAAAATGGCCACACACTAAGGGAAAGGTATAATGTTGAAGAAGATCCCAGGGAAAAATTACAGCTGGCATGTAAAGAATCTTCTCCAAGGCTGCCTCCCTACTAGGCCTGCTGCTTATCAAAGAAAACAAGAGATGGGAGACAGCGGAGGCTTGCTTTCCAGCTCTTGTCTCAATTGCGGCATGGTACAAAGCTTGATGTGCTGCCTATAAGGAACCCAAGGTCGACCATCGGCACCCCACAGGCACCCCTCTGACGTCTGCCATCCTATGGTGGACCTTGAATTATAGCTACACAAAAACCTAACTCCAGCACACTGGCCCCTCTCCTTCCCCCTTCAAAGGGTGCACGCTCCAAGTTTTGGTAACTTCTACCTAAAAAGGAAAGAAGTGTCTTACCAATCACTGTAAAGGTATGACTAGAGTCACTCAAGCTCCACCCTGCAGGTAAAAAAATAGTATAAAAATAGCCCAAAGAAAGGAGGGAAGACACCATCAGAGTCAGGGAAGATGCCATCACCAACAAGTCAGGGATGACTCCATTGCAGACCTCTGACTCCTGGGACCAGTCGACAGGCTGAGCCTCTCTTCCCTCACACTGGGACACCTTTGGGTAAGACTAAGACTCAGATTAAGCCAAACATCTTCCTCGGAATCTTAGAAAATTAGAAAATCTATAGAGAATTATTTTACCAACTTAACACTTTTAGTAACTTGTCACCCTGTAGCAATTAATAGCTTTTTAGTAATTTGTAACTTCAGTACAAGCATTTATTTCTGCAGACAGTAGTTTATCACCGTCAATCCATACAAACGTGTATTAATCCTGTTGCTTTATTAAAGTGCTCAGCAGAGGCAGATTTAATAACTGCTGTACAGGTAACTTTGTGCAAACTAGCGCATCCAAAATTATCTCATTTGTTCATACACCTAAACTACATAGCAGAATAATTTACACTTAAACCAACAATCTGAACAAGACTTCCAAGACTATAATTTTAAAAAAAAAAAAAATCCTAAGTTATCACTGAGAAGCAGTTATCTCTACCAGCTTTAGTAAAACCTCCTTCATCAGAATGTGAAGTATTTACTACTAATGGCTGCCTGTTCTGGGGCTCCCTAGAATCCATCACCAAAAAGAGAACTACAGAGCTGAAAGGAACATTGCTTTTTTCAAAAAAAATTTTCTCTTGTTTTCAGCATATAAATGAATTAATATTTTTTCTCTCACTTCACTCACTTCTGCTCTCCGGTCAGACTTTTCCCTACAGCACCTGTGAACACTGATTTCATCTCCCCAGAGACCTGCTACCCACCCTTCCAAGCTTTCCTTCCTGAGCTTTATTCTTCTGCAAACATTGGAATTTAGCCTGAGGAGCTAGGTAAACTTGGATACACTCTCACTCTTTTCTCAGTGGCTTTCAGCCTGTATGTGCTCCAGATAAAGGTTATTTTTAACCTCAATTAGTTTGCTGTATTAGCACAAACAAGGACATTGCATGAGGCTGAATAAGCAGCCAAGTGCAGGAAAAATTCATAGACCATCATTACTCAAATTTAAAAACAAACAAACAAACCAATATATGCTTCGTCCATTTGTCTCAGCATTCTCCTACACTACCTTTCTTTCTTCTCAGGCTGATTTTCTGATCCAGTCCCTGGCTCAGGTTTTATGTTCTCAGAATATCTAACATTTGTGAGCACAGTTTTACCCAGAGAGTCTCCCAAAGTGAGAGGTCATGTGGCATCCACAGGCAGAGCTCTGTTTTTCACAAGGAGGTCTGGGATGTGACTCATACACAGAGTAGTGGCCATTGCAAGACATGAGGACATCAGCACACCTTTCAGAGCCACTCCAGCTGGCCAACTGCTGGTCATTCTTAATATCTTTTTCATTCAGGAAAAGGCTATCAAAGACCAAGTTTTTCTCTCTCCAACACAGTTGAGATATGTTGCAAAGAGAGAGAAAAACAATAACATAATTCATAAGTTGAACTGGAACTCATATACACACTTCAGACTCTCCCCAAATAAAACCTGTAGAATAATAGTATTTCTTAGGGAAAAAAAAAAAAAAATCATCTTTACTTTCTAATAATACCAGAACAACAGGCATGATAGAACAATGGATGCAACCAACAAGAAGACCATTGTTAGGCTGCAAAGTACAGATGAACAATGATGAAATTAAATTTGCTTGCCAGAACACACATATATTCAGTTGCTTATTTTTTCTTTGCTTTTTCCCTTAATAGAAGTAGAGTCCCTGGAATTTGTCAAACAGATCGTTTGAATGAAATACCATACACAGTGTGTATGATATCATGAAATGTTTCTTTGCCTTGTTTTCCTTTCTCCCCACAGCAGCATTCGTTCTGACACTGCTCTTCCAAACGATGGTAGACATCTGGGGCCTTGTAGGTCAGCTTTCTAATGGAAAGGAAACCAGTGATGTCAAGTCTGGGGATGATTCAAGTATAACTTGTTCTATTTGTGCAGGACCTCTGCTCAAGACTTGCAACAGAAATTGTCAAATTGCCTCTAGGTGATCTCTTCAATAATAAGCCCAACAGCAGTGGGCAGTTCTCAAAGAGCAGCTCTGACTCAAGAATTGAATTTAATCAGAAACCTGAGCAGAGAGCAGATTCTCCTGCTGCTCTCATACGCCTTCTCCAAAAGACCTGTCACTATACCAAAACTTGCATAACCAAAGCTAACAGCAACACAGCATGTCTTCCCAAGACTGAACATATGCTCATACTCTAAGGAAAAAACCTACTTGAAAGACTGCATGTAAGAGTACCATCTGTTGACACCTACACCATTGCCCTGTTATTTACATTTACAGAGACAACACCTACAGGTCAACAAGTTTGAGGCTTTGTTGTGCTAGACTTCCCACAAACATAACAAACATGACAGGCAGCCTTTCTAAACATTTATATATAACAGGGAAGCACCAGCAGTTACTTACCAAGGAGTAGAAAAATAAGATTACTTTTAAAAGTTTTGCATGGAGCAGCTCTTCAGGTGTATTTTTCAAAGTGGGATTTTATGTTTCTAAAACCTGATGTCCAACATCCAGGTTAAAATTACAGATTTGTGTGAAATAATAATTTATCTCATTTCTTATGAGCTTGTCAAAAGAGAAGGGTTATATTTATACCAAAGATTACCAGACAGTAGCTGAGCTGAAACCTTGGCAGGCATTCATTGAAGATGACAGTGATCCACTGAGCTGTGCCAACAGGGACAGAGCACAGGGAAAAGAAGCGACCACAGAGGCAGAAATACAGTTGAGGAACAATTCTGACAACACTAGAAAATCAAAGAGGCAGAAAAAAAAAATGATTGGCAAAGCCCCATAGAAGGAGTGGCAGTCACAAAATGACTGTGAAGTTGAAGACAGCAATATAGACACACCTGCCTATATATGCAGGTAACTAAAGGTACAGCCTGCTAAAATCAGCCCCACTGGTGACACAGTAGGGGTTGGAATATTGGGAGCAACTGCTAACGAAAGGACAATATATGGTTTAACTTTTAGGTTGCCCTGTGTGGAGTCAGGAGTTGGATTCACTGAATCTGAAGACTAAATGTGGCCCATGAAAAGTTATCAGTGAATATATTTACGTTTTTAACTGCTGCATTTTCCAGCATAATACAACCCTGTTTCCTCAGGTGTTAAACAATGTTTAACACCTTATATTATTATGAAATTAGTACAGAGAGTTGCATTAAAAGGAATAACAAGATGCTAACCTATATATCTTTAAAAACCTGCCCTTGAAAGTATTGCTGTTTAAAAAAAGCTACATATGAAAACATTACAAATAAGAGGGATGGGGAAAAAAATATCTTTCCAGTCATTTCACTGATAATTAGAGCTCTGCACAAAAACTGGTAATGCCAGATAAATAACAAAAAAAAAAATAGAATCCAATTTTCTAATTTCATTCACAGGACTTGCATAAGCATTTAGCATTAGCTTAAATGTTATATGAGCCTCCAGAGTTATCAGTCATTCTATTTCAGTGGAAATACACACACAAATAACAACAAAGGACAAATAAAAAGATAGGTTAGTATCACGCACAGAATTCCTTGTGATAAGTGACCTCAAGTTTTGAAGCTTTTTCTAGATGTATCAGAGTAAGTTCCTTTCATGGACAAAAATCAGTTGTCTACAGATAAATGACATTACATTAAAAAATAATTATTAAATCTTAAACTGGGCTGTTTCTCTTTTCTTACTTTGCTATAGAACACATCTTGCCCACTATTGATAAAACAATTAACTGACAGCCCCAGTACCTGTGCAGCTGCTTTAGATTCAAAGCACTCAAACAAATAAATAAATTATGATCCAATGCCTTTTTATAGGATATTAAATTTAAAAAAAATTACTCACTTCAATTAATATTTAAGATTTGACTCAGAAATATTAAAATCTAAATCACTAGTGCTAAAATTAGGAATGCAATTTATTAAAATAATAGCAATATGCTTAAATATTTCACTTAGTTGTGTTCACTCAGTTTCTGTTTGAGACTTCCAAACAAAACAACCATAGGTTTTACTGAATCAACCATACGATAGAAACAAGGGACAGACGGAGAACAAGACTGTTTCTGTGCACTCACAGACATAGGAGATTGTAAGCAACATATTAAAGGTATTTTACACCACTCTGTATTTTGAGTGAACCATTAAATAAGATACCAAAAGGCCACCACTGTTGTTGGTAGAAGTGACAGTTTCTATTCACAAAACCATGCTAGTGTGCTATATTTGAAACACTTCACCTTAAAGCAGTTTTAATTTCTTAAATGTCCTTATTCCTCACTTCCAAGACACTGGTTTCAATAACTACTGGGTACAATAGCTTAATCTAAACCAATGCCAGACCAGCTAGCCATAGTTTCCTCGCGATTCTCTGATTGTTCTCAAATGAAGGGATGTCAACAGTACTGGCCAATTAACTGGACAAACATTCTCAAGAAGTTTAACAAAGATTTACCACTTTAAATCAAGATATCATGTGATCCTACATGACATGAATCAAAGTAGTAAATTAGTTTTGCTCAGCTACAAAACAAAACTAAATTCTTGAGTTGCACCTGTTGTAGATTTTAATGTAGTATGGTTCTATATCAGATTACTAACCATGTTTGAGGTATTTACTAGGAAAAAGTATGCAGAAGTTATCTCACACAAATCATCATGGGGAAAAAAAATTAACAAAAGTGAATGCAGCTCAGATTAGGTTAATAATAATGGTTCTTTCCAGACAAAATGTGTAACATTAACTTCTTTTATGAAGAAAGACAGTATAGTAGTTATAGAAATGTGAGCACTTGATACTGTCTACCATGAAGCATTCATTTCAAGTGATTGTCATTAACATTCATTCTAAGCACCTAAGAACTTCAGATTAAAACTATCTTTATTTTAAGGAAAAGAAAAATCTAACTAAAAATGCAAAATGCTGGAGCATTGAACTAAGATTAAGTCTAATTAAGCAAACAGTTGTAATCTATAAAGATTTAATTTAAAATTAAAGCAATACTACTCAGGTTCATGAAATGTGTATGGTATAAGTCAACATAAAAAAAAAAAATATTGTGGTCCTCTTAATTTCTTTTCCTCTAAGAGAATAAACTGCTACCACCTGCTCGTACCCTTATTAGAGAAATCACTTCCTGTAACTAATTGTTCAGCTACATGCCACAGAACTGAGGAGGTAACTGATTCAATTTAGTGTGGAATTTTGTTGAGCAGTATTATAAAATTCCCTTTTGGCCTTTTTCAGCATTTAGGAAAGTTTTTTTCCTGAGAATTTATATAACATAGACCTAGGAGAACAACTGGCAAAGTAAAGACCTTCCCCTACACACATTATACTTAGGCTCTTCTCAGTTTTTCCCAGTCTCCTCCAATCTCCAGTAGCCTAATTTATAGTATAGTATTTGTAGATGAATGTTTAAGATACAACTTCATTGTCTAAATATGTTCAGTTTTTTTAAAAAGTTATCTATTTTTCCTATATCATAGGTACTAGTTTGAGACTTTACTAGGCAGATGCCAAGCACCAATTTTACCCAGGAGCAATATTACCCTTATTTTATTGCACTCCCTGCAATTCTGTCCAAAAGGTGCCTATGCTTATACGATGCCAGCTGCCTCTACACTGTGCACCAATAGCTCTGCAACAGCACCAGCTTTTATGTTTCACCTTCCCCCAGAAGGGCATTGTTATTTGCTGCAGTGTCTATTGGCCAAGTTTCATCTTTACCAAGCTGCATTATTTAGTACTTAGTCTAAGCACTACCCTCCTGTCCTTGACTGCATTGTCCTTTACCCATCAGGGATGAATGTCAGATTTTAAATATTTGCCAAGGTTTACACCAAAGTTTGAAATCCTACTAAAAGAGCAGAGGAAAGTGAATCCCACTGACACTGCATCACACTGGATTATGTGTGGGATCCCATGTATTGGGCAAAACTCTGCTAACTCTAAAGCACGAAGAAACAGAGCACCTCACATGGCTCCCACTGGTTGTACCGATAGCCACACACACTATATACATGCTACATAAAAAGTACAAAGGAGACTAAAAAGACTATTCTTCCTCACACAATTTCTCAAGACAGCGTTACGCCCTTCTCTTTCCTCATAAAAACTAACACTGGCATTTGAACAACCAATAAATATTAACTCCTACTTCCGTGAAATGTGCCACGGTGTCCTGGTTTTTCTAGGATAGAGTTATTTTTCTTCTTAGTAGTTAGAATAGTTGTGTTTTGGTTTCAGTGTGGGATTTGTTACGAGAGGAATGTTGCTAAGGCATTAATATTATTAGTTGCTGCTGGAGCCCAAGGTCAGTTTGCAGGTGCAAAGGACTGGGAGGGGGAAGCATGATAATTAGCAAAACCCAAAATTGGCATTTGGATACACCAATGAGATATTCCATAGTCTATCACATCATGTGTTGCCCAAGGAAGCTGTGGATGCCCCCTCCCTGGAAGTATTTAAGTCCAGGCTGGATGAGGCTTTGAGCAACCTGGTCTAGTGGAAAGGTGTCTCTGCTCATAGCAGGAGGGTTGGAACTGGATGATCTTTAAGGTCCTTTCCATCCCATATCATTCTATGTTCAGTATATTAACCAGGGTTGACAGGAAAGTAGGGGTATTCTCTCAGTGATCGCTCAGGCTGTTTCAGGACTGTCTCTGCTCTGAGATCACTAGCTGTGGACAGGCAGAGCATCAGTCAGTGGGCAGTGAGCAACTGCACTGTGCACTCATTTTCATATTCTGTTATTATTGTTACTTCGTGCCAGTTCTTACTTTTACCCTTCCAATTCTCTCCCCTGCTCCTAGGGGTGGGAGGGGGAGAGTGAGTAACTGTGTGGCTGCAAGCCAAAGGAGTGAAACCACCACACATGGTATCTTAGTAACATCCTTCATTAAGACAAGTTTCTCTGTGGGAGATCATCTCCAGAGTGTAATACTGCTCATGTCACATTTCAGTTTGATACCAGATCCGATGAAACCATAGCCCCAACTTTGGCTGTGCCTACTTGACCAAATAGTGAGGACTAATAGCAGCAGATCTGCAGACTAAACCCAAAGATGTTAAGGCCTTGAGAACCACAAAATACACAGTTCATAGGATTTTATTTTGTAGGTTAGTCCTGTGGACCATCATCCAAAATTATGAAAGTTGCATGTTCTACTTCATGATGCAGAGGAAAACATGGTAAACAGGAATGATCAGGAGATTCATTTTGAAAGCATAACCAGTGCAAATGAAAACACTGTTGTAGGCACACTCTTTCACTTCTTATTCAGAAAGATCTAGGCTTCACATTCTGTGCACTCTTAACAATTGCCTCCTGAGGAACTTGCATAATTAACATTTCAGATTTCATTTCCTGTTCTCAACACTACTTGTTTGGCTAGCCATAGATCCTGAAGATCTGTTACAATAAATGAAGTGTAATATTTATTTCAATGATTTCACACTTTTTATAAATCACATTTGCTTTGGTTTAGGGAATGAAATATAAATATTGTGTCAAAGGACATTCTGCATCTTTTAATGTAATTGATCAGTGGCAGTTAGTTTTTGGTTCATATGTTGAGGTGCATAGTAAAGTTCTCCAAAATTGATATAATAGTCAATAAGATGCAGTAACAAGCTGATATAACGCAATTTTAATTGATTTATGCTGCAGAGTTATACAGAATCACCTCCACTCAAGATTAGAAATAAAACAAACATTGAACAAATAACTGCAGTGATACTGGCTCTCTGACAGCTGCTATTTGTGTTAAATAAAGTTAATAACTCTCACTGATATTATTACAGTAGATCCATTATTTCAGAAAGATCAATCGTGCAAACTGAAAAAAGTACCAATGTGAGGGGGAGGCACAGGAAAGGGCACATGGAACAGGGAAAGACTTGTTACTTACTAAGCAATCCATGAAACAGAGGAAGTAATGAAAAATGTAATCCCAGGAGACAGATGAATACTCACTACTTTAATAACCAATATAAATGGTAAGAATTAAGCTTTCAATTAATCCTTTACACAAATACAAAAATATTTGTCTAAAGTCTTTAAATATCAACTGTTATTTTTAAATAAAATGTGGTGTTATTTCTTGATTTATATTATGAAAGCAGTAAATAACTTTCTTTGACACTAAATGGAGTCATACCATGTACAATTTGTGCCCAACGGATCATTAAAAATAGCCAATGAAAATTCACAAATATTTATGAACTAAGTGAAAAACTGAAATCTTGATCCAAGTATTCTGCCAAAACCTACACACAGTTGTTCTCACAGCTAAACAGACCATTTTTCTGATAAGCAATGTTTATAGCTATACACATTTTATGGCTTTAAAACATTCTGTAATCACATTTGCTGCAACAGAACTTGACTGTTTAATCCTAGACATCATAAACTATAATTAGTCAGCAGCAAATATTTTGGCAAGTGGGGAATAATACGTCATTTAGTTAAACTTCACATCAGAAAATTAGAGATACATTTAACAAACACAATATTAAAATTTATTAACAAATAGCAAATAAAAGCAATAGACCATTCAGGCTTAGAGGTACTCTGGATCCTCCAGCTAAAGTCCTGGGCCTTAAATATAGGTAATAAAGACTAGAAGTAAAAACATACCAACTGACATTTTACTTTATACACTTTTTGGTATTGCTGTGGAATAATGAAATTACTAATCTCCAAGTAGTTATGTTTCTATGTGCCAAGCAAAGAGCTTCCTCCCTTCTTCAGTTTATTCATGCTGTATAAAAAAGCATCTATCTCCCAAGATTGAAATTACTGCAGAAGCAGTTGCAAGCATTTGGAAGTTAAAACAGAAGAGTGAGTGGTTAAACATCTCGGTTTCAGGACTTCTGTCATTTTTGGAACGTGTTCCTATTACAACTCTAAGAACTTAATGTTCAGAGTCCAAAACATGCAAGCATAAAAACATTGGTTCCCTTAAACAATTAGGTATATACAAACATTGTATATCTCATGTTGCTACATATCCAATGGATCAACTACCTCATCAAATCTACCTTGACAAACTAAAAACTGATCTTGCATCTTTCCAATATCCATGTATTTGAGGCTTGCAACATTTACTACTTTGAATGATTTACCAGTAAGATGAGTGAAAATGCACTATGTTTTGCAAGACTAAATAGAATTCCAGAAAGCAGTAGCTCCTGAGCCTTTTCCCATCTCTTTTGTTGACTCACTGTAAGTGAACTTCATCAAGATTTTAATATAAATCTTGCAAAAGAAATAAATTATTTTGAGTTCTTCACACTTTATGTTCACAAATGGAAGAGTCAAAACAAAATGGCTATCTTCTAAACTTTACCTTAAAGGTCACATTGTTGGTAGAAAAGCTATTTAGCATGGTACCATTCCCTGCTAGTGTGTGGTGATTAACTGCAGACCAATATCTTAGCTATGCATCAGGAGTTAGCCACAACATTGATCTTATAATGCCACTCTCTTGACAGAACAATTTTTCCTTTTACTCTAAGAATTCCAATATTGCAATCAATGAACTTAGGTATAAAATTTAAAATAAATTAATAAATAAGACCCTGTAATATAACAGAATGGAAAGCATTTATGTGCTGATGAGGTACAACAGAGCAATCTGTTCGTATGCTTTTGTGTAATTCCTCCATGTAATTGCTTCTGCCTCAGAAGTACAATGTAAAACCCCCAAATTAAATACAATTAATTCAGTGGACTAACTTGACACCAATGACTCATTAATACTCCCAGAGGACTACAATACACTCTTTTACTAGTGTTCATATAGTTTTCTAAATCCTTTGAACTAGATCACTCTGTCCTCTCCTGTGCAATGCCCATTTATTCTTGGCACTAGAATACCTGTCTCGATCTCCTGATCGAACTCTGGGACTCATCTCCGAGTTGCACTGCGAGTATAAACTGCTGACTATCAAGTGCATGTAAGGAAGAATAATGAGTAAATCAATCCAGGGCCAGACCACTGTATGGGTTTAAGTGGCACAGCTGCTCCTAGGATAACTTTATCCTCACCAGTATGGGTGCTACAAAGAGAGTGATATTTTACAACCACTACCATATGTTTCGCATTCAGGATGTAAAACACTCTAGGGCATGCCTTTAAGCAGCTGGACCTCTGCATAGATCACCTAAACCCACAGCACCCTGGGGACACTCCAAGGATGGTACTATACCCCAAGATATGGCACCTCCTTACAAGTGTATGGGGTGAACAACTAAAGATCTGCCAAAGTGCCCTCCACTGCAGATCAGGCTAAATATAAGTAACATTCCATGATACACATATGGAAGTGGTCAGGTCACTTTGTATATACAGTATGCTCTCAGCTGAGGTTCCTTCACTCAGATTTCAGATCTGGGGTTATAATAGTTAATTTCATGAAGCCAGCACTATACTGTTTAATGGCAGTCAAAAAAAGTAAATTTCCTCTTCGGCAGTATTAACAAACAAAGACCAAAACATCATTATGCAGTTCATGGTGGACTCTCATCTTAAATATGATCAACTTTTGGTCTCCCTGTCCTCAAAAAGAATATAATAGAACAATAAAAAATATAAAGAAGACTAAAAATGAGCAAAGCTATTGAAAAGTTTTGTATTAAAATCAATAAAGACTCCTCAGTCTTTAAGACTGAGGGAAAATTTTGATAGAAGTTTATCAAATCAAGGGTGGCATGGAAAATAGAGCATACCAAATGACACAGGCAGATGGCAGGTTCCAAGCAAAAAAAATATGCAGTCCTTCACTAAGGAAGAAAAAAATAGATGCTTTCTTCATTTATAAGAATTCCTTTTTGTTCAGCATCTTGAGTAAATCTGAGAGAAAACCAAATCAAGGTATGAGTGAGTTAAACAGGGAATCATAAACCAGTAAAATGAGGATTCCTTTAAAAATAGGTCAGGTTACATTGCAATATTAATCCTCCACTAAGTACAGGTTGCTTTACCTACATTCTGCTTTCTTACATCGCAAATGCCTTCAAGTATCATGAATTATTTTATGCAGAATAAGGATCATATTAGTGTCTTAAGTAGTTCAAACAGCACAGAAGTCTTGTTCAGCATTGGAAGGTTTTCTCATGTTTTCCTCAAACAATGAGAAGGAGATATATACACACACATAGATAAGATACACATGAAATAGGGAGTCACTGATGAAGCAGAATAAATGGGTCACACTGTTTTTAAAAGTCTATTACTGTGAAAATACATGCCCACTAATGGGATGTAAAACCAGGTTCTCAGTAAGTAGGTCATGCGGCATTTTATAGTCTATTAGAATATACACATGCATACTAATGGAATACAAAACTGGATTCTGTAAAAGTAAGAAGATTAGAGGGACCATGAAAATCCTATGACATGGACAGGGTCTGAGGAGGTTGCTCTGTTAGACAGCTGTATATATTTGTCAGGGATAATCCGTTTCCTGAAATATTTCTGTCTCTTCCTTGCAAAGTTGTTTGGAACAGCCTCTAGGGGAATTGTGCTTTTCTGTTAGCTCAGAGCAATAAAAATATAGCCCACTTCTAAAACTGGATGTTAGAGAGTAATTCGGCCTCTAGAGAGCATTATTTTAAATAGTCCAAAGTTTGAGAAAAGGAAGCTAAAAGATGACAGAAACAAAACTAAGCAAAAAGTCATATTTAAAGCTATCATTTGTTCTCCTATAATTTTGTTAATAGACAATTAAGTTTACTTATAAAATAAAAATCACATTGAATCAGCATAATATATATCATCTATAATAAACAAAACTAAATATAAAGGATGCAAAATGACATGACTAAAATTTAAAAATCTGTCTTCTGTACTTTTAAGAAAATAAAACATTTATACTTAATTTTCATTTTAATTTGTTTTATATTCAAATGTATTTGAAACCTAACAGACAAATTCATCATTTCTACTCCAAAGAGGGATTTGTCACAACAAAATAAAGAGATACTGAAGCAAGAGATTCATGAGTATTGAAAATAATAACTCACTTTAAGAAGCGTATTAAATATCTTGAAAGTGAAAATGTATTACTCTGGTTACAACTTTACATACCAGATTAAAGCTGTGCTGCAATAGAACTATCCAAGAAACAAATACATTCACAGTTTAAGTGCCGATGCTGTGTCTTGGCCTTGCATTTTTTTGGGTTTTTTTTTTGAAAGCAGGCTGCCTTGAATGAAAGAAAAAAATTAGTACATCATTCTTCATCCTTCAACACAGGAGGTTTGCTGAGACCTCTCACCTTTCCTTAATTTGAGAAGCACAAATTCCTTTAACAATGACCAGCACATTAGAACCTGTCCTTCACTGGATGTTAATGCCTGCAAGATAATGCATCTGTATTTTACCAGACACTTCACAGCCTAACTACTGATTTTAATTGTATACATTTACAAATACACTCTGCCTAGATTCCATGGTGTCTGCCTGATTGTACTGACAGATAACAACTAATAAAGAACATTTAAAACTGTCAGTTAGATGTGGATGCAAATGGATTTTTTGGAGCTGCCTCTTAACAGAATCAAAAAAAAAAACCAACGGAATCAGAAAACAAATTTTGGGGAAAAAGCAGCTAAATTTCCCATCACTATTGTTTTGGGTTTTTTTGGTCAAATACCATTTCATATTATTCTCTCATCCCAACACTCTTGCATTACCACTAACCATGCAACTGGAACCTAACACAGGAATTACATACTTAATATCTCAGTTACTCATCAGAGCGACATCAATGAGGGATAGTGTTTTAGGAGTAGAAGAAGAGAATAATAGTTTGCAGTGCCAGAAGCCACCACAGATTTCCAGATTTCCAGGGGAGGGGAAAAAAAAAAAAAAAAAAAAAAAAAAAAAAAAAAAAAAAAAAAAAAACCAAAAACCCAGCACACAAAAAAACCCAACAGAACAAAAAAAAAAAACCCCTCCATAACAACCATAACAATCTTCTTTCATTTAACAGCCTTTCATTTCTTTCCTTGGCTAATGGAAAATACAGCTAGGATGCAGCACAAAGCAGGCATGAACCCAGCACAACTTGTAACAGAGAAATCCAACTAAGACCCTCACTGAAAGAATTCAGATGAGAAAGGTTGAAAGGGCAGAAGCTCAGTTTTACTTCATTTGGGGAGAGAAAATTAGAAAGAGGTAATATTTCCAAATTATATTATAAATACTGTGTGTTTACTGATGAGATGAGCCATTACAGTGAGAAAAGGGAGCTTTAGTTTCCCACTGAAATTAATAAGTGATCTGAAAAATTAAGCTAGCAGTTACATTTTTTTACCATTAGCTGTTTTTACTTACAAAATTACATCTCATCTTGATTAGGTTAAATAATTCTACATTTTCAAATATTTCCAAGAAGCTTCAATAAAATAGTTGATTTAATCAACATGTGCCAAAACCTCTACTTTTGATAAGAGAAAAATATTTCATAAATGTTTGTTCCAGAAGAACTGCAATGGTTAGACACTATAATGAACTCAAAGATTTAGCACTATTTTTGCCAAATGTATTTCTAAACCAGAACTTAGAACTAAAAAAGTTACTCTGATGATTCTGCTATCCCTCACTTTACAAAAGCACTCATTTTGTGTCACAAGCTGGGATTCAAGCTAGAAAATGTAGCTCTCTAAATAAACAATTCCATTAGCAAACTACTGAATCTCAAACAATTCCCTAAAGAGGTTTCATTTGTACAGTAACACAAACCTTCTGGTGGGTATGGGATCCATTTTGTTTCATGCCACCCCCTGTCCCCAAGGACAAGGGGGCTCATTCCCACCAGGTTAACCCAGCAGAGGATGACACACACCACAAAAACAGTTCCCATTTCCCCTCTATCTCCTAGAACTCTCCTCTCCCGCATGGAAAATAGAAATAAAGAAGTCTTCTTTAGCTTACCAGAGTCCAAAAGATACAGCATGGACAGCTGCCTCTTCCCCTCTGTCACCATCTTCCTCAGCTGCTCACCACCTTCCTGCTGGCAGTTTGTCCCCTGACAACATTTTCCTCCCCTCTCAGGGCACTGTCCCAGTTCTACTGGGCACATCCTTGTTTTATGGGACTCCCCAAGCCAAAGTATGGTGGTGGTCCTGCTGACACCTTCTCCTGCATTAAGTCCCTAATAAGACAGAAAAGATTTCATATTTTAAGCTGAGATGAATACAAGGAGTAGGGACAGAACTCAAAAATTTTAAAGCCAGCCAAGCCCAGAACTGACCTACAGCCCTGAAGATCCAAACACGGCCACCACCACTCCCATGCTGCCCCCTGCCAGCTCCAGAACCTTCTCTTGCAGGTGCAGCCCCACCCAGGGAGGCTTCCCTCAGCCCTTCACCTGCTCTCACCTGCCACTCCTCAGCAGGGCACCTCTACCCTGCTGCCCTTCAGCAGTGCTCTCCTCACCCCAGCACCCCTCAGCAGGGCTCACCCCAGCTCAGGGCTCCCCTCACCTTGCTGCCCCTCAGCAAAGCTCCCAGCTACTGACCAGTAGCACAGGGCTCACCCCAATACTTCTGCACAGCCCCGCAGGCACAGGCGTTTCCCACCTTTTCCTCATTTCAGCCTAGCTGTGGACTGTAATTAGACCATCCACCCTCTCTGAGTTGCACATACTTAACACAACTTCATGGCCACGGCTGAAAGAAGAGAATGCAGATATATTTGGTTTGGGGCAGAGAATTATGGGGTTTAGTTTTTTACACTCAGAATTTTAGCAAACCTGATAATTTTACTGTGATCTAATTATGCTGCATGAATATCACAAAGACAGTTAATCACTTGCATTTCTTTAACCCAAAAGAATAGATGTTATTTCCAGTATAAACTATGTCTCCTTGTTCTGATTCGTATTTTCTCTCCTGTCACATGAAAGCTATCATTTCTAGTTAGTAACATCAGGTGGGGAGGAGTGGGTTTGTTTGCTTTTTTTTTTTTTCCTTTTTTCTTTTTAAGTCTGGAAATAAGAGCGAAGAAAGATAACACAATGAGATTGTAAAAGCTCGGTATATGAAGACAAGCAGAAAACACTGAAAAAAACCCCCTCAGATAATCCAGAAATATTTATATGAAGACTATATATGCATATTATCAAATAATACTGATCTTGTGATGCAAATTGCAAAATTATATTGTTCATATTCTAGAATTAGAAAGCACAGCTTTTAAAAGCAAAAGCTTTTTTGGCACCTAGGAACTTCAAGCTTTAAAAACCCTATGGACCATTCAGGAACCCATACGATAGTCACAAGTATGTAATTGCCTGACAATTTCTTTCCACCAGCAAATAATCCTTTAACAATCAAAGGCCCAGCAGTGTTGATAGGGCAACAGTCTGTAGAGTGAGGAAATTTATAGACTACATCTAAAATGCAAATGGTATTGCCTGAATTTAGTGACCTGCACCCAGCTGTTCTCAACTACGACAAAGATTTGCAACATGCTATTTCCTAAGGCAGCTGCTTTCTGCTCTGCACCTGGATGTGCACAAGATGATTTCACTTACTTCTTGTCAGCTTATGACCTTACAGTCTCCCCTGCAGGTTTGATTTCAGTAGAATTCCCGAAGTAAACCACTTCACAAGGGTTCTTGACTTTCAGCAGCTACAAAATTTAACTCCAAGTGTTGTCAGAAACAGAACAGACTGTTTTCATCTAAAATGACCTTATCATTTCTGATGCCTTCACCCTGAGCAGCTTGCCTTAGGAATCAAAGGAGATGAATGTCCATTCAAATATCTCTTTTTAATTTATACTCTGGGTTTGGTCTGACACAAAGGTTTTGACATGCCAAGAAACACCAAGTCTCATGTTACTTCTAGCTCTAAGGAATCCAGAAATAATAATAATCAACATGAAAAAAAAAAATCCAAAATTCACAGTAAGTTATCTGCATGGGCTGCTGCTAAAGAGCAGCTAAGGTAATTACACACAGCATGTTAATATATGTTAAAATTGTACCTGTTGATCAGAAATAAAATTAAGGATTTCTGAAACCACCACCAAGCTTTTTGCATGGCATTCTATAATAACATGTGGTTTCCCATTCGCTCTGCAGAACTATCTTTCAGTGTGAATTGTGCTATGAAAGAACAGTAAGTACTCTAGAGCCTGGATGTACAAATTCTTTTTCACACTGGAGGATTGGAGCAAATCCTCTCAGAAATAATTTGTATTGAAATCCCACTAGGTGACCTTTATGAAGGCATCTTACCCACACCCTATGAGTTTTCAATGGACAATTTAAAGCAGATAGTTATAAAGGGCTTTGGTTTTCTTTCTGAATTGAAGGGTTTCTTTCCTGCCTTACACATGCACTGGCTGAAGGTGACCCTGAGACTCGGAGACAACAGATGAATAGCACGTAATTCTCACAGATGCATTTTAGAAAAATAGCAGAAATGTAGCTTGTGTGGAAAACCTCTGACAGACTCATTAAGCAATTGCAGTAATTTCTCAGAGGAATATAATAATCCTTCTTGTAATGCCACCCTTAAAAACAAGAACTATTCTTAGAGATGCACTGCATTATTCCATAATTCCCCATTTCATAGGCTACCTCAATGGAAAATAGTTCAAAACTGCTACATGTTACCTTGTGATCATGTTCTTTCAACATCAAGTAGCATTTCCAAGATCTCACTATAACTTATCCTCTCCCTCAAAAGTTGTTTCATTAAAGACATTTTCAGTTTAGTTTTGTTTTGCATTTTTGGTCTGTCCTGAAAACAATCATATTTTTTTAGGGCAAATGCCATGATTTAACCACATATAATGCTAAAACCCTTGTCAAGAGTAAGATACAAGGTAAA